>CM041018.1:25355584-26754357 GCA_022984855.1 Dimocarpus longan | reverse complement strand
AGAAGCAACCCATGGAAAATAAGAAAAAATCGTTTTTAACCCACTAAAAACATTTGTTTTTAACCCCTCAAACAAATTATATACATTGTATATCCCTCTTTTACCAAAATATCTCTGAATGGGTAATTTATTAGTGGGGCAATTTGATAAAATTCATTTAGTAGGTGCAAGTTTTCTTAATAAATAATTCTAATAGTGATAATTTAATTAAGCTGATATTAACAAACTACGAACCATAAAGGAAAAAAAAATCATTTTTAGCCCATTAAAAAAAAAAATCTTTTTTAACCTCTCAAATAAATTATTTATATTTCATACCCCTCTTTTACCAAAATATCCTTAAATGAGTAATTTATTACTAGGGGCAATTTGATAAAAAAAGGGGTGTTGGATGTAAATAGTTTGTTTGACGGAGTAAAACGAATTTTCTTTTTAAGCTGGGTGATTGGGGCATTTTTATTAAATATTTAAGCCTCCAAATTAAATTTTTGTCTTTGTTCTCAAGTTTTTTTTTTATTTTTTTTTTAAGTAAATAAGCTTTGGAAGAGTTTCAAATGCATTTGGACGAAGATTTTGGCCGGAAAATGAACATGAAAGAAAGTCTCCAAGGCATCCACCAACAAAGGACGCTACCCAAGGTGGCATAAGTGGTTATATCCACAATCTAGAGCAGTTTGCTAACAAGGAGCGCTAGCGTAGGTGGTGTCTATTACGAGCAACTGACATATAAGGCCACGCGCCAGCATAGGGCGCTAACAATGGTAGCACAACCAGCTAGCAACAACTTTTTTCTTTGTCAATATAATTAATGCTCTAATTCAATGAGGCTATATATAGGCCCGTTTTTACTAGTTTTAAGGAGTTTTGAGGGGTAGAGGATAAAGCTCTAATGTTCCTCCTCTAACCCTGATTCTCATCTATTATCAACCTCGATTCACCTTCCAAACCAACATCATCACACATCCTCCTCTATTTTTCGAAGGGAAAGTTTTGCAAATGGGGAGAATATGAGGCAAAGGCTCAAACTTGGAAGAGAGGAGCTCCATGTATTCGAATTCGGAGAATGCCTAGGGAGGTTCATGGTTGTATTTTCAACTTTTCCTTTTGTATTTGTATTATCTCCAATTTTGATGTAGATATTGTAAATACTTTGTATTGGGATGATGATAGATGTTTATGAAATGAAATAAATTCGGTTATTATTATTTTGAGGCTGCTTATGTATGTTGAACAAGTATTTAGTTCTTAATACTTGTAAATGATTGACCACCATTTGCATGATTTGAAATTATGAGTTGAAACTGAGAGGAAACATCTAAAAAGTGTTCAATAAAATGTTTACCCTAGGTTAGGGAAGGAAAATGGGTCGCTCGTGTGACAGACGAGTTGACTATGAGTTACTTAAATGACAAATGAGTATTCTCATTAACATAGACCAATCCACTTATATAGTATATTATCTTAAACTTAATGAGTTGTTATTTATTTGATAGCTATGGAAGATAGGTGCAGATGAGGGTATATTCAATGCATTATCGGAAGAGATATATTTAAAATGATTTGTGATAAACTAGTAACAATACAATCAATATATTTTCAATGCTATAATGATTAATATCTGTAATTAAAAGGAAACCGCAATCCCAACACTTTTTACTTGTTTATTTTCATCTAGGACTAATTTGCTAATTGGTTCCCACCTCCCTATAGAGATGATCCTATAACCGCTATATGACATATGTGTGATTCGTGTGCTTGCGAGATTTAGTATTTAAAATGGGTACCGGAAAATAACTAACATAGGGAAAAACAAATTTTACTTTTGAAATGCGAGTCATTTTTGAAATTCCAAGGAGTTTTGTTTAGACTTAGATTAAAAGACGATTTGGATAGATACTGTTATTAGAAAAATAAAAGTATTTCTTTCAACATTTATTTTGTTATGAGTAGGTTGGACTCGAATCTTTCATTTCAAAAGGCAGAAGTACTGAGCAACCACTCAACTAAAATTAATGCGTATTGTTAAAAAAATTTTAAATTAAAAAATAGAAACCGTTTAAAAATTGAACGTAATTTCAAAGCCACTCTTACATACTATGATGGTTATTGACATGTATATGGACATTATTAACATGAAAGAATATATCATTGAATTAAATCACATTTTTATGTATAGAAATTGCATATATATATATATATACATAATAAAAAATAGAAAATTAAACAATTTTTGAGAATGAACTAACCTTGTTCCTCAGCACATTGATCTCTTGAAACATAATGTCCATCTACATTAATAATTCCATAAGTTTAATTATTAGTACTATTGACAAAATTATAATCGAAATACATTCCAAAAATTAAATTTTACTTACTTAATCATCTGATTTTTTTTTTTTAAAAAAATGTATAAAATACCTTAGCTGAGCGAATGTTATAAATCCATAATTCAAGATGCTTTTCAAGCACAAGAAGTTCATCCAGTGTCATTGTCCCTGCTCCACCTCCAAACATATACCTATAATATAATTAATGACTGATCATACTTTTAATTTCAAGACAAATTAACAATAAAAATGATTTTTTTTTTTTTATGTATATATATATTAATTTTGAACATATCATGATAATCAATTATCTTTTACCTGAGGCCCTTTTGGAGTATTTCAATCTCTTGTTTCAGCATATTGATCTCCTCTTTGGCATCCTATTAGCATAACATTTGTAATCTTTTCATTAAGTAACAGATTAAAATCTGAAAAAATTTGTTTATATTTGCGCATGCACACACACACACACATACATACATACATACATATATATATATCCAAAAACTATGTTACATGTAGAACTAAAAAAAAATTCAAGTTAATATTGGAAAATAATAAGAATTTTTTTTAAGCTTTTGGAATTCTCGAAAAATAATAACAACTAAATTAATGTTCTTGAATTATATAATTTATCTTAATTGTCTCATACAAATCCAAATTGGAAGAGCTAGTCTGATATTGTTGTAACTTTTAAAATAATAATTATTAGTTGTGTTAAAGAAAGAATCTTTTGCAAAGTCAATCAGGCTAAGCCTCAAAACTAACCAAATGCACATATTTAGTAAATTTTATGTTAACTGGTGTCAATATATAAATGTACAAGATATATCAAAATATTTTTTTTTTAATTCATATTTATTATAAATATAATTTAATATAATTAAGGTTGAGAAATAAGCATTTGTTTATTAAAATTAATGAGAAATGATTTGAACACTCAGAAAGATTCATTAAATCCTATAATAGACTATTTCATAATTATTTTATAAAAGTAACTATATCTGATTCTTTGTAACCGTTGTCAAATCTATTTAGATTATTAAATAATCACTTTTGAAAGTTTTAATAAATACATCTTTTTATATCAAAATTATTAAATAATACGATTTTAACCTTTCAAAAGCATTACCAAGTAGGATTCTTTTTCACATATCTATATTGTAACTTTTTACGATTAAGATTTTAACCCTATTGTATATTAAAAATAATTCTTTACAGAAAGAATTTGAGACAAATACAAACATACAATTGTAGTGAGTTGGTCATCACAGTGGTCATTTGTCCATATTAGGGATGAATATTTTCGGGCTTGGGTTAGGTTGGGTTAGAAATCTTTCAACTCAACCCAATAAATTCTTCAACCTAGCCCAACATAGGTTGGATTGGGTTAGAAATCCTCCAACCTAACATGGATTGGGTTGAGTTAATCGAGTTGAATTTAATTCACCATAAAAGCATAAAAGGTTTAGTTGATAACTTTTATAATCTTAGCAATTTGATTAATTACAAATAAATAAGTATAAATAAAGATTCAATAATTATAAATAAAAGATTTATTTCATCATAAAAGTTGTCCTTAATTCTCATCCCTAACAAGTGTTTTTCTAGAAGGAGGAGAAAACCTTAGATTTAGAACTAGGGATGAGCGTTTGTCAAGTTCGGGTTGGGTTAAAAATTTTTCAACCTAACCCAACCTATCTTATTTATTTATTTTTAAGATTTAATCCAACCCAACCTAACCCAATAAAACATGGTCAGGTTGGATTTGGTTTATCAAGTTGAGTTAGAGATGTCCACCCTTAATCCATATGGGCTTTAACCTTACTCTTGGAGAGGGGTGGTGAAGGCAAGGTACT
Organism: Dimocarpus longan; assembly: GCA_022984855.1. Taxonomy (NCBI): domain Eukaryota; kingdom Viridiplantae; phylum Streptophyta; class Magnoliopsida; order Sapindales; family Sapindaceae; genus Dimocarpus; species Dimocarpus longan. Next base: position 26,750,171 of record CM041018.1, on the reverse strand, counting down.
GTCATATTTTTCTTGAACCACAAGTCCATAAGGTGGCGTACTTATGATTTGAACCAGTGAACTTATAGGTGATACCAAACTTGCAACCAAAACACCTACCAGATAATTAGTTCAAATCCTAAGAACACCATCTTGAGGACTTATGGTTCAAAGAGGACATTACGGCATCCTATCTTTGTCACACTTCAACTTATGGTTCAATGAGGATATGACAGTACCCCACCCCACCACACTCCTTCGGGGGCAAAGCCAAAGTCACATTGACAAATGGTCATCGTGGTGACTAACGGTCCCTACAACAATTCAACCATGTTTTAAAATATTATAGCAATGAAGAACTGCTCCAAGCATATAATTCCTTGGTTGTATACCTCCCAATCTTCCAAATGATTGGGGGTTCAGTTTCTACCAAACTCATATTGGAGAGTGCGTAGCTCACATTTATGTGAGTAGATACCTGAATCGTGCAAATAATATTTGATCTCAATAAGTTTCGTTAGACCTCTAACTTATTCGATATTAGCTTTCAAAAATCAAATGTATAATTACAATATGCACATTAAAATATTCCGATATTTATTTATATGTTATTTAGCTAGGTAAACTATTGAACCTAGAACAACTTCATTCTGGTCTCTACTTTTGCTATAATGATATGATATAAAGGAAATATATTCTTCGACTATGATAAAGCGGAGTAATACAATCTAAAATTATCATAGGAGACAGAAAGAACAATGTAATCCAGAATATATATTCTCATTTCGAATCAGCATGCATGAGTGACAGTGTGAGAAGGATATAATTTTGCTCATTCTTTATTATCTATCTTTTGAATTCCTGTTGCCAATTCGTGTTATAGAAAGACTTTATGAAGAGAGACGACACTGCTTTGTACAGTGAAAAATATATTATTTCATCAAGCAAAATCTATTACACATTCCACTAGCTCCATAATCTAGCCTAACAAAATCAGATATCATGCACAAATTATGCAAAACACAACTATGGGGCCTGCAAAAGGTTGTGAATATTTTGTCAAGTATATGTTTAATTGAAACCAGCATCTGATTCTACACAACCTTTATGAACAGTCACAATGATAATATTCTCTTTGTAGCTATGCATTATCAAGAGATTTCGTTTTTGAATAAAGAGAATAAGTTCAATAATTATACGTGTATATGGGCAGTAAAATTAACGGTACTACAAAAATCATACGTACCGGTGTTTGCATCTCCATTGGTGGCCCAGTCTGAGCCCCACGGCTGGTCTTAGTGTACCTCTCAATAAGCCCTTGCATGGTTCTATATATTACATACAATGAAAATAAATAAATAAATGCCCTCAAAAACAAAGTTATACAATTAATATCGTAAATATTCTCAAGTCTAAACCATCTGTATGTTCTTTCGATAAACTGACAGAAACTCGACGTTGATCAATTTATTTGCATTCTCTACAAATACAAATGGCTCTACGTTTGAGTTCCTGTGGGTTCGAAAAGAAAAACATGCAGATAGTCCACATAGAAATGGAGAGACAAGATAAAGACCCTTTGGTGGCGAGTTCATAGAGCTTTCCGTGGGCGGAGAAAATGAAGACGCCAATATCAGCATCACAAAGCACAGAGAGCTCCTTAGCCTTCTTGAGGAGGCCAGCACGGCGCTTGCAGAAGGTGACCTGCCTGTGCACCGGGTTCTCGATGCGTTTCATCTGAACCTTTCCACGAGCCATATAAAATTTGATCGATCAACTTTTGTGGTGTAGTGTACAGTAATTTTTTATTTTTTTTGGGTTGTGTGCACACACAACCCCCCACTAGTTTGAACTAGCTTCGAGGTTGCTGCTGCAAAATGCTCCTTGCCTCTCTCAAGAACTCGGAAGTCGAAATTTTGCCTCTCTATTGCGGCTGCTTGCAAACCCTTAAGTACTTGACACGGATTCTCTTCAATAGCTCTTGAGCACATAAGAATAATTTGTCTGCTGTTTCCTTTACACTTCATTAAACTTTGTTTAATCCCTCACACATCATGTACTGTTCTCTAAATTACTTTATTTATATTTAATTTAGCATTATAGTAGTGCCTACTTTAGGATATTAATAAAAATTATACATGTTTAGTCAAATCACAGATAAAAAATGGTGCCATAGAATTGATTTGTTGAGTGTATATATATGCTGTACCAACTCATCCACAATGAGCGTGCATGTCAACGTTTTAAGTTTATTGCTGATATTTGCTGATACAAGTTCCTATTTGAGTGAAAATAGGGTTTGTAATCACTAAGCAACAGGTTAATACATAACAAAATATAATTTTATTAAAATCTCTGTAAAAGATTCTACCACGTAGATTCACATATAAAATTTGTGTACATGTAAGTTAATTATAAAGTAAAATATATTAGTAAAAATGATTATAATTTTTATAATTTAACAAGAATTATGTAATCACAAAATACTTATCTTATTTGATCACGACACTACCAAACAAGAATAAGAAATAACTCATAACCTTACGCTACAAGAAAGCTTACCATTATTTGTTGCATCGTTTGAAAATTAAGTTAAAAGTTAGATCAACAAAGAATCTTAATTGCTTTTCGCATATATATACTGTTGGCCTAGGGCCATGACATGTCAAGGTGTAATGCGTGGATTGCCGTGGCCATTTTTATGAAGGCCGTGGAGAACTGCAACCCTAATTGATTCCTTCTCAACTTCACATGATCAGTGGGTCCAAATTAAAGTGCCGCTTCGGTTTTAGTGCTTTGTGAGGCCGTGCAGCTTTGAATTGAAGATTGATCATAAGGGCTTTTGTGGGGCACATCATAGTCTAGTCAGCATGCAATTGCTATTCATGTGCAGCCCATCTCTTTGGCCATTTTACATTCTGCCCCATTACTTTTTCCTTATTTCTTGGCCTTCGCGCGTTGCTCTTTGTTTGTGTACTCAAAAATTGAAAGAAAAAAAAAAGTATTCTTTGAGCTTTAGAATTATACTAAGCCAATAAAAATCAGATCAGCTCCCACCACTTTCTCATGCATCAAAAAATGAATAAAAAATGGAACATAAAAATATTCTCTTCATCGTCTTAACTTTGAAGACAAGAATCTTGTTAAATCACTTAACATTCAATAGAAATCCTAAAAGAGATTTTCCTTTGACATCTAGATCATATGCTATTTGAAGAGAGTTATAAGTTTGACACTTGTAACTATCCCTGACATTGCCATTTGGACAAATATTATTTCTCTATGTTCATTTGCATAAAGATTTAGATTCCAGGATATATATATTTTTATAAGTAATTATAACTTTGGAGGGTTAAAGTTAACTGGGCTCTTGGGAAAAGCATGTGCTTTCGGTCATCACATTTTATTTTTATTTTTAAAGTAAAACGATTGTGGTGGGCAGCCTCCAAATTGGGGTGAAAAAAATTATTCAATTTTTTGTTGTATTTGAAACGGAACATCTATAAATGACTTGATTAAAATTGCAACTTAAAACTTGATTTGAAAGGAAAAAAAAAAAAAGTTAACTAAAGATTAATTAAAACCTAATTAACCAATAATAAATAGGTCTAGAAGATGGATCTGTTTAATGAATTTTGGAAAGAAGAGAATAGATACCATCGGATGAGACATATATATACCCGATTTTGAGCTATAGATTACATATACATTACCCATCTAGAATCTGATTACTCCTACACTAAAATATTTATACCAAAATAATACACTTTATATTATTAGTATCCTTGCAAGAAGAGCAGTAAGTGAGAGCATATAAACAACACAATTTTTTTTTTTTTTTTTTTTTTAAAAAAAAAAAGCTACAAAGAAGAGTGCCGATGAAGAAATTAAAGGGGAGACCTCAATTAGGGACGTCAACAGAAAATCATGGAGGCTTTTGGCTGCTCATTACAGTGTTTGAACATTCAAACAATCCAATCCTAGAGTCATGAGATATATATATATATATATATACATATATATATATATATATAAACTTTATATATGTGTGTGTATATATATATATAAACTTTACTATAAATTGGTTATAATTAATGCTCAACTATTTAGATTAACAAATTTAACTTATATATTTTACACAAATAAAGTTTATATGTGTGTGTATATATAAATATATATTATTCCGAAAAATTTTATCCAAATTTATGCTTAAATTATATGACATATAAGTTATCAATATCTTATAAATCATAAGATTATATGATAATTAATAGAATATTGACAACGTAAATATCACGTTATTTGGACATAGATTTTGGTAAAATTTTTAAAAAGCCTAGTATTATTCATATATATATATATATATATGTGTGTGTGTATATATATATTACAAATTTATAATTAAACGAGAATATCGGTGTGATGACACCAAAAATAGCATGAATTTTGAACTAACTTCAAATAACTAAAATGAGTTATTTTATTACCATTGATGCTTACTAATTATATATAGTTTATGCATAAAGGCATAAACTGTGATTTTTCTTTTTATCCTTTATTTGTTTATTTCTTTTTTATTCAATACATGTGTATATGTATGTATGTATATATATACATTATATACATAATACATTGATTCAATTATATTATATATGTTATTAATTTCTTTTTTACTTCATGCGAACTGATATAATAATTTTAATTAGCTTCTTAGTTATCAACTATCACATTCAATTAGCTTTAACTTATTCAATATTCATTTATGATTAATTAATAGCTGACATATAATGTACTTATTTAATTAATTTTAATATCAATCGAGGTGCAATATAATGAAGATATTTATCATTTGCGGATTCAAGGTGAGGAACTGCTAGAAAGGTTCTAGCTATAATGAAGATCTTGCAATTTATAAAGAGAAAAATCTAAAAAATAATATTAATTTATCATAACCTTTCAAGATATTAGCCCAAAAAACCCTTTACTGATAGCTAAAAATCGTTTCCATCCAAATTTTTAATGGTTTTGTGACAAAAGCAATAAAAGATCAAATTACCCTTAATATATTGAAAAATAAAAATAAATTAAATTAAATTAATCAATTATAAAACTATCATTTCATAACCAAAATGAAAAAAAAAATTAAAAAATTAAAAAATAATTTTTTTTTGAATTTATAATTAAATTTATATAAAAATAAATAAATTAAAATTTGAAATAATTGAAATAATAATTATTATTAAATAAAAATTAAATAAATTAAATAAAAAATTTACAACAGATCTCATTTAAAAAAATTTAAAAATTAAATAAAAGTTCAATTATAAATTTCAAAAAATGAAAATTGAAAAAATTTCATCAAATCTCCACCATCCATCTCAATATGGATGGTGGAGATAATTTTTTTTAAAAAAATAAAAATTTAAAAAATGCAGTAAAATTAAAAAATTAATTAATTAATAATTAAAAAGGGTTAACTTTTTTTTTTTTTTTTAAAAAAAGGGTTTTTATTCTTATATTCAAACCAAACCCCAGATCTTCACCAACACAAATCCAATTTGAACCCATATTTAAATTCAATCGTAATGAAATTAAAATAAATAAAAAGAAGAAAAACTTCTTCTTCAACCAGAACCGATTCAAGCCATCAAACTTTTTGCAATTAAAACACACCTCAATTAAACCGATTCAGCAGTAAGGTATAAGAGACTGCTAGTTGCGAAGAAAAAATTGAGGTGAGTTTTGTTCGTAGAAAGTCAGTGTGAGGGTTTTGGTTTGTAGAGAAAGAAAGTAATGGCAGAGAGACATGGATGGGAGAGAGTAATAAGTGTTGGTCACAGAGAGGCATGCATGGGAATGAAATTGTAGCGACACGTGGTATATTTTGAGTGGTTTTTTATTTTTTTTATTTTTTTAATTAACAAATTATATTTTGGGAAACAGATGGAATCTATTTGAGATGTCAACCCTCAATTACTTTTTTACTCTCCAAATTGATAGATCCGTTAGTTTATTGACGGATTTACTATGTTAATTAACTGTTTAACTGTTTTATCTATGTTATGAGTAGTTTTACGATCAAGCCAATTAAGTCGAGGAAGACCCGCAGTATGGGCCCAATGACCCAAAGACCTAGGAAACCCAGTGATCAACCTATCTCTCTAATCGCCTGTTTGATCGCCAACTTACTCGCTTTTCTAATCGCTATTATGTTCGTATTATAAGTCTTTCTACTGGTCGTTAACCTGGTCGCTATTAAGCTTGATATCCTGCTCGGTATCTGTTCGCCCATCAGATCGAATAGAGACCCGTTTGCTTTGATCGATCAGCTGCTCGTCAATTCCTGCTCATGCTTGCTTACCTACTTGTGTTTGAGGTCGTTTGCCCGTTGAGTTATCTGGTCGCTTGAAAGCTCGCTTATGATCTGCTCTCATGACCGTTAGGGCGTCCGATTACCTTGAGCTTTATTTGCTCGCTAGTTCAAGAGAGCATTTTGTTAACTGGAGAGGTTCACCTCTATTCTGTCCATCAAATCATAAGTCAACAGAAACTAGAGCTGTCAGGTGGATTACAGCTCAAGACGTGTCGTCCACGCCAATCATGTCAGAGATTACAGCTTAGATTATGGGAATCTCACCTAACCCGCGTTGGTTAACCACCTAAACTAATGCTTTGGGCAGAATAAACCTAACACTGTCAGCTGCATTAAATGTAATTCAGACGCATTAAATGTAGCCCATCATTATAATATTAATTTACTGTACGTTATTTTATTGCATTTTACTATAGCTCCTCTCATTCTCTATAAATAGAGGAGGACCCTCATTGTAAAAGAGAGATAAATTCTTTGAGTGTCGTTACCCTGCTAAAATAGTGAGAGAGTGAGCAGTGGACATAGGCATCTTTTTGGGTCGAACCACTTAAAAACTCTTTAGTATCTTCTCCTTCCTCTTTGACCTCATCTCCTTTACTTCTTGTTTTGCTTATTCAACAACATCGATCCAATATTGTAGCTTGAGCTTAAAACACGAACCTGATCGACTAAATCCAAACGTCGACAAGCTATTATTTTCAAAATCAGAGGTGATTTGATATTATTTTTAATTTTAGGGATACAATGATAATAATCTATTTATAAATGCTGGAGTAAAAGAAAATACTATATTTATATGTAGTGAAAATTGTATAAAATGGAAAGAAAAAAAAATGTGTGAAAATTTAAAAGTAGTATTCAAATACTGAAGTTAAATTTTCTAGCACCATTAGTTTGCGAGCATGTCTTCATAAATTATTTTTAGTTTGCAAAGGGTTACTCACGCATTAATAGTGTTAAAAAGGTTTAATTCAATTCTTCATTACTATTTTTAAACTTCCTGTTTTTATGACACTAAAAAAAGTTGTCACATTTATATAGCTAGCAAATATGAAAATGAATAGGGAACTATAGAAAAGTTAAAAGTCAAGAATGACACCATTCCAGCTGGCCCTGATGCTCAATGTATCCCCCAGTTAGTATTATACAGTGGTATAAGATCATTAATTAAAAAGAAGTAGCACTTCAGTGGAAAATATATATATTAAGCTCCTAAAAGCCTTTGTCTTCCACTCAAGTTAGAATCCTCAATTTGATTTTCAGAGACTCCTTAGTAAGAGTGTTGAACATTTTTCTTGATCATAAAAGGTTAAGAGTTCAAGTCTAACTAGCTCTTGTCTTTTAACCTAAAAAGTACGAGTAGTTTTCTTTGTACGTAAATCCTCTTACCACCCTAAAAAGAAAAAAAAAAAAAAAACTCTGAAAAGCTTTAAAATTTAGAAGGAAACAAACATGAATTCAATTAGAAAAACTAAGAAGTCACAAAACTTATCTTTTAGATAGAAATAATTCTATCATTTCTAAAATTTTATCTAAATTTTAATTTAAATAATATGACAAACTAATTTATAGAAAACAATTTGTAATATCATTTAATAAAACAAAATTTGCAGTAGCCTAGCATCACTTCTTAGATGGTTAATAGTAATTTAAGAGAAAGAGTAGCTCGTGCATCATCTTTCTCAATGCGCGTAGTAAATATAGTATAGAAAGAGAAAGAGATTCGTCTTGTAAATATATAACACCAATGAAGGGGAAACACTCAGATTGAAGCATTTTACTCTACGAATCCAAGATCCATTAGTAGAAATTGCAGCTCCTTCCGAGCTCCTCCAATATGGGTCATGTCATTATTATCTCTAGTGCAGATTAGGTAGCTGGATTATTAAATTCAATGGTTGTCGAAGAGCAAACAACCGACAGAATGGTGCAGATTGGTGGGGAGAGGGAAAGAAGTGAAAGAAGAGTTGTGACTTGAGTCTCGCATTTTTTGTTTCTAGTAAATCATTCAATTGAAAAGTTAAGTCTTTAACTAATTATAGTATTTAACTTACAAATCTTAGCTTATACTTCTGCAGTCAACCCGTGGACAAAATGCACGGCCCCTTTTAATTAGTTCACATGATTTGCATTTGTTTTTTTTTTAACATTTGCTGTAAAGGGTTCAATTCCACTATTAGTATCACATGTGAGAGATTTTATTCTAATATTTAGGGAGTAGATATATTAATATAGACTTGTTATTTGTAACAACTGCAACTAAAACACTTATAAAGTTATTGGTTTAAATCCTGGAAATATCACCTTACTCACATGTGGTTCAATAAAGACTCCGGTCACGTTCGGCCTTCACCACACTCCTTTGGAAGCAAGACTAAAACTTTTTGTGGACATATGGTCACTGTGATAATCATCAGTCACTATAGATAATCAATCTGCATAACTGGTTAGAGTGGATAGACTATGACCTATCTTATATTATTTTTTTGATATAAGGACGTTGTTGGTTGAATTTTAAAGAAAACAACTTGATGCATTAATATTGATACTTGATATAAATTACACATGTATCAGTATGACAGTATCACATCGAATAAGTAATAATAGTGTTCTTTAATGAGGTGTTTCCACCGCTCAAGTGAGAATACACACAATTTGCAATTTTTTTATGTCAGTATCAACTCAATAGATAACAATAATAACAACAACAACTTGGTACGTCAAGGAAAAAAAAAAAACAATAACAACTTGGTACGACATAAATTACATTATTGATTTATATATCTAAGACTATAATATTTTAAAATCTTTTGTTCGTAATTGGTTGATTCTTGTTTGTCACAAAATATTAAGCCAAAAATCGGAATCTTTTTTATTTAACTTTGTTTCTAGTATGTTTTTGACGGAAAATAATTTATTAGATGCATTAGACAGATCATTCAATTGTTAATGGACGACCATAATATTCTTGGATCATTAGTGCATTAATTGATTCTAATTTGTCACAATATATTAAGCCAAAATCCGATTTTTTTTTCTTTAATTTTTCGTGGATATACATACAGAGGAAAAGGAAACAACTTCTCATGTTTCATTGATTTGAGCCAGACTGAAAATGGGATCTTTTTATTAGTGTCACCTATAGCAATGACTATTGGGGAAATATTACTAGACTAATAGTTTATGTTTTAACATCACTTATTATTGATTTGGAACTAAAATATCCCTGGTAGAAAAGTCAGATTTAAGGTGACTTTTATTGTACAGCAACAACAGTAAAGAGTCATTGAACTAATAATTTATATTTTAATGTCACTTATTATTAGTTTGAAACAAATATCCCTGACATAAAAGTTAGATTTTAGGGTGGCTTTTATTTTAGAGCAACAATAGTAAGAAGAGAAAAAGAAGATGAAGACAACTATCAGTAAGAGATGATGATGACAACAACAACAACCGCCATGATGATGATGGCAGCGACGATAACAGTGCACTCATATTACTATAACACACATGCAATAATGTACCAAACTTCCTTTATTTTTCTAATATTAATGTGGGACTTTGTTCTTAATGGAGGTACTTTGAGTTTCAATTTTTCATTTACCCAAACACTATTGTGACCAAAAGAGTATACAAATTCGATGATCTTGCGTAGAAGGACACAAATTTACCTTGATCTTTCAAAACCAAGATTAAAAAAATATATATATCAAAATCATGCATAAAAATGGACTTTTGTGTACCTTATTTTCCAACAAAAATAAAAGAGAAAGAGAAGTAGAAGAGAGCTTGAGTTTTATCTTATTTATTAACGCAAAATGGGTAGTTCATATTTTTAGGTGATATAAAAATTCAAACTATTAGTTCAGTGTTGTTTTCACAAGAAAAGCTAACTTTAATGACAATTTCCCTCATTTCCACAATAGAATTTAGACGATCCTTATAACATGTTACCATTGTTCCTATTGCCCGGTAAATATGCATTCATATTTTCTTAATTATTATTTTTTAAAATCATGACAATGATTTTGATTAAAACCATTGCTCTCAAACATATTATTATCTGAGGAATGAAAGTGATACAATGATGACATCAATCCTTACTTCGTTCTTCCTCTGATCTTCCTCCCAAAATCTAAAACAGGCATGAAGACAGCCGCATGCTATGCCATTTATGTAAAGCTAGAACTAGGAGAAAACTATTTTTATCTATAAATATGTGAGAAAATTGCATACCCATTATGATCCAGGAGAGGATTTAACCTGTCTTTTAATGGACAGGTCGGGTGTGTCTTTCCACTGGGCCGCCCCCTGTCCTCAATTACGGTTGGTTAATTACTATAACAAATTCATGGTGGTAAATATATATAATTATCAAAACGATTGGTCCAACAAGAAGAATCAGTCTTGTCCAATAAAACCTTGACTGATCAATAAGTACAGGAAAGAGAACGGAGATTCTTGCTTGGCTTGTTGAAATCTGGTCGAAAGCTAGCAATATTCATGTGGGAGATTATGACTAGCTGATTCCTCATAGAATTTACTATCGAAAAGTGAATGTATTCGATTTTCAAGTGGTATTTCAAATTTAAGCACAGGACCGAGATCGAAGATTTGTTGCTTCCCTTTAATTTTGTCTTCCAAGTTGTAATCTGGTCAAAACTTAGCAATATTCATGTGGGAGATTATGAGTAACTGATTCTTCAGTATCATTGCATTTACTATTGATAAGTCCATGTATTAGATTTTCAAGTGATATTTCATTTTTTTTAAAGAGCAATAGCTTTTCATTCAACTAATATCAATCAATATAATGGTTTTAAATAGATTCAGTACAAGTTACTAATTACCACCAGACCCAAAAACTTAAACTAATAGGAAATAGTTCAATTATAGTATTTAAGACTTGAAGTAATGATACGTTAATACATCCCCTTACATGTAACGTGTATATGTTAAACGCCTCCAACTATATAACATGTATAACAAGAATTTCAGATAAAGGAGAGAGAGTGAGTTTAAACCAGGGACCTTCAAACTTTGATACTATATTAGTTATTATTAGACTTAAAAGTTTAACCTGATTGAAAATGACTCGAGTATAATATTTAAAACTTAAGATTATTATAATATGTTATCATAAATAATCTATCATAAAAATATTGAAGTACAAGGAAAAAAACCTGCATAAGAAAAACCATCACACGAGTATTTCTATCCAAAGCACTCTAGTTTAGAGTTGCTATTTGAAACTTTCCTTGGTTTGTTCATTAAACTCTCCACCACCACACAATGATCTTCTGTAAAGATATTGTAACTTGTTAGAGACTTTTTATGTAAATTAATCTAAAGTCTCCTTTTGATCTTATTAAAATTTGTAGGGGGAAAAAAGCCTATCTATAGGCTTTTGACAATTTTTTTTTATCTTTTAATTAGGGCTAGGCATTTACCTGTTCGGATCAATTTTCATCGAAACCAAAATTCGGTTTTTAAATATGAAAATTGAACATAGTAATTTTTTTGAATTGAAATCGATCAAAGCCAAACATGATCTGGTTAGTTATATTCGGTTCAGTTTCAGTCAGTTTTGAACTTGAAGAATGCGACAAACAATAGTGATGAAACTTGAAAAGAGTGTCCAAAGATCGATGTCAAATATTTAAAGATGAGAGAACAGCTTTGAAGGACTTGAAGTCGGTTTTATGGATCGCTGTTGAAGTCAAGACTTGAAGAAGAAAATGAATTTCAGTGATAAATTTGAAGACGATGTTAAAGACTTGAGGAAAGAGACGAATAGCCGATGAGAAGGTAGACCGGAGAAGGAAAAGATGAATAGTTGGCAAGATGGTTCGGTTTATTTATGCCCAGCCTCGCTTTCGACAAGTGAAAATCATATCAGCCTTAACTTTATACAACATAGATTGGACATATTGTTCTTAAAATCATTATTCTCCATTCAAATTATCATGTTAACTAATATTTTGTAATTTTTGGTCACATGTTCCTTATCGTCTGAGAATGAATTGAAAAAAAAAAAAAAGAAAGAAAAAAGTTTGTTTGAGAATTTAATGCATGGCCGATTGTTCTTGAGAACAGAGAAAGCACTGTGTGCCATATATCCAATCGATTCCATACATAACCATGTTAAGCTGCATAAATAAATTATTTAACACTCGATTTTTTATAAATAGGACAGATTTTGGATTATGAGAAGTATAAAATCTAAAAGAATGAACTATTGGCCCATTAAGTGGGGTGGCATTAAAAAATAATTAAGCCACCATGCATCAATTTGCGCTCGCCTTTTTCTGCATAGTGGTGTGTAGAGGCTTTGACCTAATTTGCGTAGCCATGTACTTTTCCTCGTTTGTGTCATTTAGAAAAGGTAAAGCCTAGTTCCCCTATGCTTTTCAGAATATTTTAAGTTCAATTAAAAAAAAAAAGATAATTTTTTTTAGTATTTAATTGAAAATAAATTAAATCACATTTATTTATATTTTTTTAAAAAAATAAAGTGTTTATATAATTATTAAAAAAACGACTTTATCTTTGGTTAGTAACACCGTTAGTTGGCGCCAGCCACCACCTATGCCTCATTTGTCAAAGGCATGAGTTCGACAACCGTTTTTCTCATATCCAAATCTAATATATAATATAATATATATAATATAATCATACTTCTAACTATATTAATATTCGGTCTTCCATCATTATGTGTGGGTTGATCTTCCACCTTCGTGTGGGTTTCTTTCCGCCTTCGTATGGGTGGATCCCTCCTAATTAGGAGTTATTATTCGGATCGTGTCACTCGTGTTCTATCTTAGTTGATCCCAATAACCCCTTGAGTCCATTCCAATTACAATTCATGTACTCCAAAAAAAAAAAAAAAAAAAAAAAAAGAAAGAAGGACTTTGAATATAGATAACATTTGAGTAATAATTTCATTTCATTTTAAAAATGGTTTTTAATTAAAAGTAGAGCTTTCCAAGAAAAAAACAAAAAAAGAAACAGAAAATTCCAAAATAAATCATATCTTATTCAAGTAAACATTACAAAATGTTTTAAGTTGGATAGTCGTAGTATTATATATATATATATTTACACACTACAATTATAACTTATGTAATTTGATATACTTGTGTAATTTAATTTGGATGGTCTTTGATGGAATTTATATGATCTTTTATATGAATAATAATTAAAAAAAAAAAAACTTCAAAAAACAAATTTCAAAACTTATTGGGTGTAGTGAATTTTTTTTTAACTATTAGAAGATGAAATATTAAAAATTATGGAAAAATATTAAAAAAATAGTTTATCAGTTCAAAAAAAATAATAATAATTTTTTTCAGATATGTTATTTAAGTTTCTTGTGATGCAAAAAAAAAAATCTCACCAAAAGTATATAAATTTTTTAAAATTTTATTAAAACTGCTAATTATATTATAATAAGAGGTTGCTTTTGAGAGAGAGGAGATGTAATATACATAAATTTTCCAATGAGATCCCTTACAATGCACACTTTAAGCTACAAAACAAGGATTAAATTGCAAAAACATCATTTTGATGATTAAGCATGAAAAAATGAAATTTTCTCGAATTCTTATAGTCATCTTGATGGTACAAATGGTGTCAGTTCAACATCATATTCTAGTTATCGAATCATTGATTTCTCAATAGATTAATGCAAATTACTACGTACAAGCTACTCTAAATTCAATCAAGTCATTAGATGAGTAAGATTCCGATCATAACATAAATCGATGTGTTGCCTATGTTGAAAGATTATAAATCATTGACAACAAGTGGGAACTAGAATTTGTTTGATTAAAATGTACTTATCCGATTGTGTCAATTAAGCGACAAAAGCAGGCCAATTCACAAAAAAGTTGAGATTCTCAGACAAAAGATATTGTATAATATGGTTGATTTAAAACATGGAGAACAATGGAATTATATGGCCAATCAAAATAGGATAGATTCTCATTAGATTTTAATTATTTAAAGGACAGATTTCAAAACTATCCCAAAAAAGAGAAAAGGAAAAAAATCATTTTTAGCTTGTTTCTAATACCTTTAATAAACTATTTTAATTTATACACAAATTTTCCAAAATACCCGAGAAAAAAGGATCTTGAAAAAGGCCCTCTTTCCTTTAGTTGAAATTACTAAAACAATCTTCTTCTTCCTTCCACCTTTCTTCTTCTCCATTCAAGCTCAAGCTTTCATTCAAACTTTTTCAACCATCATAAAAAGAAAATCTTCATTCAACTTTTTTTCATCCATTCAAGTTTCTTTGTCTCCAACAAACACACATTCTCTTTAATCAAAATCATCAAGGGTTTTAATTTTGAATTTTGAAGGTATTTATGTGTTGTTGGTTGTTTTTTAATTCTTTTATTCACACTACTTAGTTAAAATTATGTAGACTGATTATGGTTGTGATTCAAATTACATTAAAGCAGATATCACATTGCATAAGCTAGATCTATGATTTCTGTAGGTTGTGCGTATACAACCGGTTTAATGGTCTCATCGTGATTAATTAAAAAATATATATATGTATATATATATTTATTATTTACATATGTAAGTATTTTAATTTCTCTGCTACCAAATCTATGCTAACATGAATATTGGAACAATGTGGAATTTTTAAAAATCTAATTATTAGGTTCATGTCCTTCAACGTCTACAATAGTATGTGAAATGTAATTTAATTATTTGAAACTAATAATTATTCATCGGCTTCATGCTTTTAAATATTCTATCATGTTTTTGGTGCGGAACATTTGTAGAATTTGTAAAATAGCAATCTCATTATTTTTTAAGAACATTTGATGAAGTCTAAAATCAAGACACATGTACGCGGACATGCCTCATTGTTCACATATTTTTCATTTACAATTAGACAATCCACTAGTTTAAGCTTATCAATTAACTAATTATTGAAAACAAATTCAATTAGATTTATGAAGGAGAAAAAAAAAAAGGTGTTGTTAGTGAACTACTAATTTCAGAAGTTAATAGAAGAAAGAAACTTACCAGATGGAATGTAAACTTGAAAGTCACAAATTCTATTGTCAGTCTAATCACTGTTTAAATTGGGCCGAGCTAAAATTCAATTAATATTCGGGCCTAACCTGAAGGAGTGTAAACTTGAAAAGTTTATTTTAGGTTGGGATCCGAATTCTTGCAAGAATTGGATTGAATTATATGGACTTATGAACTGGGCCGAATTTAGACTATAAGAGAAATGGATGCGGATCAGGCAGACTCACACCTGCCCAGCGCATTTTACGCATTCAGACAAAGCAACACAAGCGCATAACAAAAACAAGAGTGTCCTTATTTACACCCATCTAACATTGTGTATACACCCCTTTACTAAATTCACTCATTAAGTGGTTGTAATTATAATTTGGAAAAATTGAACCAACATCCCTTTACTTTGAATCAAATTATACTCTTGAACAAAAGATCATTTAATTATACAAAACACCCCAGTTTAGGTTGATCTAACTTTGACCATAGTGATCAACTTTGACTTAAAAAGTTAATCTTACCCCTAATTCAAATCTAAAAGATTCATTTACTATGTCAAATTTGGTTAATAGGTAACACTAACTGTGGTTAAAGCTAGGTCAACCTAATATAGGGGTGTTTGTGTAATTAAATGATATTTTGTCTAAGTAGTGCAACAGAAGATTTGTTTCAAAACAAAACGAATAAACTTAGATAATGATAAAAATCTCACGAATCTTATTATTGAGAACAATACTAAATAACTTACAAAACATAAACAAAATAAGCCTATTTTTAGTAGTTCTAATCCTAATTCTTATAGAAATAGAAATCCTAACTTAAAAATTAAATCTAAACTAAAAGACTTAATAATATTAAATCAAAAGACTTAATAACCCTAAACTAATGAGGAATTATATACTTATCCTACATCAAATCTCTTCCTCTTGAAAAAACTCGTTCTCAAATTTTGTTTCGAGTTTTGTGGTTGCAAAGATAACTCAACCGAAGGAAAATACTCAAAGATTTTTTTAAAGTTGGATCCCTCCGATTGTGCCATCCGAAAACACCTTGGTTACCCATTTGGTACACATGAATCAAGTCGAGTCAATATGGGTATGGTCGGGTCTTCTCGAATCTGTCCCTATCGTTATTAGGTTGACCTTTGTTGCTACTGTTCTGGGGTTGTCGGTCTTTATCATCGCTACTTCAAGCTATATGAGCTTCGATTTGGGTCGGGTTATGCGATTCTACGTGCCTAGGGTTGCAAAACGGGTCGTAACTGTATGGATTTATGTATGGGTCGTACAAATCAGAGATCTTGAAGTGGAGCGGTGAACGAACCTCGCTAATCTAATGGGTAAGGAAAGTAAGGTCGTGGTCAGGTTGAAAAGTGAGTTGCATAGGTGCTGTTGGTAGATTCGGGTTGTGCGCGAGTTCTATGTTCAGATTTGGGCCGTGTAGATCTTGGTTGTCTAGATTTCGGTGGTCTGAAGCAATGATCGCACCTGTATACGGATCCGAAGGCATTGGTCGCAGGCCTCGTTGGTCACCTTGCGGGTCGCACAGATTTCGCGGATCTTATGGGTCTCTCCTGCCTAGATCTGGTCTCCACTGGTCACAACCATCCAGATTCCAACCTCTTTATTGCTCGTTGTCGTCTCCGACATCACCGTCGGTGGTCAACGTCTGACCACCTGTTAAGTTAGGTTGAAAATATCGATATCGACGAAAATATCGATACTACGATTCGACAGAAATATCGACGGAAATATCGATATCGATAGATATTTATGTAAAATTTATGGAAAGTACGAAAATTTAGTTAAAAACATAATATTTTTTAATGAAACTTTTAATAATGTTAAAATAATCATTTCTACAATAAAAAACCATATTATATTTAGATAAACCATATTTTATATAATAAGTAACAACTAAAAGATATAAATATGGATATAATATATAGAGGAGATATATGAAAATATAAAATGCTTCCATTAAAACTTTTCAATTAATTTGCATCATACAAATCATGCAAATTTTAATACCAAAATGAAGTCCTAGGTGGTTCATACATGGTATAGGTAGCATTTAGATTTATACAATACTGATACCATGACATATAATTTGAATGGTTTTGAATATAATTACGAACATGCCATGAATAAGTTTCCTGATTTCTTCCCACCATCTGTCCATAGATAGGAAATTGTGTGTAAAGATAATTGGAGATCTCAAAACTTCTGTGGCAAGCATCACTAGTCCCTAAACTCATTGATTCAAAAATAGTTGAAATGTTATCTTCATTGGATGATGACATCCCTAACTGCATTTGATGGATTCTTCTTGTATAATCCTTACCAATAGCCCCTATGTCTGGACCCGCATCTCTACACCCATGGTCTTCATCTTGTGTGCAATGAGTGTATTGTTCTTCACAAGTAAATGGGTTTAATGGCAAACCTGTATCAGTAGCATTTCTTTGAGTAAAAGCATAATTATTTCCTCCATTGTCATCATCATCATCATCGTCATTTTCGTCGTCGTTGTTGTCATCATTATCATCACTATTATCACCATCATCAGCACCATTGTCTTTGTTATGAATTCCATCAATATGATCATCTTGATTGAAGTTAGTTGTGGACCTGCGCATCTCTCCTCGCATTGCGATGTTACCAGTGTCTTCATTATCAATTCGATCAATATGATCATCTAGATGAAAGCTAGTACTGGACCTATGCACCTCACCGCGCATTCCCATGTCCTATGGGTCACCTCCACTACTACTCGTAACCTCTTCTGATAACACCTGTTCAACATTGATTCTATATTCACGAGCACTTGTGGCAATTTAGGGATTGGGGTTACCTTCATCATCATCAAGGTGTAGTGGACGAACCCATTGAGAGAGCTGATTCTCATTCTCTTCTCCTGATTCCACTAAAATATCTAAAAGATCCAAATACTCTGTTTCTACAACCTTATCCTCTACAGCCTCCATGTCTCTTATTTTAAGCTTCATATTATAGTAGCAAAACACAAGTTTTTGTAGTTTCTCATATGCAAGATGATTCCGCTGCTTTGTATGAATGAGTGAAAAGGTGCTCCAATTTCTCTCACATGCTGAAGATGAGGCGGTTTGAGATAAAATTCGCATGGCAAGTTTCCTTACTGTAGGAGTGTCATTTTCATACATAAACCACCATTCAGCTGCAATACAAATGTCATAGTGTAAGAAATAAATAAAGTAAAGTAATAGATGCAAGATCATAGTAAGTTTTATGTGAAATAAAAAACATACCAAGCGTCATAATAGTTCTTGCAGTAATGGCAGCACGATGACCAAATCCTTTCTTTGTATCTCTAAAATATGTGAGCTATGTACAAAGAAAGCTGATCCCAAACAACTAATATAGTGCAAACATTTAATAATTTACCTCATTTCCAAATTGAGCTATTCCATCAGAGTTTGGATCTAGCCTTACAAATACTTCATGAACTGCACTTATAAGTTCTATATTCACACCAACGCCTTCTTTGTATTGGTACCTTGGATTAAAGTAGTAGGCTTTAAGTGAAGAAAATATATAAATACAATTATTAGTAAGATAAATTAAAAAAAATAAATAAATAAGAGATATCATAAAATTAATACTTAAAATATTATACCTGCCGTATGAAGTAGATGACTAAGTTATCTATCCCAACGATCATTGATAATTCGAAGAACCCATTGTACCGCTCTTTGTTGTTGAATGGAATTTTTCATGATATGAATGAATTCGTATACAAGTGGCATCGTTGGAACAACTTCTGTATCAACTAACCAAAGGACTTTGTATAGCGGCTCATAAATAGTCACCACATGTGCAACTTGACTCCAAAATCGATATTCAAGGACTTGTTGCTCCATCTTCCTTCCCAATGGTGTATTACTCAATCGATTTTCAGCCCACACATCACTAGTAAACAATTGCTTAAGGCTAGACTTCTTTTTCAAAAGGCTGTTTAGGCAAAGATAATTTGTGGCAAATCGAGTTGCTCCAGGGCGGACTATTTTTCCTCCACAAAATTCTCTCATTTTAGCTAGTAACCACCCATGATTGTAGATGTAATTGGTAAGTGCTCTAGCTTCTGTAATAATGTTTGCCACATTATCTTTCTTCCTAATATCCTCAAACATCAAGTCAATACAATGTGCAACACAAGGAGTCCAATAAATATTGAACTTCTCCATCATTCTTTTTCCAGCTTTAACAAATGCAGAGCCATTATCAATGACAATTTGAACCACATTTTGTTTGTCTACCTCATTTACAACTTCTTTTAACAGATCATAGATATATTTGTGATCCTTGATCTTGTTTGATGCATCTACAGATTTAAGAAACACTGTGGAACCCTTTAAGTACACCATGAAATTGATAATACTGAGTCTTGTTGGTCATCCAACCATTTGCCATTATAGTGCACCCATACGTACACCATTTTTCTTCTTGAGTGGCCACATATTCTTTCATATCATTAAGTTCCATTTCCAAGTACTTGTTCGTGATCTCATATGGTGATGGCAATTCAATTCCATTTCCTATTGATTGTGCACCCAACATCATATTCGTAAAATGATGACACAATGCTTTGTTGGGAGCCACATTATCATAAATAAAGAACTTGCTAACCAATCGACCCATGGTTTCCTTTATATTACTCCCTTTGAACATGTTTTTGATACTCCATTGCCTTGATCCTGTTGATTTGTATAATGAAGGTGCAATTGGAGCTTCTGGAATTGATGGTCTCACACTTTGTGTTCGGCGTAGCTGTGCTGATTGTTCACCTCTTACAGCTTCTGATGTACTACCTCTTCTTTTATTGCTTCCAAAAAATGATGCTTTTTATTGTCGTTGCCACTCACTTTCTTTGGAAGCTTTTACAGCATCTTGATAAGCTTCCCTCTCTTCGATATTCATGTCTGCTAGATACATATATGGATCATCATCATCATCGTCCTCAATTATCACCCAATTGTCTTCACAGTTCAATTCTGATATTTTCCTTCATAACCGATTTCTTTTTCTTGGCTACATTTTTGCTTTGTATCCATTCCAACATTATAGTTTTTACTTCTGGTGGAACATTTGGACATTTTCTTGAATTTTTCCCTGGATCTGTATGTGATAAATGAAATTTAAAACATGTGATACCTCCACTTTTCATGATTAAACCACAAAAGCTGCATTGAGTTCCATTTTTGTTTCCTTCCACTGGAAAACAATACTTCCATGCAGGATCTTTTGGGCTACCGCTAACATCTCTATCAACATTTCTATTATCCATAGCTAAAATTTGAAAAAGTATATATGAATATAAGAAAGTATCTAAGAAGAAAATGAATAAAAATATTACATATTAATAAATAAATTGAAAGTAAATAAAGTATAATGCAAAACTATAAATAAATAAATAATTAAAAAAACAAAGTTAAAAAAAAACCTACAATAATAAAAATAAAAAATCACAATGTACATATACTCCACGCATTAATCATCAAATGAAATAAATAAATATATATATATATATAGACAAACCATTTATTAATAACAAAATACCAAAAATTTCAATGCCCCACATGGAATCACTAAACAAAAATTCTCCAATATCCTCTCCACACAAATGCAAGATAAATATACAACATAATCACTCTCTTTTTCAAGTGTAGTGTAAGCCAAGCCAACAATTTCATTTTACAGCAAATCCCATTTTTTTTCCTTTTTTTTTTTTTCTTTCTATAATTTAGACAAGTTTGTTTTTACTAATTTTAAATTCATTTGTAAATCATACATCTAAATGAAATACATAAATTTTTCTTTTCTCTTATTCTTAAAATAATACATAATTAATATTAGTTGACATAATAATTTCATATACATACAACTTATCTTTAAATTATATGTTAAATATAATAATTAATATATCCTTCATTATATTATTTTACAATGTACATAATGACATATATATATATAGTTATAAACATTAATTTAATAAATTTGAAAGTAAAAAATATGTGGTTTCAAGGATTTATATATAGGATAAAAGAAGTATGCAAGTCCTTAACAATAATATAATAATCATTGGAAGACTAATTATTTAAATATATCACCAACAACAATGTAACTTCTATATAAATTAAAAAAAAAAAAAAAGATGAAATTACTTCAAAAGTAGATTTTGCATTTGGTTGTAACAAGTTGCTAAGTGGGTAGAAGCAAAATCCTCCAAATTACCTTTAACAAAAACACAACAATAATTAAATTATTAAAAAACTAATTACTCAATATAATTTTAATGAATAAGGTAATTTTTGATGAATTTAAGGGGAAAAAAGATCTTCAAATTACCTTTTGTGTTTTGGTTGTTGCTTGTAAACAAGTTCCTCGAAAATAAGCTTGTAATTTGAAGTTTTGAACAAAGAGATGACGAAAATAGCATTTGAATTGAAAATGGAAATGAAAACATAGCAGGGGCTCGGGAGTGCTTGTTTTTAAAATAGCATAGCAATCATGAGTCTTCATGACATATTTGACTATAAAATGGAATAACAATTATGAGATGCTTGACTACAAAGTAGAATATAATCATGAAATTCCTTATGAAAACTTATTTAAAAAGCGTATTTATTTGATTTGATAAAAGCTTATTTTATTTATTTGATAAAAGCTTAACAAATTCTTATTTGTAAAACTTAAATTTCACTTTTATTTTATGAAAATTTAACCGATATTTTCAGGATATTTCACGGATATCCTACTGATATTTCCGAAAATTTTCTCGATATTTTGTAAAATTTATACCACAAGCTCACGGAAAGGATATTTTACGAAAATATCGCGGATATTTTCGGATATTTTCAGGATATTTTGACGGATAGGAGATTACACCCTCTATCAATATCGGTACCATTGATTTACGGAAATATCGACGGAAATATTGGGAATATCGCGGATATTTTAAACTATGGATATGACTAGACAAATAAACATTCAATGTAATCAGAAATTAACTCTTGATTATAAGACTAGCTGGAACTCTACTTATCTAATGCTCACCACTGCATTGAAATTCAAAACAATTTTTCCTCGTTTGGCTGATTGGGAGCGACAATATAAAAATGTCTCAAATGATAAAGATTGGGAGTTAGCTGCTATATTAGAAGATAATTTGAAAAAATTTTATGAAATAATTGAAAAGTTTTCTAGTACACAGTATCCAACAACTAATGTTTTTTTTGTTAAAGCTTGGGAAAGTAGATTGTCATTACTTGATTGGCTTGAGTCTAATAGTAAAGTGGTACAAATGATGGCAAAAAAAAAAAAAAATGATTGCAAAATTTGACCAATATTGGAGACAATTTCATGGCATACTGGCGATTGCAATAATTTTAGATCCGTGGTATAAACTTAGGTTGATAAGATTTTATTAAATCAACTTTTTGATTTATCTTACTCAAGCTTTAATGTCACACGGGCTTACAATTTATGTCATGATTTAGTAAATGAGTACACCTCGAAGACTCAAGTAGATGGAAGTTCTTTTAGTTGTTATCACTTTCCATCTCGTTTATCAAGTAAAAGAAAATCTGGTCGATTGGCATATTATGATGATTATGTGAATGAACATGATACAACTTTTTCTAAATCAAAGTTGGATGTTTATTTGGATGAAAAGGTTTTGCCAAATTGCGATAACTTAGATATTCTTATGTGGTGGAAGACAAATAGAAGTAAGTATCCTATTTTAGCTAGAATTGCTAGAAATGTTTATGTCATTCCCATATCAATAGTTACTTCGGAATCAGCCTTCAGTATTGGTGGTAAAGTGGTTAGTCCACATCATAGTAAATTACACCCAAGCACATTAGAAGCATTAATGTGTACACAAAACTGGTTATTGGCTGAAAAGCGAGGTATGAAAATTATAAAATTTAAATTGATGTTAGTTTATTATGTTTATTTGATATTTATTAATATATTTTATTTTTTCATATGTGTAGCCGGTGTAGGGCTAGATAAAAAAGTTCAACAAAATAATTGTTACGAAGAAGATGGCGATGATGATGGTGAAGGGGGTAAATTATGACAATTGTATATTATATTTTTGATATTATTTTTATGTCACATTAAAACTTACTAACTCAATTTTTTTTTTTTGGTTATAGGTTCGTGTTTGAAAGCATTGGGATGGATTTTGAGCATGGATTTTTGTAATGTTTTCGATTATTTATTTATTTAATGTTTGTAATAAAACTTGATTATATTGTTACTATTATTATGGTATTTATGACTATATAGTATTAATATTTTGGATTGTGTAATGACATTTCATCATGAATATAGTAAGTCTTTTAATATTTGTTATGTTTTTTTGTTTATCTATTTGTTTTAATTAAAAACTAAATCGGGTCAATGAATCGGGTTTGAGACAAATCCCTCCAATTGGGTTTGGGTTTGGGGCAGAAAGTGGTAATTTATTTGGGGTAAGAGTCAGATTTGGAGTATCTTTCATATCAGGTTCGAAAAGGACAAAACCTGATCCGATTCGATCTGATCCGATCCATTATTATCTCTAGCTCCACTATTTGTGTAGGCAGTTCTATTTTAATATCTAGAAGTTGTGATCCAAGTCATATAAATAGAGTCATATTTAAGTTGATTTTGGTAGAAGTTTAACTAGCATAACCCAAAAGTATAATATAACAAAAGAAAAAAAAAAAAAAATCAAAATCAAAATCCACACTTCAAAAACATACTCGTTTGTGTCTTCCTGGTCCGGTGGCTTCAGAGAGACATAAAACATAAACACTTTGCTTTGAAGCAAACGTCATCATGGACTGCGGGATCATCCTAACAGACACAGACCCATCTCCACTACGTGTACACCACGCCCTCCGCCTCTACCAATATCAAACTTGTAATCCTAGTTAACATAGGAATCCTAACAAAGACCAACAACAACAGCAACAACAAGAAAGAAAAATGGGTTCTCCGTTTTCGTGGTCTTGGGTTGTCTTTGTAGTGGTTTTGCAGGCACTTTTTGGGCAGAACTTGGCTTCTTACCTACTGAAAACAAGTGGGTTCTCTTCTAAAGGTGATTACATATCAGCTATTGGAGACCCTGGAATGAGGAGTCCAAATGTGAGAGTTGGGTTAGAAGCTTGGAACTTCTGCAATGAAGTTGGCTCTGAGGCTCCTCAAATGGGCAGCCCCAGGTTGGCTGATTGTGCTGATTTGTACTGCAATAACTTCCTCACTGGTATTGCCTCCTAACATTTGCAAATTCATGCAATTGTTTCTTTTGCTGTGTGGTTGAGGTATCTAGGTGATTTTGCAAGTATCTGTTCACTTTTTTAGAGTATTTGACGTTGATAACCTGACTTGATTGCTCTTTGGAATTGACTTATGTTATAGACGTGCTGGAGATTTTAGCTTTGTTTGTTGTTTATTTGTCTCTGTGTGTGTTGGTTGGTTCAATTTTTTGATTTACTGAATGTAAATATTGTTAGCTTCTAGCTTTTGTGTGCTTTGATAAGGGTGTTCAAGTGTTCTTTCTCTTCAATTATTGAACATGGTTGCTGTTCCTTGTCAAGGATTTGCAATTGATTTGGTGTTTTGGGTAATCACAGTTGGATTCAATGGAACTCTGTTAGAACTTGAGTCTAGTTAACTGGATATTATTTTCTCTTGTCATTGGCTAACTAGACAATCTATGATTCCTTCTTTAGCATTTTTCTTTGTATAGATTTCATTACACTCCTACGATCTCTTTTTTCTGCTCTAATTTTGATTTCCTATGGAAAATGTATTATGCTTCTCACATCTCACACTTCTTTTTGTCCTCCCCAGTTTTGATTGTATACTGCTCAATATCTTCTTTCAATTTCCTAACTCTTTTGGTGCTTGGGAATCTTGGAACTGAGTGTCTTCTAGCCCAAACATGCTAGAATGATGCATTTTGCATTTTGATGGCTTCCAGCCATGATTGATATACTGAAGGCATAAGCTAGGCCGTCGTAAAATTTTATTTTGCCAGTAAATGCAACTCCAAGCAGCCTTAGAATTTTACCTGGGTTGGTTTATCTTGTAGCAGTCTACTTGTCTGTAACTGGTAGCATTTGATAAATCGAGGCTTTTATTTCAACTATATCATAACGATTCGTGAATTTGTCTAATTATGTCTTAGAGAATGCTGATCTGTTCATCCAGTCCTGCCTTTTTGTGAACATGAACATGATGAGCAAATTAAATATATTCAATTATTTTTTTTTTTTTAACTATCTTGCTACATTTATGGTTCAATTTCAGATTCTCTAGGCGGCAGCCCTCTTGGTAATGGGAGAAAGTGTGAGGTACGTCACAAAGTGAATGAATCTGCCAACAGGTTAGGGGCTGGTGACAAGTTTCCTGTGGTAGATTTTGAATTCTTCACAGATCCTGACCTGTTTGCTATGGAAAAGGAGCTGTATCTTGGCTCTCTATGTGAGGTGCATGAATCTGCCAAGCCATGGCAATTTTGGATGATCATGTTAAAAAATGGAAACTTTGACAAAAACACTACACTTTGTCCAGAAAACGGGAGAAAAGTCAGTAAAATAGTAACGGATAGGAATTTTCCATGTTTTGGCAAAGGGTGCATGAATCAGCCCCTTGTCTACCACAATTACTCAAGATTGATTTATTCAGCAGGTCAAATAGTGTCTTTAACGGGAGGATTTAATGGGACATATGACCTAGATGCTGACATAAGCAAAGATATAGGGAAGAACTCCTTCTTTTCCATCACATGGCAGAAGAATCTCAGCACAGGAAGTTGGATTTTCTCGCACAAGTTGACGACCTCCGCAAAGTATCCTTGGCTTATGTTGTATCTACGGTCAGATGCTACACAAGGGTTTAATGGCGGTTATCACTACAATGGTACTGGCGTTATGAGTAAGGTTTGTCACCTAGATGTACCTCCAATTTACCCAAAATATTATCATTTCTGGTCATTAAACATGCTTATTTACTACTAAAACTCTTATAGAACATAAACTGCCATTTTAGTTGGATGGTATTAGACTACATTATGTACTTTTTGTCTTAATTTTTCCTTTTCAATTTATTGAAAGTTTATAAGAAGATCTCGTATATTTGTGTTTAGTCTGTCTTTCTTTTAAGGTTTGAAGTTATTTGATTGAAACACCATATTTATATCAATTCCTTTTGTTCTTTCAGTTGCCGGAGTCTCCTAATTTTAAGGTGAAATTGACACTAAATGTTAAACGTGGAGGAGGATCAAACAGTCAATTTTATCTCACTGATATAGGAAGCTGCTGGAAGAACAATGGAAGACCATGTGATGGTGATGTTCTGACAGATGTGACTAGATACAGTGAGATGATAATTAACCCAGCAACTACAAGCTGGTGTCGCCCAGACAATCTTGTTTCATGCCCACCTTACCATGTTAGTCCTACTGGTGAGATTATATACAGAAATGAGACATCTCGCTTTCCATATTCTGCTTATCACCTCTACTGCAGCCCTGGAAATGCTCAATATCTGGAGAAACCATATGATATCTGTGACCCCTACAGCAATCCACAAGCACAGGAACTGGTACAAATTCTTCCACATCCTGAATGGGCTGTGCATGGCTACCCTGAAAAGCAAGGAGATGGATGGATTGGCGACTCCAGGACATGGGAACTTGATGTTGGGGCCCTTTCCAACCGGTTATACTTCTATCAGGTATTTTAAGTAATGTTACTTTTCGAGAATCACATGAAAATGCTGGTATTGAAATTGTAACATAACTAGTTGATAAAGTAACTCCATCGCTGACCGTTATCAAATTTTCCTGACAGGTTGGTAATAATAAACCACTGCTATGATGGTTGCTTTGAATGTGTATCCCCACTCAAGAGGGAATCTTTCTTGACTTTGAACAGGATATTGCACATCTAATCAACTTGAATATTTCTTCACAACAAAACTGTTATTAGTTTTTTAAGATGACATATTATTGGCCATTTACAAGGAGCTAAACACCTCTTACTTTGAACAGGATCCAGGAACACCTCGAGCAAGACGCGTGTGGTCGTCAATCAATGTTGGCACAGAAATATATGTTAGCCGGGAGGGAGAGACTGCAGAATGGACTGTAAGTGATTTCGATGTATTGGTTCCTCAAGACAATGATTATAATGATCATAGCTCTTACTGACCTATTTTGTTCTTGGTGTTCATGTTCCATTTGGTTGGATCTCATAAGTGAATGAATGTACATGAAAAACCAAAATAATGTAATTTCATCACTAAAACCAAAATAATGTAATTTCATCACTAATGTATAGGATAAGCATTTAAGATGTGAATACAAAGAGTATCAAGATACTTATCTTTAAGTAGCCATCACCTCAAGTTTTCTTCGAATTTTCAATTTAGTTCTTTTTATTATCATGAAGTACATATTTTTTCACACACATATGTAAAAGTTGCACATTCTCATGCTTAGATAGCCTACAAAGTGGCTTCAAGAAAGGGATAATCCGTTTAACCAATTACGGAATCGGGTGTATAGAAAGTATCTCTGTTGTACTTATTGAGGGGAGCATCAACCTCAAATCTCTTAGGTAATTCTGGATTTGTCAAGAACAGCCGATCGTAAGCAACAACGTCAGAATAGCCCTCAGCCATAGCATTGTTTCCATCTTTCCTATCATAACCCCCAACAGCTACAAAAGTGTCATTGAAAGCCTTTTTCATGGGCAGCAAACTGTGAGGATATTCACTTTTTTCACCGGTGGTTCTCATTCTCGGCTCAACCATATAGCGGTAGAGAGTACCGTATTTGTTCAAAGACCTTGCTATATAGAGATTTAGGGATCGTTTGTTTTTTTTTTTTTTCATTTAAAATTTAATAATATGGAATTGCACTTATTAAGTTCTTTTCGTTTGTTTTTTTAAGTGGTCAAACCACTTAAAACTATTAAAAAGTATTTGAAAAAATTAAGTAAAAATTTTTAACTTTTTACTTAATTGCAAATCACTTAATGGTATTTAAAAGTTTTTGTTTCAAATATATTCTCCCTAAAATAACATCATTTCAAATTTATCATAATTTATATTATTCAAATTTTTTTTCTTTTTTTTCCTTGTTATTTACAAAAATATATATATATTTGAAAAGTAAAATCTGATATATTTCATCCCAAACTGTTTTGGAATTGAACTAATATATTTTAATTTACAATTTAAATATTCGTTTTTTTAGTTATTTTCTTAAATGTATTAATATATTTAAATATAAATATGGTTAATACTACTATATTTTTTTTAATTATATTTTAATTATGAATAAAATATTATTAATACGTATGTAAAAAAAGTTTTAGAATTTATTAAATTATTTATTTTCAAATGTTTGTATTAAATTAATTAAAATTATATAATAATAAATAGTAAAAATGGTATAAATATCAACTTACTAATTTTTAGATAATTTTAAATTTAAAAAACAAACAAGTTTACAATATATTCAGAAATAAGAAGGAAAAAAAATAAACATATTATTCAGATTTTAGATTTCAGTCATTATTCAATCTTCAATCTTTAACAGCATTGCTCAGTTTTAAGACAAAAAAATAAACGATCCTTAGGGATTGATTGTTTTTATCATTTTTTACTTAATGAATATAAATTATACATATTAAGTGATTTTTATTTTTTTTTTAAGTGATCAAACCACTTAAAACTATCTAAAAAGTATTAAAAAAAAAAAACTACAATTTTTACTTTTAATTTTATGTCAAATCATAATCATTTCATCAATATATTATTTCAATTCAAACATTCCCAAAACAACATATTTTCAAAATTATCTTAATTATATATATTCATTATTTTATATTATATAAATTCCTTTTAATATTTATTTTTATTTAAATATATAAATTTAATTTATTCTACTATAATAATTATATCATATTTTAATTATAACTTAATTAGACAAAAAAAAACAATTTCTTATTCAATTATAATTTAATTTGACATATAACATACGATTTTTGTAAAACTCCAATTCAAGTGGACCCAAAATATTAATTAGAATCTAGTTTATTGTTATTAATTTGGCTTTGCTCAAATTTTAGAAATAAAAGAATATATAGACAAATATTATCTTTGAGGATATTTTTAAAAGAACTCAAGAAAATAAGGTGTAAAAAGAAAAAAAGTCATAGCAAAAGGTGGGGTACAAAATATAAATTTACTTATCCATGAAAAATTAAAAAAATATATATATATTAAATTGAAAGTGAGTGACCGTCCATAAAGAAAGAAAAGAGAGATGGTGATATTATTTTATAAAAAATAAGAGAAATGACAAGTTGGGGTGGTTGAACATGGTGACCATTTAAGATTAAAATAATAATAATAAATAGAATAAGGGATAGGTTTAATCATGCATTTATGTTCTTTGCCTAAAAAAGAGAAAATTGAGATGAGAAGGAATCAATCAGGTGAGAAAAGCAAGTCAATGGTCGGTGGCTTAAATAAATGACAATTTTTTTTTTTTTTTTTTTTGTATTTTTATAAAAGGAGACAGGTACCGTTCATACAATTTGGATAAACCACATTCAAAAGAGTATATGTAGGAACTGTGAGAACTAGAAGCAAATCTCACACATAATCGAAACAGAATACCAAGAAGAAATAGAAGAAAAAGCAAGAAACTAGTGAGTTGAAGCTAAAAAAATAAAGGAGAAATTATTGGAGTTAATTTTTAGATTAATTTGATGTGCAATAAATTTAGTTTCAGGTTTGATTTTTTGGTCTAATTTTCATAAATTCTAAATAGGTTCTTATGATATTTTTAGGTGGGAGAGAAATCAAGGATAACATAAGTACTATTGATTCGAAATAAAGTTTGAAATTTAATTTATGAGTGTATCGATTTATTTAATTTGAATTGATTATTTATTATTATATTTCAGATTTGATTAATTATGAATTATTATAAATGAATTATTTGTTAGTTAATTAATTTCTTAAATTATTAATTTTGCTATATGTTTGAAATTAGAATTTAATTATATATGTATATATGTTTATGTATTTGAAATTCCAATAAGAATTTATTGTTTTCCAGCTTGAGTTTATTTTATGAAAAGTTTCATAAGTATTATTTATTTATATTTGAGAAGAATATTTATTAAGAATTATAGTTATATTCAGAAATAGAATTATACATTTTGTATATGAAAATTATTTAAGATTTGAAAAATATGAAATGTGATTTTTGGAACACCAAAGTTATACTCTCCCCTCTAACGATCAAGTAAGTTTCAAGTGCATAAATCTGAGAGAGTCACCCAGCACGTATATAACAGATTTATAGAGTTACTGAGTTGTCTAGCATGCATATGAAAGATGTTGTCCCTCGCTCTATGTGTGTGTTGAGTATCTTTACTACGTATGACAGATTTTTTTAGGTACTAATTGATGTAGATTTTCACATTACAGAGGTTATATACTGAATTTGATTAGTACAGATAAAGATTTACAAAAAATCAGATTTATATAAAGAGATTTCAGAAAAGTTTTACAGATTATATTATTATAGAAATAATTTATATAAAAGTTATAGTTTTCTTATGATATAAGAATTATTTATTATTACCAGCAATATGTTTAGTTTTAATAGAAATATTTTAGAAAAATTATATCTACTAACTGTGTGTTAGTGCTTACTCTTTTATAAAACTCACTTTTTTTAGATATTTACCACAAGATTGTACAGATAATTACATATTATGAGAAGAGTCACATGGTGATGTCAAATGCATTAATATTATAAATAATATAAATATTTTACATCAGTCTATATTAATTTTAATTAATTAGATTTTGTAAATATATTTCGAGAATGGTTTTGGAAATGAAATATTTTTTCATATATTTTATACATCCAGTATATGGATCCAATACGAGAAATGTAAAGATTGTTTTTAATTTGATCAATTTATATTTATAAAGAAATTATGAAATTTAATATGATTTTTTTAAACGATTTTTATTAAATTCTAAATTTTAGTCAAAAAGATATCAGTTTTTACGAAATTCTCCCAAACTCAAGAGAGAAGTCGAGTGGGGCCCTTTTAGTTTTAGAATAATGTATATATCACCACTCTTTAAATTTTTTGTTTTAATTTGATTAGATGGAAAGACCATTGTCATAAGTTTTCGAAACTTTAGAAATCAAAACTTTCAATTAATCAAAATTTTCAATTGCACATAGACAATTAAAACGTTGTCTAGACATAAAAGTTAAAATAAAAGTCACAAATTACAACTTAGCTGAGAAATATGGTGTGACTAGGTGGTAAATCATAAACCCACTCACAAACCTTTAGATTTGCGATCCCTTCCACTTGCAGGGAGTAGAACTTGGTCGCGTTTTAGAATTATAACTCAACCATTCTCGATAGCACCATCGACAAAGTACCACTAATAAAAACAACAACAGAGAACATACAACCCAACCCATCTATTTGGACAAGTAGGTAACATAATCAATCTCCACCAATCAATATCGACCATTCAACAAAGTTGACAGATGTCAGTTGTTTTAGAGTTTGGTGCGACCTGAAGATGTCAGTATTAATGGCGGACCTAAAGAATTTGTTAAGGAATACACGCACAAAATAATAAAAATATAAAAAATGAAGATAATGTTAAATATATAATATTTTTATATAAAATAAAATTCGATAATATATTATCATTAAAATAACATGAAACATGGATCATATTTTAGTAAAATAAGTAGTTTTACATTTAAAAATCTCAACGAAATTATTAAAATAAATAAAAAGTGAAAGAAAAAAAATATAAAATATATAAAATTATAATTTTTTTACTAGATTTCATATTTTAAAATTGTTTCGTAATAATTTCTTCATAATTTTATCAAAAGTTTGTTTCTCCACAAGCAAGCTGTCACTTAACTAATACGAAAGAGAATATAAGCAAGCGGTCGTTCAACCGTCCAGCCAAACCCAACCCCAGCCCTCTCTACTCTTCCACTCCACGGCAGCCCACTATCACTTATCCGCCCCTGGTGAGCAGCATGTACGTATCGTTCAACAGTTACCAAATCTTTTAAAAATATCAGGCACGTATCCGCCCCTGGTGAGCTGCATGTACGTCATGGCATTTCACTTTAACTTTTGTTAAAAACTCTGAAAGCGTGATACGACCTACCCTGTTCCTGGATTCTAGCCTCAACTTTGGCGGGCCACTTACATCCAAACAATAATACAGATCCAATCAATCAATGTCAAATGTCATATCCAAGCATAATACAGTTCCAATCAGTCAATGTGAAATCATAACAATAGCCATAGTTTTTTGTAAATCAACCTATTCCACTAAAGCACTAGATTTGCTACTCCCTACGTTGTAAAGACTAAAAACCCACCTTGAAAACCCGTCTTTATGGGCTATGTCCTCCCTCCATATATACCCACTTCAGATTTTTGCCTCCACTTCAGTTTAGTTCTACAGCCCAGAAAAGGAAAGCAAAGAAGTGGTTTTGTAACTCATTTTGTAAGAATGGAAAACACAGTTGCAGCAACAGGAGCAGAGCATGAACAAGTGGAGAAGAAGAATGTTATTCCTCTTCTCACGCCTTACAAGATGGGTTCTTTCAATCTTTCTCATAGGTGAATCTTCTTTCTTTCTTTTTTGATGCTATATTGTTTATGGTTGTCAATTTATACATTGCACAATTTGGGCTGGGCGATGTTGTTGGGACTTTGAAACACATTCAAGTACCGTTTTACTTTTACCAAAATCAAGCCACTATTTCAAAAGCAAATTTGTGGCGAAAATGTTAACTTTGTGGTTCATAGTGTGGCTCGAAACTGTTTTACTTGTGAGAAGTGATTTCTATTTTCTTTAAGGTGTTGACAAGAAAGTGGATGTAGACTCTCTACTCATTGTAAACTTTCAATCTGTTGTCGATTGCTATAGGAGAGTTTGAATAAAAGCGCGAGACTAGTGGTATCTTATATTAATATTTGTATTTCTAATTTGAAAATAACAACTTTTCCAACATGACATAAGATCGATAATACATTTTACATTATGGACTAAATTCAGCAATGTTCTGTTTACATTCAATATGTTTTGTTTGACTTCGTTTACAATTTTATTTTCTTTACTGGTTGTCTAATTAGCTTTTGGATTATTGTGTTTATATATGTTTCAGAATTGTTTTGGCACCATTGACTAGGCAGAGATCTTACAATACTATTCCTCAGCCGCATGCCATTTTGTATTACTCTCAAAGAACAACAAAAGGTGGCCTTCTCATAGCTGAAGCCACTATCATTTCTGATACCGCTCAAGGGTAATTTCAGTCATTGTGCACTGCAATATTTGAAAGAAAAACATACATTTGAATTTTGAGTGTAAATGTAGGCAGTGGAAAATCTTATTACCTCTTTTATATGTTCTATGGATAAGGTATTCGGATACGCCTGGTATATGGACCAAAGAGCAAGTAGAAGCATGGAAGCCTATTGTAGATGCTGTTCATGCCAAAGGCGGAATCTTCTTTTGTCAGCTTTGGCATGTGGGGAGGGTTTCAAATCAAGGTCTGTTATTCTATATGTCTCTTTCTTTTATATGTAATAAATGGCAACTCTGTTTTTCTCTGAGATTGGACATGGTTGTAATGTTCTATGTAAATATGGTTTATGAAAAGTTGTCAACAGCGATTGCTCAATTCTTATCGTCTTTGCGAGTAGGATTGGAAGGTCTTCTGCTTTAACTTGAGTTGAAAAACATTGGATTGCTGTTGAGATTGAGAAGGCATTGTTCAAATTATTCTATTGGGAGCAATCTGAAATTGGAATGACGAGCCATTACACATTACATTGGTTCACGATTCATATGTCTCAAGTTACTACAATTTGCTGTTCATAACCACTTGAAATTAACATCTTTCACTTTTTAACTGATGAAAGCTTATGCCGACTTTAGTTGTTTAAAGGGAAAAATGTAATGACAAGATTAAAATGGCTTGTGGATGCATACTTGCATTTTCGGTGTTTAATTGTTGTCAATTGCCTGTGATAGACACGATTTTACAAAATCTCTAAAGTCATTTCCATTTGTATCTAATTAGTGTTGTTTTTTGTGGTTCTGCAGATTTTCAGCCAAATGGTCAACCACCTATTTCTTCTACTGACAAGCCATTGACGCATCAACTTCAAGCTAATGTTGTTGATGTTGCTCAATTCACACCTCCCAGACGGCTAAGAACAGATGAAATTCCTCAGATTGTGAATGATTTCCGACTTGCTGCTAGGAATGCTATTGAGGCTGGTAAACTCTTCTTTTAAATAAGGAAAAAAAATAAAAAACCATAAGAAATGAAAATATTATCAGTTATTGCTATGCCGGTGCAATTTAGTTGCCACACATTCTAAGAGAACAAGAAAAACTGTACTTAAACAGAAGCCTAGCGAGAATGTTTGTGCGGGAAATTAAAAACGAGTCTGAATGCAATCATAGATGGTTTCTGTTGTGGTGTCTTGTATAATTCTCCTTTTTATTCTTAATCAGAAGTTAGAAAAAGAGCTTTTATTTTATTTAAGTAACAATGTGAAAATTCTTAGGGTTGCCAAATGCATCTTTAACGACTCTAGAAAACAAATCTGTACCATGAGGGCCAAAGTAGTAGCAAGTTTCACTAAATTGTTTACTTGTTTGGGGAGTAATATGAGCAGGGATAAGATAGAACATTTGTTTCTTGAAAAGTTGCATTGTTGGTGAAAATTCTTTCCTTCTCATGGAGATTTATAAATTTCTCTATAATATCACCAATCTTCTAGTGTATGATGGCATTTAGTTTAATTTGACGCTTCTTGTGTGCTTGTCTAGACTCTTTCTCTTTGGTAGCTGATATTGGTTATTTGCTGTATAGGTTTTGATGGAGTTGAGATTCATGGAGCACATGGCTACCTTATTGAACAATTTTTGAAAGATCAGGTGAATGATCGGACAGACCAATATGGTGGATCTCTAGAGAATCGTTGCCGATTTGCTCTAGAGATAGTTGAAGTTGTCTCTAATGAGATAGGAGCTGATAGAGTTGGGATAAGACTATCTCCCTTCGCAAACTACATGGAATCTGGGGACTCGAATCCAGAAGCGTTAGGCCTCTACATGGCGGAGTCCTTAAACAAATACAATATTCTCTACTGTCACATGGTTGAGCCGCGGATGAAAACTGTTGGCGAAAAATTCAATACCCATCATAGTTTGCTACCCATGAGAAAGGCTTTCAATGGCACTTTTCTTGTTGTTGGTGGCTATGATAGGGAAGATGGGAATAAAGCTGTGGTTGATAGCCGTGCAGATCTTGTTGTTTATGGCCGATTATTCTTGGCGAATCCAGATTTACCGAAGAGATTTGAGCTTGACGCCCCTCTTAATCCGTACAACAGAAATACCTTCTACACATCCGATTCTGTTATCGGTTATACTGATTATCCATTTCTTGAAACCACTGCTTAGATTACCAAAGCAAGAGAATGTGAATTCATATTATGATTCATCACTTTTTAATCATGTGTTGTTGTATTTTAATTTGATTATTGATAGAGAGATGAATAAATACGTTTAATGAAGTGCAATAGTAACTACAATCCAATAGAAGATACTGTCCAATTTTTTGTTGAATTAAATCAATAACCTTTATTCTCCCTCAATTTATGAGAAGATATCAACCACTAAATTGGTATAATTTAGATATATGTCAATCTTTGACTATGTAACAACTAATGATATTATAACCAAATCAATTATAACTTGTGTTTTTAATCAACATGAATTGTATAAGCTTCTAATGATCCAAAGATATATACATAAATATTATCAATAATTTGCTATTAAAATCTACTTTTGTTAAATAGCATATCAAGAAAGGAAAAGATGTGTTATTGTGTCATCATCTCTTGCCAATAAAAAAAATTAAAGTATTCTACAAATATGATCACAAATATTTCAATTGTAACCGTATCTCTTTACATCAAATTAAAAAAATAATAATAAAATTGATTTTTTCGATCCAAAACTAATTTAAATTGAATTAAAACCGAGCGAACTTAAACCAATTCGAATTCCAATCCTTTAAACGGTTTGAACCGAATTAGTCCGTGCTAAATACTGTTAACTTATGAAAGTTTACGTCAACTTGAATTATTTGAAGGTAAAAATGTACTTAAAAAGATTGAAAATGTTTGTAAATGCATATTTGCTTTTTTGCCGGTCAATTTTTGTCAAATGCATGTGATAGCTACACACTTGATTTTATAAAAACTATAGATATACTTTTCATTTATATCTAAGTGCTCTCTTTAATTTGTGGATTTGCAGATTTTCAGCCGAATGGTCGAGCTCCAGCTCCAATCTCATGTACAGACAAGCTATTGGGTGTCGATGGTATGTGCAAATGTACTTGAAATACTGGCCTAGTGAAATGTTTGTATTCCGGCAATGGCTATTGGAGGGAAATTGAAAAACGAGAATGAATGCAGCTGTAGATTGTTTCTGTTTTGATAGTTTGTATACATCTCCTTTTTATTCCCAATCTGAAGAGAGGAAATTGAATATGTTATGCAAGACAAATTACGCCCTTAGACTTCAAAATCACATGTACTATGAGAGCCAAAGTACAATAGCAAATTTCGCTCGTTTTTTACTTGTTTAGGAAGTAAAATGAGCAGGATAATTAGATAGACAAAGGGTGATTGTTTCTTGATATGTTGTGTCTTTCGAGAAAATCCTTCCTTCATGTAGGGACATATAGATTTGTCTATAAGATCATCTATCTTCTAGATTACATGATTATATTTAGTTTTATTTAACCCTTCTTCTGTACATTGTCCAGGATATTTATCATCGGTACATTTTCACTTGCTGAATAGGTTTTGATGGAGTTAAGATCCATGGGGCTCATGGTTTTCTTGTCGACCAGTTTATGAAAGATCAAGTGAATGATTGGATAGATCAATATAGTGGATCTCAAGAAAATTGCTGTTGTCCCAAAAAATATATATATATATATATATATAAAGACTGTAATTCAATATGCAAAAAATTAAGAGAAAAAAGTTCTTTTCCCCTTATAGTTTCAATTAATACTCAAAATTTCCCTTATTATAAATAAGGAAGATTTTGAGTATTAATTCAAACTATGAGGATAAAAGTGATTAACCCAAAAATTAATGAATTAACATCATCCCTAGATATATGAGAAAATGTCAACCACTGAATTAAGTATGTTATTTTCATATACCACAATCTTCGAGTATGGAATAGCTAACAATATAACCAAATCAATTATATTTTAAATTATCCATTAATCTGAATTTTCTATCAATAATATGCAAATAACCATCATAATTCTTAGTTCTTATCGTTTTAACATATCTTAGAAATTATATTTGATGGATTAAATTTCGAACTCCACTTTATAGAACGTCAATTCCGTTGTCTTAAGTTTGATGAAGTTCTTGCTATAATTACATTATGTATAAATACAACACTTTATTGATTTCCTTCACTTTTGATCCAGTCAATTCTTATTGAGTTGTTTGAGACGGATCATTTCTAAGTTAGTTATGATTTCAGTTTATTAGGTGACAAGAAAAATGTAAAATTTATAGAATGAAGGTCATGAAAATATCAATATTTAATAGCTAGCATCCGATTTTGTATCATATAAGTTTTTCAATACATTAATACAATACAACAAAAACCACTCCAAGAGAAGGAAAATACATTGAATTTAGAATAGAGATAATTAATACTAATACAAGCTCACATTAATTCAATAATCTAAGAAGTGGCTTCAAGAAAGGGGTAATCAGTATAACCTATAACAGGATCAGATGTGTAGAAGGTTTCTCTGTTGTACTTATTGAGAGGAGCATCAAATTCAAATCTCTTAGGCAAATCTGGATTAGCCAAGAATAGTCGACCATAAACAACAAGATCTGCGCGATCCTCGGCCACAGCTTTGTTTCCATCTTCCCTATTGAAACCCCCAGCAGCAAGAAAAGTGCCATGGAAAGCCTTTCTCATGGGCAGCAAACTATGTGGGGTGTCACATTTTTCGTTAACGGTTCTCATTCGTGGCTCAACCATATGGCAGTAGAGGATACCGTATTTGTTCAAGGACTCTACCAGGTAGAGGCCTAATGCTTTCGGATTTGAGTCGCTTGATTCCATGAATGTAGCGAAGGGAGATAGTCTTATCCCAAGCCTATGAGCTCCTATCTCATTAGCAACAGCTTCAACTATTTCCAAAGCAAATCGACAACGGTTCTCTAAGGACCCACCATATTGGTCAATTCGATCATTCACCTCATCTTTCATAAATTGCTCAATAAGGTAGCCATGCGCCCCATGAATCTCAACTCCATCAAAACCTATACAATAAGTTTGCACAACATCAGCTACCAAATGATAAAGCCACTAGGGTCTATGTTATAAAGCTAGTACTAAAGAAGGGCAACTAATTAAGTAGCCTCTCATTATTGAACTCTGAAAGGTTATTCTATTTGGCACCCATGACATGTTCCATTTGTTGTTTAAAGTCTTAGATATAATGTTAAAAAATTCTTTCTCACTAAAAATCGAGAAAAAGGGTCAAGTAATCCAAGCCACTAAAATAGACTGAATCTGTGGTTGGATTCATACTCATTTTCCTCTACTTATCACGGCCGTTTGACAATATGCAAACGTTGTCATATTCTTCTATTTCATATTCAAGTACATTTTTCCTCGTTCTCTTAAAAGAGTACCAATTACATTAAAAAAAAAAAAAAAATTCTTGTAGTTTATGTTTGAATTTAG
Source organism: Dimocarpus longan (assembly GCA_022984855.1). Lineage (NCBI taxonomy): Eukaryota > Viridiplantae > Streptophyta > Magnoliopsida > Sapindales > Sapindaceae > Dimocarpus > Dimocarpus longan. The sequence continues at coordinate 26,710,817 of CM041018.1, read as the reverse complement.
AAAAAGACTTTACCAGCCTCAATAGCATTCCTTGCAGCAAGTCGGAAATCATTAACAATTTGAGGAATTTCATCAGTCCTTAGCCGCCTCGGAGGTGTAAATTGGGCAACGTCGATGCCATTTGATCGAATTTGAGGCTTTAATGGCTTGTCCGTAGAAGAGATTGGAGCTTGACCATTAGGCTGAAAATCTGTAGAGTGACAAGAGAGAAGTTATTAATAACCAAATGAAAAAAGTGTGACCATTAAACATATTTAGCAAAAAAATACGGAATGCCAAGAAAGCAAACAATCATCCACATACATCTTCAGCCTTTTAATTTCATCTTTCTTTTCAATTACTATAAGCAATAATCATCCCATGTTTAGTTTTCACGACTTTGATTCAAAGAGCGCACTCAATTTATAGGCCTTGAAGACTTCATGCTAGGATGTCAAAAAAACATTGTACAAAGTCCAAACATAAAGAAAACCAAGTAACCACCCATTACATGTAAAAGAAAGTGACATAGAGAACAACATACCTTGAGTTGAAACTCTCCCCACATGCCAAATCTGACAAAAGAATATGCCACCTTTGTCATGGACAGCATCTACAATAGGTTTCCATGCTTCTACTTGCTCTTTGGTCCATATACCAGGTGTATCGGAATACCTTATAGAAAGAACGTACAACTTAAGATCTTACCATAACTTTTGAACACAATAGTACATATAAATAATTCAAATTTACATCTTCCAGCCTTGTTTTTTGTCTCGATCTTTTTATAAGTATGGGGAGTTCGAGTTTTATAGTGATGCATGAAAGACAAAAAAAAAATGTAATAATTTCTACAACCATTATTTTTTATAATGAAATGTCATTTGAGTATAAAATCTCTTAAAAAAAAAAGTTAGGAAATGGTTCTTACTCTAAAAAAGGGTGGACAAAAAGTATAAAGTAGCAAAAATTACCCTTGAGCAGTGTCAGAAACTCCAGTGGCTTCAGTTAAGAGAAAACCACCTTTGGTGGCTCTTTGGGAGTAATACAAAATTGCATGTGGCTGTGGAACATTGCCGTACGATCTCTGCCTAGTCAATGGTGCCAACACAACTCTGAAACAAATATTAACAAATTAAATTACTGAACTTAGATAAACCAATTCAAACAAAACATAACCTATAAAAGGAAAAACAACACCAATGCTGAACTTGCATCAAAATGTTAATATATATATATCATGTACATAAAAAAGAAGTAAAAAAGGTACCTATGAGAAAGATCAAAAGAACCCATCTTGTACGGAGTAAGAAGAGGAACAACACTCTTCTTCTCAACTTGTTGTTGGTCTGCTTCTGTTCTGTGTTCCATTTTAGAATACAAATTTACTTGCTTTTCTATCTGGAAACCGAAAAATGGATAAGATAAGATATTAAATTTGAAGTGGGTATATATAGAGTGATAAAGAGAGCAACTCTGTAGCCCATGCAGGCGGCTGGCCGTCGCTGGGAGAAATACTCATGAAGCCTCCTCCTCCCATAGATACAGAAACTTCCATTTGAAGCGACAATTGGATTCGATGACGTTTGCGTGCATGTGGCCATGTTGGGTTCTGCTACATTCAACCACCATTCTTGACCGCACAACCTTTCTGAAAAGATTTGTCAAACGTGCAGCAAGTGGTGGAGCGTTTAAGCTGCACGCTCACTTATTTCTTCAAAGATGGGTTCCACATCCCATAACATGGATCTCTTTCCCATGTGGCTTTCTTCCTTTTATACGCGTTCGTGGACCCGTATATGAGTCTGCTCTTCAACTGTATCATCAATATTCGATCTTATTTTATTTTATCTCGATTATTTTTTGGTCAGTCCGAATATTATAATATAATAATAATAAAAAAAAATCTTTTTTTTAAAGTTTAATTCATTAATATTTATAATTAATTAAAAAGTAAAAAAGTATATTCAAAATCAATTAATTATGCTTAAGTTACATTACCAAATGAGATAAATATAATTTCTCCTGTAGTTTGATATAATAGCCAAAAAAACCTATTATTTAAAAAAATTGCTAAAACCCTCTATCATTTACAAAAATAGTAAAAAAAATACTTTTTATTATTTATCAAAATAACCAAAAAAAAAACTCCTGCTATCAACTTGAATATTAAAAAGTTGTTTTTGACCATTAACCAGGAAAAGTAAAATCGTCAATTCAATATAAAATAAGTTCAAAAGAAATTTGAATAAACATATGAGTGCCACATGTACACTGCATCTGACATCAACAGTTATATATTTTTAAAATAATTTATAATAAAAATAATGAAAAACTAAAATAAATATATACATAATTTTTTTTTTAAAAAAAAATTATGTATCACCGTCCATCAATATGATGGTTCACCATCCATCAACATGATGGGCAGTGAAGATAATTCAAAATAAAAGAACTTAAAAAATTATTAATATTTCTTTTAAAAAAATTATGCCTAATCTCTCTTTCTCTATTTTCGGTCTCCTCTTCTTCTTCTTCTCTTTTCTTTCCATTTTCTGATTTTTACCTTTTATTTTCTTTATCTCTCATTTGAAGCTTGGTTGGAATCTTGACCCAAATTAGAGTGCGTTTCCAACGACAGAGATCCAGACTGAGTCTCCATCGTCGGATATCCATTCCGATTTGAGCCTCCCGGTCTAGTGTTCATCATTAATGGTAGTTCTCTCTCTTTTCCATCTCTCTCTCGACTTTTGTCTCTCTCTTCTCGCTCAACTTCTCTCTTTTCTCTCTCGATTTCTTTCTCTCTCTTTTCTCTTAGTTTTGAACAACTCAGGTTGTCTGGATTCTTCTGAAGATCATTTAGATCTAGGTTTTAAAACCCTAATCTAGTTCTCTAGATTTTGTAGCCCATAAACGATCTTTATCTTCATCTGGTTGAAGATCTTCATCTTCAATTCAACCAGACGAAGATATATATATTTTTCATTATTTTTTAACTTTGTTTTTTTTTTTAAAAAAAAAAAAATGATATTGTTCATGTTGATGATGATGATAAATTTATATTTATGTTGATAATATTGATGATGGTGATGAATGAGATGGATAGGGTGATGTTGATAAATGGATAAGCAAGATTGAGAAGCAAAACTGACTCAAAAGATGAGGAGTATGGAACCGAAGATGATAAAGAAGGGTAACAGGTATGGATGACCGTTAGAGTTGGGTATTGGAGAAGAAAGCAAGGTGAAATCTAATTTTCAGATTAGATCTCCACAATCTATCGCTTTTTATGGATGATGGAGATCTAATCTGGGGATGAGATCTTCACCCTAAAAAGAACTCTTTTTTAAAGCTTGTTTTTCAAAATTTTGATTTTTTTTGGATCTTTTATTATATTTTAAAATGATGTCCGACAATGGAAATCTCGTAGTACTTTTTTAAAAAATATATATATTAATATTTTTTAATTATACTTTTTTTTTTTATTTAAGAGGTAATTTTATCTTTTTGTGCACTGTCACTATCAGGACATTCTTTTCAATAACAAAATTAATAGAGAGGAAAATGAGATTATGCCAAACTATAGGAGGATCCTTAGCAATTCAATCAAACAACGGGTGGTCCTTAATATTATCCCTAAGCAAATTTTCCAATGCTGTTCTCTTTCACAAATTTTTTATGGATAACAAATTTTTATATGTATAATATTTTTTTTCTTTCCTAAATGTCCATACTTGAGAATTTTGATTTATTAGAAATAGGAAATTAAAGCACCATTTAAGACCAATTTTCAGTGTAGAAAGTTAAAATATCGAAAGGACTAATAACTTTGAGGTTATATATATATAATGAAAGGATTAATAACTGGTGAGGATATATATACATATATATATATATATATGTATGTATGTATGAATGAATTTGATTTAGCTTCATCCTCTTTAATTTTTTTTTTTTAAAATTGTTTAAATAAAAAACAGTTATAGATTAAGTATATTTTTGTCATTAAAAAATAAATAGTAACTTGATGCTATTAAAACACACTTCAGTTTTTTATATCAGTGAAACATGATGTTAGTCTTTTAGTGTCATTTAAACAAAGAACTCTTTATTTAAATCACAACATATGATATAAATATCAGAAAATTTATACATTACACATCACTTCTTACCACTGATGATTGTTTACCTCCTCATCCTTTGTGAAGTTAAGATTTAATTACTATCATAAAAAATCAAGCTTAAAAATAGGTAGGTAGAGAACCCTCAGTCGACAAGGAGCCCAAGTACTCCCTGGCCAACTGGAACAGGCTGGTGGATGGCAGAAGTACCCATGAAACCTCCTGATTCTACTTCCCGACAGCAGCTGATATTGTAAGTAAATAATTCGATTCGATGACGTTTGAGAGCATATGCCGATGCTACGGTCAGACACAATCAAGGGGAAATCTCATTTGGGTACCTATTCTAATGTGATTAATTCTTATTATGTTTTTTATTCATCTTTGAATTTTTGGTTTGTATGGTCCCTACATTATAAAAATACATCAATAATTGATCCATAATTTTTATATTTGGTATTGGTTGAAATGGTATTTTCAAAATTCATTTTTAAAAATAAAAATCATGAAAAAAAAATCATAACTTTTAAAAAATAACTAATTGTTTTAAAAAAATATATAAAACTGATATAGATATCTTTGATCCTATATTAAAATGGATAAAATAATAATTTGGACTAACTATTTTGAAAATCTCATTCAAAAATGATAGAAAACGATTTTTTTGCTTCAACTTTTTAATTATAATTTTGAGAGTAAACTTCAAATTAATCGCTATAGTTTGCAGAATTATGAACTTCTTAACTTTGAATTCAAATATAAAGCTGCTATCCCTAAATTTCATATTTAGCGGTCTACCTCGTCAATAACAGTAGAATGACAATTGTTTTTGTTTAATGACTATATTACCTCTTTTTTAATAGAAGAATGATAAGGAAAAAAAAAATGCCTATAAGGTTCTTTTCACTAATTTATAATTTATACTTTTAAATTTTATATTTTAAAAAATTGTATCCTACACAAAGAGCATGGGGAGTTAGGGGAGTGGTCAAACACTACATCCTACTCCCATGAATCATGGGTTCAAAACTTTGCGCCCCCACCTCTTAATAAAAAAGTGGGATTTTTTCTTATATACATGAATTATTTTTCATCTAAATGTGAATAACTCTCAATTGTATAAAAGCCACTTATCCAATCGTATCATTTATGTCCTATCAGCTTGATCATAATTGTCCTTGGTCCTAATAACTTAAAAAAGAGAAAAAAAAAATTAAATCCAAAGGACGAAACTAATAATTCCCATGATATTGGGTGGATATAAAATTACAATTTTTGCCCTTTTAAACTTAATTCATTTCTTTTGGTTTAAAATGGTATTTTGAGTGTTGATCATGTGGCATTTGATCAACCAAATAAAAAAAATCGTGGGTGGACTGTTATTTGATATGTTACATAATACTTTTATACAATATAACAACACCTAAGAGAAAACAAATATACAACGGATTAAAAATGGAGGTGACAGTGACCGATAATAAAAGATCAGATTCTGCTGCTTTGTAGCAACTTATGGAGTGGTTTGAAGAAATGGGTAATCAGTATAACCAATAACAGGATCAGGTATGCAGAATGTATCACTATTGTACTTATTGAGAAGGGCATCAAGCTCAAATCTCTTCGGCAAATCTGGATTTGCCAAGAAAAGTTTACCATAAGCAACAAGATCTGCATGGCCGTCGGCCACAGCTTTGTTTCCATCTTCCTTATTGTAACCCCTAGCAACAAGAAAAGTGCCATTGAAAGCCTTTCTCATGGGTAGCAAACTGTGTTTAGTTTTCCTTGGCGGCTCAACCATGTGGCAGTAGAGGATATCGTATTTGTTCAAGGACTCCACCATGTATAGACCCAAAGCTGTCGGATTTGAGTCCCCTGATTCCATGGAGTCTGCAAAGGGAGATAACCTTATCCCGACTCTTTGAGCTCCTATCTCATTAGCAATAGCTTTAGTTATCTCTAAAGCAAATCGACAACGGTTTTTTAGGGATCCACCGTATTGGTCTGTTCGATCATTCACCTGATCTTTCATAAACTGGTCAATAAGGTAGCCATAGGCCCCGTGGATCTCAACTCCATCAAAACCTATACAACAGGTAAACAATTTAGCCACCAAAGTGAAAAATTCAAGACAAGGTCTGGGTTACAAGAGCTAGTATATGGAATGTTAAATCAAACTAAATACTACCATGTAAACTTGAAGATTGGTGATCCTATAGCATATATCTCTCCATCAGAAGGAAGAATCTCTGGAAGGATGAAACTTATCCTCCTCATACTAGTTCCTAAACTGCTAAACAATTAAAATCTATCTTTGGCGATCATTGTACAGAACTGTTTTCTGAAGTCTCTAAGAATGTAAAATGGCACCAATTAAGGTTTTCACTTTCTCACCTATAAATGTTAAAAGCAGATTTTTCTCACTTCAGTTAGGAATAAAGAGAAGTATACAAGCTACCAACATCAGAAACAATCTCTAATTGCATTCACGCTCGTTTTTAATATCCCTCCAACAGCCATTGACCGCATACAAAAATTTTTACCAGAACTGTATTTCAAGTACATTTCTCCCCGTTCGCCCAAACAAGTACCACCCATCTAGCAATAGCTAAAACTATTTTCAATTTTACAGTTTATTTTTCATTTTACAAGAAAGGTTTACCAGCCTCGATAGCATTCCTAGCAGCAAGTCGGAAATCATTCACAATTTGAGGAATTTCATCTGTTCTTAACCGTCTTGGAGGTGTGAAATCGCCAACATCAACCCCCAATGGCTTGTCTGTACAAGAGATTGGTGCTTGACCATTTGGTTGAAAATCTGCACAGCCACAAAAGAGAGCACTAAATGAATACAGACACAAAAGTGTTTGTAGTTTTTAGAAAATCAAGTGTCCGTCACATGCATTTGACAAAGACTGAATGCCGAAAAAGCAAATAAGCAGCTGCAAAACATTTTAAATCTTTTTCATTACATTTTTCCCTTCAAAGAATTAAAGTTGATGTAACCTTTCATCAGTTAAAAGTGAAAGATAACAAATTTTAAGGGGTTATGACAAACAAAACAAATAGACTTGTGACATACAAATCATGAGCCAAAAACCATGACGCATTATTCCAACTTATTTCAGACGGTTTTCAATAGAGTTTGAACCTAAGGCCTTTTCAAGCTTAACAGCAATCCCATGTTTTGCCACTTGAGCTGAAGCCCAAGAGCTTCCAATTCTACCCACAAAGATGATAAGAAACGGGCTATTGTTGTTGACTATGTTTACTAATTCTTATTAGCATAAATCATTGTGACTATGTCCAACAATAGAGAAAAGAGAGTCGCCATTTATTACATGTAAAAGAAAGAGATGGAGCAGACCTCGATTTGAAGCCCTTCCCACATGATAAATCTGACAAAAGAAGATTCCACCTTTGGCATGAACAGCATCTACAATAGGTTTCCATGCCTCTACTTGCTCTATAGTCCATATACCAGGCGTATGCAGTAAGCCTTGAGCAGTGTCAGAAACTCCAGTGGCTTCAGATATGAGAAAACCACCTTTGGTGGTTCTTTGGGAGTAATACAAGATCGCATGTGGCTGAGGAACATTGTTGAAAGATCTCTGCCTCGTCAATGGTGCCAAAACAATTCTAAAACATGTATAAACACAATAATTTAAAAACTAATAAAACCAAGCACTGAACTCTCTAATCCATATGAAGCTAAAAATGAAATAAAATGGCAAACCAAGCCAAACAAAACATATTGAATGGAAAAAGAGCATTGACGGAATTAGTTCACGATATAAAATGTATTATCAGTCTTGTGCAGAGTCATCAATTCAACCCGTAAAATCTTTATAGTGGGAATTAACAGCCTTTGTTTGGGATGGTTTGGCGTCAAGTTCCACTTTCAGACTCATATCAATAAATCTGAACACTAATCGAACAAGTGACATTTTTATAGAAAAATGAAAAAAATTAAAAAATCCACCATAAGATAAATTGAAACAAAAAGGCTTTTCTTTACAATTTAGAAATACACAAATTCATAAGATACTACTAGTCTTGAGCTTTTATTTGAACTCTCCTATAGCAATCAAGAACAGATAGAAAGTTCACAATGACTAGTGAGTGTCCAACCACATTCTTGTCATCAGCCAAGAGAGTATTCAAATCACACCCCACAACTAAAACTGTAACAAGCCACACTGTGTGACAACAAGTGCCCTGTTCTCTCTCACCACAGATTTTCATTTTAAACAGTGGCCTGAGTCTAGCAAAAAAGGCATTTGATCATCATCACGGTAATATATAGTCCAGTCCAAACTGTGCAATGACGAAACTGACAACACCCTAATGTTGAAACTAAACAACCCTTTGCATATCGAAAAAGGGATTGATCAAACACTTATTTGTCAGTAAAATCGACAACACAAGACATGCATACACCAAAATAAGATTATGTAACACATAAACACTCCAGAAATGAAGTAAAAATGATGTTACATTCATTGTCAATATCCTGAGAGGACTAACTGATCACATCTTATGCATATAAACCACGCTGTATCGAGATGGGAATTTTCACAAACACCAATTCTCATGTACCATTAACAGTGCACCCTAAAAACACTAACAAGAACTAGGCAAATACAGTTCCACAAACATAACAAAAACAAAAGAAGAAGGTACCTATGAGAAAGAGTGAAAGAACCCATCTTGTATGGAGTGAGAAGAGGAATAACACTCTTCTTCTCAACATGTTCATGATGGGTTTCCGCTTCTGCTTCTCTTTTTTCCATTTTATAATAAAATTAGTTGCAAAATCACTTCCTTGCTTGCTTTGTTGCTTTTTCCTTGTTCCAAAGTACTGGCAAAGAATTTGATCAAGTGGGTGTTTATTAATCTTTGGGCTGATGAACCCCTATTGACCTTTAAACTTCTGATTTTAAATTTTGGGAATACTGATTTTGGACCAGTGAGATATGGTACAATGGATTATTATTGTTATTATTATTATTTAGGGAGAATTACTCAAAACTCCCCTGCAAATTTGATATTCACAAGCGCGTATAATATTTTGATTTTTTTGCAGCGTCCTCCCCTGACTAACGGATTGACTAGGTTTGACCGTTAACATTACGGAGAATTACGAATAACCCCCCTGCAAATTTGATATTCACAAGCGCGTATAACATTTTGATTTTTTTACAGTGTCCTCCCCTGACTAACAGATTGACTGGATTTGACCATGATATGGTCACTTTGACCGTTTAAAAAATGTTGAAAGACGAAACTGTCCCTGAGTACAATCAGATTGTTGTGTGTTGATTTTGCAGCCAAATGAAATTACCAATATGCCCTTAGCATGAAAGAGAAACATAATAAAAAAATGTGTGAATAGCGGGAAGAAGTAGTGTTGTTATAAATGTATGTGGACAATATTGCTCTTAATGTAAATGTTGGAAAAAAATAATTTGAAACTTTTTAAGAAAAAAAAAATTAGATTGCCCAAAATGTTATTGTTGGTGAACCGTAACATTTTGGGCAAGAAGCCTATATAAAGGCTAGCTACAACACTTGAATTGATGCAAGTAGTGTTTATTATTTTTTTTTTTTTTTGTTTTTTGTCCCTTCAAATTTTTTTGTTGATTATTTCTTCTCATATCAATTGATTTTTCATCTTTTAGGTGAGGTAGATTTTGATTAAGTTTTAGAGTGCAATGGAAGGATGGAGCAGTTTAAATAGTGAAATAAATGGGGGTATTATAAAGTTCAAAAAAAAAAAAATTAAACACCACTTACAGTAGTTCAAGTGTTGTAGCTAACCTTTATATAGGCTTCTTGCCCAAAATGTTACGGTTCACCAATAGTAATATTTTGGGCAATCTATTTTTTTTTTTCTTAAAAAGTTTCAAATTATTTTTTTTCCAACATTTACATTAAGGACAATATTGTCCACATACATTTATAACAACACTACTCCTTCCCGCCATTCACACATTTTTTTATTATGTTTCTCTTTCATGCCAAGGGTATATTGGTAATTTCATTTGACTGCAAAATCAACACACAACAATCTGACTGTACTCAGGGACAATTTCGTCTTTCAACATTTTTTAAACGGTCAAAGTGACCATATCATGGTCAAATCCAGTCAATCTGTTAGTCAGGGGAGGACACTGTAAAAAAACCAAAATGTTATACGCGCTTGTGAATATCAAATTTGCAGGGGGGTTATTCGTAATTCTCCGTAATGTTAACGGTCAAACCTAGTCAATCCGTTAGTCAGGGGAGGACGCTGCAAAAAAACCAAAATGTTATACGCGCTTGTGAATATCAAATTTGCAGGGGGGTTTTGAGTAATTCTCCCTTATTATTTATGCAGGACGTTTGCTTATAATAAAATCAAAACTAATATGATATAACGTAATGATGTGAGACAGTTTGCAGGTAAAGCAAACGTATTTTAAAAATTATCTAGTAGTGGACTAGATATAGTTTTAAGGACTTTTGAAAGATGGAAGATAAACGAATTTCAATATGAAGTTTACAAACATTAGAATTTTTTCATTGATAACTTAATGTCTTTCAAACCACAATTTACAATTCTATTTGTAGAGTTTTAAAAATTATAAAATAATGTAAGTAATTATTATATAAAACAAAACTTATAAATACAGTAGTTAATTACTTCTAAAACTAGGTTTGAAAGTGACAATAAAAGCGATTAGTTGTTTCTGAAATTGGTCTGCAACTGCGCTTGAAATCGATAGGAATTGTTGGTTGCTTCTGCAACTGGTTTGAAGTTTGCAAAAGTAGGGGGATAGGAGTAAGAGGTGTACTGCAATTTGCTCCTACATCATATAATATGCATACTACATAATATAGCAATCAAGCATATGATAGAACGCAATGAATCGCCTCAGTGGATGCAACCGCACTTAGGTATGCTTGTGTGCCAAGTTCAACTCTCATCAAGGCGACTCGATGCAGTTATTAAAAAAAAATAATAAAAAAGAGAATCAAGCACGTGATAAAATTCTAACCTTAACATTTTTCTTGCTTGTTTTGGATATAATATCTAGTTATGAACATCATCTTCTCCAACTCCATCAAAGCCATGAAAGTGATGCATCAAAGTAATTTTCTCGCTGAAGTGATGTAACTCCTGAACAATATTTTAATTTTGCACCAATATCTCCTTCATGGTATAGTCTAACCAACTGTAGAACTTACATGTATACGGGCCTTGAACTTGAATGGGTTGAGACCACTTAGAAATCCATACAAAGAGTCTTGGATCAAGCATATTGTTCATATTGACTTTATAAAAAATCATTCGTTATAAAAATTCTTTGGATTAGTAAGGGCCATATCTAAATTATACCAATTTAGTGGTTGATGTCTTATCATAAATTGAGGAAGAACAAAGGTTATTGATCTTAATTCAACAAAATTTGGGACAATATATATTCTATTGGATTGTAGTTACCACTACACTTCATTAAACTTGCTTATTCATCTCTGTATCAATAATCAAATTCAATACAACACAAGATTACAGAGTACTAGTTAATGATAATACCAATTCACATTCTTTTGCTTTTGCAATCTAGACAGTGGTTTCAAGAAATGGATAATCAGTATAACCAATAATAGGATCTGATAAATAGAAGGTCTTTCTATCGTATGGATTAAGAGGGGCATCGAGCTCAAATCTCTTTGGTAAATCCGGATTCGACAAGAATAGTCGACCATAAACAACAAGATCTGCACGATCCTCAGCCACAGCATTGTTCCCATCTTCCCTATTATAGCCACCAGCAACAAGAAAAGTGCCATTGAAAGCCTTTCTCATGGGTAGCAAACTATGATGGATATTTAATTTTTCACCAACAGTTTGCATCCGCGGCTCAACCATGTGACAGTAGAGAATATTGTATTTGTTCAAGGTCTTCGCCATGTAGAGGCCTAACGCTTCGGGATTCGAGTCCCTGGATTCCATGTAGTTTGCAAAGGGAGATAGCCTTATCCCAACTCTATCAGCTCCTATCTCATTAGAGACAGCTTCAACTATCTCTAGAGCAAATCGACAACGATTCTCTAGAGATCCACCATATTGATCCGTCCGATCATTCACCTGATCTTTCAAAAATTGGTCAATAAGGTAGCCATGTGCTCCATGAATTTCAACTCCATCAAAACCTATACAACAGATAACCCATATCAGCTACCAAAGATAAAGAGTCCAGACAATATCTGCATTACGCAAGCGAGCACACAAGAAGGGTTAAATTAAACTAAATGTCACCATACACTAGAAGATTGATTATATTTTAGAGAAATTTATAAATGTCCATGAGAAGGAAAGAATTTTCACCAACAATGCAACTTTCGAAGAAACAAACGTTCTATCTTATCCTGCTCATATTACTCCCCAGACAAGTAAACAATTTAGTGAAACTTGCCACTACTTTGGCTCTCATGGACAGCATGCAAATATTCTCGCTAGGCTTCTGTTTTAAGTACATCTTTTCTTGTCCTCTTAAAATGTGGGGAAACTAAATTCCACCTACAGAGCAATAGCTGAAAATACTTCTGTTTCTTGGTTTTTTTTTTTTTTTTCTTATTTAAAAGAAGAGTTTACCAGCCTCAATAGCATTCCTAGCAGCAAGTCGGAAATCGTTCACAATCTGAGGAATTTCATCTGTTGTTAGCCGTCTTGGAGGTGTGAATTGAGCAACATCAATACCATTAGCTCGAAGTTGGGGCATCAATGGCTTGTCAGTAGAAGAGATAGGTGGTTGACCATTTGGCTGAAAGCCTGCAGAGCCACAAAAAACAGCACTATTTAGATACAAATGCAAATGACTTTAGAGTTCTTGTAAATTCGTGCCTATCACAGGCACTTGACAACAATTAAACACCGAATATGCAAATATGCATCCACAAACCATTATAATCCTGTCACTACATCTTTCCCATTAAACAATTAAAGTTGGCATAAGCTTTCATCGGTTAAAAGCGAAAGATATTAATTTCAAATGGTTATGAACAGAAAATCGTAGTGACTTGAGACATGCAAATCGTGAACCAATGTAATGATTCATCATTCCAACTTCAGATTGCTGTCAATAGAATAATTTGAACATTGCCTTCTCAATCTCAACAGCAATCCAATGTTTTTCCACTTGAGCTAAAGCAGATGACCTTCCAATCCTACTCACAAAGATGACAAGAATTGGGCAAACCGCTGTTGACAACTCTTCATAAATCATGTTTAAATAGATCATTACAACTATGCCCAATCTTAGAGAAAAAAACAGAGTTGCCAGTTATTGCATATAAAAGAAAGAGACAGAGAACAACAGACCTTCATTTGAAGCCCTCCCGAGATGCCAAATCTGACAAAAGAAGATTCCGCCTCTGGCATGAACAGCATCTACAATAGGCTTCCATGCTTCTACTTGCTCTTTGGTCCATACACCAGGCGTATCCGGATACCTTATCCATAGAACATATAAAAGAGGTAGTAAGATTTTCGACTGCCTATGTTTACACTCAAAATTCAAATGTATGTTTTTTCTTTTAAATACTGCAGTGCACAATAAAGCTGAAATTACCCTTGAGCAGTATCAGAAACTCCAGTGGCTTCAGCTATGAGAAGGCCACCTTTGGTAGTTCTTTGAGAGTAATATAAAACAGCATGCGGCTGAGGAACATTATTGTAAGATCTCTGCCTAGTCAGTGGTGCCAAAACAATTCTGAAACATATATAAACTAATTAGACAAGAACCAGAACTCTCTAATCCAAAAATATTGCAAACGAAGTTAAACAAAACATAATGAATGTAAAAAGAACATTGCTGAATTTAGTCCATAATGTAAAATGTATTACCAATCTTATGTAGGCATGTCAATTTAAGGGACAGTTTGGATCGACCTGGTCCCACTTTTAGACCATAAGATTGAATGAACCGAAAAGGTTATTCTTTTCAAATTAGAAAATTCAAATGTTAATATATATGTATATAAGATACTACTAGTCTCGCGCTTTTGTTCAAACTCTCTTATAGCAATCGAGAACAGATTGACAGTTTACAATGACAAAAGAGTCTATATCCACTTTCTTGTCAACACCTTTAAGAATATTGAAATCACTGCTCACAAGTGAAAAAGTTTCAAGCCAGACTATGAACCAGCAAGTCAACATTTTCGCCGCAAATTTGCTTTTGAATTATTGGCTTGATTTTGATAAAACGGTACTTGTAAGGATGCATGCACCGACATTCACAAGCATCAAAGAAAGAAAGAAGATTCACCTATGAGAAAGATTGAAAGAACCCATCTTGTAAGGAGTGAGAAGAGGAATGACATTCTTCCTCTCCACTTGTTCCTGCTCCGCTCCTGTTGCTGCAACTGTGTTTTCCATTCTAACAAAATGAGTTACAAAACCACTTGTTTGCTTTCCGTTTCTGGGTATAGAACTAAAATGAAGTGGAGGCAAAAATCTGAAGTGAGTATTTATAGAGGGACGATGTAGGAGGTGAGGGCTCATGAAGACAGGATTTTTATGGTAAAAAGTGGGATTTTTATGGTTATTGTTATGTTTCACATTGACTGATTGGAACTGGATTCTTGGTTGGAAGTGACATTTGTATTGTAAGTGGCCAAAGTTGAGGCTAGATACAGACACAGGAATTGTTTATTTTTTATATTTAACATGTGCTGAATTTGATTAATTAAAATATTTTTATTTATTTTTTTTAAATAGTTAAACCACTTAAAATTATCCAAAAATCACTAAAAAAAAAGGTAACATTTTTGACTTTTCATTTAATACAAAATCACTTAGGGATTATTTGTTTTTTACACTTAATACTTAGGGGGGTGTATTCAATCTAGATTTTTTTTGAGTTTGTTGGAATTTCTTTTAATGATAGATTTTGATGAATTCTATAGATTTTGTGTATTTTATAAGATTTTATTAGAATTCTATTTAAGAGTTTGTTGGATTACTTATGGATTCCATCAGATTTTGTTAGAATTCTTTTTAAGAGGTGGGTCAATTTTTAATTGCATCAACTCGTAAAATATCATCAAATAGAAAAATTTCAATTTCCTCTTCGAATCTTAACTACTAGGTTTTGTATAAATTAACGTGAGATTGCAATTGTCACCAATCAAAATATTGAGTTTTTGTAGATTTTTGGGTTCCATTAGAGACAAAAAGATTTGTTGATTGTTGAAAAATTTGTAGGTTTTGGTAATTTAATCATTAAAAAAAAAACATGAAATCTATGAAATCTTTGGGGGTAGAGCAAGATTTCATATGAGTTTTTTTATTCATATCTAGGTTCAAACAATCAATTAAAATCTATTAAAATAGAATTTCTATAAAATTATTGATTTTTTGAATACACATAAACTTATTTAATTTAATACACCTAGATTTTATTGGAATCCTTACAAATCTGAATTGAATACACTCGGATTTTAATAGAATTATAAAAAGTCTAAATTAAATACACCTAGATTTTAAAATTTTTTAGATTCCAATAAACTCCTAAGTTGAATACATCCCCCTTAATGGTGCTGAATTTGACTAATTAAGAGAGTTTTGTTTGTTTTTTTAAGTGGTCAAACCACTTAAAACCACCCAAAAACCACTGAAAAAAAAAAATTAACATTTTTTTACTTTTCACTTAATACAAAATCACTTAATTATTTATAAATATATTATTCCAAATTTATCCTTCCTAAAATAATATGTTTTCAAGTTTGTTTTAGTTTTATATTATAAAAATTTCTTTTAATACTTTAATAAACAACATTTAAAAATAAAAACTCTAAACATCTCAACATCAATTTTTTTTTTTTTATAACTGTATTACTATATTTATCTAATTAAACTCTAGTAATAATTTTTATTGATAAAATGTTTATGCAACAATTCAGAGATCAAATTGCAAATCAATTTATTTAAGTATTTGATTATTCTTGTTTAATTATATCAGAAAATATATATTACTTTATAATTTTAATTTTCGTTGTAATAGTAATTTAATTTAAAATAATTTTATTTATTTTTATTTGAATATATAAATTTAATTGACTCTACTATTTTAATTAATCTTGTTTTAATTATGAATAAAAAATACTATATATATAAGTTACAATTTCAACTTTTATTATAATAGTAATTCAATTTAAGATTATTTTGTTTATTTTTATTTAAACATATAAACTTAATTGATTCTACTATAATAATTAATCTTATTTTAATTATGAATAAAAATATTATATATATAAGTGTTTTAATATTTGTTAAATAATTTATTATAATTGTTTGTATCATATTACATAAAATTACACAACAACTAATAGTAAAAAGATATAAATGTCAAATTACTACTAATCAGATAATTTTAACTTTAAAAAACAAACAAGATTATTATACATTCAGAGGTAAGAAAAGAAAAAAAAAAACAAACATGTCAATCAGATTTCAGATTTCAGTCACTATTCAACTTTCAGTCTTCAGCAGCACTATTCAGTCTTCAGACAAAAAAACAAACGACCCCTTAATAATTTATAAATACATTATTCCAAATTTATCATTCCTAAAATAATATGTTTTCAAGTTTGTTTTAGTTTTATATTATAAAAATTTCTTTTAATACTTTAATAAACAACATTAAAAAATAAAAACCCTAAACATCTCAACATCAATTTTTTTTTATAGCTGGATTACTATATTTCTCTAATTAAATTATGGTAAGAATCTTTATTGATAAAATATTTATGCAACAACTCAGAGATCAAATTACAAATCAATTTATTTAAGTATTTGATTATTCATGTTTAATTATATCAAAAAATATATATTAATTTATAATTTTAATTTTCGTTGTAATAGTAATTTAATTTAAAATAATTTTATTTATTTTTATTTAAATATATAAATTTAATTGACTCTACTATTTTAATTAATCTTATTTTAATTATAAATAAGAATACTATATATATAAGTTACAATTTCAACTTTTGTTATAATAATAATTCAATTTAAGATTATTTTGTTTATTTTTATTTAAACATATAAACTTAATTGATTATACTATAATAATTAATCTTATTTTAATTATGAATAAAAATATTATATATAAGTGTTTTAATATTTGTTAAATAATTTATTACAATTGTTTGTATCATATTAAATAAAATTACATAACAATTAATAGTAAAAGGATATAAATATCAAATTACTAGTAATCAGATAATTTTAATTTTAAAAAATAAACAAGATTATTATACATTCAGAGGTAAGAAAAAAAAAACGAACATGTCAATCAGATTTCAGATTTCAATCACTATTTAACTTTCAATATTTAACAGTACTGTTCAGTTTTCAGATAAAAAAATAAACTATCCTTTAGTGGTACGAGGCATTTAGAGCTTTTAGTGACGTACGTGCTGACATCTTCCAATCCGTCCAAATTCCAGAGCAGCCCACAACTGTCTGGCTTTGCTGACTGGTCCATATTTGGTTTGGTGGAGATTGATTGTCACCTACATGTCCGAATAGATGGGTTGGCCGTTCTCGGTGACTGTTATTCTAATTTTGAGTGCCAATGACTGCACCACTCATGAATGATGTGTACGTCCATTTTATTAATACTAGTATTGGTTACACATGGGAGGTACGTCAGTGAAGTTATATATATATATTTTTTATTGAATAAATTTTAAGGTTAAAATAATTAAATATTATTATTTATAATTTATATGATTAGATGTTTAAAATCAACTATCGGACTAACAATATTATTTTACTCAAATTATTATCATATATATATAATATTATAAATAATAGTTTTAAATTTAACTATAAATAAGTTTCTCTTGCTTTATTTATTTAATTACTTTATGTTAAGCATAAATATTTGATGTAATTTTTATTATCACTCAATTTTATTAATATATATGATAAAAATATATTAAATCTTTATTTTTGTTTCATAATTAAATTAAACATTACAATTAAATCTTGTGATAATAATTGAAGTAAAAAATATGGTTAATTCTCTAATTGTTTAAGTAATAACAATTTGATAATAATAAAACCTTTGACATAAAGAGACATACTTATGGTAATAATAACTAAACTTTTGATTTGTTCAAAAACAAAAAACTAAACTTTTGATATAATTAAACCTTATGATAACAGATAATATTAAATACTTTACCCCACGTTGTTATAAATAGGTTAAAAAACTAACGGTCTAATGCCAACTCATTATGAAAAGACTCAATTATCCCTTTGACAATAGCAAAATTACGAAAATACTTATTTGTCCTCAAAATATTATTATACTTACCATTATATTTAAAGATATTTTAAAATTAAGTAAATAAAATATTAAAATCAATAAATAAAATATGGGATGTTATCATTTTACCCCATGGAATGAAAGTTAATGTTAGTCACCCCTAATTTCCAAACTATTATCCAAAAATAAACCAAACGTAAGTGAATTGATGTTTTTCATGTAAAAAATGATGGATCTATTAGGTGTGAGAGCATTTAAGTAATTACCTATTATGTTTAATTTAATATAAAATAAAAATAAATGAACTAAATGAAGACACTTGGCATTGATCTATTAAGTTGATGGATGGATTGGATGAAGACACTTGGTATCTATCTAACCCACACCCATATAAATAGCACAATTCTATCATCACTCTCATTGTCACCAACCCTCCTTTTATCAATGTTTTCGAACTTCATAGACCTTTGAAAGTCTGATTTTAAATTTTGGAAATATTGATTTTGGACCAGCAAGATATGGAACGATGGAATTTTTTTCTTTTTTTTTTTTAATATATGCAGGACGTTTACTTATAATAAAACCAAAACTAATATGATATAATGATGTGAAATAGTTTACAGGTAAAGCAAACTTACTTTAAAAATCATCTAGTAGTGGACTAGATATAGTTTTAAGGACTTTAGAAATCCATACAAAGAGTCTTGGATTTAGCATGTTGTTCATATTGACTTCATAAAAAATCATTTGCTATAAAAAACCTTTGGATTAGTAAAGGTCATATCTAAATTATACCAAATTAGTGGCTGATGTCTTATCATAAATTGAGGACGAACAAAGGTTATTGATCTTAATACAACAAAAATTTGGACAATATATTCTATTGGATTGTAGTTACCACCGCACGTCATTAAACGTGCTTGTTCATCTCTACATCAATAATCAAATTCAATACAACACAAGATTAAAAAGTACTAGTGAATGATATACCAATTCACATTCTCTTGCTTTGGCAATCTAGACAGTGGTTTCAAGAAATGGATAATCAGTATAACCAATAACAGGATCTGATAAATAGAAGGTATTTCTATTGTATGGATTAAGAGGGGCATCAAGCTCAAATCTCTTTGGTAAATCCGGGTTCGCCAAGAATAGTCGACCATAAACAACATGATCTGCTCGGTCCTCAGCCACAACATTGTTCCCATCTTCCCTATTATAGCCACCAGCAACAAGAAAAGTGCCATTGAAAGCCTTTCTCATGGGTAGCAAACTATGATGGGTATTGAATTTTTCACCAACAGTTTTCATCCGCGGCTCAACCATGTGACAGTAGAGAATATTATATTTGTTCAAGGACTCCGCCATGTAGAGGCCTAACGCCTCTGGATTCGAGTCCCCGGATTCCATGTAGTTTGCAAAGGGAGATAGTCTTATGCCAACTCTATCAGCTCCTATCTCATTAGAGACCGCTTCAACTATCTCTAGAGCAAATCGACAACGATTCTCTAGAGATCCACCATATTGGTCCATCCGATCATTCACCTGATCTTTCAAAAATTGGTCAATAAGGTAGCCATGTGCTCCATGAATCTCAACTCCATCAAAACCTATACAGCAGATAACCAATATCAGCTACCAAAGATAAAGAGCCCAGACAATATCTGCATTACGCAAGCGAGCACACAAGAAGGGTTAAATTAAACTAAATGTCACCATACACTAGAAGATTGATCATATTTTAGAGAAATTTATAAATCTCCATGAGAAGGAAAGTATTTTCACCAACAATGCAACTTTTGAAGAAACAAATGTTCTATCTTATCCTGCTCATATTACTCCCCAGACAAGTAAACAATTTAGTGAAACTTGCTACTACTTTGGCTCTCATGGGCAGCATGCAAATATTCTCGCTAGGCTTCTGTTTTAAGTACGTTTTTTCTTGTTCTCTTACAATGGGGGGCAACTAAATTCCACCTACAGAGCAATAACTGAAATACTTTTGTTTCTTAGGTTTTTTTTTTTTTTTTTCCCTTATTTAAAAGAAGAGTTTACCAGCCTCAATAGCATTCCTAGCAGCAAGTCGGAAATCGTTCACAATCTTAGGAATTTCATCTGTTCTTAGCCGTCTGGGAGGTGTGAATTGAGCAACATCAACACCATTAGCTCGAAGTTGGGGCATCAATGGCTTGTCGGTAGAAGAGATAGGTAGTTGACCACTTGGCTGAAAGCCTGCAGAGCCACAAAAAACAGCACTATTTAGATACAAATGCAAATGACTTTAGAGTTATTGCAAAATCGTGCCTATCACAGGCACTTGACAACAATTAAACACCAAAAATGCAAATAGGCATCCACAAACCATTTTAATCTTGCCATTACATCTTTCCCATTAAACAATTAAAGCTGGCATAAGCTTTCGTCAGTTAAAATTGAAAGATATTGATTTCAAATGGTTATGAACAGCAAATTGTAGTGACTTGGGACATGTGAATCATGAACCAATGTAATGATTCATCATTCCAACTTCAGCTTGCTGTCAATAGAATAATTTGAACAATGCCTTCTCAATCTCAACAATCCAATGTTTTTCCACTTGAGCTAAAGCAGAAGACCTTTCAATCCTACTCACAAAGATGACAAGAATTGGGCAAACTGCTGTTGACAACTTTTCATAAGTCATATTTACCTAGATCATTACAACTATGTCCAATCTTAGAGAAAAAACAGAGTTGCCAGTTATTGCATATAAAAGAAAGAGACATAGAGAACAACAGACCTTGATTTGAAACCCGCCCCACATGCCAAATCTGACAAAAGAAGATTCCGCCTTTGGCATGAACAGCATCTACAATAGGCTTCCATGCTTCTACTTGCTCTTTGGTCCATATACCAGGTGTATCTGGATACCTTATCCATAGAACATAAAAAAGAGGTAATAAGATTTTTGACTGCCTACATTTACACTCTAAATTCAAATGTATGCATTTTCTTTTAAATACTGCAGTACACAATATAGCTGAAATTACCCTTGAGCAGTATCAGAAACTCCAGTGGCTTCAGCTATGAGAAGGCCACCTTTGGTGGTTCTCTGAGAGTAGTATAAAATGGCATGCGGCTGAGGAACATTATTGTAAGATCTCTGCCTAGTCAATGGTGCCAAAACAATTCTGAAACATATATAAACACAATAATCCAAAGACTAATTAGACAAGAACCGGAACTCTCTAATCCAAAAAAATTGCAAACGAAGTCAAAACAAAACATACTGAATGTAAAAAGAACATTGCTGAATTTAGTCCATAATGTAAAATGTATTATCAATCTTATGTACGGATGTCAATTTAAGGGACAGTTTGGATCAACCCAGTCCCACTTTTAGACCACAAGATTGAATGAACCAAAAAGGTTATTCTTTTCAAATTAGAAAATACAAATATTAATATATATAAGATACTAACGCTTTTGTTCAAACTCTCCTGTAGCAATCGCCAACAGATTGAAAGTTTACAATGACTAAAGAGTCTATATCCACTTTCTTGTCGACACCTTTAAGAATATTGAAATCACTGCTCACAAGCGAAAAAATTCAAGCCACACTATGAACCAGCAAGTCAACATTTTCGCCGCAAATTTGCATTTGAATCATTGGCTTGATTTTGGTAAAACGGTACTTGAATTTGTTTCAAAGTCTCAACAACATTGTCCAGTCCAAATCGTGCAATGTGTAATTGACATAACTAATGTCGAAACCAAACCACCATATCAAGTCTACATATAAAGACCATGCCAAAAAGGGATTGTTCAAACTTCAAACACACTTATGTTTAACTAAAGTCAACAACTCAAGACCTTCAAGCACCAAAATAAAATTCTACAACATATGCAAACAAAATACACCCAAAATTCATTAGATCAAGCACTACAAAACTGATCTCTAACCCAAAACAGATATACAACATGAAACAGAACACTGCTTTAATCAAGTAAAGGTGTTCCATTCATTGTCAATCCTGATTCCTGAGAGACTAAAAAACATCAATAACAAAGACTGAATCCAAATGGGTCTCAAGTAACGTTAATATTACAACAGATGCAAGCACCAACATTCACAATCACAAGCATCAAAAAAGAAAGAAAGAAGATTCACCTATGAGAAAGATTGAAAGAACCCATCTTGTAAGGCGTGAGAAGAGGAATAACATTCTTCTTCTCCACTTGTCCCTGCTCTGCTCCTGTTGCTGCAACTGTGTTTTCCATTCTAACAAAATGAGTAACAAAACCACTTCTTTGCCTTCCTTTTCTGTATTTGGAACTGAAATGAAGTGGAGGCAAAAATCAGAAGTGGTTATTTATAGAGGGAGGACATAGAAGGTAAGGCCTCGCAAAGATGGGATTCTCAAGGTGGGGTTCTAGTCTTTACCATATAAGGACATATAAGGAGTAGTAAAATGACTTACCATCACTTTAATTCCCATTAAAAAGAAAAGAAAAAAGAACAAAAAAATGGTTATTGGTATGGTTTCACATTCGTTGATTGGAACTGTGTTATTGTTTGGATGTGGCCAAAGTTGCGGCTAGATACAGAGTTAGTCGTAACACGTTTTTTCTAGTGGTAATAAAAGTGCAAGTGAATTCACTGTGAAACGCTTTGACGTACGTGCTGACATCTTTACGTCTGTCCAAACTCAAAGCAGCCGACCATGGTCAACTTTGCTGAATGGTGCACATTTGGATTGGCGGACGAGATTGATTGTGTCACCTACATACCTAACCTATTTTTAATAATTCATTTAAAAAATAATTTTATTTTTTAAATCTTAATTTCAAAATAGAGGATCTCAACCTCTAAATTCGAAATCTCAACTTATAGGTTGTAAGTGCTAACATTCATTTAAATCATCTCAATCTTAGGATTGAGATTTTTTCTTCATAAAAAAATAAATGTTATTTTTGAGGTTGACATTTTCAAATGAGTTTTTTTTTACAATTATTTCCCGAATAAAAGGCATGGACTGTATTTTGCAACTTTCATTTTTTTTATTATTTTTTTGACTTCACAATATTAGATTAGATAATAACTCAAATCTAATTTAGATAAACTTTTAACGCACAACTTAAAATAGTGGTTCAAAATGTCGAAAAATATCTACCTACATTAAAGTAAAAAAATCATCTACATTTTTATAAGTTGGTGCTCGAATCTTACCCTTTACTTATTTAAAAAGTTGGACAAGTGATTGATACTATTATAATAACACATTTAGGAGCATTTATGATTTTTATATTGATAATTTATGTTTAGACGACGTTTTGCGCACTTGAAAGTTTTTGATTTCTAAAGTTTTAAAAACTTATGACCCTAAAAATTTAAAGAATGTGATGTGGACATCCCTTTAAAATCCATGTTATATGTCTAACTAAGTTACAATTGAATAAGAAATTGTTTATTTTCCCTTTTACCACTTAAAAAATATATAAATTATTTATTGTTTTAAGTGGACAAACAACTTTAAAGTAAAAAAATTAAAAAAAAAGGAAAATAGGGAACAAGATTTTTTACTTAATTTCAAATCACTTAATTCTATTTAAATATTTTCTTCCAAATCAATCCTTTCAAAGACAATACATTTCAAATTTTATTCTAACATTAAGTATTAAATTAATTGTTTTCATACAATTTTATCATTAAAAAACAAACTAAGATGACAATACATTTAGTGGTAGCAAAAGAAAAACAAACATTTCATTCGAGTTTAAGTTTTAATTACTATTTAATTTTCAGTAAAATTTAGGGTTGTTTAGTTTTCAAAGACAAAATGACCACTAAGCATAGTTGGTTATTCGGGATCCCACATTGATTAAGTATGAGATTAGTCGTGGACATATAACCTATTGGACACTTCTCCTACAATACGATTTGTAAGAATGTCGTGAGATTTGCAAAGACACATAATTGGAAATGATGGATCACCATGGACAATAACTGCAAAAGTATGGTGGAATGTTACATATGCCTAATAGAGTCCTAATTAACAAAATATGAGATTGGTTAATTAATACTCAATACTAGTTAAGGTTTGCATATGTGCCTTTTGGTTTGAAAATTGAAAAATATTGAATTTTATTGATTATCGAACAGCAACAGAAAATTAAAAGGCATTTTTTTTTTTAATTGAAAACTAAATATAAGTGATAAGTTGTAAATCATAGATATCCAAAAACAAATGCTTGTACTCTTATGACATTTCAACTATTATTTGTTATATGTATAACAAAAGTAAGCTAAAGTGAAAATTAAAGTAAATAAAACAAATGGAGGTGCAGTTCCTTCAATTCTGTAAGGAAACAAACTTCTGCCCATATTTTTTATTTGTTTTTATTCTAGCTATTTTAAAATTCATTAATTATAGTACATAAACATAAGTTGAAATGATATGAAATTCTTGTGATTGCAAGCATAATCTAGTGGTAACTACATTTCTCCATCAAATTGAGATATGATGTTCAAATTTCCCTTCCCTAAGTCAAAAACACAACAACAACAACAACAAAAACTACTATGTATATACACACTTATCATATATTGATTATATATACCGTCTTTTTTTATAATTAATATTTGATATTAATTATTTGTATATAATCAATGCATCACAATGTTGTATATGTTATTATTAAAATCAGTTTGTCCTTATAATAAAAAGATATATATATTTATATATTATCATTTCAAGATCAAACATAACTCTTAAAGATATGTGAAAACAATAAAAAATAAGAATTATAGTGTTTAATTGTGTTTTAGTGAGTAGATATTGAGATTGATGGATAATTTAAAATATAATTGATTTGGTTATATTGTTAGCAAATGCAAGTCGAAGATTGTAGTATATGGAAATTACATAATTGAATCAGTGGTTGATATTTTCTCATATATCTAAGGATGATATTAATTCATTAATTTTTTTCATATTGAATTATATTTTTTTCATTTTTTAGGATGGATTAGGGTTTAGTGATGCATTTCAATAATCATAGTATTGGGTCCCTTTAATCAATTCAAATACAACCAGATAAGATTAAAAAGTAAATAATTTTCAATACATTCATACAATTTATAAGAAAAACCACTTAGGGAAAGAAAACATACAATGGAATTAAAATAAAGACAACAATGAATGATAATACAATGGAATTAAAATAAAGACAATAATGAATGATAATATAAGTTTACATTCTCAATATTTCGTAATCTAAAAAGTGGTTTCAAAAAATGGATAATCAGTGTAACCAATAACAGGATCAGAAGTGTAGAAAGTATCTCGGTTGTACTTATTGAGAGGGACATCAAGCTCAAATCTCTTCGGTAAATCTGGATTTGCCAAAAACAGTCGACCATAAACAATAAGATCTGCATAGCCCTCATCCACAGCTTTGTTTCCATCTTCCTTCTCATAACCCCCCGCAACAAGAAAAGTGCTATTGAAAGCCCTTCTCATAGGTAGCAAACTATGATGGGTATCAAATTTTTCACCAATAGTTTTCATTCTTGGCTCAACCATATGACAGTAGAGAATATCGTATTTGTTCAAGGACTCCGCCATGTAAAGACCTAATGCTTCCGGATTTGAGTCTCCTGATTCCATGTAGTCTGCAAAGGGAGATAACCTTATCCCAACTCTATGACCTCCTATCTCATTAGCAATAGCTTCAACTATTTCTAAAGCAAATCGACAACGGTTCTCCAGGGATCCGCCATACTGATCCGTCCGATCATTCACCTGATCTTTCATAAATTGGTCCATAAGGTAGCCGTTTGCCCCATGAATCTCAACTCCATCAAAACCAGCCTCCATAGCATTCCTAGCAGCAAGTCGAAAATCGTTCACGATCTCAGGAATTTCGTCTGTCCTTAGGCGTCTAGGAGGCATGAAACCACCATCATCCACCGCATTAGATCGAAGCTGATGTATCAATGGCTTGTCTGTAGGAGAGACTGGAGCTTGACCATTTGGTTGAAAAGGTTGATATGAAACCCTCCCCATATGCCAAATCTGGCAGAAGAAGATGCCACCTTTGGCATGAACAGCATCTACAATAGGTTTCCACGCTTCTACTTGCTCTTTGGTCCATATACCAGGCGTGTTCGGGACCCCTTGAGCAGTGCCAGAAATGCCTGTAGCTTCAGATATGAGAAAGCCACCTTTGGTGGTCCTTTGGGAGTAATACAAAATGGCATGCGGCTGTGGAACATGGTCGTAAGATCTCTGCCTAGTCAATGGTGCCAACACAATTCTGATACAAAACATAGAAAATGAGTTTCAAAATAACTTTTTCATCGTCTATCCTGAAAGAATCCAAATGAGAATTTTCAATAAACACTTATATCGTCAAGCAACATTAACAATTACCCAAGAGACGCAAAATTCACCTAAAAAAAAAAAAAAAAACTAACTCAAACTATCCAAAATGTAGATTCACAAGCATCAAACAGCTTAAAAAAAGTTTTAGAAGAAAGGAAGAAAAATGTACATACCTATGAGAAAGATCAAAAGAACCCATCTTGTATGGAGTGAGAAGAGGAACAGCATTCTTCTTCTCAACTTGTTCCTGCTGTGATTCTGTTCCTGCACCTCCGTTTTCCATTATGATAATATCAAATGAATTTCAAAAATCACTTCTTCTTTGCTTTGCTTTTCTTGGTATAGAATGAAACTACTGGTAAAATTGGAACCGGGTATTTATAGAGCCAAGGGAGAGGTGGTTCTCAGGACACATGCATGCACATGGCAAAATTACAGGATTTTCATTATATTATAATACAGTTTCAGCCCTCGGTCATGACATGGACCAATCTCCTCTTTTGAAACAAGTTCATATAAAAATATACAAACCACCAACATCAATAGGTGTGTCAAATGGGGCTGGCGGCCTGCCGCCAAATCAATTGGTCGGTCTTTATGTGGATCTATTTGTTTAGTTTTTAAAAGCACATTATTGATTATGTTTGTGTATTATTGACCATTAAAAGGTGAAACAATTCTGATTACTAAAAACTAAATTCAAATTACAACTAATTTGGTGATGAGTAATTCAACCGTGGATATATCTTTTCATATATCGAGGGTAAATAAAAGATTATAATTAATCTTAATTAAAAAATAAGGGATTATAACTAATATAAAAACTTTTATTTTATACACAAAATGATATTCGAATAAAATCTAAGGTAAATGGATGTAGAAAAAAAAAAAAAAAGAATTGGGATTGCCGTTACTAGTTATAAAGATTTTTTTTTTTTTAATTGATGAGCCACAACAATTGCATCTATGCAACTAAAAAAACTGTCGAAATGAGTTCAAACGAAAGAAGAAAGTCAATTGATAAACAAATTCTAATTTGTTGATTATTACTTATTAAATCTTGCTCTATAATCTGGTTGAGTGTTGCATTTTAGTACAACATATTTATTAGTTCTCTCGGTTAAAATTAATTCACATGCAAAATAATAAAATCAAAATTATATAATTTTCGGTCCATTCATTCACTATGTCAATAAACACTCAAGGAAAAGAAATATACAATGGAAAATAAAATATAGACAACATTGAAAGATAATATAAAACATACAAATATGCTCAAATTATTGAAACAGGTTCATATAAAATATACAAACCTGCTAACATCAATAGGCGTGTCAAACGGGGCTGGCCGCCTGCCACCAAATCAATCGGTCGGGCTTTATGTGAATCTATTTGTTTATTTTTAAAATAAACAATTGTATCTGGATATGCAATCTTTATTTTGATGTATTAAAACTAGAAAGCCACAAAACTTCCTCAACTGGGTTTATTGTTTGGGCTAGCAACCCAGGAAGGTTGAGCTGGGCTTGGTGCTGTAGCCTGGATAATAATCTAAATAAATACATGAAAAAAAAAATGTTTCTAAAATTAAGGTCCTTGTAGTTTCTAAACGGAAAGATTAAGGTCCTTTTGAAACTGCCTGCAAATTAGTGATATATATTTTTTTAAGATTTTATATTTATAACTTTTTCTTTTTCTTTTCATACTCTTTTTTAGATATGCCTTAATTTAGAATAGATAAAATAAAATTATAAATTTTCTAAAAGCAATTCATTTTGTTCCACTTTTGTCTTTTTCATTTTTTTGGTTTTTTGTTGGGACCTATTCAATCATGACTATAAAATATATCCATAGGCTTTTTTCTATAAATGATTTTTATAGAATTTCATAAATTTTTAATAACTTTACGGATTTATAAAATATTCTTATAGACTTTTATAAATCGTTTTTTCAAAGGGCTTTCGTTAACTTTGATAGGCTTTTAAAAGAAATTATGAAAGACTTTTGTAAACCTTCTTTTAGACTTTTATAATTTCAACATACTTTCATAAACTAAACTTTTGCTATATAACTTATTTATAATATACATTTTATAAGTTAATAAAACTATATTTATCATATCAATAATTATGGAAAAACGTGACACATAAAATAAAAATAATGTCAACTCAATTACATAAATTGATAGCCAAAACACTAAATATTTTAGGTGTTTCATTATTCATTTTATATCTTCTATGAAAAATAAAATCTCTAATACCTATTTTATTATTATTATTATTAATAAATTGATGTCTTTGAAAAAGAATGGGTCTAATAAAATTCAAAACTAAAATGCTAACAATTGAATATAGGGAAAAAAAATATTTATCATTATAATTCACAATAAAATAGGAATGAAATATATATGTATATATATACATATATATGGGGTCCCATTAGGTATACCTTGTGTATACATACATTTGACAAAAAAAAAAAGTGTGATTGTAACTGAACATGTGTAATTACAATCAATAAAAATGATTATAATCTCACATTTATTAATTATGATCACATGTATGGATTATGATCACACATATCGAGTTGTAATCACATATAATAAATTATAATAACATATTAATGTAATCACGTATTTTTTTTTTTGTCAAGTGTATGCATACTCCATGTGTCTATATATACATATATCTTTGCGTGTGTTTAAAAAAAAAAATTAATAAATTAAATATTTTTATTTATGATTATCATTGAGTTTTTGGAGTTGCAGATGTAAAAAAGATTATGAGGTTTACTTTTTATAATCAACAACAAAAGTCTGCAAAAAATTTTAACGGAAGTGTGAGAAAATTTATGAAATTTGATTATTATAAATTTAGCATAAAAGTCTATAAAAGTTTACTAAAGTCATTAAAATTTAAAATTCCATAAAAGTCATTGATATTTTGAATACCTCATAACTTTTATAAACTCTTAAAAAGTCTTGATTGAATACAACATAATTTTTATGGACTTTTTAAAAGTTATTAAAAGATTATATTAAATACCACATAACTTTTATAGAGCCTTTAAAAGTCTACATTGAATATATTCGAACTTTTAAATTCTATAAAAGTTATTAAAAATTTAAATTGAATACCCCCACTAAATATCATTCTATCTTTTTATTACAAAGTGAACTCTGTTATAAGATGTTGCCTTCTTCTCATTTTTATTTTCTTTTTAAAAAGAAAATGCTGCAAGTTTAACATTAATTAAGAATATACTTAGTATTAAAAAAACCTATTTTTTTTAATTATTAGTCTTTTGTGGTTACATAATAATGTTCTCTATCAATAAAATTAAATAAAGCTTCAAACAATACATAAATATAAGAAAAAATTAGAGAAAATGTCACTAGATAATATTTTTAAATATTAGATTAACAATATTTTCTCATTTCAATAAAGTTAACAATTGATTCCTAAACCTTATTTTTTTAACACAAATACTTTTGATAAAACTAGTGAAATAGCTATATTTTTTGAAAAATGACTCAATTGTTACATTTATTATAAGGATATTTTAGTATTTTTACGTATGACTTAGGATTCAATTATTACATTTTCTGAAAAATGATATAAATATTGAGTTATTGATATAATATGCTACTGTCCCAAAAAATTATGATATTTTAAAAGCGTATTATTAATAATATTTGTGTATTATTGACCGTTAAAAGGTGAAACAATCCAGATTAATAAGAACCAATTTCAAATTATAACTAATAATTTGATTCTGAGTAATTTAACTGTGGATATACTATTCATAGATCGAGGGCAAATAAAATATTATAATTAATCTAAAAAATTTTATTTTATATATGACACGGTATTCAAATACAATTGAAGGCAAATGAATGTAATACCAAAAGCAAAATTGAATTTGGATTGCCGTTACAAGTTATCAAGATTTTTTTTACTGATAAGCCACAACAATTGCACCTATTAAAACACGTAAAAAGATTATCAAAATTAGTCCAAATGAAAGAAGAAAGTCAGTTGATAATTACTTATTAAATCCTGCTCTATAATTTTCAATACATTCAATACAATTTATAAGAAAAACCACTTAGGGAAAGAAAACATACAATGGAATTAAAATAAAGACAACAATGAATGACAATACAATGGAATTAAAATAAAGACAACAATAAATGATAATATAAGTTTACATTCTCAATCTTTCGTAATCTAAAAAGTGGTTTCAAAGAATGGATAATCAGTATAACCAATAACAGGATCAGAAGTATAGAAAGTATCTCGGTTGTACTTATTGAGAGGGGCATCAAACTCAAATCTCTTCGGTAAATCTGGATTCGCCAAAAACAGTCGACCATAAACAATAAGATCTGCATAGCCCTCATCCACAGCTTTGTTTCCATCTTCCTTCTTATAACCCCCAGCAACAAGAAAAGTGCTATTGAAAGCCCTTCTCATAGGCAGCAAACTATGATGGGTATCAAATTTTTCACCAATAGTTTTCATTCTTGGCTCAACCATGTGGCAGTAGAGAATACCGTATTTGTTCAAGGACTCCGCCATGTAGAGACCTAATGCTTCCGGATTTGAGTCCCCTGATTCTGAATAGTCTGCAAAGGGAGATAACCTCATCCCAACTCTATGTGCTCCTATCTCATTAGCAATAGCTTCAACTATCTCTAACGCAAATCGACAACGGTTCTCTAATGATCCACCATATTGATCTGTACGATCATTCACTTGATCTTTCATAAACTGATCGATAAGGTAGCCGTGTGCCCCATGGATCTCAACTCCATCAAAACCAGCCTCAATAGCATTCCTAGCAGCAAGTCGAAAATGATTCACAATCTCAGGAATTTCATCCGTGTTTAGGCGTCGCGGAGGTGTGAAACTACCAGGGCTAGCAGTACCCTTAGATGGAACTGGAGGCATCAAAGACTTGTCTGTACTAGAGATTGGAGCTTGACCATTTGGTTGAAGATGTTGATTCGAAACCCTCCCCACATGCCAAATTTGACAGAAGAAGATTCCACCTTTGGCGTGAACAGCATCTACAATTGGTTTCCATGCTTCTACTTGCTCTTTGGTCCATATACCAGGCGTATCTGGCAACCCTTGAGCAGTGTCAGAAACTCCAGTGGCTTCAGATATGAGAAAGCCGCCATTAGTGGTTCTTTGGGAGTAATACAAAATCGCATGGGGCTGTGGAACATTGTTGTATGATCTCTGTCTAGTCAATGGTCCTAACACAATTCTGAAACAAAACGCCAAAAATTAAATGAACAGTTTCAAAATCACTTTTTCACTGTCGACCCTGAGAAATTCCAAATGAATTTGTCCATAGAGATATCATCAAGATGCCTCTGAAAATAATATTATCAAAATATCTCTGAAAAAAAAAAAACTAACCTAAAATCGTTAATTTTTTGTGTTGAAAAATGGGATTTAGTGATGTTAATTATTTTCTATTGTAAGGTTCAGATTTTTTTTCCTTTGTCACACAAGTATATATTCTCAAATAATATTGACTGTACAAGAGATGTATGCATGCACCAACATTGCACCTGAAAAAACTTAACTAATTAAAACTAGCCATCGAACAGCTTCAAAGAAGTTCTTTTATTTTATTAAAAAAAGGACAAAACATTTACCTGTGAGAAAGTTTAAAATAACCCATGTTGTATGGGGTGAGAAGAGGAATAACACTCTTCTTCTCAACTTGTTCATGGTGGGTTTCTGCTCCTGCTCCCTTGTTTTCCATATTAACAAAAATGAGTTTCAAAATCACTTACTTCTTTGCTTTGGTTTTCTAGGTCAAGAATGAATTACTACTAAGATCCTGAAGTGGGTATTTATAGAGAGTTGAGAAGCAATGCACACTGCAAACTACAGGGAACTCCAAGATGGGTTCATTATAGTACGTGGACATGGTAAGGACTAGATACAGATTCAGCGCGCAGGTCTTCATGTGAACAATTTCAAATGCTTTAATTTGCGTAGTCACTGACATCACACAGCTCGACTGGACCAACATAGAAATTTCGAATGCTTTAATTTGCGTTGTCACTGACATCACACAACTCTTGACTGGACCAACATCATCGTGTGAACAAGTTCAAATTGAATTTCAAATGCTTTGCGTAGTCACTTACATCACGTAGCCTGCCACCAAAACAGGGATGGCAAAATGGACAGGGTCCTCAGACCCGACCCTTACCCGCAATAATGTGGTTCGGGTATAGACCCGTACCATTATTTTAAAAACCCTTAAAAGAACCGGGTCTGAAAAAATCCGTGTATTACGGGTAGGATATGGTTCTGGAGCGGGTCTCTATCAGACCCGCAAAAGACCCGTTGTTTATATACCTCCTACCCGGTTCGTTTTTGAAAGAAACCTAACCTCTCAACGTTTTCAACTCTCTCGACTCTCTCTCTGTCCAATTTCCATCGCCGCCGTTCCTCATCTCGACAGCGCCTCTCTCTCTCCATCGCCGCCGTGTTAGCGCCGACCACCAGAACATCTCCGTCTCTCCCTCTCCCTCGCCGACCAACGAAACCGAGGTTTGTTTTCAAAAAACCGGAGGTCTTTTATATTTTTCTGGGTCTTTCGCATCTGGGTTTTGCTTCGATTCATCTATGCCTCCCAAGTCCTTCATAGCTTGTTGTTTCGCATCTGGGTTTTGTGCCTTTTGTATCTTCTATGATATATTATCTGGTTATTTGTGTGTTATTGATGTTTGGATATTTAGGACTCCATTGAAGATCAAGTTCAACTTGAAGCTGTTACTTACTTTGCTTTCAAACAGTTTATATGGGTCTTTGTATTGCATTTTCAAAGTCTAGATTTAGATCTGAAACTGCGATCTGTTACTGGGCATGGAATCACAAAAGTTTTGTTCTTGTTTGTGGTAGTGTTATGTTGAATCTAGATGGGCTCTGTTTGGCAAAGCTTGGGATATGGATCTGACTTGCCACTTTTATCTATTGTTCACCATTTGAGGTTGAATTCAGGTAATTCTAGCTGTGGTTCGTTATCAAATTATGAACTGACTGCTTGTAGCTGGAAATTGGTTTCTTTTACTAAGCCTGTGATGTTAAAAATGGACTTGGAATGTGTTTTGGCTTTACATGATTGCTTATCAGTTTTGTGGTTACTTTATAATTGAGATAGCGCCAGCATATTAAGGAGCATCTGCTGAAAATGCAATGAGTTATAATTTTAGTCGCTTGTAGCCTGTTTGTAAGGGGTATTTGTTCACCATTTGATGTGACACATGAAAAGGCTTACATTGATGAATGAGGAGAATGATTCTGTTATTGCTAAGTTGGAATCAAGTATCGATTTACTTAATGAAGACATTCAAAATGTTGAGCATAATTTTGCAAGTCTAGCTGTTGCCCCACCCCCTGGAGGTGACTCACTTGTGACCATTTTGCTTGTTCGTGTTCTAAATCATTGACTCATCATGGAGATGAACATATGGAACTTAATTGTATTGTGTGATGGTGTGAGTCTGTTTGGTCATCTACTGTTTGTGTATAGTCATAATAGTGCACGTGCTGTACTGAAAGTTGTTTTTTATGATTAATACTCATATATGGTGGATTAACAGTAAAGTAAAAAGTACATTTTGTTTTTGCTATAATTATACTTTCATGGGAAATATTCTTAGGGTGACAATGATTCAAGTCCTAGCAGTGCTTTTTATTAATCTTGTAGCTGCACTAATTTGATGTTCATGATGTTTTATATTGAATTTGTATTACTTGATTTCAGTTAATCCAATAAGAAAAGTTTCAAGTATTGAATATGGGGATATGTTTCATTTCCTATCCATCTGGATCCCTTTATTTGTTATTAATTGAATTGTTTAAATATATTAGCACTACAACAGAATAAGCCTACGAAGGCAAAGCAAAAATACCGTTATATAGTTTCAATGACAGTGGTTCAACATGCTGAAATTTAAGATGTCGTGGAAACTTGATCATTTTTACGGCAATAATTTACAATCGTTAAATAGTTTATCATGAAAATACAATTATACCGTTACATTACTTCAACGGCAAAATAAATTTGTCATTATATTGAAGAATAATTAATCATCAATTAAAATTTATAGACCAATTTAGTTTTGAAATGGCGACTCAAAAGGATTTATTACTAGTCATTACAATATCATTGATAACAATGTCAAGTTGCTATTCTTCAATAAATACAAATAATTCAATAATATTAAATCATTATAATTATTAATTGTGTCCATCAATTTAATGAATAAATTCAATGCATTGACACAAACATGTGTTTATAATAAATATCTAGTTATATTATATAAAGTTGGTAAGTACAAAAGTTATCTTTCAATCCTAATAACATCTAGTACAGTTTGTTTCCATGTCAAACAAATTATCATAGATATTCCCAAAATCATATATATGATATACGATATATATATATAGCTGTCACGGAACATTTACATATAGCTTTATTTAACATATATATATACATTAAACAAACTACCAATAGATGTTCCATATAGCTTTATTTAACATATATATATATACATTAAACAAACTACCAATAGATAACATAAATATGAGTTGCCATATATATATATATATATATATTAAGAAAGTGTCCGATACCAAACAATAAAAAAACACTTCCTTTCTTGGGTGCAATGTTTCCATTTACTCTAGTTCCCTGCAACACGAAAAGAACTAGTAAATTTTACAAAATAAATAGGGTATATGAAAGTCGAACTTTAAATTATAAGATAATTTTAATACAAACTAATTAAACTAACAAAAGCAAAGCATATAACCACATGAATGAAACAAAGCTGCAGAAGTTAAACTAACAAAAAATAGAGAATTTAATCTAATAAAACTACTACAACAATAGGCTAATAAGTTGAAGTTATTAATTTAAAATTTCAATTTGACTCCTAAATGAGCTAGGGGATGACATTAAATTAAGTCACGGTTTAGAAAAACTAAGTTCAAGGTAGACATATATATACATATATATATATATATAATTGAATTCAACAAAATTTAGAGTATTATGCAAATTTTTTACTTTTGAAGTGTACATTCAATCTGGAACAAGACTCTATATTGAAACAATAAAGTCACAAAATTTTCACTCATTGACTGCATAACGATCCAAATATATATTCTCGAATAAGAATTATTGGCCACAACAATAGAATATCCAAAAAATCTCAACAGAGTTAGAATAACAAACATCTCAAAGTACATAAATGAGAAAACTTGCAAACAACTTAAACCAACAGCGTATTAAGCCAAAGAAACATCAAACCAAAAATCAAAATTGACCAAATAAGACTATTTAAACCAAAAATAAATTCTTCATCCACACTGAAACAAAATCACTGACAACCAGATTCTGGTATTAAGTTGATCATATAATGGAATCTATGTTAGCAAACAGAGTTGTAAAGAGAAGCATGAAGGCCAACAGAACGATCATAAGCTTTACATTAAAGAACTCTTGCTCTTCTTCTCAAAAGAAAGTAACTGATATTTCCAGTTTACTATTTTATTTTTTTCCTTCTAATATCCTCGTTTAGAATATAGAAATGCAATCACCATCCAACACTAGACAATTATCTACCCATGCCATCCAAGCACAAAAATCAAATATAGATTTATAGAGGAAAAGAAAAAAGAAAAAGTAAATTAATAAAAACAACTGTGAGTCAATGAAACAATTAGTAATTTCATGTGCATCACAATATGATATCCTTACCAAAAGTATCAGAATACTCGAGAACTTAATGTTCACATGATACTATAGACTTCTATATCACTTATCATGTCAGGGTTTCCTTTTCACACTAACTTCAAATGGTTCACAGCTGCCTTAACTAATAAGTGAAGTCTAACAACATAAGGAATTGGTCTAATCACATCAGCTAAACAAAGCCAAACACTAATAACCCAACATAGCATGGTTCTACTATAAAAACTGGTTGAAGGAGTTAACAAATCACATTTCTTCTTACGTTATTTAATAAACTCTTAATTAAATTCTAAACAAAGCCACACATAAGCAAGCTAGCTGCAATTAACTATGCAAGTTCTAGTGCACCATTCACTTAAACTAATGCTACACTTGCAGTCCAACAATATCCTTTTCAAATATGTCGGACCAAAAAGGCCCTTAAAGCAAGCTAATATTACAATACAACTAAGTCATTTATTAACCAACTTTTTTTATTTTTTAGATTATCAGCTTCACAACTGGCCTTCTTGATAGAAATATCATGAATTTCTTTCTTTTTTACAATAAGAAATAGAAAAATATATGAAGTTCTTAAAACTAAACAATCACTTGATACAATCCTTCCATTGGAGAATGGATAGTTCCTTTTAGTAATGCAACCATTAAACAAAATGCATCCTTTTCACTCATGTAAAGAAGCAAGAGACCAGCTAGAAATCCCATTTCTTGCATGTCTAACAATTCTAACATCAATAACTACTTCATTATCTTAAACAATGCAAATACAAGCCATTAAATGCTTGAGAGTCAGTCAAACATGAACATAACCCACTCCTATATCATACATAGAATATGCCATTAGAACAATGTAGAGGGACCTTTGTCCAAGCCCGTGCCTCTGCTGAAAGAACAAAAAAAGAACCTGAAATGAAGTAATCAAAATCATGCTATCGAAAGTTAAGAAGATCAAGAGCTGAAATGAAATTTATTGTTGAGAAGTGAAGTGCGTGTAGAATATGAGATTGAATCGGAAGCATTGGGAGAGACCTTAGTGCCTAATTACATGGACCAATTAGGATGGCATCGGAAGCATTAGGAGAGACCTTTGTGCCTAATTACATTGACCAATTAGGATGCCATCGAGTGGTTGAAACTCAGTTTCGATACAATATTCATCTGGTCAAACATTTATATTTTGTTTTTTATCTCTCCCAAATTATCAAACACCTGGTACGCATCTTATTTCTTCTATTGTTAAGCTCGTCAACAATCATCAATTTGTTACCCAACCATCATATTAGTAACTACCTACAGAGAATTCCTCAAAACCCATCAAACAAAATTCAAAAAAGGACCTGAAGAGTAGCGAGAAGAAGAGCAATTGAGAGGATCTTGGTGATAGGAGTGCAAGAGTCAAGACAGAGAGGCAAGCTTTGCAACAAAGGAATGGAGAGCTTGAGAGACTTGAAGAGCAACAGCGACAAGCTGCTCGAAAGCACATTCATTCTCTTCGTCAGCTCATTGAAAGCTCCGATCAGCTCCACCACCATCTTCTCCCCAATCGTCGATGAAGCAGACAAAGAATAAGAGGGTAACAACAAATATGCTTTAGGTCCTAGTCTTTTGAGGCCACTGAATTTGGACGGAGTGACTAGAATCTGCCCCAGATGATCTCCAAAGAGTGGAGAAAAGTTTTTTATTTTGTTTTGATAGAATCTGTTAACCCAATATTGGGTTTGGCTAAAACAGGTAAAAAATTTATTAATTTTAGCGGGATGTATACAAGCAATAGAAGCGGGAAATTCAGGAGGGAAAGGAAAGCAATTGATGGGAATCCAAAATATTTATTTATGTATACAAGTCATTTGACGGCAATTTATAACATTATCCCGTGGTTTTTCTGTTTTGTGAATTGCTTTTATGGGGTATCATTAACATATGCCGTGAATATAATTTTAGGAAAATAAAAAATTTTATTTTGTTACATAATTGTATTTTAACGGGATTTTTTTGTTTTATGCCGTGAAATTCTTGTCGTGAATAATTAATTTTCTTGTAGTGTAGGTAGTCAAATAATATGACTAGTTGTGGAGAAAGTCAGATGAATACTTCAACTAGGGATAATGATGTTGAGAATGTTGAGTCTAGTGTTCCGAAAGTAGTCAAATGAAAACGAGAAACATCATTCGTTTGGACACACATGTCTAAAATTGAAGTCGATGGTGTTATGATGGCTAAATGTAATTTTTGTGAAAAATATTGAACGCTAGTAAAGGGTCAGGAACATCTAGTTTAAGAAAACATGTCCAAAATTGTCTTAACGAGCATTTAGCCGCCATCAATGAAATAGCTACTTTGTTTGATCCAAGTGTTGGTAAGGAGAAAATAACTAAAATGGTTATTATGCATGAGCTTCCTTTAAAATTTGTAGAATACACAGGATTTCGAGAAATGATGAGTTATTACCATTCTGGGTTCGAAATAATGAGTAGAAACACGTTGAAAAATGAGATTTTTAAAATATACAATAGTGAGAGGGAGAATACATTGAAGTTGTTAGATAGTTTGGATGGTAGAGTTGCAATTACTACGGATATGAGGACATCAAACACAAAAATGGGATATATGGTTGTGACTATACATTTTATTGACAAATCATGGATGTTACATAGTCGAATTAAGTATATTATTCGTATAAATTTAATATACATTATGTATATTATTCATAATCTTTAACTTAATTTTTAAATTTTTACTTGATTTATTCTATTAGGTGGCGTTCCGGAGGAAGAAATATATCATAAACAAGATGAAGAAGAGCCATCATTATCTTGATTTTATTTTTTTATATTTATATTTATAATTTTTTTTGTTATTTTGTGATGTAAAATTAAAGATAAATTTTAACTTTTAATGTTATTTTTTGTTTAATTTTAATTGTGGTATTTTTTTGTAAAAATTGTCAAAAATGATTATGAAATGAATTATGTGATGTAAAATTAGTTTAATTTGTTTTGAGAGAAAAAATTGATTTTTTTTTTTTAAAAAAAAAAATCAGGTTGAAATCTTAAATCTATTCAATTTGGTAGTTCATAAAAAAAATTTTGGATTTTTTTTTTTTTCCAAAAAAAAAAAAATCGGGTCAACCCGAATTTGACCGGGTTGACCCGGTCAATTCAGGTCTGGTGCGAGTCTACAGCGGACCCATAAAATGAGTAGGTCAGGGCTGGATCAGACCCTCAAATTTATTTGAGGGTATGGGTAGGATCTGAACCCTCAAATAAAAAAGAGGGTCCAATGCGAGTTTGGACCTGGTGTGAGTCCAGACCCGTATTTTGCCATCCTTACACCGAAACGAACTGTTCGTGCAACAAAATAGATCAGAAAAAAAAAAGGGAAAGTTTTCTTTTTTCACCGATCCACCATGTCCCTGTTGCATGTTTTTACACTGTTCCACCATGTCCAAATCTATAGATGAGTCATTTAAGAAACCTCAAATAATCTCTTAAAAGGGAAGATAATGAGCAAAATAGAAAGTTAGAGACATTGGGTGTTCCACTGTAAAAAAGTGTTTTCCATATTTGCAAGTAAAAATATCGTAAAACAAATTAAAACCTGAAAAAGCATAAACTAAAACTAGGAAATATACACGATTTAAGTGTTAGTTTGAGAGCAATTTTCAAATAATTATTATTAATGTATTATAATCTCAAGTCTTAAATATTATTTAACCTCATATTTTAAATACTATAGTTGACAATTTCCTATTAGCTTAATTAAGTATTTAAATCTAGTAATAACTAATATCGTATCAATGTCTGAAGGTTTTTTATTCAAATCCTCTTTCCATTTGACCCTCCATCACTTCATCATCAATTTGTAACTATCAAAAGTATTATCGTCTTTTCATATGACTCCAGGAATATTTTGAGTATTTTTATTAATGTGGGGGGATTTTAGAAGAAAATGAAACCATAAGTGGTAAATTAGATATTTTTATAAATTATAATATGTATTTTTGGGATTATTCATTTTTTAAACTATACCACTCTATTTTTTGAAGGTTAAATGTTGGTGACATGTTTACATGATAAGATCATTTTACACTTTTTAATTTTTTGGACAAATTTTTCTATATTGCATTACTTTTCATTAAATCAAAATTTTTGCACAAACTGATTTTAAAAATTAAACATTTACAAAGAATCTAATCGTGTACTTTCTTTGCTAGAAACCGTTTGACAGAGGGCTCTCTGTTTTCACCATGGGATGAGAGCTTATAAGAGTTTCGAAAAGTAACAACATCATAATTTATAGGAAAGTTAAAGGTAAAATTTCAGACTGATTTTGAATATCAACTCAAGCTTATTTTTGTCACAAAAGATGTAACCATTTTTCTAATGAATCTTCCTTTTTCTATGTTGATTTTTATTAGACCATACAAAAATACAAATGATCATAACAGTACATAATCACACGTTCAAGTTCTCATATAATGTAAGTTACAACCTAACAACTTAGCTTATTCAAGAAATGGGTAATCTGTGTAACCAACAACAGGATCTTGTGTATAGAAAGTTCTTCTATTGTATGCATTGAGAGGGGCATCAAGCTCCAACCTCTTAGGCAAATCTGGATTAGCCAAGAACAAGCGTCCATAGGCAACAAGGTCTGCATAGCCTTCCTCCACAGCTTGAATCCCATCTTCCTTTTCGTAACCCCCATTGACGATAAACGTACCATTGAAAGCCTTTCTCATTGGTAGCAGGCTATGAGAACATTCGAATTTCGTATCAGCCAATATCATTCTAGGTTCAATCATGTGACAATAGAGAATTCCGTATTCATTCAAGGATTTTGCCATGTGAAGACCTAATGCTTCCGGATTGGAGTCTCCTGATTCCATGTAGTCTGCGAAGGGAGACAGCCTTATCCCGACTTTATCTGCTCCAATTTCATTGCAAATAGCATCAATTATTTCTAGAGCAAATCTACAACGGTTCTCTAGCGAACCCCCGTATTGATCTACCCTATCGTTTACTTGATCTTTCAAAAATTGGTCAATAAGATAGCCATTGGCCCCGTGAATCTCAACTCCATCAAAACCTACAATATGCAACAAAGAGACGATTAATATTACCATGCCAAAATAATAACACTTGGAAGACTAGTCTAGATATCGATAAGAATTTTGGATTCATCTTCAATTACCAGCCTCAATAGCATTCCTGGCAGCAATTCTGAAATCGTTCACAATCTGAGGGATTTCCTCAGTCCTCAGCCGCCTGGGACGTGTAAAATCTCCAGCAGCATTGCCACCACTGAGAAGCTGAGGCTTCAATATTGGCTTGTCTGTACACGATATTGGTGCCTCACCATTTGGCTGCACAGCTGCGCACGTCAAAAGGACTTACCCATCTTATTATTATTATTACAACAACAAATTAACCCAAAGCCTCTACCTTCTGTGGTGTGAATAGAACTTGAACTCACAATCTCTTACATAATTAACCGCATAAGACTTTACAGTTAAACTAGTTGTTACCCTTAGAACGTATCCATCTCGCTGGTTTCGTCGTTATATACTTGACTAAAATCATATTAAAACTTAATTAAATTTTTCATATAATCAAGTCCAGGCTCAGCACAATCAGTTTAAAGACACGCATAAAATACAAATAAACTGAATTACAGTCAAAAGCTAAAAACAGAAACAAGAAACCAGTTAGGGACAGGATAATTACAAAGGACAGTTTAACAATAAAAGGAGAACAGTAGAGATTATTTATCTTCATTGTTGTCTTCTAATAATGTTTCACTAACTTTTTGTTTTATTGATAAAATAAATAGTAGAGATTTTTCTACCGACACTTCAGTAACTTTGGCTTTGTCTTCTCTATACTTCAGGTACTCAAATTATGATTGGCCTCATCATCAAAGCCTTAATTCAATTGTATCAAAGAAAAAAAAAAAGCGTTAATTCAATTTCTTCTTTATCTATTATTAATCCTAAAAATTCTATTTTTTGTTTACACAGTTATATCTTTCTTTTAGAAATTATTACATTATTGTTTTTTAAAAGATATAATACTTTATGTATATGGGAAGTACATATAACCTCACTCACCTCGATTCGAAACCCTACCGGCATGCCAAAGCTGGCAAAAGAAGATGCCACCTCTGGCATGGACAGCATCCACCACTGGTTTCCATGCTTCTACCTGCTCTTTCGTCCAAATTCCAGGCATGTACGGGGCCCTTGCAAATGTTGAGGAAGTAAATGAGATCATAAGTTTTTATCAAGAATATTTTACGTACGGTTTAAATATGATTATTTTTCAAAATGATAAATATAAAATTTTTAAAAGATGTTATTAATTCAGATGAAAACTATTGGCTGTAATAATAGACTTGATTAGATGA
The DNA here is from genome assembly GCA_022984855.1 of Dimocarpus longan. Lineage (NCBI taxonomy): Eukaryota > Viridiplantae > Streptophyta > Magnoliopsida > Sapindales > Sapindaceae > Dimocarpus > Dimocarpus longan. Next base: position 26,667,830 of record CM041018.1, on the reverse strand, counting down.
TGTAGGAAAATTCTATAGACATTCATGAAATCTGTTTGAAATTAAAAAATTAAAATATAACTATGCGGTTTTGAAATTAGATAAAAACATTTAATTTGGTGTTATCTAAAACACCCTCATTGTGAATTTAAAAAAAAAAAAAAAAATGATCGAGGCTTTGGAGCTCTTTTATTGAAATAAATAGAAGCAGTACAATTTATTCAAATAATTGTTAAATATCCAAAGTTATATTTAGCTTATGAAGTAGTTTTCTTATTCAAAATAAAACAATTTCAAAGAGTATTATTGCCACCACATGAGTCTTGCTATTATATAAAATCAACAACTATAAGGTCTTATTTGGTGTGTCAAATTGAAAGAAGTAGGATTGGATGTAATTGAATGGGATGAAATTAGTGTTAGAATGCACTTGGTGGAGTTGTGATTGAATGGATGACACTAGACTAAAAACCTGATTCCTCACAAGGAAGGATTTGGAAACCACAATCTTTGGTGGGTTTTCATTTCCTACCTTGACAAGAAATGGAGGTTGGCTCGGGAAGAAAAATATCTCTTTTCTTCTCAGGTCCAAACACGTGAGTGGGTGGGTTTGGGATGTGAAATTCCATTCCACCCATCAAACCCAGTGAAACAAATATGACCTTAATTAAACAAACATGGCATTAATTATTCTTACGCTACTTTGGTGGGTTTTCAATTATTCCTTGAGAAAATACCTAAACTAACCCCTTTTTGAGAATCTATTTGAAAATTAACCCTTTTTTTTTAGGTTGAAAAAATCTCAACCCTGAAGTTGAGATTGAATTAAATTAACACTATGACTCACAACCTGGAAGTTGAGATTCTGAACCTAGTGGTTGAGATTCTCTACCTTGAGGTTGAGATTTAAAAAAAAGGGTTATTTTTCAAATGGGTTATCAAAAAGGGGTTAGATTTCAATTAAACCCTTATTCCTTCTGGTAGGAAATGAACGTGCCGCTCATGTGGGCCTGGGAAGGAAGATTTGCCTTCCTGGGCCCAAATATGGGTTTGATGGGAATGGGATGGGTTTGGGTTTCAATTCCATCCCACCAAAACTCATGTCCCCAATGGACTGTAGTTAATGTCAATTGAATTTTCATCTAATGATTCAAAATATTAAAACAGTAATTTCAAAATAAAAAATAAAAATATTTATCAGATCCCTATTATACATATCAAATAAACTCCTGAAATTTTGTATTTAGATGTTGAGATATTTCATTCTGCAAGTATTGAATTGAATTTTGTTTTCAGTAATATATACAAATCAAGTGACTGATGACTAATAAAAGGAAACATTGGATCTATGTATCATCTAATGGTCTTCTGTCACAACGGTTTCAAAAGCTTATCGAGAAAAGTTATCGAATTTATGTATCATCTATTTACGTTATAAGTTTTGACAATTATAAATTGCTTATCACATGAAAGCAACAACCGAAGACTTAAGCTTTTTTTATTTTAAATTAAAACTTTATGACGTTTAATGTATCTGATTAAGTTATTTTTTTAATTATTTAAATGATAAAATCCCTTAAATAACACCTAATACCATGATATAAAAAGTCAAAACTATTCACTTTTTACCAAAAAAATTATTGAATTAAATATAAGTATTTCATTTCCTTATCTATATAATTCAGTTTTTAATTAAAAAAATTAACATTAAGTATTTAATTTTTAATCATCATTCAATCTCTAGTAAAATTCACTCTTGTTCAGTTTTTAGATTAAAATAATAATAATAATTGCAACCTAAAACTATTATTAATCTATTATTGAAATTCAAATGTTTGTATCCTTTCAAATTTGAAATCTAAAAAATAATAATAATAAAAGAAAAAGAAAACAAGGTGGAAATAAAATTACCCTCGAGCAGTTGCAGAAATTTCAGTCGCTTCGGCAATGAGAAGACCACCTTTTGTGGTCCTTTGGGAATAATATAAGATTGCATGCGGTTGAGTAACATTGTTGTATGATCTCATTCTTGTCAATGGTGCCAAAACTACCCTGAAACATTTATTAAATATAATCAAATTTTAATTGCATTCCCTACTGAGGGATTTTTCACATATCACAAACATATACTTTTACACTTTTAAAAGTAAAACTAGTAAGGATGTATTTATGAATCCAATAGCTAGTGCTTTTTTGTATATTTTTAGTATCTTCAAAATGGAGCTGTGAATAATCATAAGATTGTTTTTATTTATTAAAAATAAACAGATAAACATTTTATTGAATAAAAAAACTTGATACATTACCTTTTTAAAGAGGATTTATATATTAATTATTAATAGAAAAATGTTTTAACTATAGTATCTAAAGAGAATATGATTCATATGTAATGTAGATAAGTGATAAATGATAAATATTAAATGTTCTCTATTATATAACATATATAAAGAGAAAATTTTCAAATCAAGAGAGGTAGAAAGGGAACCTCCAGAATATGATACATTCACACGATAGAAATGTAATTTTAAGAAATAGATCCATACATTAGTGCTCTGTTATATAAATAATCTAACTGCGTGTCCATGAAGATCTTTTTTGTTTGGAACCATATTTCACGAATACATTACTAAAAACAGTGTCAAGAAAATTATAAATAAATAAATAAAGCATCATCTTCATCCATATATGGGGGCAAAAAAAAAAGAGAAACTGAGTTAGAAAAACTGTAACCTGTGAGAAAGATTGAATTTCCCCATCTTGTATGGAGTGAGAAGAGAAATGGTGTTAGAGTTTGCTTCTTGTCCTGCTGATTGTCTTCTCATTTTTCTGTGATGATCAGTAATGAGACTTTTTCTGCTTATTCTTTTGAATTTGGTCTTCAAAGTTCAAAATGAACCAGGTTCATTGAAAGACCTGGCTTCACAGTAGGTGCATTTATAAGGGAACATGTGAACAGATAAGGACCAACCGACTTAAACAGACGTGCTGGATTAGAAAATAAGGGAGAACTAAGTTGTCAAAAGTGGGGTCTCCTTTTTCTCTTTTTCCCATGGAGATGCCCTCGATTCTAGAACGAGACAGTACTATTTGCATTTGTCTTCGTCTTCTAAGCTCTACCCTTGCCTATCACATGAGGTCCTAAATTTCAAATAGTACAATCCTATTCATTTACCTTTTAAAGTGAACGACTGCATATCTTTTAATCTATTTTAATAATAAATTTCAATTTCAATTTCATTTTTTAAGTATATAAGCACGCAATTCATAGTTGAGACAGGAAACATTTTAATTCATTTGACTATATGTAATTGAAGTTTGATTAGTAATAGCTTTCATATTATTCATTTGTGAAATCTTGAATACTATAAGTACCGTAACTTTTGGAATAAGCCAAGTGGCCTTGATTAAGACCAAACGCCAAACAACACAGCTTTTATTTAGACCATATATTAAAATATTGAATTTAAGGTAGAGATTAAAATAACAATACAATTTATGTCCTCAAAAAATAAAAAATAAAAAATTCAATTTATCTTCTCCTAGTTTAATGAATCTCTTAAGATTTTGTTTAAAGAGGATAATTAGCGCTTTTTTTTTTTTTTTTTTTTTTCCGATACAAATGGACGATGAGCTTTAGCAAAAACTGGATAAGCTATGCATAGTAAGTATCTATATTGTACTTTTTTAAAGGGGCATGAATCTACCATTATTTTTAAAACATCTCCAATATTTTTATAGATTGTGTTTTGAAAAAAAAGTAACATATCATCAATATTAAGGAATTTGCTTCCTACATGGTATATGTATAATTTGATTGACAATCAAATTGAAAAATTATTTCTCAATGTTTTCCTGTATTTCCATTTAATATTTCTATTTAATGTTTCCATATTTTCCATTTAATGCTTTTTTTTTTTTTTTTTTTTTTTTTTTTTTTACTTTTAATCAAATATGAAAATTAGAATTAAATAATTATTGATCACTAATATGACTGTCTAACACACCCTCTGAAAATAGATAGTTATGCTGATAATATATATATATTTTTTTTCATCTCAACTTGACATTAATGAATAATAATGTATTGAAGAGGTTTAATTTAACACAATGTCTATTCATCTTATGTGACATGTAATTTTTTTTACAATCCATAAGAGCATTAAAGATACTCTTAGCATTCACATTTTATGTCTACTAAGGTGATTATATATAAAAAGTAAATATAATAAAAATGATCATCTAAAATTCTCTTTCAAGTAGCCTTCAAAAATAAAAGATTTTCTTTCAAGTAATTGAAAATAAATAAATATATATATATTCAATATTTATATATGCATTAAGCTATAATAACTAAAAATTTTGGCATAAATTGTGACTTCAATATTCATTTATTTATTTTTATTTAATTTAATGTAAAACAAAGCAATTATATTTAAGGTAAATAAAAGCTCTTGAATTGAAAAAAAAAAATGAATGAATAGAAAATAAAATCACAAATTTAAATCCAAATTTTAAATTAATATAATTTAATACTTTATATATATAATATTATGTATAATTTTATCTTTTAAATATCGCTTGCAGTGTAGGCACTTAAATTTAGATCATTGTCAAGCTACATTGAATGGTAATTATTATGATTATTTTGATATGAATTGAGTGGTGATTGTTATGTATAACATTTGAGTGAAAATCAAATGACATAAAATATAGAAAAACAAAATCTATTATCTATATACTATTTGATCTTTGGTCTGGGCCGATTTGGGTCAAAATGTTAGATTATACTGCGCCTAGCCCAACTCCATTTTAAATCGAATGTCACCCTCTAATCCTTCCTAAACAGTCATACATTTGAGAAAATCTTTTATATATAACTAATGTAATGAAAGGAATTAATAAAATAATACCGTTTTTTTTCTTTTATTTTTTAATTGATATTTTCTTTTTCTCTTACCTAACCCGTCAAACAATCTCTTGAAAATTTTGTTCTAAACACTTTATATCCATTAGCAATACAATTACTGAATCGCGGTACTTACATTTATCTGCGGTGGTTCGAAATTAGGTACAAAAATAATTATATTTTATATTTTGATGCTATAACATTAATTAATTTATTGTTATTTAAAATTAATTTATATAGAAAATATATTTAAATTATTAATTTAAAATATTTATAATTAATCATTATAATTAAAATAATATTTATTTTTAATCATGTTAAAATATATTAATTTAAATTGTTTTTAATAAAATATATAAAATTAATTTTTAAATAAAATCTACTATTTTATATATAATTTTCATTATATATAAATAATGTACTGTTCTTTTTTCCTTTCATATATCAAGGCTTATTTGCTAGTTTGCTTGGCATTTTTTTTTTTTTTGGGCTTATTCCAATAGCCTTATAAGCCAACAGCAGAAGTAGAATTTGACGACTACACTTATCGGAGCTTCTCTCAATAGATATTAAACGATTTTTTTTAATATTAAAATACTCTTTTTATATATACTTTAAACAATCAAAAAAAATTTAAAAGAGTTTCCAATATTAAAAAGAAGGATAAATAACACGTCCTTTATTCTTCGCTGCGACACCTAACGCTACCTTAGGACGTGCTAGTGTAATTGATAATATATGTTGAATTTTATGCCTTTTAAGCGAGCGATAATCTTATTACACCCAGTTTGATGTAATTAAAATCACTCAGTATTTTTATAATTCTTTAACATCTATTTATTGATTTATAAAATAAATCAAATACTTCTTATAAAACATAAAAACATCTAAATTTTTTTTATTATTAAAAGGATAAAATTATGTAAACATTTTTATTATTTTGATCATTTCTATTACACTAATAACAATACCGAGTAAAATAAGATTTTTAAAATCTATAAGAATAATTAACTATTATATTAAATTATAAGGAAAAATTGAACTTATCCCTTTAACCAAATCTAAGGGTAGTTGTGCAATTTGCACAGAATATGCCATCGGCATATTTTGTATTCATTTTCGTTTTATTTTGTTTTATGACAATCGTAAAGCTACCTTTTTAGATAAAACCCTAGATCGCATCCAAGTCCTAAACCTCCAAATAGCTGCAACTCTGCCCCACGCCACACTCACATTCTATCAAGCAAACGTAAGGCTAGGTTGGTTTTCTTTCTTGCGGATCCTGTTGAACCATTTTCAATTTTTTTTTTTGGCTTATATGTATCTGAATCTAAGCTTGTTTTCTTGTTTTGACAGATCGTTGTGTTTTCTAAGTGAACAACCACTCTAAAGCCATGGCTCTGGTAAACCCATTTTGTGTTTTAAGTTTGTTGTTTTGAAGCTTTTATGGTTTTTGACATATGTAGTGTATGGATTGGATTGTTGTGTTGTAATATCATATCAGTAGTTCCACTTTTTGATATATATGTTGATTTCATTGGATTTTGCTTCAGTGTGTATAGTGATTTCTCATTATTGTTAAATGTGATTTCTGGGGGCCTTTTTAAGTGGGAATTTAGGTTCAAGCTACCTTTTTTGAGTAATAATGTAGGAAGCTTTAGTTTTTTTGTTCTCCACTAATTGCCATGTTTATTATTGTTCAATGACGAATGTTAAAGTGTTTTACGTGTTAGAGTGTTTCGGCTGTGTATATAAGAAGACTGTAATATCGCGCATATTATTATTAGGCTGCTTAATATAATTTGTAAGGCATTTTTCATCTCCTTCTATATTGTGGATGTGTCTCTGATAAGATGCTAGAGTACAAAAGACAGAAAGAAAATGATGTAATTAGTTTGACAAGACTCAAACTTTATATATATTATTCTTATATGGGCGATCCAACATTTAGATACACGTTGACAACAGATCAGCTGCTTTATGTATGAGAAGAAATTGGAATGCAGCCACATAGACACGCATAGGCACTTTTGGTTTTAAGTTCGTTTGAATTCTATATTGGCATTCTATCATGCTTGCTTGTTTCCTCTTGTTTGCCTTGTGTTATTTTTATATGTTAATGAAAACAAGGTTCATATGGTTGATTATGCTAGTGTGGCTATCTTCAAAATAATCTCTGTGAAGGGTTTGAAAATTCAATTTGCAACTTCTGTTTTTTACTCTGCTAGTTTCTTCCTTTTTGAACATGGATATCATAATAATCATTGTCAAAATAGTTGCTTTATTGGGTGGAGGGTGTCATTGTAGTTTTATCTGAAAATTTCCTTGATAATGTATATTGTAGGTCTTGCACGCCGGAAACACCAATAAAAATGCTTTCAAAGCTCTCATTGCTGCAGAGTACTCTGGGGTCAAAGTTGAATTGGTCAATAATTTTGAGATGGGTGTATCGAATAAAACTCCTGAATTTCTTAAGATGAACCCCATCGGAAAGGTTTGATATTGTTTATGATTTTAATTTCATAGTAGTCATCTGTTTATATTTGTTTGTCTGAAAATGTCTCTTGCTGTGTAGGTTCCTGTGTTGGAAACTCCTGAAGGACCCATATTTGAGAGTAATGCAATTGCACGTTATGGTGAGTCCCTATGCTAGATCTCCTGTCAGTATTCTGTATGTTGTGTAAAGATTGAATTTCATAAATTACTCATTACTTGCTGCAGTTACTCGCTTGATGGCTGACAATCCACTGTTAGGCTCTTCTTTGATTGATTATGTAAGTATTTTGATGGCTATTTTGGCATTAATGGAATTTTCTTTTTACTTAAATGATTTTTGAAATTTTGGGAATTGATTTTGAGTCTTATTAGATTGTGGACGGTAATTTTGATATATTTCGAATTATGAATCAACTTAACTGGATTGACAGGCCCACATTGAGCAATGGATTGATTTTGCAACATTGGAGATTGATACTAATATCTTGCGTTGGTTCATACCACGAATTGGCTTTGCTGTGTACCTTCCTCAGGTGAGTCAATTTTGCTGTCATATGTTTCTTTTCTTTACATGTACTTCTTGATAATCAGTAGCTTTTCATCTCTTTGCTTATGATTTGCTTTTAATCTGCTGGAAGGCTGAGGAAGCAGCAATTTCTTCACTGAAGAGAGCACTAGCTGCTTTGAATGTGCATCTTGCTTCCAATACTTACTTGGTTGGACATGCAGTGACGTTGGCTGATATCATTGCGACATGTAACTTGACTATGGGATTTAGCCGGGTCATGACAAAGAGCTTTACCTCTGAATTCCCCCATGTTGAGAGATACTTCTGGACTATGGTTAACATACCAACTTTCAAGAAGATTTTGGGTGAGATTAAGCAAGCAGAATCTGTTCCTCCAGTTCAGTCAGCGAAGAAACCTGCACAGTCTAAATCCAAGGGTGATGAGCCAAAGAATGAGGCCAAAAAAGAAGCCAAAAAGGAACCAGCAAAGCCTAAAGCAGAGGAGGCTGGTGCTGAGGATGAGGCACCCAAGCCCAAGCCTAAGAATCCACTTGATCTTTTGCCTCCTAGTAAGATGATTTTGGACGATTGGAAGAGGCTGTACTCAAACACAAAAACCAACTTCCGTGAGGTCGCTATTAAAGGTATTTCTCCAGTAACATGCAGTGAATATACATGTGGACATGTCCAATATTACGATTGAATGTTGCATAACTGTTAAATCTGTGATGGTCTCTGCGTTGTGTGTGCCTGTGAAACACTATTGATTGCTGAGAAAATTATCTTTCTTTTGCATTGTTTGGACAACATATTTTCAAATAGTTACCTTTTCTAATAATTCTTGGCCCTTTGTAGGATTCTGGGACATGTATGATCCTGAGGGTTACTCTCTTTGGTTTTGTGATTACAAATACAATGATGAAAACACAGTCTCATTTGTGACGTTGAACAAAGTAGGCGGTTTTCTCCAGAGAATGGACTTGGCTCGTAAGTATGCTTTTGGGAAGATGCTGGTGATTGGCTCCCAGCCACCCTTCAAGGTGAAGGGTTTGTGGCTTTTCCGCGGACAAGAGGTTCCTCAATTTATAATAGATGAGTGTTATGACATGGAGCTGTACGAGTGGAAAAAGGTAGACATCAACGATGAAGCTCAGAAGGAGCGAGTAAATCAGATGATCGAAGATTATGAACCTTTTGAGGGTGAGAGTTTACTGGATGCCAAGTGCTTCAAGTGAAAAGCATTTCTACCAGAGAAGTAATAGGTGTTGTACTCTTTTGGGTTCTCTACATCATTCTTTGTTTCCAAGTTTTATTTTGTTATCCTAAACAAGTTGATCCTTTGATGGAACTGACTTCCCTTGAAATTTTATCATGTTACTCTTTAATCAAAATAGATGAAAACTTTAAATTCTGATTCTGTATTACATTTATGTTTTTGTCTAAATCAAGTTGAATTTTCGACATGTTTACTATTCAATTTGATTGAAAATTAAATCGTCAAGATTCACAGAATCCAGTTCAACAATGCATTTCGACTTGGTTCAAATTCTTAGGGATTGAACTTTTGAATCCATTTTGATTCTTTCGTAATCCAGTTTTTCTGATGATCATTTATGCCTACAAATCAACAGATATCGGTCCATGGAAACCTGAATCTACCAAATAAACCCATTAAATTGGTAACTACTGATCCTGTCTGAAAAGTAACTACCAAATAAACCTATTAAATTGGTAACTACTGATCTGGTCTGAAGTACTTTTCAAACCGGTTGCAAATGAAACCGGTACGTTGTGTCATGAATCATGATCAATCATTATCGTTATATTTTTTTTTCTTTGTATAATTTTTTTGATAGACTTCAACATCATCAAAACTTTAGCTTTGTTTAGTAGTTAGCCTTCCATGTCAAATTTCTCTCTGAATTTCAAATTCTTAGTGAAATAATGTTTTTCTGTGTATTTACTAGGATTTTTTCATTATGAGTTTAAAATTGTTTCCATTGTTTTTCACTTTTTGTTTTATAAAACACATGTTGAACTTGTTTTGTGTAATTTTTCAATTAAAAAAATGTAAATAGTTTTTAAAAATGGTTTCCAATAACACATGCCTGTTCATTAATGTGTTACAGATTTTCATTTATGTTAAAAACAAATTTATTTAAAATTATTGAATATATATACATATGCATGTATATATAATTTCTATGGTGCATCCTAATTTTTGAATTGTTAGGAGTAACCATCTCAACTATTTATTACATTCTTTCTTAAAAAAATTTCCCTCTCATTCTATACAGATGTAATGAATGATTGAAATGGTTGATTCTAACTACTTAAAAGTGAGAACATATTGATCGTAGAAATTATATTGTTGACACTACATTAGATCTTTATCTAGAATGTCAGGTTTTTGGTCTTGCCCTTGGAGGAGTATGGCGGAGGCTGGATGCTACCGTGTTCTCATCGAACCACAAGATGATGTCCTTGGAATTTGAACCAATAACCTTATAGATAGTTTGGTTGCAAACCGGGTATCACCAAGGTAATTTTTTTATGCATATTTGGATCTTTAGCCAAAACATCGAGTTTTTGGCCTTGCCCCCGGGAGGTGTGGCGGATGCTGGGTTTGTAACCAAAACACTTATAATGTTACTGATTCAAACATTGAGGACACCACCTTACGGTTCGAGGAGGACGTCAGCATTTTATGTTGACGTCACATTTGGATTCTTAGTCGAAGCGTCGAGTCTTTAGTGTTGTCCCCTAAGGTGTGTGATGGAGAAGTGTTGTCGTGTTCTCTTTGAACCACAAAGTGGCATTAGTAACCTTATAAGTGTTTTGGTTACAAACTTGGTACCATCAAAACAAGTTACTATCAAAGCAATTTGCCTTAATGGTACCGATTTTACAATCAAAACACCTATAACGTTACTAGTTCAAATCATAAGGATGTTATCTTGTGATTCAAAAACGATACGGTAGCATCCAACTTTCACCACACCCCTTCAGCAGTAAAGCCAAAAACCCAACTCTAAGACTATGGGTCCAAATTGGCATCATCATCATCATCATCATATATATATATATATATACATATATACATAATTGTTGAATTATATTTATTCTTTTTTATTATTAATAAATACATTTTTCTCAAAAGTTTAGAAAATATATTTGTATCATAACATTTTTTTAAGTACATGAAAGACATCAATCAATTTTAAATTAAATTAGACTAAGTTCATATATATATATATTCTTATATTTTTATTTGAAAAAAATTATTTTTAATTAATTTGACAACATTTTGAATATTGATTTACTCTTACCGTATGCTAAAAATGTATTTACAAAATAATTACAAAAAATGCTTTTTGTAATATTGTTACATTTTCAATTATTATTATTAAAATGTTGTTTTAGCAAAATACTGTTTGCAATTATTATTATTAGTTGCATTTTCAAATCATAAAAATATGAAAACCCAGTCATTTTCAATGGAAATCAATAAAATAAAAAATCAAAACAGAAAATATGACCGAACATGTCCATATTGCATCCTTTTCTGTTTTTCGAAGAACAGAAAACCTACTTTTCACTTTTATTGAAACACATTTGTTGGCCATGTTTTTAATGAAATATATATATCAATTAGTTTCATTTAATACGAGCGGATTCGGTCCCAATTTTTGTAACAACATAATCATGAGAAATCCCACCAAATAAAGTATTTAACTGACTGTTCAATTAGCCAATCAATATAAAACCAACCAAAAAACTAAATTCTCATAACAGTTTGATTCTGTTGTATTGAATCTTGATTTTTATGTTGTCATTTGTTCTTCAGGATCTTCATCATTTGATCTTCTTTTGCTATGTTTATTTCTTTTTAACAATTAATTTTTTTTTTCTTGTATTTTTAAGTTTCCCAAACATCCTACAAAACAACATCCATCTAAATGAAAAGCATAGCTGTCTTACTCTCCCCCTTGGTGTATACACATGAAGACAACCCATCGACAGGCAGCATGCATTTTCATTGAAATACCGACATATATCCACCCTATTTTTAGGATTTGTAGACAAATTTCAAGACCAAGAACACAACACCAATTGATAAAACAAGGGAAAAAATTGTAAAATTATAAGTAGCACTCCATTTTCTGTGGAAACTAGAAACATGTGAATATCTTTTTTACGAAAATTAAAATTACTCCCATTTCATTTTCATTGAATACTTATAACCTCCCAATTCTTGTTAATGCGTGTTAAAATATATTTAGCTTTTATTGATTCATTAAAAAAAAAAAAACATTAGTTGTAGTCATATGTAGTTATATATTAATAAATTTTGTATCATTACCATTCTCACACACATGAATTAGTTAAAAGAAAGTTGTCCTTTTGAACTATTAGTTATGAGAGTTCCTTTTCTGTATGGTATTACAATATTGAGAAAATTTGGAAAATGACACTAAACCATCGATATGAGTTTTAATAGTATTAAAACATTGTTCAAGTTTTTTAAAGACAAATCTATCATGTTCATATAATAGTTCAAATGATAGTTTACAAATTCTAGACTAACTATTTGTTTTATACAAATTTTTCGATCTGAACAAACTGTTTGCTCAAAGAGAACTGTTGAGTGAACTGTGTTAGTTTACACGAACTATATGGGAAACTATTCCTTCTAGGAAAACTATCATGAACTATCTATTTGTGTGAATAATTATTTATTAGCATAAACTATTTGTTCTGGATGAACCATCTCTATTTGTGCTAATTGTTGTACGCTTTTTATTTGAGCAAGCTTTAACGACGAAAAAAATTGAAAGGTAAACTTAGTAATTCACACTCTTATACCATAAAAAATCATTTTGATAGTTAAATATCATTTTCCAAACTCAACAAAAATTTAGTACCATCTCATGGGACTATCCCTAGATGTAATCAAATTTAGACAAATCCTTGTAATTCTTACAAATCAATATACATTCACATATATCATATCAAAATTTGTAAAATTTCTAAACACGAAAGAATTTTAATTATATTTCATGGAGTTGATCTCATCTCTCTAGCTGTCTACATGCTATACACATACAGTGGAATCCATAGATGAACACCATTTTTAATGAGCATGAAGAAAATCACTGATAAACACAAACAAATTGGTGAAGTTGATTGATGGTAATGGAAAATGAGTATGCATTTTGGACCACTAACGCTGGGCCATCCATGCAGGCACATAAGAAGATGATTTTATAACTCAATTAACTCCACCACACCATAAACGGAAATATTTTCCATTTTTGGTAGAATATTAAACGCACCAAACTTCACAGAGTATTAGTTTGTAGAAAATTGACCTCTCTAGTTGGTCTTCACTGTTATGATGATAACAACAACAAGTGGTCCTAGAAAATGATAAGGACATATTGTAGGGATCATCGGTTCATGAATTGTTCGCTAATAATTACAATCTAATTGAATCCTAATCTGCAATATTAAAGAAAACATCTTCCCTGTTTATATTTTGTCTCCCACGATCTTCTGTTGCACGGCAAAATTGGTTTCAGAAATGGACAACGATTGAACTGGTCTACACTGCACTTTACTGCATTGTCAAGAACATGTGAATTACATGGTTGATGAATATAGGAAAATTGAAAGCTCCATTTTGTTTTAATATTTAAAATACAATGGGAATTTGTTTGTATTTAAGGAGTTATATTTAATATGTGTAACTGATGGACTAATTTCCTTCAAAACCATAGAAGATATTTTATCTTTTGAGTAATAGTAATTATAAAATTCTAATTCAATTGATATAGCATATATAATTTGTATGCTTGTACTGTTTTGTTTGTTAATTAGTAAGTTTACTAACCTAATAACAATAGTTAGAATATTGTGTAAGAATTAATACCAGTACAATAGTTATTTTTCAAAAAATAAAACAATACTAATTTTAAACAATAGCTTACCAATGATCTTGTAACGTTGTTAGAATAGAAACAGAAAAGCTTTTAGGTTTTATATAACTACCATATCATGCCACGCATTATCCTATATCTAATAACAATTACAAATAAGTTGTTATATTATTTGAAACGAGAAATTTTGAGGTTTAATATGAGCTGTATACGTAATTAATTAATTTTTTTTTCTTTTTTGATACTAACTGCAAACAAGTGAATGCATGTTTTGGTTTACTCACAGTGGCAGTTGATGAAAAGCAAAATATAACTTATACATTCTGTTATTTTATATTTTATTGCATATATAATAGGTGCTCCTGTTGGTCATGGCTCGACAACCGGCCATGAAATCAGAATTGACTTAATGGTATCAGATTAATAATCAAGTTAATATGTTTTATCCATTTTATAAAATGTTGTGTTCGAATTAATAGGATTAATAAAAGTAAATTTATTTTAAATTAATTGATAGAATAATTGTATTTGGACTTTTATTAGATAATTGGTATGAATTAAATATGTTAACTTGAGTTAAACACATTAAATTATAATACGACATGACGTGTTATAGATCATCTTGTGTCACGTCATTTAATAATAAATGGATTGTATCCAAATTAAAGAATTTATTGAATTATTTAATTATATAACGTTTGGGGCTGAAAAAAAGAGCTCTTATCCCATTTGTCCAAACCCCAATCAGTCAACCCAAATTGTTATGTATCAGTTAATTTTAATCGGTTGGCAGTTGATGAAATTTAAATAATTCCTTGATTTTAATACAATTTATTAATTACATACACAACCAACACCCACATTTGTACCATGAATCATCATCATCATTCATGTGTTATGACCCTCCAGTCTTCTAGCTGACTACAATTGCTAAAAGAAGAGGCAAATTGGAACCGATGAACGCGACCATGCATATTTCTTCTATCTAATTATTAACATCGGTCCATTAAGTTTTTTTATTTTTATTTTTATTTTTTTTCTCTCTTCAATAAAAGCTTGAGAATCAAAATAACATCTAACCCATATCTTAGATTGGTGAATAAGTTTCAATTTATTTAATGCCTTTCCTTTTCATTCATGGTTCAGAGATAAATAGAGAGAGAGAATCAAACACAAAATTCGAAAATTGAAAGGAATTGAAGTAGAAGAAGGTTTCCTGAAAATGTAAAGCTATACAAGGAGATATCACATGGCTGTCAGTTTCATCACCACACTTTTGATAATTTAATTAACCTTTTTCTCCAGGCAAATATCTAGGACCAAAACCTAAACAAAAATGAACCCACATCATGTGGTGGTATGTACAAAAATATTTGATCCTGCTCGGATAAAAATATACCTACAATTTTTTATTGTGAAGTATTAAAAAACACAAAAAAAAATCATAATGACACTCTCTCAGTGCACTCTACTCTCACCATCATATACATATATCATCATGTGTGATCATTATCATACTATACAGTAATACTGTTACTATATTTTGATATGCATGTGTACATCTATTTCTTTATATATATATATAAATGATATATTGATGAAATATGTGATCAAGTATATGTATATATGCAGGTATATTTAGGCCTTGTTAAATATTTAATTTAGTTTTATAAATATTCTTCTTAATGGAGGTTTAATAGGTCTGATTTTAGTCTGTAGGATAGGCCGCTTTTACATACAAGTACAGCTGTTCCTAGTCTCTTTAGGGAGTTCTGTTTCAGATTTTTTTTAAATTGCCAAAGATGCCCTAAGCATGCCGTTCTTTAAGCTGAGATCTGCTAGTAAAATTAAACATATTTGCAAAATTGTGGCCTTTCTTTTACTTTTGTCTGAAAACTTTACTTATCTTACTTTTTTCTTTTCTTTTTTTTTTGGGACATATTTTCAATTCTTTCTTAGCTTCAAAGAACAATGTTTCCAATTACCATTTCCATGCATGTATATAACAATTATTGGAATAATATATATTAAAATAACTTCAGTAGATTTGGCAGCAGACTCACTTTTAACTAAACTTAATTCCTTTTCCATGTTTAACATAAAAATACACATACAGAATCTAGTGTAAACAACTTCTTCTGCACCAACACATTTACCTTTGATTTTCAAACAACTTGACAAAAACCAATCGTTCTATACATCTGTCCAACTCAACGTACGTCATTGCATGAATAAATAAGTTAATTTTTGAGGTCACAAAATTACGCTTACTTCTAACAATTTCATGTATATGTGATTTTTATTTTTGAAGATGTATATGTGATTTATAATTATGTTTATATTCTTTTGTTAAAATATAACTAATTTAAAAAAAAAAATGATGAAATATTTTTACCTAATTTGTGTGACAAACTATGATTTTGTAGATAAATAATATCCTTTTTAAAAACTGTTTCGCTACAATATAAACTTTTTTTTTTTTTTCATATTAAGGTACCTTAACAGAATACTAGGAATTAAAATTTGACATGGTATTTAACCTATTCCATGGAGAAATCTTCTATTTCATTTCTATACTTTTAGCGTTCTGATTGGTAATAATATTACAATGAAGAGAGAAATGAATCTATATATAAATTTACATAATATATAAACCACCTGTTAGTAATTGAATACATATTCCACAGGAAGAATTAGTATGCAACATCATTTAATAAGTGAAATGCGTATGTATAATCTTTATAAATTAATAATATATATCTTATGTATTAAAATTTCTTGATTCCGACTTAGGTCAAGAAGATAAATAAGCAATTTCACTTAAGTTAAAACATGTTCATTTTTTAAATTCCTTTGTAAGAGTATGGGGTACCACTCATTTCATAAGTTAATAAATAATAATTTGTTAGAAAACGCATAGGAGAAATTATTATCTATTCATGAAATGAAGCTATTGTTGTTTATTTTTTCTTGAAATTCAAATCTAGTTTGATTCCATCTCTAATATTTTGTAGTAGATTAAAAGTTTTGGGGTTGTATTCTCATACTAAAATAAAAAAAAATCATGTAAAAACGTTTTAGGTGTCATGCTTTAAATGTCTTGCATATATCACCATCAATTTCATAATTAAGAAGAGTAATTTTTGGTGATGTTATCAATATATTGATAAATTAATAATTATGAATTTATTAATAAATTGTTATCTCGATTAATCTAATAGTTAATAACTGAGCTACTAAATTTATTATATCAACACTTATTAAGTGAGAACTCTAGCTAGATATCTATATTCCTTATGTTAAAATTTTGAAGAAAAAAAAAGAGAAAAAGATGAGTTGACGAAGACATTTGTATATCTAGAAAAGATGTATAATTCATAAATTCAACATTCAAATCATTGAACAACATAATTATAAGTCAGGTTCTTGTCTCTTCCACCAATTGAGAAACACAAACATCAAAAACGGTATATGCTTACCAATCAAAAGACCAACCACCAAGCAACCAAGAAGCCAAATATCCAAAGCTTATTGGACGCCCTCTAGTGCACATATACGTGGAAAACCATATATTGTTCAACCCCACCATTATTATGTCAAAATTTTTATAAACTGCACAGATTTTTTCCTCACACTGTTACAATCAAATCAAACTAGGCCGCACTTGTGTCAGCTCAGCTACCATTAAATGGTATACACATTAGATAGATTCTTCCCTTGGCAGAAAAGCTTTAATTTGACAGATGTAAAACTCTGAACGTTCAACAAAGTTTTACTGCCTATTTATTTAGGTAAGTATTTAACTTCATATGTTTCATTAATTATTTTCGTAATTATTTTATGGTACAATTTTATTCGACAAAAGTACTGATGACATAATAAATGTGCCCTGATTAAGCATTTCTTCATGTCCAGCAGGGAATTTTAGTGAAGTTTGTGATGAGATATTTTGTGAAGAGAAAAGAAAAACACACACATACATATTTACCTTCATCTTATAAAATGTTGCAGCATATCTATATATGTATATATGATTTTAAATTTGAAAGTTTTTCAAAATGAAAAAAAAAAAAAAGAAAAAATACATACATAATGCAATTTCACCAAACGGATATACACATCATGAAGTGAGAAATGCGCTTCATTTATACATTTTTTTCTTATCTAAGATGACATTTTAATCAAGTTTGTGACGAGAAACGTATTCCATTTAAATATCTTTCTGTCAAGTCTATGATGAAAAACGTGTTTTATTTAAGTATTTTTTCGTGTGAAATAGCATAACGTAGTCAAATTCTTAATAAGAAAAAAGAAAAACACACACATACACACAAGAAAGAAGGAAAATGAGCAAAATGTATTGCTGTTTATAGTGCGAATTTGCACCTGCAAAGCTGTTTAATTTAGCTAAAACCTGCAACGTCTTGTATAGATTTAAGTCAAAGAAGAACTCCAATGTCACTTTCTAAGTGAGGACCCCACTTTCTCTCACTAGAAGCTGTTTCTTTCTCACTTTTTCTCTCTCTAGATGGACAAAGAAAGAAAGAGCTATAAATAAGGGTATGGTGAATGTGAACCAAGTCTAAGCAAATTTGGCTTCTTTGGGATTCCAAATTTCATTTCCGAAAGCTGAAGTAGCCGGAGTGTGGCCAAAAACTCAGGTCTGTAAATAGGTTTTTTCTTTTTTCTTTTTTTTTTTTTGAAAAAAAAATTATTTTCATCTTTTAAAGAAAAAATTTTTCTTCACACTTATAGATCTCCATCAAATATGTGATATTTTTGTTTTCTACATTCTTAGAAAATATTGTTCAAAACAGCATGGTTTCTTGTATAAGTGGGGGTTTGTAATTTTTTTTTTTTTTTTTCGTACTTGATCTTCTTCTCTTCTTGGATCTGTTGCCAGAGAAATGGAAACTTCTGTTTGTTTTTTCTATACTTTCTCTCTTCTCTTCTCAGTAATCCATCTTCAATATTGCTTGAGTTATATGTTTTCATTCATTCCATAAACACATGGTTTTGTCTTTTAAGTTTAGTTTTATTTCTTCATGATATTTCATGTTCATATCACATGGTTTTTACTTGTTGACTGGTTTTTTTTGTTCAAGTATATGTTTTGACACAGATAATTATAATTAAAAATGATCAAATGTTCTTTTGTTTCGGTTTTTTTTTTTAGTATAAAAATAAAAAATAAAAAATAGAAAAATTATTGTGAGAAAATGATCAAACCCTTCTTGATTTTTTTAAGCTATAGTTTTTGGGGTTTGAATATAATTTCAATCTCTTTTCCTTCATGAAATCCAACTTCCCATAGCTAATCTCAACCCTATCTCATAATCTCTTACATAATAACAGTAAGAGATCCCACAGCTAAGCTAACAGCTACTCACGAATTTAAACTTTCCTCGGTTCGAATGAGTACGAATGAAAACACACACACTCAAAATCAAAAGAGAGAGAGAGAGAGAAGTAATGACAGGAAATAGAGTGTTATATATATGCAGCATTAGTAGTACTACAATATTTTAGCTGTTCTGTCCTTTGATTCTAAGTTTGAGGGTTCTTATCAGACAGTAAGTTATGGGATAGTTGTGACTTTTTTTTCTCCAGTTATTCTTCAAACCAGTGATATATAGTACACAGCTTTTCTGTCAGATTGAACTTATTGTTCCACATCTCTTGCAAAAGTTTTCTTCATTTTTTTCTCAAAAATAAAAATATATATATTTTGCCACCACTTTTAATCTATTTTTATTATCATAATCTTCTTCTTCTTCTTCTTTTCTTGTGATTACTTCACTTCTCACTCTTGAGAAGATTACTCTTGACTTTTCACTGATATATAATCGTCCAAAACAAAATTACTTGTTCCTTCCAGGTCTTAATTATTTTCTTATATATGTATATACAAGCATGCATATATAGACTAACCCTTGCAATTCTTTTTTTTTTTTTGGTTGAAAATGTTCTTTTTTACTTTTTTGGTTCTTTTACCTTCTCACCTTACTAGTTTTTCTTTTCTTGTTTAATGTTTTATAATAATAATAATAATATAGTTCCATTTACATCTACATTAGTTATGATTTTATTACATGTAGACATGAAGAGGAGATGTTATGGGGTGATTAATCTCACACATTTCTCATGAAAATAAAACACCAAGATACCACCACCATCACTCTAAAATAATAAAAGGTTGATGAATACAACTTATTATTAGGTACTTCAAGATGGGAAGAGGGAAGATCGAGATCAAGAGGATCGAAAACACGACGAATCGTCAGGTCACCTTCTGCAAGAGGAGAAATGGACTCTTGAAGAAAGCTTATGAACTATCAGTTCTTTGTGATGCTGAAGTTGCCCTCATCGTCTTCTCCAGCCGCGGTCGCCTCTATGAATACTCTAATAACAAGTATATCAATTTTCCTTCCCTTAATCACATCTCTTCTATATGTTTGTATTTACTTCATTTCAATTTATTTATTTTAATTACCCTTTTTGATTTTCTATGTCATTCATGTTTTTTTTTTGTTTTACTTTATAATCATTAAAATTCTTGTCTAAATAATTGTCAAAGCTAGAAATATATCTCTTCATATGTTTGTCTTACTTCGTTTCAATTTCTTTAATTTATTTTACCCTCTTAGATTTTCTTTATTATTCTTTGCTTTTTTTTACTTTATAATCATTAAAATTCAAGTCTATATAATTGTCAAAGCTTGAATCTTATACATACATACGTACATACATACATACATACATACATATATATATATATCATGAGCTGTTTCTGAGCAAGAAACAGAAGGGAAAAGTCAAAGAAAGTAAATGTTAAACTCCAGTTAAGGACATGAGAGATGGTGTATGTTCAGAATTTGGACTAGTCACATGCAATTTTCCTGATGTAGGAAAAAAAAGATTAATTGTTGTTGTACGTACTTGAAAATTTTTGTGGCTTTTGAGTTGTATATAGATGATCTGTAAAAGCTAGACAGATTTATGATCTTGAGTTCTATATATCTGTTAGAGTTGATGATAGAAAAGCTGAAAAGTGATTATATATATATATGCCATGGAGATGCAAGTCTATGCTGACATTTTTATGACCCAACGGAGAGTTACAATTTGTTTCTTTTGTTTGACTTCAGTGAAATTACATGGACTTGCTTAAAATTTCTCTAACATGACATCCACTTTTCCCAATGTTTTTATTCTATGTTGTAAAGAAAATTAATTTAAGGTTCGAAGTCTTCAGTTGGTGTTTTATAATTTTAGGGGTAAAAAATTAATTTAACGTTCGAAGTCTTCAGATCTACATGATCATGTTCACAAGTATTGTCTTCTGTGATCTTTAAAATGCTTTTGAAATTTTGAAAATTGTATATATATTATAGGGTTGGTAACTTTTGTTATGAGCGTAGAATTATAATCACCATTTATGAAAAAAGTGAGTATTTTGTATTAAATGTTAGTTGGTTTCCCTACTAGTTACAAACTATGTAATGATTTTGAACTTCATGAAGTAGGGAATAAACAAGATTGTGTTGTACTTAATCCTTTAAGCAAGTGAAATTGATTTAAGTTTTGCCTTTGGGGAGGTGGACACTCATTTTTCCTTGTGAGGTTTTTTTTGTTGGGTTTTTCCAGCAAGTTTTTTAATATTTGACTTACAAAGGTCTGAGTTTGGCTAAATATTTTATTGTTTTATTGTCTTCTTCTTTCCATGGCCTGATTGTATTGTTTTGTTTTGGTTTTTTGTCTAGTCTTCTTTATATGTTTTTCCTTTTCTAATAATACGTTAGCTTTAACCAACAATCTTATATAATTAAAAAAATGAAATTGTATAATGATAGACACATAGAAGAAAGTCATATGCCAATATAATTTTCATATAAAACATATTCCAATAAGACTGTACATTAATATCAACTTTGTAATAAGGTAGGATAATTGGTGTTGTCGGAATGGGAGGATACATGAGGTATCATTATATAAAATTGTTTAGACGAGAAGATTGAATTTATTTTTTGCAAGTTCCACTGCTTTTCAATGAAAGTACATGAATAGGGTGCTAAAAATTATGTTTCATCTGTTTTAGTTAACAACTGTCTAATTAATAACGTTTAGTCCTAAAATCGATTTATTATTGCCATTAAGTTTGTTTAGCAGTTTACTTTTTAATTATGTCAAAAGTTCAAATTATATTCAGAAGTAAATTTAGTATATATATTTCAATATCTCATACTTTATTTGCTTTTTTGCGTTGCCATTAACTTGTTTATATTTGTTTATTTATTATTTAAGTTTGACTAACTTACTAGTTAGGTAAGGTTATCCATCGATAATAACTGTTGAATTGATTGTAAGGATGATTATTGAAGAATATCTAAGAATTATTATTGATCAATAATCTTACTAAACCAATAAAATAGCCAAATCTTTATTATTGTTCATACAAAAAATCTTGAAATTTAATTTCATCTGAGAAGCTAAGGTTTAATATTATATAAACATAATATGAGAGTAGAAACCATGAACTTTTACCTTTACTATTAATTATTATTACATTTTTTTTCCTTTTTGATATTATAATTTGTGAATATCTTATATGTAAATCTGATCAGTAAAAATCATAAACATTTACTTTTGAACATTCGAAGTTTTCCTCTTCCATTGTTTATAAAGTCTCAGTTTTTACGTAGTCATCTCTTTGCACTTTTAGCTTTCACAAAACAAAGCATTATGAAACTTTTTTTTTATCATTATTTTATAATTGTCATTTTGAAATTCATACAATATGCTTTTTGTTTGGTCTTGATGATCTCCATCTCACAATATTTTCAGTGCTATACAGCTTTGTCCTTTCTCTCTTTCTTCTCTTATGCTAAGTTTTCATGAAAAGTGAACCGCTTTGTATCTAGGGTTTCCTTTTTTAGTGTTTTGCGTATGGGTTTACTACACTTTTATGGGTATTAATGCTTTATTGATTTCTGACTCTAGCTCATCTTCATTTTTTTTTTTTAAAGAAAACGAAAAAGAGAAAGTTACGTGATGCTTTCAATCTTTATTTGCAAGAGAAAAATATCCTATATTTATGTGTTTGTGTGTGTGTGTGTGGTAGGTGTTTATGTGTGTGTGTGTGTATTAAGTTGACATTTATAATTAATTTCAGGTTTGGATGCTGACCTTTGTTTTTCTTAATTTCATGTAGATATTAACTAGAACTTAACATTTGTGTTATATAGGAACTCAACTGCTGAGTTTTATCTACATAAAAAACAATACATGTAGACGGTCCACATATATATGGTAATTATATATACATAAGTCTACACAGCCAGGTTTTTTATACTTGTCGGACCTGTAACTGTTGTATGTATATAGTGAACGATCCTACATCTAAATTTAATTTATCTCTCCGAAAAAAACATTCAAGTTTCCTTAAAAAGATTGATAAAGTTGCACTGCTCTTATCTAGTGTGAAACATCAATTTTTTGTCAAAAACTTTTTATGTCAAACCTCAACAAAGAGACGCATATCTTATAGATAAAAGGTTGAGTTGCTTTTATCAAAAGCAATGATTACAAACAAATCATAAAAAATCACACAACTTCAATGAACTCAGAGTACCATGCATTATTAGTGATGAGAAAGAAATACAAATGTAGAAGAAATGAAACTAATTCTTGGAGTCTGCCCAAAGAGCATTCCTGCACCACTTATGCATGTGCTGTGATTGCAGTCCAGTAAGTCCTTGGCTATGTTTTTTCACCATATGTGATTATCTGTGCCCCATATATATACTAAAGTGGTTGAATATATGATTTATTCTGGTGTTTTTTTCTTTAAATACTGTTTGGTTCTCAGTTTCACCGGGTTGTGTGTTTCCACTCCTAGCTATGTTGAAAGCGTAAATTGAGTTATTTGGTGGTTCTCTCTTTTCTATTTTTATGCTAAACTGGGACAAGATTTTTTCTTCTCAGTTCTGATTGATTTACTTGTTAGCTAGCTTCACTCTGTCCCACAACAGCTGTGCTTTTAGTTCAATCTTTTACTTGCCTATGTCTGCACCAATCTGTGTTTTCAGCTCTCGTTGTTTCATTTTTTATGAGAAAATTATATGCTATGTCTATCCACACGTACAATACTGGAACTAAGTCCTGTTGTTTGTCAATTGGTAGATTTATATTTTCAAACTTAATATATATATATATATATATATTTGGTATAGCTTATTGTATGATTCTTTTCAATAGTTTAAGCTTTTGAATCTAACAACCATCTAATATAGATTTTAGAGATGGAGTTCCAAGAGATCTTAGATTCTAGTTATTTATATTTATTATTTGAATTTATTTATTTGCATATCAATGGCTTTAAGTTTAGTACTGTTAGTTGAGTAATTATTTATCAGTTTAAATTTTTATATTTAAAAATTAAAGAATTGAATACAATAGAAGATGTAAATATATTGACATAGATATAGGGATCTAGCTAGACCTTGCTGATTGTAACAGTTAAACTAGTTATTTCTTGAATCTTGAAGATCTTAGTAATCATGACATTAAAAAAAAAAACGAAAATGGCTACATAGCTCGACTAATTGAGCTAAAATTTTGTTAAACACCAAACAATGATAATTAATGCCTATATCAAAAAAGTGTCAAAAAGGTGTCTTTGAAATTTAATTACAAATCTAGAAGTATTAGTTTGATTTAAAAACACACAGACTCATTCATTTTCTTTTGAGAAAATTAAATTCAAATTGACAATATTGGGGGAAAAAATGGTATACCAGCACTTAGTTATGAATTTATGATCTCATTTCTATCTAGTTATAGGGTTCTAGCTGCAAGGCATGCATTTAGATAATAAAGGCTTTTTGTTTTCAAATTTATCACATAGCTATGCATGCAGCATATAGTTCTGACCATTTCCATTTCTATTATTTGGTAAACAAATCTCTCAGTTTTTCTTTTTGGCTCTTTTGTTTTTGCCATTTTCAGCTTTGAAAACTTTGCCATACCCTTTCTAGTTATCTCATTCACTGAATCTAATCTCTAAACCATATCTAAGTTTTCCTTTTTGATTTTGTATGTGTCTATTTTTATGTTAAGTGATGAATTGTGAAGGGAAAAATTTGGTTTTCTCACTAGGGCTTCTTTCTAGGTGACAAAAATTTGACAGTTGAATATATATATATATATATATATACTTTGAATTTTATTGTTTTTGTTAATTAATTAG
Organism: Dimocarpus longan; assembly: GCA_022984855.1. Classification (NCBI taxonomy): domain Eukaryota; kingdom Viridiplantae; phylum Streptophyta; class Magnoliopsida; order Sapindales; family Sapindaceae; genus Dimocarpus; species Dimocarpus longan. The sequence continues at coordinate 26,642,754 of CM041018.1, read as the reverse complement.
GTTGTGGCGGGGCCGCTTAGGTGACTAAAGTGGCTTGCCTCCTCATAAAGGACAATATTTCATAAACCAAAGCAAAAACTTTCTTTGCATTTAGTATTTCTTGTGTTTTTGCTTTTGGGAACAGAAAACTATCCAAGCAACCATTCATTTTTATAATTTATAATTTATGTTTATGCTTTTGGATTTATTCCCAAATGATCTAAAGCATTGAGAAGTTTGAAAAATATTTCGAAACTATCAAAATAAATTTTATAGCAATAAACTATCAAAATGATATTATATTTTTTCTTATATAACGATAACGTATCGAGGAGTTTGAAAAATATTATGAAACTATGAAAATGAATTTTATTGATATTATAAAATACTATTAAACTATTTTGGAGATAAAATTGCAAGCTCATGACAGTTCATATAAACTATATTAGTTTGCATGAATTGTCTACGAGGAGAGAATTGAAGGATAAACTTGATGATTCATACTCTTAAGTACTATTAAAACTTATTTTATAGTTTAGCATCTGTTTTCAAACTCAACAAGAATTGAATGTCATTTCATAGGATTGTCACAAAAAAGATTATAATAATAAGATTTTATGAATACTGGGGAAAAGGAAAATGTCCATAACTATAAATAGTTTTTTTTTTTTTTTGAGCTAATTCATAAATAGTTTTATTACTAAGGATTTTTTTTTTTTTTTGGTCTCTTGAAGACTAAGCAATGATATTTGTTTTTTCTTGACAATGTGTCTCAATAACCATGCAAAACAGAAGAAATTAACAGTCATTAGGACATTGACAAAGAGGGTCCAGCCTAAGGCATTTCCCTATAGCTTGCATTCCAAACTTCTTCTGACCAACCTGATTGCATTCAGCATTGACACAAGCACAGGAACACGAGGATTTATTGCTTCTTCACAACTTTAGCATCCACTGTTATCACTTCAAACCCTGTAGTGATGAGTAGAGCTAGTAAAACAATGCCAAGGATTGAGAAATTTTTCATTCTTTCTCCCTTATATATATTTGGCAAAAAAAAAAAAAAAAATTGGTGAGACTCTGATACCAACTTCAAAATGATAAACGTGTTTTTCGTTCATTGTTTGCTTGTTTTTTCAATCTCTGAATAGACTATTATGTACCATTTTTACCTTTTAAAGATAAAATTATCTAAAAAGAATAAATTTGATATTATGTACCATTTTTAAGTGTTAATCGTTATGTATTATTATTTAATATGATAGAAACAACTAAGAACAAATAATTTAACAAATCTTAAACCAGTTTTATGTAAACATCGATAAAATTTTAACCATAATTACGATATAATAATTAAAAAAATAAAAAAACAATATAGTAATGATTCTTATATCGATTGAAAAATAAAATGCGTTCAACAATGGTGCTGAAACTTTCTAGACTAGCTTTTCGCTTAGATTTTGCTTTAAAAAAAATAGTTTTGTTAAATAAGAAGCAGTTTCTGTGTAGTTTACTTGTGTTTTTCTAATTAATTATTTTGAATACTGCATAAAATATATATATAGAAGGTTAATTAATATTATTTTTGTTTGGCAGCAACATAAGGTCAACCATAGAGAAGTACAAGAAGGCAGCCTCAGATAATACAAATGCAACATCTGTTACAGAAATCAATGCTCAGGTATAATTAAGCTACTACAATCCCAGGATAATTGTTTTTTTTTTTTAATTATATTTCATGTACCAAACTAACAAAATTTATTTTTCTTCTGTGTTTTAAATGGAAAACAGTATTATCAGCAGGAATCAGCTAAGCTGCGTCAACAGATTCAAATGTTGACGAATTCCAACAGGTATATGACGATCATTTGATTGCTAGCCACTTTGATGTCTTTATTTTTTTAATTTATTTTGTTTTCTCTTGTTTATCTAAATCCAATTGCATAAAATTAACGTAATAAACTGCGAATTAATATTAAAGAGTATTTATAAGATAAAATTGACTTAATGATTTATCTCTTGTATTGTAATGTTGATAAGCTAGCTTTTCTTTTCTTTTTTTCACTTTTTTTTTTTTTCGATATAACCAACCACATTTATTTCTTATCTTATATCCTTTTCTTTTTAAAATACCAAACGCAAGTATTGTATTTTACATAGATAACGTAAAGGTTTATATCAATAAAAAATTCCAACTTAATTGGAAAATATTGTACTTTTGATGCATGTAGGTTAGTAACACTTACTGCATGCACTCGATTAAAAACTCATATGAATTCAAGTTACACATTCGAAAATATAAAAACCCATATCAGCAGAGAATTCAAATTCAATAGGGAAATACTAAAACTTTTATACCTGTGAATTAGTGACATTTAATTGCATACAGACAGAAGCTACGAATTCAAATGGGAAAGATAGTTTTTGATGCATGTTAACTAAACTAGCTAGCTCTACCCTTTGATTGTAGGCACTTAATGGGAGATTCCCTGAGCTCTTTGTCTGTGAAGGAGCTGAAGCAGCTGGAGAATAGGCTTGAACGAGGCATCACTAGAATCAGATCAAAGAAGGTATAAATATACAATATTTCTATCAATAAACAAAACAAAAACAAAAATAATAAAGAAAACATACAGCTTACTTCGCTAGATGTTGTTCCATAATTTTTATTTTTTATTTTTTAAATATAACAACACACATAAAACACCTTTCGTAAACGTTCATAATCTGAAAGGCTGTGAAAACTGTGCTATTTGAGCTACAATTAAACCTGAGTTGATTGGGACTAATAAGATATCAAATTATTAGTATATGTCTTCTATATTAATTATTCAATCTGTCTTTTAATTTGCTTCTCAAATCTGTTTTCTCTGTAACAGCATGAAATGTTGCTAGCTGAAATTGAGTACTTGCAGAAAAGGGTAATTCTCTTATTGCTTGTCCATTTTGTTTTTTACCTTCCAAAATTAAACTTTGTGAGAGTCTTTGCATTTTCATGTGTCTTCTTATAGAATAATTGATTGATGCTTAAAAATCAACTCCTTTTTTTTTTTTTACCAGGAGATGGATCTGGAAAATGAAAGTGTGACTCTTAGATCAAGGGTATGCTAATTCTGTATTTCTTTTTTTCTTTTTTTTTTAATTTTTAAACATCAAATTATAATATTGATGGAGTACGGTTGTGCGTTGCAGATTGCTGACATTGAGAGGTTTCAACAGTCTAACATGGTGACAGGGCCAGAGCTGAATGCAATCCATGCATTGGCTTCTCGAAATTTCTTCAATCCAACTATCATTGAGGATGCAAGTGGAAGTGCATATTCCCATCCTGACAAGAAACTGCTCCATCTTGGGTATTTTCTCTACATATTACATTTCATTGCATTATATATTTCCATAGTTATGTATTGGAGACTGTTCGGGCGTGGGACATAATTTCGTGGAATCTGATTTAGTATCATTACAAAACCAATCGTCAGATGAGATATTTGATTTTGTATTGATAGAAAACCAAGATCCCGGTATCTAAATTTAATCACCAATTGATCAAGTTTGGATGTGTTCTATTAATTATTTCAATGGATAAACTTTTAGATGTTCTGATGTTAAAAATTCATGTAGGTCTATTTTCAACCAAACATTTACGAAACAAAAACAGTTTTATATTTTGAAGCTTTTTTTTTTTTTTTTTTTTTTGTGTCAAAAGTAGTTGCAAATACAATACCATAGAGAAATGAAAGCAATTCTGAATTGATGATCTTTCTCCTTCTAAATGCAGGTAAGCCTGAGAAAGCAGGTCTGCAAATGGTTGTATCTCAAATAAATCTATGATAATGAAGAGAGATTGTTATTCTCTGCTATATATTTTGTGTTATAAGAAAAATCTAGCTATGTGAGGTTATGATCATGAACATATTTTTGTGTGAAACTATTATGCCAAATCCATTACTGGCAGCTTCATCACTTTTGAAGACTACTGATATGCTATTATCATGTTTAAACTTGTTTACTGCTGTGTTGAAGGATTTGTAGCATATTAAAGAAATAAAGATTGCCTTTTATAATTCGTCATAACCAAATCATTACTTGGTATTCCTCCAAATAGAGCAATCGAGTTTAATATTGATCTTTCTTCCTGATACAAACCCTATATCTAAAACGCCTTACCGAATGGCACCTTAAACTAATTCTCTAGTCCAAACAACATCACTAGCATTGTGTAGAAATACAATCAATGTCTTTAATTTCTGTGGCAGTCTTTGATTTACCAAAACACACAATATTTGTCAACAAATGTAGAGTAGACATAGACTTTCCAATTGACAAATTCAACATATATCATCATCATACCTTTGTATCCACACAATCAGAACTGGATAAAATTTTAACGATTCATAGATTAAACGTAAATTCTAGAGGTATGGAATGGTGGATCCAACTTAACAAAGTGTCAATTAGACATTCATATATAGTTATGTTACATAAAAATATATCTTTAAATTTGTAATCCAAGCTCGAAATGTGGACATTTACACAATAGGGATAGGTGCATTAAAACTAGTTGAATCCACAGCGTTATATAGTTAAAAGGAAGAGAAATAAAGATAGAAACACTTTCAGGTACTCTTCACAGCAATGCACACAGAATGCTTAGGTCAAAGAATGGCACACCGACTTTCAGCTTGCTTACGAAGCTCCTCAGTTTCCCTCTGTGCTCTTTCAAGATTCTCTCTAAGCTTACGAATTTCATCATTCGACTTCTTTTGAGCTAATTGTGCAATCTCTTCTGACTTGAGTCGTGCAGCTTGCTCCTCTGCCAATTGCTGTTCAAGCCTAGTAGTTGTCTCTTTGAGCTTCGACTCAACCTAGTGAAAAAATAACCAACGTGAGTATAGGACCATTTATGCCCTACAGTGCCAATAAATAAATACAGCACAGCACACTAATAAATTATCAAGACAAAATAATAATAAAATGAACGGAAAGATTAACCCTAAACAAGACATATTGCAAGAAGATTTCAACTTTTAAACCAAACATTAAGCCCAGAAAGAGGTTGAAAGAGAAGAAAATCCTCCTGAAACAAAAATTTTGTGCACCATCTCTGATATGAACAAGAATTGTGTTCATTACTCACTAACCTCCACATACAAACATATTAAATGCACTAATTCTATTTACTTGTGCTTCGGCAGTACCACAAAGCTATTCATCCATACAAAATTTGTTAAGCTGAGCAAACCACTGATAGCTGCTACTAATGACTTTGCTTACCTTTTAGCAAGAAAAAAGTACATAGAACAATACAAACTTCGCTTACAGTAGCTAGATCACAAGGAGCGAACACACAACTTGCACAGACAGTTTTAACTTAAAGGTTATATTTAGCCTCTTACTAGCTATGACAGAGATGTTTATATTTCGGGGTTTTGTTTCTCCAACAATCCATGACTAAAGGTGCATGCAGCTTCACTCTTTACCCGCTTTGGAAACACAACTATTTATAGAAATTAATCAAGTCTGAAATTAAAAAACAACATGCCAGTGATATATTCATATGATAATAAGCATAAAAAGTACCATCTCAGTAATTCGTTTCAGCTGATCATCGTAAGATTTTTGCATATGGTCCTTCAGCTCTAAAATTTCCCGTTTTGAATATCCCTGTAATGAATCAACATGTGCTTGTTGATCATGGAATTTCATTGCCCCCTTCTGTTTACAAATAACGAAATTTTCGTCAGATATTTGGTGGGAAAAAAGACAGCATTTAAGTTGACAAAGAGTGCGAACAAACTGACCTTCAACTCAGCAAACCACTCATCTGTATATGGCTGCCCACCATTCTGTAGTATGACCATGTTGACAAGAGAAAGAAGCTCTTCCACTTGCTTAGCACTCTTGCTTTCATCCCTGTTCTTGTTATCAAAGAGCACTCGACGATTTTGACAGAGATCTAGAATGCCCTAAGATAATAACAAAATGAATTTTAATTTATTTTAATATATATATTAGCATTTATCACTAAGATTAATATACTAATCAAACATTTCAAGATTCCTAAAGTTTGATAATGATCAACCAAACGAAAAAAAATAATAATAAATCAGTAGTTACAAAATGCAATAATGCTCTTTCAAAAAGAAAATGCAATAAATGCATTGATTCACACACAAATTCTTTTCTTTTTTACTTTTTTCTTTTTTTTTTGTCTCATGTAAAATATCAAAAAAATCATTTGATATAAAGTTCTATATTGGCCTGAAATTTACCGCAGCTTCACATAGAGCTTATAAATCCACTAAATTTTATCAAGTCCCGATAAGAAAAGTTCAGTTAGTCAAAATCAGTAGCATTCAGGCAAGAGTTCCGATGGTCCTATTTGAAAGTTTAAACATGTAGAACTCGACTTCATAGTAAATATTTTCATTGACTAGTAATTAAATTTTTGTAGCAAAAAGCAAACTTAAAACCCTATACCAGGTTCAATCTAAAGCATCCAAATCAAAAAGGCGCAAAATTTATCAAATTAACATATCACTTTCATTTAAGCCACACAAAACCAAGACTAAAACACAATCAAGTTATAGCATATATATAAAAGGGGCAGAAAATTTAAGCGATCCAATGGAGACAACTAACAGGTTATTCAACAACCAAAAATTGAGTAATCCGAGTAGACAATTAACCACCACCACTGACCGATATAGCAGATTTGAGAAACAAAGATTTTAAAAGCAGAAGGGGAAAAAAAAAAAAAATTGTACACCAATCAACAGAATGTACAATAAAAACTCTCAATCCAGGATGGAGTTGTAGTTTCAGCAAGCTAACGCACAATAGATTTAAACAACTTTTTTTCTATCGCAAAGACGCAAACAAAGTTCAATGCACTAGCAAAATATTTAAAAACCCAATTGATTTGCAAAACAGAAAACAAATTCCGTATCTACACAGGTAACAGAAGTATCGACAATGTAATGTAAACTCTTTTTTTATTTTACTTCTAATCACAAACCCAGGTTGTATCTTTTAAGACCTATATCAAACTTCAACACAGATACATTCACATTAGACATCCAGGGGTTCCAACCTTAAATGAGTCCAAATACTTCACAAATAAACCATTCCAAGTTAAACATCTTCATCTAGACGAATAACGAGGTACCAAATCAAACTATTCTCTTAAGATAAAGGTCATTAAATCATACTGTAGTTCAGAAGTTAACCTTTAAAGGCTCTGGGCAATCACGACCCAAATAATCCTCTAATGTTTCCTCATTTTCTTCAAGTTCATCCCCTCCGGTGAAGACTACAATCATGTAGTCAATAATTTTGGTGCCAAAGAGACTCTGCAAGCTACGTAGAGCAGATTCTTCTTCTTTCGAAAAACGGGTCCTAACGGAGAAAACTACAAGGACTGCATGGATCCCATCCTTGGCCAAATCAATACATTTGACAATCTCTTTGCCAACAAACTCAGATTCAGCAGAAAAATCAAAGAGTCCTGAGATGGAACCATTGTGTCAGTTCATTCACCGCAAACATAAAAACAATAACGTAAAAAAAAAAAAAAAAAAAAAAAGATCTCAAAATACAATTAAATACACGAAATACAAATTTGACGGGTCATACCAGGAGTGTCAATGACATTAATGACTTGGCCATCTCTCGTTACAGTTCTCTGCAATTCACAAGTGCTAGTCACACCATTTGAACTGGCCCTTGACTTAAATGCCTTTCTTCCAAGAATGCTATTTCCCGTCGCACTCTTGCCATTACCTGTACGTCCAACTAAAACCACAGTCCGCACTCCATTGGACGGAGAAGTAAGCTCCCAATCCTCATCTATCGAACTGCCACCCATCTTACAAATCCTAAATCACCTGCAACACAAAAAAAAACCGAAAACATGATCAAAACACAGACTTACTAAACAAGTAGAAACAAATGCATCTCACAACACATATCCCTTCAACATTACTATCATGCACATTACCACTCCATCAAACCCTTAACATTTTGATACCCTTTTAATCGTAATAATTAAACCATCTAATAAACAACAAGGTCCACAAATTGCAAACTCCTGAAGATCTACAAACAATTCATTCAAAGTTAAAATTTTGAAACCAAAAAATACGAAGTGTCAACTACACTGCTCTAATTTCTCCAACCCAAATGGTGTTTTCAAACATGTCTACTGTATACATATATATACAAACAGAACAACAAAACACAATTATGCAGCTAATCAACCCATCAAAATTACTATTCAACCCCATCAAAATTACAACAAAACCCAATTTGAAGCAGTCATGATTACCACTCAATAGAGGGTCAAGGTATTCATGTTAACATCAAAAACAAGCACAGAACATGGAAGATCCGAGAAATTCACAACACCCCAGATGAAGAAAAGCAACATAAAATCAACCCAGATGAAGAAATAAATCAACAATGATACAAACAGTGAAGCAGAAGATTACTTACTTGGGAAGAGAAAGAGAGAGAGAGGAAGATAAAGGGGTTGCGTGACTGAAGATGACAGAATTGAGAATTGAATGAAAAAGAGCAACACGATTTATATTAAAAATAATAAAATACTAAAATAGTGAGAGAGACACAGAGGGACAACAAGTCTAGAGTCAATGAGCCACTGTGTAAATATCGGATTTGGCTTTGGAACCGGATCCGGGTAGTATCCGTACGGACTGGAACGTTTGACCTACGTTCGGACCCACCTTATCGAGATTCAGGACTTAAGCTTATACACCCAGTGACACCCACACGCAAATGACACAATACATTACCGGAACTATTGAAATTATAATCTATATAATTCGTTAGCGTATTTTGATTCTAATTTTTAATTTTAAAATAATCTTAATTTTTTCTATAGTTTGACATAATATCAAAATTCTCCAATACTTTTAGAAATCTTTAATATATATTCTTTATCAATTTTTGAAATGGATAAAATACCCCTGTAGTGAATGAAAATATCCAAAAATATATATATCATTAAAGTTGATATTAAATCAAAGTTTAATCGTTAATGTGAAATGATAAAACTACAGAAATATTTTGATCATTTCAATTATTTCAATAACAATATGGTAAAATGAGATTCTCTGAAACTATATAGGGATAATTAACAATTATATAAATGTATAAGCGAAAAAGTGGGATTATCTCTATTTAATATGATCAAGTGTATTGAGATCTTGATATGTATTGGGTAAGATTTATCAAAATTTATCGGATTATGATTATGATATCTATTACCATGGTGAGAAGATTTGGATGAATTATGGAGTGGTTATTTGTAGTTTATTTAATTTTTTTGAGTTAAACGCTCATGTGCACCGGTAATGCAACCACACACTAATGATTTTCTGTCAAGTCTAGTAATGCAACATGTGTTATCAAGATTAGAAATTAGATGAAAAAAAAAAAAAACACAAAAATCAATGTTTGATTTGATGAGTATGAAGTGAACTGGGTCTAATTTTAGACATAGAAGAATAAGAACAAATTTTTTTCTTAATTTTTGTTTGAATTTTTTTAATCGTTAAGTTTTTTAAAATTTTATTACACAAATCTCTACCATTCATTTGATGTAATGGACGATAAAGTTTTCAACAGTTTTATTTTTTAATTTTATAACATGTCTATCTTAGATTTTTTGTTATTATTTTTATACTGTTTTTTAATTAAATTTTCATCATTTATCATAACTTTAATGGATAGTGAAAATCTAAAGTTTATTTCTTTAATAATTTAAAATAATTAATAGAATAAAAAGATCAAAATACCTTTTTAACTATTTAATTTAATTAACAGTCAATTGATAGAATAATTAGATTGATGAATTTTAAAATTTTAGAGATGATGGAAACTAAAAACGTATTGGTTAGTAAAAAAATAATATTTCATCAAAATTTTAAAAACTAAAGCAAAATTAAATCTTTATTAGTTATTTATGGCTATAGCTAGAACATCTGATTTCCCACCCACCAAGCAACTTGGCAACCATATACAATTTTTTATTTTGTTCTTACGAAGCTTGTTTGAAAATAAATCTTTTCCCTTTTAATTAGTATATTCCAAAGTTTTATTCCACGATAAGATTGGAAAAGAACATTACTCATTACTTGAGTAAATTAATTACTCAAGTAATAAATGCGATTCTCTTTGGACACCCTTTATTTTATTTTATTTATTTATTTATTTTTTTATCTTAACTTCTTATAAGAGAATTTTAAATTTGATTGAACTATTTACATGAATTAGAAAAAAAATAATAATTAATAATCTTCACCATCCATTAATTTCTTTTACACTTATATGTTACTAACTTATAAAAAATCTAAAAGGAAAAAAGACTTAAGAGATGATCCTAACCCATTTTTTTCCCCATAACATGATTAGTTTTATAAATCTCATCATGTATAGATATAGAAAAGCTTTGGTCTTTCACCGAGAGGAGGATTAGATGAATTCTTCAATCATGAAAAGTTTGGTCCCTCTATCGTGCAGATAGAAATATTTTTCAATCATGAAAATCAATATATCCTGATCTCATGAAAATCTCAATTAGTTTGGTAGTCCCTTAACCATTAGTGTCATAGTAAATATCTCTTACTGTTTTGAAAATTTCGATAAGAATTAATAGTCCACTAAACATTAATGTTCCAACCTAGTCAAATTACTTTGTAATTATATATTTTAAGAACAAAAATAATTTTTTTTTTAAAATGAAAAAATATAATAAAAAATACTAGACGTCACACGGACATCATCTCTAAATAAGAATGGTTGCAGATCTTCCAATTCACTCTAAAGTTTTAGAGTTCAATTGTATGAATACCTGTCATCTATAAGTCTAGATGTCTAAAACGTAATTAGTGTTTGATCCTGCAATAGATTTTTGTGGATCTTTTACCCATTTGCTTTTCGCTTTGAAAAATCCAACAAGTTGAAAAACAATGTGCTAGACTTAACACGTGCCACTACTTCATGCGTGCAACGCACAACGACGCCGTTTCAAACTTTCTAGACACAAATAGCGGTTCTTCTACGTATAACAATTAACACGATTGAAAACGAAAACATTCCTAATTTCGCTAAACTAGGGCACAAAAACAACTTAATCGAAATCAATCAATCAATCAAAATAGCTAAAAAAGCACACAAAAGCTCCGATTTTGCACCCATTAATCGATCGCATGGCGATGCAATGAAGGATCCCTTGCAGAGAACCAAAGTTGTGGTGAGGCATTTGCCTCCCTCTCTCTCCCAATCCGATTTTCTTGCCCTAATTCACGATCGCATCGCTGACCGCCACAATTGGTTCGCTTTTCGTCCCGGCAAATCCAGGTACCCTTTCTTTTCAAAAACACAGTATAATTTCCCTTATAAAGTTTCGATTTTTATTGATTTTTTTCTATTTTTTTATTGGCAAGTCACAAGCAGCAGAGACACGCGAGAGCCTACTTGGAGTTGAGGAGAACCGAGGACGTCTTCGAGTTCTCTGAATTGCTTGATGGCCATGTTTTTGTTAACGACAAGGGTATCTATATATATACTTACTTGAACTTGTCCATTTTCAATCTTGTTGGGTTCTGTTTTGAGTTGGTTTTTGGGATTTTTTTTTTGGTGGGTGTGTTTTTAGGTGCTCAGTTTAAGGCCATTGTTGAATATGCTCCTTCGCAGCGTGGCCCGAAACCTTGTAGTAAGAAAGATAGTAGGGAAGGAACCATTTATAAGGGTACTCTTCGTGAACTTCTTTTGTATTTTAACTGGGGTTATAGGTATTGTGTTCTTATGTTTGTGTATTTTTGGAGTAGATCCTGATTATTTGGAGTTTCTCAAGCTTATTGCGAAACCCGTTGAGCATCTTCCCAGTGCGGAGATTCAGTTGGAAAGGAAAGAAGCTGAACTTGCTGGTTAGTCTGTCAGTTGTTAAATATAATTGGTTGTGGATGAGTTTTGTTTGTGTAGAGTGTTGTTTGGTGAGTGTGTTTCTAGAGTTTGGACTTAAGTTGATTTGCTTGTTCTGCAGGTGCTGCGAAAGAACCTGCTGTTGTTACACCACTGATGGAATATGTTCGGAACAAACGAGCAGCTGAGAGTGTGGTGCAGGTATGAATGACACTTTGTTTGGTAAATGATGTGTATGTGTATGGATACTGTGAGAAGCTTGAATTCTTTCTTGCATGTATTTAGCTTTCCACACAGGCCTCGTTTTCGATTAAGCTTTGAGTTACTTTTATGTCTAACAATTAACCATTGCCTGTATTTCGGTAAAATTCCAAGTGCAAGACTTATTTGTTAGAAGATTGTAAATTTTATATGTTGGAAGAGTTTTGTACCCCGTTTGCTTGAATTTTTGAGTCTATTTAACTAGTCATTTTAAAAGTGGACAATCATTTGTAATTTTTATGCTGAGAGAAGGGCAAAAAGATAGTCATAGTTATAATGCTTGGTCCATTAAACATTATAGTGATATTATGTTATCAAGGAGAGGAAAGGGGAAGTGGGGAAGGTAGAGTTTTCTTTCTTGCCAACTAAGTGGGAGGAAAACACAAAAATATAGTCATTGAATGAAGTCACAGAACAAGTAGTAAGTAGCTATTCACATAGTTTGAACAAAGTTTCTGTGCAGCTCAGTCTGTTACGGGCTTTTGGGTTACTTGGGGAAATCTTCCATTGTTTTTAGTAATAATACTAGAAAGTTCTAAGTACCTAGGTCCTAGATTGAGATCATTGAGTAGAAAATGTCTGACAAATGTTATACACTAATGCAATGGCCTTGCATGACAAATAATCTTGTTCTCACTTACTAATTCCTAAAGTGATCAGTTTAGTTTCATAGTACTAGAATGAGTAATAGTTAACATTAATGCCTACTATTACTATTTAAGTATTTTGGCAACCATTTTGATTTATTCACTTGTTGGATGGTTATCTGTAAGATGCATTGGAATCAATGTAATTTGATAAAAAAGATATATAAAAAAGAACTACAATGTGCAATAGGATACATAAGCTCTCATCAGTTTTACATGCGACTTTGCATTATAATTGCCAAAATATGTTTTACCTTTTTCATGATTAGTTAATATTTTATACTATTTAGAAAACATATTTATGCCTTGAATTGGTTTTTATGGTTGATGATAGGGATCCTTATCTATTGGGAAAGTCAGCAGAAGAAGTAGGGCAGCATCTACAAGCAAGTCTGGTTCAAGTACTACTAAACGAGGCTCAGAGAAGAAAAAGGTGATTATCTCTCGAATCATGTAAACAGATGAGAAAGCTTTTCATTACTGGATTGCAATCTAGTTATCAATGCTACTCTATATTTTATAGGTGTAGTTAAAGAAGAGCTTGAGATGCTTAACTTGGAATGCATAGACAACATTCTTGCAACCATAACTATTGACGATGAGTTAGTGAGTGTGGTTGCCAGAATTGGGGCTGCAAATGCATAACATGTGATTGAAGTGACTAAACATGAATTGCTGTTGTTTCTTATTATGTTTACTGTTTCATTGCAGTATGTTCTAAAGGATAGTTCTAAGAATGCCAGTCGGAAGGATAAATCAACTTTCTTTTCAGTGCTCAAGAAAGAGGATCAACCAGGCTCGTCAACTGCTAATAAAATGTCAGAAAGTGAAGCTCGTATGTCTCTTCCTGCCAATTTTCATTCTAAATAATTAAATTTCAATTTTATTCATTCTTTCATATTTTAAGAAAAATATAGGATATCTTACATGATATTGTGTGTGCTATTATTGGACAATCTGAAGTTGAATGAATGGTGAAGTTACATTGTTATATATATTTGTTTTTGGCATTAGAACAAACTGTTGTAGAAAACAATAGCCTTATTTCTTTATGACCATAATTACATTGATGCCATTGTATCAAATACCTTATTGTAAACATGAATTGCTAGGTTCTGATGATTTTTACCATCTCTGTTATAACTTATAACTGTTATGAATGATATTTGTGATGCGGGTCATGAAAATTTTCTGGTGGATGTACAATTTAGGCAATGAGGCTCAAATATGCCAATAGAGAGGTTGCAGGTCCAGTTTCTTAGAACCTAGAAGAACAGAACAAAAAAAAAAAAATTCCCCTACATAAGAGTTTACTGGAAATTTATTGTGAAACTTTGTGACCACTGCTAGTATTTTTTATAATGGGAAAAGTTTGTTTGATAGGTAATGCAAATCTTGTATTGTCTAATTTATAGCATGATTTGTTGTGTTTTGAATGGTATCATCATCATCATCATCATTATTGTTGTTGTTGTTTCAACTATTAAGATAAGACAATTTTGTACTAAAAAAAAAAAAGAAGATAAGACAATTTCCAAATGATAAGTGTGGTTCAAGTATGTTCTATTTTGGCTTTCTTCTGATATACAATCATAGTTGTAATGTGTGAGCTTCCATTTGAGTGATTTATTTTAGTGTGTGCATGCGTGTGCATGTTTAGAAGGCTGGTTACTCTTTGTGCTTTTAAATTGTGGAAATAGTTATCTTTTTTATTTATTTATTTTTCCATACGACAGGAATTGGGGTTTAAATAAGTACCTTAAAATGTTTTCTTTATTTGCTGCCTGATTTAGATGTATAAAATTTCAGTTGCAGTTTCGGGTGTTGAAGGTTCTGTTTCAGGCATCACTTTGACTTCTGATTCTGGGAAAAAAAAGATCCTGCTTCTGAAAGGGAGAGACCGAGAAAATCCTCATGTAAGCTTATTCATCTTGATCTTGCTTAATTGACTAAAGCTCTGCATCATCAGCTATCGATTTTGTAATTTTTAATTGAATAAGACTTGTGGACTATAACTTTCACTCTCATTGACGAGTTTGATCAAAATTGTGATGATTTTTGGAGTCACAGGTGCCTGATCCATTGCAGCAGCAGGGTGAAACATCAGCTGTTGGCAATATAACTACAACAGGTGCTCCTAAACAGATTCAAAGGCGTGATTCTAATGGGCGGTTGATCAGAAGCATACTTTTAAGTAATGAAGCACGACAAAGTCAAACTTCGACTACAATGCAGCCTCAGCAGAAAACACAATCCTCAAATTTAGAAAATGGAAAGCGACCGCCTAGGTCTATCAACGCACAGTCAGGTTTAAATGGTCATATGTCTAAGAATGACTCGCCTGCATTTAACCATGATGGTGATGTGAAAAGAACTCTGGATGATAGGTTTGTGAGAAAAGATGGGCATGGTATGGGTACTTTAAGTGAGAAGCAAGAAAAACGCACTAGAAATAAAGATAGACCTGATCGTGGTGTTTGGACTCCTCTTCGTCGTTCAGATGTTACACAAGCTACTGGGGAGTATTCATCACAATCAACTCAAGTGCATTCCAATCTCAGCGAAGGTATCATTGTTATGTACATGGGTCATCAGGTTTTTCTTATCTGTTGATACTATTTTGGATGCCAGTAATCTTTGATTAAAAATTTTTATCCGAGTGAGGATATGAATTGGTTAGTTGTTTTTAGTAGGAATATATTATTTACTTCTTTTGGTCTTCCAGTGAATCATGGGGACATTAAAGATGACATGTCTTATGGAAGTAAGACCGGTGATGTTAGTGTTTCTAGTGGACGCAGTTCTGTGGAAAATGGTTAGTTTGCCTTAACACCTGGCAGGGCAGCTCTTCAATGTTTCTATTAGACAACAGAATTTGGCTCTATTGCTACCATTCTGCAACTGAAAATATTTAACTTATGCAGGTTCCCATAAACATTCCGGTCGCCGTGTAGCTGCCCATAAGGATGATGGGATAAGTGAGGGAAAGTCTTCCAAACGAAGAGGTCCTACTGGCTCTGGTGCCCATGAGGTCTGAAAAAGTTTTGTTGAACTGCAGCTTTAGTTGTGTCATTACTTGATGGACCTTTAGTTGAAATCTCTTTTATGTTTGCAGAAGCAAGTGTGGATTCAAAAGTCATCTTCTGGGTATTAGAATGTTTTATCTAAATGAGGTAAGCTTTTATGTATCTGGTTGTCCATTATATATATAATTTAAAATTATGGGGAACAATAATGGCACCCAAATATATGATTTACACATCCATTATTTATTAAGTATCCTTGAATAAAATGACCAATAAGGACCAATTAATTAAATTAAAAAAATCAATATTCTATGTACTTCCATTTACTGTTAAATCCTAATTTTGTTCCAATTATCCAACTAATGAAAAATAGAAACAGTTGATTTAAAATGAAAAAAGAAGAAAGAAACAGTTATGTTGAAGGATTTCAACCACAAAATACATACTTGTCTGTTTAAGTTAATCTGCTTTTTGTTAGATTACGGACACAAATGACATAATTTATAATGTTACAAGATCAAGTATAAATTGAAAGATTGAGCGTCCATGAAAACGTAATCCTTCCTTCTCATACCTGCGTTGATACTGTTGAAATTTAAAGAGCTCTCTTATCTTCACCTTGTGCAAACTCACGTCATCCAAAATGGTCTTTAACAAGACCGTGTCCTGAATTTTTTCTGATTTCATTATCACGAATTTGCTGTCCTCTTTTGCATCACCTCTCCTTTAATGGCATTTTTTTTTTTTTTTTTTAACTCAGCAACTTTCGTTGGAAAATCATTTGCTCTTTCTTGACGGCCACCTCCATTTTTAGTGTTGTTTTCTTAACCTAGCAATTTCTTTGATCAAAGTGGGTGTTTTTATAATTTATGTGGGATTATTAATATTTTATATTAAACTAAGTAAATTGATTCTAATAAGGTTACAGTCAGAACTTAAAAGGGTGCTTGTAGTTAATAGTAATGATTGAGCTTTTAAATTTTACTAATGAGTCAACTAATTAGTTGGGTGTGTACATAATGTTTGTGGGTGGCAATATCTGTCTAAATATTGACTTGCAAATGATGGCTGTTGCCTCTAAGCACTTATTTTCTTTCCAGGCCTAGCAGAATTACATAGCTATTATTTTCTGTTACCTACTAATATTGATTTGCCTACTCTGCATTGCAGGTTTAAAAGTCCTGTCCCATTACCTTGATGTCAAGGCTTTTTCTGTCCTGTTGCGTTGAAAGCCAGGATCTTATTACCTCGTTGAAGTTTACATACAATCCTGTGATTTGTTATAGTCCATTCTCAGGTTTGGATTAAGTCTCATTTTAAGAAGCTAGCTGAAGTAATGTTAACTACATCTCAGAAAAATACTTCATTCACAAGTGATGGACAGCTTCAACTGACATGATTCTTATGAAAGAATTTCAATCCATCTCCAGCATAAGAGAACAACCAAGTTTAGAATAAAAGCTGGATATCAGTAGCAAAATCGAAGTTGAAATGGAATATCAAGCTTGGCCTATTGCTAGTCTTGCGATGCGAAAAGTGTGTATTGTTTTTGGATTGACCAAAAGTTCAGGGCCCAACTCATGATTTTGGCTATTGTTGCAGCTGGTATCAGGTGTATTGTAAATATGTTCTGAACGAACAGATTGCTGCCGGATTTCTTGCTTACTCGGGTTTAGAAGAAAGCCATTACATACATTGAGTGAATACTTGTATGAAAGCTAGTGATTAGTTCTGGGCTTGAAGTCACAGGAAAGAAGAAACAGTGGGTAGTTTTTTTTTTAATTTTTTTTGTCAGGTTGACGTGCTGATCTGGGATCAGGAACCCAAATATATTTAGCTGAGTAGAGAGCAAAACTTGTGTGTAAAGAAGCTGGTTGTGTTTTGTATCTTGGCAGCAATGCCTTGTGTAACCGTGATACTTCACACCTCTCTCTCTCCGTCATCTTATCTTGTCATGATAGTTTTCCGTTAAGAGGATTCGTTTATACTATAATCATCAATTTGACTTGCCTGGCTTTGCTAATTACTTGGGAGATATACCAAGATGCAGAGGTTTTTATATTCCTTTTATTCGAATATGATCATGAGTGATCAGATAGAATTTCTGTAAATGGATCATATTGAATGAGGGTATCTCATATAGTGATCCAGCCATACATTGTAGGATTTGTGTCAACTGATATATTGCTTGAAAAAAAATAAGGTGATACATTTCCTACCTATATGCATATCCATATTCAGAAATAAATTACAGCAGAAAAGGTTTCCAATGTTGTACATACATTAACGGACTGAGGCCATCCAAGTAATCTGTGAACTTGTGTCATCTGTGGAAACAAAGCTTTGCCAAAGAATTTTTTTCATCGAGTTTCTTAATCTTTCAGCTATGGAATTTGCACGATTTCAATTAGTATTTTGTGCAGTGACTGTGGCTTAGAGAAGAAAGGGCAGTGGTCACTCCCTTTTATCTTGTAGACTCCTTCCGGTGGGTTTTCTCTCACTAGTTTTTCTTGAACATCCGGTGAAAGGGCACGATCATCCAGTGTCTGTATGAAGTACCGACGTCCAGTTCCATACTTTTCGGGGGACAGTGAGAGTTTCTCCATGATAGGACCGAGTGGGGTCGGTCTCATTGAAACCATGGCTAAGGCAACATCCTGAAATAAAACAGAATCCACTTTGAATTAAACAATTCCATTAATAGTGAGACCACCCGCATGAGGCCACCACCGTATATGAACGAAGGTACCATAGTAGCTAGATGGTTTTGTCATTAACAATTGCAATACCATACATGCAATATTGCAAAATCTGTCTTTCATTATCACTTAAAAGAGAAATTTTGATATCTAACACTTACTGTTCCAACAAAATACTGCCACATCATTAAGAACTGTGTTCCACATAAACTTATAATTACAGAAATTGGAACTAATGAGCTCATAAATAAAGAGGAAAAGATGAGAGGTTAGTGAGATTGTAAAAATGTCAAAAATATCATTCTATAACTTCAATCAGATAGTTTTTGTGACAAAGCAGGCAAAATGTACTAACAGCACAGTGAGGCTTTAAATCAGAAGACATGGAATGGATGTTAAACTAATGTCCAACAAAAATACTGCATCCCTGAGAACGTGATACAGTGACCAAATGTATTCATCGATGAGAAGCACTAATAACATGATCAATATAGTCAACCCCATAGAGGAATCAACACTAAGAAGGCTTTTCTACTAACCAAATCTATCTAAAACAGAGACTATTTGTGTTTTTATCCATGAGACAGACCAAATCTATATAGTAGAATCTAGCAAAACCATGTATGGAGAGGATTCAACTAGGGGTTGGCATGAATAGATTAATGAATCAGCTCAGGACACTGGATACATACATCACAAAATCTTGATGCATATACACCTGTACATGAGAAACCATGAGATAATAAATCCTTTCAAGTGTATCGTCCTAAAAATATTTTCATGAGAATATAAAGCAAACCTAGAAGTTTTTTATCTGGAATGACAAGCTTGAACTGTAACATACCTTTGACGGTGATTGATTGAAATATAACCCTTTCATTTGCTGTTTCTCAAACATGAATCCTGTGGGCGGCTTGTCTTTACCATTTCCATAAATCAAAAACTGTGATTCTTGCATAAATCGCTCTGCAGATCCAAGCTGCAATAGAGATTCCATTAGCAAAATTATAGAACCAAACATTTCGAAACAATGAAAATTGTACAGAAGAATAGCCTTTACAAAAAAAAAAAATAGAACAAATACAGCCTTGGCCAAAATAGGTCTCTTTGCTTTAATTGTCTATTAGTAACGACTTACAGAAAGAATTGAACTTTGAATTCACCGTCTCTAATCCACGTCACCACCATTTGACCACAATTTAGGCTATAAGAGATTGAATTGGATGGGGGATTCTCTTTAAGGAATCAACTTACAGAATGGACTTATTCAGATCTATTAGCAAAGCACATTCAAAGGGCAATATGGTGTAATATATTTGAGCAAATAACTTGGGTAATGCACATATCAACGGATGTATTTGTTACCAAGGATGAAGGATCTTCAATATTCATCCAACAAAAAGGGTTCTTTCATATGTCTAATGAATAAGTGGGTATTATATGGTTATGTCAAACACTTTGGTGAATAATGTTATGGAACTCAAACAAGAAAATAATCGTAATTATGTGCAATGAGTAGATTAGTATAGCATTGAACTTCCGTAAATTTCTAACTAGACAGGAAATGCTTAATCCTTAATAAATTGAGCAATAAGAAATGAACTTTACCTCTTCAGCAAACACATCAAAAGGCCTCTGGCCATCAGAAACCATTGTAGCACACAGAAAAATTGCTTTCGAAATCTTTTTTGGGAAATGCTCCAATGCATAAGAAAGGCATGCACCTCCGCTACTGTGACCAACCAATATAACCTGCAAAAGAACCACATAGTCAAATTTTACTAAATACATGCCGGCAAAATATTATGTGATGAACAAGAATTTTAAATTATCCCACACATTTTCTCACCTGTTCATCCTCAGGAAGGTTTTCGAGATAATCAATCAACGGCTTTGAATATTCAGCCAGCGTAACAACAGTATTCGTATCCGTAATATTAATACCAGATCCAGTGAGATCTATGGCAGTGGGAAGCAATCCTGCTTCTTCCAATAGAGAAATGGTTTTGTACCAACACCACGCTCCAAACCCTTCTCCGTGTACTAGGACAAATTTTCTTAGCTTGAGATTTTCCAGAAAGTTTGGTACCTGTAATGTAAATATAATTCGGTGATATATACTACACAATTTTTTATGGAAAAGCAGGGGAAGTTAAGCATATTAAATTGTGCTGGCAGCTACTATACGGTCAAACTTAACATATTAACCTAAGAAACATTTTAGAATATACACATTCTATATGACATTTCATCACGGCCTAAAGTGCTTTCAAATCATTACAAAATGGTTCTTGCAGAGCCATTCTTTAATAATAACCCCATTATGTTCTGCTGGCTGAAAAGCATTAGCATCACTATGGAATTATAGAATGATATTCCCTCCAAACCCGAATCTATATTTCGTATCCTTTGTAAGAAAAACGAAGAAAAACAACATCACCTTTGCCGTTAGCATTACAAACTTTCAAATTTGAGAAGATGGAATATCTAAAAGGATCTTACATATAACTGGAAACTTCAGAAATTTTCAAACATCTCGAGAACTATTTCCACTACTCTCCTCGGCTTTCAGCTCACTCCTCCTACCTTATGTGTAACACTATGGCTCAATGAGCTTTAGAAATGCAGTCCTCACGGGTTTGCTTTCAAGCTTTGCAACCCAAAACGTCTCTACACTCTAAGGGAACTCACAACGTATATAAATCAACCGGGATCTCCTCTCACTAACGAAGTGGGATTGCTGCCCTCACGAACCTAACAGGGTTTGCACGCTATATGCCAATTTCATAAAAGTTAAGTCACTACTCTCTTTATCAGATTACAAAGGCAAAATACATATCTTTACAAGAAAAAAAAAAAATTATAAATACTCAACAAATCATCAATTTCAACACCTGAAATTGGAGAGATAGACATTTAAAAAAATATATATATAGCTGCAAAGCCCCCTTTATCAAAACAGGACTTAAGTGACCAAGAACATGCTAAGAACATTTTTCTCCCATAGCAAACTGTACTCAAGACTAAAAAAGCTCACTAGAAACAACATATAATAATAAAATTGTAAAATCTCTAAAAGCACAATAAATTTGCTCCCCACAAACTTTTCCCAGATTCACTTTTCAAACTCTCAACCAAAAAGTTACAAAAAAAGAAACATTAGTATATTATCACACAACTTTTTATCTTTCTCTTCTCTTCAACTTTAATAAATCATATCTTAACAAAACTCAAATCACCGCCTCCACTTCCACAGATCCAATCAAATGATTCAAAACAAAAACTAACATATTAAAAAAAAAAAAAAAAAGAAGTGATTTTTTGAACCTGTTTCCCATTAGAGAAAGGATCAGGAAGGTCGTTTCTTCTTCTAGAGCTAGTTGAGCCACCGATTCTTCTAGACATGGATCCCTCAAATCTCTGAGACAACTGGTGCTGTTGAAGAGCCATAGACAGAGCTTGTCTGTGCAAGAACTCTTCCTCTGCCAACAATTTCCTCTGTGAACGACCAACCCTTTTGCTCCTTGATCCATTGTTCTCTCTTCCCTCCTTCTTTGACAGGCAAATAAACCGATTACCCATCTCTCCAACTCCCCTTCTCCACACACCCCACAAGTTCTTTTCCCAGAAAATGAAACAAAATCAGTACATTTTCCAGGAAAGATGAAAAACTTTGTTCTGTATAGATTAAGTAACAGTCTTTTTGTAAGCGAAAAATGAAAACTTTTTCTCTTTTACACACACAAACACATACAAAGACAGAGAGAGAGAGAGAGAGAGAAGGGTAAGTAAGAGAATATAGAGAAAGAGCAAATGAGAGAGGTGGTGGAGATTGTTTTAGTTGAAAATCAAAATCAAAAATTGATATTACAAGCAAGAAAAAACAGATTTTTATTTATTTTTTTTGAGGTACAGATAACCTCAACCGAAATGCAATGCTATTTAATGTGTTGCGTCTCTCTCTCTCTCTTCCTTGTTAAAGTTAAATGCAAGTCTTTGAATGTTGTTCTCTCACTATCTCTCTTTGTCACTGTCTCCATCTAGAATGTGTCGTTTCTGGTTTTTTTTAACATTTTTGGTCCTGTACAAAGCTGTTGTAAACAGAATGACTACGTGAAAAGATTGTGATCAAAGATTAGTTGTTTCATTGTACGTGTATAATTACAAATTGACGGACATCATTACGTGGTCCCAAGGTAATAGCGTAACATAAGGAGATAATACTATTCTATCAACTGAAATTTTATTATGATAACTACTCGTCCTATCACTAAGGTCTCATGTGTATGTATATCTACACATATATATATATATATATATAAACGAGGAATTTCTTATTTTAATTATTATATTTAAATTAAATATAAAAAAAATTATTTAAAAATAATAATACAATAAAGAGATTTGATTAGTTGATCTTTATTTTTTAAAATAAAGTATATTTAATTATAAAAGTCATATATATAAACTACTAGAGTTATTTGTAGCAACAGATCCAAAAAATATTAGGGAGGGTACTTCAGTAAATTGACACTAATGTATATAAACTTCTAGGCTTCGTTTGACACATAAGATTGGATTGAAATGGAATGAATTATATTGGAATGAAAAATCATCATTCTATGTTTGGTAGAACTTATGATTGAATTAAAAATTATACTATATAATGTTTGGTGTAGATTGAGATTAGACTGGAATAAAATTAATTTCAATTTTTTATTATATAAAAATAATTTTATAAAAAATCTTAAAAAAAAAATCATCTCTCATAATTCAGCATAATCAACTCACAGTTCATCAATATCATCCATCCAATTCATCACCATCATCGTCCAATATCATCCATCCAATTCATCACCATCATCGTCCCCTACAACAGTAATATTATTAATAACATTAAAACATCATAACATAAAAAAAAAAAAAAAAAACTCAGAACAAGATACTATTTGAACCCAAAACCAAGTCCTAACTCAAAAAAAAGATGTTAGAGTTGGTTTATCTAGATGGAGGAGGAGATGATAGAGACGAAAAGCGGTGGTGGTGATAGGTTGGCGTGGTGGGGATGAGGGAGAGCAAGAATTTGTGATTTTGTGGAGAGAGGGAGGATGAAATGAAAAAAAAAAATTAGAAAAAAAAATAGAAAATAGAAAATTAGAATCTCATGAACTTGAGATTTTGGAAAGATATTGATAATGTTGGGACCCTATTTTCCATGTTGAATGGGAATGGATGGAGACTTGAGAATGAAATATCCATTCTCATCATTGGCTCCAAACATGGGAGATAGAAGAATGAAAAAAAAAAAAAAAAATGAATCTTAATCTTGTCCCAAATCTCATGTACCAAATATATCCCCTAGACTTATATGTAGTAATGGATCCAGAAATTTATATTAGAGAGAACACTTCAATAAATTAACACTAATGTTAAGAAAATTAAAATTATAGTAGTAAAATATAAAGTTTTCTTTTTGGTTAATTTCTGGTCTAGCAACCTCGAATAATTGAAAATAAAAAATAAATAATACAATTAATTAACTACTTCTGTATCTTACAATTTAAAAATCTTTAACTTCAAAGCATAATTAAAAAAAATGAAACAACATTTTTACTTATTAATAATCCGTATAAAGGAAATAGAAATAAATTGAATTAAATTTGAATACTTTATTTCTTAATCTATATAATTCAATTTTAAGTTTAAAAGAAAAATAAACCTAATATTCAATATTAAGTTTTCAGTCAATTTAGTAGTGTTTAGTTTTCAATTGAAAAAACAAAGGCAACCTAAGTGTAGTGAAGGAAGCTATATTTTAAATTTTTAATGCAGTTCACATTTTTACAAAATATGAACTTGAAAAACTTCCTTATAAAGCTAATATTCTATATTGTAGATCAAGCGACTCACTATCAAGTTTTATAATTTAATAAGAATTTTGTAAATTTACTTTCTATTTCTCACTATTAAATGCATTTGACAGGCGTTATTTGTTTCACCTTCATTTTATTCAGATTATCTCAACTACTTCAAGTTTCCAGAGTCCCCATTTAGACCGACAATATTTCTACTTCAATTCGATAGTATTTAAAAAAAGAGAATTTATGAAAACATATATATTTAGATTGAAAAATTGGTCAAAGTTAATTCTATTTTGAGTTAATTAAAATTTAAAGTTAATATCACTGATTTCTCTAATTTTGGATTAAATACAAGTATTTATTTTTGAAGTAAAATATTAAATATATATATTTAAATATATTTAAGTTGTTTTATAACTTTATGATTTTTTTTTTTTTTTTGCATCATTGTCGTGAATACTATATAATATTCATAAACAATGCATGAATTTGGAAAACTACTTATTTATTCTGAGTGAAGTCTTTGTTATCTTTTGCAAAACTCCTCATATAACTTCTAATTTTGAAAATAAGTTTGAACAATAAATGATTGAAAACAAACTATATTTCAAAATATTTTAAGAAATAATAGAACCTTTTTATGTTACCATTTATTCTTAATTGTAAAAATATAGGATTCAAAATATACTATTTATCATGTTAAAAAAAAATATATTATTTATCAATCTATTTGTTTTTTGTCTAAAACTTTAAAGAATTGTTTTTAAGGTTAATCTCAACCATGAAATTGAAAAAAGTATGAAATTATTTAAAAAATTAATTGGTAAGCATTTAATATCATCTAGTTGAAAATAAGAATATACTTCAGACTTATCTTACATATAATATTATGTATTATATGATTTTAGTTAAAATAATCTAATAAAATATATATAAATAAAATAAATAAATGCAATTGCCTCGCTGATCTAAGTTTTGATGTTTATATAATTAAACCCTCATTTAAGTAAAATTTTAATCTCACCCCAATTCGAAGTCAAAGTTTATTTATTTATTTGTATGGGTTTTATTTTATTTTATTTTTTTGGGAAAAGCAGCATGGTTTAATTTGATAGATCATCTCTTCCATCGATTCCGCATTCCAATAATATTTTATGTTTATGAAAGCAACAAATATTAATTCTTAAAAGACCATTTAGTTGCATGACAGTCAAAAACTAGTTTTGAATTTTGACAATAATATTAAACATTGGTTGAAAATAAAAAAGACCAGCCAATTATTAATTTTGGACGTTCTAATATTATAATTAAAAAATTAAATAAATAAGTTGTGTCATTAAGATGGAGAAAAAGTAGTAGCTGTCTTTGTCTGATTTGGTTCCAAGTAATGGAGTCTTGCACATGCACATGTACAGTTGTTGATGCTTACGAATATCTTTCTTTAGTTAAAATTGCCCTCTAAGCCTCATGACTCTTGACTTAATTTTTATTATTATCTGCATTGTCATGCTAATTTGTCTTGAGGGGCCATCCCCTTACAATTCTTATACTATTTAATTAAGTTTTCCTCTTTTTTTTTTTTTTTTTTGAGAGGAATGAAATTAAATTTTATTAAAAATGAAACCAATGAAAGGAACTCAAGTTCTATGGTGAGAGAGGGAATTAGATTTCTTTTACAACATGAACTTAATTCCTGTATGTGTGGGGTCTTTGTAATTCAAATTCCAGCAGGTTTTTATAAACATCATAACCATAACAAAAATTTAAGACCCCATTTAATATTGATTTTGAAAAGTTAAATTTAGATTATTTAACAATTTTATTATAAATTTTTTTTTGGTAAACCTTTTAAAAATGATTATTTTATAATATAAATAAATTTGACAGTAATTTTAAGAATTATGTGCCGAGTTACTTTTATAAAATGATTATGAAATAACTTATCGTGAAATTTAATTAATTTTTTAAACTAGCAAATCATACTCATCAATTTTAACAATCTGTAATATAGAAATATATTTATACCAAATATAAATTAATACATTTTATTTTTATGCTTACATTAGATATTTTATAAATTTACAGTAATTAATATAAAATTTACAAAATACATGCATGCTATTTTTGACGTTTATAATAGTTTTAAAAGAAAAATTAACTAAACGGTAATATAACTAATTTCACAACAAATTATTTTCTCAATATAGATAATCGTAATTATTTAATAGCTATTGCAATATCAAACTGCCTCTAACTTCCTTTCTCAATTTCTATTAATTAAATATGCCTTTAACGTGAAAACTAGAACCGGTCAAATTAACCATTGTAAACACAATTTGAAAAACTACTTTCCAAGAGAATGTTGTCATTGCACAAGAGATTTTCATTCTATGAGAAGCAAGGAGTTAAGGAAGAATTTCATGGTCATTAAAGTGGATTTGGGAAAGGTTTATGATAGAATGAGCTGAAATTTCATTAGGGAGATGTTAGATCTTATTGAAATTCCTAGTGACATCTCTTATCTAATAATGGATTGTGTTTGTTCTACCTCTTTTCAGGTGCTTTGAAATGGTGCTAAGTCTGAGTCTTTTACCCCTACCCATGGTATTCGTCAAGGAGATTCTATTTCTTCTTATATTTTTGTTTTTTGTATAGAGAGGCTCACTCATTGTATTCTGGATGGGATTAATACTAGTTCATGGACTCCTTTTGTGATTGGTAAGGATACTCCCCGAATTTTCCATCTTATGTTTACTTATGATTTACTTTTTTTTGTTGAGGCAACACATGATCAAATGGATGTCATTAAGAAATGTTTGGACTCTTTTGTGAGGTGTTTGGGGAAAATGTTAGCGAGCAAAAATCTGTGGTTTATTTTTCCAAAGGTGTCTCAGATTAATTGGCTTTGAAGCTTACTGCTAGGAGTGGTTTTAAGATCATTAAAATATTGGCAAGTATTTGAATGTCCCTATTTGGTCATTTGGAATGTTATGAAAAAAGGATTGTCATGTTAAGATTCTTTTTGTGTCTCAAGATATGAATATCGTTGTTGACTGGTTGGCAATTGTGGAGAACAATTTGAAAAACTACTTTCCGAATTAAATAGAGAACTTTTTATATTTGCTCTCTAAGTAAAATTCAAATCACCAAGAGATACATAATTTTCTCCGGTAAAAGTTAGAGTGTATTTAATTTAGGTTCTTATTGTGATTACGACGTGCTTTTAAATTCTTGGATAAGTGTCGGTTGGTTTGATTTTTTTTTTTTTTTAACCAATTGGTTTGATTTTTTTTTTTTTTTTTTTATATTAAGAAGAAGAAGGTTTGATTTGAATTATGTTGTAATTGAATAAGACATGAAATGGGTTAATATTTTGTACGTTATATATATATAATTGGCTTTGTTGTATAAAATAATTTTGAGGCAAGTCGTGTGTGTGTCTCTCTCTATATATATAAAATTTAAACTTTCCTAATTTTATATAAAATTATACTATACCTTTAGGTGTTGACTAAATTACATTAACATCCCATTAAACGGTTGACTAACAATTGATCACGGTTAAATTTAATGGTTTGTAGTGTAATTACATATTTGTCTCTGTGATAATTATTTTGTTTAAATTCATTTTATTAGTTTATAAATGTTTTATTTATTAATTTTAAAAAATATGTAACAATTTTTTTTTTTTTTAAAAAAAAAGGATGGGAAGGTTTTATATTTGCTCTCTTAGTAAACTAAAATTCAAATAATCAAGAGATATGTAATTTTCTTTCATAAAAGCTGGTGTGTATTAAAATTTAGGTTCTTATCTTAATTATGACGCGTTTTTAAATTCTTGGGTGAGTGTCAGTTCGTTGGATTTTCATTTTTTTTTTAGATCAATTGGTTTTATTTGATTTATGTTGTAACTGAATAAAACATGAAATGGGTTAACGTTTTATATGTTATATATATGGGATTGGCTTTGTTGTATAAAATAGTATGCATGTAATTTAGGAAAAATTGAACTTTTCACTAATTTTATATAAAATTATACCACACCTTTAGGTATTAACGTAATTACAATTAAATCCTATCAAACCATTGTCTAATTGTTGGTCATGGTTAAATTTAATGGTTTATAATGTAATTATATGTTCATCCCTATAATAATTATTTTCTTTAAATTTAATTTATTACTTCATAAATGTTCTATTATTAACTTTTAAAAATATCTAAAAAAAGAAAAAAATAAAATAAATTAAAAAAAAACGATGGGGAGGTTTGATTTTTTGTTTTTAAACATTATGATGTCAAACAGCATACTTCATCCATTGATTCTTTAGTTTAATATTAGATCAGGGTTCAGTGTAATTTCATATAAAATCAGGGAAATTAGTGCAATTTACCCTTAATATTTATACTATAAATATCAAAAGATAACTTTGCCCTTAAAACCATTGAAAGTAGCACCTACATTGGTTAGTCATTACAATTAATTAGCTCAATAGTTAAAAGATAGAGCGCAATTACAAACAAAATTAGGGAAAGTTCGTGCAATTTCCCCTATAATTTGTATACATCAGCTCTTTCGGGATTTGTACTTCCTGGTTGGGCATGCGCTCCTACTTTTAGGCTTTAGCTACAAAATTACAATAAGAAAACTACTTAAAAAAATATTACAATAAGAAAACAATTTCATGTCATTTAAAATATCATGTAATGTATCAACATATATTCCAAGCACTTTGTCAAAAATAAAAAGGGTACTAACATAATCGTATTATTAACAATAAATTCAATTTGTGAGCTGGAATGGAGTCAAAAGAATTTGTCTAAGAAGGTCAATATATTAATTTTAATATTTAGAGGAGCAAAAGTAAATTTTTTATAAAATTAAATAATAAATATAGAGTACTACTACACTATCCAAAATTTTACTTAAATTTATTGCTTAAATAATATGGTATGTTTATATCTAACTACCATATCATCAATACATCATTCTAAAATTATGATGGTTATTATAAATCATTTTGTCATATTATTTAGACAATAAATTTAAAAAAATTTCTGAAAAATATAGCATTATTTATAAATATAACATTTTTTTTTTGAAAAATGTATTCTAAATTTTCCTTATAGGAGGGGTTCATGGCTTCTATCAGGCCCTTCATCTTTGTTTATGAATACTAATTAATTATTTAACTTATAAAACTTATTTATTTATTTTTTTTATTGAACTAGAGGTCTACATTTTAAATTCCATTCATATTGGGGAGGTCAGGGATTTACGTTTGGTTATTGTACAAATTAAATAAAAAAAAAAAGAAAGAAGAAACAATAAGTCCAATTTCTAATGAAGAACAACTTGAAAAACAAAATATAACATTTTAAAGATGAGGCTATTCTTTTTCCCTTTTTTCTTTTTTTAATAAAGCAGAATAACAATAACAAAAATGACTTCTCAAAATTTCATACAGTTTGATTCATAATAGTAAAAATTATGTCGAAATAAAAGCAAACAAGTCTTAAAAATTATACTTTGCATTAGTCTTGATTGTTATGAAGTTTCTGGATGCACCATTATAATAATATAAAATATTTTGTAAGTCGGTTAACCGACTTAACTTTATGTATAAATATATGTGAAGCCTCAGAATAAATGAATATACTTTACTGCTCTTCTCATCTCTCTCTCTTTCAATTATTGGTTTTTGTTTAATTTATTATGTTTGTTTCTCTCGCCTCTCTCCTGCTATCTCACTTTTGCTGTCAAATTTGTCACAAGTCCCTGGTAAATTCTCTTTAAGCCCCTGATGAATATTAATTTTATTATATTCATTTATTTTAATTTTATAACACGTTATCAGCACGATCTTGAACCTGAAGTTCTTGATATTCTGACTCAATCAATGTACGGCTCTGCCGACTCAACCAATGTACGGCTCTGCCGACTCAATTATTATTATCATGCATTACAGATCTACCTATTTAATTTTATTTATTTACTTATTGTTACATACTATATGTGCAGCTCTGTTATTATTATTTACTATTTTTATTATGTATTTCATGCACGGCTATGCCGGCTCAATATATTATTAATGAATTGATTTGTTATCTCTGTTATATATTTATATTTTATGTATTCTATTATCTTAAATTTATAATGTACTAGAACCTGAAGTTCTGGATTTTAATCAATGGAATCTGAAGTTCTAAATATTTATTGTTAAAACCTGAAGTTATAATTTTTTGATCTGAAGTTCTAAACATATAAATGAAATTTTTGGCAACCTGAAGTTTCAAATATATCATTTTGATTATGTCACTAATTGTGATATTTTATGTGTATAGTCATGTCAAATATCGCAAAACCAGAATTTGCTCTACTGGACATATCAGGAAATAATTATCTTTCATGGATCCTTGATGTAGAGCTGTATCTGCAGTCCAAGGGCTTAGCTGATACAATTAGAGATAATAATGAAACATCTCTACAGGATAAAGCAACTACAATGATCTTTATCCGCCGCCATTTACATGAGAGCCTGAAGACTCAATACCTCATAATTAAAGATCCACTGACTTTGTGGAAAAATTTAAAGGACAGGTATGACCATCAGAAAACCGTCGTCCTCCCAGAGCCCGGCATGAGTGGAGTAATTTAAGACTCCAAGATTTCAAATCAGTCGCTGATTATAATTCTGTCATGTTTAAGATAACCTCACAGCTGAACTTGTGTGGTGAAAAACTGACTGATGCAGATCTGTTGGAAAAGACATATACTACTTTTCATGCATCTAATGTGCTCCTGCAGCAGCAATATAGAGAACGCAGGTTTACAAAATACTCTGAATTAATCTCATGTCTCTTAGTGGCAGAACAAAATAATGAGCTTCTGATAAAAAATCATGAACTCCGCCCTGCTGGCGCAGTTGCACTTCCAGAAGCAAATGCTAACACAAATAAAGGCCGTGGACGTGGACGCGAACGTGGTAATCATGGTCGTGGTGGGTATAAATTTTCAAATAATCGAAACCAGAAAAACATCTCTCAAAAGTGGAATGTTTATAATGCTAAACATAACAAGCGCAAAAATGCAGAGAAAAAGGTCCCCAAAAATTATGAAGATGTTTGTTTCAGATGTGGTATGTCTGGACACTGGTCTCGTACCTGTCGTACGGCTAAGCATTTGGTTGATCTGTATCAAGCCTCTGTAAAGGGGAAGGAAAAGAAAATTGATACAAATTTTGCAGATCAAAGTGATGATCCTGTAGATATCACAAGCCTGAACTTATCGGATTTTCTTGATAATACGGCTGGAAAAGTGGATTACTCAATTGGTGATAGAGATATCCATACCAATTAGAAAGTTGCCTAGTTAATATATTCATATTAACTTTTGTTATGTTAGTACATATTTTTGTAATCTTCCAGAAGTAAGATAACTTATTTTGCTTTATATTTTGTTATCAATGATGTACTAACATATGGTTTATCTGATGAAAGACGGATATGGATGAATTATCTATTCTCAAAAAAAGAAAGGTGCAGATATATGTATTGTTGACAGTGCAACAACACATACTATTCTTTAGAATAAGAAATATTTCTCAAATTTGACAGTAGCCAAAGCCAAAGTAAATACTATATCAGGTCCTGTAGATCTGGTTGAAGGTTCTGGAAGAGCCATAATCTTATTGACAAATGGTACTAAATTATATATAAATGGTGCATTATACTCTAGTAGATCTAGAAGAAATCTACTCAGTTTCAAAGATATACGTAGTAACGGATATCATATTGAAATTACAAATGAGAAGAATGTTGAATATTTATGCATCACTAAAATTATCTCAGGCCAGAAGCTAATTGTAGAAAAACTCAGAGCTTTCTCATCTGGGTTGTATTATACAATTATGAGATCAATTGAAACTTATGTAGTTTCAAGCCAGAAGCTCTTAAAACCAATAACATTTCGACTTTGGCATAACCGTCTTGGTCATCCAGGATCTATGATGATGTGTAGAATCATTGAAAATTCTCATGGGCACCCATTAAAGAACCTGAAGATTCTATTATCCAATGACAATATATGCACTGTCTGTTCACAAGGAAAATTGGTAATTAAACCATCTATTTCTAAGGTTGGTTTTGAATCTCCATCTTTCCTGCAAAAAATACAATGAGATATATATGGACCCATTCATCCACCCAGTGGACCATTCCGTTATTTTATGGTATTAATTGATGCATTAGTAAGGTGGTCACATGTATGTTTATTATCCAGTCGTAACATTGCTTTTGCTAGATTGCTTGCTCAAATCATTAGACTCCGAGCACAATTTCCAGATTATCCAATCAAGAGTATACGACTAGATAATGCTGGTGAGTTTACATCAAAAACATTTGATGATTATTGCACATCAATCGGAATTGATGTTGAACATCCAGTCCCACATGTACATACCCAGAATGGTCTAGCAGAATCATTCATCAAACGTATCCAGGTGATTGCTAGAACTTTATTGTTACAAACCAAATTACCGGTTTCTGCTTGGGGACATGCTGTTTTACATGCAGCAACATTGATTCGACTTAGGCCTGCAGCTTATCACCAATACTCTCCATTACAACTTGTACTTGGGCACCAACCTGATATTTCTCATTTACGAATTTTTGGTTGTGTCTTACAGATTGTCATTTTGACGAGACAACTTTCTCACCATTAGGGGGAGGAAAAATTTCTCCTGAAGAGAAGCATAAGAAAAATGTCACTATTGGAGAGAAAAATGAGATATCATGGAAGGAGACAACAATATATCACTTGGATCCTCGCACTACCCAATGTGAAAGTGAGGTACGAAGAATAGTTAATCTTCAGATG
The DNA here is from genome assembly GCA_022984855.1 of Dimocarpus longan. NCBI lineage: Eukaryota > Viridiplantae > Streptophyta > Magnoliopsida > Sapindales > Sapindaceae > Dimocarpus > Dimocarpus longan. The sequence goes on along the minus strand of CM041018.1, from coordinate 26,609,460 downwards.
ATTGCGAATCAGTTGCCAGATGCATTTACTGATGCTGCTAAAGTGATAAAATCAAACATATCAGCTGCCAATACACCAGCTAGAATAATTGTTCCTGTAGGACAATGTAATCAGAACGTAACAAATGAATCATCTACTGTACGCCAGAAGCGTGGTAGACCAATGGGCTCAAAAGATAGTATTCCTCGAAAACGGAGAATGAAAAATTCTGATTCTTCTGAAAATAATATTCAAGCGACAAAATCTATTATCTCTGAAAGATTAACTCCAGAAGAGTTGCCAATCCCTGAAGAGACTAAAACCCCCAAAGAGGTACAAACAATTGATGAGCCACAAAATTCTGGAAATCAAGAAATTTCAATCAATTGTGCTGAAGGTATGTGGAATCGTAATGAAATAATCATCGATGATATATTTTCATATACAGTAGCTTTGACAGTTATGAACGATGATTATGAACCACATACTGTTAATGAATGTAGACAAAGACACGATTGGCCTAAATGGAAAAATGCAATTCAAGCAGAATTAAGTTCCTTAGCCAAACGTAAAGTCTTTGGACCTGTAGTCCAAACGCCTAAAAATGTCAAACCTGTTGGATACAAATGGGTATTTGTACGGAAACGTAATGAAAAGAATGAGATTGCAAGATATAAAGCAAGGCTTGTTGCACAAGGTTTCTCACAGAGACCAGGGATTGATTATGATGAGACGTATTCACCAGTGATGGATACAATTATTTTTAGATTTTTGATCAGTTTAGCAGTCTCAGAAGGACTCGAAATGCAACTTATGGACGTAGTGACAACATATTTATATGGATCACTCGATACTGATATCTATATGAAAATTCCTGAAGGATTTAAGATGCTTGAAGCATACAAATCAAAAGCCAACAATGTTTATTCAATTAAATTGCAACGATCCTTGTATGGATTAAAACAATCTGGACGAATGTGGTATAATCGTCTTAGCAAATACCTGACAAACGAAGGATATATTAATAATCCTATATGTCCATGTGTTTTCATAAAGAAAACAGAATCTGGATTTGCTATTGTTGCAGTTTATGTTGATGATATGAATTTAATCGGAACACCTGAAGAGCTCCGAAAAACTGCTGACTATTTAAAAAGAGAATTTGAGATGAAAGATTTGGGACAAACGAAATATTATCTCGGCTTGAAAATCGAGCACAAATCACACGGAGTACTTATCCATCAATCAGCATATATTGAAAAAATCCTAAAATGGTTCAATATGGATAAAGCTCACCCTTTGAGTACCCCTATGGTTGTTCGATCTCTTGATTCTAAGAATGATCCATTTCGACCTAAAGAAGATGATGAACAAATACTTGGTCCAGAAGTACCATATCTAAGTGCAATTGGTGCCTTATTATATTTAGCACAATGTACTAGACCTGATATTGTTTTTTCAGTAAATTTGTTGGCCAGGTTCAGTTCTGAACCAACACGATGACATTGGAATGCGTCGAGTATGTAAATTACATAATTAATTCTGAAGTATTTTTCAGGGGGAGAATATTAAATCAATGTGGACATATGTGCACTGCACTCTTTTTCCCTTCGATCAGGTTTTATCCCACTGGGTTTTCCTGACAAGGTTTTTAATGAGGCAGTCATTTTAAGCACATCCAAATATTATTAAATCCAGAAGATTATAATATTTTAGATTCAGCAGATCATAAAAAAAAATATTTTGTTTAGATTTTACTGGTAGAAAATTTTGAATATATTATAATGGTATCATCCAAGGGGGAGTGTTATGAAGTTTCTGGATGCATCATTATAATAATATAAAATATTTTGTAAGTCGGTTAACCGACTTAACTTTATGTATAAATATATGTGAAGCCTCAGAATAAATGAATATATTTTACTGCTCTTCTCATCTCTCTCTCTTTCAATTATTGGTTTTTGTTTAATTTATTATGTTTGTTTCTCTTGCCTCTCTCCCGCTGTCTCACTTTTGCTGTCAAATTTATCACAAGTTCCTGGTAAATTCTCTTTAAGCCCCTGATGATTATTAATTTTATTATATTCATTTATTTTAATTTTATAACATTGATATATATATATATATCCCATGAGGCTATAAAATTTTTTTATTTTAAAACTTAAGGTGGAATTAATAGACTGGAGTCCGGAAGTAGGTTGTCCATATTAGGACGAAATAGCCTAAAATCTGGAAACTTTGACGATAAAAATTAATATTTTCAAAGTCGATTGATTAATTTTCAACGATTCCAGGTATGACAAAAAATGACAGTTTACCAAATAAAGAGATATTTTGACATAGAAATCTAATATCTTACACTTAACTTTTTTTAACAAAAATAAAATGAATCAGAGATGCTCATTTAATGTCATTAGCATTTTAGAATGTGAAAACGGGCAATGTACAGGGAAAATTCTTCGAACTCTTTCCATAAAATATGAATAGAGCTACCTAATAATTGACCTAAATGTGTCAAATGGGTGGCGCTAGTGCAAATCAGCCCATGAGTATTTGAACTGTTTCCAAACGTGCTGAACCGAGGAGAAAATTTATATTTGCTGCGTACTTCTCCATCAAGCACATTTTTTTATTTTTCAAGTGATAGTCGGGAGCAGCTAAAATATGACTATACGTGGCGTGTCTGGAGAACATTTTCCTAGAAGGGGAAGAGAGCAACCTTATCAAGTGGAGGGACACTTCATAACATGTGAGGAAAATGTTTACAACTTTATAGGACTTAGATGTAAAACTCTTACCTCTTAAGGGCAGTCAGCGGTATTGTGGTATTTACCACTAGACTACGGTTCGTTGTCTCCATTAAGCACTTTTTAAAATAAAAATAATAAACTGCTAGGAAATTAAATAATCTAACTATAGTTATAAATATCCTAACATAAGTGTATTAGACCAACGGATATGCTACGTGATTCACACATAGATATATCACAAATTTAAATAATAAATAACATCGATTATGTAATTGGATGACTGGCAAAACAAGGCTTCAAGTAACACATAGATAGAAAAAAGCACAAGAAGACAATTTGTATTGCCAGAGAGAAAGTTATATTTGCTACAGACTATTCTCAATATATTATTAAATACATATTTGATAAATACAAGGAATGAACAACTCATTATCCAATACGCTATAACTAGTGGTCCTTGTTTTGGAACTAATTGTGTTGTGTTGTGATTGAAAGATTTTGAATCACATGACCAAACTGAGTGACCAAATGCTACCAAGCTGTCGGTTGCATTCAGGGTCTGCTTGTCGCCTTTTTTATTATTCTCGCTCTATCTTCGAGAATTTTAATACATATTTTTTTTATGTGCAATTGCGTAAATAATGAAAGCAATAAAAACCTTATGTAGGCTTTGTCTAAGCAACAGTGTCTTATCATGGAGACACAACCCTCTTATAGAAATATGACTTCACATGGAAAAATATAATTCTATTTTGTCTTGAGAATCATGATTCTTTAGGAGAGACATGATGTATCATCGTGTGTGGATGCATTATTTTTATGATGTATCTTCTCATATTAAAGTTGCCTATAACTTTAATGAAGCGTAATATAGAAGGTATTTGTGCAATTTACCCATGTTTTTATACGTGTAGTTTACTTTTTAAATTTTTTAAGGTCTTACATTTAACATATTTTAATTAACTAATATCATTTCTTGGAACTATACTTTAAAATTATTTAAATCTAAACAATTTTTCTAAACAAAATGATTTTGATTTTACAAAGTTAAATTACAAAGTAGTATTGCAAATTTCCCCAAGTGTCAGACGGTAGACAGCGTGGTGTTTAAGCGGTTTGACACATTAAAAAACAAAATACATATATAAAGATCCGGAAGCTGGATAAGATTGTAATTATTTCTAAAATTGAGTGTAAAAGTAGAACTTTAATCAAACAAAACCCATTTGCCCTTCTTCTTCGGTTATAAGATTCGACTTATTGTACATACGAGACAGGGAAGACAAGTCCAAATTAAATGTTTATTAAAAAAAAAAAAAATTCCAAATAAAATGCTGTGGTCATGAATGAAAAGACTTTAAAGATTTGACAGAGAGAAGACACCAACCTGCGCGAAGTGTTATGCTCATTAAATTTAGGGTGCGGTTGGAGGACAAACTATAAGGCCACAACGGCTAAACTTCATGGAGACCAGCATTTGGTAGCAACATGGAAGACAGTAGAACAGCCACCTTCACAGTGTAATTATAACCCCATTTAAGGCAGCATGTGAGGCATTCCAGGTTATCCATAACTTTAGGTTTGAAAAATGATAAATTTAGTATTTTTATGCTTATAAAAACAATATCTAATTTTCTCATTCAATGAAACTAGCAAATTATTTCATTCCATTTTATCCGATTTATGATATTAACTTAACTAATTAATTCAATCCATGATACAATAAACTAGTGGGGTAAGCTAGACAATATCTTTTTGGTTGGGCTAAGATTGTTTTTCTTTTACAACATTTATATGAGAAAAATAATCTTTCAAATGCTCAATTGACAAAGTTAATTTTATTTTATACATCTATATATATATATATATATAGATATAGTAAGAGATATAATGGTCATATATTCTATTTTAAAAGCAAAAGGAAAAGAAGACGGTGCAAAATAATAAATAAATGGAAAAATCTTGAAGAACACTGACTTTTGATGAATTATCTATTTTTTTTTTATATAGTTTCGTTTTTATCTAAAATATTACCTGATTTTTTAATAAACATCCAAAATAGCCTCTAAAGGTATATGAAATAACGATAATAACCCTAACGGTCATAGATTCCATTAGATTGACATTGTTGATTGTTTGTCTTCAGGGGTAAAATTGAAAATATTAATTAAAATATAAAAAATCAAAATAAATAATATTAAATATAAAATTATAAAAAAATATTTTTATTAAAAAATAGAAAAATATATAAGAATTTAAAAAAAGAATTCCTCTTAATTCATCTCTTTCTCTCTCTCTCTCTCTCTCATCTTTTCCCCTTCTTTTTCCATCTTCGACTAGATTTACAGGTGGATCAATGACGATGACATAGTGAGTTGGACAGTGAAATAGTTGGAGACCCGAACTGGATCTCAACCGGTCTCTATTGTGGAGACCCAACTAGTTATCAATTGTTGTGGTGTATTATTATTATTATTTTTGGCTATTTGATTGTTATTTTTTGAGTTATTGATTTCTGTTGATTGGATTTTTTATTTTGATGGTGTGTGCTAATGATCGATGATTATGGAAGATTGATGATGGGAAATCTGGATCAATAGATGTTGAAGGTTTATGATGATGATGATTGGATCTTCACCATCCATCCAAATATTTGGATGGTCGAGATCTATATATTTTTTTAAATTTTTATTTTTAAATATCATTTTATAATTATTTTTTCAAATAAAAAGCTGAGGGGTAAAAATATCTTTTTACTTGTTCTTTAATTTTTCTATTAACTTTATAACAGAATGTGGAAATTGGATAAAAACGAAATTGTATATATAAAAAAAAGATAATCCATCAAAAGTCGTGGGGTTTTAGGATTTGACCTAAATAAATATACCATGTAAGTACAACACCTTGAGGCTGAACTCTGATCAAGTCAGGTTAGGAAATATTTCCAAAAAAAAAAAAGATAATCCCAAAAAACTCATTATATTTACAAAAATATTCATTTTACCACATGTGTTTCACTGTTGTCCAAAATCTCCCATGATATTAAGAAATTAATAGAAAATATTAATTTTACCCTTTATGATTTCATTATCAATTTGTATTCATCGGGGACATTTTCTTCATTTTATCACCTCTAGAGGGTATTTTGAGTATTTTTATTAACGTCGAGGGATTTTAGATAAAAACGAAATCATATGTGGTAAAATAAATATTTTTACAAACTATAATGGATTTTTTTTGGATTATCACAAAAAAAAAAAAAAAAGTCAGGTTGGGAAAGAGGGTGAAACTCCATTGTGCTCACTGTTTTAGATTGCTATAAATAATAATTAATGATGTGATGAGATAAACCAGGTTCGAGCTTCGTTTCTCACCGATGTGTGGATCTATATATATATATATATATATATCAATTTTCCACTTGTGTGTATGTCCCTCCTCTCGATTTTTGGAAACTTTGTTCCGGACCGCACCTTAAAATTTATATCAAGAGGTTCCGACTGTAGTACCTTTACTTATAATATGTACTTTGTTAAAAAAATAATAATAAAGCTTGGGTCATATTTCACTCACTCAAATTCTAAATTTACAATAACAACAACAACAATAATAATAAAGGAACTCCAAAGTGTCATCCAAAGAGTTGAATTCCAATTTTTCACTTGTGTGTATGTCCCTCCTCTCAATTTTTAGGAGCTTTGTTCCGGACCATACCTTAAAATTTATATCAGGAGGTTCCGATTGTAGTATCTATACTTGTAATATGTACTTTGTTAAAAAAAAAAAAAAAAATTAAGTTTGTGTCATATTTCACTCACTCAAATTCTAAATTTACAATAACAACAACAACAATAATATAAACGAACTCCAAAATGTCATCCTAAGAGTTGAATTCCAATTTTCCACTTGTGTGTATATCCCTCCTCCTGATTTTTGGGAGTTTTGTTCCGAACCGTACCTTAAAATTTATATCAAGAGGTTCCGATTGTAGTACCTATACTTGTAATATGTACTTTTTTTTTTAAAAAAAAAAAATTAAGCTTGAATCATATTTCACTCACTCAAATTCTAAATTTACAATAACAACAAAAACAATAATAATAAACGAACTCCAAAATGTCATCCAAAGAGTTGAATTCCAATGTTCCAAGAGGACAAGAAGTATACACACCTATATTTTTGGCTAGAAAATTTCCCATCGTTTGGGCAACTTTTAGTGTTTGCAATCATGATTTGTTTACTTTGGTTTCATAATAGACACCCTTCATCATACATTGTTAATACAGTTATTTTGCACCTAAATGTATGAAAATTATACACTTATATACACGATTTGATTACCTCATAAGAGATTCTTACATTACCATTCATAAGAATTTTGATTATTGAATCCAATCAATTTTAAAATTTCGATTGAATTATTCCCAGCCTAGCCCAAGCCAATCAATTTTAACCTTACCTTGTTAGGAACTAATTAAAATTTATACAATATCTTAGGAAGCATATTCAATTAAAATAAACGAAATTTAAAGAAACCAGAGATAAGAAGCAAAATAAATTTTATTAATAAAGAAAAGAAATTCATAAGAGTACATGAAAAACAATAATCATCACTTGTAAACAACAAATCCACAGGCCGAAACAAAAATAACTATAACAAATGAAGAGCCAAATTTGTTTGGCACTTAGGCAGGACGGCAACATATAAATTAATTACATACCATGACATTTTTTTTCCTATGACACATACTATTACAAATTTATTCCACAAAAAACTACAAAAAATTCAAATGTATTTTATATTTGGATGGTCTCCAAATAGATAGGAAGGCCTTTCACTGGAATTGGTGATGGAATGTATTCAATTTTCTCATCCGGAAACACTTTCTTGAATTTGAATTTCGTGACCACATTGTGAATGAAAACAAGTATTTCCAATCGAGCATACTCTTTTCCAGGGCACATTCGAGGTCCTCCTCCAAATGGTACGAAAGTGAAAGGAGCAGGTCCATTTCCTTCGAATCTTGAAGGATCAAACTTTTCTGGTTCTGGGAAATATTTGGGATTCTTATGGGTTGTATGAACAGTCCAAAATGTCTGCATGAAAATTTGTTTTAATAACTCCTGATTTTGACAGGTTAAAAGATATTTAAGTTTAAATGTATAGGTTGTTTAGAATGTGTGTTTGACTTTAGGTATGTTTACTTATCAATAACAATTCATTATGTCAAAAAAATCGTTTTTCATAATGATAGAATAAAAGGTGCTACATCCAAAGTAAGAGACTATAGTTCTATAACGTATAGATCAATATTCTCAACGTAAACTAAATCCAGGATCCTGAAATTGGAGAGCCCACATAACCTAAAAATCAAGAGAAATTATAAATGTTACCTTCCATCCTTTTGGAATGGTGTAGCCAGCATAAGTGAAATCAGTTATGGTTTCTCTGAAAGCTCCATTAGCAGGTGGACAGAGCCTCATAACTTCACATACCACACACCATGTATACTTCATCTTTTGAATATCTTCCCAATTCAAATGCTCTCTTTCTCCTTTGGACCTCAAAATCTCCATTTGTTCTGCATTCCGTTATTAAAAACAAGAACTCTATATCATATTAAATCTCAAATATATAGCAAACCATAATATTAGTTCTTTTTATGTCAACCAAGATCAGTTCATACCAATTAAGACGAATTATATTCTTACCTCTTATTAACTTTTCTCACTTACCTTAAATCACCACTATAACACATGTAAGTTAATGTTTTCAATAAATTTCAAAAACATTTATAGTAAAGAAATATGTTGCAATTCGCGCTAAAGGGGTGCTACAAATAATATAATGCAGTAAATAAGTTTTGCTAATGGTTAATTATTATTTTTTTTTTCTTTTTTGATGAATGCTGATAGATAATTATATTGCTTGGATATGTCAAGATGGATCATTGATAGCATGGTCTGAATGACTACTCTTGCAGCAGGGGTGAGAACAACTTTTACGAAGAGGAGACTCATAGCCCACACATAGTATTTTAAAATATAAAGATGAGACTTAAACTTTTGACCACTTAGGGTCAAAGTAAATACTCAATCACTGTTACTAAAGGGTGATGTGTGAACATAAAAGACTTAATTTTGAGATAAAAATATTAGAAAATTTTAATATTTGTCACGACTTTATATCAGCAGCAAATATAACATTCCATTGTACTGATTTCAATTAATTATTGCATACGCTAATTGCTATAAGTGTACAATGATTAGTGTGTTAGTTACCGTCAAAGACCTTGCGGTAGACACCAGGGTACTCAGCTAGATAGCTGATGATGAATGTGATTGCTGTACTCGTAGTATCATGGCTGGCAATGAAAAAACCTACGATCTTATTAGAAATCTCCATCTCATTTAATCCATCGAGAAGCATGCTAGTCAACAAGTCCATAGTTCCTGAATTTCTATCTTCTTCCAGCTCCAACTTCCTCTTTGAAATTATAGCTGTAAGCTCCTGCCGAATTGTTTTGCCTGCTTTGCAGGCACGGTTGAAAGTTGTTCCTGGAAGATCAATTGGCACTGAAATCAACCCGGCTGTGGCCTGAGCGAAAGGCTCGGCAAACTTGGCTACATGTTTTGGATTCACAACGCTGATGAAGAGTCTGCATGCCAATGCAAATGTGTATTTTTTGGACAAAGGAAAGACTTTCACTTCCTTGTATGGAGACCATTCTTTCTGGAGATGTTCTATCGCCATGGAATCCATTACAGGAATGTAATGTTGGAGGGATTCAGGTTTTAGAAATGGAGGCAAGAAGCTGCGCAATTTGGTGGATTCTTCCAAGGAAGAATTGTTGATACAAGAGGGATCCATCAGGGCCTTTTTTATGGAATGTGGCCACCAGGAGGTGACATATTTGTTTTGGCCTGAGAACAAGAATTTGTTACCGGAAGCACCACAAAACACAGCCATGTCTTCTCCAAGCAGGGAGGATCGAAACACATCCGGAGAGTATTTGCTCATTCGATCAGTGATGAAATTCTCCGGAGTCCCTCTTCGTGCAGCCATGACATAGGCCAACGTTTCTCCTATTAATGGCAAGCCTTTTTTCCCCGGTGGGATATTTTTCGTGGCAGATGATTTGTAACTATAGAAAAAGTAGACGAAACCAATAGAGATGTAGAGGACTACAAAGTGAAGTAAGTATTGATTGAAGAAATCAAGATAATCCATTTCTTTTGATTGAGTGGTTCCAAGTATGCAAAAAAGTGTAGAAGTGAAGATGCTTTGAGAATAAAGCAATCTAGGATACCATATTTATATGAAATAGTGATGGTATGGCTTGAAACTAATGTATCAAAAGATGGCATCTCTATAGGGACAAAAGATAGAATAATGTGAAGTAGTACTAAAATCAAATATTGGTACACCAAATCAAGTCTATGTTATCGTTATTTTATGTTGAGTATAATATATTTGACTAATAAACTTTGGCTTATTAAGGTCTACTTCTGTATGATATATTCTTTGTTCCTCAAGCTTTATCAATGTTTTTCGTAACATGTAAACAAAATTTTGGTTTATATATTATTTGTTTTTCAAGCTTTATCAATGCATTTCGTAGCATGTAATCAAAATTTCGGTTCACTTATTTATTTTTCAGTAAAATTTATGGATGCTATTCAAAGCATGTCAATTAACAATTAGATTTTTTTTTTTTTTGGAGATAACATCTTTAATTAGTGAGGGGAAGAGAATGTGATAAATATCAAATGGTAACTCCACATTTTAAAATGATTGATTTGGAGTGGTGGATTGTTTTTATAAGTAAAGATTATCTGTCAATCTTTTGTTTTTACTAATATTTTTATGAGAAAAATTTAAGTTTAAGTGATATAAGATAGAGAAAAACTAAAATAATTTTAGTTATTCACTGTTTATTATGTTAATATCTCATTAAATTATCAAAAAATTAATAATAAAAAAAAATCCTTGCCCTGCTTCTATTAAGTGATTTTATAAGATGCGACTTGTAATGGACGTAAAAAAATTATTGAATAAAGAAAAAGTTGAATGATGAGTCGGTGGACTCCGTGGGCTTTAAAAAAAAAACAAAAAACAAAAGGTGGAGAGAGTTGAAATAAAAGCAAAAGCACCGTCGCATGTGTACTAATGTGGCACACCACCTTATTGATCGTGCCTTTCCCTCTTAGGAGCATAGACATTAGACTTTGGCTTGATCCTAAGCCTGCATATATATCTTTTTTTTTTTTTATTACATTATATAATTGGACATGATTTGAATAATAATTAAGATAAAATGAAATTACACACTAAACGTGCGGTCTGAAAGAAAAAAAATAATTCATATATAGGTAGAGAGAATACTTTCGTATAGAAAAGAGAGAAAATCTCTTCTTATTTTAAATGAAAAGATTGGGTGTGCTTATCAAATGCACGACTGAAAAGAAAGGGTGCAAGTTTATCATTGAACTGACGGACCAATCACGAATATCTTTTCTTATATAATGGCAAGTTTGTTACTTCAAAAAAAAATAAAAATAAAAAATAAAGTCACAACTAGCAGACATTTGGGAAAAGCACTGACATTTGACAATTGCAAAGTTTGAAAATGAAATGAGACAAAATTCTGGTAGAAAGGTTCCGGCATATTGTTGCTCGGGCAACAAACTAGACCATTTTGAATTCAAATAACAAAGTTTTTTTTATTTTTATTTTTATTATTATATATATCATGAGTATATTATATATCATGTAACTTATAGGATACTCTTAATTAAAATCTTTAAGGTGTAGTCGGAAACTAAAGCTCTTATAAGAGAAAGGTAAGATCCACATCGCGTGGAAAAATTGTCTCTAACTTAAAGATTTTAGATACAGATCGAACCATAGACATGTGATCCAAATAGGCTAAACTCTCATTGGTTGAGTGTCACTGATACCAACAACCATCTGCCAAATAACAAAGACTTGAACCATGCAATTTCAACAACTATATTAGATAAAGCCCGATATTTGATTACGCACTGAACCGGGCTATCACATGCTTTTCACACTCATTGGGCACTATTATTCTTAGTCCCTTAAGTGTAACATTTTTATTTTTTTGAAATATAGTAGTTCAAAACAAATTTGTACTAACAAATTGTTGCCATAGGTCCAAGTTTCCCATAAACATGATAAGTGGGTCTCTACTTTTATACCGGCCACCCCCTCTATTTTTCAAACCATACTATTACCTTCTCTGTCTAAACTTGCCAAAGCAATTGTTATTTGAATAGGGTGTTATGCTACTTCCATTAGTCCCTATGATCTTCTAGGCCTTTTATTTTGTGAGATCTTTATCCACAGTTAATGAACCTTATAGTTGGCTGTATTTATTGCTTGTATTCAAAATGTTAGCTATTCTTAATTTGGTTTGTAAAATTTTTTCCAATTTAGAGCAAACCTTGTATGACGTAATTTAGTCAATCATCTTTGCCAAAATCGGTTCTAATATAGAGCTCAAACACCAATCTTTTGTCTCTATAAAGTTTGAGTTCTTTGAAACGGCGTTGTTTTGGGTAACTTTTTTTTTTGCACACGTGAAGTAGTGTCATGTGTGAAGTCTAGTATTTTGTTTTTACTTTTTATATTTTTTAAAGCAAAGGGCAAATAAGTTAGAGAAATATCAAAATCTATTGTGGGGATCAAACATTAATTACATTTTGGGTACCTAGGCTCATAAATAAGAGACAACTACTCATACAATTGACCACTAAAACTTTAGTGAATAGGGAGATGATTAACTATCTCTATTCTGAGCTCATGTATGTGCAAAGTAAAGTATTTTTGCCATTTTCATTTTTGTTCTTAACATATATAATTAGAAAGTAATTTGACTATTCAGGAACATTAATGTCTAGTGGACTATTGATTCCCATCATAACTTACAAGCACTTAAATAAGAAGTTGGATTGTGGTCATAAACATAATTTGGTGGTAATCACGTTGGGCTGAATTGATCCACTTCAAACCTAAGCAAATGTCTCGTATCTAACCCTCCAAACGAACTTTCAATTGAAAATCAATATTTACGCCCATTTAAAATTTTATATACACCCATCCAAAATGGACCGAGGTCCTACGGTTTAGGGCGGGTCAAGGTTTTTGACACCATTAATTGTGAGTAGATGAAAATTGCATGTATAGCACAACCTTATTTATACAAAATTGTTCTAATTAAAACTCTTCTTATGATTTTTTTGTTTTTGTTTTTGTTTTTGTTTTTGTTTTTATCTAACTTCTAATCTAGATAACCCGCCTTGCATTGTTAGACTTGACAGAAAATCATTAGTTTGTGGTTGTATTACCGATGCACATGCATCTGACTGCTTAAGATCATAACTCATAAGAAAATTAAAGAAACTATAAATAACCACATGCTCCATAATTCATCCAAATCTTTCCACGATGGTAATAGATAACATAATCATAATCCGAAAAATTCTAACCCAATACATGTCAAGATCTTAATACACTTGATCATATTAAATTCAAAATAAGAATCAAAATATGTTAGCAAAAGTCTTCGCTTATATAGATTATAATTTCGATATTTCCCAACAAACCGTAATACATTTTGATCATTTGTGTGCCGGTGTGTAAGCTAAAGTCTGTGAATCTTGATAAGTTGGGTCCGAACGTAACTCAAACGTTCCAGTACCCGGATTAGGTTCCAAATTAAAATCTAATACTCACAGTGTCTTCTTTATCTTTTTTTTTTTTTTTTTGAAAGGCACACAGTGTCTTTTCGATTCTAAACTTGTAGCCTTTCTATGTCTCGCTCACTGTTTAGTATTTATTATTATTGAATACAAATCGTGTTGCCGTTTTTTATTTAAATTCTCAATTCAATTCATCATCACACGCAGTCCCTTTGGCTTCCTCTGTCACTTGCTTTCTTCCCAAGCAAGTAATCTTCTGCTTCACTTTTTGTATCATTTTTTATTGCTTTCTTCATCTGGGTTGATTTTATATTGCTTTTCTTCATCTGGGGTGTTGTGAATTTCTCTGATATTCCATGTTCTGTGCTTGTTTGATGTTAACATGAATACCTTGACCTTCTTTGTGCGAGATAATCATGACTGCTTCATGCATTTGGCTTTGGTGAATAGTAATTTGATGGGGTTGGTTGATTAGCTGCATAAATGTGTTTTGTTGTTTCGTTGGTATATATATGTCTACAGCAGACATGTTTGAAAAAATCATCTGGGTTAGAGAAATTAGAGCAGTGTAGTTGACACTTTGTTTTTCGGTTTCAACATTTTGACTTGGATGAATTGTTCGTAGATCTTTAGAAGTTCGGAATTTGTGGATCTTCTTGTTAATTAGATGGCTAATTATTACGATTAAAAGGGTATTGGTATTCGAAATGTTAAGGGTTTGATGGAGTGGTAATGTGCATAATAATGATGTTGAAGGGATATGTGTTGTGAGATGCATTTGTTTCTTCATATTTAGTAAGTTTTTCGTGTTGCCAGGTGATTTGGGATTTGTAAGATGGGTGGCAGTTCGATAGATGACGATTGCGAGGTTAATTCTCCATCCAATGAGGTGCGGACTGTGGTTTTAGTTGGACGTACAGGTAATGGCAAGAGTGCAACAGGAAATAGCATTCTTGGAAAAAGGGCGTTTAAGTCAAAGACCAGTTTAAATGGTGTGACTAGCTCTTGTGAATTGCAAAGTGTAACGAGAGGTAGTCAAGTCATTAATGTCGTTGACACTCCTGGTATGAGCCGTCAAATTTGTATTTCGTGCATTTAATTTGTATTTTGAGTGTTTTGGTCCTTTTTACGTTATTTATTTATTTATTTTTGTTTGTGGTGAATGAATTAACATGATATTCCATCTCAGGACTCTTTGATATTTCTGCTGAATCTGACTTTATTGGCAAAGAGATTTTCAAATGTATTGATTTTGCCAAGGATGGGATCCATGCAGTCCTTGTAGTTCTCTCGGTTTTGAACCGTTTTTCAAAAGAAGAAGAATCTGCTCTACTTAGCTTGCAGACTCTCTTTGGCAGCAAAATTATCGACTACATGATTGTAGGCTTCACCGGAGGGGATTTATTCGAAGAAAATGAGGAAACATTAGAGGATTATTTGGGTCATGACTGCCCAAAGCCTTTAAAGGTTAACTTCTGACCATCATAATTCGCTATCATACTTTCGATCGAAGAATGTATTAGGAAACATATCAAAAGTAAAAGATTGTAAATTCAAGCAATCTTTGAAATTAATATTGTGTAGTGGAGAAATGAAATGAAATTAAAATTCTTATTTTAGGACATTTTGGATCTCTGTCAAAATCGGCGAGTGCTATTTGATAACAAGAGTACGGATGAAAGCAAGAGGGCTAAGCATGTTGGAGAGCTTCTTTCTCTTGTGAACATGGTCATACAACAGAATGGTGGGCAGCCATATACAAATGAGTGGGTTGCTGAGTTGAAGGTCAGTTTGTTCGCTCTCTTTGTCAACTTCAGTGCTGTATTTTCCCACCAAATATCTGACGAAAACTTCGTTATTTGTAAACAGAAGGAGCATTTGCCAAAACCTTATTATGATCTGCTGAATCTAATTACTGAGATGGTACTTTTTATGCTTATTGTTATATGAATATATTACTTGGATGTTGTTTTCTTATTTCAGACTTGATTAATATGTAGAGGTTAGTGATTAATGATCAGAGCTCTTGTTCGTATCAGAGATGGTGCACAAAATTTTTGTTTCAGGAGGATTTTCTTTTCTTTTCAACCACTTGCTAGGCTTAATGTTTGGTGTAAAAGTTGAAGCCATTTTTGCAATACGTTTTGTTTATGAAAAAATATTTTATAAGACGCTTAGTTGACGTGTCATGTTGATATTAGTATGACATTTTAATAAAGATAAGATAACATAACACGTCAACTAAGCGTCCTATGAAAGATTTTCTCTTATTTATGGTTAATCTATTTATTTATTTATTATTATTTTATCTTGTTAATTTTTTAGTGTGTCTCGCCTTGTTTATTTATTGGCACTGTAAGGCGTAAATGGTCCTGTACTCACGTTGGTTATTTTTTCACTAGGTTGAGTTGAAGCTCAAGGAGGCAACTGCTAGGCTTGAACAGCAATTGGCAGAGGAGAAAGCTGCACGACGCAAGGCAGAAGAAAGTGCACAATCAGCTCAAGAGAAGTCGAATGCTGAAATGCGTAAGCTTAGAGAGAATTTTAAAAGAGCACAGAGGGAGACTGAGGAGCTTCGTAAGCAAGCTGAAAATCGGTGTGCCATTCTTTGACCTAAGCAATATTCTATGTTTACCACCACCACATTATATGCATTGATGAGGAGTACATGAAAGTGTTTCTACCTTTATTTCTCATCCTCTTTAACTATGTAACGCCGTGGATTCGACTGATTTTAAAGCACTTATCCCTATTGTGTTATTTTCCGTTTTTGGAGCTTCGATTGTAATTTTAAAGATATATTCGTATGTATTATTAATACTTATTATGTTGGATCAGCCATTTCATACCTTTAATTAATAATTATGATAAGTTATAGACTTCCTTTCAATTGATATCTGAGGAGTCTAGTGTTACTCTTTCCATTATCCTTGTCATGAACTAATGAAAGATACAGGAAACTTTTCTTAGCTATAACGTAAGTGTACCTAGGGTTCAACCATAAGATTTTCCTCAGACAAGGTTTTCGGGCCTCTAAATGGGCTTAGTTTCCTTCGGTTTCTGGGCTTTTAATCGGATTTTCTTGTTGACCCTCATCAAATGGGCTACACATTTCAATGTAGGGATCAATTTCACTAACTAGCCCAATAGTGCAAGAAATATATAATTTTCAGTTTGCCTAAGCACACTTGCCTTTTGATTAGTCTCTCCATTATTGATCTTTTCATTGATCTACACAGATTTGGTAACATATATATACTCCTTTGGGCTTCTGCCCAGCTTTTGTTCCCGAAAAAAAAAAAAAAGTAACATATATATATATAATTAATCGTTGGGATTTATTTATTTTGCTTTTTTCTCTTTCCTAATTTTTAAATTTGTAATATTATTATTACGTATTTTAGATCGGTAAACTAGTCAGCAGATAAGAACATTTTTTCAATTTGCTTTTGATTAGATGCAAACAAAAAGAAAAATAAAAAAAGAAAATTATTAGAAATGGCTCAAAAAGGATTGAAATTTTATTTTTGACATGAAATTTATTCATTTTTAATCCTTTAACGTAACTTATACTTGTTTTTAGCCCTGTTTCAGCCTCGAAAAATACTTCTCATACGGATAAACATTTCATGTGCGCAACTGGATGTGAAATATTTTCTCCTATGTGAAATGCTTCTAAGTGAAAGTATTTAAAAATACATTACATGTGGAATGTTATACATGAAAAATTTGAAGGGACTAAAAAAGGTTCAAAATGATTTAAATAATTGTAGCTCATAATGAGCATTACTCAAATAATTAATAAAAGATTTTTTTTTTCTTTTTAGCGCCCAAAAAAAAAGAGCAGAGTTTTAAAAATAGCATTGAATAACTGAGTTAAGTGTTTTTAGATTTTTCCTATGCAAACTAACAATATTGCATAAGAGTGTTAAAAAATTCGATTTAATTTTTCAATGCTATTTTTAAAATTCATTTCTTTTAATAGTATGAGTTGATGCAAAAGTTTGCATATTAAACAACTTTTGTGGTTGGAATTTTGTGACATGCATGCTTGACTAGCTCATATTAATAAAAAGTGACATAGTTGGCAATATTAATAGTTTCTTCACAATGAAATAACCGTCCAACTGATCTTTGCAATGCAACACTATACCCCATTTCTCTGCTGTCTCTCACTCTCACTCTCCTTCTCATTGACAACTGGTCATTGTTACTTTGTACTTAATAATCATCTAATTAATTAATGAAGAACTAACAAGTTCATTAACAGCAACATATGTACAAGCAATGTTTATTAATTAATTAATTGTCTATATTACAAATTCAAGAACTCGGGATAATATGAAAACAAGATCCCATGCATTAATTGCATGCTAGTTTTCTAAGTTAGTCCCATTAAATTAATTAAATAATCTTCCTTAGATTACGATATCCATTTGTGTCTATATATATATATATATATATATATATATATATATATGTTTGACTTGAAGTGTGTCAAGAGGCTGGGAAGAGAGTGAGAGATTAGCAAATCCCATCAATGATGGGGAGAGTAATATGTTGGCTGCACATAGTCGTGGTGGTGGCTGCGACCATGGTGGCGATGGGTAGCGTTCGTGGAGGAGTGGTTACATACGATGGCAGATCATTGATCATTGATGGCCAACGAAATATTTTATTCTCCGGTTCAATTCACTATCCTCGGAGCCCTCCTGAGGTATTCTTTTCTTCTCTATGGATCTTTAGACATGCATATTATGAACTTATTGTTTTTGGTAGGTGACATAATAATGCTTTGAGTTAGATCATTTGTCATTAATTTGAATGAATGTTTAGTTAGTACTCGGGATTGTTAATAAACTTGATCAAATTTGTACCAACCACTCCTCTCTACATTTGCACGTATAATTATTATGTTTGTTAAAAGATTTATAACAATCATTCTAAGTATAGAATAAAGTATTGATGATGTGATAGTTACACATAAATTTATCACATCATCTAAATTATAAATCTCGATAAAATTTTAAATGATGTAGTATTAATATTTTAATAAATGCAATAATTACAAATTAAGAGTTATCATCTCTCCTTCTTAATCATTCTTAATGAGCATTAGTATTGATGGACAAATTATCAGAGAAATTACAATATACAGCAAGGATTACCAATTTTTTTAAAACACCAACAAGTATTACCATTCGTATTACATTTGATTTGAGTAGTAATTTTATTTTATTTTAATCGGAAAGAAATACCTGGATGCTCTCAATTGGCTGTATTGCTTGCAGTTGCCTACAAACTTAATTGCTAGAATAAAAAAAACAAGTACGATCAACTTATTGCTAGAATAAAAATAAACAAGTACAATCAAATCGTAAAAGTCCAAGAGCAACCAATCTCTCACCAATCACAACAAATACTCACTTGTCACTACCAAACCCAAACACCCAAATGCCTGATTCCCTGCTTCTCTCTTCTTTCTCTCTTCTTTACGCTCAACTAAAAATGGCCATCACACTCTGCTTCACTGGAACTCTCCTCCTTCTCCTCCTCATCTTCATCGTCCCTGTCACTTAAATCATCTCTCTCCAGCGAACAAAGCCAACCACCTATGTCTACCTCTATTATAGCCCTGGCTTCCTTTACGAGCATGCGAGTGGGACAATTCCAACCATTGATTCCTCCACGAGTTAATTGAGTTGGGTCGAGTACTAGGCTCAACTTGGCAACTATTCATCTCCGATAAGTAAAACTCCGGTTGGCAGAGCCCCGTTGATTGAGTTCTCGACGATTAGTCTGACTTGTCCGTCAAGTTTTACAGTGATTTGAATAACATTGTGATAATAATTAAAAAAATTTATTAAATTGTTTTATTTTGACACATTAATTCAATTATACTGTATATTGAAACTGAGAATTAAATATACAAACAACATAATGAATTGGCATAATTAGCTGTTTTGCTTAGGAAATATCAGTCCACTCATCGGGAATATCATGCAGGCCAGTGTTGTTGACTTTTCTGTTTATCATGTTTTCTGCGTTGTTTTGATAATAATAATAATAATAATAAGTAGAAGAAGAAGAAAAAGTTGCACCTTTTAATTGTTTTTTCATGGGATTTCATAATTGTGTTTGGAAATTAGTTTTAAATCATGAATCAATTGAACCCTTCATCTTTCTTTGATGTTACAATTTTATCTTATTATGATATTATATGTACTTGATGGATGTCTCTATTAAATAAATAAGATAATGACTCAATATGTGAAGGAATGATCAACCCTGAAATGAAATGTAATTAAAATTATTGATTGTTATTTAATTTTTGAAATGGTAATTTTTATTCTCTACTAATTTTTTTTTTTTTTTTAAAAAAAGGAAGAAACTAATTTATACATAATATGGTTTAACTAATCATTGTTTGTTGGTGATCTAATGCATGAATATTTCATATATATTTTAATATATGTCCCACGAATATTTCTCTAATTAAAATTACAATTGTTGAGAGATTTTTTAACTGATCTTTTCTCATTAAATATTGCTTGATAAGCAAGTGATTTCTTAAACCAAATTTGTATTAAAAATTGCTACTAAGTTTATCGGGGTTGGCTACGAACAAGCTAGCCTGGCACGGATAAGCTTCAGAATCAGATCCATGCAACTACTTCAATTATAATTATAAAGAAAATGAACAAAAGTCCCTTCAAATGCACTTCAACTTGGTAATAAAACAGCCCCTTAAATTTGTTCTTTACATACTAAACAAGATCCTAAATCAATTGCATGTGCTTATTTCCTTCACAGATTTAGGTGATCTTCCTTCTAAACAAAATTTTTTATAAGCTTCTATTTTCGGAAGAGATCGAGATTATTGACGAAAAATTAAATTACTCTACATTTTAAAAGAATCAATGAAAATTAAATTTACTTTTTTTTTTTATAAAAATAAACCAAAACTATAATAGAGGTGATGGAAGCCGACACATGTAGTTTTATAAATTAAATAAGACTAAACTATATATATATACACGTATAATCGTATATATGAATGTATGTATGTTTCAGATGTGGGCTTCTTTGATAAGCAAAGCCAAAAAAGGAGGACTTGATGTGATTCAGACCTATGTGTTTTGGAACCTTCATGAGCCCCAACCAGGCCAGGTATGCATTTTATAACATAATCTCTCTTCGTCATATATCTAATGTATGTATATATTTATCCAAGATGCCATTATTAAGTCAGTGCCATCTTGATATTATTTTATCCATCGATGAATATTCTCATTATTAATGATATATATATTCATGTATATGACTATATGTACATGGTCGATTAATTTTGATTTTGTGTTTGGTTTTGTAGTATGATTTTAGTGGCGGAAAAGATCTTGTAAGGTTCATCAAAGAAATCCAAGCTCAAGGCTTATACGCCAGCCTCAGAATTGGACCCTTCATCGAAGGAGAATGGTCTTATGGGTATAATTTCTAAATTTCTTTCCTTCAAACAGTCTTATGGGTATAATTTCTACATTTCTTTCCTTCAAACATTATTTTGATAAAACACACATGTCCTAATTTTAAAGGGGAAATTTTAATTTAATCCCTCATGTGTAGCAAAATATTATTTTTTTTACTAACCTTTGCATTTTGAATTCCCGTCATCCCTAATGTTTTGAAAATGTATCAATTTAGTCCATCTGACAAAAAAAATGATAATCAAACGTGACAAACGTGGTAAAAAAAGGGATTTACTCTTGATATAATTTAAAATAGTTAAAATAACGTAATTACCTTTTTAAAAACTAATAATTACAAAATAACCATATCTATTATTACAAAATTATCATTAATCACCTTCCAATCAAATTGTGACACATCATTGAGTCAATTTTTTTTTTTTTTAATTAAGAAATAATATTTTTAATATAAAATTAAAAAAAAATTCTTCTTTGTCTTGTACCTTTCATTATCTTCCTCATCTCTAATTTCATCTTCCACATTCATCAAAATCATCATTTTCATCAAACCAAGATCATCCAAATTAAACATCAACATCAAACCGAATATCTCCCAAATCTCTAAAAAAAATGTTTATGCAAATTAAAAAAAAAAAATGTTTATGCATTTTTTTTAAAAAAAAAAAAAAAAAAAAAATTGGAGATGACATTGTCATCTCAAATCAGTCTCCACGGTCAAAAACTGGTCTCTGACAATGGGGACCAGAAGGCCCCCATTGTCAAATGCTAAATCTGATCTCTAACAATGGAGACCAGTGTTGGTCTCCTCGCTGGAGACCTCTCCAGACACTGGAGACCAGGTCTCTGGCTTGGCCTCCACTCCAATGATAGAGGCCAATTTTTAGGTCTCCCTCATTAGAAAGACAATGGTCCCATGGGGACCCATAGAGATCTTTTTTTTTTTTTTTTTTAAATTTGAAAATATTTTTATATATTAAATTAAATATATAAAAATATATATTATATTAAATATATATAAATATATTCAAGTTAAAATAATCAAACTAATCATCTCTCTGTTAAGATTGACTAACAGAATGACTAAATTGATATATTTTCAAAATATTAGGGATAATGAAAATTCAAAATACAAACATTAGTAAAAAAATAATATTTTATCAACCGTCAGGGAGTAAATTAAATTTTTTTTATTTTTAAATTATTAGGACCAACTATCTTAATTATTCGTTATATTTGTATTGAATAAAAGAAAAAAATTGTTTTAAGATAAATAATATAATAAATAGTTGAGATAATTGAGCGTAACAATTTAAAAGTTAGAAGTTAAACCTCAATGTACAATTTATATATATGAGATACGTGATTAAGAGTGCACTGCTACTTGAGTAAAAAGACATTTTATATAGGTTTCTCTTTTTTTAAAAAAAAAAAAAAAAAAAAAAAAACAGGTCAAGTTGTTTCTACAAAAATTTACTGCATTAAATTTTATTTTTATTTCAAAAAATTAATTACTGTACTTTTTATGGTCTTTGTCAATTAATAAAAGAAAAAAAAACATTTATTATTCTGAATTCTTTACTCACAAACTTTAAAAAAAAATAAAAACAAAAAGCAAAATATTTAACAGCAGAAAAGAATAAATATAATTCATGATAAAATTAAAATGATTGCAGAGGGCTGCCATTCTGGTTGCATGACATTCCAGGCATCACATTTCGATGTGACAATGAACCATTCAAGGTATCATCGAACTGTGTCATCAAATTATGATAATGTGTTTGATCAAATCAAATGATTGACTTGACTTTTGGTCTGCTGAAAACTATTGTACTAATTTACTTGCCCTTTTTTGGTATGGAAGGACAACATGCAAAAGTTTACAACAAAAATAGTGAACATGATGAAATCAGAGGGGTTATATGCTTCACAAGCTGGGCCAATCATACTGTCTCAGGTTGGTTGACTTCTTGAAGAGGTTTCAATTGGCACTGTTTAGTTTTGAATTGGGCTGGATTGTGGCATGTTTGGGCCAGGCCAATGGATTGCAAATACAACAAAAGTTGTCGATATTTACACCCCTAGTATGTGCATCCTTCTAGTAAATGCATCCCATTAAATATTTAAATCCTAACTTACATTAAAAAAAAAAAAACAGTTTTGATTATTTTATTTATAAATATATGTAAAATAAAATTAAAAAAATATTAAATTAATCATAATTATAAATTATGATTTTCTAAAACAATATTTAATGGGGTACGATTCATTTACAAATGGTGTCTGTGTAGTTTTAGTAGGGTGCAAATACCTATATGAAAATTGAATTAGGGCTTTGATAAGATTGGACTTGGTTGGATTAGGCCTTGATGGGGGTTAAGCTCAAATTATTATTGTTTTTTAAAACAAAATATAAATTAAGAAAGAAATTATCATTTTTCTACTTATTTAAGTCTTTAAACATCTGATAAGGATTTGACTACTTTACTAATTGAATGATTATAACTTTTAGAACCAATCTAATCATTGTAATTATTGGATAAAGTTATCTAGCAAATAAGGTAACCAAATCTTCATAATAATGTTCAAATGAATCAAAAGTGCTTCATGTCGGACCGGATCCATCATGCCCATTTGACAACTCTATTTATTTATTATTATTATTTGACAAAAAAGTGGTGAATGTCATGGCCCATTTCAATACAATTTGGTCTTGATTTGAACTTGGGTTTGTGTAGATTGAGAATGAGTACCAAAGGGTTGAATATGCTTATGGAGGGGCAGGGCCTCCATACGTTAAATGGGCTG
Organism: Dimocarpus longan; assembly: GCA_022984855.1. Lineage (NCBI taxonomy): Eukaryota > Viridiplantae > Streptophyta > Magnoliopsida > Sapindales > Sapindaceae > Dimocarpus > Dimocarpus longan. Next base: position 26,585,714 of record CM041018.1, on the reverse strand, counting down.
CAGAGATGGCAGTGCAACTTCAAACTGGAGTACCCTGGGTGATGTGCCAGCAAACTGATGCTCCTGATCCAGTGGTTTGTCTCCTTTTCTATCACTATTTTGTTAGTAAGCAGAGTTTTAATATCATACGTGTTGGTGAAAATATTATAGAATTAAATTGATAAAAATATTGAAATTAAAATTTCGAGAATATTTGAGGATATTTTTTATATCGATAACTTCAAAATAGAGAAAAAAATCAAGCATATAGGGCATTGCTTCAATATTTAATTCCTCCATTGTGAAATAGTTTTGCTTTGTTCTTTAATATTTAATTGGAAAAACAATAGCACTTTCTGTTAGTAAATATTTTTAGAAGACTTTTCTCAATCATAAAAACGAAGTGTTTTAGTAAAAAATCATGTGAAAAATACTCTTATAAAGAATGCTTAAAATAATTTGTAAAAACACTTATTAATCAAAAACATTTTCTGTAAATGTACTTCTTAAGTACTTTTAAGTTTTTTTTTTTCCATGATTTAGCATGATCTTTGATATTGTTTCCAACTTTTGATTGTTCTGCCATGAGTTTTAAATGATTTTTCAGTTCAAGATTTTTATGTACATTGTAGATTAATGCATGCAATGGGCGGAAATGTGGGGAGACATTTGCAGGGCCCAACTCACCCAATAAGCCGTCAATTTGGACTGAGAATTACTCTTCTAAGTACGTTGACATACAAAACTATTATGGTTGTATAAAATTAAAAAAAAAAAAAAAAAAAAGGAAGAAGATATTACGGTCTTTAATTAACACAACCACATATATTTAATGCATTTTAATGGGTTATAATGATGTATCAAGTTGTTTACTTCAATAATAATAATGATGATGATGATGATGTATCAAGCTTCGTGTGAAGGTATCAAGTATATGGTGAAGAACAAAGCATGAGATCCGCAGAGGACATTGCATTTCATGTTGCATTATGGATAGCAAGGAATGGAAGCTTTGTAAATTATTATATGGTAAAAAACTCTTCCAGAATTATGATAATGACAATTATAATATTTTTCATTAAAAATCATATGTTAATGTGCATACTTTAAAAGCACACATTAAGGAGATGCTATTATCTATGAATCTGAGAAGACCCTTTTATTGAATTTGTACTATTAATAGTTATCAATCTCAATATAGTATTGTCACTCTCAAGAAAATATCTGCTTTATCAATAGAATCATATGTTCTTACAGTATCACGGTGGAACAAATTTTGGAAGGGTAGGCGCTGCATATGTAACAACTGCTTATTATGATCAAGCTCCTCTTGATGAGTATGGTATGGTTGTGCATTTATCATTTCACTATATTGCATGTTTTATAAGTAAATTTTGTACTGAATTATATGATAATATTAGGTATGATCAGGCAACCAAAATGGGGCCATTTGAAGGAGTTGCATGCAGCGATTAAGATAAGTTCAAAACCCTTACTTTGGGGAGTGCAAAATTATTCTTCCTTGGGTGAAAAACAGGAAGTAAGTAAGCACACTACACTGAATTTTCCTATTGGTAAAATTAGATATTTATTAGTGGAACTAATTAACTAGTCTAATTGGTAAAATAATTTATGTTTTAAGATTTTACGGTTGACTTATGTGGACGGTATTGTCATGATTATATAGAACAATATATGTTTTGCCTTTTGAACATTAATTCCTTGTAATATATAGGCCTATGTCTTTCAAAGAGATTCAGGAGATTGTGCAGCCTTTCTGGTGAACAAAAATGAAGAAGAAGATGTTGAGGTGCTCTTTGAAAATTCTTCATATGAATTGCCTGCTAAGTCAATTAGCATCCTACCTGATTGCAAGAACATACTCTTCAATACTGCAAAGGCAAGACTTGAATTTGTGTTACCCTTTTTATCTGTAATTTTCAAGTTAAAACACGATTCAAAGTTAATATTTATAGTGACCCTTAGTCATCATGGTAGTCATTTATCCACGTGGGATGGTTTGGCCTTGCCCTTGAGGAGTGTGACGGAGGCGGGATTCTGCCATGTCCTCCTTGAAATACAAATGGGCAAAATGACATTCTCAGGATTTGAATTGGTAACCTATAGGTATTTTGGTTACAAACCTAGTATTATCAAGGTAAGTGGTTATTGGTTTAAATCTTGAAAATGTCATCTTATCCATTTGTGGTTCAAGAAAGACATGACAACATATTGTCTCTTTCACACTCTACAACCTGTCTCAAACTTATGACTTTTAAGGAGGACATGACAACATCCCGTTTTCACTACATCCCTTTGGGAGTAAGGCCAAACCCCATATGAATAAATAATTACTGTGGTGACTATGGGTCGCTACAATGTTTCGGATAAGGGTTTTTTTTTTTGTTTTTTTGTTGATTTAAGCTTAACTTTGTTTGGAAAGATACCACTTGTAGATTTAAAAAGGAATATTAATGAAAATGGGCATATGAGATTAGACGTTTCGAAACCTTGTTCAGCTTAAATCAGAACAGAGGAGTTAAATTCTAACTTTCTATCTCAAATAGGTGAGCACTCAGTACGGTAGTAGAACAATGACACCGGTGATGAAGTTTGATGCAATTGATATGTGGGAAGAATTCAAAGAGCCTATTATAAATTATAATGACACTTCGTTGATATCATTCGTTTTGCCAGAGCACATGAATAGTACAAAAGATGCATCTGATTACCTTTGGTACACTTTCAGGTACACCTGAAAACAACATGCAAATTTATAAGTAGTTATTTTAATCACATTTTTCTAGTATGATTATCACTTCATTTGCTCATTAATTCATACATTGATTTGTCGTGTGTAGGTTTTATCAGGAATTCTCTGATCCTCAAGCTCTACTTACTGTGAACTCTCTTGGACATGTTTTGCATGCATTTGTCAATGGAGTATTAGTAGGTAAGCTTGGTTTCTCAATTTTATTATAGCTAATAGATGCATATAATTTATTTTCTTAAAAAACAAAAGGTGAAAGATAATAGACATAGCACCTGAAATCCTCTCAGGGTCCTCATGGTTACTAATTACTAATTCCTCATTCACACATTTGTCTTGTGCAGGATCTGCCCATGGAAGCCATAAGAGCAAAAACTTCACCCTGCAGAGTACAATTTCCTTAATGGAAGGGACCAATAACGTTTCGCTTCTAAGCGTTATGGTTGGATTACCGGTACCATTCAATCTAAAGTTCCTTAATCTTTAATTAATCTTGATCATAGGAAAATGATAATAGAAACTATCATTGTATAATTGTCATTTCTTTCTTTCTTATGCATAATTTGTATCCTAATATGAGCAGGATTCGATCTCAAACCTTTTATACAACGATAATGACGTTAATAAATAAATTAGTTTGTACGACAGACAGTGTATATTAATTGTGTATATATATATATATATATTTATGACTAATCCATGATCATCACAAGCAATTAATAAATTACTCTGGCTTCCGTATCTGTGGTATAAAGGATTCAGGATCATATCTAGAAAGCAAGAGAGCTGGACCAGCTACGGTTTGGATCCAAGATAAACAGAAACTCAAGGACTTCACTGGTTTCTCATGGGGTTATCAGGTATGCAATTAGACTTTATTTTGGTTTTGAAGCACTAATCATAGTTAATTGATTTTACCAGCGGCGGATTCAGAAAATTTATTTAGGAGGACACACGTTTAAAGTGAGCAAAACATTGAAGATTAAGAACATACTATATATATAATGTTTGTATACAAAACAACGCTTGATAATATTATATAATTTAAGTAAAATAAAACAAACACAATATTTAAGCAAAGTATATAATCTTATACTTAAAAATTTTAATGAAATCATTAAAATAAATAAAAATAAAAATAAAAAACATAAATTGTGTACAGTTATAATTTTACTCGATGAGACTTTATATTTTGAAATCGTTTCATGATAACTTCTCTATCAATTTTGTCAAAATATTTTTCTTCATATACGTAAATAAGCTATAATTTAATCATTGATTTCTCATTCAATTATGTCGTTCAGTCCTATAGTTTTTATTAATTTTAAATAAAATAAAACTATAAAATAAACAAAAAATAAATATTAAAAAACAAATTGAATCATGATAATACTTAATTTAGTAAGTTGACAAGATGTCAAGTAATAATAAAAAAGAGCAAATTACAATTTAGCTAGTCAGTTAAAACGCTTTCACAGACGGAGCAAATGTTTCAATGTTATTGCAATTTATCCCCCTACTGTTAGTGAGATTCGTTACATTTAACGGTAAACAATACCAAAACAATAAAAAGACGAAATTGTCCTTTGACCGGAGTTGACCAGTTGACCAAATATATAGTCCGGTCAACTCATCAGCCTCTCATTCTGCCATTCTCTCTCTTCCTCTCGTTCTTCTTCTTTTCCTCTTCTTCCGCCTCTTCTTCTTCTTCCCTTCTTCTGGTTCTTCTTCTTCTGTTATTCTTCTTCCTCGGAGTGAACCCGCCATTCTCTCTCTTCCTCTCATTCTTCTTCTTCTCCTCTTCTTCCGCCTCTTCTTCTTCTTCCCTTCTTCCGGTTCTTCTTCTTTTGTTATTCTTCTTCCTCTAAGCGAACCCGATCTAGGTTCACTCCGATCTGGGTTCGCTGACGAACCCAGATCTGGGTTCGTGAGTGAACCCAACTGGGTTGGTCAGCGAACCCAGATCTGGGTTCGTTGACGAACCCACGAACCCAGCTAGGTTCTCACAAACCCAGACTGGGTTCATCTTGTGAAACCCAGATTCTGGGTTCACAATGAACTCAGAATCTGGGTTCACTATATATTTTTCAGTTTAATTTATATTTTTTTAATTTAGATGATGTTTGTTTTGTGGGAGATTGATAATATTGGGTTTGATCGATGATGTTTGAAGTTATTTTTTAGGTTTTCAGGAGTGGATTATGATGTTGGTTAGTTGATTGATGATGTTTGAGACTACTTTTTGGGTTTCCAATAATCTGTTGAACTGGTTGGACTGATTGGGATTATGAATTTTCAGGATTGGTTGGACTGGTTGAACGGGATGATGAATTAAAATGTTTAATTTTTATTTTACTTTTTTAATATATATTTTTAAATCAATCTCTGTTTAATATTTATATTTTTATTTAATTTATTTTAAATATTTTTTAAAAAATAAAATTAATATCAAAAGACAATTTTACCCTTCTCTCAGTTAAGTGTAACGGCATTCATTAACGATAGGAAGATAAATTGCAATAACATGAAAACATTTGCTCCGCCTATAAAAGCGTTTCAATCAGGTAGTTAAATTGTAATTTACTTAATAAAAAAATATTCAGTATAGATGAAAGAGAAAAAACAGAAAAAAATTGTTTAATAAAATTGTACTGCCAATGAATTTTGTGAAACATACAAAAAGTTAAAGTAAATTGTACTTATATAAAAGAGAACTAAAGGAAAAAAAAAATGTAAAGGAAAATGTTAATTAATTAGGCGTAAAAAAAATATTAAAATAAGGAGAATTAGGAATAATAGAAATAATAAAAAAGGATGAAGTTAATTATATTCAAAATTGGAAGAATAATAAATATTTAAAAAAAATAACAAATCATTAAGAAAAATAAAAGAAGGGTAGGTGGCAAGTTTTAAACAATTATAATACTTAAAAATAATCATATTATTGGAAGTCCAGTCAGAGCTATTGTTTATTAAAAAAAAAGTCAAAGTCAGAGTTGTTTACAAAAAATAAATCAAAGAAGAAGGAAAAGCAGCTTTTACGATTAATGATAATAACAAATAGTAATGATTATATAATCTTTTTCCAATTCTGAAGTACATTGCACACACGAAGCAAACACCAAAGTCTCAAAGTTATACACGTAACGTGTATACAGTCAGGAATTTTTTGTCCCTTGCACTGCACTGTAAAAATTACACACTTTTCAATTTTTTTTCTAAATTTCCGGGGGACACGTGCCCCTGCTGCTATGGTGGGTCCGTCCTTGGATTTTATCGTAGATTCAATGGAGCAAATGTGTCGTGAAAGTCTCTATAACATAGTAAAAAAATGTGTCGTACAGGTGCTGCTCTCTTACGTTGGCAGCAAAGCAAAAAGAAGAAAAGAGCTATCTTGTATATTAAGGCAAAATAATAGATAAAGTTACTAAAGTATCTCTAAGCCTAAATATGAGAATATATACAATATAAATACATACAATATATACTAATACCCGCCTTCAAACTCAAGATAGGAAAACTAGCGAGAGGTTGCACAAAAAAGATTGAAATCTCTTAATAGTATGAGATTTCATAAAGAAATATGCAAGTTGTGATGTGTACGGAATGTATGATAGAAAAAAAACTCCATGTAAAAATTGATGGCGCATAAAATGATAATAAATCTCGATATGTTAAATTATTTCATTAAAGACTGGATTTCTAGCAATCTGAATAACACTTTAGTTATAATAATACATTGGAGTAGGATTAGTTTGAGAAACACCAATTTCAGCTAAAAGCTACCGTAGCCAGACAATCTATACTATTGTTTTTACCATAACATGATATTCCACTTCCATATAAGAGAGATAAACAATACTTTGTTTCTTACTCTTCCAAGAAAGGAGAGCACCATCCAAAAAAATGCAATAACCTATAGTAGACTTTTGGTCAACTGCATCACCAACACAATCTACATCAGAATAAAACACACAACATAAGATCAGAATTGAATGAGAATAGTAGACTTTGAAATAAGGTCCCACAAACACAACGAATGATACAAATGATAGTAGCCTAACAAGGAGCATGAGGAGCTAAAACAAACTGACTAACAATGCGCACTACATGAGTGATGATGTTATGTTGAGTAATTGTTAAGTAAACGAATGAACCAACTATCTCAAGATACAAAGTAGGATATGAGAGAGAAGTCTCGTCTAAATGATTAAGTTTGATGTTAAGTTCAAAAGATGTGTCGGTTACACGCTTCTCATTCATCCAACCTTGATTTACAACTTTTGAAGCATACTTTGATTGTGATAATAAGTACCCAAATGGTGATGTTAATACCTCAATGCCAAGAAATTAAAGTATCGAAGAAGACCCAAGTCCTTCATTTCAAACAAAGATTGCAATTGAGATTTCAAAACTTAAATATCTACATTGTTATCATCAGTTATAATCACATCATCAATGTAAAGAATAAGAACAATAAATCTTACAACAGTGAAATAGTAAAACATAACTAAATCATAATTAGAATAAATGTTGCCAAGCTAAAAACGTGCGGTGCTAAAGTTTTTGAACCAAGCTCTACAAGCTTGTTTGAGGTCATATAAAGCTTGCTTCAACTTACATACTGTACCAATTGTATGTGAAAGGCAAAGTGGTAGTTGCATATAAACTTCCTCTTGAAGATCTCCATTTAAAAAGGCATTTTTAACTTTCATTTGATGTAAGTACCACTTGCGAACAGCAGCGATTGCAAACAAAATGCGCACAGTATTCATGAGCAATAAGAGCAAAAGTCTCATTAAAGTCAACATCATGTTCTAAAAAATATCGTGTAGCCACCAAGCGAGCCTTGTATCTCTCTAATGTTCTATCAAAGTAAGTTTTGATTTTGTAGACCCATTTACAACAAATAGCTTGATTACCTTTCGAAAAAGGCACAATCTCCCAAGTTTTTGTCTTATACAATGCAGCAAACTCTTCATCCATAGCTTGATAGTAGTTTGCATCCAAAGAGGCTTCCTTTTATGATATAGGCTCATCAGAGGAATGAATAGAGATTAGGAAGGACAGGCAATCTGATAAGAAAATGTGTGTGAGTTACAAAACCATACCTAGTAGGAGGACAGCAATCACAGATAAGATTGCAACGTATAGAGAAAAATAAAGAATCAACATCCATTAAGGAGGTCTGGGGAAGCTCACTTTCAAAATGTGAAATTCTTAGAGGTAAAATAGAACACTGATAGGAACGATAAGAACACACTTGTGTGACAAAAGGTCGAGTACCTACAGTAGTTAAATTTTAGATGTCTAAAGTAGACGAATACTTATCATTAAGCGAAATGGAAGGAAAAGGATACATATGAACTAAATCAGATGGTGTGAGATGGCAAGGAGAAGTGAGTTTATAATATGGTAAGTTCTCTAAAAAGACAACATGACGAGAAACATACAAGCGACAAGATACTGGATCATAAAATCTATACCCCTTTTGAGTAATCTCATACTCTAAGAAAACACACATTATAGATCGAGTGGACAATTTTAAAATGACTTGATTTGGATAACAAAATATAACAAGTACAACCAAAAACCCGTAAATAACTGTAGAAAGGTACATATCCATGAAGGTATTCATGAATAATCCATTAGTTTTAGAAGAAGAAAGATGATTAAGAATATAATTTGTTGTCAAAGTCTCACCCAAAAGATAGTAGGAACAAAACTAGAAATGAGAGTGAATGAGAAGTCTCAACAAGATGTCGATGCTTACATTCAACAACTCCATTATGCTTAGGTGTGTAAGGACATAAAGTTGGATGTATAACGTCTTTGAAGTCTTCCTGTTGCTTAAAACTTATACGAAGATACTCGTCTCTAGAATCAAATCGAAAACATTTAATACTAGTACAAAAATGAGTTTTAGCCATAACACTAAAAGAAACGTAGATAGAAAATCAAAATTTTCATGGATAAAATACAACCAATAAGATCAACTATGATCATCAACAAAAATAACATAATATTGTGCATACCTTTTGTGGGCGAAGGTACTGGACTCTAAATATTGGAATGCACCACTTCAAAATGTGCAAAAATAGATTAAATAATATTACTAAAAAGTGAAACAGAATGTTTAGCCAAACGACAACCATTACAATTTGAGATATCATAGAAACTAATATCAAAACATAACAAACCTTTTTTTGAACATAAACTGGAGTCTAGAACTAGACACATGTCCTAATTTAGAATACCAAAGACAAAAAGGTGGTGATGTAGTCGACAATTAAAAAGATGATGAATCAACCGATGCTACATTGGTGAAGGAAAAGAGAAATGTTCCAAAATGTAAAGACCTTCCTCCTTATGACCAATCCCAATCTGCATCTTTTTGGTGCAATCTTGCATAATACAATAATGAGAAGAAAAAAATAATATTTAATCCCAAATCAGTGAATTGATTAGTAGATAAAAAGTTAGTAGAAAGATGTGGAACATAAAGTAAATTTGGAAGGGACCAAGCAGATTAACTAAACCAATAGAGCCTAAAGGCATAGATGCTCCATTTGCAGCCATAATAGAAGTAGACTTAAAATGGGAAATATAATTAGAGAGAAATTAGTCTTATTAGGAGTCATCCAATGCATAGCACCTATATCAATAATCCAGGTAGTAGACAAACTTAAGTGCATCATATTGAACGAACTTGCAAGAGATGCAAACAGAGCACTAGATGGTGTGGAAGCACTAAGATTCCAAGCTACCTCCACTATAAGAGACGAAATATTAGGAGATGATTGACTATTTATGGAGGGGGAAGAAGAAGGCTCAATAATAATAACTAATACCGTTGCTCCAGGTTTAAAAAATTATTAAGACTTATTGTGGGTAGACTTGTTCGTTTGACTCTTCAGGCAAGAACCCTTCCAATGCCCTTTCTTATGACAATAAGCACACTCATCAATAGCAATTTTTGGTTTCGGTTTACCAGTAATCTACATCAATTAAGTCTTGTGAAGTTGAAGCAAAGACTAGGGAAGAACCCAAGTGAGACATCAAACGGAGAGACTCAAGGCAAGTCTCTTCAGCTAACAACTCATTGACAACAGTAGAAATAGTAGGTAAAGGTGATCCATAAAGCATTGAACTATAAGATTTTCTAAATCCTCACATAAAGTCATCAAAAGTTCTGCCAACTTGTGCTCTTCTCACAGTTTTTGGTGAATAAAATCCTTTGCCAATGCAATAGGATCCATTAAGGCAAACTAATTCCACAATTTGGTCAAATAGGAATAAAACTTCTGAATTGATCGATCATCTTGTTTTGTTCCTTGAAGATCCATGTTAATTTGATATCTCCTAGCAAAATTAGTTTGATTATATGTAATAAAAAGATAATCTCATGTATCTTTAGCATTTTGAAACTTTGCTAAGTGAATTCCAATAGATGATTCAATGGAATTGTTAATCCATGTCAGAATCTTTGCATTATTGAATGTCCATTTACAAATCAACTTAACTTAATCAACATCTATAGAGCTTGGGCAAGTCACGCTACCATTGACATAGTCCCACAACTCCTTGCCAACAAGAAAATTTTCATTGCAAAATTCCAATACATATAATTCATACCATTCAACTGTACAGAAATATCCTTAAGATCATTATAAGAAGAATCCATGTTCAATGGTTCACCAAATAGGATGCCAAACAATCTCTATAAGGAGTAATAATGAAAAGATAATGCATAGATTAGTAACTGACCTTAATCTTGAGCAACCACAACAAGGCCCAAGAAAATGTCAATGATTTTGAAAATAACAAGTGATCGAAATTTCAAAACTTATGTTGAAAATAAATTCTTATAGTAGAAATTTATCCTCCAATCTCTAAGCTCTGATATTATACAGACTCTATAAAACAAATATTTAAATATAATATGAAAATTTCACTAACATAGCAAGAAAAAGTGTCTTTCAAGAGCTATTCTTTTATGTTGGCTACAGAGCAAAAAGAAGAAAAATGTTAGCTTACATACTAGGGCAAAACAATGGACAAAGTTACTAAAATCCCCCTAAGCCTAAATATGAGAATAATACAATATATACTAACATTCATCACATCAACTTGTGCCATTGTTGTACAACTCATCATTGTGTAGTGCAGGTGGGATTGGTAGGAGAGAACTTGCAGATTTACAACGATGCTGGATCGAGTCATGTTCAATGGAGTAAGTTTTCATCTACTCATGAACCGCTTTCGTGGTATAAGGTAAGACGATCAAAATTTGATGCAAGCTTTCTTATTAATGTAATGACAACTATAAATTGATCAACACTCAATCCATAAATAGTACTTTTCTGGTCTAGAATCCTATAATTTTTTCAAATAATAATATTAATCCGAATGCATGTGTTCATTACATGACAGACTATATTTGATGCACCAACGGGAGATGACCCTGTTGCATTGAACCTTGATTCCATGGGAAAAGGCGAAGCTTGGGTTAATGGTCAGAGCATTGGTCGATATTGGGTCTCTTTTCGAACTCCTAAAGGCTCTCCTTCACAAATATGGTATTTCCTACTTTCAGGATTTGTTCCCACTTCCCAAATAGTTAAGGATTAATTAACTGTACAAACAAAACAATTTTTATTTAATTTTTATTTTTTTTATTCCCTAACATTAAGTTATACAACCATCCATCGAAATTTAACTAAGACATGACTTTATTGTACAGTTCAAATAACTACTCCCATGTGCGGGAAGAGCTTGACCTACATTTTTAATAGAAAAATTGCCACATACATTTTTTTGTGTAGTTGGCGCTTGAACCTGTCCCTTGCATGTGTTAGAATGCTAGGCATGTGGGTTGATGTTCACCACATCAATGCACTTGGGGCTAAACCGATTTTCATTTTATGACATTCTAATAAGTGCTAATGAACATATACATCTTATATTGTTAAAGCCAATATGTTAATACTTAAATGTAGGCATTTATTGTAAATTTTACCAAATGAACATGACATATTTACGCCAAATAAACTATAAAATTATTTTCATAACTTTGTTAGGTACCATGTGCCAAGATCCCTCCTGAAACCTACCAGCAATGTATTGGTAATTCTAGAAGAAGAGGGTGGATACCCTCTATCGATCTCGCTAGACACTGCTGTGGTCACGAGAGTATGTGGACATGTAACAGCTTATCATTATAATAATTACCAAAAAAGAGAAGCCGAAGTACACCTACGATGTCCTCCAAGAAAGCACATAACGAAGATCCTATTTGCCAGCTATGGAAACCCTTCTGGTGGTTGTGAAAGTCAAGATTATGCTATTGGCACTTGTCACTCTTTTAATTCAACATCTGTTGTGGAGAAGGTGAGTTTTATTTGTTTGTTTTTGTTTGTTTTTTAAGACAAACCTAAATTTATGTTTCTTTCACTGCCAGAAAGCTATGAATCTATTTGTAGTTTTTAAAAACTAAAAGTAATCACTAAAAAACTTTATTGACGACTTTTGGTGCGACTATAAATTTTTTTCAAATATGATAAAAAAATTAAAGCTATCAAGAATCTCGTTAGGAGTTGACATTAAATCGATTTTCTATAAAAATCAATTAGTTATTGTTAACTTGAGTTTAAGTGGGAAGGTGTATTAAAAAGTTTCATATCATTATCAGGACACTTGAATGCTAAATTTAAATTTTTGGTTTAATACACCTTCAGGATGTATGAAAATTATTTTAATATGAAAGTTTCATATTATTGTCAATTAAACTACCCCTTTAAATTCAATAGTACATATAATTTAAGATATCTATGATTTTATAACATGCATTAATTTCAACTTCATTTAATTGATATTAACAAAGTCTCAACATATAATTTCTCAGGCTTGTCTAGGGAAGAGAAAGTGTTTAATCCCAAGATTAAACCTTTATTTTGGAAGTGATCCATGTCCAAGCCTGAACAAAGATTTGCTGGTTGATGCAGAGTGTGCATGATTCAGTTCCCGTTCTTAATTCATTTTCAGTAAATGAATCATTTGATTCACACGCAAGTGTTGATGATTGTAGATTTAACAATAAATCAACATGTTTCCTGTTTAATTTATTAATAAGTTGCATTTTTCTCTTTTTATTATATGAATAGATATCTCCAGATGTTGGAGTAAATTTTTAAACCATGTATGGTTTTTGCTTTTGGTAGATTTTGATGGACCTATGATTATATATATTAGTAAATTTCATATCACCTTCTAATTATTAAAAAATAAGTGTATATATAGTTACAAGTTAGTATTAATTAATTGTTAGCATAGTATTAACAGATACTAAAAACTGCCAATAAATGTTTTGCCAAAGTGGTTGATAGCACCGTCCAAATTCTTTCAGAACTTGGATTCAATACTCGATAGTGTATAGCCACTAATGTGGCTACTTTCTCTCACTTCTTGTGAGTCGTCCCTCATCTTTATGTAGGTCGTTCTCTCACCTTAATGTAAACTGATTCTTCTAACATGAAAACTGCTCTCTGGGTTAGCCACCAGTGTTTCATCTTATTTGATTCTGATAATCTCTTGGGTCGGCCTCAATAATTCATCAAATCAAAAAAAAAAAAAAAAAAATCAGATACCAAAAACTTTAACTCCTGTATTTTTAATAAACCTAAAAGCCTGCCTCTCAAAAAATACATAAATAAACCAAAGAGCTGGAGCATAGCTTCAATGGGGCCGGGCTGTCGCACAGCCCAGTCCACTTTTTCGATAAAACGTCTTATATAAACACTTTTCATTTACAAAAATTAAAACATGTAAACTCATATAAGATTTTCAAATGTCGGTTTAGTATGTTTGAAAAAAAATAAAAATGTCGGTTTAGGATATTGGATGGATTGTCATCTTTGTATTGCACGTGAGAAAAAAGGGAGAAATTGAGGACCCATCCAAATCAAATAAAATCTCATAAATACTGGCCACAGTCTATTTATTTATAATCCAAACTGAACCATTCCCTCTTATGTTTACTCTTTAATTTTTAAGAATTTGATTTTCTCTAATTGAGTGTATATTATTCTTATTTACATTGATTATTTGTTTATAATGTATATAAATTTTAGGTTATATATTAATATTGAAATTGATAAAAATCTATTTTAAAACTTGGCTTTAATTGAGAAATTAAAAGATCACTTATGCTTATTCGATAATGTTTACCATGATTTTTTTCATTCTTAAACTAATATATATATATATACACACATTCCAATAAAAATGTTATGAAATTTTTACTTTTGGACCATAAATTACATCCATAATCATAATATTGGAATCCATAAAAAAATATATGGTTATAATTAATGGTCTTAAAATAAAAATTTAAGACGGTCCTTATTGGAATAAAATTTTTCTTTTATATATATATATATAAGAAAATTTTTATTATATATCTATAAATTAAATTCATCAATGCCTAAGAACAAAACTTTTGACTAGGAAAATTTTGAGTTAGTCCACCCATAATATTGTCTAGCTATGGCTTTCCCTGAAAATAATTAATCATCCCAATTATAATATAGTATAACTGTATAATCATCCCAATTTAGTATATCAATCGACCAACATTCTAATCTTCATTACTTCTCACATTAGTCGTTATCACCTCACAAATTCAGTTAAAAAAACAAATAAAGAAATTGTCCTTGAGAGCGAGACAGAGAGAATAGCCATTTTATTTTTCTTTGTAAGATGGCACCAATTTAAGCAATCAACGGAAAAATCTTTCCATAAATATTCTATTAGGAATTTAAAATCAATTCCTCCACACCTATATCTAACACTCACTTATTGTTATGGGTATTTTCGGATTCCTCAAATGGGCTAGCAAAGGCCCATCAAGACAGTGGTCCAAGCCACCAAGACCAGGTATGAAGCACTATTCATAAGATCGCGAGATCGCTCCAGTAGTCAACAAGATCGAGCCCGTAAAGGGACTAGCGAAGACAAGGTCGGACGCCAGTTGCCATCTTAGCGACGTTGAGGTCGCATACCGGTCATTGCGACGTCGAGATCGTCAGGCCGGCTCGAAGTCAAGGTCATCACGACGAAGATTCAGTTCGTATTCTACCCAATTCGCCCAGTTTCAGTGCAAGACAGTAAAATGGCGTGTCTTGCACGATAAGAGTTTCTCACCTAATGACAGCTTAATTTCGGGAAATCTCACCAAACCAGCATGGGTTAGCAGTCGACCCACGTAAAGCCAGAGTTGACCTAGCACAAGTCAGAAGCATTAAATGCATTTCAGCAGCATTAATTACGACAAGATCAGTCCTTTTTTGTCTGTTTATTCTATCTGTAGCCTCATCTCCTCTATAAATAGATGGGGGCATTTATTGTTAAGGGGATCCAGAAAATTGAGGGTGTTGTTACTCTGTCGAAACACAGAGAGAGCAAAAACTTAGTGAGAGACTGCCATTAATACCAGAAACAGTGGACGTAGACACTTCTAAAAAGGCCGAACCACTTCAAACTTTGTGTGTTCTTCTTGCTTTTTTCTCCTTTTCTTTACCATTATTGGGTCTGTTTGTTGCAGGTCTCCTTATCTGTGCGACATTGGGCTCAAGAATCTGGTTAGCTGGTTTACCACGTCAACACTTATAAAATATATTTAATACTTTTACTAATATTTTAGACTTGAATTGTTGTATTGCAGACGATGTTTTAATATATATATATATATATACTTTCTTCTATTTTTTTATAGCTTTATATTATTAATCTTTTATAGTTTCTTACATAAACTTCAATAAGTAATCTTCTAACTATAATTGTATGATTTTAAAGAACCTATTTAAATGAACGATGTTACATTATTTAAAAATTTATCCAAATTTATTACCTAAATGATGTAACAAACATATATGTAATTATCACATTATCAATGTATCATCCAAAATTTAATGTAGTAGTTATAAATCAATTTGTCACATCATTTATACAAAATTTTTGCATAAATTTTTTGGAAATATATTATCATTCTTTAATAATATGACAAGAGATATAATTTAGTTGAACCAATGTTTAGATTAAAACAAATAATATATACATTATACAGTTGGCAGTTTCCTTAGGCCATCTCTTAAAGAATCAAGAAAGGTAGCAAAAGGGCAATAAGATGAATCAATCTCATCCTATCATACATCGTCACCATGCTTTATTTGTTTACTTATTTATTTTATATTCAGATGAATCAATGCATGCATCATCACACTTGTTATAACCTAAAAAGGACTTATTAAATTAGACAAATGGTAAGATTTTAATGTTTCTCTCAGGTCTTCCCATACTATTTTGTAATCCCAAGATAACATTACCCAAAATATATATATTAATAAGGTAGATGTGCTACAAAATAAGGACAAAAAGGTTGTTCTCATTTTTTTTTTTTTAATGGCATATTTAATTCTCTTGTGAATTGACATAAGTATAGATATATTAAGTTGGTAATTGTCACATCATTCATATTAAAAATGAAGTTTAAAATTAAATTTGTGCTCCAATTTAAAGTAAATTCTACGATTTAAGATGTTCAATGCTAATATATTAAGTAAATATTCTGTTATAAAATTAAATATACGATTTCGATAATTAACGTAATCAAGTTTTATAGATCACAAAAACATTTTAAGTATGAGAATGTTACAAAACTCTCATTTAAATTAATTTGAAAGTTGCGTATTAACACAATTGAAGCTATTCAAGATAGTATGAATATAAGACTATGGGAGGAGACATGGGCCTCTTTAGAGACAAGATAATATCTAGCTGTCTCCTTCTGTTGTGTCCATATGCAACAAATTTATTTTTCTATTTATATCAAGTACTTGTATTTTGAACATGATCTTATAGTTTTTTAAGAAAAAATAAGGAATAAATAAAAAAATTCTTTTATTGGAAAAATAAATCATCTATATTTATTCGTTTTTATTCCAAATGAAATTTAAAATGAAATTTTTTTTTCTTCTTCCATGTTACAAATATATAATTGATTAACTGATTTACATTTTTTTTTCTTTTAGAATTGATTTACTCTTGACCATTGTTAATTTTTTTCAAGATATGACTTATTCAACACCAAAATACAAGATTAAAAGACAAAATCTAGTCAAAAATACGACTTCTACAAAGAAAATGAATACCTTGATCTATAGACAAGAAAGTGACTATACAGTTAATATTGTACAAAAAAAAAATTATATAACTGTTATCTTGCTATTTCCTAATCCCAAAATGTGACATTCAAAAAAAATATATTTAAATCTATTTGAATATATATATATATATATTTAAATCCAACCAAAAAAGGACATAAGGGTTTTTATCAACTCTTTAAAATTAAAAATTAAGTTGTTATTATAGATGAATAATGAATTCATCCTCGTCATCACAATGAAAAATGGACTTGTTCCACTTACACTGCCACGCATAAAAAAAAACAAAGGAAACGTGTAATAGAAGTAATCATTTCATATAGCATAAATTTTAGATGTGTGATGTCTACAACTTCACAAAAAGAAACAAGATATTTGGCTTCATGCGCTTGAACTTTTACACTTGGTTTCAAGATACTTTCTTTTCACATCAGAAGAATCAGAACACTGGACATATTCCAGCTCTTTAATGTCTCTGGTATTCTTCTTTATCATTATCAACGAACGAATTCTACCAAATATACAATGGACTCTCTACTCACCGTATTTTGTGTGTTAGAAATAGAATCAAATGCTTGCCATGATGACCACGTCAAAATCCGTAGTTGTTACTCATGCGCATGAATGGCTACAAGTCAGCTAAGTCAATGCTTACTTTACACGCGTCTTCCATAATAGCATCAAGTGCACGTAAAAAATCAATTGTTGAATCTCATAATTTTTTTTTTTTCTTATTTAAGTTATGACCGAACAATTTTTTTTTTTTTTCCTTATAAATTTAACACAGGTTAGGTCATGGATACGTCAAGGACTTGATAAGATTAATTTTTATAAATATGATTTTTAATTTTTCTTTATGATTGAGATCTATTCAAGATATAATAAAAATCAACAGTAATATACATTAGTACGGTCCGAATATCAATTTTTAAAAACAAGAGGGGTCAACTCATAAAGAAGGAAAAAAAAAATACTCAGACTTTTGAATGTAGAACCTTTCATTTTAGAGATAGTGGTGGATGGTCTTATCTATTGGACCACAGCCAGGCTATATTATAAGTACGATTTGGAGAGTGACATCCACTAATATTTATATAGCTTTTGTATTTCTCTTTTTCATCATTTAAGAAATACAGGTGAGTTATTGTTGATATGTTAAGGAAAATTTTATGGAAGAAACTTGTAAAAATAACATGAATATGATTATATTTGATACTTTAAACGAAGATAAATTATTATATTTATCAAATTCTTAAGTGAGAAGAATGCTTTATTTACATTATTGAACTTAGAACACACTTAATTAATGACCCATTGTAAAGTTTCTTCTGTGTGTAATCTTGTTGAGTTGTAAAGAAAATGATAACTATATAAGTTTAGAGAGTTGGTTTAATAGTCAATTTTTAAGTAAGTATACAAGAAAAACTTTCGTAGATTGGTTACCATAGGTGAAGTTTCCATAAAAAGTTAAGGTAATAAAACCTGTGTAGCTATTTTACCTGGTTGTAGGATCTAGTACTAGAATATATACTGTACAGGAAAAAAATTAATAGAAAATTAAAGTGGAACGTTCCAACCATGATTTTAATGGGGTTCCAACCATGGTTGTTGATATAAAAAAAAAACAATAAAAATATGTCTTCTTCCTTCGAGCATTTGCCTAGAAGAAAAGAATGGTATAATTAAAAAAATATAAAATAAACCCTTTTCTGGCTCATTATACTTCTTTGCAGGGGGAATATCCATGATAGGGGGTCCACCGTAATCTTCCTTAATCAGATACTCAATATCTTAGTATGTCATACTATAATTCAAGGTCATATCATAAACTACTTCTTTAGGCAATTTTGAATTGATTTGGAGCGCAAGATAGTCATCAACAAGTCAATTACATGAACAAATTATTGCTAACTATTGTCCTATAAATTTACTACTATCTATAGTGACCATTTAATTGCAAACTTAAACTGATATTGATTAAACTTCGATGGAATTGTAATGGCTAATTATATATTTAAAATATAAGTCGAAGAAATTTATAATAAATGAAAACGTCTCCTCACATATAACGTTAAAGATGGGTGTTGAATATTGAACATGCATTAGACATTCTTTTGTATATAATGTGTGCAATAAATAAAAAATATGGATAAATAGAGTTAAAACTCAGTGATGTTCTAACTTTGATATCACACTATAATTATTTAACTTAAAATTTTAATTAATAGGTATGAGAACTCATATATATAAGATATAGATTAATACAATTTAAAAGATGTTAATAATATACTTTAAAACATTAATTTATGGAATAGAAAATAACAATGTCATCAGAAGCATGACTCATCGGTTAATATATAAAGGGTGAGGCTATTACCACCCAAAAGGCTTCTTCCTACACCCATCTACTCCAAACATACAACATCAAAATTTAAAATAGTATTTTAACGTTATTCCTCATTCTTCTCTTTATATAACTATTTTTTTTCCTTTCCCATAGCTATTCTTCTTTTATTTCATTGAGATTTTGAATTTTTTTATGTGGTTACAGTAAAACTTATAGATCTAGCAGTACTTTTTTCTTATTAATCTTATGTAAAATTGTAAAGTATTTATAATTTTTTTTCTTGTTGCAGTGAAGATGAACAAAAGAAAGTAACAAATATTTAAATAATAAAAAGAGAATAATTAGATGAAGGGAATAATTAGAATTACTGGGAAACAATCTGGAATGATCATTAATACAGCAAACAAAATTGGAAAAACTTTGAAACCAAACTGGAAACAACACTGTAGTGGGAAAGGTTAGGAAAAAGAAGAGGGGTTTAAAGTAATTTTAACTTAGGTTATTTAGTAAATAAATGATCTTCACAATTATGGGTGTGGATAAAGCCACCCATATATCAAAAATATGTATGTTGATTAATAAGACGAATGGACGGACATGCATTATAATAGCGACCAATCAGCACAACTCAAAATCAAATTGTTGAAGTTGGAACTATCATGGATAATACCCTTTAATTAATTAGCTTTATATCTAGAACAATTTGTTAACTACATCTGATTCTTTGTGCCTTTAATCTTCTTTGTGTTTCTGATATCTTTTTCATGCCTTTCTCCATCTTCTATTACTTTAGGAAACAAATAATATTGACCAAAATATGCAGAAAAAAAACTATTCACACTTCATTTTCAGCATACTAATTGATTATGGTAAATGACATACCATCCCTCGATAAGAATGGTTAAATATATCATTGACTCAGTCATCTGGGTTGTAATATCAATTATTTATCTCGATAAATTTCGATATCCCTTTAATTGTGAAAGTAACCATACGTGTTGTATTATCAATAACTGATCTCGATAAATTTCGATAATCTGAATCACGATCTATCTCGACCAAAAGAATAAATAAATAATCATCATAGTATGTGTTATGTCGTTTTTAAGGCATTGATCAGAATTCAAATTTTATCAGAATCAAATTCTGAAAACTCAATTATGTTTGTTCTCTAGACAATGCTTGTTGGTTCAAAAGGTGATGCTGTTTTCGGATTTCTTGCCTCCAATATTCGTTGGCCAGAATTTAACAGTGACATGTTGAATGTCAAATCGGTAATGACCGTCAATTGGTGCAGATAAACTTTAATGGGACAACGCATTTCACCATTCAATCATATTTATATTTTTATCTAAAAATTATTATAATTTTGAATTAAATACATATATGTAACTTTATGTGGCAGAATTTTAGTGAATGACTTAGAATGACTTGACACGTTTATACCATTAAAGATGACAAGCATTCATAATTAAAAAGGCTCTTGTTTTTTTTTTTTTCCTTTTTTTTGGCATGTTATACATGCACAGTATATATACATATAATATTATTGGATATTTTTAATCAACCCTAGATAATAAGCCCAAACTAAAACTCCCAAAAATGGAAGCAAGGCTTTTAGAATAGGGAGAAAAATTACCACAGTTTTGTGGACTTTGTGGATCGAACTTTGATCTTAACAAGTAAGCTCAAGGTGTGCCATCTCTGTGGCAACACGTTAGACCCTGTCCAATTAAATAAACAATTTAAGAAACAATTATCAATTTTGGTAAAAAAAAAACATTTAATATGATAGATATATAGCTGATTATTTGTATATTTATTCAAGAGACATGGAAAAGTCTTTTAAAAAGATTGTCAATTATGATGATAATATTAAAATTAATCTTATAGATTTAGT
The DNA here is from genome assembly GCA_022984855.1 of Dimocarpus longan. Lineage (NCBI taxonomy): Eukaryota > Viridiplantae > Streptophyta > Magnoliopsida > Sapindales > Sapindaceae > Dimocarpus > Dimocarpus longan. The sequence goes on along the minus strand of CM041018.1, from coordinate 26,564,499 downwards.
TACTTTGTTTAATTATTAATCTTATTTATAAATTAGAGCTCTTAGATTGGTTAGATCTATAATCTTATATATCTGATTTTTATAAATAATAATTTTATATTAATAAATATGATAATTGTTTATAGCTAAATCCAAATCTAGGATGGATGACATGGTAGACTCTTCCTACATGGAGATCAACCGATAAACGTGAGCAGTATCCTATATTTGCATCATAACTCTTTTTGACCAAAACTATTGTTCGTTCAAAGTGGTAGACTGGATAGACTAATAGCCAGTGGTATAAGTGTGAGCATGTGTGCTCGCTAGAGTGCTAGACATATAAAACGATAGAACCTGCAATTTGCTATGGCCCAGCTCTGGTGCATGCGTACATGAAGATAATAACTTCTGTTGGCTTTATTTCATTTTTCCACAGACCATTAACCAATTGATGTAAAGGTTTGTAGTTTTTGGTTGAACCAGCCAATAATGGAGGCTGCTTCAGTCAAAGCACTCAGTTGGATCTGTTTCTGTCAAATGGTAGGGCAACTCCACATTAAATTAAAACGTGGCAACTTTTTAGTAGTTTGATTTTGATACAGTAGATCCAGATTTTTTATTATTACAATAGAGAAGCTCAAATGGGATTAAAAATTGATGGTACGTCTAAAGAATAACTCCCATATGATAAAAAATAACTCATATATAGATAAAAAAAACTACTCTTATATTGGTGAGAGAAAGCAGAAGATACTGCTAGTAGATCTAGATTTCTTTCATCTAGTGATGTAGAAATTTATTATTATTTTCATGAGTGAAATTCGTGTGCATATTTTGTAAATTTAAATGTGCCATATACATATATATATTATAATCCTATCAAATTTTATGTAGAATTGAAACTTAGATACGTATAAATAACTTAATATTAAATTTATTAAAAACGAATTATATAATTGTATGCAGTAAAATAGTTTGATATGTTAATTTCCCTTAAATAATTATCTTCAATTATCTTAACACAATTTTTTGGATACATGTTAATTACCATATAATTCATATAATTAAAATAGAAATGAAATTGATATAATATTCGTTCAATCATCTAATTAACTAAGAAGTTTACTAAACACAAAGTATTGCCGATAGGAAATTTACTAATAGTGTCCAATTCAAATAAAATATATAATTTATTCGTTGTGTATGGTCCTTCGTTTGGATACGAATCTTATTCACATCATAGTTAGGTATGATTAGGTTACATGTTAAGTTAAAAGAAAGAAAAAACAAACCCTTACGTAGGTTAATTAGTACGGTGTATAATTATTTATTGGATGAACCATATTTAAAATAAAAACTATGTCCTTATACTAATTTTTTAATGAACTCAAATATTTGCATGTGTTTAATATAAGTAACTAAATCCTTTACATATATTAATTTATGAGAACAAAAATTCTAAGAGAATGAATCCAGCTAAGGGCCAACCATGCATGCCCATGTCTAATTTCACATGTCAGACTTATTCATTTATCAACAATAGTTAAGAGTACAGCTAGCTGTAATCCCATACTGTGATACTGGCATGCCAAATATAGTGACATATGATTTTTTTTTTTTAACAAATCAATCAATGCATAAATAATTTTCTGTCTCCTGCATCTGGTGGTGGGTACTGTGGTAGTATCAGCCATTATTATTTTATTATCTAAAGCATGGTTTTAATAGAAGGAATGCACATCATCATTGAAATCTATCTAATATACTTTTGTCATAAATATTATTTTCAAAAAATTATTATAAACTACATTCCTTTTCTTTTCAACAAAATTTTATTGTTAAATTATTTCCAGTTATCATTTTTTTTTTTTTTTTGATGTATTATTGGCTTCCTCTTAGATGTTTATATTTGTAGTATTTTATTGGATGTATAAATATAATAATAACATAGTATGGACACGCATTAAAGTACTTTTTATTAACACTGTTTTTTTTTTTTTATGATGACATATATACCATATGATTGTTGCTAGTCCCTTGATTATTTTATAATTATTATAATAATGATAGTATTAACATGCCATTTATCTTTGATTTCATATAAGTTAAAAGTATAATATTTTTTAAATATTATAAATGAATAAGAGTTTAAAAGAAAAATTATAACGCGGACTTATAATTTTAAGAGTTTAGAAGAAAAAATATAACTTGAACTTATAATTTTAATAATACAAATATATAAAGAGCATGTTATTGAATTAACCTTATCTCATAAATTAAAATAATTTTAAAAAATAATATAAAAGACCTTTCACTTTCATCTCCCTTTGTTTGTTTGTTTGTTTGTTTTTTTTTTTTAAATGTTTGGGACCATATTATTACTAAATTGCTTTTGATGTTGGGGTCCGAATATATTATTTGATTTGTCAAACCAAACCGTATGTACCATCTATTACAATGAAATTATATGTATATACATGATCACATAGATCAAGGCAAATTTACAATATCAATTAATGCAACACTAATTTTCATAATTAAAATTGGTCTTTTGTTTTAATTAATTAGTAGTTGAAAAAAAATCAAATTAAAAAACAAAATACCAAAATAAGAAGCATACTAATTAGATGGATATTAAATTTAAACACTTGAGTATTAACCTAAATTAGTAATTTAGCCTAATTATCGTTATCATTCTTATGATACTTGTTAAACCAACTGAAGCTACCAATACCTAAGCCCTTTATATAATGAGATTTCTAATTGGAAGCAGATTCAATGACAATATAAAATTTATATGGTTTATTTTTTGAAATTGCGTGAGTTTGAATAATATGCTTCTTTATAGATAAAATAAAAATAATAAATTTAACCATGTAATAAAAATAATGAATTTAACTATGTAATTCAATTTATACTCAGATTATTATTAAATTCCAAAAAGTTCAAATGAAACTCAAATCGAGATTGAATCCAAATAATTTATAATTTATTTATATATCTTTGTCAATGGATAGATTTTACATAAATTTGGTTGATTCATTTTAACATAAGTCAATTATTTAAGTTTTAATTAAATGATCGAATTCAAAGACAAATTTGTAAACATTATTCTAGAACTTGACCTACTTTGCTCTAATATGACCAGCTCTTTGTTAATCAAATTATCCAAGTGCAGCAGTAACCCAACGATATTTTGACTCCAAACCAAATTTCTTGAAATATCCTCACAAAAAAATCTTACTCCAATGAAGAATAAAATGAGTGGCTGTGGAGACTTTGGCCAACTAAGAATTTAATCATTTCATAAATGAAGTTGGTTTTTGTTTTCAGTCAATCTCTTTTGCTCCTCCCTTTTTATCCTCTCACAGAAAAGAATATTGTACACAAGAACTTAATGGATGAGGAGCATGTAAATTGTGATGAACATACAATGGACCAAGTAATAATATCATTTGAGAATATTTATGGCTTTATGTAAGTACTTTATTCTTATAAAAAATTAATAAAATAAAATTGTTGCAAGCGAGGGAGACTTCTTTTATGTTGTGGAATAGTTATTTAGATAGCATATTTATATATGTTGGTTTGATTCGATACAATCTTGAAAAGAAAATTTGTTAAACTTTATGTTTATATTTTTACAATTATATGCATGTGTTGAACCAAGCCCCTCTCCCTTCAAACCACAAAATAGAGGAACGATAATTATTATGAATTTTCATGTTTTTTTAATGGGATTAAAATACCACACTAGCTAGTCAATCAATTCTGGTGGAAAGTGACAAATTAAGGACTTTTAGTTCTTTCGTAGAATATGAAATAATGGTTGTTTATCAAAGTATATGCATAGTTAAGGTAAATAACCAATCTATCATGTAATAATGTCTTATTAATTATAACTAGTTTAAAGCTGTTCTAATTTAAATTTTTATATTTATGTACTTACCCTAATAGTTCGAGATTTATAAGAATTTATCGAGATTAAATATTATATAAATAGTCTTAAAATTTACTCTAGTTATACCTAAAGAAAGAAAATAAAATTTCTTTTAAAGACAATTAAATACACATGAAAGAATTTGAATCCTTATCATAAATATAAATATAAAATACTATCCATTTAAATTATAAATAAGTATATAAATTTATTACTTATTTAAAAATAGAAAATAAATATAATTTTATTTTTTCTTAATTTGATGGTATAATATGGTTCAAATAAAGATAATGAAATCTCTCTAATGAGACAGCGTCATTGCCTTACTTTTTAAAAAATAGAGAGATAAGGTTTGAGTATCAACATTACTCTATAAATGTGGACAATTTCTCAAGTCTCATAAAGATATGTGTATAATTTTTTAAACTAGTATTGACTTAAGGATAAAGATTCAAATTCTACCTTCCCAGTATTTATAAAAATTGAAGATAATGGAAGAGACAAGTCAATATGGTCAGTCTGAGATTGAATTATTTGTAGCCGTTCACTTCACTTTTCCTCTGTGTCAGACACTTCATTTTCTACTCTGCTTTGACTCCTTATCTTTTGCTTTTGACCTCTTTTTCTTTATTTAAAACCATCGTTATTCTCATCGGACGGTCCAGATTTGGCTAGATTATCTCAATATTATTAGAGAAACTGCATTGTTCATCAAACGACGTCGTACCATCACATTCGTCTAGCCCGCGCATGTCGGCATCGTCTCATGTGCCGCATTTTTCCCGATCACGTTTTTTCTGTTCATATTTACATTTAATGGAGGTACACAAATTTATTTTTTATTTATTTATTTTTTAAATTTATAGAAACTTTTTTTCATTAACGAGAGAGAGTTACTGCTATAATAGATAAAAAAAAAAAATTATTGATATAAAGTTTATAAAAGATATTTTCTGAGATTTAAACCCTATCGCCAAGCTACAAAATTTTAATTTTAAAAAAGTATGAAATTTTATATGATCTAAAAATTCAGTTTATTTTGATTCAATAAACTTCAATTGTTTTGTTATTATATCTTGTATATATATCATTTTATTATTTTTTTGAAATAAAATGCATATCATCAAAAGAAAAACTATAAATAATAATTATTTTGCTTTAAAAACTTTCATGGAGATGTGGTATTGCATTTACACCTCTAAAAATTTGTAAATCAAATTCCTCAAATTTTGTGTGAACAAGATTGGGGAGACTACATGATGAGTAGTGCAGTTAGCGACACTTCCCTGTCTTTTCCTCGATGGCAGGTTCGAAATTCATTTCCCAACTATACGTGGGTTTGCATTTATGTTAATTTTTCACTTATACGTGGGTCTTCCTCCCAGTTTTTGGAAACTTTGTTCTGGATTATACCCTAAAGTTTTTTTTCAAAAGATCTCGATTGTGATACCTGTATTTATAATATATACTATTAAAAAAAAAAAGATTGAGGAGATAATGGGTTTGGTTATTCCTCTTAAATAAATGATAATACTTCTTTAAAATATATTTATAAATTTACATTTCACATTTATATTTTTCTTATTTTATTTTTTCTTAAACAAATTTGGAGTCGTTTTTTTTTTTTTTTATCTGAAAACTGAATAATACTGTAAGGTGTTGAAGATTGAATAGTGATTGAAACCTAAAATTTGAATGATATGTTATTTTTTTTCCGTACCTCTAAATATATAGCAATTTTTTTTGTTTTTTAATGTTAAATTGTGTGAAAACTAGTAATATGATATTTATACCATTTTATTATTAGTTGTGGTGTAATATTAATTAATAAGATACAAACAATTACAAATAAAATATGTAATAAAAACTATAACATTTATATATATATTAGTAATATTTTATTTATAACTAAAATATGATTAAAACTATAATAGAATAATATTTATTCATTGCACCTAATTTTGGATGAAAGATTTTGAAGTTATTTTTATTCATCTTGTTCCCAATTACAAGTTTACAACCACTGCATGCTATTCACAACAAAAAATATAAGTATCGACTTCTAGCAGAAAACTATATTCACACGCACCAAATTAATCAATGTGCCACTTAAAACCACAATCTAAGTTTTCTAAATTTTTTGTCCAAATCTATGGTTAAATTATGTAACATGTGAGTTGTTAATATACTCAAATAATATGATAATTGATAGGATTTTGATAATTCACATTTCATGTTATTTTGATATGAATTTAGATAAAAAATTTGATAAGTCTAACATTACTCTTACAAAAAGAGTAATGTTAGATTTTCCAAATTTTTTTACCAAAATGAAAGAGTAATGTTAGATTTCTCAAATTTTTTAGCCCAAATGATATAATATGTGAGTTGTTAACATTTTATAAATCATGAGATATTACAATAATTAATAAGATATTAATAATTCATATATTATATTATTTGGGTATGAATTTGGACAAAAAATTTGGAAAGTTTAGCATTACTTTAACAAAAAAAGTAATTATAGGCTTTCCAATTTTTTTACCAAAATGATATGACATATAATTGTCAACATCTTATAAATAATGAGATGATGTAATAATTAATAGAATATTGACAATTCATATGTCATGTCATTTGTCTATGAATTTAGACAAAAAATTTAGAAAGTCTAACGTTACTTTTACAAAAATAGCATAATAATATTTAAAAATAATGTTAAAGCATTAAAAGAAATCTATATAATAAAAATTATAACAAATTTAAAAATATGTTATTTCGAAAAATATAGGTTTGGAATAAAATTTCCTCCTTATTCAAAAAATAATTAAGGGATTTGAAATTAAGTTAAAAGTAAAAAAATATTATATTTTTTCTTCAATTGTTTTAAAGTAATTTTAAGTGATTTAATCATTTAAAAAACAAAAATAAGTAATTCAACATCATTATATTATAAATGAGAAAAACAAACATTCCATTAGTATTTTTTTTAATGGTAGGAGAAAATAAATTAAATTTAGAGAAAACTATTTATAGTTTGAGTTTTAAGATAAGAGTAAGACTTAAACTCTTCATTTTTTAGGATTAAAGAAAATGTTTGACCACTCCTACTAAAGGATATTATGTAAAAATAAAATTCATGGCTTCAATTTTTTTTTTTTTTTTGGGTCTTTTTGAATGGAAAAGTAAAATATATATATATATATATATTGATAATAAGTAGCAATTTTATTCGGGAACTGTAAAAATAATATTTGAAATATAATCGGGATTAAATGAAATCAAGATTTACTATAATTATTTCTAAAACCACAGTTGCAAGCCTAGGAGTAAGTAATCATACTTTGTTTGGATAGATTACATAAATCTAATATATCCTAATATATAGGTATTCACAATCTCATGCCAAAAATCTGTTACAAACACACATCCCACGTCCATGGATTCCGATTCTGTCTTGTTTTTTCAACTCGGTCAGTTACAAAATCATGTAACTGTTTGACTCCACAAAAAAGGCATCCAAACACAACCATGCGCATTTCTCTTGTAAGCAAAAGTTAAAATATATATATACACACACACACTAATCCAACTCACGTTGAAGCGAACCATTGAACGCAATCCCAATAATGAATGATGTGATGTCTACTTTTTTCCTTTAACTAGGAAGAACTTGAAGAAGAAGAAGTGCTCCTGAGTACAAATAGAAAGGGCCAAATCCTTCTTTCAAAAGCACTTTTGTCTTCACTTATATGCTTTCTCCTTCTATGATTCCTCTCCCTCTCTGTCTCTCTCTCACTCTTGTTCCTTGATTATAAACATGAATTTATTTGGCTTGTGTTGTAACCAACGTATTTTGTTCTTGGGAATTTGAGAGCTCCTTTTTTGTTTCACCGTTTCTAGTTGTTCTTCTTGATTGTTACACTGATAACAATTCAAACTTGTTGAAAAAGTTTGCAGCGTTTTCTTCTGAGAAAAACGAGTAAATCTTTCATTGGTCAACAACCCCATTTGTGCTCTGTTTCCCAGAACAGAATCCAAACGTTTCCAAACACAAGTCTCCATTCAAAGTCACGAGACTATATCTTCAGCTTACCTTTTCTGGGTAATTTCATGATTTCTTCATTGTCTTCATTTTTTTATATTTATAACAAAGCAGGGGTTTATATGATTTTATCTGCTTGTGTTGGCATTTCAGACCTATCAGAGGAGAAAAAGATCAAAATTTTCAACAGATTCAGGTAAAAAAAATATCATCTTTTATTATATATATATATTTGAATCTCTAATTCACTTCTTTTTGTTGCTTAAGGTATCATAATTTTCATTTGCTTTAAATAATATTAAAATAAACCTTAAAGTTGTATATCGGTTCCAATTTATGAGACATCCTAACCTAAAAAGCCACCATCTTTTGAAGAACTTGAATTGTCCTCCAACTAATCATGGAATTATTCATATTAGTTTCGCACTTTTTTAAGTTTTTAGCTTTTAATTATTATGTTTGTTTAAAAAAACAAAAAGGGTATTTAATTTTATTTTTTCTTATTAGAAAGCAATGCAATGAGTTACTTCAAAGTATAGTAAAGTCTCTTTCTTTGATATACAAAATAATAATGAATCTATGTGTATATGCTAATCCACAAGGACTACAATCCGCAGCCACAAACAAAATTGACCCTTCAACCTCATTCTCTACCCAGATCAGCTTTTATATTATACAATTTGTTTGGTTTGTTTTAGGATTATTTTATTGGGTTTGTATTTGGGTGGTGAATACTTTATGATTATGTGTTGTTTCTTGTTTGTTCTTCATTTTCAGCTGTTTCCAGGATGATAATCAATGTTGTGGATGATTCAGTGAATTGTATTTGTTTTATCCAATTTTAAGTGACCATCTTGCCCCTTTGGTTTTGTAGAAATGGCGAAAACACCATTTCTCTCCCTCCAGTTGTTGGCTGTGGTGTGTTTCCTTTGCTTTGCTTGTAGCTTCGTGCCAGCTTGGTCCTTGCCTGTTGAGACTGAGGCTCTTCTGAAGTTGAAGAGCCAGTTGAAAGATCCATTAGGGGCTCTGGATTCGTGGAGAGATACTGCGGGTGGACCATGCCATTTCGATGGTGTTAGTTGTGATCCGGGTAGTGGGAGGGTTACAGAAATCTATCTTGCGAACAAGTCTTTGTCTGGGGAGATTTCGAGTTCTATTTCGGTCCTTGAGAGTCTTACCATTCTTCACTTTAACACCAACACCATCTCCGGGAGGCTTCCTTCGGAGCTAAGCAACTGTATTAATCTTAAAGTGTTGAATGTTTCGGACAATCATATGGTTGGAGCAGTCCCTGACCTTTCCATGCTGAGAAACTTGGAGACATTAGATTTGTCCATCAACTTTTTCACCGGTAGATTTCCTAGTTGGGTGGTTAATTTGACAGGACTTGTTTCGCTTGGTGTAGGGTCAAATGAATATGTTGAGTCTGAAATTCCTCAGGATATCGGGAATTTGAAAAAATTGAATTGGCTCTACTTGTTTCAATGCCATCGAAAGGGTGAGATCCCAGCATCTGTTTTTGATCTGAAGGAATTGCGGACGCTGGACATTGCCAGGAACAAAATTTCTGGGACTATCCCCCGATCCATTTCCAAGTTGCGGAAGCTTAACAAGATTGAGTTGTATAAAAACAATTTGACAGGGGAATTGCCACGGGAGATTGCTGACCTCACTCTTTTGCAGGAGCTTGATATATCCTCGAACCAAATTTACGGAGAACTTCCTGAGGGCATTGGAAATCTGAAGAACCTGGTTCTTTTGCAAATCTTTGAGAACAACTTTTCCGGAAAATTCCCATCTGGGTTCGGGGATATGCAGCATCTTAAATATATCTCAATGTATAAAAACAATTTTTCTGGTGAGTTTCCAGAGAATTTGGGTCGATACTCGCCACTGGAAAGCATTGACATATCTGAGAATCAGTTTTCTGGTAACTTCCCCAAGTTCTTGTGTGAAAATAGGAAGCTACAGAACTTACTTGCACTGAATAACAACTTTTCTGGGGAGTTGTCAGAGTCCTATGCTGAATGTAAAACTCTACTGAGGTTGCGAATCAATCTTAATCATTTGTCTGGTGAAATTCCTGAAGGACTTTGGGCTTTGCCTAACGTGGAGATAATCGATTTTGGTGATAATGATTTCACTGGAGGAATATCTCCAGGAATCGAGTCTTCCGTCATCTTGAATCAGTTGCTTTTGGGAAACAATAGGTTCTCAGGTGAGCTTCCGGCAGGGATTGGGAAGTTAATGAACTTAGAGAGGATCGTTCTGAGTAACAATAACTTCTCTGGGAAAATACCATCTGAAATTGGTGGTTTAAAGCAGTTGTCTTCCTTGCATTTTGAGGTAAATTTGTTAACAGGGCCGATACCAAAGGAAATAGGTGATTGTTCTAGACTGGTGGACTTGAATCTTGCATGGAATTCTTTGACTGGTAGTATTCCACAGTCCGTTATACAATTGAACTTTTTGAACTCATTGAATCTTTCAAGAAACAAACTCACTGGATTGATTCCAGACAATCTAAAGATGTTGAAGCTAAGTTCTATTGATTTGTCTGACAACCAGTTGTCCGGGAGTGTTTCTGCTGATCTTTTACGGATAGGCGGTGACAAAGCCTTTTTAGGTAATAATGGACTCTGCCTTGACCAAAACTTGAAAACTCATACGCAGTCAGAACTAAATGTTTGCACCGACAGGCATGGTCAGAAGGCAGTGTTGAAAAACAAACTGTTTGTGTTCTGTATCATAGCGGCTGTCTCGGTGGTCCTTCTAGCTGGATTGCTGTTTGTGAGTTATAAGAACTTCATGCTTCATGAATCTGATGCAAAGAATAATTTGGATGAGGAGAAAGAAATCAATCCGAAATGGAAATTTGCATCTTTCCACCAAATGGATATTGACGCAGATGAAATATGTAATTTGGAAGAAGAGAATCTGATTGGAAGTGGTGGGACGGGCAAAGTTTATCGCTTGGATTTGAAGAAAAAGGGACGTACAGTGGCTGTAAAGCAACTATGGAAGGGAGATGGTGTCAAGGTTTTGGCAGCAGAGATGGATATATTGGGCAAAATCAGGCACAAGAATATACTGAAGCTTTACGCTTGTTTACTGAAAGGAGGTTCGAGTTATCTGGTGTTCGAGTATATGGAGAATGGTAATCTGTATGAAGCCCTTCACAGGGAGCTTAAAGGTGGGCAGCTGGAACTTGATTGGTGTCAAAGGTATAAAATCGCGTTAGGAGCTGCGAAGGGTATTGCATACCTGCATCATGATTGCTTGCCTCCTATCATTCACAGAGATATAAAATCTGGCAACATTCTGCTCGATGAAGACTGTGAACCGAAAATTGCTGATTTTGGGGTTGCAAAGGTTGCAGAAAAGTCTTTGAAGGGATCTGATTACAGCTGTTTTGTTGGAACATATGGTTATATCGCCCCTGGTGAGTTTTTCCTTTTCTAGTTCCACATTTTTCATGTTGAATTTCATTAAAAATTTTGAACTGACCTTGATATATCTGCACTCTACTTTTTGTCTGGGCAGAGTTGGCATATACCGTCAAAGTCACTAAAAAGAGCGATGTATATAGTTTTGGTGTGGTACTACTAGAATTAGTGACCGGAAGAAGGCCGGTCGAAGAGGAGTATGGAGAAGGGAAAGACATTGTTTACTGGGTGTCAACTCATCTCGATAGCCGTGAAAATGTCATCAAGGTTCTGGATGATGAAGTGGCTACGGAATCCAACCAAGAGGACATGATCAAGGTTTTGAAAATTGCTGTCCTTTGCACTTCCAAGCTTCCGACTCTACGCCCTTCAATGAGAGATGTTATCAAGATGCTTGTTGATGCTGATCCTTGCATTTACCAGTCTCCGGACATCAGCTCTGACAAAACTGGCAAGGTCTGTCCGTAGTTTCTGATGGCAATGGCTTATATTTCAATCTTAGAACTTTTATGCAAGTATGATCAAGTATCTTCTATCAGAAATTAATGAATATATGCTACTATATTTTCTTTTGAAGCTTCAGGTGTACCATCAGAATCAGATGGAAATTGATATATATTATGCGTTGCTATCTGATGTTTTCAGTCATAAGAAACATTTTGCTTTGATCTGATTCCGGTGTGTAGATCAGTTTTGTGTATTTTTGTTTGTAAAAATGTACTCAGTTTTGAAATCCTGTTAAATTTAGTATCGAACCACAACTAAGCAAGTTACATTGATCTCATACTTCTGGCTCAAGCATCATGATTAGGAGATGTTAAACATCAACAACTTCTAGTATGATGGTTCATGGAGGAAGACTAGGAAGGGTTCATTTGATTTCAATTAAGCACATTATATATTCAATCGTTTGATCATAAGAACACGGCGTTTTCGTCCGATCCATGATGACATCCATGGTGGATCTCTTGAAACAACTTGGTAACCAACTTTTGAATATAATGTTTTGGCGCCTAGATCTTCTTCGTATACTCTGAGAACAAGATACTCAAAACTCCATAGTATCGCGAGCATGTCACAGGCTTTCAGCAGCACACTTGCTATTTTCCGTCTCCTATATTGGTTACAAAATCGATTAAATTTTGCATGTGAAAAATGAATAGCAAACTATTAGCAAATTAATATCATTGCCCTACCCTCACTTTTGGTTTAAATTTAAGCGGGTCTTAGACGGTTTTAATATTCTTTTAAGAAATGTTTTCGATGGATTTGAAACTATTTATGTCTATCTTTGATTCACTCAGAAACTCATAAAATGTCAATGATAGTAACACAGATAGACGGAATCTGAAACCTGAAACTTTTTGAAACCGCAAGACCGGAAACGTAAAGGTATTCTTGAGCTCCAGGGAGATGTTGAAGCACAGGTTCATCTCTCTGCACTGTGACATCAACTACACCTACAAGTTTCCCTTTTGATTCTCTGGTGTTAGTGGTGGTAGGTTCAGCTACCAAACATGCATACCTATTGAAAATTGAAAAAAAAAAAAAAAAAACTTCGAAAACAGTAAAGAGAAAACAACAAGGGCCATATTGTATAAATTGATATATTGGGCCACAAATCATTGCCTGATCACCTGTATAATAATATGATCAATGTTTACCTGTCTGGAGGTGAGTTCCTAAGTTTGTAAAGAAGCCCTGCAAGCACTTCTGCCTGCATTCAGCAGCAAATGTATAGTTCATATGTTGTTCAATGTGATTAAAATCATATGATAATAATATGAATGAAACTATAATTGTTGCATTCTCATCCCTTCCTAGGCTAAAATTCATCATAATCACCTTGAAGAAACATCAGGCAAACATAGAAATATAGTGAGAAGTTTTTTATTAAATTTTGGGAGGCAATTTCACTAAATTTTAAATATCTTATGGGAGATTCAAAGAATTTTATAATCATGGAAATCTATTTATGTATTATATAAAATATGAGGAATTTCAATAATATTAAAGTCTTGATTTCGTTATAACGCTACTATCCTAATATTTAAGTTTTATCTTTTAGTGAATTACTTATACAAATATATATATATATTTTTTTTTTAAAAAAAAAAACCTTCATCAAAAGATAATATATCCTAATAAAATTTTCTTATATTAACATTACTTTATCAATGTATGAACTATCTATAATCTAGATAAAACAAATATTGGCAAATGTTAAAGCAAAACAGAGAACTAATACAAAACACAATTTTCCCAAGAAACTAAAAAAAGGAACAAAAAGTTTTGATCCCATAAAAGCCCGTCCACTTTAGCCTTTAATAAGTTATAGATTCTACTTGTAAATCCTTGTGGATAATCTTATATAGGTTATCCTCTCTCGTCTTTCATCTTTTAAGAGTTAATCATAAGACCGTGGTATTAAAGTTCTATCTCAATTAGTACCTACAGAACTTTTGACAGATAGTGGTACTAAAAATAAAAAAATTATTGGGACTTAAGAAAAGCAAGCAGATCACCGATGGAGAAACATTGAAAAGAGAGAAGAAATGAAACCTTGAAGAATTCAAAGAAGACATCATTGAAGAGCAAACCAGGAGTATAAAAAGCTTCAGCTTGAACAAAAGCAACTCTTCTCATCTCAGCATCTTCAACCACCAGCCTCCTGACCTGCCAACCATCCTCACTCACCAAACAATCCAACTTCTTCTTCTCATCATCATCATCATCATCATTTTTAACATTATAATCATTAATCTCTTTGATGTCTCTGCTTCTCTCATTGGCAACTTTGCTACCAAGCACACCCACCTTCTCTGTTGAAGAACATGAACAGCACTGCACCCCATATAAAGCTCCACTCTGCCTCCTCTCCAATGGCAGCCTTCCTTTGCTAAAACCTCCACAATTCAAGGTGGTTGATGGGTAGCTCATTAGCATTTGAGCCATCATTCTTTTTTTTCCTATTAGTAGAATCTGTGACTACATGTTTTGGAAATTTTGGATTTTTTTTTTTTTTTTTTTTTTTCTGGTTGGTGTAAAGTGTATTTTTTATTTTTATTCTGGGTTATTTTATAAAATTGTTTAAATATGAATTAGAGAGAGCAAATAATGATATAATAATAACAATAATAAAAGAATAAATAGATAAGATTTTTGGATGTGAGTGGTCAAAATAAATTGTTCGCTTTGGACCATTGAGTAGATGCAACGTGGCAAAATGTTGGCCCGAGTGTGGACTGTTAAGAAACTAGTAGCAGTGTAGCAGCATGCTTCCGCTAAGTTGTTCAAGATGTCAACGAGGCCAAGACACAAATATATATGAGATTTTAATTGGAAAAAATAAATAAATAAATTGGGTTATAATGAATTTCATTAGTTGGACTTGGTCTGATTAGTCGTGGACTTGTTTCTTTTATTTATTTATTTTTTGTTTTGTGGGGGCGGGGGTTGGTGGAGTGATTGATAAATTTAAGATAATTTTCATTAGATATACTTAACTTTCTTTAATAGACACTCATATATATATATATAGTTTTTCTAAGTTTTGATATGTTTTAAATAAGTGGCATAGAATGATTCAAAACAATATGATGATCATAGGTGACATCTATGTGCTATTTTAGTCAAATTCTAAAGGAAGAGTTAGTCAAAATATTTTTATTAATTATAATTTGTCAAAACATTTGAATAAACATAATATTTGGACCATAAAGATAATAATTGATCTTAATAAATTATATTAACTTTCTAATTTCTCGAGTTTCAACCTTGATAAAATAAAATAAATTAGGAGGATAGTATTCATTGAGTGATTAAAAAACAATAAAAAACTTCTTTTTTTATGTCGAATTAAAAGATTCAGATATCATTTCAAAACATATTTAATGTTAACGCATCTCAAATAGTTGTGAATACTCAAAAACCATTGACAAAAGGTAAGCGCACAGCCTTGTTTATGTTATTAAAAATCAAACAAGAACATTCGAATATCTAGTTCAACACCTGCTATAATCGCGTCAAGGGAGATTTGAATCTAGCTAATAAATATAAAAACAATCACATGCATGCATGAATGTTATAATTAGTTATAATTATAGGTTTTAGGACAGTAGAGACATTTCACATGTGAACCTCACAATTCACACCCACACACACACACATATATATATATATTAAATAAAAAAACTATCATTAACAACCCAAAAGATTTGGAAAAATATCATTGACATGTACAAATTCAGGTATTTTTTGTGTTCACACAATTCACATGTTATGGTAGACTATTGAGAGATTTCACATGTGAACCTCATAATTCACATACTCGTATTTTATTTTAGTTGAAATTAATAAAAATATATATGAAAAAATTTAAAAAAATATTTTTCCCAAAAAATAAAGTTATTTTTTTAACCCCAATTAACTTTAATCATTTTTATTTATTTTATCTAAGTGAACATGTCATGTAGAATGTTAAATGTGTAATGTTATATATTTTACGTAGGTTTGAAAACATTTTTATGTAGATGAAATATTTTCACGTGTAATGTTACGTGTAAAAGAGGTGGAAAATAGTTAAAACAATTGAAGTTTTGTTTGACGAAATTGAATAACTAATAGATTTTGCCTTTTGGTCTAATATAATTTTTTTCTTATTTGTTTGAGATAAAAGTGAATTTATCCATTTATTTTATGTGAATATATATAATATAAAATTATTTTTTTTTTCCTGTCAAATATGACATTGATATGGTTAAGATTTAGTGAGACTTATTAAAATCAATCACTACTTGACTAGATCAGATATATACTCTGACATAATAAGCTAGAAGTTTGTTGGAATTTACTAAGGTCAATCATTATTTGAGCCCCTTAGATATCCAATTTTATAATGGAGAAACCATTACAGTAAAAGAAGAAAACCACTCATAGAAGCTTAAAAAATATGGTGGGAATTGAATCCCTATCACCTTATTGGATAAGAAGATTTATAACTACTTGCTCTAAAAGGTAATGTGTTAATGTTTTTTTAATGTTATACTCAACAATCAAGAAAAATAACTGAGAAAAGACAATTTTTTTAGATCTAATAAATATATTCTAGTATTCATTGGAAGTGAGGTATAATGTCTATACGGTCTCCATAATTTTTAAAAAGAATAAGTCTAATTTTTCTCTTATAGTTTGAAATAATATCCAAATTGACCCCAAATTTTAAAAGTCATTAAGAACCTCCCGTGATTTATAAAGATAGTAAAAAATCATCTATCGTTTATAAAAATAGTAAAAAAACTCCTTGAAATTTTTTTTAACTATTTTCATAAACGATAGGGGTTTCCTTTTTTTATTATCATGTCAAATTATAAGGGGGATTTTTTTATAATTTTTAAAGTTAGAGAGTTTATTGGTTATTATATCAAATTATAGGGGAAAAGCAGGTGTATCCCTTTTTAAAATACTCAAAACCGCTATGTATGTTTTTTTTTTCTTTTAAATAAAAATAAAAGTGTCTTGATTATATAATCTAGCATGACTTTGAATCTTACATATATAAAAAACACCTTCATGGATGCTAGAATGTTATCATTAGTTTTATTTATAGCTTCTAGTTTGTAGGGACATTTCACGTGTGAATCTCGCATATTACGTACTCGTGTTTTATTATATAATGTGTTTATGTAGTACATATTTTGTGCATATTACGTGAACCGAGTACCGACAGTTTACAGCTCAGACTTGGTGGACAACTCATATCCCATTTTCAATATTTATGATAAACAAATTTAATATAAAAGAAACATTACTCTATGGGAGGAGTCAATTTTCTTCTATTTATTAATTAACTACTCCATATGATTTCCTCAAAATATCACACCTAATTCATCTTATATTGACTTAATTACAATGATGGTTGTCTGAAAGCCCTAATGAAGTTCACATTACATTTACATTACAAATTATTAGGTTTGGATCCATTTATAAACTAAACGATATTATTATTATTATTATTATTTACTAAAGTTTAACATTAAGAGTTAAAAATATAATACCATTGATCAATTAATATAATAGTGGACCCAAAAATTTATATAAGAGGGGGCAGAATAATAAAACATTATACAATAATGCTAAGATTCAACTATGATGTAATTAAATATAATTAATTGATGTATCAATATATGTTAAACTTAAATATATATATAGTGCTTCTACCATCGGTACCTCATAATTTTAAAAAGTTAGTATGAATCAATCAAATTCATCAATTGCATTATCTCTCCTAAAACAAATTCTCACTCTTATTTAATTCAAATATAATAAATGAATTTGATTGATTCATACTAACTTTTTAAAGTTATGAGGTATTGATGGTATAAACACTATATATGTAAGTTTAACATATATTGGTATATCAATTAATTATATTTAATTACATCATAGCTGAATCTCAGCATTATTGTATAATGTTTTATTATTCTACCCTCTCTTATATAAATCTCTGGATCCATTATTATATTAATTGATCAATAGTATTATATTTGAGATGAGACTCAAACCCTTATCACTGATGTGAATGAGAAATGTATTAATAATTTGAGTTAGTGTGAATGTGAATTTGTAGTGAATGAATCTATTGTATCACCATTAAGTTCCATAATATTATTTTTAATTATAAATAATAATTATAATGTTGAAAAACTAATATCATAGCAAAGTATATATGATTTTCTAAAAAAATTATTGAATGAGAAAGTTTATATTCTAAATAGACTTCATCAATAAACTTAGCTAATATTACAGCTATATTGTAATTAAAATGTTTTTAAGAAATAAGTCAATAAAATAATAAAATCAACACTATCTTATAAAATTAGAAGTGGGAAATAAAAAAAATAATTGAAACATTCTAATCTATTGGCAATTTTAATGCTATAAATTTGGATAGGGAAAGTTCACAAATCAAAAGTTGGTTAAATTAAAAAATATTACAATTTACAAAAATAAAAAATTCTAAAAATTGTAATAATAGAGTGTACTAATTTAATTTTAAAAAGTAAGAATTCATTAATTTATATCATAGAAATATAAACACATTATTGTATGGAAGAAAGTGGAGAATAAAAATTCAATATATACATAAAAAATGTTATTAAAAAAAAACAATTATGTACATTAAGCTTTTAGTTTTTGAAACCAAATATAGTATGTTATTATTATTTTTTAATAATTGAGGTCGAAAAAATGCCTCATCTGGGTCCACCTCTGGTCCAATGTATTCTGCCTCTGAGTTTTTATTCAACATTGGAATGATTTAAATTCCAATAATTATACTATATGTGACATTTCAGAAACGAAAGGTAAAATATAATAAGCTTTTGTTTTGAAATGAAACAGAGTCCATACATAGATTTGTTCTCAATATTGATAATAAGTCACAATTACAAATGTGAAGGTAAAATATAATAGGCTTTTGTTTTGAAATGAAACAGAGTCCATACATAGATTTGTTCTCAATATTGATTACAAGTCACAATTACAAATGTGACTTATATATACATAATATCTTCATTTTAATAAAAATTTAACATATTAGATATTTGATAATTTAAAATTGAATAATACTATGATTTTTCAAAAAATTTTCAAATTTTTTGTCCAAATAATATGATAATATGATTTATAACAACAACTTTAATCATAAGATGATGTATTGATGATGACATGATAATTGTATATAAGTTTACTACATCATTTAGAAAATAAATTTGGATAAACTTTTGGGTAATACAACATTACTCTTTAAAATTATATATTTTTCATCGATTATTTTTATAAGATAAAAAGTTCTCGTAAATAATCAGTTAACTATCTTTATTATTTATTGTTTTGGTTCACATCAAAGGAAGGTGAGTGGTATTTTCATTTTCATGGTCTCCATTCTACGATAGAGATTATTCTTCTTCTCCCTTTAATCAATGTTCTTGCATTAATCAGACTTCAAATTCAACACCATTAATCGATATTTCTCCTAAACATAACTAGAGGTCAACATTATTGACTGATTGAGTTAATGTTTGAATGACATTATGAAATAATCATGTAATAATTAAGAAATTCTATGATCCAAAATTTTCAAAGCAATTAATATCACTATTGAATAATTAGTGATTATATACACATATTATTGTATTAATTTATGGCAGTTAACTAGTCACAAATTTTTTGAAGGAAAAAGGAATTTAATTCTTGATTTAGGATTTCATTATTTATTAAAACCATATGAGATCAAATTACGTAGACTCCACACTAAAATAAAGAATTAAATTCCTTCTTGAAAAGAGCTTGGTGGATTGACACATTGACATTAACCTCACTTGCCATGCTTCTTTAAGTATAAACAAGGTTTGAACCTCCGTGATCACAAAAAGAGTGACAATTTTTTTACTTAATTATGGGTTAACTTCTTCTGATCTTGATACCAGTATTCTAGATCACTCGCTAAGCAGACTATATAAGCAAATCTCGATAGTTATGTGACATAACGTAAGAGAGTTAAAAAAAAAAAAAAAAAATTCCTCTTTGTAAAGAGAATCTTATTTCTTTTTCTTGATTTTCTTTCTCATAAAATTTAATTCCCTTTGATTTTATTTTTGATCAGTAAATGTGGCCGTATCATTATTTATAAATAATTTAATTCATTGTTTGAGATACGAAATTTATTGTTTAATAATTATCTTTTTAATTCAATAACCTTACTTTGTTATGTAAGCTTATGACAAAACTAAATAGGTTTATAGGGGCTATGGCCTCCATTAACCTACATAAATGTAAAACATTATCTTTAAAAATTATGTGTTGGTTTTTGAGATACCATTTGCAATGAAGATAGCTCAAACCTAAGCTAAATAAGTGTTATCTAACACGAAAACACTTTGAGTGATAATATAAAAATGACGTATTAATTGTCAAATATTGTTTTTCATTTTGACTTCTTTTATTCTTATATATGGTCTTTCCAAATAAAAACTATTAGCTTTGCCTAATTTAGCTAAACCCTAATTAGAAATTGCAAATTATAAGTAAACCTATTAATGTGTAAATTAAAGTGATAAGAATCGTTTGTCCATGTCAAACAAGTTACAAAGAAAGTCTTCTTATCTGGGCGTCTAGACTGAAAAGCTAGTTGACTGCACCTTGTATTTTGGGCAGCATTATCGAGTGGAAACCTATTGCTTGGAGTAATAAGTATGACAGCCAAGTCCTTTTCAAGTGGCCTATTATCAATCGCAAGAATTGGCGTCATTCAAAAAAGATTTTTACAATTTATTTACAAGTATTTCCTTTTCAATGTATATATATATAGAAACATTTCAAGTGTTTTTTATTTTAAAAATTAATTCTAGGTTTTTTTTTTTTTTTTCCTTTAACATCATAAAATGAGAAGCAAACACAAAAATACTTGTAAATATTAAAAATTGTTTTTCAGCAAAATAAAAATTATTTATTTTTAAATGTAAAATAACATTATATTAGTTTAACTGACGTATTGGCACAATGACATCATCGGGAGAAGCCTACTATTGTTCTAAGTAATACTATTATGTCAGAAAGTAGACTAAATCTGATAAAATGGAAATATTTGATAAATTATAATTTTCGGACTTGTTCCACGGCCACAAAAAGAACCTTCTTCCAATTTTGTTCTTGACTGGGCACTACATGAAACTTCACTCAGCCAAGTTAAAGGTAGGACCATTCAACACAGCAGGAGTTCTTCAATTAATTTGAAACGTTGATGTAGTTATAAACAAGTAAATTATCAATTCCTTGCCCATCTATAGCTCACATAACTAATCAATTTTTCATTCATATCTATAATAAGGATTTGAATTCTATACATATTTATATTTATGGAATAAGTTAGCTTCTGGTATTTATGGGATTAAATTTTCAAATGGTATATATAGTGATTAATCTTGTTGAGTTCTAATTGATTTTTAATTATTTATTAATAAATTATTAGATTATATCAATTAGAAGAGGTGATATTCTTATAAGTCGAACCAGTTGGGGGGCGGTGGTCCAAGTCATATTAATGTCTATAACCAAGCCTTGAGATTTACACTACTTTGACAAAAAGGAAAAAGAGAAAAGTAACACGTCAAATTAATATTATTAAAGATCATGGTCCAAGTCTAAATGAACCTATAATGTTGACAATTAATGAGATTTATGGCTTTAAAACTTGATTGGCATAGCTAATCTCTTCTACGGTTCGAATTATATACTGGTGATAGATTTCAAATACTTTTCAAAATTTTATTATAGACCTGTTATAACTTTGAAAATTTGTCAATAGCTTCTTTCAAAAAATGGTCATAATTCTTAAGGGTGTTGGTTGGTAACTTGGTATATTATGATTTATGAAAATTGTATATTCGTGGATTAAAAAAACTGAATCTAATTGAATCCACCCATTCCTCAAATTCAATATAATTGTGAAAACCTAGATTATAAAGACCCCAATTGAAAGTATAACAAAAACTATAATAATGTATGATAATATTTAATTTAAAAATAATCTTTTAAGTATTTTACTAAGATTATTTTATCTTCACGTCAAACCATTAGTTAAGTAATCATATTTATTTATCCGTTTATATTAATGATAAATCAAACTGTATTCATTATCGAAATATATTCAAATCTAATCTTACTCTAAATAGTTATCAACTGAGCTTTTAGTATTTGCTCTATATTATGATCGACTCTTGATTCCATCTTGACAAAATTAGGAATAGTCTATCATTAATTTCTCATTACTATTCAAAATAAATTAGTAGCTTAGACACAATGATAGCTTACTATTCAGCCCAATTTTTAGTGTTTATATTAATAATAGATTTGAATATAATTTTATTCTATCTAAAGAGATTCAAATCTCATCTTACTCGTAATACGAATGGTTATCAACTGAATTTTTAGTGTTTGATCTAGATATATTCGGATGGACACTTAAATTCCATCTTGATAGAATTAGAAATAGTTTATCATTAATGAATCATTAGTATTCAAAATAAAATTTGTAGCTTACGTATGAGGAAATGCAAGTGTGGACGAGTGTGAGAGTTGGGTTTCAAATGTTGACCAAAGAAACTCCTCCATTGGCTTTTCCTCCCAAAATGAAATTCTCAAAATCATGACTTGGTCTCTGGTCCTCCAAAACGAATAAGACACAAGCAGACACTCCCCATGAAACCGCGTTTCACTTCCTCGTCTTCATATTTCGTCTTCTTCTTCTTCTCCTCCTCCCAAAACAATCTCTGAAACCACCTTCTCTCCAAAAACCGACTTCTTCTCTCAAAACATGAAATTATGACAACACTCACCCCACTGCTGCCATGGCTTCTCATCATCATCTTCATCTCTTTCTAACATTCTCACTTCTTCTTCTCTCTTTCACTCCATTGGTTTTCTCACTTTCCTCCTTTACAATCTCTGAAACATCCAACCTCACAATAATCTGTGCCTTGACAACAAACTCTTCTCTCAATTGTACTTCTTTTGGTTCCCCTTCAACTGCTTTCCCTTTAAACTCCTCTGCTTCCTTCTCAGGTATTGTTTCTGGAGAAGGCTTCTTCTGTTCATTGAGAACCATTCCTTCTACCTCAAATTCAATCATGCATTGCTGGAGATTCACTGCCAACAACATGACTGGCCACAACAGAGTCTATCATGGTGATGCTCTCAGCCAACTTGAAGCAGGAAACTCTCACATTTGTGGTCTTGTTAATGGGACCAATCAAGTCAAATGCTGGCCATGGCGGCAATTCAATACAACTAATACACATGCAAGGTTTACAAGGATAGCTGTTGGTCAAGATTTTCTATGTGGGTTGTCTGAAAATGGCAACGTTAGTTGCTTAGGCCCAGCAAATACTACAAGTAATAGTGCGATTGATGACAGGCCTAAAAATGGAACTTTTAGAGAAATTTCTGCTGGATTCAGTCATGTTTGTGCCATCAAAGATATTGATGGAGGTTTGGAATGTTGGGGGGACACGGTTGTTCGGGAGGAGATTCCACAAGGCCAGTTCAAAGGTCTGGCCTTGGGAGAGAACCGGAGCTGTGCTTTGAGAGACGATGAAACAGTTGTTTGTTGGGGGCGGAACAACTTCTCTCTTCCACTAGCCTTGCAAGGGTCACCTTTTTTGTCAATTGAAGCTAAAAAAAGTGTTTTTTGTGGAGTTTTGAAGTATAATTATTCGCTTTATTGTTGGGGTAGTGACGCTTTCAGGTCCAATTTTTTGGTGTTTAAGGAAATTCTGCCAGGACCATGTACAAAAAAAACATGTCCTTGTACATTAGATGGTTCTGGCCTTCTTTGTGGCAATGAAGAGTCTATATGCCAGCCTTGTAATAATACAGTAACACCATGGCCTCCCAGTTCTCCACCGCAGCCACCATCGCAGCCACCACGGCAGGTGCCTCCACCAGGGGGGTCATCAAGCCGTAGCTGGAATGGGAGAATGGTGGCTCTTTTGGTGGTGGGGTGTGTGGGATGCTCGTTTTGGGTGCTAGTTGCTGCTTATTTTGTTTATAGACGTTGCAAATGTAAGTGTCGTGTCCACGACTCAGGCCGCCTGGATGAGCCTGGTGGTGGTGCAGCGTCCGAACATGGTGCCAGCCACCGTGAGAATCCACAACAGGAACAACCAACACCAGTTCTTGAAAAACGGCTCAGCCAATTGGCTAGCATGGGAAATGCAGGACATTTGGAGGAATTCCCTTTACAAGTACTAGTTGAAATCACAAACAACTTCTCTGAGGATCACAGGATTGGGACAGGCAGCTTTGGCTCGGTTTATCAAGGCAAATTAGAAGATGGACGCCAAGTAGCCATCAAAAGAGCTGAAGTATCAAGCGCTTCAACAAGTGCTGTGGTGACCAAACGCCAAGAAGACAAAAACTATGCATTCCTCAATGAGCTTGAGTCCTTGTCGCGCCTTCATCACAGGAACCTTGTCAGGCTATTAGGCTTCTGCGAAGACTGCAATGAGCTTGTGTTGGTTTATGAGTTCATGAGCAATGGCACCCTCCATGATCATCTCCACAGCCTTGAAAGTTCACCATTGATGTCTTGGTCAAAAAGGATCAAAGTTGCCTTGGATGCAGCCAGAGGGATTGAGTACCTACATGTGTATGCAGTCCCCCCGATCATCCACCGTGATATCAAGTCCTCAAACATCCTCCTCGACACCACGTGGACAGCCAAAGTTTCAGATTTCGGTCTCTCCTTGATGGGTCCTAGCGATGAGGAATCACACCTTTCACTAAGAGCGGCTGGTACATTTGGCTATATTGATCCAGAATACTATAGGCTTCAAAAGCTGACAACAAAGAGCGATGTGTATAGTTTCGGAATAGTACTGCTCGAGACCTTATCGGGGTTGAGAGCAATTCACAAGAACGAAAACGGGAGTCCGAGAAATGTGGTTGATTTTGTGGTTCCCTACATAGTTCAGGATGAGATTCACAGAGTTTTGGACCCGAGAATGCCTCCTCCAACCCCATATGAGATTGAAGCAGTGGCATATGTGGGGTATTTGGCTGCTGATTGTGTGGATTCTGAAGGCAGAAACAGACCTTCCATGACTGATATTGTAAATTCCTTGGATAGAGCATTGAATGCCTGTATGATCCCACAAGCCACACTCTCCAGATCCACCACTCATTCTTCCATTTAGCCATGGCCAATCAATTGGTTCTTCAACTTTGAAAATATCCCAATTTTTGTAAAGCACAAATTATACATTTTTTTTTTGTTCATACTTCAATTTTTCCAATTTGAGTTTTGTCTTAGAAAGTGTATGAGATAGTACATTCAACTGCTAACAATCGATTAATCCAATTCTTTTTTGTCAATTGGCTGTTGCTTACATGTGTTTTTATTGCTCTTTTTATACTTCCATGAATTTCGTTCTCATTTATTGGTTTAGTTTAGTCCGACCAAGTATAGAATCCCATGCATAAATGTTTCTTTTACTTTTATGACTGAGTCTTGTTAACACGTAACGTATATCTTAAAGTAGACTTCTATTAGCGAGACTGTTTAAAGACATCAAATACGAACATGTTGGGTCAAAATGAATAAAATTCAATGAAAATCAATTAGTATATAGCCACACGCCCCATCAGTATTTCAACCTCTAAAAAGCAATCTATGTTTCCTGTTCGTACATACATATGATCTCATATGTATCTGTTTTGGGTTAGTTGATTGAGTTTGGTGCTTGTATCTTGAAAAGTGTACATAAATTATTCAATGTCTCATTAAACTTTTAGACAAAGTCATGGTTCTATTGAAATGCTGGGTCAAATGGAGGGAAGGGAAGAAATTATTGAAACTGAGTAGTCAATGAATGTATGAGTCATTCATCCCTTTATCCCCACAATCATTTATATAGAAGTGGAACTTTAACTTGTTATTTTGGGCCAATTAAGACTTTGATCAACAATTCTAAGAAATAAAAATAATAATAATAATTGGGGTGGATGTATATGGGTTTGGTTACGCACAGAAAGACTTTGAAAATCTTATTGAGGAATTCAAACATTTAGAAGGGGTGGTTCTAGGCATTGAGAGGAGTCAAAAACGTATCTGTATTACACCTACTATATCACCCATCTGTTATCAATCAAAACTTTGATTGTTACTCAAAGAAACTGCATGCTTTTTTGTTGGAAGACTAAAACGCATGACTCCCCTATAGCCATAACTTATCAAACTTATTAATATAGGAAACGGCAGACTTGTTACCATAATATATTTGACTGTCGTTGTTGCATGAAGCATCTAGCTTACTAACCATACATATAAGTCACATTATGGCAATTACGAACGGCCTGCCAGGAAACTTCTCGCTATCTACATTCCAACAAATGGCAAGCTGTGATTGGTTTCGATACAAATCAACATGATTCCAGGTAGACTGATGAACAATACTAGATTGGGATAGAAAGATGATAATGTACGTTGCTTGAATTAGAATGAGAGTTTCTATGTGAATGCTAAGTGAAAGCTTCAACCATTATCGATTAAACAGGATTAAAGTAACACATGCAAACAATAAAAACTAAAAATCTTATTCAAATTGAATCGCTAGAATTTACACCAAAAAATCGTTTTCAATCACTGATTAACAAGGATTATGAGTATATGAGGTAATTTGCAGTTGCTATTTAAGTAATATCACACAAACATGATCTTACCTCAGTATAAGGGAGAGAGAATAATAATGCAGTTATTGTATCTCAGAAGTAATATTCTACCTAATCATCTTGTGTATTTAAGCAGCCAAAGATCCCAAAGCACTATTTTTCTGTTCAAGTAGTTTTGTCAGAGCAGCGTCAATTTGAGTAAAAACATCCTCCTTGGGAGCATTTCCGTTAACCTGAAATCAGTAATGGCCGTAACTTCAGTTTTCCAACAAAATTTTCGGTATTGCATATGAAATATGCAAATTTAGTCAGTGTTCACAATCATATCGCCATTATATAATATGTGCATAAATGTAGATAGACACATGCCTTGATTGTGATGTCTTCATACAGTGAAAGCACTGTCTCCACATTTTGATTATGAGTGTGCAAACGCAACTTCACCTACATAGAGGCAAATGGAGAAATATATAAAACTTAATTCTCGACTCACCTTATCAATTGCCAGAATGCAACCACAAAGCACAAAAAACCATGATTTTGCAAGACCTAGAATACAAACAACTTTTTATTTAGATAAAGTTCTTCAACTAGACAGAACAGTGATCATACCTTTTCTTCGGTATCATCGAAACGTTGAGTGAGTCTGGCAGCGATTTCTTCAGTTTCTGGGGGAAAGTACTTCAAGTGGTATATCTTTCCAGTAATAGGATCTAACCTGCGGCCCACTACTCTCTCAACAAGAATATCTTCTGAAACCTGCAAACGTAAGTGGAAAAAGCATAATCAGAGTTGTTGCAAGCTTAAGTTTTGTTAAAAAGCTAGAGTTGTGGGAAGCTCACACTAAACCTTTACTGGCAATATATATATAAATTCAACTGAGAAATACTCCTAAAGCACTAAAACTAGTAAGATATCTGCAAAGAAAAAGTTAGCTAAAAGGAGTCGGATAACAGATTGAAGTATATTTCTTTTCCTTCTAATGAAATGTAATCAAATACGCTACCAGCAACACAAGAGTTTTCTTACTTCTAAGAGAATGAAAAGATCAGGCTCAAAACCGTATGCCTTAAGACCAGTTGCCTGTGACAAGCTCCGAGGGTACCCATCCAAAAGCCAACCCTTTACTTGACAATCTGACTGCGAAAGGCGGTCCTTAACCATCTACATGTGAAAAAGCAAGAAATTAACACAATGAGAATGGTTATAATGTCAAGACAACATTCACTGTCAAAATGAAATTTAATGTCCCTACCATGACAACAATTTCATCTGGTACCAATTGCCCTTTCTCCATGTATTCCTTAGCCTGCTTTCCATTTTCACTCCCTGAAGCAATTTCAGCCCGCAGTAAATCTCCAGCAGCAATATGCACCAAACCATACTGCATATATGAGGATGACTTGATTCAATCTGCTTTTCTTCAGGAGCAGTTAACAATGAGAAATTCATGCAGCAAGAATAGTAACTATGTAGACTAATATGCACCAACTATTACAAAACAGAAATAGATGACCTAAAAAGGTGATCTTGGATACATAACTGTCAATTTCATCTCTAAGAGATGACTAATAGAAGCCATATGAATGCAATCACTGCATCCTTTTTCTTCACAACCATTCTAATTTGCAAGTTTTTCTTCTATGGACAAGATACTAAGAGGGTTTTAATAGCTTGTAAATTGAAGATTGTATACAAAGAACTCCATACAGCCAGATGGGCGACACAAGTCAAGCAGAAATTACTGTCACTAAATTGACAAATCTTTTAATTGTTCCATTTAAAAACACATTTCCCATCCAACCTTTATGCCCGACATTATGTGAGTGTGTGGGCATGAAAATGTAACAATAAAAATTTCCCGAAGAAGCAAAGTGCACACACCCTTTCCACACGATTCTTCTATGCCTAACACACTCCTCACATTGGATATCTTCAAAGACTATTTACACTTTCTTTTTATCATGTTAAAAGCACAAATTTTTTCCATTCATCATGATAGGCATAATGGCAGCTACCTATACCTCTCAAAGCAATGCTCTCATTCATAGAATAGCAGGTATAAGCCTTTTAGTCTCATAAAAGTCAGGTCCAGTAGTCTTAGCATGTAAGCAGTGCAAATGTTGAGTGTTTTCAAAATATAATAAATAATTTCCCCATATAGTACACATTTGTACCATGAAAATGAAAGAGTAGACCAAGAAACACAATCTTCCATGGGAAAGGAATAGAGAAAGCAAGGTTAGTGGACAAGCATCAACTAATTCTAAGTTGATTCACCACATGTATGTTCACTAACAATACCAGGCATCACTTGCCTGCATGTGTACTATGAATGTGAGCAGGGCTTGTATACAGACAACATATCTACATTACTCTACACAAAACTAAGTATGAAACGCCATCCATTCTATCCTTTCAATTCCCTTCTTCACAACAAATCATTTCTATATGTTCTACTGCCGAACACCAACACCAAATCCAAACTTCATCATATAGTCATTACCGACCAGTCAATAGTCAGATTATGACAATCAGACACAGGAATTCATTTACCAATGCAACAAAAATGATTGAAATTCAGCATAGAACAAATTGGATTTTGGTGAAAACATGCCACCTTTTCCAAGTAATTGACAGATATCTTCTAGCAAAAAACAGAAGTTTATTTGAAATTAAAACAAAGTTAAAAATGGAACAACAAGAGGTCAATTTGTTAAGCTCAGAAAGTCTCCAAATAAAAAAGTTATGTAATTAATTTGTTACAGTGAGTTGTTTATAATAATGTTTACATTAGTTGAGAAGAAAGGTTACTGACAATGACTTAAAAGGGTATTCATAACAGCATCTAGTGATTCCGAAATCTCAGTCTTTCATCGTGCAAAACAAATAACCTACCCACATGGCAATCATATAACCTTTTTAAACATCAAATGACCTGATTATAGAACAATGCATAACCCTGAAACAAAGACGATGCTTATAAAAGCAAGCAGACTAACTCTTACACTTACAACCCCATTTTGTCCCAACCTCTGCTTCAGCACTAACATTCTTTAGGCTTATTGCTCAAAGTATATTTACACAACTCAAAATCAACTCAGTGCTAACATGTACATATAAAGTGTAAAACAAAATAACGGAGTTACACACCTTCAAACCATTATTTAAGTCAAAACCGAAATTCCTCCCCACTGTTTTCAAATCACAACAAGTTAATATGATATCATCAATCAGTTCAAGCGGAACCAACTTTAATCTGCTACTACTTAGTACACATCTACATCAAAAACAAGGGATCCCCAACCACCACATATACAGGTCCACATGCCGAATCCAATGTAAAGTTAGACACCTAATTTTCTTACAAGAGTCAATTTTGAAAATCAAAACACACACCAGATAAACACTAAATTAGCTCCTAGCATTCTTTCTCTAGCAACTATCAATTATCAATCACACAAACAAGTATAACCAAACGGAGACATTGAAACCGGCTCATCATAAAACAATAAAAAAAAAAAAGAGCTTACTTTCTTCTTGATGAGCTCACATTGAGTACCTTTACCAGAAGCCGGAGCTCCAGATATCATTATCTTCAAAGGCTCCACCACCATCGAAGACGACGCCGCCACAACCTGTTCAAAACAAAACCAAACCAAACAGCCATTAAACAACTGAATCCTCAAGACCCCACTTTCCAAACCCAATAGCAGAAACTTCTTACCCTGAAATTGGTGGCCTTGGGCGGAGACAGCCGGCCACCGTGAAGGGTGGTTGTCTTCAAACGCAGAGACACAGTAGAGCTGCTCCAAGTAGAGGATGATGGTTGAGCAGCAGAAAGGGCATATTTTGGGTTGTTTGAAGAAGAAGAAGAAGAAGCAGAGAGAGGCTTGGCCATCACATTCATGAACATATTTACAGTGCTTGTCGCTACAGCCATTTTTTTTTTTTTGGTTCTGGTCTCTCGGTTTCTCCTTCCTCGTGTTTTATGCCATATATACATACACGCACACACACATATATATATATATATATATATATATATATTCCAAGATAACGTTGAAGGCGGGCAGGCCAAGTTTGGTACTCAAAATTGAAATAAGGAGCGCTGGTTGATACACCAGACTTGATGGAATTATTTTTAAAGATTTGAATTGGATTAAAAAAGATTGAATTAATTAGTATTACGACATGTTTGATATAATTAGAATTAGGTTAAAATTATACTGTTAATTATTTGGTATAACATAAAATTTGATAAGAAAAATTATATTTTATATCTGATTTTAAAATTATTAGATTTAATATTTAAATATAAATATATTTTTTGACTTGCACAATCTTCTCCATTTCCGATTGCCACAACTTCTTCTTCTTCATCTAAACCAACTCTCAATCTTCTTCATTTCCGGCCGTCCCAACTTTTTCTTCTTATTCTTCTTCTTCTTCATCCAAACTGACACAACCTCTCCCAAATCTTCTCCATTTCGGAGCTCAAACGAGGTCAATCTCAAGCATCTTGGATTTCTTTGGTTTTGTTTATTATTTTTTTAAATTTTTAATTCCCCCACAGCAACGAGACTAATTGAGACATGAGATATCATTTTATCCAATTCCTCCTTCAAACTCCAAATTAGACTTACATTAAGCCAACTTGAGTTCGATTCGGTGCTCCAAACAAGGTATAAATGTTTGGTTTTATTAAGATTTGATTGAATTTGATAAAATTAATTTAATATTAATTTTCAATAAAAATATTTGATTTATTTTTGAATTATTTAATGTAAATAATAAATAGTTAAAATATAAATTAATTAAATATAATAAAAATTTTAAATTAATATTAAAAGTTTTACTTTATAAAACTATTTAAAAAAAATCATAATTATATATATATTTAATATTATATTTGTTGACATCGTTTTTTGGTCAACCCGGTTCTTGAAGCCTAATATTTACGAAACAGCAAATAATAAAGAGAAATATGGAAAACCAAGATCAAAACGGATAGGACATACTAATTTTTATGTGATTCGGCAAAGTAATGATTTATGTCCACTACTGTTACTTTTATTTATGCAGAGTAGCAGTATATATTTTCTTATATTTTACAATGAATTTGATCCCCTATTTATAGATGAAGATGTTACAATTTGAATTAGTTTCAGAATCTTACAGATAAGGTAAAAAATAAAATACATTAATTAAAATAATATCTTCCAAGATTCTCTCTATCATATCAACAACAGTTGTCAAGAATGTCATGATTTGATTTATATGAAAATAGACAAGTTGACTTATTCCTTAATTGAATCACTCCAGACTTCTAGAATGTCAATTAGTCAAATTTAGAGAACACTTTGAACGAGCAGATTATTCAAGTGATCAGGTATTACTCGTAGCAAGCAGATGAAGAGACGAACAGTCAACCCATGACTTGTCAAGCATTCTGGAAAGATCATGACATCTGGTTGTACAACGAACAACCTCCTGATCGCTCTAATTGCTTCTTGAAGAATACTATCGAATAGTTCTTGGTCCATGATCAGATCAGCTTAGCGATCACAACTCGCGACCAGGCTATCACACGATCAAACGCATGATTGAATAGACAACAATATAATACGATCAGCCACACATCAATTAAAAACGATCAGTCATGCGATCAAATGTGCTCGAGTTCATAGATTAAGAAATGATCACACGTTCCCTCATTTGACTTTTGCCTAATGGATCGGCCTCTTGGGCTTCTTCTTATAAGATAACATATTGGGTTCATCCTTTGGCCTTTATCAGCTCATTTTTTATGATCGCAAAAATACTCATAACAATATTAAATTAATTTATTATTTTTATTACAAATTATCCAATATTGATGGTGGTTTTCAAAAGTCTTGCTCATGCAGGGTTTCTTGTGGGGCTCGCTTCGGCTTAAGAAGAAAAACTTCTCTTTCCTTGCCAAGCCCAAACCGTGGACTTAGTGGGATGGATAATTTCTAAGAGTGGTGATATTTTCATCCCTAAAAAATTATATGTATATCCCAAATTAATATATCTATATTTTACATATCTCATATTATTCTTAAATAAAATTATTAAAAGAGTAAATATTTTGTAAACACACACTCAAATTATTAATTAAAAATCATTTATATCATAAAATCTTTTTTACTCTCTTAAATCCTAACTTTTCTTCTAAATGTTAATTTTAAACATTAATTTTTTTTTCAAATAATACAATTTGATTGTAAAGTATGGAGAATGACACAAAATTTTCAAATGAAATTAGTTATGAAAAGGTAAGTTTTAAATTAATTTATGTTATTTTTATTATAATAACAATATCTTTATTAGATTTTTCGTTTCCATTCATCGAAACTTTAATGGGTTTGGTTTTTCTTGATCAGAACCATACATTTCATGGTAATGTCACTTTGATAAGAGTAGATAACACTCACATGAATCTTCCTTCTTCCACTAAATGTTTTTTCTTTTCAAGTCCTTTGTGTAACTGGCTTCATACAATTGTACTAATTGAATTACTTGTATTTCAACTGTTATAAAGTCAGCTCATTTTTTCTTTTTTTAATCTAAATATCTTAGTTACAATATCTGGCAGAATATATAGTTAGAATATACGGCAGAGTGTAAAAGTACAAGACAACAAAATTAAGAGAAAAAAGGTATTAAATGGAGTTTAAAAATAAATTACGAGAATCTTAAATATTTAAAGGGTGTACATACAATTTTTCAAGGTGGAAATATGGCCACTCAATTTCAAATCCCATCTCATAAAATTGACTGTCCGCCAAGCAGGCCCATAGTGTTTTCTTGTTAGTTTGGATTCATTTGGGTTGGGCTTTTTTGGTGCCTATTACTGTTAATATCAGTTTCGGTGAAAATATTGAGAATTTAAATTTAAGGAAGTATCAATTAGAATATTAGAGATATTATTTATTATTCTTAAAATATTAAAAATATTTAAGAAATTTTTTATCTTGATTAGATTATGAATAATATCGGATATATATTAGGTATAATGTTTACATCATTGGTAATGGGATGATCCCATAAATTTTCTATGGGGAATACATAGCTAGCTATATATTAACTCATAATTTAATTTTTGATGTGGCAGTTTAATTTATATAACATTTGGTGGCGAGTGAGGTAGATTATTGTAAATGTATTACTCATTTGTTAAATGGCGTATCGTTTAGAAATGACATGAGTTGGGATGTTTAATATTATTGATTAGTAAAGATATGTGTGTTTGGTGGAGGAAAAAGTCTGTAGTTCGTATTGCGTGGAGTATATAGAAATCCTCAGGCTGTGGACGACATGGAGAAGCAAAGGTCGAGTGGATCTTCCATTCAATTTGTATTATGTTGAATGAGTATAAATCTGATTAAATATTTCTATATACGATATAATTTGACTGAACAAATTCTTTTTTAACCCTAAACGAAATATTTCGTATACGCGAAATATTTACACTTGAAAACATTTCGTACTAAATGTTGCACGTGAAATATTATGAGGGCTGAAAGAGGAATGATGTTTTGTTTCAAGCCAAAACGTTACTGGTTTTTGTCAAAATTGAATTTCTACTTTTTTGGGACACTTTAATTTTCACTAATTTGATTGATTGATGCACAATGCTGCAATGCATCATATCCATGGTGCATCAAATGCACTCACTCATTTAGTGTATAGATTGAATTGAACTATTTGTATGAGATTTAATTGGATATGATTGAACTGTATTAGTACTACGATGAAATTAATTCAGCTTGGATTAAAAATAACTATATATATGTATGTATGTATGTATTTATATGTATATATATTTGTGTGTGTATGGTCTTGTCGTGGCCCATTACTATAAATATTAGTTTCAATAAAATATTGAGAATTTAAATTTATGGAAATATTAATTAAAATATTAGAGATATTTTATATCAATATCTCTTTGAATCTAATAAGTGGCTCACAATTTTAGAACTAAATATATATATATATATATATCGGGTCATTCTCTTTGATAAGAACGTTATGAAATTTTTATTTTAAGATCATTAATTATTATTGTTTATTTTCAAGCGATCTCATTATTGTGATGAGATTCATTGGAAATGAATAGTTGTAATTGATGATATGAAATAAAAATTGCAAACGTCCTTACCGAAGAATTTATCTATAAATTCTTAGGTAAGGACGTTTGAAATTTTTATTTCATATCATCAATTACAATTACTCATTTCCAATGAATCTCATCACAATAATGAGATCGATTGAAAATAAACAATAATAATTAGTGATCTTAAAATAAAAATTTCATAACGTTCTTATCAAAGAGAATGACCCGATATATATATATATATATTCAGTTCTAAAATTGTGAGCCACTTATTAGATTCAAAGAGGTATTATAGTAGGGTCAAAATTATAATATGTCAACTTTAAACAGGTCTCATGGTCAACTTTCTTAGGAACCCAACAACCTATGGTCTGTACAAACCAAACAAAAAGAATATGGATGATTTTGACACCGATGTGGTGTCAGTCAAAGACCTTTTAATGCTTAAGTCAATAAACCAATTGTAAATAGAATGCAATAAAAAGCAATAAAGAAAACAATGTTGATTGATAGCGGTCAATTGGTAATGGATTAAATATTTCTATATACGATATAATTTGACTGAACAAATTCTTTTTTAACCCTAAATGAAATATTTCATATACGCAAAATATTTACACTTGAATTTAATTCCTGAAGTTTAAGTTATTGAAACTTGTAATTCAAATATATAACATTCAATGTATGTTTTAATTTTGAATTTAATAAAGTAGAAAATAGCTTTTAAAAATATTACTAAATTCTCTAAATTAATTCATGTAGGTCCAAGAAAAGTACTTGCTAGCGGTATTATCCAATATTCAATTTTATGGGGCTCAATGGTTGGCTACACTATTACAACAGTCGCTAGTATGGTGTAAGTTCCTTCAACAACACCTGTTTATTACCTGTCTAATCATATTCTTTGATAAAGACATATTTTGTAAATGTCAATTTTCGACTACATATATTCGTCTGTTTTTAGGTGTTATAGATAAAAGACAGAATAGTTAAATATGTTCGTTTAACGACTAAAAATTCATTTTGATAAATCTGGGTGTTCTCAGTCTAGAAATTTTTATATTCACTTAACTAACTAATGGACTAATACTGTCTGAAAATTTAACAGGGCATTAAAGAAATCAACTTGTTTGCATGAGAAGGGACAGAGCGCAAGATGTGAGGTACCAGGAAACTTATACATGCTAATAGATGGAGTATTAGAAGTGATTCTATCTCAATGTCCAAGTCTAGAGAAAGCAGCATTTCTTTCAGTGGTTGCAGCAGCGACTTCTCTTTATGTATTCATGCATAGCAATTAAGGTCTATCCGCTGCAAAATTAATTTCATCGCAATTTGACTTCAAAGGAAGTCCTATGGTGGCTCATCAATCAGGCATAAATATGGCTTCTTCCATCAAGGTTTGGCATGTCTTTCAAGCTTTTGGGAACATGGCTTTCGCCTTTAATTTCAGCACCCTCCTACTCGAAATCGAGGTTCTTCGAAAATTCTCTCTATTTCTTTTAAAACAGATAACTGCATTGGCTTTTTATATGTTTTCAATTGAAAAGAGTAGATTAGAAGAAGTTTGGTATAAAATAACAGTGTATCCAAAAGTTCATGTTAGAGATCGCATTCTGATATTTATTGATCAAATATATGATTTTTTTATTTAATAATTAAAGATGACTTAGACATATGATATTTTGTTTTGTCGGGGTGGGAGATGAGTGGGTGGATGGGCCGGATTAAATGCTCGTTAGATAGAGGAAAGTTTTTCAAAATAAAATTAATAACTTATACATTTAATAATCACATCACCCTTTTGATCACCTTAACAAATTATGGATTAGAATTCTATTCTTGTTCTATTAAAAAAAAAACACGTATACTTAATAAGAGAAGCCTATCAAGTTGCATAAATGTCCTATGTTAAAGTAACTATAATAAATTACAATACAACTTAATGTTAAAAAATGTTTATTCAACTTGATAATAATTTAGATTTAAGTCACCGACACCTCAATTAGTATCTCAAATAATAATAATATTAATAAAACTACCTTAAAAAAACAAAACATTAAAAAGTATATAGAGATAACACATTAACAATTATTAAACAGCACAAAGAGATAACACATTAACAAATAAGTCTTTGATTGGTTTTTCTCTTTCTAATAATTATTAAATTTATGACATTCAAAAGAATATGGTACTTTAATAAAAATATATATATATTTTTTATAAAGACAAAAGGAAAAATCAGGGAAGTAAAACAAATTAAAAGATACAAGATAGACGAACCCTGAATGCAAAAATGAGAAACAAAACATATATAATCTAAAAATAAAAAGCATTAATTTACATAAAACAATAAATTTATAATTACAAATTTAAAAATTTTTTAGAAACATTTAGGTGGGGCTTGACCCCCTCCTGGTCCTTCACTATAGTCCATCCGTGGTGTAAAATCTCTTCCATGTCAACCACTACTTCCTCTACAAGACAAGCTTTCTCATGAATTTTAATTTATCTGCATTGGTCTGTATGTTCTAGTGTCGAAATGTTAGTTTTACTTGCATTTAGTAGGTAGTGACTTTGTGTGTTTAAAAATGTTGAAGGATACATTGAAGTCAACCCCACCAGAAAATAAAGTGATGAAGAAAGCGAGCTTGTATTCAATTGGAGGAACTGCATTGTTTTACATTTCTGTAGCATGCACTGGCTATGCTGCCTATGGCAATGAAGTCCCTGGAAATATTCTTTCAGGATTCCATGATGTCGTTTGGCTTGTTGACACTGCCAACCTTGCTGTGATTGTACATTTAACTGGAGGTTATCAGGTATTCTGTCTCTCTCTTCCGAATTGGTGACGCAAAATATATAGTTCAAAACTTAAAATTCGGTATTTGAATTTTGATAAATAATTTGGATGCAATCCATCAAAGTGAAACATTAAGAAAACAACTTAAAACAACTTTTCATCTTTTCAGATTTTTAAAAGATTTTTGCGGTTATATATATATATGTATTACTTATCAAACCTAATTAGAATAATTATTACTTTTTATTTTAAATATTAATTGAATTAAAGGACCTTATTTTCTATTTTCTTATCGAATGTCACCTTGTTATCTTCTCAGGTGTTTGCTCAACCAATTTTTGCTACCAATGAAAGATGGTTTGAATCAAGATGGCCAACATCATTTCTCAACAAGATTCACACCATTAAATTCAGATTCGTACACAAGTGCACCATTCAATTCACACTAGGCCGGCTTCTTTTACGCTCAATCTTCGTTGTGTTCACAACACTAGTTGCAATGACTTTCCCGTTCTTCAATGCGGTTCTGGGCTTGATCGGGGCCATCAGTTTCTGGCCCTTGACCGTGTCCTTCCCGTTGACCATGTACATGGTACAAGCAAAGATCAAGAGAGGAAGCTCTACTTGGATAATCTTCCAAGTTTTGGGGTTGATTTGCTTGGTTGTAACACTCATTGCTGCCGTTGGTTCAATGGCTGATATGTTTGAGCATCGTAAGCATGCAAAGCTGTTTCATCTTGATTTCTAGGAGGCGGAAAAAGCTTTCATATAACAGAGTGCACTACGTATCTCTTATTGTGATGTTGTTATGGACGGTGTAGCAAATTTCGTCACATAACATTGATAACAAGATCAAAGTAGGGATGAGTATGTGTATCTTTCTGGACCAAGGTCTTGACTTGTGTAGTTCTATTTTCGTTGAATTTGTAATATGGAACAATCAATATTCGCTAGTTACTTTTTAGCTATTTTATGAGTATCATTTGGATCAATAATTTATTTAAATAGCCGTAAGGCTAGAATGAGATAAATTATTTTCATCAATGATAATTTTTCATTATTAATACTTTTTCTTTCTTTGTGCTTTTTAATTTTATGAGAGGATTTTTATAAATCTTCCTTTTTTAAATTATTAATTAATTATAAGATAAAATACAAAAAAAAAAAAAGTGGTCTTATTTTTAGGATTGGCTTTAGGCAATCCACTCCTGCGAGTAGAAACCTACTTGTGTGTACTTAGCAAAGATGAAACACGAGTAGACTCTGGACTTGTGTGTACTTAGCAAAGATGAAGCACAACTAGACATGCATGCAACACCAACTAACCAATAGACAATCCAGTGAATTATCATGATCCAATTAAGGCACATGGAAGGATTATGATTTCTAGACCCACCTTAATTACAATGTTTGTGTCCTCTTATACCAAATCAAATCTCAAGCAAAGCC
Organism: Dimocarpus longan; assembly: GCA_022984855.1. Lineage (NCBI taxonomy): Eukaryota > Viridiplantae > Streptophyta > Magnoliopsida > Sapindales > Sapindaceae > Dimocarpus > Dimocarpus longan. Next base: position 26,525,463 of record CM041018.1, on the reverse strand, counting down.
TGTTAGAGGTAGCCAGCTGCGAAGAATTGAGTTTAGACAAAAGCAAACTGCAAACGTTACTACTTACTCTGATCCAGGTGGTTCTGCTGCCACTGACGAGTGTAAGAAGATCCACTGAGATTCTCCCTCTAATTTCTCTCCCTCTTTCTCTCTCTCTCTATCTCTTTCTCTATCTTGTCTCTAAAGTTGGTGAAATGGATGGAGCAGACATGGACGCATTAGAACCGGTAAGCTCTAATCGGTTTCACTTTCGGACATGTTTGTTATGGTCTCTGGATTACATTTAAGTTATTGCACTCAATCTAATTGTTAGTCTATGGCAAATTTCATCAACTTATGTGTATATATACTTGAACTTTTAACTATCAGTTTTAGTTTTGGTTGTTGGGTCTAGTGGTTGTCCAAAATGTTTTGGGTTGCAAATCCTATTCTCTTTGTGTATGAAGTCTTGTTCACTGCGCGTATTACATAGTTGTGTTTGGTGTTGTGGCTGGACGTACAAGTTGGTTGCTAACTATATTTCTTCTCAATTTTCCAAGGTATCAAGTTGAAATCTCCTTTCTCAAATCAACATGAAAAAAATAAAAAATACATGTTTTATTTTGATTATCTATCCATGTTGCACTTAACGATTGTAGTGGGTCGAATTGCACTAGCAGGCCTCATTTGTCAACTTATTTGAAACCTAATAACTTGTGTCATGTACAAATCAAACAAAGAGAATACGAGTGATTTTGTCATCGGTGGGGTGGCGGTTGAAGACACTCCAACGTTTAAATTAGTATTGAAAATAATATAAGTAAAGATAAGCGAATAAAAGCATACGACAAACTATATCTTTCTGTCATTCGACAAAAATACAGTAGTAAGCGATGATTATGTATATTATAAATAATCGAGAGGTATCGTGTTACTTTGTAAAATTATATCGATTGATTTACACTCCAAAATGTACATTATCAATTATGTATATTATTACACTCTAACACTCAAGTCAGCATTAAAGGTGGCTGTTTGGCTGATGGAGGATTACCAACCCACTAGAGTGACCATATCGATTGATTTGTAAAATACTAAAATTATATTAGGGATAATGAGTTCTATAGGAATGAGCGCCCCTAAATTGTAGGGCTAATTGATAAATAAAGTGAACTATTTTAATAAGGTACAATACAATATGACATACATATCGTTTCCTTCAATTACTATTTAGATTATAAGATTTTACTTCAGAATCTCAGAGCTCATGCAGTAGAGTGTTGCACGAAAATAATAAAACTTAGTGAATAATAGACATATCAAAATAATATAATAACTACCAATTGTAATAGTCAACATTTTTCAAGCTCATACGACAATGGCCCAAAACGCATGGCCCAATCAGTCGATCTACCTAGTCTATGCCCAACAACTCAGCTTCTAATTTCAATTCAGCCACAGCTAGACCAACACATCCAGGACTCGACCATCTACAAAATAGAAAGGCTAAGTTGAGTAGGAAATAGATAGATACTACCTAAAATCTAGGGATAACTCTCATGAGTTCCTAAATTTATTCAAATTAGGAGAAACTCCTACTTTGTACGCTTTTGATCGCCTGTAAAAGGAGGCGTCCTTTTGAAGGCAAATCATTCAATCTTAGCTATAGGCATTGTTATTGTTAATGGAGAGCTATCATCAATCTCAGAAGCTCTTTTTCGTTCAGGTACCAGGCCCGCACCACCAGTCCTCTGCCATTCACACCTGCGAACACGTCTTTTCCTTCAATTTACAGCTTGCATACTTTTTTGCGATCTCAACCTTTTTCCGATTGTCAACTACTCTTCTTAACATCGAATCATCTCTCTCAGACCGTCTCAACCACCATTGACAAAAAGCTCAGACCATCATCTGCTTCTACAAGCTTACCAGTCAATCAACATTACCTTTAATTCAATTATATCCTTCTCCTCTTTCTTATTTCGATCAGTTTACTGACTTGAGTGTCAGAATGTCTTCGGTTGGTACCATACTGGTGTGTGTGCAAAACATAAGTTGCTAGGTTTTAAGAAAGTTGACCGACGGGACCTATTCAAGATTGACGTACTGTAGTTCAAACTCACTACTTTGATCATACTTTAATCAACATGAACAAAGCCAGTATTATCTATTAACCTGATTTTCTAATATAAATCTGATTTATCAGGGAAGTTTACATACTTCTAATGAATTTGAATTATAGAAGTAGGTCTACAGGCTAGTATGTGATAGAGAATTAAAGGTATGAATATTCATTATTAAATATCTAATGAATATAATATTTAATGACGAAGTGATCAAAAGAACATGCATGACAACACAAACAACACATTAAAGTTCAACGGAAAAGAATATACTGCAAGAAATTTTATCTACGGCAACATTCAAAAACCAATATATATCGTAAGTTATCCATGACAACATGCACATAATGTATATTGTGGAAGGAATTTATGACAAAATACAAAACTGTGCAAAACGGTGTACATCCATATTATAACATACAAAATTATGGACGTTGCTAAAATCGTGAAAATGATTATTATTAGTAAATAAAGTATTTTAAACATATATTTATATAAAACACTTTATCTGCACGGTTTTAGCATTGTGTATGTTTTTGTATATTATCATATGGTTTTGCATGATTTTGTACATTACCATAAATCTCTTTCACAACATGCATTCTTTGCACGTTTCGTATGTGACATATGTTATCTTATGTATATAGTCTTTTGGATGTTGTTGTAGATAAAGTATCTTGTAGTGTTATTTTCTCAAAAGAGTATGCATACTCCAGATGGTGTCTCGAAGGACTTGTAAAGATTCCTAAATGCAAGAACACGTATGGACAGATTGTAGTACCCATTTTTTATGAGGTGGATCATCTAATGTGAGGAACTAAATTGGGAGTTTTGCATAAGCCTTTGCTAACCATGAAGAATGTTTTATGGAGAGTTCCGACAAAGTGCAGACATGAAAAGATGCTTAGAAAGAAGCCGCAAATCTACCTAGGTTGGATTCACATGTCATCAAGTAAGTGTATTAGTTGTACTTTTGATATATTTTTCGTGCAAATGAAGCTCAATTTTTTTTTTTTTTAATTTTCTTCATGTTTGTTATTCTTTTAATTTTGAATGTTCTTTTTTCTGTTATAATTGAATACAGTTTGATGTTGTTGTTTTTACTATTTTGTTAGGCTAACGTCTGTGCTTATAGAGAACATAGTTCAAGATGTTTTGAAGAGACTGAATGATATGTACTCAAATGACAACAATGGTTTCATAAGAATTGATTCAAGGATTAATGAAATTGATTCATTGTTACGAATTGGATTGACTGTCGTTCGCAGTATAAGAATTTGGGGTGTTGGTGGTATTGCTAGACAATTCTTGTTGGTGCTATATTTGACAAAATCTTTTGTCAATTTGAAGGTTTTTGCTTTATTCATAATGTCAGGGAAGAGTCGGAACGAAATCATGGACTAAACAGATTGTGACAAGAACTTTATTTTACAATATTAGGGGATGAAAATGTAAATATGAGTATTTCTTTTAGATAACGTACTTTCATAAAGAAAATGTTTGATGGTAAGAGGCTTTTTGTTTTTTTTTTACGAAGTGACTGATTGTAGACAAATAGAATATTTGATTGGAAGTTTTGATTGTCTTGATTCTAGAAGTGGAATTATTATGACAACAAGAGGTAAATAAATGCTTAAAAATTATAGGGTGGATCAAATATATGAGGTCGAGGAATTACCTTTAGATGATGCTTTTAAGCTTCTTTATCAATATGCCTTAAAAAAAAAAATCGACCCATATTGGAGTAAGAGAAGTTGTCACATAAGGTGGTTAATTATCTTAGAGGCATTCCATTAGCTCTTAAAGTTTTGGGTTCCTCTCTATTTGATAAGGGCAAAGAAGTTTGGGAAAGTGCAATTAAGAAACTAGAAAAAATTCTTGATGGTGTTGAAGATAAGTTATGATGAATTCAATAATAATATCTCTTTCCTTATGTGTGTATATTTTCAATTCGGAATTTCCTTATTCAATATGGTAAATTATCCTAAACAAGTTGTGGATTAGCGGGAGGAATTTTCTCTTTGGGCTTTTGGGCTTTGGATCCTAGCTGGGTTGATGGATATTTAAGTCTAACACATTGATAACGTGGGTTACACCTCTTGGATTTATGAATTTTGACCACTGCAATTACTTATATATGTCTTAAATATTATAATTGAATACTTGCTTATTAAATGTTTTTTTTTTCTATTTGTTTATTAATTAATAAAAATATTAATGATTACTAAAAAAAGAGACTATATTTGTACTCAACTTAAAATTTGTCTATCTATTATTGGCAGTATTAATGATTTTTAAAGAATTTAGATATTTTTAGATTTAGTATTAAGGATTTTTGAAAAGAGTGTATTTATACTCATTTTAAAATTGTACTTACACTGTAAAATCTCTATCTGAATTTGCTTTCTTGGACTTTCTTCTCTCCCTTTCTCTCTCTCTCGTCTCTAAAGTTGGTGAAATGGATGGAGCAGACGATGGACGCATTAGAACTGGTAAGCTTTAATCGGTTTCACTTTCAAACTTGTTTGTTTTATGGTCTCTGGATTACATTTATGTTTGTGCACTCAATCTAATTGTTAGTCTATGGCAAATTTCATCGACTTATGTGTATATATAATTGAACTTTTAGCTATCATTTTTAGTTTTAGTTGTTGGGTCTAGTGGTTGTCCAAAAAGTCTAGTTCATTGCACTACATATTCAATAGTTAGGACGTCCAGCATCTGTTTGGTGTTATGGTTGGCTGCACAAGTTGGTTGCTAACTATGTATCTTCTCAATTTTCTAAGATCTCAAGTTGAAATCTCATTTTTCAAATAAAATTGGATGAATCTTTCAAAATAAAATAAAATAAAATAAAATTGGATAAAAAAAAAAAAAGATACACATGTTATTTTGTTATATATCCAGATTGCACTTGATGATCTGCATATGTATTAAATATTATAATTAGATACCCACCCATCAATTAATGTTTTTTTGTTCCTAGATTACATTGTCTATTGATTAATGATAGCATTAATGATTATTGAGAAGAGTACTTCTATTTATACTCAATTTAAAATTGGTCTATCTATTATCGATAGTATTAATGATTTTTGAAAAGAATGCAATTATTTAATGATAGTATTAATGATCTTTTAAAAGTGTGTATTTATAATCATGTTAAAATTGCCCCACGTATACTATAAATTAATATGTTTTCCCAAAGTTCCAAATTACCTTTTGTTATGGGTAATTTAACGGTCAGACTAATTGGACCGACACAGATTTACAGTATGGACTCAATGGTCTGAAAACCCAGAAAACCCAGCAATTTATCCATCTCTCTGATCGCGCGCCTGATCGTCAATCCGATGGCTTGACTGTTCGCCATCCTGGTCGTAATTAGGGTCTTCCCGCTGGTCAACAATCTGATCGTCGATAAGCCCGATAGTTTGCCTAGTAATCTACTCGTTATTTTGATCGCGAATGTAATCTCATTCAGTTTTCTCTTCGGACCGCTTATTAGTTCGTAAGCGAGCCCATCTGTAATTTGGTCGGCTGTTCGCTCTATCTGCTCGCGCAACTGCTCAACAGTTTCTGACTATGATCATGTATCTGCTCATTTATGAGGGTGCTCGCTTATTAATCTATCTGATTGTAGGAGAATTCAGTTGTGACCTACATCATCAACCATCGGAACGTCTTATACTCTAGAGCTTTATTTGCTCGCTAGTGCGATGGGGTACCCTGCTGGTTGAGCAACCAGTCTCCACCATATCTCCCAAACTGCAAGTCAACAGAAGTCAAAGATGTCATGCAAGATTCAGCTTAAGACGTGCCATGCATGCCATCTCAATCAAAAGCTACAACCAAGATCATGGTGATCCCACCTAACCCATACAGGTTAGTTACTTGAAATCACGCTTGGGCAAAGCTCAGACTTGACAGTTTCAACCGTATTTAATGTAGTTTCGACCTCATTAAATGCACTATCAGTCGCATTACATGAAATCCCGACGCATTAAATATAATTCATCATTGTAATATAGGTTTACTGTAGTTTTGTACTGTAGAATTTTAACTGTAGTACCTAACATTCTCTAGAAATAGGGAAGGAAATTTCCTTGTAAAAGAGACGAATCTTGAGTGCTGTTACTCTGTCAAAATAGTGAGAGAGTGTACAGTGGACGTAGGCATCTTTTTGGGTCGAACCACTTAAAAAATCCTCTGGTGTTCTCTTCTTCTCCTCTGACCCCTTCTCCTTTACTTATTACTTCACTTAACGATCATCTTACAACGAACAACATGAAACTGTAGGTTGGGCCCAGAAACGAATCTTGGTTGGCTAATTCCCAACGTCAACATTTTTAGCGCTAGAAGGAGGGGCCCATCTGTAATTTCATCACCTTTCTTCTTAGTTTATAAAACTCGCCTATTAGTCGCCATGGTCAGAGGAAGGGTTCTCAGGAATTTTAATGCTACGGATGATCGCCTAGAAGCCTCGGATCAACAACAGAATACTGCATTTGCTGGAGAACTACCCGATGTTGGTGTAGGGATGTCCAATGTGCCCGTGACGGGGGACGCTTAAGGTATACCTTCCCTTCCTACTCGTCAGTCTGTGTCTAATGCTACAGGAGGAGATATTATACAAGTATTGCAGTAGTGACCAGTGTTCCAAAACTCGCTACTCGCGCCTGACTCGGCGAGGCAGCGAACTGCGAGTACTCGGCAATTCGGTGAGTACTCGGGGAGTACTCGGTTTGACCATTGATCAACAGTCAAACCGTTGACCCACGGTCAAACCAGGTCAAACTTGTAAAAAAATAAAATTTAATAATTTTCTATAGAATAAAAATTTAATCATATGACCACAAAACCCCTTAAAATCTATCTCATGCAACCTTCAAAGTCATTTTAACACAATTACATAATTACAACCTTAAAAATTTCGACAGCATAACCACTATTTTTCCAACAATTCCACCTGTAATATACCAAAATAACAACACTTTATAAATCTATCATATGATTCACATCTAAATTACTTATAGTTAAAGCCTCTCATCATTTTTTCATTCTCAAACACAAGTACACAACTAAGTAACCATAATTGATGAATATATATCAACCTAATCATCAAATATAGCTTTGAGCATAGAAATTTTTAACACAAACATCAATTATCAAACAATATATTGCTTCTAAATTGATAATATAACATAAATCACACAATATATTTCTAATCCTATATTATAATTTCATTTCCATCAATGCAACAAATAAATCACAAATCCATCAATCATCAATCCTAAACAAAATAAAAAAACAGAATGAAAAAACAAAAAAAAAAAAAAAATTGAAAACAAACAATTTAGTATAAGGGTCGGCGACTGGACTCACAGCGACGGCGAGTCGTCGACTGCAATAGGTGGAGCCACGGACGACACCGGTAGCAGAAGTCACACCCCACCCACTCGGCGTCGGCGAAAGCGGCAGCAACGCAGCAGAGCACACCAACGAAAGACAGTGGCAGCAAGTCGGCGACTGCAGTAGGAGGAGCGACAGACAACACCGGCAGCAGAAGTCGCACCCCACTCGGCGTCGGCGAAAGCGGCAGCAACGCAGCAAACGTCGTACATGACACACCAACGAACGACAGTGGCAGCAACGTAGCAGAAGATATGCACCCAATACTCCAACCGGCGGCAGCAGAACTCAGAGGCAGCACGGCGGGTTGAACTTGAAGCAGAAAGCAGAAGCAGTCAGATCTGATCCTGAAATACCTTATGCCAAAACGGCGTCGTTTTGGTGTGCTAAAACGACGCCGTTTTGGAAAAAATTTTTTTTTTTAAAAAAGGCCGACTCAGGCCGATCCGAGCTGGTCTGAGTTGGGCCCGATTCGGGTCGATTTTCAACAGTAGTCGATTCGAACCCCCCGATCTGGGGGTTCTCGGCTCTGCACCCGGTCGAGCGGCGAGTACTCGGCCGACTCGACCGAGTTTTTAAACAATGGTAGTGACAAGAAATGTTGGAAACTACAATGGCTCAGTTGGCTAGCGAAGTTATGACGCTGATCTGGACTCAAGCCCAGGCTGCTCAGGGACCGCCCCCAGGCCACTTAAAGGAGGGATGTTCCTCGGGGACGATATGCTGAAGACCCTGACGCAAATGAGAGAAATGTCAGGGGGTCAATGCGAGAGGGGTCAGTTCATTTTTCCAGCGCTCAATTTCGACGAGCTCGTAACGGACATCAGCTGGTGCAAGCTGGACGGGGTCATGATCAAATCTTCGCCCATGGGGGCGAGGCAGGGCTAAGGCCCAATAGCAGAAGACACAGAGATAGGGAGAGAGAGGGTGCTCAAGACCATCACTCCCCGAGTAGACAGGACCGATAGTCCACCGTCAGAAGAACAGAGATCCAAAGTCCACTCGTTGAGGAGCTCTTTCAGAGGGTCCGGCAGCTTGAGACGTGACTTGGGGCCTAGGAACAAAGAAGTCAGAGTGGGGAAAGGACCCCGTTTACCTCAAAAATTGAGCTGGAGCCGCTCCCACTAAGATTCAAAATTCCCAATATTCCTCAGTATAAGGGGAATTCTGACCCATAAGATCATCTCGACGCCTTCAACATTCAAATGGATCTCCTAACCATCAGCTCGCTTGTAAAATTAATAATTAATTTTAATTATTAATTAACTATAATTAAAATACTAACAAAAAATTAAGTAGCTTTAGGCAATCCAGTCCTGCGAGTAGACTCTCTACTTGTGTGTACTTAGCAAATTAAGGTGAAGCATGCACCAGTAGACATGCATGCAACACCAACTAACCGATAGACAATCCAGTGAATTGTCATGATCCAATTGAGTCACATGGAAGGATCATGATTTCAAGACCCCAACTCACAATGTTTGCGTTCTCTTATAACAAATCAAATCTCAAGCAAAGCCAGCAGTTAGAGGTAGCCAGCTGCGAAGAATTGCGTTTAGACAAAAGCAAACGTTACTCCAGGTGTTCTGCTGCCACTGACGCGTGCAAGAAGGTCCACTGTGATTCTCGTGGATTTGCTCAAACGCGTCCGTTATCTTCCTTTTAAATACTTATGTAATTAAATCTCTCTTTGAATTTTCTTGCACTCACTCACTCACTCTCTCTCTCTCTCTTTCTCTATCTCTCTCTTGTCTCTAAAGTTGGTGAAATGGACGGAGCAGACGATGGACGCATTAGAACTGGTAAGATTTAATCGGTTTCACTTTCAGAACTGTTTGTGTTATGGTCTCTGGATTACATTTATCTGTGTTTGTGCAATCAATCTAATTGTTAGTCTGTGGCAAATTTCATCAACTTATGTGTATACATGTATTTTTGACTGTCAGTTTTAGTTAATGAAAAAAAAATAAAAATAAAAATAAAAATAAGCATATTTTATTTTGATTATCAATCAAAGTCATACTTAATGACCTGTATATATTTTAAATATTATAATTGATACTTACCTATTAATGTTTTTTTTTTTTTCCTATTGATTACACTCTTTGTTGATTAATGTATCATAGTATTAATGATTATTAAGAAGAGTGCCAATATTTACACTTAATTTAAAATTGGTCAGTCTATTATTGATAGTATTAACGATTTTTTAAAAAGAGTGCAGATATTTTTGTGACAGTATTAATGATTTTTGAAAAGAGTGTGTTTTGTACTCACTTTAAAATTGTATTTTCTCAAAATTCCAAATTACCTTTAAATAAAACTATTAAAAGAATAAAAAATATTATAAATACAATTTATAAATTATATTAATATAATAATTAATATTTTGGATGTGCATAATTATCTTTTAATTAAAGTTTTAACAATTTCTTAGTGAAAAATAAATAATAATTATTTATTGGGTTTTGCTATCTTGTCCAACTACTACCTTACCTCTCAATTAGAGCGTTTGAATTTGTTATAAGGGTAGATATTAAAACTATCCCAAATATTTCAATTGAGAGGTAAGATTAATATTTAGGTAAGGTAGTTAAATCCTTATTTAAATTAAACTATTGTATATCTATTATAAAATAGTTTTAAATTTAGAAAATCATTTAAGCTACCTTATTAGTGAGATAAGATTATTTGACCATGAATAATAACTCTTAAATTGATTGTAAGAGTAGTTAATAAAAAATATATAAGAGTTATTATTGATGAATAATCATATTCAATCAGTAATATAACTAAATCCACCATTTAATTTAATTAAAAACAATTCAAATTAAATTAAATTAAAAGTAAGTAGCTTGTTGGAGGTTCCAACTATTCTTTTCATTTTGTCATACTTTGAAATTTAATTGTTTTATAATTATATATTTTATAGTATTTAACAGAAACAAACGAAAGGATATTTAAAGCAATATTATTTGTTATTTTATAGTATTTAATAGAAAAAATGTCTTGAAAAAACTTAAATGGCTATAGTTTTAAATCATTAAAACGCCTACTAACACTATTATTTGTTATTTAAATTTGATTTTAGGGACTCTATGGACGGGAGTTGCCCATGCGTTTACTGCTACAATTGGTTCTGGAATATTGGCACTACCGTGGAGTGTGGCTCAGTTGGGTTGGATTCTTGGATCATTAGTGCTCATTAGTTTTGCAATCATTACATATTACACAGCCATCCTGTTCTGTGATTGCTATAGAACTCCTGATCCTGTTGATGGAAGAAGAAACTATACTTACATGGATGCTGTGAGATCACTTTTAGGTACTCTTTTTAACTTGTGAATTTCTAGGAAATCTCTTACATGACAAAATATTGGGTTGGCTAGTGCATATATTTAAAGTAGTCATGTCAAAATACAATAATGAACTTTATTTTAGTGTTGCATGTAAAGTAGAAAAAAATGGTTTTGAATTTAGTGTACTGAATTCTAGTAATTTTTATATATCGTGCAGGTCCAAGGAATGTACTGATATGTGGAATTGTTCAATACTCAATTTTATGGGGTACAATGATCGGCTATACAATTACTACTGTCATCAGTATGGTGTAAGTTTTTTTTATTGTGGATGTGTAGAAGGGATTTTAACAAAAACATGGATATCGAACTTCTGTTTAGATATATTACAAGTGACATTAAGATGACCTTTTTAATCATATTATATTTGAAGAAGCAAGATAGTCTAATCTGTTAGATTCATTTAATGACTGGAAATTCAAGATCGAAATTTTACTCCGTTATATATACAATCACTTATTCATGTACTGTTTGAAATTTTAACAGGGCACTGAAGAGATCAACATGCTTCCATGCGAAGGGACAAAATGCAAGATGTGAAGTACCAGGACACTTGTACATGTTGTTATATGGAGCATTTGAAGTTATTCTATCTCAATGTCCAAATCTAGAGAAAGCAGCATTCCTTTCAGTGGTTGCAGCAGTGACTTCACTTTTGTATTCATTTATAGTCATCGGTCTATCAACTGCAAAATTGATTTCATCAGACCTTGACTTTAAAGGAAGTCTTATGGTAGCTCAATGGGGCAAGCATCTGTCTACTTCCACCAAAGTTTGGAATGTCTTTCAAGCTCTTGGAAACATCGCTTTCGCTTTCAGTTATAACACCCTCCTACTTGAAATCCAGGTTTCGTGAAAAATCTGTCAAATTCGTTTTGTTTTCTCAGAAAAGATAATTCCATTGTCATTAAAGTGTTTTTGGCTATGTACAAGTAGATTTGAGTAAAAACTTATAATAAAATTCAGCAAAAATCTCTTTTGTATCAAACACTTCTTCTACAAGATACGTTTATAATGAATTTCGAAACTATCTGAATCTATCTGTATTTAATCAGCAACTCTGAGAAGGGAAACTATATTGTCCTATGTTAAAATGCCATTTTTTGGTTACAATTAGTAAGTGCTGATTTTGTGAATGTTTAAATATGTTGAAAGGATACACTGAAGTCACCCCCACCAGAAAATAAAGTGATGAAGAAAGTGAGTTTATATGCAATAGGTGCAACTGCAGTGTTTTACTTTTCTGTATCCTACATTGGCTATGCTGCCTATGGAAATGAAGTCCCTGGAAATATTCTTTCTGGACTCTATAATGTTGTTTGGCTCATTGACATTGCCAACGTTGCCGTGATTGTACATTTAATTGGAGCTTATCAGGTACTCTGCCCCTTTCTTTCTCTATTCAAATTCTTGATCCGGAAAAATAGTTTGAAAATTAGGAATTCATATTTGAGCTCGAAAAAATGATTTCGATGCAATCTACAGAAAGTAAGAAACAAAAACTACCTTACCTGTTTTTTATTTGGATTTTTAACAGATTTTTAGGTTGTATTCAAAATAGATATCTTAATAATTGTACATCTATTTCGAGTAAGATGTTTAGTTAGATCTCTTATTAAACACCTATTTCAAGTGATTAGTATATATCTTTTGTCTCAATTAAAGTATTAATTGAATTGAAGATCTTGTTTTCGATTTCTATGTCAAATGTTACTTTGTGACATGCTCAGGTGTATGCTCAACCAATTTTTGCCCTCCATGAAAAATGGCTGGAATCAAGATGGCCAACATCATTTCTCAATACCATTCGCACCATAAAATTAAGATTCATACACAATTCCACCATTCAATTCACGTTAGCTCGGCTTCTCCTACGCACAATCTTTGTTGTGTTCACAACACTAGTTGCGATGATGTTCCCATTCTTCAATGCGGTTCTTGGCCTCATTGGTTCCATCGGTTTCTGGCCGTTGACAGTGTACTTTCCATTGGCAATGTACACGATTCAAGCAAAGATCAAGAAAGGAAGCTTTACTTGGATAATGTTTCAAGTTTTGGGGTTGGTTTGCTTTGTTGTGACTCTCGTTTCTGCTGTTGGTTCAATAGCTGATATTTTTGAGAATCGTAAGCATACTAAGTTGTTTCAAATTGATCAACTCTAGGGTGTGAAAATAATTTGCATGCAGCACCATGCACCAACGTCATGTAGCAAATTCCATCATGTGATAAGGTCAAAACAACAGTTTTATTATATATGCTTTCTGCTGTATATATACCTGGATTGTGAATGCAAAAATTGATTTATTTTCTGCATTAATATTCTTTGATTACTTCATTTTCTGTTTTATATATATTTTAAGATCAATGTATTTCACATAGTTGTAAATTAGAGATTTGTTAAAACACCAGCAAAATGGTAAACTACTCATCCTTTAGCATGGTTTAATTTTCCCTATGAAATTTTTGAAAGAAGATTTCACAATGTAGAGTTTGTATGAAAATAACTTACAAAGAAAGTTGTTGGTAGTTTGAAACAAATCTCTTTTAACCCAATAGATCTTTCGGTTGTATAATTCTTAAAAAACTTTTGAATGACGAAATTACCGAAAAAAATGATAAGTAAAAATAAAGTATTATAATAAATTTGAATAATAATGTTTCTTGTTATCAAGAAAAGAAATTACTTAGAGAGTACAGGTGTTGTGACTATAATATAAAGTTTTGTGATTTATTTTTACTAAAAATGTAAGTGAAGAAAAAAAAAAGAAGAAAATATCACTAAATGACATTTCTGGACAGTAAGTTAATATTTGACTCACATCTTAATTTTATTATTATTATTTATTTATTTTTTATCGTCATTCAGGGTTAGAAGACTATCGAGACCAATTCTGATACACAGTTTGGATAATTACTCATAAACATTAGGAGAGAGCTATCCATACATTTATAAATATTAAAATAAAAGGTGGAATTGATTGATATTCGAACATGCGATTTGGACAAATAGAAACGGTGGAGGTAGCTAATTACAACACTATCTCGCTTATGAGATAAATCATAACTTATTCTAACATTTGATTCATACAATGTATTTTTTTAGACAAAATTATCCTTTGAAAAGGAAAATAACTCATCTCTCCGATTCTTTCATCGTTGGACTCCTTCCGTCCAATATTTTTCTTCGTTGAATTATTCTTCTTCTTCTTCTATAATAAAAAATATATATATAAATATATTTATGGGAATATTTAGTGTTTTTACAGTTTGGGCCTTGGGCTTGGCTTCTATTATATATACTCACCGAAAAAGCCTTCAAACGAGGAAAAATTAAAAAAGAAGTGAACCTGTCAAAATTCCACAAAAAAAAAGGAAAAAAAAAAAAAAGGAAAGCCAAAACCGACAAAAAAAAATGAGCGCCACCAGCACCAGACCGTCCTCGTCCGTGACGAACACCGTAACCCTAGAGAATCATCCAGCGAGCAGCCACCAGTCGCAGTCGCTGGTGCTCCGTCTAAACCGGCAGAAGAAGAAGAAGGTGACGTGGAAGGAAGGCACCGTCGACAACGAGTTCATGCAGAAGAGGAGCTCCAAGAAGTGCTGCATCTTCCACAAAGACAAGCCCTTCGACGAAGACACCAGCGACGACGACGACGACGACCACCGTCACCATCACCGTCACCATCACCACCACGATTCCAAACACGCCGGTGAGACCTCCTCCACCTCTTCGGCTTGATTGATTGATCGATCAGAACCGTCTTGATTGATTGATTGATCAGAACCGTCGGATCTTGAACTCGTGTAATACTAAAACGAATTGGAAGAATTTCACGTATTAATATTCAATTACAATACTAAAAATCCTTTCTTTCTTTGATTTTTCCGCAAAGTTTTGATTTTTATGTTGATTTAGTTTTTTTATTTTTTATTTTATTTATTTATTTTTATATATCTGTGACTTGGGGTCTGATTATAGCTAATTAATTAATGCAGTTGTTGGTCGAGTTTTATTACTATGTTATTGTGAATTTTTCGATTTTCGTTCCAATTTTGATTAGGTTAGGGAGAGTATACTGTTGTTTGTTATGTAGAAATGTTAAATGGGGCATGGAATATATAGTGGAAGATTGGATTTTTGGTGAATGTTACAATGCCTGTGATCAAAATTTTTATTAGTTTGTCACAATTTTACGATGCCTGTGATAGGACATCTTGATGGATAGATAGACTGTCAGAAGCTGAATAGATCTGATGGTTCAACTTATCGATTTGCTTGATTTTGGAGTGAAGTTATCAGTAACTCTTTGAGTTCTTTGCAACTTGAAGCAGGGATATTGTAGATTATACATGGAGACATTTTTTGTAGGTGAATGATATATGGTCAATCTTTTAGAAGCTTATGATTTTTTGGTAGATTTGGTGTAGCTTGTGTCATATTGGACTACATCAATCTTTTAGAAGCTGAGGATGTAGTTTTTGTAACTTGGTTCTGATTATAGCTAATATAATGCAATTATTGGTTGAGTAGTTATAGTGCTAAGTTCTTGTATGCTTTTCAATTTTGTTAGAATTTTGAGTAAGTGATAATATGCTGTTGTTATGTAGATGTTTTAAATGGGGCTCGGAATAATATAGTGGGAGGTTGGATTTTGAATGGGAAGTGTAGTGATGGGATGTAGTTTCCAGAAATTATGCAGGTGTAGTTTTGGTGAATGTGGCGATGCCTGTGATTGAATTTTGTTAGTCTGTAGTGGTCATTGACTGTTTTAGAACTTTTCAGTGGATAGACTGTTAGGAGAGCTAAATAGCTTTGATGGTTTTAAGTATTGTGTCAGTATGCTTGAATTTGTGGTGAGGTCATTAGTAACTCCCAAGTTCTTTGCACTTGAAGTGGGTATGTTATAGAATGATGTCAGTGACATGTTCAATTAGACACATTGCTTATAGGTGAAAGACAAATGTTCGATCTTTTAGAAACTATGGTTTTCTCTTACAGCCTTATTGGGTGTAGATTGTGTCTCATATTGGTTGACATTAATGAGTCATGTATTGAGGCTTAGTTTGGTAAGTTTCGATATTTCAACCTGACAATGTAACAAGAGTACAATGTAAATATAACAATCTAGATAATTGAAATTTCCCGTTTAGGAGTTGCAAGACCAGAGAAAGTCTGTGGCATGAGTCGCATGACATTAGGTATATATACTGACTGAAGATTTTATCATATTTATTAGTTGTAACTTCTAAGCAACAAAGCTTGTGCAGTTGTGAAGATAAGAGGTTAAATATTTAGAATGTTTTCTAACTGTTCACCATTAATTATGTTACAAGGACATCAGTACGTGTTCCTTGCTGTTGTACATACGAATTTGAATCTATCCAAGCTAGCACACCTGAGCTTGTTGACATAGGTTTAAAAAAATATATATGGGCACCTTTAAGTGTCTATACAAATTACAACAATGCTTATATACAGTTATGTATAAATAATAACCACTAAACAGAAAGTAATCACTGTAATTTTGTAGTCTTCTTTCATGAGCATCATATTTACTTATCATCCTTTCTTATCTTTGATATTAGTTTTTTCACTCAAGTATGACCTTGAAGACACTTTAAAAAAATTAGAAAACATAACATTTTGGTTGTCCCTTACCGTTACTTATCAAAAACTCATTTCTTTCATTGCCTTTTCTTTTATGCTACTATTTCTGGTAAATTGCATATCTGTTGAAGACAGTTTTATAGGGTCAAAGAGACGAGGTCATCGAGTGAAAATGACGCACTTGAGATGACCTCTGCAACTACTCGTACTAATTTTTAGGGGCTCTTGGACTCTTAGCTAATGCCAATAACCCATGACATGGACATTGTAAGTGCTTAGTCTGTGTAGCCTATAAATCATTCCCAAATTTACGTGGTAATCTCTTGAATACCCTTCACTTCTGAGATGAGATAAATACCATAGACTATAGACAAAATTAAGTAGGCGTGAATCCTTTTGAGACCTGTATATTACAAAGTGAAGGTGTTTTCTTATCACTTTAGCTCTTCTGTTTTCCTTTCTTTCCAAATCGTTTATAGGATTTTGTGCTTGTATATCAGCGTTCATTGCTCATTGTGAGCGTCTATCATGATATTATGTCAGTGTAAAAAATAAGAGTAATGTTACACTATCCAAAATTTTATTCAAATTAATTGTTCAAATGATGTGGTAAATTTATTTGTAACAACCACATCATTAGTACATTCTGTAATTATTATAGTTGTTATAAACCATCATATCATATCATTTCGACAAAAAATTTAGTAAATTTTTAGGAAATATAGTATTATTTTAGAAATAATTATGCAATGTGTGCTCCCTAACATTTAAGAACTCCTATTTTATTTTTTTATTTTTTTTTTTCTGATACAAATAGTTATTCCAAGTGCATTATCAACCGGCAATAAGCCTCCTAAAAATGTGAAGTTTTATTAATTAATTACTTAAAATAAGATTTTTTAAGATTTAAGATTTATAAAAAAAACAACCCACTACACACACAAACTATCATCTATATTTAAGGGTGGTAATATGATCACGACACAATAAGTTGACACGAATTTATGAAAAATAGATGGGTATGAGTATGAGTTAAACGAATTCATATCGTAATCGTGTTAATTCGCTTAATTCATTTATTAAACTAATCAAATTGGGTTTATTTAAACGAATCGCGAGTTAATACGATTAAATTGGGAGTCATATTGTAATATTGACATATTATAGGGGTTAGTATATAATTATATATATATATATATATATATAAGCATTTAACCAAACCTTAAACGTAACCCATTTCAAATTCGTTTTTATTTTTCGACAGTCCTTCTCTCCTTCTCCCATATCCACATCTTGGTAGCCCTTCTCTTTTTCTTCCATACCCACACCACACTACCGAATCCACCTTTTCTCCCTTACGGTCGTGGCTTCTCCCTTACGATCACTGTTCCTTCTTCCCTTTTTTGTCACGATCATCGTCCTTTCTCCTCTTCTCCCTCACGATCGCTATCCTTTCTCCTTTTCTCCCTCATGTTTGTCGTTCCCTCTCCCTTTGTCCTTCACGGTCATCGTTCCTGCTCCCATTCTTCCTCACGGTCGTCGTCCATTCTCCCTTTCCACCTTACGGTCATCGTCCCTTCTCCCTTTCTCCCTCATGGTCGTCGTCTCTTCATTTGAAAGTTTTGATTTTTTTTTTTTTTTAGAATTATATAACTGCACTTTTGTTTGAATTTGGTTTGATTTGTTTATGTTTGTTGTGTTTAAAAAATAAAGATTGATTTTGAATCTTTGATGAAGTTTTTATTGATATATATGATAATTATTGTGAAAGTTTTTTTTTTTTTTGGTTTGTGGAATGTTTTTATTGTTAAACTGTTTAGTCTATTGTGATGGAGAGTTAATTGTAGATTGATCTGAGATTTATGTTATGGATGAAGAAATTAACTTTGTTGACATGATTTGAGACTAATTAAAATGGGTTAAATAGGTTACGGGTAGAATGAATTAAACGGGTTAAATGAATTAAACGAGTTAAACGAATAAACAAGTTAAATGAATTAAACAGGTTAAATGAATTAAACAGGTTAAGGTTAAAACGAATTAACAGTTTGATAGATTTGAATATTTTATAATCCAAATAATAAACGAATTAATTGTATCGTATCGTGTCATGTCAATTCATTTATAAACGAATTTGTGTTGAATTTAAAAATGCTGACCCGCTTGTTTAAAACTTTAAATGAATTCATGTCGAATTGATCAAATTCATAAACGAATCAAATCGAATTCGGTTCAACCCGACACGTTCACCCGTTTTGCCACCCCTATCTATATTTTAAGTTGGCTTATGTATTTCCTTTTTTTGTTGGTTTACTCTTTAGACTTTAGGTTTGTTAAACAAGCCCCCCAATATGGCTGAACAATTTTCCTTAAAAAATTAAAATTTTATTTTAGTCTCTAAGATTTTGATAAATACCATATTTTTAAAGCCCTTTTAAAAGTAACTCTTTTTATTCTTAACTTTTCTAAACTCTTAAAAAAGTTCAAATTGTCAGTCAATTAATAAACAACATTAACAGAGTGTGTAAAAAAAAACATTGTTGCATTTGATGATTGTTAGTGGTATGTATGTCAAATTATCTTCATAAAATAATGAATTTATAAATTAAATTACTTAAAATATCTTTAAATTTAAGTAACTAAATTACAATTTAAATTATCTAAAATCACTGTTGACTGTTAGTTGACTGACAGTTTGGATTTTTTAAAAGAGTTTTAGAAAAGTTAGGGATGAAAAGAGTTGTTTTCAAAATAGTTTTAAAACCTGATATCTTTTAAAACTTTAAAGATTAAAATGAAGCTTTCTCCTTAACAAAGTGAAAATAGGAGATATATCAACCTTGCCCGTTCATTTTCAGGATGCGAGGATGATTCCAATACGGAATGTCATTAATACTATTGTGAAGAATTTATTACTGGAACAATATTTTTTGGCATTCCCAACTTATTTTTTTAGTGATCATTCGTCGGCTTTACTGAAAAAATCAGCAGGATTTGGGTTGAAAAGTATGTTAAAATAATACTAATAATAATAATAATAAACACAAAAAACCTTAAATCATCCAAAAGTAGAAAAGAGATTCACATTCACAAACTAGTTTGCAGTTGCACATGCAATGTCGTGAATTAGAAAGCAACATTTCATGTAGCAAAAGACATTTAGCTTTCATTTTCACTAATGTAGTTGTCATTTTAGATTGTGACAAAACTTCTAGTAGGGTCTATTGCTCCACAAAAATATGTGATATTTTCTCCAAGTTGTATATATAAAAAAATACATGGTAACACACAGCTCTCGAGCTGCTCTGATTGGGCCGTCTAGTGTGGCCGCATAGGTGGTCCAGCGCCCAGAATCCCCAAGGTTCTGGCCTCGCCGAACTTCCCCAAAGCGATTTATCAATGAGAACTCGGCACACTTGCCGAGTTCTATAGCACTGGTTTTGGTTAACAATGCAAACATACCATTGATCGCATTAATAATATTAAAAAACAATGGTTGATTGAGCGGACTTTGTGAAATGACAATATTGTCTCTAATTTTACTATTTTGTAAATTATTATAATATTAATCTAATAACTTAAAATATAATATAATTTTTTTATTATTATACAATTATATATATATATATATAAAATGGAGGGGAAGGAATGAAAATTGATCTCTCCTGTACTATATTCAAAAGCAAGGAGAAGGAACGAGAATTGATCTCCTCCATACTTGAGAGGAGATCCATACAACCTTATCTCATCCAAAATGGAGGAGATCGGCATAAGGTCTCCATTTGGAGGGGATAGACCCTTTTTTTTTTTTGTTTTCAGAGTTATTATATTTTTTTCAATTAATTAATTAAACGGTGATGTGTCGTATTTTAATCGAACACTGTTATTTAATTGTTTAGTTCTCACATTTAAAAATAAGGATCATTTTACCTTGTTTTGAAAAAGAAAAAGGAAGAAAGATCATTTCACTCTCAGATGGCTCAATCCACTGTTAACTTAATGGCGGTCAATCTAGCCGATAGTATATTTACATTATCAAAACCAACATTAGTACTGTTAATATGCAAGATCTGGGGTACCGAAGAGTCATTAACTCAAAATTTTATGTACAGTGGACAAATATTATTTTACAGTTGCTGGTTGATACGTCTGAAAAGGTTTTGCGTCACATTACTGTTAATAAAGAACTGAGATTTTTTCTTTTTGTAAACTTTTATTTAGATAATTTATCACAGGTTCTAATAAATGTCAACATAAAAATGGTCGCATGACATTGTAAAAAATAAATAAAAAATAAAAAAGGTCACATGACTCACACCAGCAGGTGAATTGCCTTCACATAGCAATTAACACATGTACTGTATTATAAACCAGTAGAGTACATTGAATTTTTTTTTGAAAGTCAGATGTATTATAAACCAGCAGACCCCGAAGGGAAAATACAGGAAACATTGACATTTTGCCAACACAACACCTCCGAAGAGGACAAGGTAAGGGAAGCTAAGTTATGTGCCAAGCGATTCCCTTTTCTGGGAACGGCCAAACACTTACAAACACCTAGCTCCGCACACAAGGCCTTAATATCATCCACAATAAAACACGAAAACCCTCTGAAGATCTCACCAGAGTTAACCGCAGAGGCAGCATTTACAGAGTCCACTTCAGCCCACTTCACCTTCAACCCAGCAGCCTGAGCCATCCTCAGCCCTTCCCTGAGAGCCAGCAGCTCGCCCACTTCGGGAGAAAAAGACCCCTGCCATTGCCTGGCTGAAGCCAGCACCACCATGCCATCACTACTTCTAATTGCAGCACCCAGACCCACTACAGACTTGCCAGGCCTAACAGCAGCATCCGAATTCAGCTTCAAAACGCCATCAGCAGGCGGACACCAGAGCTGAGCACGAGCCGGCCCAGAAGGGGAGGAAGAGACAGAAAGGGCTGACCTTGTATTTCTATACTCATCAAGCAAGTCCAGAGCTTTGCACGCGACCACCTCCTGGAATCCAACCCCAAAAAATGGCACTCCCATCAGAATATTAATCACACTATCCCTCCTGATCTTAAGTAGCTCCTCCCCTCTGTCATACGTCAGCCAAGAGGGCTTCGCAAATTTACAATCAAAAAGAGCATGGACATCAGATTCTATCTCTTCCAAGCACCCCTCACAGTACTGGTTATGCACGATTCTCCGTCGAAACAGGTTCACCTTTGACGGAATGGCTCCCGAACAGGCTCGCCACACAAAAACTTTCACCTTCGGAGGAATATGCAGATTCCACAGAGAAAGCCACCACTTTTGAGAAGGACTTGAAGAGCTGGGAGAAACATCATCAACCTGGGCCTCATCCACAGCAACTCTATACCCACTTTTCACAGAAAACAGCCCTCGTTTATCAAAGAACCACCTTCTATGGTCTCTAACATCCCGGCAGCTGAGAGGAATAGACATGACAAGCTCCCTATCCGCTGGCACCAGAACTTCATTCAACTTTCGAACATTCCATAACCGAGTCTCTTTCACAATCAGATCTGCCACGCATAAAGAAGGGTCTGTCACTGGAGATATCACCTTGAAAGACTTGGGTCTAGGAATCCAAGGATCCTTGAACACCATAATATCCTCCCCATTTCCCACATTCCACATCCAGCCTTTGAGCAACAGCTCTCTACCCCAGAGGAGGCTCTTCCAAACATGCGAGGCTTTACGATTACCCGAAGCTTGCAAGAAGTCCCCTTTTAGGAAATATTTGGACTGCAGCACTCGAGCCGCCAAAGAATTGGGATTGTCAACCAGTCTCCACGCCTGTTTAGCAAGTAAGGATTGATTGAACAAATGAAGATCCTTGAAACCTAAACCTCCCCTAGATTTGGGTTGGCAGAGACGATCCCAACTAATCCAGCTAACCTTCCTCCTTCCATCTTTCATCCCCCACCAAAACCTTGCTGCTAAAGATCCCAAGCTCTTGCACAGACCCACAGGCAACTTAAAGATACTCATAGCGTACAGAGGGATGGCTTGCATCACAGCCTTGATGATGACCTCTTTACCTCCTTGGGAGAACAAGTGACTTTTCCACCCTTTCAGCCTACCCCAAACCCGGTCCTTAATCTCATTAAACGTCTTTGTTTTATTTCTTCCAACAAGAGAAGGAAGACCCAAGTAATAGTCATGGTTGTTCGATGAAACCAGCCCGAGGACATCCTTCACCTCCATCTTCACTGAGTCCTTAACATTTTCACTGAAACACACAGCGGATTTTTCAAAATTTATCAGCTGCCCCGACCCATTACTGTAATCTGCCATGACCTTTTTTATAAGGTTACAATTTGACACAGAAGCTTTACAAAATAGAATACTATCGTCAGCATAAAAGAGATGATTGATCAGAGGATCAAACTTAGCACACTTGAAACCCAAGCCACGCCCATCAAACTCAGCAAGCTGCACACCTCCAGACAGGGCCTCAGCACACAATAAGAACAAGTATGGAGATAGAGGACATCCCTATCTTATACCCCTTGACGGTTTGATTTTCCCCACAGTCCTACCATTGAGCACAAAGGCTAATGACGTAGTTGAGATACAATCGTTTACCAGTCTGATCCATTGAGCAGGGAACCCCATTTTATTCATCACAGCTACAACAAAAGTCCATTCAACCCTATCATAAGCCTTACTCAAGTCTAGCTTCAAAGCCATCAGCCCTGTTTTCCCCTTCTTGTGTTTACTGATCGTATGGAGCATCTCAAACGCTGTCAGGACGTTATCAAAAATTTGTCTACCAGGTACAAAAGCGGACTGATTGTCCGAAATAAGACTAGGAAGTGCCTTCTTCAGCCTCTGAGCGAGCACCTTAGTAATGATCTTATAAACCACCGAACTAAGGCTGATCGGACGGAAATCCTTCAGCATTTCAGGATTTTTTTTCTTTGGTATGAGGATCACATTAGTGGCATTGAAGGCATTGATGGACACCTCTCCCCTCAGGATCCTTAAATAGACCTCTGAAACCTCTTTTCCTATAACATCCCACATCTTTTGGAAAAACAGGGCATGGAAACCATCCGGTCTAGGCACACGGGTGGGACCCAAACCAAAAACCGCCCCTCTAATCTCATCCTTCGTGAAAGGAGCCTCGAGGTCCTTACACCTGTCCTCAGTAAGTTTGTGCCTAATCCCAGCACAGGCCTTTTCTATATCACTCTCCGACGAGTGGGAGGAGGAGAAGAGCTTTTCAAAATACCTACACGTTACCTGGCCTATATCCTCGTAAGAAGAAGCCACCTTACTGTCCTCATCGATCAGCTTTAAGATAGTATTCTTTTTTCTCCTAGCTGTTGCCCAAGCATGGAAAAACCTGGTATTACGGTCTCCTGCCAATAGCCAATCTGCTCTTGCGCGCTGACTCCAAAACACCTCCTCTTTGGCTAATAGATCCTCCAGTTCCCTTTCTTGCACAAGGATTTCCTGCATAACACCATCAACCGATGCCCTCTTACAAAGCCCATCAATCAGTTTCTGCTTCGCGTCAATCCTAATTCTTAGTGACCCGAACCTTTCCCTGCTCCAGTTTAGATAGAAGGAAGCACACCTCTGAAATTTCTCCACCAGCCCAACCTCAGATGTCACATTTCCCATCCCCTCCCAGTATCTCTTAATCGCCGGTTGGAAGTCACCCTCTTTGAACCAGAAAGGTTCAAACCTGAATCTAAAATGAGATAAAGCTTCACGTTTGAACCCTTCTCTAAACTTGATGAGAACCGGCCTATGATCAGAGCAATAAAAATTCAAATTTTCAACCAAAGCATCCGGGAACAGATCCCTCCAAAGCGAATCAGCCACAAAACGATCCAGTCTCTCTTGAATATTAGCACTTCCCGCCCTTCTATTAGTCCAGGTGAACTTGGGTCCCTCGAACCCCAAATCTGTCAAGTCGCATTCCGCCAGAACCAGTCTGAACCTTATCATACCATACGCCACTCTTTCTGAACCCCCCAGTTTATCATTTTTACTTAGGATTTCATTGAAATCACCCCCCATCACCCATGGAAGATCATCCACATCCCTAAGCCTCCTGACAAGCTCCCAAGAACTTCCTCTCTTCGATTGATCAGGGCTCCCGTAAAAGCCAGTAAATCTCTATCTTAGGCCGTCCTCTAAACATACCCTGGCATCAATATGTCCTTCTGAGAAAGATAAAATCGATACATCTACCCCATCCTTCCAGAAAAGCCCCACTCCACCACTCTTACCCGAGCTACCAACAACCAGACCCCCTTCAAAACCAATACTCCTCTTCACCCTTGTCTCAGCATTACCTTGAATTTTCATTTCACACAAAAACACCAAACCCGGGGAATACTTCCGGACTACCCTTTTCAGGGCCGCGAATGTACGAGGGTTCCCCAAACCTCGTACATTCCATACTAAAGCGATCATTGGTCTCGGCGGGCCTGGTCCTCAGGCACCGCTGTTATTAGATTTGTGTCCACTTCCATCTCATTTTCAAGCCTACTTCTCTTCTTTTGATTCCCACTCTCTTCCATAAAATTTAACTTTCTCCTATTACGCCCCAGACAGACCTCCAGACTCCTCTCCTTACTGCTTTTATCATCCATTCGGGGAGAGGATCTTACCTTGTCGTATCTAGGGGAGGTTGTAACCTTGGGCGACAGACTCTTGCTTCTACTTCCATTCTTCCTTTCCTTTTTAAAATGGAATATTCTCTTCATTGGGCTCCCCACACTGCACAAAACCTTTTTATCTCTAGCTGCTCTCTTCCACTTTTTAGACGTTTTTTTCCTGGGGCTGGAGTACATTGAATTGACAGCACAATTTTGGCACTACTCGTGCCACTCTGTCTTCAGCACATGGCTTTCCATTCTATTTTGTGATAAATATATATATATATTATAATCATGCAAGTGCAAATATTTATGAGGAGTGAGGACTAAATTTATCGGTAATTATTAAAGGGAGAATTACTCATAACCTCCCTACAAATTTGATATTCACAAGCGCGTATAACATTTTGGTTTTTTTGCAGCGTCCTCCCCTGACTAACGGATTGACTAGGTTTGACCGTTAACATTATGGAGAATTACGAATAACCTACCTGCAAATTTGATATTCACAAGCGCGTATAACATTTTGGTTTTTTTACAGTGTCCTCCCCTGACTAATAGATTGTTGGATTTGACCATGATATGGTCACTTTAACCGTTTAAAAAATGTTGAAAGACGAAACTATCCCTGAGTACAGTCAGATTATTGTGTGTTGATTTTGCAGCAAAATGAAATTATCAATATGCCTTTGGCATGAAAGAGAAACATAATAAAAAAAATGTGTGAATGGCGCAAAGGAGTAGCGTTGTTATAAATGTATGTCGACAATATTGCCCTTAATGTAAATGTTGGAAAAAAAATAATTTGAAACTTTTTTTTTAAAAAAAAAAAAATAGATTGCCCAAAATGCTACCATTAGTGAACCGTAACATTTTGGGCAAGAAGCCTATATAAAGGTTAGCTACAACACTTGAACTGTTGCAAGTGGTGTTTAATTTTTTTTTTTTGAACTTTATAATACCCTCATTTATTTCACTATTTGAACTGCTCTATCCTTCCATTGCACTCTAAAACTTAACCAAAATCTACCTCACCCAAAAGATGAAAAATCAATTGATATGAGAAGAAATAATCAACAAGAAAATTTGAAGGGACAAAAAAAAAAAAAAAAAAAAAAAAATTAAACACTACTTGCAGCAATTCAAGTGTTGTAGCTAACCTTTATATAGGCTTCTTGCCCAAAATGTTACGGTTCACCAACAATAACATTTTGGGCAATCTAATTTTTTTTTTTTTCTTAAAAAGTTTCAAATTATTTTTTTTTCAACATTTACATTAAGGGCAATATTGTCTACATACATTTATAACAACACTACTCCTTCGCGCCATTCACACATTTTTTTATTATGTTTCTCTTTCATGCGAAGGGCATATTGGTAATTTCATTTGACTGTAAAATCAACACACAACAATCTAACTGTACTTAGGGACAGTTTCGTCTCTTAATATTTTTTAAACGGTCAAAGTGACCATATCATGGTCAAATCCAGTCTTATCTATTAGTTAGGGGAGGACACTGCAAAAAAACCAAAATGTTATACGCGCTTGTGAATATCAAATTTGCAGGTAGGTTATTCGTAATTCTCCCTAATGTTAACGGTCAAACCTAGTCAATCCGTTAGTCAGGGGAGGACGCTGCAAAAAAATCAAAATGTTATACGCGCTTGTGAATATCAAATTTGCAGGGAGGTTATGAGTAATTCTCCCAATTATTAAATGAAAACAAATTGAGATGGACACTGAAAGCGGCCTTTCAAAGGGAAAACCTGTCGGTAAAATCACAAGATGAAAAGCTTGCTGTTCAATTCAAGATGGGATTTCGTTCATGGCATATGGGCCACACACAAGCAGCCAGAGGTTACAAACACAAATGAATCAATGGCATCAACTTCTTTGTAACGTCGATTTATAAATCTAATTTTAAATTAAATTTTGTGGATATTATTAGTTCATTGGACTTCTGTCATATAGTCCACATTTATTCCAATAAATTTGACCGAATTAATTAGGAAAAAAAAATGATATAACAGGAAATCATAATTTTATTGATACGAATGAAAATGGACTTGACATCATGTTACGTCAACTTCCACGTAATCAATGTGTGTTTTTAGGACATATATTTTATGTAGGTATCTACAAATGAGAGGAAGGAAGGAAGTTTAGAAAGTCGAAGAATTAAGGCGGTTGGAAGGAAGCAATGGATAGAGGGTTGAGCAAGATCCTAATCTTTGGAGGAACTGGGTACATTGGCAAGTACATGGTGAAAGCAAGTGTTTTCTTTGGCCACAAAACGTTTGTGTATGCTCGTCCTCCTACACCACAAACCAGTCCAACCAAACTTCAACTCCACAAGGAATTCCAGTCCTCGGGTGTTACTATAGTTCATGTATGCACTTTCTCTCTTTTTTCTTGAGAGTATTAGGTGGAACGAACGTATATATCATTTTTTTTTTTCATTTAAATAATGTAACATAATTCGTGAAATAAATCATCAACATTATAATTAGTTGCACGAAAAGTAGTGAATTATGATGGTATAACAATTCTATCATGCTCGTGAACATGATCATATATTCCCTTTAGGGGTGTATATATCATTAATGTTGAAGTAAATTACAGGGAGAGCTAGAGGAGCATGAAAAGATGGTATCAGTGCTTAAGCAAGTAGATGTGGTGATATCTACATTGGCATACCCTCAAGTCCTTGACCAACTCAAAATTATAGATGCCATCAAAGTTGCTGGTAACATTAAGGTATTAATTACTTCTATTTCTCTCTTAGCTTTTTATTTTCTGGTGCAAAAGAAAATGAAAATCTGTAATATGACTTCCTTAACATGATTTTGAACAGTATAATACTATTTACTTTGAATTTGTTTAATATGACTATATATATTAGATTGTATCGAATTGACATATGCATAATATGATGTGCAATTCCTATTAAAACTTTTTGTGACAGGCTTATCTTAACAATGTATTGTTTTATTTGTTAGAGGTTTCTTCCTTCAGATTTTGGATGTGAAGAGGATCGGGTGAGTCCTCTACCCCCTTTTGCAAATTTCCTTGAAAAAAAGAGACAGATCAGAAGGGCAATAGAGGCAGCTGAGATTCCATACACATTTGTTTCTGCGAACGCCTGTGGTGCATACTTCGTCAATTTCTTGCTTCGACCACATGAGCAACATGACCATATTGTTGTCTATGGAAGTGGTCAAGCAAAAGGTAATTCTTAATAACATCTAAAATAAGTTTTATACAATTAGTTATGGTTTTTATTGGATTATTTGAACGTGTATCCTTTAGGATTGATGTCAACATGCGTCATATATATATATATATATATATATATATTTATAGCAAATTAATAGAGTCAGGTTGGACAATGTAGTACTGTATATGTATAGAATAATTATCAAGCAAGAACGTTTTAAAATTTTTATTTGAAAATCATTAATTATTATCACTCATTTCCAACAGGTTTCGGTATAATAATGAAACTTGTTGAGAATAAGTGATTGTAATTAATTATCCTGATTTAAAAATTTTATAACTCCTTACTATAAAAAGAATAAGAATATATATATATGCGCTTTTAGGTTGTATATTGACCATTACATTAACATTATTATGTTAAAAATCAACCACATTTAGTTAATTAATTTATTTTGTGCTTTTTTACTACAATTCTATTTGTTGCATTCCTGACATTGACATACAAATGTTTTCAGCTGTTCTAAATTATGAAGAAGATATAGCTACATATACAATTAAAGTGGCAAATGACCCAAGAACATGCAATAAAGTTGTGATTTATCGGCCAGAGACGAACATTATATCACAGCTTGAACTGATCTCACTCTGGGAGCAAAAGACTGGTCTCAATTTCAAGAGAGTTCACATTCCAGAGGAAGAAATAGTGAAGCGATCAGAGAGTAAGAATTTTATTTCAATTCTAGTTTTACTTTTACATTGTTGATTGTTGACAACAAAAAAGGTTTTAATTTTATTTTTAATTTTTTAACTTTCTTTTAAACTTAATTAAAAATGTTTAGAGAGCATGATAATAGGGAGATAAAATTCAGTCGATTTTCTGGTAAATGTAATAGAAAATAGATTTGTTTCGTTTCAAAATTCATCAGAGTTGCGTTGTTTTGATAATATTCTACCCTCTTAAAATTTGTTAAAGACTATGTTTAAAAAATTAAGTTATAACCAATTAAATTTCCTTAATTTTTTGAGGAAAGTCTCTAGATTTCAAAATTAAAAAAAAAAAAAAAAAAAAAATCCGGTTTTCATACTGAACCATACATTTTACAGTAATAATGTTTAATCATGAATAATGGAAACCCAATTAGTCTTTTTTATCTTTAAATAAGGATTAACTTTTGTTACCAATGAAGAACTTATTTCACGCCATAAGTTATAATGACAATCCATATTATTTTGATCAAACTTCAGAACACCTCTTGAAATACCGTCAAGATCAATGATTGTACCATAGGTTAAACAATAATATTGTTTTATTTATTTATTTATTTATTTTTCACTTACATAAACATAATATATATACAACCTAAATTATTCATATAAGCATATATATATATACATATACATATATGTATATGTATGTTTGTATAAAATTTTGATCGTATCATTGAATTTCTTAGCATTAATTGACTGTTGCATGCATGCAGCCCTACCACATCCAGACAATATACCAATATCAATTTTACACAGCGTGTTTGTGAAGGGTGAATTGATGAGCTTTGAACTTGGGAAGGACATTGAAGCATCCAAGCTCTATCCAGAGACCAAATTCACCACAATCGATCAACTTCTTGATATTTTTCTCATTGATCCTCCAGAACCTGCAGCTGCTGCTTTCGCATGAGTGTTTCATGGCGAATGTGGCTTACCAATTATAAAATAAGTGTGCAAAAGCTTTCAGATAATAAATATATAGATGTGAATTTCTTAGTCATATGACGTCTTAAATAAACCGATATACTCATTTTGCTCAAATAATATGATAAGTTGATTTGCACTTACCACATTAATTTTGAGATAATATATTAATTATGTGGTAATTATCTATAAGTTTATTTATCACATCATTTAGATAATGAATTTAAATAAGTAGTATAATATTACCCTTTTATTAAATAAATATACAAATAACGTGATAAGTGCATCTCGTCGTACATTTGCTTTAATTGTCATTTTTTTGTAGTGTTATTCTTCTTCTTTCAATAATGCTATTCATGAAAAACAATATTTGGTTATATGTTAGTGTAGGATCCAAATCCTCTGTCTGGTTTTATGTTGTTT
Source organism: Dimocarpus longan (assembly GCA_022984855.1). Lineage (NCBI taxonomy): Eukaryota > Viridiplantae > Streptophyta > Magnoliopsida > Sapindales > Sapindaceae > Dimocarpus > Dimocarpus longan. Next base: position 26,495,022 of record CM041018.1, on the reverse strand, counting down.
TTTTTCCCCCTTGCAATCACACAACTTCCATTAAACCAAGAGAGAAATACAAACAGCCAAGTTATTTCCTTATTAGAGGAGAAGGCAAAGTAAGCAAGGGTATGAGTCACTTTGTTACACACTTAAGGAACAGAGAGACAATGCAAAATCTCTACTACCCTACATAAGGATGGCAAAATGCGGGTCTGGACCCCCTCCAGGCCCAGACCCGCATTGGACCCTCAAATTTATCTGAGGGTCCATGTCCTACCCAGACCCTTAAATAAATTTGAGGGTCTGACCCAGACCCGACCCGCATGTTTTGCGGGTATACTACATACCCGTATCAGATCCTATTCCACCGGGTCAGACCCAGATTGATCGGGTCAGACCCGATGTTAACCGGGTCGACCTGATAAAAATTCGGGTTGACCCGAATTTTTTTTTCAAAAAAAAATTTCCAAAAGATTTCCAAATTTTTTACAAGCCTATCAAAACAAATGAATCTAAGATTCCAATCTGATTTTTTTAAAAAAATATATAAAAATTAATTTTCTCTCTTAAAATAGATTAAATCAATTTAACTTCACATAATTCATTATATAATCATTCTTGTCAATTTTTACAAAAAAAATGACACAATTAAAATTAAACAAAAAATAACATTAAAAGTTTAAATTTATCTTTAATTTACATCCCAAAATAACAAAAAAATTTATGAATATAAATACAAAAAATAAAATCAAGATGATGATGGCTCTTCTTCATCTTGCTTATGATATATTTCTTCTTCCGGAATGCCACCTAATAGAACAAATCAAGTAAAAAATTAAAAATTAAATTAAAGATTAAGAATAATATGCATAATAATGTAATTAAATTTATAACCATTTTTATACCTCAAAATGAAGCCCATATCCAATTTTGCGCACACATCAATGCTTCCAACGTGTCCGGATGCAATCTCCTACGATGTGGACTCAAAAATCTACCCCCAGTACTAAATGCGGACTCAGAAGCCACCGTAGATACGGGAATTGCTACGATGTCTTTGGCAATTCTAGCCAAAATCGGATATTTCCCTTTGTTATGCATATTACTAATGATGAGATTACTAAGAATTGAACCTATCATTTGACTAGCAAGTTAGAGATGGCTTATTGCCCAACCACCTTGCTTTTCTCATATAAACTATAGAATTGTTTTATGGCAAATAAACATGACTATTATAAATCATTTATCATTTTATTTGTGACAATATTACATTGTTTAGCAAAAATTTATTATAAACTATTTTTTTTTCTTTCCAAATCAACAAATTATTCGTATTCTAATAGAATTTTTCTTCTCATGACAATTTTATAGGAAAAAAAAAAACCCAACCTTACAAGTTCTTCATTTCATGTGTAACAATTATCATCATGTTTTGTAACCAACTTTGCATATGCATAAGCTATAATCATTCATCATGAATTCATTAAAGAACAATAATTTCCCGAGGATAACACAGACCATAACAACTTCAACGTTAATTTGCAATATCTTACATTTTTTCATGGACCGGTAAGCATATTGGCATTGAAAGCTCTCGTTTGTATAATTGTATAGCCCTCCTGTCCTAATTGTGGATTTGTGATGGAATTCTTGCCCATCAATGAGCATGGAACCATTTCATACATATATATATATACAGTTATTTTCTTCAAAGCTCCATACTTTTGAACTGAATAATTACAAGAAGTCAATGTCTACGATAGTGCGAACAACATTTAATTATCATTCACAATCAAAATGAACTCATAAATCAATGTGGTATCACTAGCTTAATATACCCATCAACTGATAATACCAACTTAAAAACTACAAAGGCTGATGGAAAAATAACATTAATCACAATAGGATATAAAACAAGTGGGTATAAATTAAGACATGCAAACCACTTTTAAGTAAACCAATTGCTTTCAAAATTTAAATAGTTAATTTTCTCACAAGTGTGACCAAAACTGATATGCCTGAAAATTGTTTCTAATATTACTGATACAACCAAAGAAAACAGATAGAATGAACAAAGAAAGGCACTTGTATATAACCATATGCATTATGAGTAAATATATCTCTACAAGCGCACTTTAGCTGCAGAGGTAAAACTTAAATGGATGAGGTCAGAGTAGCTTTGAGGATAAACATAGAGGTAAGAACTAAGAAAATGCAGCATGTGGCTCAGGTTTAGATTGCCTTTGGGTTAACAATCAAACGCAGAGGAAGGTTGTAATTCACTGAGACCAACAAACAACATACTCATAACAACCCACCTATATCAACATAAGAACTGAAGGGTATTCAAGCAGCTTCCGGACTTGGAAAAGAATCCTAATATCACTTGGACTAAGTTGTCCAAGTGAAACCGGAACAAACATCACGAAAATCACCAGAGCAGCAGCCACCTTGAATTTCTGAGCGATGTAAATGAGAGGAAAAGAACCCCAGTTGAGGAGAGAATCAGAGATCTCAGCGAAAGTGGAATTTGATAGGACAACAACAACACAACACAAGACGACAACCCAAAAGAGCCAACACAAAAACAAACATCGGACATTTAACACAACAACAACACGCAAACAACTCTCTTCTATAGACCAAAATCATAAGATATTAAACAATCACCATTTTCAAATACCCAGAAACAATCGAAGCATACCACAAACAATCAAATCTAAATAAAAACAAAATATCCAGAAACAAAATCACAACCAAACTCGAGAGTTGATGTTGGCGTACCTGAGCAACCACAGATCAAGAAAAAAAATGTAGATGCTCTGGTGGAGAGAGAGATGAAGATGTTCTGGAACCCAGATCCAAAAAAAAAAAATCAAAACAAAAAGAGAAATGGGAAATCAAAAAACCCAGAAAAATAAATGAAAGAGAGAAAGATGACGGTGGCGATACCAGAACGATGATGGAGAGAGACGACGGCGATGAAGAGAGACGGAGATGTTAAAGAGAGAGAGACGACGGTGGCGATACCAGAACAAAGATGGAGAGACACGACGGCGATGGAGAGAGACGGAGATGTTCTGGTGGTCGCACAGCAGACGACACAGCGGCGATGGAGGGAAAGAGGTGCAGTCGAGCAGAGGAACGGCGACAGAGATTGCAGAGTTGAGAGTTTCTTAATTTTGTTAGGGTTTTTTTTTTTAAAAGGAACCGGGTATGGTGAATATAAATAACGGGTATTTTACGGGTCTGATGGAGACCCGCGGACGGACCCATATCCTACCCGCAATTATCCGAGCTTTTTAGATCCGGTTCTTTTAAGGATATTTTGAAAAACGGTACGGGTCTATACCCGAACCTTATCATTGTGGGTATGGACAGGGTCTGCAGACCCTGTCCATTTTGCCAAGCCTACATAGTGCCTTAGGTAGTGTTTGGATGCATTTTCAAAAACAGGTTTCCATTTTCAAAATTGAAAAATGGCATAAAAACTGTTAGGCAACCGTTTTCGTAAACATATTTTTAGAAATAGAAAACATGTTTTCAAAAACTATAACTTGGGAGTGGAAAACGATTTTTTTTTTTTTTCCTTTTTCCATCGTTTTCGAAAACGTGACAATCTAGTTGACCAAATAAAACAAAAAAAAAAAAAATGTAAAAACCAAATTGGTGTCACAAACACAAACTTGAAATTGGCATCACAATCTCTAGTTGCAAGCATCATAATCTCCAAAAATTGACATCACAATCACCAGAAATCGGCATCGAAAATGTTAGAAATTGGTGTCATAATCACCAACCATATGATGGAACTAGTTGCCAACACAACCATCTCCAATCACTAATGATGGAAGGCAAGAGAGAGACCGGTGATAGAAGGTGAGAGAGATAATGGAGATAGAAAATGAGAGAGAGACCCAAGATGGAAGGTTAGAGAGAGATCGGTGATGGAAGGTGAGAGTGAAACCGGTGATGGAAGATGAGAGTAAGCAAGGGGTGTGTGTGAAGATGAGAGAGAGAGAGAGTAGTGAGATGACTGGTGAGAGTCGTGAGACCGTGAGAGACAGCGAGAGAGAGGGGTGAGGTGAGACGAAAAAAAAATTTATTATTTTTCGTTTCCAAAATGCCACCAAACAACTTTTATCCTTTTTCATTTTCGAAATGAATTTTAAAAAGTACAACCAAACGCATAATTATTTTTGAAAACATTATTTTCAAAACACGTCTTTTGGTTTTGAATTTTTTTTTCAAAAACATCATTTTAAAACATATTCAAACGCACCATTATCATTTTTTAGGACAACATTTGATTGCTATAATTGTATTGTAGCCAATAATTAATGTTATTGACTATTTGGCCAACTTTGCTGCATTTCTTGTTCGTAACTAGATCTAATGCTTCGGTTTTATGTTGGTCTTTTACCTGACACCATTTTGATTGAATTCAATAATTGTACAACATTGCTACCATTTGGCTCCCATTATTTGATTAGATGTTAATATGGAACCAGGTCCAAGGACAAGATATTTTTTGGGTTAATTTCATTTTGATCCGCATAGTTTTGAAAAAATTCTCCTTTTAAAACTGGTAATATATATGTCTCCCTATGGTCCCCCTACGTTTCGAATATATATCATTTTAGTCTCTCTGACCACAATTTTAATGGTCAAAATTAACAAAAAATGCATATTAACTGTAATACCCTTGATGTGGGTTACATTGATCAGAACAAGAATTAATGTCAAAGACATCTAAAGTTTAAGATCCAAATTCATTTATTTGAAAAAGTCATGAATTAAACTAGAATTAAATAGTTGTTGGAGTCAGTTTATTTTTAAAGTTAGAGGCCCAATATATAAAATCTTATTTGAAGCCCAAAAGTTGTTTCAAGTCTATTCATTTTAAAGAACTATCATTACTAAATGAGCTCATTTAAAGTTAAAAGGCCTAATTGTCGTGAAAGGAATGTTACTACTAAATGGGCCCAACGGGATTTGCCAACTAAGCCCATGAGCGTTAAGAAAAAGGTTCTCTAAATGCACTCCAATTAATTAAAAATATGTATATGTGCTCATATGTGTGTAAGTATGCTATTACATATTTAATCATCAAGTTAGTATATTCTTTCCATTATAGTATATTTTTTCCATTATATCAATTGAGTTAATTTTGACCTTGGCTTGCATTAATGGATGATACGTTGGACTTATAAAAATTATGTGACATCTTTGACACCTCATTTGGGCCCTAAGAGGTTCTATATGAATCCAAGAGGCATTTTAAAGGTAATAGACTTGTAAAGACTCAAAAATATAAACGTTTTGACTGATTAAAATGAAAAAAAAAAAAAAAAAGTATGGGGGGGAGGGGGACGCTGGCTGGTGAGGGGTCGGGCAGTTAGGGCTAAGAAGAAGCTCTTGGTATCCAAAAGTTAGGAGTTTTCTACCTCATAGTTTTTCCTTTTGTGTCTTTTGTGTTTTGCTATCGTAATGTTAGTGTGACAGTGTTGAATGAAGTTATTTTGATTAGTGTTAAAAGTAAGTGTAAATAAATTATGCATACTCTTTACAATGATGTTATTTTTGTTTGTTACTTGATGGAATTTTTCATATATTCTTAAATCTTAAGTGGTAAAATGTTTTCATGTTGGAAAGACTTTATTGGGTTGTGAACATGATGTTTGTGGATGATGTTGTTGAATGACTGTGAAGACAACTTATCTTAGTGATACTAAATTTGCAACTTAAACATCTATAAGGTTACTGATTCAAATATTGAGAGCGTTATATTGCAGTTTAAAGAGGACACAATAGCATCCAACCTCTACAACACTTCCCAGGGGTAAGACAAAAAATCCGATGCTCTAACTAAGGGTCTAAATGCGACATCAACAATAATAATTAATTAATCATTGATTTTTTAATGCACCTTAAAGAAAGTTACGATATTATTATATATTTATTTTTTTAATTATCAATTTTGAAATTTAAATATTATTATTTTTAATTTAGTAATAATAATTTTTTATTATTATTTAGTGTTTTTTTAGATTGATGGACGATAGAGATTGACCTGTTTATTTTTAAATATTTTAAAAAATTACTTTTTATGTTTTTATTAGCTTTATCAATTTTATTTTGGTGATCTAAGAATTGTTTGGTAGTTGATTAATATCTATTTTTTTAATTTTTAATTTTAATTTTCAATATATGATAATATTTTTTAAATAGGTAATGATATTTTGTATCTTCCTAATTTGGGTCCAATACCGCTTTTGGTTTGGATAAAACAACCATTTCATTAATGGTAGGGGGTTTTTGGATAATATTTTAGAAAGGTGGTGTTGATTGGTATTAGTTTATATTCTAGGGGAAAATTTAGTACTTTCAGAAAAAGTTAGGGGAAAAAAAAAAAAACCCTTAAATCATAAACACAAAGAAATATGGTTCACAATACGGTTGCACATGCATTGTCATGAATAGTGAAGAGACATTTCATGTAACAAAAAAAATTTAGCCAATACTTTCATTTTCACTAAAGTATTCATCATTTTATAGTGTAATAAAATATCTAGTAGGGTGTACTGCTCCTCAAAAATAGTGTAACAAAATGTGGTTCACATTCACAAGCTAGTTTATAGCTGCACATGCAATATCTTGAATTGAGAAGAGACATTTCATAGAGCAAAAAACATTTAGTGAGTACTTTCTTTTTACTGTGTATTCGTCATTTTAGAGTGTAACAAATTTCTTGTAGGATATATTACTCCACAAAGTTTAGTGTAACAAAATGTGGTTCACATTCACAAATTAGTTTATGATTGCACATGCAATGTCATGAATTGGAAAGAGACATCCCATATAACAAAAACATTAGTACTTTTATTTTTACTAATGTATTCATCATTTTAGATTCTAACAAAATTTCTAGTAAGGTCTACTACTCCACAAAAATATGTAATTTTTTTTTTTTTTTAAATTGTGTGGTTTACATTCACAAACTAATTTATGGTTGCACATGCAATGTCATGAATTAGGAAGAGATATTTCATGTAACAAAAACATTTAGCCAGTACTTTCATTTTTACTAATGTATTGTTCATTTTAGAGTGCAACAAAATTTCTAGTAGGGTGTATTACTCCTTAAAGTTTAGTGTAACAAAATGTGGTTCATATCACAAATTAGTTTATGGTTACATATGCAATGTCATGAATTGGAAATAGACATCTCATATAACAAAAAACATTAGTACTTCCATTTTCACTAATGTATTTGTCATTTTAGAGTGTAACAAAATTTTTAGTAGGGTCTACTACTCCACAAAGATGTGATATTTTTTCTAAATTTTGTGGTTCACATTCACAAACTAGTTTATGGTTGCACATATAATGTCATAAATTGGGAAGAGACATTTCATGTAACAAAAAACATTTAGCCAGTACTTTTATTTTTACTAATGTATTTATTATTTTAGAGTGTAACAAAATTTCTAATAGGGTGTATTACTCCTCAAAGTTTAGTGTAAGAAAATATGGTTCACATTCACAAATTAGTTTACGGCTGCACATGCAATGTCATGAATTGGAAAGAGATATTTAGTACTTTCATTTTCACTAATGTATTCGTCATTTTACAAAATTTCTAGTAGGGTCTATTACTTCAAAAAGATATGTGATATGTTTTTCTAAACCATGTGTAAAAAAGAAAAAAAAAAAAAAAAAAAAACGTGGTAACAACTTCAACACAAGGGTCCAATTGATTATAGACTACGAACTCTTGTAGTGAAATAAACCATTGATAGAGCAATTCTCTTTTTACATAAGAAATATTTTAATAAAAATAAAACGGAAGAAAATTAAAAAAAAAAATTATTATATAAGAAATTAAGGATAAATAACTAAATTCTTCTTATAGTTATGTACATGTGTGTGGATTTGATTTAGTAAATATTGAAATCATTATTAATCATTATGTTATCTTTTATTCTTAATTAGCAAATGTACCAAGCCTGTTGAGAGCAAAATCATCAATCACATATTTCAAAAAAAAAAAAAAAAATCATCTATCACAAATTTTTGGGTTTAAACATGATGACAAGTCAGTTTTGGGTTAACATACCATTGGTCGCATTGATCATATTATAAATAATGGTCGACTAAGTTGACTTTGTGAAATAACAATATTATCCTTAATTTTACTTTTTTATCAATTATTATTATATTAATCTAATAACTTAAAATATAATATAATTTTTTTATTATACAATTATTATTATAATTTTTTCTTTTCAAAATGGAGGATAAGGAACGAGAGCTGATCTCCTTTGAAAAGGGAGGAGATCTAACTTGGATTTTCTGCATACTTGCGAAGAGATCCATACAACTTGATCTCATCAAAATGGAGTTCGGAGTTTTGTGGTTGGTGCAATGACACAGCCCCTTTGCCCATTGCTTATCAATGAGTGGCAAGTTTAAACTCATGCAGCCACAAAAACTTGGCCAATTTTCCCACTAATATGTGGAGCGACCTTTTTTGGTTTTAGGAGCAGTATTCCTGACCGTTTGCTAGAGTTTTATCAGCTAACATCTCAGTAGTCATTTGATCTAATGTCAGAGGATAAAAAAAAATAAAGATCGGCTTAAGATCTGCACTTGGAGGAGATGGATTTTTTTTTTCTTTTTGCTAAGAGTTGTTGGATTTTTTTTAATCAATTAATTAAATGGTAATGTGTTGCATTTTAATTGGAAACTATAATTTAATTATTTAGCTCTCACATTCGGAAAGAAGGATCATTTTACCTTATTTCAAAAAAAGAAAAAGAAAAAGAAAAAGAAAGAAAGATTATTTCACTCTCAAATTTCTCAATCCACTGTTAACTTAATGGTGGTCAATCTAGTCAATAGTACATTTACATTATCACAACCAAAATCGACATTAGTAGTGTTAATATGTTAGATCTAGAGCATTGAAGAGTATTTAACTCACAATTTTATGTACAGTGAACATATATTTACATTTGCTGATTAATTTATCTGAATAAGTTTTGTATCATATGAAAATTAGTGTTAATAAATAAATAATATATATATACACACATGCACACACACATATATATGTTTTATGTAGAAAATTTATCACAGATTATAATAAATATTAACATAAAAATGGTCACATAAGGACTCTTGGTGCATAGCTGCGGTGGTAGCCACACCACTCGTGACCTTACTGGTCACAAGTTCGACACTCATGCCACCAAAAAAGGTGGCTAATTTCCGCTCACCTTTGTGTGTGGGTTGCTCACCAGGTTACGCCACCAGTGTTCTATACTGTTTGATCTCGATTGTCCTTTGAGCTAGTCTTAATAATAAAAAACAAAAAATGGTCACATCAATAAGTGAATTGCCTTCATATAACAATTAACACATGTTACGCATCATATTGTACATTAAAATGATGGCACAATTTTGGTATTATTTGTTCTACTTTGTCTTCCGTATATAGCTTTCTATACCATTATTGTGAGAAAAAAAAAATTATAATCATGCAAATACCGAAATTTATGAGGATCAACAGACCAAATTGACTGATAGTCTGATAATTGGTCATTTAAAATGAAAATAAATTGATATACGTTAGGCCTTATTTATTATATAGGTTTAAACTGAGTTTGGATAATTTTCAATCTAAACTCATTTTTGGTAAAAACATGTAATTAAAAAAACCACAAATATATATATATATATATATATTTATACTGTTGTGGTGGGTGTCATAGGCAAGATAAAAAACTAAATAACAAGGAACTTGTCCCTTGTCCCTTGCTTTTTCACCTTATTTGTTTCTTTTTCTTTTTTCTTTTTTCTTTTTCTTTTTCCAACCTATTGTTAAATTAAATTATTTATTTTAAAAATTAAGTTAATGTATTTAGTAAATATTTTTTTTTTGTAAAATATAATATTGTTTTAAATTAATTATAAAATAAATATTATTTTCTCTAAAGTTGATTTAATATAGTTAAATTTATTTATATAATATAATTTAATATTTTATATTATTTTTAAAATTAATTTAAATATTTTTAGTTTATGATATATTTATTTTATTTAAAATTAATTTAATATGTTTATAAATAATCTTTCAGTATTAATTAAAAGTTTTTATTTCATATTAAAAATAATTTAAAATAGATTTTTTTAAAATAATTTAATTATCTAAAATTGATTTTATTTAATCTCATATTGTATCAAACACATCATAACACTAATTTATCCAATTTCATATTATACCGAACACATTATAGTACTAATTTATCCAATCTAATTCAATCAATCATATCCAATCTCATAAAAATAATTTAATCAATTCTCGCGTGTCAAACAGGACCTAAAAAGGCCCTTAAAAGGGAAAAATTATCCATAAAATCACATGATGAAAAGCTAGCTGTTCAATTCGAGATGGGATTTGAGTCATAGCACATAGGCCACACGCAAGCTGTCTGAAAGTATAAACACAAGGAATCAATAAAGTCAACATCATTTGGGTTTTAACTTTGTGGATATGATTAGTTCATTGGATGTTCTATTACGTAGTTAACAGATCTATTAAGTCAAATTTGATGGAATTAGGAGAGAGTGGTATGACTTGAGATCATAATTTCATTCCTATGGATGCAAATGAACTTAACATCTTATTACCTCAACTTCCACCCTGTCATCGAGTGTTTTTAGAACACACGTAACATATAGGCATCTATAAATAAGAGGATGCATGGGAGTTTAGAAGGTGGAAGAATTAAGGAGGTAAGCAATAATGGAAAGAGAGTTGAGCAAGATCCTAATCTTTGGAGGAACTGGGTACATTGGCAAGTACATGGTCAAGGCAAGTGTTTCCTTTGGTCACAAAACATTTGTGTATGCTCGTCCTCTTACACCACAAACCAGTCCAACCAAGCTTCACCTCCACAAGGAATTCAAGTCCTTGTGTGTTACTATAGTTCATGTATGCACTTTTTCTCATTTCCCTTGAAAATTGTGAGAAACGAACATATATATCATCTTTTTATTTAAATAATATAATATAAACTTGAAACAAATCATCACGGCTATAACTCTTTGCATGAAAAGTAATGAATTATGGTTTATATATATATATATATATCCTTTTAGGGGCATATGTCATTAATGGTGTAGTACATTACAGGGAGAGCTAGAGAAGCATGAAAAGATGGTATCTGTGCTTAAGCAAGTAGATGTGGTGATATCTACATTGGCATTCCCTCAAGTCCTTGAGCAACTCAAAATTATAGACGCCATCAAAGTTGCTGGTGACATTAAGGTATTAAACACTTCAATTTCTATCTCTTAGCTTTTTTATTTTACGGTGCAAAAGAAAATGAAAATCTGTAATATGACTTCCTTAACATGATTTTGAATACTTTAATACTATTTACTTTGAATTTTTTTAATACGACTATATATATATATTAGATTATGTCTAATTGACATGTGCATAACGTGATGTGCAACAGTAAGTCCAATTAAAACCTTTTCTGACAGATTTATCTTAAACATGTATTGTTTTGGTTGTTAGAGGTTTCTTCCATCGGATTTTGGAGCTAGTTGAAGATGATCGGGTGAGTCCTTTACCTCCTTTTGCAAATTGCCTTGAAAAAAAGAGACAAATCAGAAGGGCAATAGAAGCAGCTGAGATTCCATACTCATTTGTTTCTGCAAACGCCTGTGGTGCATACTTTGTCAATCTCTTGCTTCGACCATATGAGCAACAAGACGATATTGTTGTCTATGGAAGTGGTCAAGCAAAAGGTAATTCTAAATAACATCTACAATAACCTTTTTTTATTTTTTTTGTTTTTGAGAAATGAGGGTATATTATATCAGAACAAATCGCCAAACAAGGGAAGAAATACATCTAAAATTACTTTTATACAATTAGATAAATGGTTTTCATTATTGGATTATTTGAACGAGTATCCTTTAGGATTAGTGTTAACATGGAATATATAGATCTCCTTAGGTACATTTGGGGTATCGATCGATACACTTGATAAAAAAAACATAAATGATTGTATTCTAAAATTGCTGATTGTAATTTATTATATCTTATTTCAATTAAACGAGTCATATTATATTTATCATAATCAACAAACGAAATCATATTTACATTTTGTAATTAGATATGTTTAGTTATAATCAGATATAATAAAGATATAATAAATTATAATCAGCAATTTTGAAATACAATTATTCATTTTTTCTATCAAATATATCGATACTTTAGATGTATTGTAGAATGTGTTATATATATATAATCTAAGAGCTATTGACCATTAGAGTAACCATATTTAATTAATTAATTAATTTTGTGCTTCTATACTACAATTCTATATGTTGAATTCCTGACATTGATATACAAATGTTTTCAGCTGTTCTAAATTATGAAGAAGATGTAACTACATATACAATTAAAGTGGCAAATGACCCAAGAACATGCAATAAAGTTGTGATTTATCGGCCGGGGACGAACATTATACACAGGTTGAACTGATCTCACTTTGGGAGCAAAAGACAGGTCTCAATTTCAAGAGAGTTCACATTCCAGAAGAAGAAATAGTGAAGCTATATGAGAGTAAGAATTTTATTTGGGTGGAAGACATTTCACATATGTGAGAGAAAATCTCATCTTTTATTAATGAGAAGGTGGGGTGCACTTACTGTAATCAAACCCATGACTAGGAAGGAATGGGGGGTGCAGATTTACCGCTGTATTGACACCCCAAGTGTTTCTAGTTTTATTTATACATTGTTGATATTGTTGCCAACAAAAAGGTTTTGATTTTTTTATTTTTTTTCAAACTTTCTTTTAAACTTAATTGAGAAAATTTAGACGTGCATGATTAAATTCAACGGATTTTCTATTATGTGTAATTTAAAATAGATTTATTTGTTTTCAAAATTCATCAGAGTTGATGTTTTGGTAATATTCTACCCTCCTAAAATTGGTTAAAGACTATATTAAAAATAAAAATTACTATACATTAGAAGTTATAACTCATTAACTTAGTTTTCCGAGGAAACTCTCTCAATTTCAAAATTTAAAAAAAAAAAAAAAATCCTATAAGAGTTTTCATGCTTTACATTTTACAGTAATGATACTTATCATGAATACTGAAAACCTAATTAGTCATTTTTATCTTTAAATAAGGATTAACTTTTGTTATCGTCTTACCGATGAAGAACTTCTATCATGCTATAATTTTCAAACCTGACAATTCATATTATTTTGACCAAACCCAAAAACGCTTCGCTTGAAATACCACCGAGATCAATGATCGTACCATCGGTTAAGCTATAATTTTTTTTTTTTTCCTGTTTTTTCACTTTCATAAACATAATATATCTCCAAAGTTATCGATATATATATATATATATATATAATTTTGATCATATCATTGAATTTCTTAGCATTGATTGTTGCATGCATGGCAGCCCTACCACATCCAGACAATATACCAATATCAGTTTTACACTGCATAATTGTGAAGGGTGAAATGACGAGCTTTGAACTTGGGAAGGAGGTTGAAGCATCCAAGCTCTATCCAGAGACCAAACTCACCACAATTGATCAACTTCTTGATATTTTTCTCATTGATCCTCCAGAGCCCGCAGCTACCGCTATCGCATTAGTGTTTCATGGCGAATTTGGCTCTAAATTTCTAATAATAAACTGAACTCTGTTTTACTTTTATCATCATACTGTAAACTTCGTAAGTCTTCCTACCACTGAAAATGCCACACGTGATAATGTCGGCGCGATCATGCGTTAATTTGTTGCCATGTGTTGCATCCTGAGTGACCAGGTGCAGAATTCAATATTGGACCGGGTGTACAAAGATTTTTCTATGTATGGGAGAAATTAACATGATTGAAATATTCTTTTTATGAAACGAAATCTGTATGGGCCCAAAGACCAGCTTGGCCTGGCCTTAGACAGTTAGAAGTTCAAGCCCATCATTTTCGTCAAATTATTTGGATACCTTATACGTTAAAGCTTACATGATCAGGGCATACCAATTTAAAAGTGAGAATGCACCGACCATAAAAACTATACCTTCAACGTTAATTTTATTAAATTTTATTAAGTTTCAGCTCTACCACATCTAGACAATATACCAATATCAATTACACAGAGCCCGGTTACAAAGGAAGAATTTGATGAACTTTGAACTTAGAGAGGAGGACATTGAAGCTTCCAAGATCTATCCAGACTCTAAATTCACCACAGTTGATCAACTTCTTGATATTTTTCTCACTGATCCCCCAGAGCCTGCAACTGCTGCTTTTGCTCGGGTGTTTCAAGGGGATTAGGCCAAACTTGCCCGTAAAAATTTATAGAAAAAACTATCATCTACAGACATCCAGATATTCATTCTTATGTGATTTCTTAGCCACTTGCCACGTTCGAACTGAAATCTGTTTTACTTTTATCAAGTCCCTGAAGATGTCGAAAAACTTTCTACAAAGACGACAATCTTTTTATATGATAATTTTATTTCAAACTTAGCATTTAAGATGGATGATAAATAAGAATATTAGAAGAATAACCAGAACCACCTGTTGAAAAATATCCATGGAGATCAAAATTTCGCAGTACCATAAACACAATCAACAGTTCAACACGAAGCAAGCCAAGACAAGAGTGATATTCAAAAGTTCACAAACACATTATCTAACAGATAGTTGTCTAATCTGATCTCCAAGGATTTATCATAGAAACACTAATACTTACCTGGATTTATAGTACTAGTCTCCTGTATGATAGTTAAATGGAAACATTCTGACAAGAGTTCCATTCAATCACATTACAATCTACAAGAGACACAGGAGTAACAAAAGGCGAAGAAAAATTTACAGCAGCAATACTATTATTAGATTGTACGTTGTATATACATAACATCATCTTCTTCACCAAAAGAGGCAGATCAGTTGCTCATTTAATAACTTTGTTCCCATGAGATGAGACTGTTGACATGAGGTATGAAGGAACGAGGTTCCTTGAAACGCCCCTCTTCCATCTCAACCTTAGTCATCATTTGGAGTTCGAAATTATACACGTAAAATGAGCCGTCTTCATTCCCCACAAACAACATATCTCCACTGACTTTTAAAACAAAAAGGGGTACCATATCAATTACAAAACCGTTAGTGATACTGTGATGTTTAGCCCATACCTCCCCAGATAGGCCCTTTAACATCCAGATATCTATGTCGACTCCTTCATAAGTGACAAAACACAGGAAACCATCCTTCTCAACGATCCTATCAAAACAACCACCAGTCTTTGGGAGGGAAAGAGTGCGAAACCTTTCATTGTCCACTTCCATGGACACTATATAATCATTACGACGATATTGGGGAAGCCAGTGCAGGGCCCCAATCGCCGAAATGGGTTTGTGTTCAAACGTTTGAAAAAGTCCGAAAGATGGTCCATTCACCCCTCTCCACACTCTCGTCCCAAGAGTTATTGTCTCACAACTGACATATCTCAACTTATCCCGAAACAAGTGCACCACTTTATATTCACCAGTAACTTCACTCAGTACAAAGCCATAAGATTCATTGACTGGAGAACTTATTGTTCCTACAGGAAGCGCGATCAACTTCCTTGTCACAGGATTCATCACTATCAATCCTCCTCCCTGCAATTGGTTATCAAGCAAAATTAGACCATTGCATGAAGCTCTAACTCTGCCAAAGCAGCTTATATTATACTCTTCTATCTTGCTCTTTCCATCTTTGATTTCCATGAACTGGATATAAAATTTCGACGGGCTGTTTTCGAGTGGATGGCCGAAAATGGAGAGAGACTTTCTTTTAAGTAGACTTGCTTCAACAGAAAATATGTTTGGTTCATCTACCGGCAGAGGATTATCATTACGACGTACAATTGACCTTAGGAAGATGAGAACAGTTTCTGAGCAGCGAAGATGGGAATCAATGAAATTGTCATCGTTAACTATACTGCACCAGGGCTTACAAACAAACCTCATTCTTGAAAGAGACTGAATCGGAAGTCGAATAAAGATGTTCCGTACACAGTCTTTCACAAGATAAGGGATTTGCTCTTTCATCTGTTCTTCCTCAACTTTCTTGGACAACGCTTTCTCTTCTACCAATCTTAACAAATTACCATTCCTCTTCCTCGACGAGCTGGCCATTTTGCTTTCACGATTCCCACTTGAACCACCAATAACGTCTGAAAATTCCACACATAATAAAATTACATACGATTCATCACAACCACTCCTTCCCAGAATATCATAACAAGACACAATTTTACAACTGTCGGTTCAGCAAAAGCATCATATCCAATTCAATAAGTAATAAATAGCAATTACAAACCAATAGTAGCACAACATTGTGCTTCTAAAAGTAATCACTTAATTACATAAAAACTAAAGCAATCAATCTCCAAAAGCAAATTGATCTCACCTAGAGACACCCTTTTTTCCTATTTTATCACAATCTATCAAACAAAATCTACTCCAAAAATCTGTATTTTGGATCACATAATTCACAACAATAAATAAAACACCAGAATCCCAGCAAGCATATTTCAATCAATCAATCAAAAACAGTTTCAAGAGATTATGAACATAATACAATATATCTCCCTATATTCAATCAAATTTTGAGAAACAGAAAAACCCCATTTCAATACAACCACAAAGTTGACTAATTTCACTAACATTAAACGTTAAAATTCATCTTCAAAATTGATGCCAACCCATAAAAAGAACTCTACTTTTCTACAAAAACAACAATAGAAATCACTTAGCAAAACCAAAAAACAAAAAAATAAAATAAAGATAACATGGATTTTACCTGATCAGAGTGGCCAAAGTGTTAGTGTTGCTTCCACTGAAAGAGAAAATCTAGGAAAACTATTTTTAACTGGACCTACAGTTGACAATATGGTAACGACCGAGAATTTGTATTCTTATTGGCATTTAGCGTTTTTTTTTTTTTTTTTATTTGGTTTCATTTTCTTTTGAGAATTTAATATATATTAAATTGGCAAAAGGAAAAAGTTAAAAATTGTTGTAAAGACCAACGCGTAGGAGATTTTAACGCGTAGGAGATTTTTAAGAGGAAAACAAGAAAAAGCATAGGATTCTTGTCTTAGTGTAGTCCGCCGTGTTGGAAACGGTGATTTTTCAGTATAATTTTTAACCAAATAAAAATATATTTTTATCTAATTTTTTTAAAAAAATTTATTTTTGACCTTTCAAATAAATTACTTTCATTCTATATCAAAAATTACTAAATTAAAATCACTCAATTATCCAGACCCGAAATTACCAAAATAGTTTTCTTCTTCCTAAAAACATCCTAACCTCTTTTCTTTACTCTATTCATGATTTTTCTTCTCTCATTAACTATTGTAGTCGAAAAACAAACCCTCTAGTAAGGAAATATTTATTGAAGCTTTTTAATCCATTCAAGTTTTATCCATTAAAGGTTTTGAAGTTTCTTCTTCTATTTTAAGTAATTTGAATTTTGAAGGTAATGTATGTGTTTTTTTAAGTTAGTTTTTAGGTTGTTTTGTTTATATTGTAAACTAAAAGTTTTATGAGTGACTTGGTTGTAATATATGATATTCATAAGGTAGACCTATAGTTTCTACAAAATCTATAACGAAATCAATTTTTCATTTAACTAAACAATCGATATCAGTTTTTTCAATAAATGAAAACCGATTTAAGCATGAGATCGGTTTTTCATTGGGATTAGAAACAAATATTGGTTTTTCATGAAATTTTTTCATATTTTTTATATTTGTTGTATTTTGGATGTTGTGTATTGAATTTTAGTATTATATGTGATTAGATATGATTATATTTTGTTCTATTTGGTTGCATTTAGGTAGAGAGTGTTGTGATATATTTCTGTGCACAATAAATTCATCAACTAATTTTTTAGTAGACTAACAAACTGGTACCAGTTTTTTAATCCACTTAAAAACCGAGTTAGACCATGTTAGTATAATTTTGATATTTTTTGTATTTTTTATGCTGGGTATTGATTTATACTATTAGATTTAGTTCAATATAATTGTATTTTGTAATGTTGACTTATTGGAGTGAAACTAATTTATTAATATTATTTGAACATTATAGTAATGGCTCAAGACACTATCGTAATGAATTTCAACAGAGAGTGGAAAAGATCTAACTATATTAGGGTGAGTTGATCACATATAAGGTCCCTAAAGATAGCAGTTTTTCATCATTAGTGAACGTTATGTATAAAGAGACTGACATTGATAGAATAATGTGGGATATCTGTATTTATTATTTACTACAAAGTATGATAAATGGCTAAATGAAAAAAATACGCATCATATCCGATCTTGGAGTAATTGGTTTGATAGCGGTTAAAAATATTAATGCTAGAGAGATTTATATTGATAAAATTGCAAGAGATTTTGGAACTAGAGTTAGTAGGCGTACCGTTCGTCTATATGTCACCGACTCAATACCAGATACAAGACATGACATGGTAGATACGGATAGACCTATAAATTTACATATGGTTAGAAGTCAATTTTATCTTACTTTAAGTATTACTAGCAATCAGGTCGGTGCTTCTGTTGCACCATTTACATCTATGGATAATCTCATTTGCAACATTAATGATGATTATATGAATGGTGCTAGTGATGATAAAGATCGGGATACAGATAATGATGGTGACGGGACACGGGATAGTGATAAATAGGAAACTCAAGATAGTGATAAAGAGGAAACTCGATTTAATGATGTTGTTAAGGATGAAGAGTTTCTAAAATAAAGATTTTCAAGTTTACAGTTTTAGAGTAATCATTCACAATCATACTAGATTTTTCCTGGTATAGAACTGCGTGACATTGAGGCTAATTCAAATACTGTGTCGATCGTCTACCAACATGGTACGATATATAAAAGTGCATTATTTGCTAGTAAACAAGAAATGAGTACAACTATTGGAGAATATGCTTTGAAAGCCAAATTTGAATATCGTATTAGACGTTTAGACAATGAGCGATTTGAGACTGGTTGCAAGGATAAGAGTTGTAACTTTATGGTTCATGCAAGATGCAGAAAGAGCTTTTCAATGTGGTTTGTGTTGAAGTATACAACAAAACACACATGTTGTTAGGCAGTCATGGAATCACAACACAACACACATGTTGTTAGGCAGCCATGGAATCACAGATAAAGAATGTGAAGGCTATTATCATCGAGAAATTGTATACAGGAAAGGTGGAAAGAGATATTTATACATCTAATCATTTGATCAGAGAAATGCTAGAGTAGTATGACATGCAGATATTATACAGTAAAGCATGAAAGGCTTACAATATATAAAGAAACTAGCACATGGACAAGCGAATAAGTCATATCAATAGGTTTCGTTCTACTTTAAAATGTTAAAACTATCAAACCCAGACACAATAATGACACTTGAGACGGATGAAAATAACAGGTTCTTGTATTAGTTTGTCGCACTTGAAGCTTCCATTGAGGGTTTTTGCTTTTATATGAAACCGATTGTTGTTATTGATGTCACTCATTTGAAAGGTAAATATAAAGGGGTTGGTTTTTTTGTTGCATGCAATGATGGGTAGGAGAATATTTATCCCATCGTTTTTAAATTTATTAATGAAAAGTCAGACTGTTAATAGACTTAGTTCTTAAGAAGATTGTGAGAGACGATCGATATGTTATAAGATTTGTTTATTATATCTGATTGTTATAAAAGTATATCGAAAAGGATAAGAGTAGCTTTTTCTGAAGTCCCATATGTGTTGTATTTTTTTCACATATGACAAAACCTTAAGTAACATTGTAAAAAATGTTTGAATGTAGAAAATGTATTTTACAATGTAGTATACAATTATGTGCCAAATGACTATAATAGAATATTGGAAGAAATTCGAGCGTTATATTCGAAAACATATGAAATTTTGGTTAAGACTTGAGTGAGCAGATGGTCACGAGTATATTGTCAAAAAGAAGATAAAAAATGATGACCACTAATATTGCAGAATCACTCAATAATTGCATAATGTGGAAGCTTGTTTAATGAGCAGATGGTCATGGGCAACATGTAACTTTGGTTAAGGCTAGAGTGAGCAGATGGTCACGGACATATTGTCAAAAAAAAGATAAGAAATGATGACCATCAATATTGTAGAGTTGTTCAACAATTGCATGATGCGAAAGCTCGTTCAGTTGAGGAAGCTCATCGCACGAAAAAGTTTGGAAAACGTGGTCAAAGATGATATGACCGTCTTCATTGCTCTAACCCTCTTACATCCGCCAGCGGAGGAACGAACCAATAGCTGGTAGGGAAGTCCTAACAAGTGAAGATGTTGCTGCAGAAGCTGAGACAAGCGCAAATGCTTGTAAAAATACCACGTTCTCCCGAAGATATCGTCTTTGTTATTAGACTGGACGCAACCAACGTCGATGTCTTTAACAATTTCCTATTCTCAATCCAATGTTAGGTAATGATAAAAACAATGAATAGATATTAATTTAAAATTTCTGTTTTCATGTATGTTATGTTATATTTTGAAATGAAATGCTACTTCATTTATATAATATAGAGGTGACTAATATACTCAAATATTCAAAAAACAGGGAAGACTTTGTTAAATTTTCATCAGTTTTAATAAAACTTAAATTAGTTATAAATGCAAATTTAATTAAGTAAACTAATTGACATCAGAATGGGTGGGATCAGTTAAAAAAGAAGGGAAACTTTTGGATCGATTTTTAACCCTTTTAAACATATTTTTTTTTATTTTCTCCCCTTAATAAGGCTTTTAATGGACAATAAAGGTCCCCAATCGTTTGAATTTGATCAATTGAGATGGAATCGCATAAATAACTTACATAATGCTTCATATGGTGATATTGAAGTGAGACATGGTATTAGGTGACTATATTTCACACTATGTAAATCTGAATTTTGATTTATCCAACCAGACTTATTTTTAATGTTTATCCCTTGTGGGATATAACATCAATTTTATGATTTTTATTTTTTTTTTAATTCATTGGAAACCTATAAAATGGGTAGGAAAAAGGGTAAAAAGAGGGGAAACCGTTGGATCGGTTTTTAAAGGGGTCTTAAAAATCGAAATCGATTTTTCAACTTCTTTGAAAAACCAATCAAAGTAGTTTTTGGTTTTCTCCCCTTCATAAGGCTTTGAATGGGCAACAGAGACCTCTAAATTGCTTAAATTTAATCAATTAAGATGGAATCACATAAATAACTTATATAATGCCTTTATATGGTGACACTGAAGTGAGATATAATATTAGATGACTATGTTTCACCTTGTAAAAATCTGAATTTTGATTTATCCAACTAGGTTTGTTTGTAATATTCATCCGTTATGGGATATAACATTAATTCTATGATTTTTATATCTTTTTGTTCATTGAAAACTTACAAAATGGGTAGGAAAAGAGGTAAACAGAGGGAAAATCGTTGGATCGATTTTTAATAGGGCCTTAAAAATCGAAATTAGTTTTTCAACCCATTTAGAAAACTGATCAAAGTATTTTTTCGATTTCTCTCATTAATAAGGCTTTTAATAGCAACAAAAGCTCTTAAATTGCTTGAATTTAATCAATTAAGATGGAATCACATAAATAACTTATATAATGCCTCCATATGATGACATTGAAGTGAGATATTGTATTAGATGACTATGTTTCACTTAGTGAAAATCTAAATTTTAATTCATCCAAATGGGTTTGTTTGTAATGTTCATCTGTTATGTGCTATACTATTAATTCTGTGGTTTTTATATCTTTTTGTTCATTGGAAATTTGCAAAATGGGTGGAAAAAGGGATAAATAGAGGGAAAATCGTCGTATCGGTTTTTAATAGGGCCTTAAAAACCGAAATTAGTTTTTGAACAAATTTAAAAAATCGATCAAATTATTTTTTGATTTTTCTCGCTAATAAGGTTTTTAATGGCAACAAATGCCCCAAAATTGCTTGAATTTAATCAATTAAGATGTAATCATATAAATAACTTATATAATACCTCCATATGGTAACACTAAAGCAAGACATGACAATAGGTGACTATATTTCACCTTGTGCAAATCTAAATTTTGATTCATCCAACTAGGTTTGTTTGTAATGTTCATCCGTTGTGAGATTAAACATTACTTTTATAATTTTTTTGTCTTTTTATTCATTAGGAATCTACAAATGGGTGGAAAAATGGGAAAAAAAGAAGGGAAACCTTTATATCGGTTTTTAATAGGGCCTTAAAAATCGAAATTAGTTTTTCAACCCATTTAAAAAATCGATCAAAGTATTTTTTTCATTTCTCTCATAAATAAGGCTTTTAATGGCAACAAAGACCCTCAAACTACTTAAATTTAATAAATTAAGATAGAATCATATAAATAACTTATATAATGTCTTCATATGGTAACACTAAAGTGAGACATGACAATAGATGACTATGTTTCACCTTGTGCAAATCTGAATTTTGATTTATCCAACCAAATTTGTTTGTAGTGTTCATCCGTTATAAGATTAATCATTAATTCTATAGTTTTTGTGTCTTTTTATTCATTAGGAACGTACATATGGTTGGGAAAAGGGTTAAAAAGAGGGAAAACCTTTGGATCGGTTTTTAATGGGGTTAATTCTATAGCTTTTGTGTCTTTTTATTCATTAGGAACCTACAAATGGGTGGCAAAAGGGTTAAAAAGAGGGGAAATCTTTGGATCGGTTTTTAATGGGGCCTTAAAAACCGAAATTAATTTTTCAACCCCACGAAAAATCGAAATGGATGAGATTAGTTTTTAATGGAACTAAAAACCGAGGGCCTATTAAAAAATTGAACAATGCTTCTAGATGTGTACTACATAAGTGTTGCCTTGTAATTAACAATATTACCTAAAATAATATATTCAGTATATTATGTTTGTAAGTTAGTAATTTACAAAATGAATAATTAGTAAATTTTATTAATAAATTTACTTATTATATAAACCTTTCCATCACTCTCTTAGTTTATTTATCTTATACAATAGTATGGAATACATACATATATATATATATATATATATATATATATCCCTAGTAATTTCTGTCCCGTAATGCAATAGCATCTTCAACCTAATCGCAATGTCTTGATTTCAATATATCCTGTTGTGACTATAAAAGGTCGCATATCAACATTGTCATGTACGCTTCATAACTCATTCTGTATCAATAATAAATTAATTTAATTAATAAAATAACATTTAGAATATAATAAGATTATGTAAGTAATTAATTTACTTATCCATCGGGTTGCTGGAGCATTGTTGTTATATCAAGATGCTCAAGTTTTCACTGCTCATCCATAGGTGGCATATCTATGTTAATCCTTTTAGAAAATCTAATGAACCACAATAAGATGGGCATAAAACATACTAACGGCTCAAGTGACTGGCTTCATAATTCAAAATTAATAGGTGCAAAGGAATCATATATTAATATTTTATGCTCCCTTAAGCACATCTGATAGAGGACCTAACAATTGTTTATAAGAGAACACAACAGCACATTTGCAGTTTGAAGACGTAAATGGTATAGAACTAATTCAGATGATTAACTAATAACTCTTTATCCCAAAAACAACACTTACATTTTCAACATACCACCATGAGACTAATGCGTCTATCTGACCGCTACCAAATGCATGCCACTTTGAGGGTACAACAGTAATAGCTAGATCAAATTTTATTATCAAGCGCACGTACTGCTCGTTATAGTACAATGTCATAAATGTCTACAATATAAAAATGAAACATATGATTTAACTTTAAGGACAAGGAAGTCCTATAGATCGCGTATCGAGTGTCCTTAACCTCGTTCCACATTTTCTTTCATGGTCACATTAAATAAGAATCGATGTGCTCTGAACGGAACCATTGTTGCTCACCCTCGAGAGTTTTCAATATGGATGGTATCACATATCACTATGAATGATAAATCACACGCCTAAAATTAAAAAAATAAAAAAATAAATTAAATAAAATTGTAAATTTTATTACATTAGTAACCAGGATGAAAGGATAATGATGGTTTTTATCAATACCTGAAGTCTTTACACTTGAAAACTTTGTATTGATTATACTACAGGGGTGCAACTTCACCACCTTTGATCGCCAATTTTAGCACTTTCTTTTTCTCTTTTGGCATCAAAGATCCGTGTATAGCATCCATAGAGATGCTGATGGCTTCGTCTTTCGTTTGCCCTATTTCTAAATGACCTCATCCTACAACTATAAGCAATTTAAAATCATCAATTAAACATTTAAAATTATATGTTAAACTGTAACACAATAAAAATACTACATTTACCTAGTCATCACTATGCTCAGCCTATGTATTTAATGGAGCTCCTGAGACTTTCTGGGAGTGGTAGATCTTCTGGTTTTCCTACTAGATGGGTGATTGTTGGACACCCTAAGACTGATGGACCTTATGGTCTGACTGATGGACGTTTGATCGGTCCTCATAGATAGGTGAGTGATGGACTACCTCGTCCTCATTGAGAGGTAACTGATGGACCCCTCATCCTGATATGGTAGTGGTGGTGGTGGTGGTGTTGCTGTTGGCGATGGTGGGCTATAGATGTGCTCATTGCGAACAAAACTCCTACCACCACCACCACCACTATCATTATCATCATCATGGTTGTTATTGTTGTTGTCATCATCATTCGAATCATGCCCACTAGCCGGAGATCTAGAAATTTTTATATGTTCTTCCACCTGTTTTAGCCTCCTATCCATCTTTCTTACGATCTTATAGGTTGTCTTCTGCCTCTTATCAATCCTACTTACTTGCTTATGGGTTGCCTTCTCTAAACCTACAAGATACTCAAACAACTGCTTCACTTGTAGAATATATATATCATTTTATAAAGTGCACACAATTTTTTAAAAAATTTAACAGAGTCTCCCTTGTTTTTTTGAATATCTAGGGAAATGTAACCTATATATTTAAATAATTACACTTCATCTATCTTGTTTAGAGACTTCGTCCTTCTCTTGTACACTTGGGATGTCTTCATGCCACTCATGTTCTTCCCTTGTAAACTCCTCAACCATATGATCATCATCACCCCTTCCATCCTCCACCTCATAATCATTATCACCCTGTGCACCATTATCATCATCATCATCCTCACTCCCTCTACCGCCAACTTTATATACCTCTTTACCAACCGAATGCTTTAGATTGAAAGATTTCCAATAATCCATGGTTTTTTTTGGGAATCAATGGGCTCAGGGTTTGCATCATGCCAATTATCTATAATATATATATAGTTACATTGTTACATTGTTATTATATACTTAATATAAATAAGGATAATTAAAATAAACAAAAAAAAAATTAATTTAGGTTAGGTTTGCCATTTACAGAAAGAAAATCATTAAGACTTTGCATGCCTTTCATTGTCTTTTTAAGTGTACATTTCTTGCACCTTGGCAACTTATTTTTCAAGGACTGGTTACTTTTCCCAATTTTATCTCTCAATACCGGGAACATTTCGACTAGCCACCATTATAATACAAAAATTATTAACAAAAAACAAACATGTAGTTAGTATATATATGAAAAAAAAAAAAACACCTAAATATTAACCGTACTAGGAGAAAGCTACAAATATTAACCGTATTAGATGTACCTAAACTGTCGGGACATAGCCATAAATGTTAACGGTCTTCTGTGGGTTTTTAATCCGCTGCTCAATAATCATTATATGGAGGCTATGGACCAGTGCACTATAGTTTAATGTACTCCAACGGAATGCACTCCACACCTTTACATTCTCTATAATGATCCACATAAAGTAAGCAATAACAGACCTATCATTCTGCCCTATGAATAGATAAAAGGCAATCTCTATACTAGCTAACTTCAACAGATCCTCATAATTTATTACGTCCTCAACTGCACAACCCTGATAGGATGTATGGCTCATTGTCTCATGAAAGGTGGCTAGGCTGGACATACTCGATGACACTCCATTGAAAAATCATCATAGGAGATTGTTTTCATCATTTTGTAGGGTACTAAAGATTTTTAAGCTAATGCCCCTAAAAGGAAGTCCTGTCACCAAGAAAAACTCCTATTTTTCAAACCTATATGCTCTTCCCCCGATTTAAACCACATTTTTCATGATGCCCACCGGGGATCTCTTTCTCTCTAGTAAGAAACTCTAATATTATGGATGGAGCAATCGTATTGTTGTTACTTATCGCCAAAATATATCCAAACGGACACTCTCCTTGAACCAGTCATACAAACCTCGTCTAATAATAATTGCAATTATTTTACCAAGTTATTTTGGATCAATATGTGTATTCTTGCCCATAATCTGGACAATTGTTTGCGAACTATATAAATACTTTAATTTCATCTATAGGAAATAAAAACAGCAAACGATTAACATTATTATAAAAAAAAAAAGTGGTAATTAAATACCCTAATATACTTTTATTTTCATTTAATTTAATTATTCATAATATATTTCTTATTACTAATTTATATTTTTAATTTATTAAATTGCTTGATTTTTTACTAGGTGTGAAAAACCAGTCAATTTTATTCACCAGTTTTTTACATCTCAGTCAAAAATAGATGTGAGAAATTGATGCTCTTACACATGTTCTCAGTCGATTCCTTTATTTATCAAGTTAAATTCAATCAAATCTAACCCTATTCATCATTATCCAACTTTCATAACAAAAAACAAAGTTAAAAATGGCAAAACAAAAACCAACACACAACAAATTTTCATAAATCGATCAATTGGTTTTTTATTGAGTGTGAAAAATCGGTCAATATTATTCACCGATTTTTCACTAGGGGTTTTTCACATCCCAATGAAAAACCGATGTGAAAAATCGATTGAGGCGATCAAAGATGATGACGTTGCTTTCTTCGGAATGCACCATTTTCAACCCAAATCTAACTTATTCTAACCCTAATTATTATAACTCAACATTCATAACACAAAAAAAAAAAAAAAAAAAATCTTAATATCACAAAACAAAATAAAAAAATCACAAACTTTCAAATGGAATCCAAACTTCACGTACCTTGGCAAACGAAGAAGGTCATCAAGCTCAACGGTGATCGAAGATGCTTTAGCAATGTTGGCAATTGTGCGAGAATTGTCGGAGAAGGTGGAAATGGCTCATCAGGTCTCAATTGGATATCGGGCACAAAAACGGGTCGATTTTCGAGTTTTGCAATTAGTGGTAGTAAGTTGATCAATTTCTTAACCCCTTATATATATAGGAAGCTATTTCGTAATTATATATTTCGATTTTTATAAAATTTTAAAGTTAAGAGTTTATGGGTAAAATTGTCGAGGGCATTATAGGTAATTTGGGTATATGATAGAATTAATTTGTTTCAAGGGTTAAAAATAATTTTTTAAAAGAAATGGGTAAAAACAAAATTCGCTCTTTTAAAATGGGTGTTTTTGGTAATTTTTACTATTTTTTTTAAGGTGAGAGAGTATATTCAATTTAAAATTTATTAGAGTTTAATCGATCTTTTTAAGAGTAATACTAGGTTTTTAAATTTTTTAGCAAAATTTATACTCAAATGATATGACATTATAATCATGAGATGATATGATAATTAATATAATTTTGCTAATCACGTATCATATTATTTGAATACGAATGTCGTTATAGTAAAAATTATAGTCCGATGATTAGTGAAAGCCCAGATATGATAAATAGACTAACTTAAAGGCCCAATGATGAGGCTTGTTATGTCGACTCTATCCAACAGTCAACCTAGTGACTAACATTCATCGCTTCCATAACTGGGGCACCCTGATGAATTCTTCCACTTGACATAGTTAGAGTGAAGTGTGAAGGTTTCTTAGGAACTAGGATCCTTCATTTAACAACCTCCAATGACCACCTATTTGGGATACGCAAATAAGACCAATGAATAGCTCTCCTAATTTCATTGTTTTTACATTAATTTCTACTCTCGTTATTAGGCACTGTGTACTATTCGTTTAACATTGATAATGTAATATATCCTTCCAATTTTAGTATTATAATGTATTGTACAAGTATATCTTTATTTATAGAATAAAGAAATAATTTAAAGTGTCAAGATGTATAATCAAATTTTGGTAGAATTTTCGTATATGAGATTGAGTTATAATAAAATTTTCAAGTAGACAAGAAATGATTTCGAATACGAAAAGTGGTATAGTAATTTATTAAAATATATGATGCAATTTGTATTAAAGAAATTTCCAAGAAATGACATGAGCAACTAAGTTAGTTAGAGATATGTGCAAGGGCAATTTTGAAAATTTAAAGTGTGGAAGAATGTAAAGATAAATGTGGCAAATTTGTATATTGAACAAATGGCATGCTTATAATTATGACACAAACTTAAGGGGCAAATTATTAAAACAAATTAAGGCTATATAAGGTGGAAGACACTAGAAGAATTGAGAAAAAGAATTTTGAAGAGTGGAGAAGGGGTGTGTTCGGTAGAAACTAGAGCAGAAGACAGTAACCGTTCTTCATGGTTTTTAAGCCATTTTAAGTGGTTTTTAAGTCATCAAAAGGTTATGAACAAGTCTAGGAGTGATATCCAACAAGATCAAGTGATTTTAAGTAGTAAAGTTTAAGTTTCCTTAACTTTTATGTGTGAAAAGTTGGATTGATATTTTCTAATGAGTTGTATGTGATTCTAGTAAGATTTTTATGTATGGATTCAAGGATTTAAAACTTCAAATTGGTGAGAAAATAAGGCTAAAAGTTCAAGAATATTTGGTAAGCATACTAGTGCAAATGAATTTTTTTTTTAATTAAGTTGATGTTGGTTTGTGAACTAGTTGTTTTGCCATGAGATTTGATGTGATTTTGATTGGATTTCAAGTCGAAAACTTGAAGAAATCTTGATGTAAGTTTAAGTATGATACACAGTCAAATAAGGAAGTATATGATTCAAGTTGTGTTTGATTTATTTGAGTACTTTTATGCATGATGATGTGTTAAAATATCAAGTTAGAATGTTAAAATGAAAATCAAAAGCATGATGAACCGGTTTGCTTTGCATTCGGCCATGGGAGGTTTGGTGTGATAGATGATTATTTTTTATTGTTTGGATGATTTTGTGAGCTGTTCTAGTGATGAATTTGACATGAAATTGAAAAGAATTCCATTGGATGAATAAGGGTATTTGTCATGGCAAACCATATTATGTTGCTAGATTGTGAGTTTTATGAATTTAACTTGGTTTGACACCATTTTTACATGTATTGGAATGTAATTTTGATGAGAAAAATTGAATTAAATTTATGGTGTGAAAAGTGATGCATATTCAGCCAACATAGGGTTAAAATGGTCTATAAGTTTGTTTAATGTATTGAAGGGAAAATTGAATTTCAATTGAGATGTTTTACATGTATAAATATTAAGAAATTCATTGGAAAGTATATGTGAATTGACAGACCCCGTTTCTGCACTTCTATTTCCGTACAGACGGTAGCTTGCCGGCAACCCCACGGTAACCCTCCAGCCTATATTTAATCCGACTGAAAGATTCCCGTGAAGCTAAGCCGTTTTTCCCTATTGAAAACTTTTTTAATTACACATTTATATAATAGACTTAATAAAAATTTGGGCAGCATAACGACTATTTTTCTAAGATTACCACCCTGCGAATTTGGTAAAAACTTTAAACACTTCTAAAATCAATTGGTTTTTCCCAAACTTCTGGGCCTCAGGCCTTCAATTTATCAATTCACAAGCAACCACAAGCATGTCATCAATTTCAAAATAATTTAAAACACAAAACAGTACGTCATGCATTTATATTTACTCATACATGTTCAAAAATAAGAAAAACTTATATATTATGTCATATACAATTAATTAAGTATTTCCCAAAATAAACTACATTTATACAATCACAGCAGTACAAGCACTCCCGACTCCATCTGCCTAGTCCTGAACTGGAGTCTCTGATCCTGATATACCTGTACCTGTACCTGCATCTGCCCCTGGGGAGGTTTTGTTTGTAAAACATAAAACAGTATAAGCTACACGAGCTCAGTGAGTGTTGTAAGTTTTTATTTTTATTTTATCTTTATAAAAATTCCTCCCTTAGTTTTAAAATATTTTATAAACCTCTCATCGCTGTAATATGAAAAATCAATTTTTCTCTCAAAACCATTTTTCAGATAAATGCATGGATAACTTATTTATGTAAATATCATTCAATTCCATTATAAAACTAAAAGATACGATAAATTATCATATAATTTCAGTTTTCTGCATAAAATATAAATAGTGGTGGTATTATTATTTTTGAAAAGTCTCTGAATAAAACGAGCCAACCACTAATGGTCCGTACCATATGGTATCCTAGGTATGGAACGAAATTTTGCCTCGCTCCGGCCTTCCCGAAATTTTTCCTCGTTCAGGCCATCTAATCGGTATTACGTAGCGGAATTTTTCCCTCGCTACGGAGCGGTATTTTTCCTCGCTCAGGTGGAAGCTAGCTAATAATATACCCTATACGTGCATTAGGCGACACACTAAACTGAACAATTAACTCGATACAATCCCCCCTGCGGGTTTCCTCCCGCTGTTAGTGACAGACACTCCCAACACTGCCAATGCACGCTTCGGGTACTCAACCTCAACCGGAAATAACTGTAAAATCTACCAAGCATACCATATGTTCAATATATATTTTCATCAAATAATTTTTCACCATAAATACTTATCTCGTATAAACTTTTCAAATTTAAGAAATCCACATCTCATATAATCATTTATAGTCCATGCAAAATATTTTTCATATAATTTCATTTATTTCAAAATCAAAATATAACATATCATAACATAAACTTTAAAACATTATATCCAAAATATTTTGAATAACACTCACAGATTATCGATTCATAAAATCACACGCTTTCGGGTTCCCTCGATTCCCAATATAATTATCGCCGTCCTAATTTAAATCTACAAAGTAATATAATATATAAAACGTTTTAGTACGGCTGCCATATTGGAAAAATAACCCTAAAAATGAATTCTACACTTAAAAACGAGTCCGTAGACACGTCGGGAGCTAAATTTCGAGTTCGGGAGGTCGAAAAACTTACCTCCGTTGTGAATAGTGGCCGACGGCGACTTTTCGGCGTCGGATTCCGGCGACCTCGGTGGTGGGAGATATGGTTAGGTGGGTTTTGTTGTCCTCGACACACTGATCACGAAAACGAGGTCGATCGGCGTCGGAATTGCTTTGTTTCGCCGGAATCTAGAAAAATAAAAGTTGGTTAACCGCCTTACTTCATCTACTGAAATGAAGACCTAAACGGTGATAAAAATTGATAAAATTGGTACCTATAGAATCTACGTCGCACAAGCTTTCCAACGGTACCAAGATCGGCCAAAACGGAGCTCGGATGAGGTCGGAACGAGAGATTGAAGTTGGGCTCGCGGAGAGGAAAGTTGCTGGAAATCTGAGGAGAGAGAGAGGAATGGCTCGGCTGGAGGAAGAAGATGACGATATAATCCGGTCGAATTGCGATTTGCCCCCTCAACTTTTTAAAAATTATGATTTTAATCTAAACTTTTAAAAACATAACTTTTTCGTCCTTGCACTATTGCCCAATTTTATAACATTTTTCAATTTCACCCTTTTCTTCAATATTTCTTTTAATATTATTTTCATACCTCTAAATCAATTATTTTACCATTTCTTGAGCTCGAAATCGCATCCATAAATTTCATCATAATCCAATTTTATATTTGGGCACTCTAAATTATTATTTTATTCCATAAATGAGACGTACGTATACAATACGTATATAATACTAAAATAGGGATGGCATATTACATGAATAATTAGAGTCATTATGACTTGAATAAAGGGTCAGAATCTTCGTATAGTTAAATGGTTGCTTGTATGTTAATGTGCCAATGGTAGTGCATATGTATGATTAAATTTAGTTATGACGTTGTCTAAACGTAGAATACGAAAATATGTAGGTAACTCGAAATTGAGGAAACCATAAATCTTGCATTATCGTAAATTAATAATCAATGAGTGTCTTTTTAAAATGTTTTGACGTGATACATTAAAAATTTATACCATGATATGTTAAAGATTAATTTTGAATTAAATGAGTTATATGTGAAATGTTTTCCATGGATTGTGAAAGTTTTATACGAAATATGGATTACATGAATTTGAAAAGTTTATATGAAAAGTATATTTTATAATGAAATGTATTTTGTTGGAAATGTATTTGTGAATCTATGATATGCTTTATAGGTATTTCAGATCACTGTAGTTGAGGTTGAATACTTTAAGCGTGCATTGATAGTGTCAGGGGTGTTTATCACTAACAATGGGAGGGAATATGTTAGTCAGTTTAATTTTGTGTGTCGTCCATGCATGTACAGGGTATATTATTAGCTAGCTTCCATCTGAGCGAAAAAAAATGCCGCTCCGTAACGAGAGAAAAATGTCGCTACACAAAATAGGATAGATAGCCTGAACGAAGATAAATTTCGGGAAGGCATGAGTGAGGGAAAATTCTGTTCCATATTTAGGGTACCATGTGGTACGAATTATCGATGGTTGGCTTATGTTACTAAAAAGTTTTCCAAAAATTTTATTGTTACCACTGTTTATGCTTTACAACGAAAAACCAAAATTCATGCAAAAATGTTATTTTATGCATTCCAATTCGAAAAGTTTTTCAAAATAGTTTTCCAAAATTAGAAAACTTGTTTTTCAACATGTTAAGTATATTTAGAATTCATTATGCATGATTTACATTTATGATAAAAATTTATTCATGTAGTTGAATCATATGTGATTTCAACATTAAAGCATTTACGAAACGTTTCTTAAACTTTAGGAAGGTTCAATTTCAAAATTTAAGTTTAAATACAAACATATGAAACTCCCTAAGCTCGTTTAGCTTATCTATTTTTTTATGTTTTATAAACAAAACCTCCCAGAGACAAATATAGGGACAGATGCATCAGTACCAAGGATTCCAATCGACGATTAGATGGATTGAGTGTGTGTGCTATTGTGATTCTATGAATTTATTTTGGATTTCCTTGAAAATTTGTATATTAATGATTGTATAAATTTTTTTCCTATGGTTTTGAAAAATATATAAATGAATATATGCATGACATGTAAATAAGTTTCAATTTATCTTTAAAATTGATAACATGTTTGTGATTGCTTGTGGATTAAGAAAAAGAGAGAATTTGAGGCTCAGAAGTTAAGAAATTGTTTGTTTTTAGAAGTGTATAGGTTTTTTGTAAATTTTTACACGATGCCATTTTAAAAAAATAATAATAACTATCATGCTGCCAAAATTTAATAAACCAATTTTACAAATGTATGATAAAAGAGAATTTTAAAATTGTTTTCAACAAAGGAAAATAGTTTAGTTTCACGGGAACTATTTAACCGAATTAGATATCGACTGGAGAGCCACTGTGGGGTTATCGACGGGCTGTCGTCTGTATGAAAATGGTTGTATAGGGATGGGATCCGAAAATGGTTGTATAGGGATGGGGTTCGTCAGATAAATATATTTTTCTCATTCTAGTCGAATCTACTAGCGCTTTAACTTACTCTAACTTGACACTCTTTATTCTAAATACAATACTTCTGAACATGTCATACATATCATTCGACATTCATCAAGAAGCTATAGATATTTTCTTCTTTCGAGCACTTCAAATAGTATGTTTCGCTCCATTTCTGTAACTCTCATTAGGCTCAATCAATCAATCACTGGAGTTCGACATGATAGGAAGTATTTCTAATTTGTTATTTATTTTTCGATCAACTTTGTTCAATTTTACATAATCTAATTTGAGTGTCGGAGTGCTTTTGGCTGGCACCACCCCAATGTCTTGCATTTTGATCACCTCATTTTTGGCTTTTCTTGTAGTTCGGTTAGTGGCCCAATAAAAGCTAAAATATAACTAATAGTCTACCTGAACAACTATAGTAGATCACCCTCTATAAGTATGGGTAAAAAATTTAATAAGTCTAACATTACTCTTTTTTGAAATGATGCATTCTTGTCGAATCGGTGAATTTTATAGGTTCCATATGGACTTTGTGAGAATTCTATATGAAACTTGAGGGTGTTGAGCAAGATTTGTTATGAAATTTTTTATTCTTAGATTTTACTTTAAAATTCTTTGAATTCGATCATTTATGTAATTTTTGAATTTTTTTTTAAAAAAAATGTTGCAGTACAAAGTCAATAACATTCTTAAAAGTTAAAGTACTCCACATACTTAAAAGTTATTTGGACTTTTTAGAAGTTTGAATCAATGGATTTGAATGAAATATATACAATTTTGAATTTAATACACTCAAACTTTTATAAACTCGACCATGACTTGATCTGCAAAGATCCAAACAATTAAATGTAAAACATATGGAAAGCTAAGATCCATACCTAAATGCAAGTCATCACCACCGTTAGTTTGTGTCAACTTAAAGTGAAATTTTAGGAAGAAACTTAAATAAAATTAGGATTGATTGATCGTCTGTTAGTAGGAGTAGTTGAACATTTATCTTAATCCTAAGAGATCAAAAATTTAAGTCTCATTCTTATCCTAAAATATAAAGTGTGGGTAATTTTTCCTGAATTATGAGTGATAGACCACTTGGAAGATCACTAGACGACCAGTTGAAACATGGCCAATTAAAATGAAATTAGACATCCATACCTTTCCAACAAGTTATGACACAACTTTTCTGCATTCCTATATAGTTCCAAAAAAGTAAAACAAGAGGCTATACAGTAATGAAAACTACAAGACCTGATTGCAAAGCAAGGAAAAATTGCAACAATTCCCAACTTAGGCGGACATGGCTATGCAACTTTAATGCAATGTTACTAAAAATTATATTTATATATATATATATATATATATATTGAAAGTGATTTAGGTTTATTAGAATTTGATTAAATTGGTCAACTATATAAATTTAAAAGTAAAAATATTAAAAATAAATAATATATTTTATTATTGCTATCAGAAGTGTTTTTCATTTTTCATTTTTATAATACTGCGTTTAGCACATGGCATTAGACATGTTCTTAGAATTCGAAAACGAAACCAAAAGCATTGCTTTCTTTTTCATTATTTTTTTGGCTCGAAAAACAGCAAACAAAAAAGATGTACTAAACGCACCTTAAGTTCAAAGAAAATAGAAATGTGTGGTTCTGCAACTTCCAGTTGTACATAAGATATCACCAAAATTATGTTTGGTGTGCATGATTAATTATGATTAAGTTAACATTATAATGTGTTTATTGTAATTGTGATTGGACTAAAAATAGTTTTGTATTTTATATGTAGTATCGGATTGGAAAAAAAAAAGTAATTTATTTTATATTCGTACCATGAAATTATTTAGTATAACATTAGACTAAATCGGTTTTTAATAAAAATATTTAAATAATTAAAATTATTTCGTAATTAATCATAAATAAAATAAAATAAAATATATTTTTAATTGATATTAGAAAATTTTATTTTAAAATTATTTTTAATAAAATACGTTAAATTTAATTTTTAAATATAGTTAACATTTTTTGATTAAATTTCATATTCCTTCAACCTTGACAAGAGAGGATCCGATGGTGGATGTTGTCAACATCCGTTGTATAAAGAGGTTGTAACCTCTTTTATATCGATGTTCATCAAATCTTCATTAGTATTTAAATCTCATATTTATCCTAAAATATAATTTATAAATAGTTTTTTTTTTAATTTAAATTTTTTTACTATTAAAAAAATAAAGAAAAAAATGATAATAGCAAAAACAACATAACATTTATTTTAGGAGACTTAAAATGAGAAAACAATCGAAAAAAAAAAAAGTATAATAAATTAAAATATAATTTTTATTTAACTAAACAAGCAACACGCAATATGGGCGATACGACGTGAGCCCAACACTTAAGTATTACATATTGAGTTGTCATCTTCGATCCAATCTATTTTATTTCGATCCAATTCATTCCATTCCATTTCAATCACGAATATCAAATGAGCCCCAGTGCCCTTTGGCCTTGATCACCATGTTTTGCTCGTTTTGGTTATAGGATCACACCTTTTGAGTTGTCACTCACACCCATTAAAATGTAGAAGGTTTCTCTAATTTTGGAGTTAATTTTGTGAATATATTGTTGGAGGGGATTGCTTTTGCTATAATCAACTTTTGTTTTCTCATTTCAATTTTTTGAGTTACCACAAAGTCTGTTTGGTTTGAAGAATATATTCATTTTTGGTTTAGTGTTTTGTTCTTGTTCTTGAGTTCTCTCAATTTTGTGGTCTTGGCATGCAGATATATTGTGCAGAATCGAAGGAATGGCTACGAACACTGACAAGAATATCACGCGGGTTCTCTTTTGTGGACCGTATTTTCCTGCTTCTCATATTTATACTAAAGAATACTTGCAGAAATACCCTTTTGTGCAGGTAACAGCTACGCATTTATGGTGATATGTGTTGCATATGTATATAGATATATGTATATCTACATGACTAATTCTGCCTATGCATAGATTATGTAATTGAAATACATGCATAATGTGACGTGATATTGGATAAAAGAGGTCCGGTTGCAATATGTAATGTGATCGAGGTTTTTGTTTGTGAACTTCCTCCAGGTTGATGATGTCCCTCTTGCTGATGTGCCGGAGGTTATAGGAAACTACCATCTTTGTGTGGTGAAAAGCATGCGGTTGGATTCAAATATTATATCCTGTGCAAAACAGATGAAGCTTATAATGCAGTACGGTGTTGGCCTTGAAGGTCATTGTCATTCTACATGTCCATTTGCTATTATTAAATTGGAGCTTTTTTTAGTGGTGGTATATATGAGTGCTTTTAGTTATAGTTTGTTCTCTTTCAACTTTTTTATTATTGAATTCGATTACTTTATCTATGTTTACACAAAGGTGTTGATATTGATGCTGCTACAAATTGCGGAATCAAAGTCGCCAGAATACCTAGTGATGTGACAGGAAATGCAGCATCCTGTGCAGAAATGGCTATATACCTGATATTGGGGCTTCTTCGGAAGCAGGTCGGTTTAGTAAATCTAAGAGTAATAGTGACTACTTAATATCTTAAAGTGTTACTTAGTGTAAGAAGAAAGAGTAGATATTGTCCGGCTAGTGCTTCTGTCAGTACCTGTAATTGCCTTTGGCCATATTTACTTACAATCAGCTCATGTGGTTTTACTTCAATTAAATTGAAAGAATGGGAAAAAATGACTGCCATTTGTATTTTTACCATATTAATGTTGTTAAATCTGCACAGTATATTATTATCTGCTTGCTGTCCATAATGTCATTGTTTGCTTATGATCTAAAGTAATTCTTTTATCATTGTAGAATGAAATGCAAATTGCTGTAAAGCAAAAGAAACTTGGGGAACCAATCAGTGAAACACTACTTGGGAAAACAGTGAGTACTAATTTTCCTGGTTCATTTTTTTGGCCTTCTAGTGGTATTTTATGCAGAATTTCCAAAAGCTGGGAAGTTACACACTTGATAGAGATGAATATTATAGTGACTTCGAAGATATCTAAATACCTTCTCTAGAGATCTTTGAGATATTTCTGATCGATAAATTTATGTTACATACCTATGTTTGGTCAACTCTCCTAGGCTTATATTTTTTTGTCTGACCTTTACTTTGGAAAAAACTGTGTAAGTTGCAGACATATGAAAGTCCTAAGTTATTCCTTTCTTCTCCTTCATTCTACATTTTTGTTTTATTTTTTCCATTTCTCCCTTTTCATCTCTCTCTTTTTTTTTTTTTTTCCAGCATTAATTGGTATCAAAGCTGAAATGCAATTCTCACGCTTTCCTTACTCTAGTGTGACTTCCTCAGAGTTTGTTTATATCGTTGTGTCACCTAAAAGCAGGAATGGCTACTAGAAATGTCCTTGTCTATAAACTGTGGTTGATCTAGATTACAGGATCATTGTTATAGGAAAAAATGTTATTGACTAGTTTGTTTTGATTTTCAATTTGATATATGGGAGGTTTTTACATGAAGAAGTTCAAATAACAACGATTTCTAAGTTGAAGCATTCTTTATCTTTTTAACTGTCACATATTAGCTTTATGTTCTCTGTTCTTGCAGGTATATATTTTGGGATTTGGAAATATTGGGATTGATTTGGCAAAGCGCTTGCGACCCTTCGGCGTGAAGATTATTGCCACAAAGAGGAGTTGGGCATCACATACTGAAGTGTTATCTCAATCAAATGGTATATAGACCTGTACTATGAAAGTGAGACTCAGTGAAAAACCTTTTTTATTTAGTTTCTTTGTGTCAGCAGCACTTCCTGTCAAAAATGGGATCATTGATGATTTGGTTGATGAGAAGGGAAGTCATGAAGATATATATAAATTTGCCAGCAAAGCCGACATAGTTGTTTGTTGCCTGATCTTAAATAAAGAGACAGTAAGAGACTGCTTGTTCTTTTCATTTATTGGTAGTTGATGTGCTCTAGCAACATATTATATTGACTGCCCACCACTAATTTTGTGTCGGTTGTTTTGAGGTTCACCTCACCATTTTTAATCTACTCCTTTTATGATTGATTATAGCCAAGTTCTTGTTAGCTAATGAGTTCAGCAGGAATTCTTCTTCTTTGCGTAAATGTTTGTGTACATTATTGATTTTTTACCTACTTGTATTTCAACTTTTCAGGTTGGCATTGTAAACCGGTTGTTCTTATCTTCGATGAAAAAGGTTTGTTCTACAACCACTAAATATTGCAAGGAAAGTTTATGTATATAACAGGGCAGTTGACCATGAATCATAAACATCACCTTGAATGAAAGATTTCAAGATAATATTCCATATATAGGAAACTTGTTAGACTGTTAAGTTAGCGAGAATTATGATACAAAAGGAACATGTGGAGCCATTCTGATAGAATAGTTGATGTTGAGGCAGTTGTCCATGTGTTGTAACAAAGGCAAATCATCATCGCCGTCAAGTTCATGGTTGAGAAAAAAAAAACTTGAAGGTCATGACAGCATGCCTTAATTTATAGAAGGTTGTGTTACTGTGAAATAGAACACATATAATATATTGTTACTGTGATTGGAAGCTTGAACTTGTAGAAGATCATATATGAGTAATATTTTTGCTTTTAATTTCTTTTAAGGTTGTGTTACTCCCTCTTTAATAATTTCTCATTTCGTCATGCTACATCTTAATATGTTTACAAAGAGAGTGAAGTTTGTTGACACAAGGTGACCAAGCGATTGTCTCTTATATTGTCCTTTTTTCCTTCCTTCGTTCAATTGATGTTTCAGGGTTCTCTTCTTGTGAATATCGCTCGAGGAGGTATTTTAGACTATGAAGCCGTTGCACATTACCTTGAATGTGGCCACTTGGGAGGCTTAGGAATTGATGTTGCTTGGACGGAGCCATTCAATCCTGATGATCCAATTTTGAAGTTCAATAATGTTATAATCACACCCCATGTGGCAGGAGTTACGGAGCATGCTTATAGGTCCATGGCCGAGGTATGCAACCAACATCTTCTCTATTCTTTGCGTTTTGTTTTTAGAAAAGAAAAAAGATACTAGTTTATTAATAAAAGTAAGAAATTTTGTATAGGAAACAATCAAGGAATCCATTGTCGTTAACCACCAAAGCAATGCTTGAATAATAAAGCAATACTATTAGTTTCATAGAATGATTCCAATTAAGTTAAGTGAGAAAAAACAGCTTGTCACAATATTGAATTGCTTTTGAAGAGCTCCTTTTGGTCTCATATAATGCAAAATCTAAATTGCCTGATTGTTGGTCCACGTTGTTACCACAAATACAAATTGCATAACAGAACTTCATGAGCTAATATATGTCTTGTTTTCGATTATCGGCTTGTCTTGTTAGGATTATTGAATAATATCTCATGATAATTGGTTATTACACTTCCAAATTTTTTTCTATCAAGTATTGTCTCATTGTTGCAATGTTGATGGCATCATTACAGGTTGTTGGCGATGTTGCACTTCAACTTCATGCAGGGACTCCTTTGACAGGGATAGAGTATGTGAATTGATTCAATTCAAGATGTTGACAAGGTTTTACCATATCGTACTTTGTTACACAAAATGGCAGCGAATTCAGCAATCAGGCACGAAAAATAAATTCTTTCTAGCTCCATTTTTTGTAGCACAACATTGTATCTTTTCAAAATTTGTATTGCTACGCCACTGGATGGTGGTGGGACTCCGAAGTTTGATTTTATCAAAAATCATGGAACTATGTCACTTTTAGTTTACTGATTTTGATTGATTAATTTGAAGCGCACAACTCCGACGTATAAGTAATTTTATAGAGTGATTTTTTATGACCATGTACATTACAAAGTTAATGTAATGTTACATTTGTAGAATACCATAAGAAAAAAACTATGTGAAATCCACTACCTCATAAAGATAGAGAACAACCCACAACATATTGGGGAAGGAGGCTATAAATTTATGAGAGATAGGTATAGAATCCACTATCTCATGAAGGTAGAGGATGGTAGTGGTTTTACCGTTAGATCATTGTCCAAAGTCTTTTTATAGAGTATGTTTTGTGACCGTTAGTAGAATCCCGCAAGGAAAACTATGTGAAATTTTGCATCATATTGTTAATAAAATTAAAAAAGAAAATAAAAAAGTAACATGAGACTAATTCCAATATCTAGTTTTACTATTAAATTAACAATTAATAGAATGATTTTATATATGAATATATCTATAATAACATTAATTTATACAAATTGTCACATCCAAACATGTTTCCATGTTTATTTTTCGTGTTATAAGTAAATTAAGCATAAATTTAATTTTTATCCTTATATTTTGAGAAATTTTATTTTTTTACTATAAATTCATTTAGGACTTTCATGGTCCCTCACGTTTAAAATACATCGTTTTAGTTTATTTAATTAGAATTTTAACAATTAAAGTTAACAAAAAATGTGCACACTATTTTGCCATTAAACAACTAAAATTGTCATTTCTCCTTCACAAAAATTAATAATTTTTTTTTTTTTAAAAAAAAGAAAGAAATTAGATCTTCTCCATCCATCAAGTTGAAATGAAAGTGGAGATTTAATAGTTGAACCAAAAAAAAAAATTGATTTCTACCGTTTATCTATAAAA
This sequence comes from Dimocarpus longan, assembly GCA_022984855.1. Classification (NCBI taxonomy): domain Eukaryota; kingdom Viridiplantae; phylum Streptophyta; class Magnoliopsida; order Sapindales; family Sapindaceae; genus Dimocarpus; species Dimocarpus longan. Next base: position 26,453,693 of record CM041018.1, on the reverse strand, counting down.
TGGATGATGGATAATTTTAAAATTAAAACATAAAAACAAAATTATGAAAAAAAAAAAAAAGACGAAGCTCCGCATCGATGGACAATGGAAATCGAATTTGCATCTTCACTAGCCATCGTTCCCTAACTCCATCGATGGATCCATCAAGCCTTCATTGCCAATAGTGAATGTTCTACAAGGAACCTTCACCTTCACGATGGAACTCCATCACACAATGAAGGTAGTCGATATGGTTCGTTATAAACCTAATCCATGGATGATCTAGTGATAGAATCAAATTGTCAATAATCTTTAGTTTAATCAGATCATTCATTTGAACTATTTAGAACCATATCGTTCCTTGATTGGGTTCGACAATCTAGGAACAATCTTGCTCCAAATCAAACTAGAGCTAGGAACGATCTTGCTCCTAATTGTTCTCAGATCTAATATGTTTTAAAATTAGATAGTTGAACCAAATCTGGGAATTATCTGGAACAAATCGTTCACAATCTAGTTCCTACTTTATCAATTTTTGATCTAGTTTATAGATCTATAGTCAATGTGGATCCATCACCTAATTTTTGTTTTTGTAAAAAAATGTTTAATTAATTTTTATTTCATTGTCCATTTCAAAGATGAATGGTGGAAAGACTTATCTTCTTTTTATTTTAATTTTTAATTCTATTTAAATTAGTTTAATCTTTACCATCCATATCAAAGATGAATAATGAAGATTTTTTTTTTATATTTTATTTAAAATAATCTCATTGAAATGATAAAAATAACTCTACGTTCATCAAGGTTGACCAATTTTTAATTGACAGTAGAAACAAAAGTGAATTGTCAAAACTTAAAAGACTATAAGGGTCATAATCAGATTCGTAGTTGAAAACATAGAGTTTTCTCAAAATACATAAGGTTGAAAATGAGTTTTGCCCGGCCGTGAATCAAAAACTAACGTAGCAAAATCAATCACAACTTTGGTATTTATTCATATCATACGCAAATTAAGTAACGTTTTCATGAAATTTCAATCATCTTCAAGCATTTGTAGTCCAGCCATTTCATTTAACAAAAATATGTTTTCCATGCCTCTATGGCTCTATCTAATAATGATTGAGAACTATTACACTCCCTTTTGTTTTGTGTCTTTATTTATTTTTTTTCTAATTTCGTACTTCTCTAATTTATTTCCTGACTGGCTGCCTCTAGCTTTCTAACATCCTTTTGATAAAGCTAATATAAATTTTAATTGTAATCCGGATTAATTACGAGTCAATTAGAACTCTTCCATAATTTATTGAAGCCATCTTTTAAATATTCTAAACTTGTTAGAAACTTTCATATAAATTAATCTAAGGTTTCCTTTTGATCTTATCAAATTTTGTAGGAGGAAAAATAAAAAGCATATCTACAAAAGAGGCTCTTGATAAAATTTTAAAAATCAATTTAGTTTACTTGGTTAATATTTTATTTTAAATTTAAGTTGTTCATAAAGGCCATTCTGGACACTATCAGATCATTCTTTAGAAGCACTTTTCAAAATCAAAAACACAAAAAAAGTGGATTGGTTTGATAGTTAAGCCTTTTTCATAATCTCCCCTCTTCTAAAATTTCAGACCGTGTTTTATAAGATCATATCTTAACGAGATTTTTACGATGTGAATATTTATAATTACATTTTATATAAATGAGACCACAAGTGACTGTGAAATATCATGGACGTAATTAGTCGTAAGATGAATAACAATGCTATCATGAGCATAGTTATCATCATTTACAATTATACACATTCAAATAACAAATGTGATCGCGAGTGATTATGAAATAAGTTATTACACCATGAAACTATTATGGGCTGAAGTTACTCATATAGAAAATGTGATTGTGAATGGCCATAAAACAAATTATTTTAGTTTTGATTAGCCTTACAAGGGAATGTGATAATTTTCATTTATAAAACTTGCCTAAGAGCCTTTAAACATGCCAAAACTAAAATGAGACAGAAGACTACAAAAGAATTTCTCCTCCAACACTAATACGGCCACCCCCTCAAACCACAACTCTCAACACCAAGACACCAGCCACATTCAAATCAACGTAAAACCAACAAACTCCGATCCCCACAATCCATTTCCCGACCAAGAACACGAGGATTTTGTTAACAAAAACGGAGAGATATTCGGGGTGATTTTGAGCGGAAGATATCATGGACTAAAACAGGATGACTTGTGTGATCATGGTCATCATATGGTGAGGAAGACGGTTTCTATGAGGATGGAGAAGCAAGACTCCTTGGCTCTTGAAACCGCAGTCAGGAAGCGTTTTCGATTTGTTGACAATGAGTGTGATGATCAAGTTGATGGAGATGAGGAAACTCTGCTTCTCACACCACGTATTGAATATTATAAGAAGAGAAACAAGCTCTTTCAAGTCTGTAGGCGCCTCTTTCGTTTTTATTAGCTTCTGTAAGTTGTATGTGCTTCAAAGTGCTTTTTATCATAATTAAGCAACTGAATTTAAAGTACTTCTAATAAGTCTAATAACATAGTTTATAGTAAACCCTTTTTATTAGTTAACGTATTATAACCTTAAGTCTTAAATACTATAATCGAATTATTTCTTATCAATTTAAGTTTTTAAATATGAAAATAACTAATATAATATTAGAGTTTAGATATCTATGGTTCAACTCCCTAATCTCCCCTTTTAATCTGTCATCTTGTTATGTTATATGATAAGGATATTTAGCATGTGTCTGTGTGGTAACTAATATTATTATAGTCAGATTTTTGGTTAAATAGACTCATGTTATGCTACATTACATTTGTCCCATTGAAGCCTTTTTATGGATTGAACAATCCAATCGACATGAAGTAATACATGAAATAGAACTGTAGATATGAGTGAAATAAATACCCTAAAATGTCATTGATTTTATATAAGTGTGGAATGCATATCAAAAAAACAAGAACAAATTTTTTTCTTTTGAATTTTTAAACATGCATACACGAGGTTTTTCATTTTAATATTTACAGTATAATCAAAAATTTATTGATAAAAGTTAGGAGTAGGTTGGGCATGATGCAGTTTGGTATCAATTTTCAAATATGAATTTGGTTCCAAGTTTTTTAGATAAGGCCAGTTATGGTCTATTTTTTTATTTTACTAATATCGATCCAAAATACAATCGGAACCTATTAAAATGGAACACTGATGGGATGCCCCGAAGAATTGCTCCATAAGAGAGAGATTGGCCCACACGAGATGGGAGTCTGCCTACACAAATTGGTGAGAAAACAAGTCATCACCAGATGTAAAACCACACCTCTCATGGCATAAGACTGTGGTATTGATATCAATGAAGGCAACAGCCAACTACAATTTGATTTCAACTTTTGTAATCATATCATTTAGAATTTATATAAAAAATATGGCTCTTTAAAGTAAATGCATTTTGTATTATGCTTACTCATTCAGAGGTAAATATTGGGTATTATGATTTATGGTAACATAAAATGTGTAGCTTAAAGATATTTGGTTATAGTTTGATTTTTTTATGAGAGTTGTTATATAACGTTCGAAAGAAGATTGTTCCTTCAAGAGTAATTTTTCTTTTTTTGAAAGTTATTTTTTATTTTCCTTCTCTTTCTATCTTTTCTATCATACAAATCTACGGTTTTTCTTGTTAACTTTCTATGAGAGTTTGAGAGAGTAATTTGCATTGACAGAAAAACTACTTGATTTTCATTTCTTCCTTTCTTTTTCATAAACCTGAAAACCACGAGTCAATATTCTTATATTTTGTTTTACATGCAGGTCATGCTTTTGCAACAACCTCTAACTAACTTTATCAATCTGTCAACTCCTTATTGGATGTTGGAAGTTCAGCTTTCTTATTTGTAGTTTGACTTGTTTGATGACTAGTCGAATGATTCCAGCTTCCTTAGGGCAATAAAATGTGCTAAATTTTCTCACTAAAACATGAGTAAACTGGTTTTAGAAGTAACTAGGTGTGGTGGCATGTGCAAGGCATGTGCTTAACTTTATGTTCATTTTATTTATCTAACAAGTTTAAAGATTAAGATACTTAAATATTATTATTTATAATTTATATTGATTGGATGTTTAAATTTAAATATTAAATTAATTATATTCTTTCAAATAAATGTCATATATATATAAAGTCATAGATAATATGTTTAATTTAATTAAAAGATAATAAATGATTATAAGAATTACATCAAATGTTTCTTATTTAAAAGAAAGTAATTAAATAAATAAATATGATAAAAAGGAAACTTCTATATAACATATCATCATATATAAAAGAGAGATTATACATATAATTAACATTCATAGTGTATAAAGCTTTATACATACATTTCAAAAAGAGTATTTAAAAGATTGGAAACAAAAGCTTAGAAATGTATTGTTAGAGGACATGTTTACTTATATACAAACAAAATGAAATGCTTTTGATCCTACCCTTTTTTTCCTTAGAAGTTATGGTAGGCACACTTTTTAACAAAAACAATATTTACAAACCCATCATACATACTTGCCCTCTAAAAACAAACATCAAGTTTTGGCATCATGGATTGTAACTATATTAAACATGTTTTTCATTTTTCCACGTTTTTGAAATGTAGAGGCTTTGATGTGCACGTAAAATATCTTTGGGTCATGGAGTGTGGCAAAAGTTTCAATTCCTTGAATCCCTTCCTGTCACAGTGTAAATCATAAAAATGAGTAAAATAATTTGTTTATGGACTATAATTTGTATTTAATAATAGTTTAGCATTAATATGATACTTAGAATATATAATTATCTAATATGAGATTTATCATGTTATTCTTATTTTAAGCTTCTTCTTATATAGACATACCATATAATAAAATTATAATTATTGATAAGACATTTGAAGATACATTCACATATAATATATCAATGTTATAAAATCGAAATTACATAAATTTTTCACATAGTTAAGAATAGTAAGTCATTTTGGTATTATTCTATTCAAAATAAAAACATTTAATTTTTTAATCAATGAAATTGAGTTATCTATATTTTTAAGTTAATTGCAAGTTTATATAAATGGAATTTATCTATAGAATGTAAATGAAGATACATGTGGAGGTTAGTAAGGAAAAAATTTATAGCACAAATTGCATCCTTATTCAAGTAAAAGAAGGAATAAATTTATGATATTTATTAACACCAAAACAGGACACGTCAAAACAAGAAATGAGTTAAGTTTATCTCAAGAAAGACTCAAGTCCCGATTATCATTATCGTTATTATTATTTTTAAAGAAGTCCTGATTATGATTTGTGAGAATATAATGTATTATTATTATTCTCAATGATAGGGCAAATAAAGTAATAATGCATAAATTTTATCAACTGTTACAAAACAATTTCTAGTTTTTATGAACTATACTTTGTACCAAGCAAACAAATTGACAATAAAGGAGATTTTGAAATTAGCATACTCATTATAAAAGATTCATATAAGGATAGTGACATTTAGAGCATATACAAAAGATTTAGTGGTTTAAATAGTGAATAAGTAAGATGTAATGTACCTCAGTTGTTTGGTCCATCAATTGTTTAGCTGAACAGGATAAAAATGTCTCAGCATTTTGTCCAAATAAAGTTGCAACAATTGATCCAGATGCATCATGTAACTCTACTTCAAGACGACATCTATAAAAATAATTAATGAACTTAATCGTTATTTGAATCATATAATATAATCAAACTAAATTATAATGTGGAGACATTTTGTGTAGCATCAAAATATAATTATTTATTTTATAAGGTTTTAGAGTAGGGTGCCAACTTAATTGGGTTGATTATTCTTAGTTAGTGTTTTGTCATTTTTTTATAGCAAAAAATAAATGAAAAAATAAATACCTTGGTGTAGCTATAACTTCTTTTCGCTTGCAATGGATGCATGAAAATGATTCTCCATATTCTGCACCTGTAACTTTATGGCATTGGTCACAGGACATATACCAAAAGTTTTGATTAAAATTTGTGACCATAATTGATGCTTTGACCCAGAAACTTGTTCGCTGCATTTAAAAAGTTAAATTTATTATCTTAACTCAATTTATTGCACAGAGAATGAGTTGAATTTTAAGTAGATAAATGAGGAAGTAAAAAAAGAAAAAACTTATACCTTCATCATTCAACTTTCAATTTTGGCAATCTCCATTACATCTTCAATTGGTGGGATTGTTGTGCTAGATGTAGAGGCCAAGTATGACTTTTTGTTGATAACATCTTTTACTTCAGATTCATTATATTTGAACCTAATACATACATTATATTTGAGTTTAACTTTACATAATTAGGATAATGAAAAAATATCAATAGTAGATGCCTTATGATATTTTCACATTTTGTTTGTTGTTAGGTATATGTCACAAGCAATTAATCTAATTTAAGTGTTATGAAGCATTTAATAAGTTTGAAAAGAAGTTGAGTAATAAAATTGGAAAGGCATTCATAAATAGGAACATTAAAATATATGCAAAATTTAAAATAGAATCTTTAATATCATACATTAATATTAATATTTTTAGAACATCTAAAATATAGTGAGGAATATATTAATTATTTAAGCCTATGACTTACCAAGAATGTAAAGTCGTTGCTTCAGATATGTTTGGATTTACAATGAAAGAACTGGATTTCTTTGTTGACAAGGACATACCTAGGAAGAATTCAAATTTAATTTAGTTATAGTGGTAAAACAAATATAATATAATTATTTGAATAAACAAAAATCATACCATTATATGACACAACTTTGAGACGAGCTGCAATAATGACGGGTTTGATTTCGATAAGATCTGAAATTGTAGTAGCTTCATTACCAACAAATTGGTCCCACATAGTTAAGATGATTGGTTTGAACCTAAAAAATATAAATTCATAATTAAAACAATCAATATAATTGCTTATAAAGTATAAGAGTTACAAAAATAATATTTGTTTAAAAATCTATAATTGTATTCTTTTAAGATGGTTTAACAGAAATTAATAAGTTTCAACTAAAAAATAATAATATCAAATCTTACTCTTGGTTAATGAGTATCACTTCTTGAATCATTGATAGGCCATGTTTAGTTGTTAATTGTCGAGTAGGAAGCATGTCAATTGCTAAAGCAATAACATCTACATTGATAGAATACATTTGAAATATGAGTTTGTTATCTAATTTATGATATGACAAACATAAAATTGAAAAGCACCAAAAAAAAAAATAAATAAATAAACTCTTACCAACATGGGCTATGCAATCCATATATTTATGTAAATCAGCAAATGCCACAAAACTAAATGCTGATGAAACCACGAGTTCGTCATTTTCAACTTCTTGGACTAAGGTTCTACGATTGATTGTCCATTGATAATCATTTTGAACAATCCTATGCTCTGGTTTGATTTGCTTGACGTAAGCATTTGAGATATAGTAATTTTTCGAAATACTCAAAGTATCTCGAAAAAGTTCTATATCGTCACCAAAAATGCTGGCTTGAATACGTGTACCCTAAAATCAAATTAACAATAATTTTAGGAAAGATAAAGTTTGACAAAGATTATGATCAACAAATATTTAAACATGTTTAATAAACAGATTAAATTTGCATAAGTAGGTTTTTTTGGGTAGTTTTTGACTAAAAAAGAGTATGATTTTTGAAGATGAATTTAACTATTAATGATTAACAGTCTAATAAATTTTATTATATGATCATTGAATTTGATACCGTGAATTAAAGATTATAATAATGTAATAAAGAATAAAAAGAAGTCAATTGCCTAATAAATAGAATCATTTATTCTGATATTAAAAGCTAAATGATATCAAAGAAGGTGGGATTGCTTGATTAATTTTGAGTAAATCTAATTAAACAACCTAATTATAAACAACAACAAAACAAATCAATCATATGGAGATGTAAGGGAGATGTAAGAAGATAAAGTTTGTAAAAATGAAGAAATTATTTATATTTAGTGAGATGCAGGAAAGAAGAATAAATATAAAATTAAATGTAAGAAAAGTAAGTTTATAGATAAAATTATATGACATAATCAATGAAAAATAACATTGTTGCTGATATATTTAAGAGATAAAAAATTTATCAACATTTTATTTTACTTAAGCTAATTTAAAAATATCTACTATTAAATTGTATGAAATTACTCTTGATAAATTATTGCATCAACAAAACAAGGGATATGGAAAAAAAAAAATTCTATACTTAATCAAATATGTCATTTTTATTTAATAATATTATCTTTTACAATATTGTATTAGTTCTAAATTAAGTTATATTAATTGAAACTTAATTTTTATTACATTAAAAAAAAAAATCACTTAGATAATTTATTTGACAATTATTTAGATAATTACCTCTTGATCAAGTAGGATTAGCCTTTGATATTTGCTTGGGTTATGTTGCGATGTACGAGGCATTGTTTTCTCGGCAACAATTACTTTTACCGTCCATTGTTTGGTTGTAGGAATAATTTCTTTAATAAGCTTATATTGTTTCGCCATCTTGGTATCCTACAACAAAGGCAAATTAAGGTTACATTTCTAATCAATAAAAAAAAAAATTAAACATAAAAGAAAGAATTAAAACAAATAAAAAGTTAATAAGAAAAAGTGCAATTATACTAAATGATGCACAAAAACTAAAACAAATTAAGTAAAGTTCCTAAACATTAACTTACAAAAGTTTATAACAAATAGGTTGATATTAATGTGTAGCTAATGTTAATAGCTCTTGATAAACAATATTTTTGGTTAAGCCATCATCAGATTTATCAACATGAGTAGGTCTAACAAGGATTTTAACAGAATTTGATGTTTTTGCTCTAGATAAAGCAACATATAATTGTCCATGTGAAAAAACAGGTTGAGGTAAATAAATGCCGACATAATCCAATGTTTGACCTTGAGCTTTATTTATTGTCATAGCAAAACTTAAACGAATTGGAAATTGAATTCTTTTGAATGGAAATGGATGTTTGTCATTCTCAATAGGTAAAAATGGAATTCTTGGTAAAAAAACTCTTTTTCCACGATAATGACCAATAGCTATTTCTGCATCAATGAGATTTGATTCAAATCGATGACAAACTAATCTAGTGCCATTGCATAGTCCCTCAGATGGATTAATATTTCTAAGTAGCATAACAGGACAACCTGGTTTTAGCACTAATTCATGAGGAGGAAGACCATTTGGCACAAGTGAATTTAAAAAATCCTCTTGAAAGCTTTGTTCTGTCTTGTCCAATGTTTCATCGAAGCTAAAATATCTAATAGGATCACCTGGAAATTCATGTATGAGTAAGCTATTTATTTCATCAACACAATCATTTGTTGGCGTCAATATTGCTCGATTTATCATGAAATCAAAATTATTAGGATAATCATGAATGCTAGGAAAAACAAAATTTATTAAAGTATTTAATGAGATTATATCATCTTCATAAGATAATATCATCATACTTGGAAGTTTGATTCTTTCATCAATATCTATTGGCTCTATTCCATTACCAAGTTGTAATAAATACTTGCTAAAGAATGGATCAAATTTAGCTCTCATATTTTCACTTAATCTTATTTTCTCAAATATTGGCCATAAATATGATTTTACCAAACTTGCATTAATTGTTTCTTCTCTTGTGGCTTTTGGAACTATTGGCAACACTTGACGAAAATCACCTCCAAAAACAACTACTTTACCACCAAATAGCAATTCAGATTCAATAATATCTTGCAACATTTTATCCAAAGCTTCAATGGCTTGTCTTTTTGACATAGGTGCTTCATCCCAAATAATTAGTTTAGTAACTTGTAAGAGTTTAGCTAACCCAGATTGTTTACTAACGCTACACGTAATATTTTCATCCACATTTAGTGGAATTTTGAAGCGTGAGTGTGCTGTTCGACCACCAGGTAAAATAGATGCAGCAACTCCAGATGATGCAGTTGCAAGCGCAACAAAATTTTTTGATCTAACTGTAGCCAGAATTGCTCTATATAAAAATGTTTTTCCAGTTCCACCAGGACCATCAATAAAAAATGTTCCTGGTTTTCCAGAAAAAGCTTTTTCTAAGATCATATCATATGCATATTTTTGTTCTAGGTTTAAGGATGATATTGCAAGAATATCTTGCTCAGGAACAACTACTTGTAATTCATCATTAATTTCTCTCAATCCTTTTTCATCTTCATTTGTATAAATATTATAATCAACTAAACTATAATCATTAATATTTTTTCCCAAAGTCTCTAGGATAGAATTAATACCTCGTAACACTTTATCTTTAACATTTATTAAAAGATTTTTTGTTTTATTGTAATCTTCGGACATTGGCTCTTCAAATTTTTCCCATAACATTCTAGGATTGCTAGGTTTACAATATACTAATATTGTAGCAAAAAGACGTCTCAAACTATAAGGCATCCGATATAAACATGCCTCTTGTAAACATTGCTCTAGACTATTATCTGATTCTAATAGTCCATGTAATAAAGCAGCCTCACGAAATGATAAAGTTTGCACACCATTAACAACTTTTAAGTCTTCAAATGATGTTGGACCTCTAATATGATTTAATAATAATCGTAAATAGTATCTTTCACCTTCAATAGGATTTGCTGTAACTATTCTACCAATAACATTTCCTCTTTTCCTTGAAATCCAAATCTTGTCTTGTTGATTCCAAATAAATTGTTCAGGAAATTCTTTATATAACAATTTTCGTGCATTTTCATTTATTTTGTTCATAGAGAAAAATTCAGTGAGCATAGATTTTGATTTAAAATCATTATTAATAATATGACTAAGATTATCTGACTTTTTAAAAGTAATAAGTTGTTTATCTTCAAGATGCAATTGTAATGTTTTCACAGATGGATATATTTCATTTAACACAAAACCATAAATTCTCCATATAGCTTCTGGTGGAGAAATCCAACGTGCAGATTGAAAATTCTCTATTTCATCTACATCTGCAGAACTATCTTGAGATAATAAATGAAAAGCTATACGATCATGACCTTTATATATATATTTGTATAAATACTTAACAGCTTTAATCGTTGAACATATTTCTACATTAATATGACAGTCGAATTTTGCCAACAAATAAGGATTATAGGGCACAACCCAACGATTATCTAAGTCATGACCCCTCACATTTACTTTTTGACCATCATCGCGTCGTCTATACTTTGGATATGAATTTTTTTCTTGAGTAGTTTTGTTTAAAAATGTTTTAGGATAATGGTTTTTACATCTTTCTTTTTTTGTCATGCAGACATTAGTAGGATTGAGATTACCACAAGGCCCATGCATCATATGTTTAATAACAGCGGAATATAAGTGTAAATTTTTATTTTTCACTGGAAGCTCAGCTGATACAATGTCATCAAAAGTTTCGGGTGCAATAATCTTTGAATTTGACTTTAAAATAATTAGAAAGTGAGCATGTGGGAGACCTCTTTTTTGAAATTCTATTACATATACATATCCAGCTACAGGCCCGAATATTTTTCTTTTGAATAAATCAATTTTTAATTCCTCTAATTTTGCTCTAAATACTCTAGCTACTAAATCAGGCCTATTTTGTACTTCATCGGTGAATCTTAACTCTTGCTTAATTTCAACCCAATTAGGATTACATGTCATTGTAAGAAATATATCAGGTTTTCCAAAACGTTGGACTAATGTCATTGCATCCATATATCTTCGTCGCATATCTCTAGGTCCACCTATAAAGGACGATGGCAAAATTATTTTTCGTCCAATTTTTGAACCTCGAGCTTCGCCATCTTGAATGCTATCAATAATTCCTTGATATAATTCAGCTCGAATCTCGTTTTGTCGATTTCGAAAATAATCTAATCTAGAAGTTTCTAATTTAATATACATATCCACAACATATTGTTGTAAAAGACGACCGACATGAAGTAATATTGAGTTTTCTAATGATCTTATCTGTAACTTATAACAATAATACTCACGACAAGAGACCATTCCTCGTTTTTTACTCCGTTGTAATACTGAAAATAATAATTTACTTTATTAATAAGATATCAATCCTAAATATTAAAACAAATAGAATACTAATTAACAAATCATATACCTTGCAATTTCTTTTCAATTAATTCTGTAGAAGATTTCATTTGATTAGCAAGCAATAACAATTCTCCCTCACATGATGAACTTTTTTTTCTTTTGTCAATCTTTTGTATGCCTTGGTGCCAACCAGTATCTCCATGAGGGAATAATAAGGGATATTGCAAAGGGTCATAACACCCAAAATAATATTGGACTTTATAACTATAACCTAAATGGTTATAAACAACGATATCACAATCTTTATATTCTTCAGTAGGGTTATCTTCTACCCATATTGCTGCCACTTGTGAAGCTAATGGAGTATTATAAACTCTTTGATCTAATCCAACATTTGATCTTATATGGATTGTATGGTTTTTCAAATCAGATATGTTTTTAAGATTTCGAAAAAAAACACAATAAGGGTTAATTCTTAGTATATCAATTATTTTACTTATAATAGATGGATTCATTTTTTGGGAGCCATAGAATATTCGATTTTTTACTTCATGTTCTGTATCATAAAAGTATAGTTGTAGATAAGAAGGATTATTATTTTTCGGTAATAGCTCATTGATATAGTGATATACTTGTCCTTGAACACGAAATGTATATATACCTTTGTTTCTTTTACATAAGTTTTTATCATATCTAACTCCAAAAGATGTGAAAGCAAAAGTGTTATTATAAGTTCGAACATACTTTTGGAATTCTATTGATTCTTCAAAATTCGATGTAAATAATTTATAAAGTTGTTCAGGAATTTCATTAAATTTAAGTGATATCTCTCCATCAGAACAACAAAATCCTTTAAACTCATGGTGAAATCTTTTTGCTTGGCAATATTTACATATTGAGGTTGGTGGTAAGATACTTGCCTCTGTCGCTACATTATGTAGCATATAATATCTTGCTTCATTTTTATTATTATAAGTATCTGCAAAAAATAATGTATGTATAAGAATTTTTTATTTTTTCTTGTAATTAATATTTTAGTCAGATAACTTTTGATTTGATAAAAGCAATAAAAGAATTTTTACCTGAAGTTTTAGTACCTTGTTGATGTCGTAAAATAGGAGTATGTAATTGACTTGATGTTGATCCTAAATGAGACAATCAATTTTTTTTAAAAAAAAAAAATTCATATTAGATGTAATATTCTTTCATCTAATAATCGGAAAGAACCATACCATTTTCGAAAATTGTATGAAAGCTTATTTGATCATTTATTCTGCCAACTTGTTCTGAAAGTAAAAGCTGACATGCTTGATTTCCTAAAATTCCAAATAAACTGAATCCTTAAAATTTATCAAAGTAATTGTTCTCAGTTAATGTTTTGATATTTACTTTGTTCTTACCTATTGTATTTTGGGTTGCATCATTGATAATTATGGCTAATTCTCTATTTTGGATGTATTTATTATCATTTGTTTCATGCTTTGATTTTGCTTTCTTCTTAATATATGATTCATTCCTTATTTCATCTATGTTTTGTAAATCATTTTTTGCCACAAGTTTCTTTTTCTCCAAATAATATTTTCTATTATACATTTTTTTATTTTCTTTTTGTTTTTCGGTTAAATTTTTATATTGTTTTTTCTTCCCACACTCTTTGACCTGTGTATCTTCTTTGCCTGTATTGATTATAACACATGTTATTATACAATTAAAACTTAGTCACACCTAGAACAAGAAAATACAATCAGTTTAACAAAGGATTTAGCACCTCTATTATGAAATTGTTTTGTAAACTCAGAAGCACTATCATCTTTTGCAACATTAATCGTGCATGTTTTTTTCTCTGCATCCAAAACATTTCTTACCACTAAAAGAGGGAACAAAATACTTGCCTAATTGCCATAACCATTTATAATTATATACCTTTTTGGTTTCCTTGATTAATAGTTTCCTTTTCAATAGCTCTTTTTCTAGCATACGTTTCTCTTCTTTTTTTACGAACTAATTCTCTTTCTTCCTCAGATAAAAGGGCATACCAACTCTGTTTTTGAACTATATCTTCCATCAAAATTTGTCTACTTAACTGATTAATATGACAACATATTAGTAATCAAATTCAAAGTTTCTAAACTCTATCGGTATAAATAATGAATATAGTTCATCTACTTAACAATAAAGAAATTAGCTTAGAAACTAACACCAATAAGCCATAGAAAATATATACTAACAACAATAATTAAAAAAAAAAACACAAATAATCATAATACATATATATAAACGACTAATATTGACATAAAATAATTGTTTTAATTAACTAAATTTTAAAATGCTCAAGACAAATAAAATATATGAAACAATATTACAAGAAAAAAAATTGAAACCGCAACAAATACCTTTTATGAAAACTATAATCTCGAAGTCCCAAGTTGAAAGTTGTTCCAATCTAAAGATATTAAACAAAATAGGCAAATATTAGATAAACTAAAATTTAATAGGAGTTTTTTTCAATTAAATTGGTGTAAGCAATGCACTTGATTTTAGATTGTTTAAAAGTGATATAGAATAATTTTTTTTTTTTATTAAGTTTAAATGTGACATGGTTTTTCCTTCACTTGTTAGTTTGCTTTTATTTAAAAAAACAAATCATTTTTTTTTATTTGTTTCAAATTAAGAGTATAAATTATATTAGGGACACTTTACAAATGACAGATATTCAAATAATAGTAGAATTAATAAAAAGACTTATATGCCTTCTAAAGTTTCAAAATTTACAATCATACCTAAAGATATTTTAAAATCAAATAATAAAATATTAAACTCAACATGTAAAATATAGATTTAAAACTAAATTATATAAATAAAATCTTTCTCTCTCTGTCACTGATTCCTTGTACGCTTCTCTCTGTCATTTTTCCTTCTTCCTAGTCTTTTAACTTTCTTTCTCTTCTTTCTTCTTTTTCTGTCAATCTCTCCACCTTCTCTCCGATCTGTTCTCTTCTTTTCCAGATTTCTTATCTTTTTTGTCAATCTCTAACTTTCTAGAACCCAAATCTCACTTCTTCCTAGTCTTTTAACTTTCTTTCTCTTCTTTCTTCTTTTTCTGTCAATCTCTCCACCTTCTCTCCGATCTGTTCTCTTCTTTTCCAGATTTCTTATCTTTTTTGTCAATCTCTAACTTTCTAGAACCCAAATCTCTCTTCTTTCACTTCTCTTGTTTCGTCTCTGTCTCTCACTTCTTTGTCTCCCTTTTGGTCTCCCTCTGCCTAGTTGATGTCTGTAATAGGGGTTGCTTAACCCGGTTTGGTTTGGTTTTGGTTGGTTTGATTTGGGAACTTTCAGTTGATTTGGGTTGTGGTTGGTGATGGAAGAGGTTATTTGTGGGTTTGTGGTTGTGATGGGTATTATTGTTGGTTGTTTGTGGCGGTGTGAGTGTTGTGTTCGGTGGTGTTGTTGACTGGTAATGGTGGTACATGGTGTTTTTAGTTGTTAGTTGTATTGGGTATTCAATTGGTGATGTCAGCCAGGTTGTGGGTGTGGAGGAAGGCCACCTTCAGGCAGTCGATGATCTTTTCTATTGCCAAAAGATCACATAATGATTTTCTCCAGCAGGATGCAATCTGTTGATTTCTACAGGTTAGATCTCTTCCCTATTTTATTTTTATTGCATGTTTAACTGTTATTTCTATTAAGTGTTGTTGTTGTTGGGTAAGTTAGCATTTGGATTTTGTATATATATATTTTTTTATGGGAAATTTTGATAGTTTTTCCTGAGCAGAGAGTTGTCAGTGAGATTATATTTTTCAACAACTAAAACTATCTATAGATTATGTAATTAAACATAAATAATTACATAAACAAAAATATTTTTACACAGATGACTTGAGAAAAATAACTGACCTTTAAAAAAAATCCAGACTCTTCTCTGAAGATGGCGAAAGACACGGAACAGAGCCAGCGGGACAGAATAGATCATTCAACAAACCTTTTTAAATTATCTCATTAGGACACTTCCAGATCTGCACCACTGAACCGCCGACTCTGTCATTTCCTTTTTTATCCTTTTTATTTTTACAGAGTTTATATCTATTTGTAAAATTTTTGAGGATCATATTGTATGACGCAGGTGACTGTGATTTTTTATTTTTTCATATGTCGGTTTGATTTTTTATTTTTCATATAGGATAGAAAGAAGAGACTGATTGAATGTTTAATTTTACTATCTATATTGAGAATAATCAGCAGCTGAATGGATTAAAATTCATATTTTTTTTTAAATATTAAAGTTGATTTATTACTTGAGCAAGGTTGTATATTAATTTAATCTGTTATTTACTATCTGTTATTTTTTTTTTTTGTCATATGTCGGTCTGTTTTGAAACACTTATATACAAGTTTTTCAATATTTGTTTTATTTATTTTCTGATATGAAGTTTTCCTTTCCAGTTAAGGGCAAAAATGTAATTATATTTTAAAATAAATATCATGGTTCCAGATATTTCACCACTATTTCTGCTGTGAAGTTATCGTGGTCGCCAAGTAAGGGTAAAAATGTAATTGCATTTTTAAATAAATATCAGTATTCTGGAATGTTCACCATTTCTCTTCACATGATAAAGGGCAAATATGATATTTCAGTTTCAAATAAAATCTGTGGAATTCTGTCGATTTTCACCAATGCTCTCCCATATATCATATTCACATTTCTAACCTTTTCACTGTAAAGGTCCTTTTAAATTTAACAAGGACAAAACCGTCATATCAGTTTCAAACAAATTTTAGGGAACTGAAATCTGTTACTGTTTACGAATCTACTTCCCATTTTTTATATATAGTTAATAGATATAGTTTCTTTAGCATGCCGTTCAGAATATCTATTAACTATATATAAAAAATGGGAAGTAGATTCATAAACAGTAACAGATTTCAGTTCCCTAAAATTTGTTTGAAACTGATATGACGGTTTTGTCCTTGTTAAATTTAAAAGGACCTTTACAGTGAAAAGGTTAGAAATGTGAATATGACATATGGGAGAGCATTGGTGAAAATCGACAGAATTCCACAGATTTTATTTGAAACTGAAATATCATATTTGCCCTTTATCATGTGAAGAGAAATGGTGAACATTCCAGAATACTGATATTTATTTAAAAATGCAATTACATTTTTACCCTTACTTGGCGACCACGATAACTTCACAGCAGAAATAGTGGTGAAATATGACAGGCCCCTTTTCTAACTACTAGCTAGGTGACCTGCCCGGCAACCCCACGGTGGCTCCCCAGTCAAGATCTGCTCTGGCTGAAAGTTCCCGTGAAGCTAAGCCTCTTTTCTTTCTAAAATACTTGAAATCCTTTTTATTCTGAAAAAGGGTGGGAATTTTGTTCGTTGAAAATAACTTTATGAAAATAATATTTTCACAGAAAACCGATAGCACAATGGTTGTTTTTATAAAATTCCACACTGTAAAATAATTCATAAAACCTGTATAATAGTATTCACAAACAAATTCTATAATCAATAGGCCTCCGGCCATTTTCAAACTCAGAATCATGCAATTAAGCGGAAGTTAACTTAGTTAAAATTTTAAAACGACATGCATGATATTTACAAACTGGAAATCTGGAAAATGATATTAAATACAATACATGATGCTATGCTAGAAAATAGTGCAATCAGGTCACGTGTGTCTAGCTGGCCTGTCCGTGGCCTGTCCGTCCGAAGGAGATACGTCAACCGCGTTACTCGCACCTGCACCTGAGGGAGGTTTTTAAGAAAACAGGAAAACAGTGGTGAGAATAACTCAGTGAGTGGGTAAGTTTACATAAACTGTACTTTTGCTTAAAAATACTATTCCTCCCAAAAATAGATTGGAAAACTATTACTTACTTACTTTTCCTGAAAACTGTAAACTCGTTTAAAAGCTGCGAAAGTTATTCATCAAACTTTTCTTAAAACTTTTCTTATTTTCTTACTAGCCTTATCTGGCAACCCAGGGAAATCTTGTCCTTCGTGACGGTGCGAAAACACGCCACTAGGATAGGGGAACTCTCACCATGTGTAGTCGCAGATGTGGATACAACTCTGGGATCGCGAATCCCTCCAACATCAGGCAGATCTACACTATCCCATACGTGCAGAGGGTGACTGACAGACTCGATCCCCCCAAAGTTAGTAACTCCCCCCAACTACCGTACACGTATGGAATACTTTCGGCCGGGTGTAATCTTAGGGGCTAGGGTAAACCATAGGCATATATAAAATGAAATCTCGGCAATATGCTATAATATCGCAAAATAACTTTCACAAATACTATCTCTATGCATGTATATAATTTCAACTTGCTCAATTACTTTACTGAAGAATATAAACATATTCATAGCATAAACTTTAAAGCTATACATGCATTTATAGATGATAAACTGAAAACCATAAACTTTTACTAGAATCTCAAAACCTGTTTACTTGCTAAAACTGATTGCATTCAATAAAATAGAATGTATGAAAACTTTTAAAAATCCACACTCACAACTTGCTTCCAAAATACTTATCACCGTTTCCCGCTACGGCTCTCGTTCGATTCCCGATTCACCTACAATTAATTTCGATCGAGATGTCGTTAAAACATAACTAGTGCGCAACTAAAATTTAAGCCATACGAGGATTTATAAACACAATAATTTAAGTGACTATCCTCGCACGATAACAAAACGGATAATTCATATTCGCACGCAAAAACTATTTCAAACCGATTCGATATCGTGACTTAAAAATATTCGAAACTTTGCGGTTATAGAACCGACAACTATGCCATTCGAATCTAATGTAACATCATCAAAATCAGATTTTAATGAATTCACTAAACAAAAGATTCGAAATTAAACGACAAACTTAAAGCTTACGCGATTTCACTAATCATCGCGATTTATCGATTTTACGCGTTTCGCGCGATTTCTTTGTTTCCGCTTAAACTTATCGTTAATAACAGCTCGTGACTTTACTTAAACACTTTAACGGGCTTAATATCAATCTTGGGGCAGCGAGATAACATTCACAATCTTTTTATAATCGACAACGAAAATCATAAACTAACAACGCTCGCATTCGTGGAAAAATTCAACCGAAACGCTCGGAAACGATTTCTAAATAACCGAACGAATATCCGATCCTTTAAAACACTCTAATATTATCTATTTTCCACGACAACGAACATGAAAGTAAAAACATATCTCAACAGCCCCTAACTTATCATGACAGTCCATATACAAAACTCGCAACGAATACGATCGATGATAACACAATCGAAACAACAAACGCACGAACCTCCGCACTAACGAGGTTCTCCATCCTAAACCCAATCATAGCAATTATCAATTTTCAACCAAATCTGATTTCTAATTCATAAGCAAGCTTATAAATACTCGAAACAACTCAACAAAAGAAATGGGACAGCACCTTACCCAAGAAATAAACTATTCTCGGCTTCGAAACGACTTCCGAAACGGCGACGAATCTCTCGCACGCTGTCTCCTTTGATGTTGTTTCGCTTCAGTTCTGAATTGGTTTCTTGAATAGTGAATAAACTTGACAGCAACTATTGGCAGCAACTACATCCACGTTGACAGCTTGTGACGACGGCACGGCAGCAAGCTTACAACGGTGACAACGGCAATGGCAGCAAGGCAGTTTCAGCTCAACAGCTAGCACAAGACAGCACACACACACATGCAATCGGCAGCAAGACAGCACGGCAAGACAGCACTTGGGGACGGTGACAGCAGCTGGTGACAGCAGCAACGTCAACAGCCACGACGACAGCAGCTCGAACACAACTTCAGCATGTGATTCACGGAGACAGCACAGCAGCAACTGGACAACTCACGCCATCAGCTCTTCACGCCAGCAGCAAGGACGACAGCACCTTCCCTTCGCCGGCAGCAGCTCACGCTGATAGCACACAGCAAAGGCAGCAATGGCAGTCGGTCAGCTCACGGCAGCAAGCTCACCACTTCTCAGCAGCTGATCGCCTCACCTTACTTGCATGCATGGACCGATTCTCTTCTTAGCTTGATTGAAGAACATAAGCAGCTGCTAACTTGGAAGAATGGCTCACAGATCTGGTATTATCTCCCACATGCAGCTCTCATTCTCGCTCTCTCTCCTTTTAGCTCACAATCTCTTGCTTGCATGCAGTACTTCTTGTTTCAGATCTGTTCTCGATTCCTTCTTCTTCCATGAGCAGCAGCTCACCTTCTCTTGCTTGCATGCACGATTTGCTTGATCCAGCTGGATCCTAGCTCACCCAGATGTTGCATGCAGCTGCTGGATTGAAGGTGTTGTCGCTCCTCTCATCCCTTGCAGCTCACGGCTTCAACTTTCAGCTCACGATCTTCCTCTTGGTTTCGATCTGCTCCTCGGTTTCTTTGCTTCTTTCACCAGATGCAAATGATGCTCTCGGTCCCCGTTTGTCTATTTTTCACTCTCGTATTCTCTCTTTCACTCACGAGCAGTAACTCTTTTGTTTTTGGTTTTGTCTTGCATGCAATAGTGGTGACCGAGCTTAGCATCTTCCTCTCTTTTTCTCACTTTGGATGCTGTTATGGAATGAGACCGTTGCAAGCTTTGTTTGTTTTATTCATTAAAAATTTCTTGTTTGACCGAGAGCCATCAATGGCCATAATAACTCTTCTTTTGTTAATAATATTATATTAACAATATAATATTACATACTAAAAACCTTCCATACATTCTTCCAAGCTCGAATTTCGTTCGTCCGTCCTAGAATTCGCTTTTGATTAAACCTCGAGTTCGCACTCTCGAAATTATTTAATAAATCTCGAATCCGTCTCACGAACTCGAATCTATTTCTCTAAAACGAAAATAATTATTCCAATTATTTCCGGACTCGATATTTATATATTTCCGATCGGACGCGATCCATCGGAAAAATGTTTCGCTCTCCGACGAACGCGGTTTTGGGTTTTACAAAATATCTGGAACCATGATATTTATTTTAAAATATAATTACATTTTTGCCCTTAACTGGAAAGGAAAACTTCATATCAGAAAATAAATAAAACAAATATTGAAAAACTTGTATATAAGTGTTTCAAAACAGACCGACATATGACAAAAAAAAAAAATAACAGATAGTAAATAACAGATTAAATTAATATACAACCTTGCTCAAGTAATAAATCAACTTTAATATTTAAAAAAAAATATGAATTTTAATCCATTCAGCTGCTGATTATTCTCAATATAGATAGTAAAATTAAACATTCAATCAGTCTCTTCTTTCTATCCTATATGAAAAATAAAAAATCAAACCGACATATGAAAAAATAAAAAATCACAGTCACCTGCGTCATACAATATGATCCTCAAAAATTTTACAAATAGATATAAACTCTGTAAAAATAAAAAGGATAAAAAAGGAAATGACAGAGTCGGCGGTTCAGTGGTGCAGATCTGGAAGTGTCCTAATGAGATAATTTAAAAAGGTTTGTTGAATGATCTATTCTGTCCCGCTGGCTCTGTTCCGTGTCTTTCGCCATCTTCAGAGAAGAGTCTGGATTTTTTTTAAAGGTCAGTTATTTTTCTCAAGTCATCTGTGTAAAAATATTTTTGTTTATGTAATTATTTATGTTTAATTACATAATCTATAGATAGTTTTAGTTGTTGAAAAATATAATCTCACTGACAACTCTCTGCTCAGGAAAAACTATCAAAATTTCCCATAAAAAAATATATATATACAAAATCCAAATGCTAACTTACCCAACAACAACAACACTTAATAGAAATAACAGTTAAACATGCAATAAAAATAAAATAGGGAAGAGATCTAACCTGTAGAAATCAACAGATTGCATCCTGCTGGAGAAAATCATTATGTGATCTTTTGGCAATAGAAAAGATCATCGACTGCCTGAAGGTGGCCTTCCTCCACACCCACAACCTGGCTGACATCACCAATTGAATACCCAATACAACTAACAACTAAAAACACCATGTACCACCATTACCAGTCAACAACACCACCGAACACAACACTCACACTGCCACAAACAACCAACAATAATACCCATCACAACCACAAACCCACAAATAACCTCTTCCATCACCAACCACAACCCAAATCAACCGAAAGTTCCCAAATCAAACCAACCAAAACCAAACCAAACCGGGTTAAGCAACCCCTATTACAGACATCAACTAGGCAGAGGGAGACCAAAAGGGAGACAAAGAAGTGAGAGACAGAGACGAAACAAGAGAAGTGAAAGAAGAGAGATTTGGGTTCTAGAAAGTTAGAGATTGACAAAAAAGATAAGAAATCTGGAAAAGAAGAGAACAGATCGGAGAGAAGGTGGAGAGATTGACAGAAAAAGAAGAAAGAAGAGAAAGAAAGTTAAAAGACTAGGAAGAAGTGAGATTTGGGTTCTAGAAAGTTAGAGATTGACAAAAAAGATAAGAAATCTGGAAAAGAAGAGAACAGATCGGAGAGAAGGTGGAGAGATTGACAGAAAAAGAAGAAAGAAGAGAAAGAAAGTTAAAAGACTAGGAAGAAGGAAAAATGACAGAGAGAAGCGTACAAGGAATCAGTGACAGAGAGAGAAAGATTTTATTTATATAATTTAGTTTTAAATCTATATTTTACATGTTGAGTTTAATATTTTATTATTTGATTTTAAAATATCTTTAGGTATGATTGTAAATTTTGAAACTTTAGAAGGCATATAAGTCTTTTTATTAATTCTACTATTATTTGAATATCTGTCATTTGTAAAGTGTCCCTAATATAATTTATACTCTTAATTTGAAACAAATAAAAAAAAATGATTTGTTTTTTTAAATAAAAGCAAACTAACAAGTGAAGGAAAAACCATGTCACATTTAAACTTAATAAAAAAAAAAAATTATTCTATATCACTTTTAAACAATCTAAAATCAAGTGCATTGCTTACACCAATTTAATTGAAAAAAACTCCTATTAAATTTTAGTTTATCTAATATTTGCCTATTTTGTTTAATATCTTTAGATTGGAACAACTTTCAACTTGGGACTTCGAGATTATAGTTTTCATAAAAGGTATTTGTTGCGGTTTCAATTTTTTTTCTTGTAATATTGTTTCATATATTTTATTTGTCTTGAGCATTTTAAAATTTAGTTAATTAAAACAATTATTTTATGTCAATATTAGTCGTTTATATATATGTATTATGATTATTTGTGTTTTTTTTTTTAATTATTGTTGTTAGTATATATTTTCTATGGCTTATTGGTGTTAGTTTCTAAGCTAATTTCTTTATTGTTAAGTAGATGAACTATATTCATTATTTATACCGATAGAGTTTAGAAACTTTGAATTTGATTACTAATATGTTGTCATATTAATCAGTTAAGTAGACAAATTTTGATGGAAGATATAGTTCAAAAACAGAGTTGGTATGCCCTTTTATCTGAGGAAGAAAGAGAATTAGTTCGTAAAAAAAGAAGAGAAACGTATGCTAGAAAAAGAGCTATTGAAAAGGAAACTATTAATCAAGGAAACCAAAAAGGTATATAATTATAAATGGTTATGGCAATTAGGCAAGTATTTTGTTCCCTCTTTTAGTGGTAAGAAATGTTTTGGATGCAGAGAAAAAAACATGCACGATTAATGTTGCAAAAGATGATAGTGCTTCTGAGTTTACAAAACAATTTCATAATAGAGGTGCTAAATCCTTTGTTAAACTGATTGTATTTTCTTGTTCTAGGTGTGACTAAGTTTTAATTGTATAATAACATGTGTT
Source organism: Dimocarpus longan (assembly GCA_022984855.1). NCBI lineage: Eukaryota > Viridiplantae > Streptophyta > Magnoliopsida > Sapindales > Sapindaceae > Dimocarpus > Dimocarpus longan. The sequence continues at coordinate 26,429,805 of CM041018.1, read as the reverse complement.
ATAATCAATACAGGCAAAGAAGATACACAGGTCAAAGAGTGTGGGAAGAAAAAACAATATAAAAATTTAACCGAAAAACAAAAAGAAAATAAAAAAATGTATAATAGAAAATATTATTTGGAGAAAAAGAAACTTGTGGCAAAAAATGATTTACAAAACATAGATGAAATAAGGAATGAATCATATATTAAGAAGAAAGCAAAATCAAAGCATGAAACAAATGATAATAAATACATCCAAAATAGAGAATTAGCCATAATTATCAATGATGCAACCCAAAATACAATAGGTAAGAACAAAGTAAATATCAAAACATTAACTGAGAACAATTACTTTGATAAATTTTAAGGATTCAGTTTATTTGGAATTTTAGGAAATCAAGCATGTCAGCTTTTACTTTCAGAACAAGTTGGCAGAATAAATGATCAAATAAGCTTTCATACAATTTTCGAAAATGGTATGGTTCTTTCCGATTATTAGATGAAAGAATATTACATCTAATATGAATTTTTTTTTTTAAAAAAAAATTGATTATCTCATTTAGGATCAACATCAAGTCAATTACATACTCCTATTTTACGACATCAACAAGGTACTAAAACTTCAGGTAAAAATTCTTTTATTGCTTTTATCAAATCAAAAGTTATCTGACTAAAATATTAATTACAAGAAAAAATAAAAAATTCTTATACATACATTATTTTTTGCAGATACTTATAATAATAAAAATGAAGCAAGATATTATATGCTACATAATGTAGCGACAGAGGCAAGTATCTTACCACCAACCTCAATATGTAAATATTGCCAAGCAAAAAGATTTCACCATGAGTTTAAAGGATTTTGTTGTTCTGATGGAGAGATATCACTTAAATTTAATGAAATTCCTGAACAACTTTATAAATTATTTACATCGAATTTTGAAGAATCAATAGAATTCCAAAAGTATGTTCGAACTTATAATAACACTTTTGCTTTCACATCTTTTGGAGTTAGATATGATAAAAACTTATGTAAAAGAAACAAAGGTATATATACATTTCGTGTTCAAGGACAAGTATATCACTATATCAATGAGCTATTACCGAAAAATAATAATCCTTCTTATCTACAACTATACTTTTATGATACAGAACATGAAGTAAAAAATCGAATATTCTATGGCTCCCAAAAAATGAATCCATCTATTATAAGTAAAATAATTGATATACTAAGAATTAACCCTTATTGTGTTTTTTTTCGAAATCTTAAAAACATATCTGATTTGAAAAACCATACAATCCATATAAGATCAAATGTTGGATTAGATCAAAGAGTTTATAATACTCCATTAGCTTCACAAGTGGCAGCAATATGGGTAGAAGATAACCCTACTGAAGAATATAAAGATTGTGATATCGTTGTTTATAACCATTTAGGTTATAGTTATAAAGTCCAATATTATTTTGGGTGTTATGACCCTTTGCAATATCCCTTATTATTCCCTCATGGAGATACTGGTTGGCACCAAGGCATACAAAAGATTGACAAAAGAAAAAAAAGTTCATCATGTGAGGGAGAATTGTTATTGCTTGCTAATCAAATGAAATCTTCTACAGAATTAATTGAAAAGAAATTGCAAGGTATATGATTTGTTAATTAGTATTCTATTTGTTTTAATATTTAGGATTGATATCTTATTAATAAAGTAAATTATTATTTTCAGTATTACAACGGAGTAAAAAACGAGGAATGGTCTCTTGTCGTGAGTATTATTGTTATAAGTTACAGATAAGATCATTAGAAAACTCAATATTACTTCATGTCGGTCGTCTTTTACAACAATATGTTGTGGATATGTATATTAAATTAGAAACTTCTAGATTAGATTATTTTCGAAATCGACAAAACGAGATTCGAGCTGAATTATATCAAGGAATTATTGATAGCATTCAAGATGGCGAAGCTCGAGGTTCAAAAATTGGACGAAAAATAATTTTGCCATCGTCCTTTATAGGTGGACCTAGAGATATGCGACGAAGATATATGGATGCAATGACATTAGTCCAACGTTTTGGAAAACCTGATATATTTCTTACAATGACATGTAATCCTAATTGGGTTGAAATTAAGCAAGAGTTAAGATTCACCGATGAAGTACAAAATAGGCCTGATTTAGTAGCTAGAGTATTTAGAGCAAAATTAGAGGAATTAAAAATTGATTTATTCAAAAGAAAAATATTCGGGCCTGTAGCTGGATATGTATATGTAATAGAATTTCAAAAAAGAGGTCTCCCACATGCTCACTTTCTAATTATTTTAAAGTCAAATTCAAAGATTATTGCACCCGAAACTTTTGATGACATTGTATCAGCTGAGCTTCCAGTGAAAAATAAAAATTTACACTTATATTCCGCTGTTATTAAACATATGATGCATGGGCCTTGTGGTAATCTCAATCCTACTAATGTCTGCATGACAAAAAAAGAAAGATGTAAAAACCATTATCCTAAAACATTTTTAAACAAAACTACTCAAGAAAAAAATTCATATCCAAAGTATAGACGACGCGATGATGGTCAAAAAGTAAATGTGAGGGGTCATGACTTAGATAATCGTTGGGTTGTGCCCTATAATCCTTATTTGTTGGCAAAATTCGACTGTCATATTAATGTAGAAATATGTTCAACGATTAAAGCTGTTAAGTATTTATACAAATATATATATAAAGGTCATGATCGTATAGCTTTTCATTTATTATCTCAAGATAGTTCTGCAGATGTAGATGAAATAGAGAATTTTCAATCTGCACGTTGGATTTCTCCACCAGAAGCTATATGGAGAATTTATGGTTTTGTGTTAAATGAAATATATCCATCTGTGAAAACATTACAATTGCATCTTGAAGATAAACAACTTATTACTTTTAAAAAGTCAGATAATCTTAGTCATATTATTAATAATGATTTTAAATCAAAATCTATGCTCACTGAATTTTTCTCTATGAACAAAATAAATGAAAATGCACGAAAATTGTTATATAAAGAATTTCCTGAACAATTTATTTGGAATCAACAAGACAAGATTTGGATTTCAAGGAAAAGAGGAAATGTTATTGGTAGAATAGTTACAGCAAATCCTATTGAAGGTGAAAGATACTATTTACGATTATTATTAAATCATATTAGAGGTCCAACATCATTTGAAGACTTAAAAGTTGTTAATGGTGTGCAAACTTTATCATTTCGTGAGGCTGCTTTATTACATGGACTATTAGAATCAGATAATAGTCTAGAGCAATGTTTACAAGAGGCATGTTTATATCGGATGCCTTATAGTTTGAGACGTCTTTTTGCTACAATATTAGTATATTGTAAACCTAGCAATCCTAGAATGTTATGGGAAAAATTTAAAGAGCCAATGTCCGAAGATTACAATAAAACAAAAAATCTTTTAATAAATGTTAAAGATAAAGTGTTACGAGGTATTAATTCTATCCTAGAGACTTTGGGAAAAAATATTAATGATTATAGTTTAGTTGATTATAATATTTATACAAATGAAGATGAAAAAGGATTGAGAGAAATTAATGATGAATTACAAGTAGTTGTTCCTGAGCAAGATATTCTTGCAATATCATCCTTAAACCTAGAACAAAAATATGCATATGATATGATCTTAGAAAAAGCTTTTTCTGGAAAACCAGGAACATTTTTTATTGATGGTCCTGGTGGAACTGGAAAAACATTTTTATATAGAGCAATTCTGGCTACAGTTAGATCAAAAAATTTTGTTGCGCTTGCAACTGCATCATCTGGAGTTGCTGCATCTATTTTACCTGGTGGTCGAACAGCACACTCACGCTTCAAAATTCCACTAAATGTGGATGAAAATATTACGTGTAGCGTTAGTAAACAATCTGGGTTAGCTAAACTCTTACAAGTTACTAAACTAATTATTTGGGATGAAGCACCTATGTCAAAAAGACAAGCCATTGAAGCTTTGGATAAAATGTTGCAAGATATTATTGAATCTGAATTGCTATTTGGTGGTAAAGTAGTTGTTTTTGGAGGTGATTTTCGTCAAGTGTTGCCAATAGTTCCAAAAGCCACAAGAGAAGAAACAATTAATGCAAGTTTGGTAAAATCATATTTATGGCCAATATTTGAGAAAATAAGATTAAGTGAAAATATGAGAGCTAAATTTGATCCATTCTTTAGCAAGTATTTATTACAACTTGGTAATGGAATAGAGCCAATAGATATTGATGAAAGAATCAAACTTCCAAGTATGATGATATTATCTTATGAAGATGATATAATCTCATTAAATACTTTAATAAATTTTGTTTTTCCTAGCATTCATGATTATCCTAATAATTTTGATTTCATGATAAATCGAGCAATATTGACGCCAACAAATGATTGTGTTGATGAAATAAATAGCTTACTCATACATGAATTTCCAGGTGATCCTATTAGATATTTTAGCTTCGATGAAACATTGGACAAGACAGAACAAAGCTTTCAAGAGGATTTTTTAAATTCACTTGTGCCAAATGGTCTTCCTCCTCATGAATTAGTGCTAAAACCAGGTTGTCCTGTTATGCTACTTAGAAATATTAATCCATCTGAGGGACTATGCAATGGCACTAGATTAGTTTGTCATCGATTTGAATCAAATCTCATTGATGCAGAAATAGCTATTGGTCATTATCGTGGAAAAAGAGTTTTTTTACCAAGAATTCCATTTTTACCTATTGAGAATGACAAACATCCATTTCCATTCAAAAGAATTCAATTTCCAATTCGTTTAAGTTTTGCTATGACAATAAATAAAGCTCAAGGTCAAACATTGGATTATGTCGGCATTTATTTACCTCAACCTGTTTTTTCACATGGACAATTATATGTTGCTTTATCTAGAGCAAAAACATCAAATTCTGTTAAAATCCTTGTTAGACCTACTCATGTTGATAAATCTGATGATGGCTTAACCAAAAATATTGTTTATCAAGAGCTATTAACATTAGCTACACATTAATATCAACCTATTTGTTATAAACTTTTGTAAGTTAATGTTTAGGAACTTTACTTAATTTGTTTTAGTTTTTGTGCATCATTTAGTATAATTGCACTTTTTCTTATTAACTTTTTATTTGTTTTAATTCTTTCTTTTATGTTTAATTTTTTTTTTTATTGATTAGAAATGTAACCTTAATTTGCCTTTGTTGTAGGATACCAAGATGGCGAAACAATATAAGCTTATTAAAGAAATTATTCCTACAACCAAACAATGGACGGTAAAAGTAATTGTTGCCGAGAAAACAATGCCTCGTACATCGCAACATAACCCAAGCAAATATCAAAGGCTAATCCTACTTGATCAAGAGGTAATTATCTAAATAATTGTCAAATAAATTATCTAAGTGATTTTTTTTTTTAATGTAATAAAAATTAAGTTTCAATTAATATAACTTAATTTAGAACTAATACAATATTGTAAAAGATAATATTATTAAATAAAAATGACATATTTGATTAAGTATAGAATTTTTTTTTTTTCCATATCCCTTGTTTTGTTGATGCAATAATTTATCAAGAGTAATTTCATACAATTTAATAGTAGATATTTTTAAATTAGCTTAAGTAAAATAAAATGTTGATAAATTTTTTATCTCTTAAATATATCAGCAACAATGTTATTTTTCATTGATTATGTCATATAATTTTATCTATAAACTTACTTTTCTTACATTTAATTTTATATTTATTCTTCTTTCCTGCATCTCACTAAATATAAATAATTTCTTCATTTTTACAAACTTTATCTTCTTACATCTCCCTTACATCTCCATATGATTGATTTGTTTTGTTGTTGTTTATAATTAGGTTGTTTAATTAGATTTACTCAAAATTAATCAAGCAATCCCACCTTCTTTGATATCATTTAGCTTTTAATATCAGAATAAATGATTCTATTTATTAGGCAATTGACTTCTTTTTATTCTTTATTACATTATTATAATCTTTAATTCACGGTATCAAATTCAATGATCATATAATAAAATTTATTAGACTGTTAATCATTAATAGTTAAATTCATCTTCAAAAATCATACTCTTTTTTAGTCAAAAACTACCCAAAAAAACCTACTTATGCAAATTTAATCTGTTTATTAAACATGTTTAAATATTTGTTGATCATAATCTTTGTCAAACTTTATCTTTCCTAAAATTATTGTTAATTTGATTTTAGGGTACACGTATTCAAGCCAGCATTTTTGGTGACGATATAGAACTTTTTCGAGATACTTTGAGTATTTCGAAAAATTACTATATCTCAAATGCTTATGTCAAGCAAATCAAACCAGAGCATAGGATTGTTCAAAATGATTATCAATGGACAATCAATCGTAGAACCTTAGTCCAAGAAGTTGAAAATGACGAACTCGTGGTTTCATCAGCATTTAGTTTTGTGGCATTTGCTGATTTACATAAATATATGGATTGCATAGCCCATGTTGGTAAGAGTTTATTTTTTTTATTTTTTTTTTTTGGTGCTTTTCAATTTTATGTTTGTCATATCATAAATTAGATAACAAACTCATATTTCAAATGTATTCTATCAATGTAGATGTTATTGCTTTAGCAATTGACATGCTTCCTACTCGACAATTAACAACTAAACATGGCCTATCAATGATTCAAGAAGTGATACTCATTAACCAAGAGTAAGATTTGATATTATTATTTTTTAGTTGAAACTTATTAATTTCTGTTAAACCGTCTTAAAAGAATACAATTATAGATTTTTAAACAAATATTATTTTTATAACTCTTATACTTTATAAGCAATTATATTGATTGTTTTAATTATGAATTTATATTTTTTAGGTTCAAACCAATCATCTTAACTATGTGGGACCAATTTGTTGGTAATGAAGCTACTACAATTTCAGATCTTATCGAAATCAAACCCGTCATTATTGCAGCTCGTCTCAAAGTTGTGTCATATAATGGTATGATTTTTGTTTATTCAAATAATTATATTATATTTGTTTTACCACTATAACTAAATTAAATTTGAATTCTTCCTAGGTATGTCCTTGTCAACAAAGAAATCCAGTTCTTTCATTGTAAATCCAAACATATCTGAAGCAACGACTTTACATTCTTGGTAAGTCATAGGCTTAAATAATTAATATATTCCTCACTATATTTTAGATGTTCTAAAAATATTAATATTAATGTATGATATTAAAGATTCTATTTTAAATTTTGCATATATTTTAATGTTCCTATTTATGAATGCCTTTCCAATTTTATTACTCAACTTCTTTTCAAACTTATTAAATGCTTCATAACACTTAAATTAGATTAATTGCTTGTGACATATACCTAACAACAAACAAAATGTGAAAATATCATAAGGCATCTACTATTGATATTTTTTCATTATCCTAATTATGTAAAGTTAAACTCAAATATAATGTATGTATTAGGTTCAAATATAATGAATCTGAAGTAAAAGATGTTATCAACAAAAAGTCATACTTGGCCTCTACATCTAGCACAACAATCCCACCAATTGAAGATGTAATGGAGATTGCCAAAATTGAAAGTTCAATGATGAAGGTGTAAGTTTTTTCTTTTTTTACTTCGTCCTTTATCTACTTAAAATTCAACTCATTCTCTGTGCAATAAATTGAGTTAAAATAATAAATTTAACTTTTTAAATGCAGTGAACAAGTTTCTGGGTCAAAGTATCAATTATGGTCACAAATTTTAATCAAAACTTTTGGTATATGTCCTGTGACCAATGCCATAAAGTTACAGGTGCAGAATATGGAGAATCATTTTCATGCATCCATTGCAAGCGAAAAGAAGTTATAGCTACACCAAGGTATTTATTTTTTCATTTATTTTTTGCTATAAAAAAATGACAAAACACTAACTAAGAATAATCAACCCAATTAAGTTGGCACCCTACTCTAAAACCTTATAAAATAAATAATTATATTTTGATGCTACACAAAATGTCTCCACATTATAATTTAGTTTGATTATATTATATGATTCAAATAACGATTAAGTTCATTAATTATTTTTATAGATGTCGTCTTGAAGTAGAGTTACATGATGCATCTGGATCAATTGTTGCAACTTTATTTGGACAAAATGCTGAGACATTTTTATCCTGTTCAGCTAAACAATTGATGGACCAAACAACTGAGGTACATTACATCTTACTTATTCACTATTTAAACCACTAAATCTTTTGTATATGCTCTAAATGTCACTATCCTTATATGAATCTTTTATAATGAGTATGCTAATTTCAAAATCTCCTTTATTGTCAATTTGTTTGCTTGGTACAAAGTATAGTTCATAAAAACTAGAAATTGTTTTGTAACAGTTGATAAAATTTATGCATTATTACTTTATTTGCCCTATCATTGAGAATAATAATAATACATTATATTCTCACAAATTGACAGGCCCCTTTTCTAACTACTAGCTAGGTGACCTGCCCGGCAACCCCACGGTGGCTCCCCAGTCAAGATCTGCTCTGGCTGAAAGTTCCCGTGAAGCTAAGCCTCTTTTCTTTCTAAAATACTTGAAATCCTTTTTATTCTAAAAAAGGGTGGGAATTTTGTTCGTTGAAAATAACTTTATGAAAATAATATTTTCACAGAAAACCGATAGCACAATGGTTGTTTTTATAAAATTCCACACTGTAAAATAATTCATAAAACCTGTATAATAGTATTCACAAACAAATTCTATAATCAATAGGCCTCCGGCCATTTTCAAACTCAGAATCATGCAATTAAGCGGAAGTTAACTTAGTTAAAATTTTAAAACGACATGCATGATATTTACAAACTGGAAATCTGGAAAATGATATTAAATACAATACATGATGCTATGCTAGAAAATAGTGCAATCTGGTCACGTGTGTCTAGCTGGCCTGTCCGTGGCCTGTCCGTCCGAAGGAGATACGTCAACCGCGTTACTCGCACCTGCACCTGAGGGAGGTTTTTAAGAAAACAGGAAAACAGTGGTGAGAATAACTCAGTGAGTGGGTAAGTTTACATAAACTGTACTTTTGCTTAAAAATACTATTCCTCCCAAAAATAGATTGGAAAACTATTACTTACTTACTTTTCCTGAAAACTATAAACTCGTTTAAAAGCTGCGAAAGTTATTCATCAAACTTTTCTTAAAACTTTTCTTATTTTCTTACTAGCCTTATCTGGCAACCCAGGGAAATCTTGTCCTTCGTGACGGTGCGAAAACACGCCACTAGGATAGGGGAACTCTCACCATGTGTAGTCGCAGATGTGGATACAACTCTGGGATCGCGAATCCCTCCAACATCAGGCAGATCTACACTATCCCATACGTGCAGAGGGTGACTGACAAACTCGATCCCCCCAAAGTTAGTAACTCCCCCCAACTACCGTACACGTATGGAATACTTTCGGCCGGGTGTAATCTTAGGGGCTAGGGTAAACCATAGGCATATATATAAAAATGAAATCTCGGCAATATACTATAATATCGCAAAATAACTTTTATAAATACTATCTCTATGCATGTATATAATTTCAACTTGCTCAATTACTTACTGAAGAATATAAACATATTCATAGCATAAACTTTAAAGCTATACATGCATTTATAGATGATAAACTGAAAACTATAAACTTTTACTAGAATCTCAAAACCTTTTACTTGCTAAAACTGATTGCATTCAATAACAGAATGTATGAAAACTTTTAAAAATCCACACTCACAACTTGCTTCCAAATTACTTATCACCACTTCCCGTTACGGCTCTCGTTCGATTCTCGATTCACCTACAATTGATTTCGATCGAGATGTCGTTAAAACATAACTCGTGCGCAACTAAACTTTAAACCATAGGAGGATTTATAAGCACAATAATCCAAATGACTATCCTCACACGATAACAAAACGGAAACCTCATATTCGCATGCGAAAACTATTTCAACCCAATTCGTTATCGTGACTAGAAAATATTCGAAACTTTGCGATTATAGAATCGACAACTATGTCATTCGAATCTAATGTAACATCATAAAAATTCAGATTTTAATGAATTCACTAAACAAAAGATTCGAAATTAAACGACGAACTTAAAGCTTACGCGATTTCACTAATTATCGCGATTTATCGATTTTACGCGTTTCGCGCGATTGAAAAATTATCCAAACTTCAACTTAAGTACTTTAACGGCTTAATAAAAATCTCGAGGCAGCAAGATAACATTCCCAATCTTTTTATAATCGACAACAAAATCATAAACTAATAACGCTCGCATTCGTAGAAAAATCCAACCGAAACGCTCGGAAATAATTTCTAACTAACCAAACTAATATCCGATATTTTAAAACACTCGAATACTATCTATTTTCCACGACAACGAACGCGAAACTAAAAACATATTTCGACAGCCCCTACACATCTCATAACAGTCCATAAACAAAACACAACGAGCACGATCGATGATAAAAACACAATCGCAACATCAACGAACGAACCTCTGCACTAACGAGGTTCCCAATCCTAACCCAAACATATTATCATCAATTTATCTTAACTCTAATCACATGGATGCTCACCAATTACTCAAAACACTTTCAAAATGGAAATGGGGCAGCACTTACCTTATTAGTTTCGCTCCGAAACAACTTTCGAGCAATTGCGACGACGACGAAAACACTCGTGGCAGCAAGTTTCTTCTTCCACCAGCCACTGACTTCACTTGCTTTGCTTCCTTTTAGGTCTGAATACTGATTAGTCTGACTTAACAATTGCTCAACAGCTTGGACAACGGCAGCTTGGACAGCTCACGATAGCTTCAACTTGGCAGAATCTCCTCAGCTTGCATGCAAGGGCAGAAAGTCTCAAATCTGATTTTGCATGTGCCTAGATGATTCAGATCTGCTCTTGTCTTCTCCTTGCATCAACTGGATTTGAAAAATAGCAGCTGTCAACTTGTGCAGCACTAGGCAGCAGAACAGCACGGCGACAGAACTTGGTGACAGCAAGCTCAGCGATGGCAGCAAGACTGCATGGCGACAGCACTCATGGCAGCAAGCTTCCTCAGCTCTTCAGTCCAAGCAGCAACTACTCCTTCACGCCAGCAGCTTCTCACCGGCAACAATGGCAGCAGCTGTACTTCACGTCAGCAGCAACCACCTTCACGTCCAGACAGCAAAGGCAGCACGGCAGCAACTCTTGGGGACGGTGACAGCAGCTGTTGGCAGCAACCTTCACGCCAGTGCAGTAGAAGTTTTACGCCAGCAGCAGCGAGGACGACAGCAGCACTTCCACGCCTCCAGCAGCAGCTTCTCTTCTCTTTTCACGGGTTGCACCAGCTAGCTTCTGCCCGCGCTTCCTTCTTCCTTGCATGCACCAGATCACGTCCAGATCTGGTTGCTTCTAGCTTCCTCGAACAGCACTTCTTCTCCTATTCTTCACCGCTCAGCTCATGCTCATTTTCTTCTTCCACGAACAGCTGCTGCTCTTGTTTCACGTTGCAGCACCTGGTTCAACAGCTTCAGCTTTATGCCAGCATCAAAACAGTTCCAACTCGAGATCTTCACTTTCTCCTTGCTGAAAGTCACGGACAGCAGCACTACCTCAAACTAACTTCCTCCAGCTTGCATGCACGGGCAGCAGCTTGCACAATCTAGCTCACTCTCCCTTCTCGGTCTCTCTCTCTCTTGGCTCACGGTTCACTCCCTTACTTGACCGTTTCCTTCTTCTTGCTTGCTTCACTTCTCCTTTTGCTTTTGAAATTGGTTTAGAAGAAGTTGATGGATTGTTGGCTTGGATTCGGTTTTGGAATGAATAAAATAATAAAAATTTTTGTTGACCGAATGATTGATGTCCCTTGTGACCGTTCATGCCATAATTTTGTTTCCTTCTTTTTTTTTTTTTTTTTTTTCATCCAATACATGTGTGACACGTGTCACCAACATGCATTCCCTTTATTGGATTCCATGCATTCTTGCTTTTTAATTTCCAAGCTCGGATTCCGTTTCCGTCCGTCCGTCCTGGAATTCGCTTTTTAATCGCTTTCGCCTTTGGAATAATTTATAAATTCCGAACCCGTCTTCGCGAACTCGAATTTATTTCTCTAAAGCGAAAATAATTATTCCAATTATTTTCGAACTCGATAATTATATTTTTCCGATCAGACGCGATCCATCGGAAAAATGTTTCGCTCTCCGACGAATGCGGTTTTGGGTTTTACACAAATCATAATCAGGACTTCTTTAAAAATAATAATAACGATAATGATAATCGGGACTTGAGTCTTTCTTGAGATAAACTTAACTCATTTCTTGTTTTGACGTGTCCTGTTTTGGTGTTAATAAATATCATAAATTTATTCCTTCTTTTACTTGAATAAGGATGCAATTTGTGCTATAAATTTTTTCCTTACTAACCTCCACATGTATCTTCATTTACATTCTATAGATAAATTCCATTTATATAAACTTGCAATTAACTTAAAAATATAGATAACTCAATTTCATTGATTAAAAAATTAAATGTTTTTATTTTGAATAGAATAATACCAAAATGACTTACTATTCTTAACTATGTGAAAAATTTATGTAATTTCGATTTTATAACATTGATATATTATATGTGAATGTATCTTCAAATGTCTTATCAATAATTATAATTTTATTATATGGTATGTCTATATAAGAAGAAGCTTAAAATAAGAATAACATGATAAATCTCATATTAGATAATTATATATTCTAAGTATCATATTAATGCTAAACTATTATTAAATACAAATTATAGTCCATAAACAAATTATTTTACTCATTTTTATGATTTACACTGTGACAGGAAGGGATTCAAGGAATTGAAACTTTTGCCACACTCCATGACCCAAAGATATTTTACGTGCACATCAAAGCCTCTACATTTCAAAAACGTGGAAAAATGAAAAACATGTTTAATATAGTTACAATCCATGATGCCAAAACTTGATGTTTGTTTTTAGAGGAAGTATGTATGATGGGTTTGTAAATATTGTTTTTGTTAAAAAGTGTGCCTACCATAACTTCTAAGGAAAAAAAGGGTAGGATCAAAAGCATTTCATTTTGTTTGTATATAAGTAAACATGTCCTCTAACAATACATTTCTAAGCTTTTGTTTCCAATCTTTTAAATACTCTTTTTGAAATGTATGTATAAAGCTTTATACACTATGAATGTTAATTATATGTATAATCTCTCTTTTATATATGATGATATGTTATATAGAAGTTTCCTTTTTATCATATTTATTTATTTAATTACTTTCTTTTAAATAAGAAACATTTGATGTAATTCTTATAATCATTTATTATCTTTTAATTAAATTAAACATATTATCTATGACTTTATATATATATGACATTTATTTGAAAGAATATAATTAATTTAATATTTAAATTTAAACATCCAATCAATATAAATTATAAATAATAATATTTAAGTATCTTAATCTTTAAACTTGTTAGATAAATAAAATGAACATAAAGTTAAGCACGTGCCTTGCACATGCCACCACACCTAGTATCTATAAATTTCGGTAGCCATCTGACTAATAATTGGGGGGTCAAACAAAAATCGGCCTCTTATTGTATATGTTCAACTTGGGCTTAATTACGAGGCCTTATAAGGAACCAAAATAGATCTTGGACCGAATCGGGTCGGGTCATAAAGCCCGCAAAACCCCTTGATTATTTTACTCCCTCGAAAAACCATCTCCCCCTACTCGCACAAATGGAAGACATAGAAGATTTGCTAGCCGGCGGCAGCGGCGGCGCTCCGCCGGGCTTCCGGCTTCCAATCAACTCTGTCGGAGTAAAGCCGAGGAACAACGATAACAAGAAGAAGAAAAACAAACCGCCGCCGAAGCAGCAGCAGCAGACAACGACGCAGCTGGATTACAGCAAAATGTCCAAAATGGACGACCAGCTCACTCCTTTCTCTCCTCATTCAAAACCGCCGAAAACGAAGCTCGCTTTCGCCGTCAAAATGCCTCCTCCGTCTTCTCCTTTCACAGTACCTGGAACTCAGGTCCACCTCTCTCTTGTTTTCTTCATGTCATTTTCACGATCTATCGTATATCTTTTAAATTTTTACTTATTTATTTATTTATTTATTTTTACAGACAATATATATGAAGACTTTTGGATGCTCACATAATCAGGTAAAATATTGGATCTTTTGTTAATTTCAAGTCACTAGCAACAAAAATTGTGTTATTTGATTTTATCTTTTGGATTGCGGATTTTTGATGGTGTCAGAGTGACAGTGAGTATATGGCTGGTCAGCTTTCAGCATTTGGTTATGTATTAACTGAAAATCCTGAAGCGGCTGACCTCTGGCTGATAAATACGTGAGTATTATATATCTATAATTAATTATTTCTTTGAGGTCTAATAGTTTTTTGAGGTGTATTTACGACGCGTTTTACCTGACACAGGTGCACTGTAAAATCGCCCAGTCAGTCTGCTATGGACACTCTTATAACGAGAGGTAAAAATGCGAAAAAGCCGCTGGTGGTTGCTGGCTGTGTGCCTCAAGGAAGTCGAAATTTGAAACAGCTAGAAGGGGTGAGTGTCGTCGGAGTCCAGCAAATTGACCGTGTAGTTGAGGTTGTTGAAGAGACTTTGAAAGGTCATGAGGTGCGCCTTTTGCACCGGAGGAAATTGCCGTCACTTGACCTCCCCAAGGTATAAATGTTGTTTTCATTTTTGTAATTTAGCGGAATCGTTGGTAGACCTGATGTGAAAATAACTAATTCTTCATACAGGTGAGGAAGAACAAGTTTGTTGAGATTGTTCCGATTAATGTTGGCTGCTTAGGTGCTTGTACGTATTGCAAGACGAAGCATGCTCGTGGCCATTTAGGGAGCTACACTATTGAGAGCATTGTAAGTTTCTAACTTGGAAGATTAATGGTTTATACTAGCAGAGTGGTGGTTGTTTCATTTTGATTTTGACCCTGCAGGTGAATCGTGTAAGATCTGTTGTAGCTGATGGAGTTAAGGAAATATGGTTGAGTAGTGAAGATACGGGAGCATATGGTAATTTGAAATCTTGCTTGTTTGATGAATTGTTATTTATTGGATTTATGGTACAAAATTTGTCTCGTATAAGTTGTTTCGTGATTTACTTTATAATTTTAGCGATCCACTTAAGCATGATGGTGTGTCAGATACATCAAAAGGAAGTACAATGTGTTTGTGAAATTTGTCACCTTAGCTATTAATAAT
The DNA here is from genome assembly GCA_022984855.1 of Dimocarpus longan. Taxonomy (NCBI): domain Eukaryota; kingdom Viridiplantae; phylum Streptophyta; class Magnoliopsida; order Sapindales; family Sapindaceae; genus Dimocarpus; species Dimocarpus longan. The sequence goes on along the minus strand of CM041018.1, from coordinate 26,414,501 downwards.
CGAATATAAATTCATCTTTATTATGTGGTCCAAGGATGTTTGATTAACAATGTTATTACACAATCAAGCCAATGAATTGATGTACTTTTGTAAATAGTAGATTGAGATGTTACCTGTATAAGCTGTTGAGTGGTTTCAATCTTGTTAAATCATGTAGGTCGCGACATTGGGGTTAACCTGCCAAATTTATTGAGTGTTATTGTGGCGGAACTTCCACCTGATGGAAGCACAATGCTTAGAATTGGGATGACTAATCCTCCGTATATTCTTGAGCACTTGAAGGAAATAGCAGAAGTTCTATGTCACCCATGTGTATATTCCTTTCTTCATGTACCGGTCCAATCTGGAAGTGATGCTGTCTTGACTGTAAGTCTAAAGTGGGACCGCACAGTTGTCCATTTTCTTTGTAGAATTGGTGGCACTTATTATTATTATTATTATTATTATCTGTTTTTTGGTGTTGAAGCTGTAATTTTCATTTCCCTTATGTACTAATATGAGTCAAAGATAGATGCCCTGGAAATTTCATTACATGATATTCTCATAGCTTTATAATCGCTCTAATTCTCTCAGGCAATGAATCGGGAATACACTGTCAGTGAATTCAGAACAGTGGTAGATACCCTCGTTGAACTTGTGCCAGGGATGCAGATTGCAACTGATATAATCTGTGGATTCCCTGGTTAGTCGTTAGTGTTTGGGCTCCATTACCCTCTAATGTTTCTTTTTCAATACCTTCACATGTTGAATGATTTCTACATGTTTTCAATTGCATCTAGTAAATCGTTGAAATAAAATTAGTTCCTCTTAAATAGTGATTTGTGTGTCCTTGATGATAATGACTTCCTGTCATAGACCTTTCAATTTTGTAAATCTTTATGCCACCTGCAATAACTACAGTAAGGGAAGCATCTCTCGTGTTTCTTGCACTGCTTGTGTTTGGAATAGAAAGATTTGTTTAGTGCTACTTAAATAGGTGCTTGAGAAGTAATAATATCCATTCTTTTGTGATTCATAGGAGAAACTGATGAAGATTTTGCTCAAACTGTCAGCCTTATTAAGGAGTACAAGCTACCCCAAGTTCACATTTCACAGTTCTATCCTAGGCCAGGTATGCCATTCATAAATTTGCATAGCAATGAAATTTTATGTTGATGTAAGGCAACAGTTAATTTATTGTAGCTATAGTTCTTTTTGCATATTTTGACCAACTTGTTTGCCACTATTTTCATTTGGGTGGCCAGATATATATTTTAGGTTCTGTATATATTTTATGGAACTCATTATTCTTATCATGAATAGACTGGGATGTCTGTTTTACTTCTTTTCTTGATTTGTTATGATTACAATGTCTCAAGAAGAGTTATGTTTTTTTTTTTCTTTTCGTCATAAAAAAGCTTTACCTTTTTCTTATATAGTAATCGCTCTTACCATTGGAAACTTTTAGCAAAATATGAACTTACATCATTAAAAGTTTAACTTCTTATAATGTATTTACTATTCTGCTTCTTCAATACACTGACCTCCAAAAGCTTTTGCGTTTCCACAACTCAAGCCGGCCAACTTGAATGTTGCTTGAAAGTGTAATTTCAGTCATCCGGACATCAAGACATGATCGAATTATCTATATGTTCATGTATTGTAGTCTAGGAAAAATTAAGTACATGTAGCAACAAGCAGAACATATTTTCTTATCTTCTTGTGACGAATAAGGTGTTAACAAAATATTAAATGCAGGTGCCTAAAGTAAATCATTCTCATCCTTTCTTAAACATCCTTCTAGATACTTGTCCAAAAATCTCTGTCAAACACTTTGTTTATTTGATTTGTTTAGTTGTATCTGTTTGTCATAAAGACTTGTCCTGGCCCAATAGTTCTAGCTTATGTGTATAACAGCTAATTCACAATTGTTGACGTTTGTGCATGGATAGTTGGTATCATATTTCAGAATTTTAATACACTTATAAGTGGTGCATCTTGGATGCAAAATTAAAATAATTAGGTGTATCACATCATACCATAATTATCTAGCTGTTCTGTTTTTGTGACCTTTTGATTTTCATTTTCCTTTGGATATCAGGGACACCTGCTGCCAGGATGAAAAAGGTGCCAAGTAATGTAGTAAAAAACCGGAGCCGTGAATTGACTTCTGTTTTTGAAGCTTTCACACCATATAATGGAATGGAGGGTAAAGTGGAAAGAATATGGATAACTGATATTGCAGCCGATGGAATTCACTTGGTAAGACACTGAGACTTTTGTAAGTGATCTCTGTGCATCTTTAGATTCTTCCATTTCCCCAGGCGCATATGCTTGAGATCAAGAATGCTAGACTATTTCTTTAGGATTGGACTGACCATTTGCAATATCTTTTTTTTTACCCCACTCCCCTTCAGACTGATTTTATATTTTAATAACTTTTATGAGGAAAATCTATTTGATTTTATGTCAATTAAAATATATAAATACATGTCTGGTGAAAGTAACAGACCATTTGATGCGGTCTATAATGTTGTTGCCCTGGAGTTCCATTTTCTAGGAGAAAAATATGTTCTATATGTTATGTTTGATACATCTATCTGATTAGAGATTTTATGATTGTCCCAGGTTGGTCATACCAAGGGATACATACAAGTGCTTGTAGTTGCCAAAGAAGATATGATGGGTGCCTCAGCTTTGGTTAAGATAACATCCGTTGGGAGGTGGTCAGTTTTTGGAGAAGTGATCGAGACTCTCACCCATGCAGATGAGAAAGCAGCTACAAATGGGAGAATATCTAGTCAGGATATACGTTCTTCATGCTCCAGCCAGTCTGAGAACTGTGCATACTCAGCTGAGCCACAATCATGTGCTTGTGGACCAGAAGGCTGTGGAGGAAAGACGACATCTGACTCTGAGGAAAGCAGAGTTTCTGCGAATGAAATGTTACTCGAAGATCTGAAAGGCAGAAATCTGATCGGATGGTTACTGAGGAGGAGGAAGAACCATTTGCAGAAAATGGCTGACAACAATACTGCCTCTGAACCCAAGAAAAAGCTAGAATGGAATGGAGGAAGCATAAGCAATTGGGATGCTTTTGACATTACTTTAGTTGGTGGAATGTTTATCAGCCTCCTGACAATTCTAGCCTTGCTAATATACTTCGGATTTAGTACTTTCTCATCCGTATGAATGATTGTTTTATGTTATTTTTTGCCAATTTTTTATGGCAATTTTTGCGTGAGGATTACCGTAGATGGATTGTTTAGACTGAAATAAATTTTGTACCTTCTTTGATACAAATTCTTTTTGACACAGCCTGATTGCAATGCAGTATGTAGTAGATCATATATTTCTGATTTTTTGAATCGCATTTGCTCAAGTTTTGCTCAAGAAAAGCTAGATTTTCATATAACTTTTGACTCACCTAATAGATATGAAATACAAGAAGCAAAAAAGGATTGGTGATTCTGAAAGAAAATGAGATGTCCATAATCTTGCAAGAATTCTTTTGTTGCAGAAGAGAGAGAACCTTGCTGCTGGTTTTTTTATTTTTCTGTCTTCGTCAGCTTTGATTTTGGCGGAATTTATTTATGGAATAATTGCTGCTTCACATTTACAAGAATGTAGCAAGACTTCATTCTCATAGTAGCATATCTGACTTTGAAGGTAATCTCTTGAAGAAGTTGACAGGTACAGAAGGCAACTTGCTCCTGAACCGGGGATGGCGAAGCAAGTAGAGACCAGCGAGAACTGCTATCACCTGAAATGGAGTAATGTAAAGGACCACAGCCGAGATCAATGAGAAGATGATGAACATGGCTGTCGCTCGTGGATCACGCCAACTGAGTATCGCCTGAGCCCTTTCCCCTTGGGATGCCAGGTCTCCACAAACAGAATTCACCCTTGCTGCAATGTGCCTCAGCCTATCGTATCTGTATCTCATGATGTCTGCTGGTTTGGTACTTGGAAATGGATCGAATTCTTCATCAAGGTCATTTGGGTGCACGTTGATTGCTTGCGAAAGGTGTGCATCCATGTAAGGCGGTTTCTTTGGCCTGAACCGGTAGTTCCACATTCCAATAACAAAGAGGTAGAGGAAAATTGTGGGCAGTATCAGTTCTGGGTAGCAAACCAGAATCAAGAACAAGACATGCACTAGGCATGTTGTAATTGGATTTCTCCAATAGCAAATTTCATTGTACCATTTACAAACAGCTGTAATCCCAGAAAAAAGTAACAATATTCTGCCGAAGTTGGCTTTGCTTTTTCTCAAACTCCACATATGAGAATCCACATCTAGCATGTACTCAATAACCTCTCTCCTGAGTGGTGGCTCTGATCTTCCTAGCCTGGCTGCAATTATGGTCTGTGCCTGGTAGCGAAGCACGTCAATGTGCCTGACAGCAATTGGTTCGACATAATGCATTTTGGGAAGCATTGGCCTTCCATATAGTATCACCATGTTAATCCAAGCTAAAGAGGTGAACCTCAATGCCAAATGAAGTTCCCCATGTTTCTTCAAACCTGAAGGTGTGAGTACTAACAAAGGATAGAAATGGGTGTATATACGATCAGTTTCTAGAGTCGATAACCTTATTCTTACTTTCCCGATTCTCACGTCTTTCACATCATCTTTACCATTGATGTGGTGATTATCAAACACAACAATGGTGATTACAGTACACGGGTCATAAACATCCCAAGTATACTGCTCATTCCATCGCGGATTCAGAGTGTCCAGGAGTGTTCTGGTTCGAACCCATTTGTTCCCATACTTGGCTACACAATATGCATCAGTAGTTTTGCCTTCTTTGCTCTTCATGGGCTGCAAATTCTTTGCACTCAAAATGCCAAGTTCAAGAAGTCCAATGTTGGAGTTAGGCTTCCTCAGGAGCTTTGATGATGGCTGCAGATCACTGCTGAAAAGTGTTGCTTCATCAAGAACATGGTAACCCGCATCTAGAACGAACCTCAGCAAAATCTTGCTTGAGAATTTCTCTTTCTTCTTCTCTTGACCTTCCTTTTCTGCCAATTGAGGTCTAAGGAGATTGAACCATTTAGGCTCTAGTAACTTACTGGACTCCAGTCTTGCAGGCACTTCTCTAACTGGTACATATATCCTCCCTAAAAGTTCACTATGTGTTTGGCTAAGTTTATCCTCAACTGACACAACTATCTGATCCTCCAAAGGTTCAGATGCCACAAACATAAGCTCATCTTTCCATATTGGATGGAAGGTTTTCATAGGCCTAGTAACTCTGATCTGATTCCCAAGTTGAATTCTCACCAATGCATCCGGGACTCGCCCTTTCTCTGAAGGAAGAAGATCTTGTGCTTCCAATACGTGAACTCTAAGGTAATAAAGCTTGGGAGAGAAGTAAACCTTTGATCTTGTATTGGCTAGATTTTGGTGACTAACACTGTGTGCATCAGAGTGCCATGCCTCAGGAAATGACTCATCTGCTTGTGTTCCCATCCAAACTGCGAGCATGATTTCCCCCAATCTGCTACTTTTTTCTCCCTTCTTGTCTGCCAATTTGTACCATTGAGGAGCCAATGGACTATCTGGAGGAACTCGATGAGGGACTTCGGTTAGATCGAAAAGAACCCTCCCCACGAAATCATCCTTAACGAAATCCTTATCCTTCACAGTCACTTCAAGCAAATTTGCTTGCTGGCTTTCTTTAGAGAAAGCAAAAATTTGTTTCCATACAGGGTTTTGGTTCTTCTCCAAGTGTTTGGTGACCCCCTTGTAGTTGCCAAGCTTCACTTCCACATAAGGATCAAGGCTGCCTGTGACATCCTTGACAGGAAGATCTCTAGCCTTGACAACACTCACATACAAGTAATGCATCTTTTCCACCAGATCATAAGTACTTGCTGTCTTGTCCCCTCCTCTGTACCTCATGCGTGCTGCCACTGGTGGATTAGTCTCCACCAACACGAATTCAGGATTCTGCTGTGGCACCTGCATATGCATTACAGTTGCTGTTGGTCCTCCCGCTTTGGCAAAATCAGCTCTTGTTTCCACCCCAGATGAAACTGGAGGAGGAGCAGGAGCAGGTGCAGGCTTGTGACCACCACCGCCGCCGCCGCCGCCGCCACCACCCCCTCCAGTCCCAATAGAGTGAAAAACTCTCACTTCCTTTTCCTTCTTCTTCTTCTGCTGCTTCTTCTCATCACTCTTCACCTCTTCATCAAGCTTGTTGGTGTTGATCTCTTGTAGTGGAGTTTGATCTACCTGAGTCTGATCAAAGCTAGTAGCATCCATTGGTGCAGTGAAACCAGACCCATCAAGGACTGCATATATCTTCAACCCAATATCACCCTTTACATGTGAAAAGAAACCTTTTTTATCAAGAGGGTATCTCTGAACACTGGCCTCAGACTCAGACAAAGCCACAGAGACACCAGATATTCTAACTCGCCCAAGAAAGTCCTTGTGGTGACCATTTCCACGGTGGTCACTACACACAGTGACAACAATGGTCTTCTGAGCAAGATCTCTGGGGTTGCTTATATTGAAACCAAGTGTTTCACCCCAGTAAGGGTTGAGCTCCTTAGGCTTGGTTTTAGTCCTACGGGTCACATCATCAAACTCCACTTCAACAAAAGGACTTGCAGATCCTTGACCATCTTTGGGCATCAGGTCACTAGCATCAACAACTTGTACTACTAGTCTGGCCATGGTTGATAGAAAAAAAATTTAATAATAAGCCTTCTAAGGGCTTAAAGGTGAGATTATTTTTCCTTCTGTTTTGGTTTTTAATGTTTTTTTTAATCTAAAATGAAGGGAAGAGAGATGGGTAGTGGTAAAGTAGGAGTGAAGCAGAAGCAGAAGAAGTAGACAGAAAAGGTGGTAGGAGCAGGAGAGGGAGAGGGAGAGAAGCAGAGGCGAAAATATGAATAGGAGGTGGATGGCAATGGTGATGGAGGTGGAGGTGTTGGTCATGTTGGAGTATGAAGACAGAAACATGTGTTCATTTTTGATGGTGTGAGGTGGCCCCACTCATTCATAGAGGGAGATTCTAGTGGATACATTTGTTTGGTGATGAGAGAGAGAGAAAAAGAGGTCTTGTTTTAATATATATCTATCTATATCTTTAGGTGTGGTGGGATTGTAATTTTATTGAAACCCTCTAACGGTGGTTGTTGGATACTATCTGATTACGTTGAACTTTGTCAATGTAATCCAAAGATTATCAACTTTGTTAATAAAACCTTAGTTATAAGCGGCCTGCTAATAAGGATAGAGTTCGACTCTGTTGATATAAATGATAATTTTTTCATGTAATGTAGGTTTTTTTTATTTTTTTGAGAGTTTCAGTTTCTAATCATATCTCATATCAAAAACTCTGATAAAGAGTATTCAGTAAATTATATGATATATAAAATATTATTGATATATATATAATAATTAACAAAAAAAAAAACTATGTTAATAAAAGTAACTGTCCTTTTCTTCACTACCGGATAAACACCGACACCATTAAAATGGTTGGAAATTTTGTCATAAATCAAAGATGCTTTGTTAGAATTTTATAAGAAGCTTATGACAAATTTTTAACAAATTCGAGAGATTTAATAGTAATTTAACACAAAATCACTTTGAAAAGTAAATAAATAGTGTTATCACTTTCGGCATATGAATGTAGGCTGTCCTTGGAAAATATAATATAGGGTAAAAATCATTTTAGTCCCTAACTTTTGAGAAAGTGTCAAATTTTTTACTATATTTTCTAAAATGACGAAATGAACCTTAACTTTTCAAAAAAGTATCAAATTAGTCCCTCTCATCAGTCAACTAACGGTCAAATCTAATGGAAAACATGAAAAAACTAATTTAACCCTGGACACTATTAAAACAGATAAAAAGATCATTATACCCTCAAATAAAGTAAAATATTACAATAATATATAATTATCAAAATACTCTTAATGAGTTGCATATAATTTTTATAAAGTTACAGTTTTACTCTTAGAAAATTTTTGACTGGACGTAGCTTTGTTTGATAATCTTATGTATATTTATTAATTACAAAATTACCATTTTACCCTTATAATTAAAAATTTTCATTAAATCTTTATTCATGGGTGTGATTTTTTATTTTTATTTTTTTAATTTCTACTTTAGCTTGTAATTTTTGCTTTTTAAAAAAAAAAAAATTTATGCTCTAGCTTTTAATATTTTTACGGTTTCTGCTCTTGCTCCATCTATTTAATATTTTTGTTGCATCTATTAATTTTTTTCAGTCTATAATATTATATATTTGAGATCTACATATTTATGGTATAATTGGTATATGCTTTGAGATGATATTCATATTTAACAAAATGATTTTTTTTTAAATGATTTTGTCGAAAGAGATTTTTTTTTTTTTTGAATTTTTTCCTCATTTGTTTTAAATTATTTTTTTCCCTTATTTTATCTTTCTTTTACATCTTTCTCCATTATAATTGAAAATATCAAATTGACCCTCATTTAGTATACTATCAGTTATGTTTAACCGTTAGTTGACTGATGGAATGGACTAATTTAACACTTTTTTAAAAAGTTAAGGTTCATTTCGTCTTTTTAGAAAATATAGTTAAAAAATTAATACTTTTCCAAAAGTTAGGGACTAAAATGATTTTTCTCCTATAATATAACATAATTGGGAGCTTAATAAAGATAAATCTCTTGGGTGGGCGTGAGGGCAGGGGTGACGGGGACAATTGGTAAATTCAATTAAATTTGGGGTTGAAAGTGACCACTACATTCATGAATTTCAAAAAAGAAATCTTCCCTTTTAGAAGGATCCCTCCTTTTGAAAGGAATTAGGTGGATCCATTGTTGATGCTACTGCTGAGTTTGTGCAACTTTCTTTTGCCCTTGAAAGGTCACTCTCTGATAATTATCCTCTCGTCTAGCATTCAACATTTGATTGGTTCTCTCTCTCCTTTAAATTGAATGACTGAAAAACACTAGTCAGTATTTGCGCGCATTTAATTCATATGGGGTATATCTTCCTTTATATATATATATATATATATATATATATATATATATATTTTTATAATCAAATATACTTAATTTTAAAAATAAGGTCTAATTAATAAAATTTATTTATTACATTCTCTCTACTAAAATAAATTCTCTCTCATATTTAATTCATATACAATTGATAAATTTAATTGATTGATCATTATTTTTTAAAATTAGGTATACCTAATTAAAAAAATATTTTATATATATAATAATTATATCATCAGTGCTTCCTAACTTTTTAAAATTAAGGCGAACCAATCAAATTCATTTATTGCATTTGAATTAAATAAAAAAAATATTATTTTAAGAGAAAGAATGTAATAGATGAATTTGATTGGTTCGTCCCAACTTTTAAAAGTTATGAGATATTAATACTAGAATTGGTATCTATATAATCTTTTTATATCTATTTTTAATTACTGAGACCAGCTCAGGGTGTATTCAGAACCAACTATGATATAACTCTAAGACACGGCTTGGGAATAAACTCTTAAGAGACGATAGAGAGCAACTCACATTTATGAGGAGAAAATACTCATATAAGGGGGGCTTGATGAGGAGAAGAACCCATGATTTTTCAATACATCATGGATGGATTATAGTTTATCATTACGCCCCAACTACTTTCTCATAATTCTTTTATATCTGTGACATGTTTCAAATTTCACCATATATATTTACCATCTCATATATGAGAATTCATTATTGGTCCCTATATTATGGAAGTATAATTTTTGGTGTCACGTACACCACATGGGCCATCTCAAAAAAAAAAAAAAAAATTCCCAATAAAACTCTAACTTATTTGGTTCACTTTTTTTTTTTCTTTGAAAAGAAAAAAGATAAATTGTTGTTACATTGTATTTTAGTTCAATAATCTAATACAAATTTATTGAATTTACAATTTTATATTCATGACATAATTCTATTCAATATGAAGTTAATCCCATGAGTTACCCTTACATTCTCTTGTAACAAACTTTCAAATTTTCAAAGTTTTGGTTTTGGCCAAATATCTATCAATTTTGAAAATTCATCTTCATAGATGAATGGTCAAAAATAAAATCATTTGTATCATAAGTTAGACTTTTATAAATGTATGTATATACTCTTAGGGCAAAGTTCATTTCACAACCTATTTTTTTGCATTGTATAATTTTAAGCATATTTCATTTTTCACTCTTGTGATCCCTAAAGTTTTATAAACTTATCAATTTGGTCCCTACTATAAATCAAACCTTGATCAAACAAAATTCATGCTTCTTTTAAGAATATATATGAACTCAGCAAGCCCTATGCCTAAAAAAGTAAACAAAATTCCTCAATTTCATGCTTTTTTTTTTTTTAAGAATATATATGAATTCAGCAAGCCCTATTCTTTGAGGTTGAGATGTCGTTTTCTCAAAGTTATGTACAATAAAATTATTGGACCTTTGACGACAACAACCAGCTTTCATGCGGTTTACAAAGTGTTTTATATATATATATGTCATGTGAGAGAGAAAATACTAGTTTTAGTTTGGTGGTGAGAGAGTTCATCAAATATTATTAACTATTACTTAAATATGAATGGGGTTGGTTAGAGACAATAAATATTTTTGAATTATGATTTTTTCTTGTACATGAAGTTAATTGAGTGATACTTCTATTCATCACCAGTCACTTGTTTTGTCAGCTATAATACTTCCAATTATGACTTTGATAATGAAATTAAAAGTTTTGTTATATATATATATATATATATATATATATTGAAATACTGAAATTTCATTAAAATAACCCCGAATTTGGGAACCATAAGCTTACAAACACCAATAACCTAGCCAAATTTGAGACGACAAGAAAATGTTCATAAACATCCAAATCACATCCTCAAAAGAGGATTCAACAAAGATGAATGGAAAGCCATGCGAAATCCAAACATGGAAATGGCTTAACTCCACTGATATCCAACCAATTTATATAACATCTAAAATACAAATTAACTCATAGAAACATAAAACATAAATGAAAATCAGTATTCACACAAAATTAGTCTATACAAATCTGTCTTCTTGCACCAAAGATGGCTTCATCATCATCAACTTCATTTTGAAAACTGATAAAACGGCGAATCGAAGAAAATCTTTCCAAAAGCAATCAAATCTGATGAAAGTTACCTTTCAAAGGTTTGGGGAAAGCCACCGAAGTAACATTGTTGAAGAAACTGATTGCTTCGCCATATCCATAATAAAACACTCCGAGAATTGCCGACTCTTTTGGCCATAAAAAAAGCTTGAGCAGATTGCGGATCTTTACCCAAAAATGTGAGTCATTAACCTTTAGCTTTACAAAAAGCGATAGTTTTTATATCTAGATCCAAGCTTTTAAAACCCCCACAACACTTATAAGAACCAGAGGAGAGTTTGAAATGGAGACGAACTCCAATTGAGACTCCACGAAAGACCCGATCTGTACATCAAATCGGTTTATAAGGATGGATCCAGAAAACATCCGGATCCAACCCTTAAAAACCCCTAATCTAATAGAAGAAGTTGTGCAGAGGAATAAAATGAGGAGAAATCGGCAAGAAATCACTTCATAGGACCAGATCTACGTTGACAAGAGCTTTCACTGATTTTCTATATCTAGCACTCTTTAGAGTTTTCTGGAGAGAGGGTTAGGAAGACTTTTGCTATGTTTTATATTTTAAATCCTTGGTTGATATTCCAAATACTCATTTAAATTAAATTTAATATCTATATGTTTTTATACTAATATTTATAATTAATCGTAATTTAAAAAGTGAATAAACCTAAATTAGGTTTAGTTAATAGTGTTGATACATCATGAGAGCTTTAAAATTTAAGATTAGTAGATAATCTTGGTCCACCAAGAAATGAATCAATGATGTTGTTTGAGAAAAGAAGAGAAAGAATATGACATTCAACTATAACATTATTTGTCTAAATTTGTAAAGCGAGAGCTAGTGACGTGTGTTTAACGTGGGTTAGTAATGTACTCCCGTTACACTCAATGATAATTACTCTTATAATATCAAAATGTGACGATAAGTATATATAATCAGAATTGAAGCTACACTATAAACATAGAAGGATAGATGTATACCACTCAATCAAGAGTACATATAATTTTATTTTACGATTGTCTTTTGATAAATTGGCTAAACATTATTTAATGGAAAATATGGGAATTTATGCTATTGAAATATTAATATGAATGTTCTCAAAAGAAGAAATAATTAATATGAATATTAAAGGTGTTTGATTCACGGCACAATATATGTATATATATTCAAAATAATGAGAGGATTCGATATAAAATACATATGCATACACAAATAAATATATAGAAAAATAAGTTATTTTCACTATTTTTAATTTTCAATTGATTTTACATATTCACAGTTTAAATAGTTCTATAGACCCTTCAAAATCAATGGAAAAAGTATTATACTGTGGTAACTCCACCTAAAGAATTAAATATCAAAACAATACTCAATATATCCTCGATATTTTTTTTCTATATTTAGGGATGACCTGATATAAAAATATATATATATATATCTTCAAATATTTTCGATCTTTTGAAAATATTCTCGATATTTCCGATATTTTCACTAATATTTCCATAAATTTAGACCTCCAAATATTTTTACCGAAATTGATGTGTAATATTTTTTATTCCACCAAGATTATTAGACCCCAAATATTTCTATTAGGGTTGTTTTTTTATACGGCACTAAAGTATTAAGGAGTTTGGAAAATGACACTAAACTATTCTAATGAGTCATAATATTACTCAAACATTGTTCAACGTTTTTTATGACAAAACCATAAATGTTCACATGACAGTTCCTAAAAATTGTCTTTCCACGTGAACTGTCCAAGTACAAGCAAACTGTCTCAACTTACATAAACTGTCTTAGTTCTAACGAACTGTTTGTGTCTAAGAGTTGCATTTTCAGTTCGAATGAGCATGAGTGAGGGAGGAGGCTTGAGTGTGCGAGAGCGATGATGAACGAGTGAGAGTGACAGTGAGTGAAGAAGATGAGTGAGACACTTTATCAAAAAAAGAATGGTTTGATCTAAACTAGGAAGGAGAAAAGAAACCAATTGATTTGACCAAAGCTCATAAAAAAGAAGAAAGAATAAAGTGATTATAATAATGAACGATAAACTGGGTAATTCAGGTGCCATTATAACTTTTGGTTCCATTTTTCAAAATCCTTAATAGTTTAGTGTCATTTCATAGAATTATCAATTTATATCAACATAATTCAATAGGTATTAGTTGGTCTAGTTATATTATCATACATATCTGTAAATTCATTTGTCATATCACATACTAAAAAATATACATCAGCATGAAAAATAGAAAATACATCACCATATACTCCATGCTTTGCCAATATCATCCAACTCATCAAACTAAAAAATTCGCAAAAGTTGAGCAACCTTAGCCACTAAGTTTCATGTTTCTGCCAATCCAAAATAGAAGTTACATGCTTTACAATTATCTCTTTTTCACTTTGTCTTTTTTCTGATTTGGCTTTTTGTTTTTTGTTTTATTGTATCATTTTATGTAGGCATCTTTTCGATAATATGTCCAAATGTCCCTCCAACTTTTTCATTGGTGCCTACCTATTAATTATTAATCAATCTATGCATAAATTATGATCTCTGAAGTCGCATCTGCCTCATCAACACTCATACAATCGATGATATAGTAGATATTCATGACCAAGAATTTTTTATCTTTACAACTCAATATTATTTATGATGTGGTTGAAATGTATTCTAAAAAATGATAAATACGTGGTAAACAAATAGATAAAGACGTATTCGTAAGAAAACCTAATAAAGGCTGGTATTCAAGTAAATCTCTGTAGTTTACTTCAAAAAATAATAATAATAATAATAAATCTATATGGTTCAACTGTTTATTATATGTAAAATTTAAGTTTATATATATAATTAACATTATTTATAAAAATGAGTTTGACGTGTTGCAACAGTGATAGCAACATCTTATCCTTACTTGTTAAAGTCAGGATTTGACTCTTTAAGGCTATAAAACTGTGGTAATTTCCCTCCACTTTCGAGTGTTTCCTTTTCTAGGAGCCTTGCTCTTGTTTTCAAAAGCTTTAGTTTTGACCTAATCTTCAAAGTTGATTCAAAATGGAAGCTTTGCTCCTATTTCTCATAGTTATAGTTTTGGTCTATTTTTCAGAGTTGATTCAAAATGTCTGGTGGTGTTTTATGTACTTATAATGTGTACATGTAATATGTCAAAATTAAAAAATATATATATATTATTTATGAAATTGGACTGCCATCTGTGAAATCAAACATTACATTGATATAATTTGATATGATTTTCTTTTTTCTTTTTTAAATATGACACTAAATAGGTCAAAAATCTCCCAAAACCTATTAAAATTAATATTATACGAACAATTCGAATCTCTTCTTCGCTGAATATTGACAAAAAATTCATAATGCTAATAATTATATGTAGTGGGACTTAATTTATGATCAGAAGATCCATACGTTTGCTTTTATTTATTTATTTTATCTCTTAAGCATAGCATATCTAATGGGTTTAGTTTTCAATCATGGGATATTTTCTTATACTTTAATCAAGGGAGTCATTCAAGCTGATGACAATTCAGAGTTTGAACACCAGAGACGCTACTAAAAGAAGACTGGCAGATGGAGGGAGTGAATGAGTGATGATCCGAAACATATTTTCTCTCTCTCTCTCTCTCTCTAGACAGGGGATATATGGGATGAGAGAGAAAGGGCATTTTGGTAAATTAAAAAAAAAGCTTGGCCCACAGATTCCAAGCCCACAAGCATTTGTCAAGGAGCAGTGAGTGGAGAGAGTCGCTTTCAACATTTTTAGTGATGAGATTTTGACCATAAATAATTTCATGAGTGGTTTGGCAACTCTAAAAGCCCTATGGTTGTTAATTAGAGCTCCTCTTTTTCTTCAATATAAAGCAAAAAATAGCACCCTATATTCGAAGTTAGTTGACAATAATTAATTTCTCTAACTACAAAACCCATACGTCCATTATCTCTACTCTCTCTCTCTCTCTTTTTTCTATAATTATGGAAAATTTTAATTCTTTCCATTGAGGTTTGCCCCACCTTACATAATACATTTTTATTATAATAGTTACAAAATTTAGTGTCAATTGTATATAGACTGATTCATATAATTTTAAATTTTATCAAAAAATTTTAATATAATCTTTTATAGACCTCTCTAGCTATAATTTTGCTTTTGATAAAAAAAATCTACTTATTTTATCAAAATTGTCCTCACAGATGAGAAATCCATCAAGTTATAGAACTTCTAAATTTCTTGGCCTCCTTTCTACACAATAACTTGAATTCAATTGTATCTATTATAAATCTCATTAAAATAATGTGATTAAAAATAGGAAACCAACCTGTAAAAGTTGACTCAAACGTTGTCCTCTGTACTTTACTGCTTAGAAATTTCTCTGCACACGAATCTAAGAAACTCCAAATTTAACAACCACATTATTGCTTGTATTTTTTATAAGAGATCATCATACATGTGGTGCAGGAGGCCAAAAACTATTCACAAAAGCAGCAAAGACGAGGAGGAGAAGATTTTTTTTTTCTATTTTTCTTCTTATTCTATTCAAACCAATATGCTTGTTGGATCCAAAACAGCCTTTGTTTTCTAATAGACACCCCGGGTATCTTCCAGTAACTTTAATCATAAATAATCATGTGTACTGGAAACCACATGGACTAAAATGGTGAAGTATCAAACTTGAAATTGGCATCTATCAAGTTATTGAACAAAGAAACAAAAGCAAAACTCATCAATAATGATGATTTTGTTCTATTACATATATAACCGTAAAAAAAAAAAAAAAATCTAATTGTTGAAATAAATGTTAATTTATAATTTAATAAATAGATTGTTAACCCTAATCATATACCAGCCCATAGTAAGACTAGTTAAATATCTCTCTTAATCCTAAAACGTCAAAGATTCGAGTCTCATCCTTATTTTATTAAAAATATAAGGCATGAGTGTGAGTCTATTTTATAGGAGAGTAGACAGCTCCTGATTGTGGACATTTAGGTCACGTTATTAATAATTGATTTCGATAAATTCCGACAATCATTAAAAAAAAATTATTAACCCTAATCTATATTTAGTTTTATGTTTCACTGTGGTGTGTATATATATATACACATATATATTGCTGAAATGTTGTCAATATTCATTAGTTATTGAATAGATTGCCCCGATTTGTATAGAATTCTATCTAATTTTTTTTGGGATCATGATTGAAGTGGATTAAAATAGTGAGTCTAACACGACCCCAACTACCTTCCATTATTCAATGGACAAAATAATAATCATAATAATTTTTATAAGTGAAATCGAAATGTAATCCAGAAAAGTGTTCTTGGGTGCATGTGTTAGCCAAAATTTATTCCCTTTTGTAATTTGTTTGTAGCTTCACACCCACATGCAATAGCACATGCCAGCTTTTTGCTTTTCTTTCTTTTTTTTCCCCATAATACCCTTTTTAAAAGACTGTGACTTCTCCAAAAGTTGGTAGGTCATAGAATATACAATTAAGATTTCGTGCTTTTTTTTTGTCCTTTGCTTCTTGGCCTCTTATCTACAAGTTTATTTAGTTTAAACCCACATGCACGCTCATTCAACACGCCCTCAATACACCTTCTTAGGCTAGAAAATTTATCATATTCACCATTCTTTTAGTATCTTTTAAAATACAAATTCCAATCCTCTATTGATTTGAATTCTCATTAAAGTACATTCAAAGTATATAATAATTCAATAAAGAGATATCACTAAACAAATTTTAAGCATCCATTATAAAAATAATTTAAATATGTTACAAGGTTTTAACAAGATAAATATACATTTAATTCCTTATTCGCTGTACATACTTCTATGATAATTGTACTTACAGGAGTAAAATAGGTAAAAAAAAAAAATGCATGTAATGTGGCTCAATTTTCTTATAAACATGTTTATAACATCGTTCACATAAGTTGATGATTCACAAGGATGCTAGATCAATTAAAAAATATAAGTTTTTTTTTTCTTTTTTTGGTTGAAGTATTAAAGAATGAAGAATTCATGTACCCATTCCGTACACAAGCGGTGTCTGTGATTACGTGAAGGCGAAGGTAGAATTTAGAAACGTACACAGGTTTTAAATAGGCTGGTGAGGTACTGGCTCATGCACATGGCTTTTTGTGCCACTTATACTTGGTCAAATTTAACGTAGCCAAATTAATGAAGTAAGTTAACCAATGTTTGTAGTGGTGTTTATTGTGATTCACTTCTTGTTGCACCATCAATTGTCGGTCTTCAGGGCGGATCTATACATCTTGTGTCCAAGGGGGCACGTACCCTTCTTGAAATTTTTTTAAAATTGATTAAGTTTAGAATATATATACATATATATACATATACATGTGTGTGTGGAAGTGAATAACATCATTAAAATCGAATTGCATTGATGGCATGGAATTTGGATTTTACAAAATAATGGAGTTCAATTTCGTTCCCATCCTAAACGCATTGATGGCATGGAGTTTGGATTTTACGAAACACTGGGGTTCGATTTCGTTCTCTTCTTAAACTGTAGCTTTTTTTTTTTTTTCAAAAATTATGCAGAGCATTGTGGTGGTTGTAGGGTTCAAACCCTGGTTCTAGAAGCCTAGACATAATGACTCCAACCAAGCAACCTAATTTCGGAATTTTCTGAGTCTGCCATTGTCAGCATTTGATGTTAAAATAAAATTCTGAAAGACATTTAACAGTTTAAATCTTAAAAACATAATCGGTGTCAGAAAATCGTGTGGTTGAAGCGCATCAAGCCGCAAACAATTAGTAACAGGATCCGCAGATATAATTGGATTATGCTCCCATTTGTTATAAATCTGTAATATTGGCTATTTGGAATGGTATGAAAAATGATTGGCATATTAAAATCCTTTTTGTACTTCATGATGCAAATAACGCTGCAAATTGGTTAGCGAAAAGAGCTTTTGGAATGTTCGTAGAGAATATGTCTTTTTATGATGCTCCCTCCAAGTTAGAGGGTCTTCTTGTTTCTAAAAGCCGACCAAAGCTCATGCTCTCCATTATTTATTTATTTTTTCAATCGTTTTTGGGCTTTTGATCCATCATTGTATCATAAAAAAGAAAAATAAAAAAAGGTGGGTTAGAAATCAAATATATGTACAATTTACATATTGCTGGATCGCAAACGATAATGTCATGGTTTCAACAACCTAATTTATTGACGAGTGGAAATGGAAAAGGAAAGATGGAGGTAGCATCATGTTTTGTGACTAGTTGTAATTATATTTATAGATTCCAAAAATATATAAAAAAAATTAATTAATTAACCATAACCAATCTTTGGTCTTTGATTAGTCTAAAATTTTATCTTAATTTCATTTATTATTTATTATAATAATAATAATAATAATAAATGTGGGGGCTATCTGAAACTCATTTGTTGTGACCTTGTATTTGAAAAACAAATACAAGGGCTCGGCCGCATTTTATTCATTGAGGCCCAATATGCAAATTCACCAGCTAAGTAAAGGCCTATACCATTAACTGTTTCCTTAGGGCTTACATTAAGCTGATTACTTCTTCCCATGTTCCAAATTCTAAGGGAGCCCCACTTGTTTCTGTAGGAGAGAGGGAAAGTGGGCACATCCATTATTATTTCCTTTTTTCCTTAAAATATTAATTACATTCCTAAGAGATCAGCAAACATCAAAGCCGGTGATCATTAAATTTTTTTATTAATAAATCAATTTAAAGTTCTTTATTTATCTTAAAAAAACAACAATTATTTTGTTCACAAAAATTACAAGTGTTTTTTAAATTATAAGTGTTTTTTTTTTTTTTTTATATTAGACACTAATGCCTTACAGGTAAGCAAATTATTAGAATCTGTCAAAATAAATCACTAATTGCATAGTTTGTGTAACTATTCCCTAGATGGATCACTAATTGCCCGATTTGTATAGCTACTCCCCATTTATTGATAAAAGGATTACTTAAACATGTCGAAATTGATCACTAATTGTATAGTTCGTATAACTGCTCCCCACAACTAAGAATATAACAACTCTGATCAGGAGCAAAATTCTCCCCCCACCTTCTGTTTTAGTAACATTTGCTGAAATTTTCACAATTTATTTATTAAAAATCATTAATACATTGAAACTTCAATTTTTGGCTCTTTTTGGTATTGTTTTTGAAAAGTTAAAATCTAATTGTTAAAGTGATCATTTAATAATTTGAGTGGATTTGACAGCGATTTTGAAATGGGGTTACTTATGTAAAATGATTATGAAATCATTTACGGTGGATTTAAATCTTTTGAATAACTATCCTCATTAATTATAAAATAAAAACACTTATAACTCAACCTTAATCATGCTTTCTCTGGTCCTCTTTATTTGAATTTGCTTTTGGGTTTTCAAATATATATTAATGGATTGCTCTTATTCTTTCTTTCAACAATTTAGATGTTGATTCTTTCTTTAAATAAAGAAATATATATAATATTTTTACACCTCATAACTTTAAAAAGTTAGGATGAATCAATTAAATTAATCTATTGTATTCTCCTTTCTAAAAATAAATTTTTTCTCCTATGTAATTTAAATGCAATGAATGAATTTAATTGATTCGTTACAACTTTTTAAAATTAGGAGGTACTCATTATAAAAACACTATATATATATATATATATATCCTTCTAACCTTAAAAAGTTAAAATGAACCAATCAAATTCATCTTATATTCTCTCTTTTAAAACAAATTTTTTCTTTTATTTAATTCAAATGCAATGAATGAATTTGATTGGTTCGTTTTAACTTTTTAAAATTAAGAGATATTGATAATAAAAATTATATATATACATATATATACATATATAGACACACGCACACACACCTTATCACTAGTATTTGATTAAGGTCATTTTTGGCATTAATTGAGTGTTTATATCATAACTTAGTTTTTCCATTTTTTTGACTAGTATTAGCTTTTCCAATTTTAATTATAGGTGTACCCATAAATTAGATGCAGATTATAATTTTGGGTAACGTTATGACATCTTATTAGATTATACTGTGAATGATACAATAGCTATAATTCACCACAATATTCAAGAGTTTCGGAAAAAAAAAAAAAGGTTTAAACTATTTTGCGCTTCGTGTATGATAAGCCTTCCCATGATTACACATAATTTTATAGTACCAGACGACGAAATGTTAATAAAATGTGTATGGTACGTAATACACACAAGTCCACCATTCCAATGTATAGACGATTTTCACTTTTTTCTAATTTTAAAAGATGATTTGAATCATAATCTCGAATATAAGCTATGAAAGGCATACATTACTCAAAGCTGTTGTGGCGCGTTGGCCCAACACACCCCCATCAACCTTTATCACAAAGCGTGCCGTGGGTTTGAATGTGAGATCCGCCATTGATGGATAATTTGCACCAAGCCCTTCTTTTTTTTTTTTTTGATAAATTAGAAAGCACAACAAGCCCACTACAGATCCTGGGCACCTGGAAACAGAACAGATGCATTGACCGACTGCCAATGCACATCACCAATAGATGACAAAGCCAGAGAAGCTAGCAGATGAGCCAGGCGGTTCCCACTACGAGAGACGGCTTGACAGCAGGAGACGCCAACCTCCCTACATAACACTTTGACATCCTTAGCAAGCAACCCAACCTCACCCAATGCAGGAAGATCAGACATCACAGCAGAAACAACGTTGGTTGCATCAACTTCTACCACATCCACAGGCAAATTCAAAGAACGAGCAAGCAGCAACCCTTCCCGGAGAGCTACCAGTTCGCCAATCTCTGGAGAAAACGCACCAGCAAAACGACGAGCAGAAGCAGCCAAAACAAACCCATTACAGTCTCTTAACGCCAGACCACACCCAATCACATCCGACTCCTTTCTAACAGCAACATCAGTATTTAATTTGATCAAACCAGGCGCCGGAGGAACCCACACACGAGACTGAACTTGAGAAGACCTACCCACCAAAGGAGAAGAAACAGATCTCACTTTCTGGAACTCAAAGAGCAGAACCAACACAGAAGAAAGTAACTCCTCCGGAGGTTTATAAATTTTGCCATGCACCAGAGCATTCCGATTCGTCCACAATCCCCAAGCGATCATGCACACCTTTTCCAAACACTTTTGAGACCAAACAAGGGATCCACCCGCAAAAAAATCCAAAATCGAAGCACACCGAGAAGCTGCAAGAAATACATTCTTATCAAAACAATGCCAGGCTTTAAGAGCTCTATGACACCTAAGAAGAGCATGCACACTATTCTCCCATAGATCGTCACAGCAGGGACAGCTACTGTCAACTATTATTTTTCTATGAACCAGCTTCGCCTTCACAGGGATCGCCTCCTTACAAGCACGCCATACAAAATGTTTGACCTTCGGAGGAATATTCAGCTGCCACAAAGATTTCCACCACCCGGACTGAACTGAATGAGCAGAAGGAGATGACTTCAGCTTCTCCTCAAGAGCAACCCTGTATCCACTTTTAACCGAATATTTGCCATATTTATCAAAATGCCAGCACCAAGAGTCACCACACTCTGAAAAACTCAGAGGGATAGAAAGGATAGCAGCCCTGTCCACAGGCAAAAACACTTGGTTAATCTTATCCATATCCCACCTGCGATTGTCCGGATTGATAAGGTCTGCAACCTTAGATATGGAGACGTTACAGGGAGTTGCAGGCTTGAAAGAAAAGGGTCTGGGGATCCAAGGATCCCTAAAGACGTCAATATCTCTACCAGTGCCGACTTGCATGCGCATGCCTTTAACCAGCAACTCTCTCCCCCAAATGAAGCTACGCCACACATACGAGCACCCATATCTGCACGGGGCCTTAAGAAAATCAGAAAAAGGGAAATATTTTGCTTTGAGGAGCTGAGCTGCCAAGGACTGGGGATTCATAATAATCTTCCAAGCTTGTTTCACGACTAACGCCTGATTAAAGAGAGTTAAGTCCTTGAAACCCAAACCCCCAACCTCTTTTGGACGACACAACTTATCCCAACTTATCCAGCTGATTTTCCTCCTTCCCTCCTTAGAACCCCACCAAAATTTAGAAGTCAAGGCACTAAGCTCCTGACATAAACCAACAGGTAGCCGGAACACACTCATCACAAAGGTAGGGATAGCCTGCATGACAGCTTTAATCAAAATTTCCTTCCCACCTTGGGAGAATAAGGACGACTTCCAACTCATCAATTTACACCATACTCTCTCACGGATAGAATTGAAGGTCCTCCGTTTGTTTTTGCCCACCACTGCAGGGAGACCAAGGTAGCTATCGTGAGAGACACCATCCGGCATGCCCAGCATCAGCAGCATTTTCTGTTTAGAAGACTGCTCTATATTAGGACTAAACACAATTGAGGATTTGTCAGTATTCACCTGTTGACCCGAGCCCCTACTATAAATTGATAGAGTCTTATTAATAGTTTGACAATTCCTTTCAGACACTCTGCTGAAGAGGATGCTGTCATCTGCGAAAAACAAATGACTGATATGAGGACCACCTTTTGCACACTTCACACCAAGACCTCTGCCTCCACACTCTGCTGCCCGCAAACTACTGGAAAGGACTTCTGTACACAACAAAAACAGATAAGGTGATAGAGGACACCCTTGTCGGATACCTCTAGAAGGGGAGAGCATACCAACATTTCTACCATTTAATACAAAAGAAAGAGAGGACGTAGAAATGCATTCCATAATCACTTGGATCCACAGAGGAGGGAACAACATTTTCTGTAGAATTGTTTTAAGGAACTGCCACTCCACTCTATCATAGGCTTTGCTCAAATCTAGCTTCACCGCCATCAATCCCCGCTTGCCTTTCTTTTTACGATGAATAGAATGCAATAATTCAAAAGCTACAATAATATTGTCAAAGATTTGTCTACCTGGGATGAAAGCAGACTGATTCTGAGAAATAAGAGCAGGCAGTACACATTTTAATCTGTTAGCGAGAACCTTCGTAACCACCTTATAAATGACATTAGTTAAACTTATGGGACGAAAATCTTTTAACCTATTATGATTCTTAACCTTTGGAAGTAATATAACATTTGTGGCATTAAAATCCTTAATGGAAGCCTCCCCCTTTAGAATTTGAAGACAAGTGTCTGTAACATAATTCCCAACAATGTCCCAAGCTTTTTGAAAAAAGAGTGCATGAAATCCGTCTGTACCCGGTGCTTTATTCGAACCAAGCTCAAAAACTGCCTTCTTGACCTCCTCATTAACAAAAGGCTTGTTCAGAAGCCGTCTCATGTCATCATTCAGCGAAGATTTCAAGGCTTTGCAAGCTTCATTAATGTCAAGCTGGGAGGGGTTAGAAGTTTTAAACAGACCCTCAAAATACTTTAAGACTACTTGGGATATCTCTGCTTCCGATCTTGCATCCCTCCCTTCATCATCTATCAGCCTGCTGACAGTCTTTTTCTTCCTTCTCGAAGTAGCGCGGGCATGAAAAAATTTGGTGTTTTTATCCCCACCAGCTAACCAGTCAACCCGAGCTCTCTGTCGCCAATAATCCTCCTCCAATAAAAGCAAGTGTTCCACCTCTGCTTCCAATAATTTAATGTCGCCCATCACCCCAGTCTGGTTAGCTCGACCGTACAGCTGCTCTAGAATTCTATTCTTGGAAGTTATCTTTTTCCTTATCGATCCAAATTTAACTTTACTCCATTCCATTAGACGCTGCACCAAGCCCTTCTATGAGGGATCTCATTACCGATAGTTGGAGGGACCAATTTCTCCGTTCGATGTGGGGCTCCTCTCATCTAGAAAGATCTAATAGCTATCGTGGTCCAAGATATTCTTAAGAGTCACTATTTAGATTAGATTAAAAAATCATAGAATTTAGGATTTGATTAAATGTTTGGTACAGGTTGAAATTAGATTTGAATAAAATCAATTTAAATATTTTATTATATTAAAAAAAAAAATTGTTCTTATCACCTCTGTTTGACTGACCCCACTGCTCCTTCGTTTTATGACCCCACACCCCACTCGTCTCTTCTCTCTTTTGGTAACCCCACGCCCTCTCTTCTCTCCTCTTCCGATTTTAATCCATCGCCATCGTTCTTTTCCAAGAAACAATCCAAAAATTACCACCACCACCAATAATGACCTCCACCACGTCGCCTCCCCCATTTTCCATTGGCCACTCAGTCCCTCTTTTTCTTCTTCTTTGTCTCATATCAAGTTGCAGCGGTTGGGCCAGTCGTACCAGAGGTCGATCATCTGGATGATACAGTTATGGTTCATAAAGAGCACAGAGTGGAACTTGTTAAGTTTTAGTTTGTTATGTTCAACAGAATAATAGTGGTAAACCTATTCTTCAGGGAATGGATTATCATGTTTCAGTTTGTTTTTGGAGAATCCCATGAGCTTAGGAGTTGTGTTAATCATGGGTTAGCTGTTGCTTATTTTCAGCTGCAGTTTGTTTTCTGCAGTTTGTTTTTCTGCTGTACTATTTATTCAGTTTTTCATTCAATAAAAGTGTGTGTTAAAGTTTCATATTTTATCTGTCTAGTTTTTCAGTTTGTATCAGTGGTATCAGAGCCTATAAAAAAAAAAAGAGAAGCAGCAGCTTCAACAGCAAGTGTTCATGGCATCTGACAATAAAAACTTTATACAACCTGCCATTCCTCGCTTTGATGGTCACTATGACCATTGGAGCATGTTGATGGAAAATTTCTTGCGTTCCAAGGAGTATTGGAGCATTGTGGAGACTGGCATTAGTGAACCTGCTCTAGATGTGGTGTTGACTGAAGTTCAACAGAAGAGTTTGGATGAGCAGAAATTGAAAGATCTCAAAGCTAAGAATTATTTATTCCAGGCAATAGATCGTGCCATACTGGAGACTATTCTTCAAAAAGATACTTCCAAACAGATTTGGGACTCAATGAAAAGGAAGTATGCTGGCACAACAAGGGTGAAACGACAACATCTTCAAGTTCTTCGCAAAGAGTTTGAAGTTCTTCATATGAAGGAGGAAGAGTCAGTCGATGAGTATTTTTCCAGAACGTTAACAATTGTCAATAAAATGCGCACTTATGGTGGTCAAATGGATGATGTTGCTGTCATCGAAAAAATTCTGCGGTCTATGTCTTCCAAATTTGCCTATGTGGTTTGCTCTATTGAAGAGTCAAAGGATATTGATACATTATCCATTGACGAGCTGCAAAGTTCATTACTAATACATGAGCAAAGAATGGCAACTCCTCCTACAGATGAACAAGCTTTGAAGGTGACAACTCAATTCGATTCCTATACCGGGAACAGAGGTCGTGGAAGGGGTCGAGGACGAGGCAGAGGACGTGGCAGAAACTTGAATTCCACTGGCAGAGGGAGCGCACGTGACAATGATCAATACACTACCGTTCCTGATTCCGTATTCGACAAGTCTCAAGTTGAGTGTTATCGCTGTCACAAGTATGGTCATTACAAGTCTGAGTGCACTGCAAATTTGTATTCTGAGAAGGGCTATGGGGAGAAGTCAAATTTTACAAAGCAAGAAGAAGAAGAAGAAGAAACTTTGTTGATGGCTTATCATGCTCAAGAGGAATCTCATCCAAATAAATGGTATTTAGACTCTGGATGCAGCAACCATATGTGTGGTAATAAGTCTTTATTTTCATATTTGGATGAGTCTTTTAAAGATAATGTTAAACTTGGGAATAACTCAAGAATTTCTGTCATAGGACAAGGCACTGTCAGACTGCAAGTCAAAGGGCGGGTTTTCAAAATTCCTGAAGTTTTTTATGTTCCAGAATTAAAAAGCAATCTTATCAGCATGGGACAATTGCAAGAGAAGGACTACACAATTATTATTCAGAAGGGATGCTGTTCAATTCAACATCCAGAGAAGGGAATAATTGCTCAAATTCTTATGACAGCAAATCGTTTGTTTCCTCTGCACAATCAGAATAATGATCAAGCTTGTTTAACGACTAAAGTGCTAGATTCTACATTTTTATGGCATTGTCGCTATGGTCATCTCAATTTTAATGGTTTGAGAACATTGCAACAAAAGAATATGGTAACTGGTCTTCCTCAAATCAATGCTTTCTCCAAAGTTTGTCAAGATTGTGTTGTTGGTAAACAACATCGTGATCCCTTTCCCATAGGCAGAGCATGGAGAGCCAAGCAGCCACTGCAATTGATTCACTCAGATCTTTGTGGACCAATCAGTCCAGCCTCAAATAGCAACAAGAGGTATTTTATTTCATTTATAGATGACTATAGCAGGAAGACATGGGTTTATTTTTTGCAGAAAAAGAATGAAGCTTTTGGTGTATTTAAACGGTTTAAAGCATTTGTTAAGAAGGAATCTGGAAGAGAGATTAAAATTCTTCGTACGGATCATGGTGGTGAGTTCAATTCCCATGACTTCGCAAGTTTTTGTGCTATGTATGGGATTCGTAGACAATTGACAGCAGCCTATACACCACAGCAAAATGGTGTGTCGGAGAGAAAGAACCGTACGATTTTGAACATGGTGCGAAGCATGCTGGCACATAGATGTATTCCAAAGAGTTTTTGGCCTGAGGCGGTTAACTGGAGTATTCATGTGCTGAATAGGTGTCCTACTCTTGCAGTAAAAAACATTACACCAGAAGAAGCTTGGTCTGCACACAAACCAGCAGTTGATCATTTCAGGATTTTTGGGTGCATAGCATATGCCCATATTCCTGATGAGAAAAGAAAGAAACTAGATGACAAAGGAATGAAATGTGTTTTTCTTGGAGTTAGCAAAGTATCCAAAGCATACAGATTGTATAATCCAGACACAAAGAAGATAATTATAAGTCGTGATGTCATTTTTGATGAAGAAGCAGCATGGGATTGGAATGATACAGGGAAGCAACGATTCTCAGTAAATATTGATGAAGAGGAAATTGAAATGGAGACTGTCGAGTCAAGCCAGGAGCCTGTTCAGACAAACCAGCAACCTATTCAAACAGACCAACAATTGCAGCTGCCCACTAGTCCATATGCCAGTGTATCAAATGAAGAATATCCACCAGGTGCATCTACTCGACAAGATCAACGTCAAAAGAAAGAGGCCAGCTTGGATGATTGATTATGTGAGCGGAGATGAGTTATCTGATGATGATACTACTTCTCATTTTATTTTGTTTGCAGACTGTGACCCCATAACTTTCGAAGATGCAGTGCAGGACTTAAAATGGCAAAAGGCCATGGATGCAGAAATACGATCTATCAAGCTAAATGACACCTGGGAGTTGATTGATCTTCCACAAGGCCAAAAAACCATTGGCGTGAAATGGGTCTACAAAACG
This sequence comes from Dimocarpus longan, assembly GCA_022984855.1. Taxonomy (NCBI): domain Eukaryota; kingdom Viridiplantae; phylum Streptophyta; class Magnoliopsida; order Sapindales; family Sapindaceae; genus Dimocarpus; species Dimocarpus longan. The sequence continues at coordinate 26,387,011 of CM041018.1, read as the reverse complement.
AAATTGAATGAAAAAGGAGAAGTTGACAAATATAAAGCGCGGCTGGTAGCAAAAGGTTACAAACAGAAATTTGGTGTCGATTATAAGGAGGTATTCGCCCCTGTTGCTAGGCATGATACAATTCGATTGGTAGTCGCTTTGGCTGCACAAAATTCTTGGCCAATCTACCAATTGGATGTTAAATCGACATTTCTTCATGGTGAATTACATGAGCAAGTGTATATTGATCAGCCTCCTGGCTATGTGCAGCAAGGTTGTGAGAAAAAGGTATATAGGTTAAAGAAGGCTTTATATGGGCTGAAACAAGCACCTAGAGCTTGGTACAGTCGCATAGATACCTATTTCTTGAAGGCAGGATTTCAAAAGTGCCCATACGAACACTCTCGCTTCATTAAATCTGGCATCTCACAAAATTTTTTGATTGTCTGTCTATATGTCGATGATTTGATTTACACAGGAAATGATCAAAGTATGTTTGATGATTTTAAACAGTCCATGATGTCCGAGTTTGAAATGTCTGATTTAGGTATGATGTACTACTTTCTGGGCATTGAAGTAGTACAATCTACAGCAAGGATTTTCATTACGCAAAAGAAGTATGCTATGGAGATATTGGGCAAATTTCAAATGAAGAATTGCAATTCAGTAAGTACTCCAATTGAACCAGGAATGAAGTTGACTTTCGATGCTGAAGGAAAGAAAGTTAACAGTACTTTATTCAAGCAAATTGTTGGAAATTTGATGTATTTAACTGCTACTAGACCAGACATCATGTATGCTGTGAGTATTATTAGTAGATACATGGGATGTCCAACAGAATATCATCTTATGGCTGCAAAAAGGGTGTTGCATTACTTGAAGGGTACCATTGATTTTGGTATTTTTTATAAGAAAGGAGAAGGATCAGATCTCATTGGTTTTAGTGACAGTGATTACGCTGGTGATTTAGAAGACAGAAAAAGCACTTCTGGATATGTTTTCATGTTGGGTTCTGGAGTTGTATCATGGTCATCAAGAAAGCAACAAGTTGTTACTCTGTCCACAACTGAAGCAGAATTTATTGCAGTAGCATCTTGTACATGTCAGGCCATTTAGTTGAAAAGAATACTTGAAATGTTGCATCAATTTTAGCAAGAACCGATAAAAATTTTCTGCGATAATAGTTCTACAATCAAACTCTCCAAGAATCCAGTTTTACATGGGAGAAGCAAGCACATAGATGTAAGGTATCACTTCCTTCGTGATCTTGTTAAAGATGGAATCATTGAATTGATATTTTGTCTAAGTGAAGATCAAATTGCAGATCTATTAACCAAGCCTGTTAAGCTGGGTACATTTCTGAAGTTACATGATCTGCTTAGTGTTTGTTCTAAGACTGTCATAAACTGATGTTATGAATAACATTCAGTTTAGGGGAGAGTGTTAAGTTTTAGTTTGTTATGTTCAACAGAATAATAGTGGTAAACCTATTCTTCAGGGAATGGATTATCATGTTTCAGTTTGTTTTTGGAGAATCCCATGAGCTTAGGAGTTGTGTTAATCATGGGTTAGTTGTTGCTTATTTTCAACTGCAGTTTGTTTGCTGCAGTTTGTTTTTCTGCTGTACTATTTATTCAGTTTTTCATTCAATAAAAGTGTGTTAAAGTTTCATATTTTATCTGTCTAGTTTTTCAGTTTGTGTCAGGTGGGGCCATAGAGCCGGTTTGGGCTTTGACGAAGAAATATCAATGTCGTTATTATCATCAACAAAAAAAAAGAAAAAAATGAAGAATTTGTGATGAAGGTGAGAGAGACAGTGAGAAAGAAAGAGAGAAGGGAATGGGATTCTGCCAAGGTAGGAAATGGAATCCCACCATCTCATGCGGGATTCCATTTCTTGCCTGAGCATGAATGGATGGTGGGCCTAAACACGAGATGAAGTGGGATAGGAAAAATTTTTTTCCTTCCCATGAAACAAACATAATCTTAGAGAGTTTGGTAGTTGTAAATCTACTTATGATATAAAAAATAAAAAAATATATATACTAAATCAATCTCATTTCATCATACCTACTCAATCATTTAATAATTTCAATAAAATCAAACTTTACACAAACTCATGTCTTCAGAAGCTAAAAGAGAAAAAAAAGAAAAAGGAAGGTTTGCCGACGTTAACCATTAGACTACAAGTTAACGAAACCCTTATTAGATTGCTGGGAAGGAAGACTCATCCATAAGTAGTAAGCAACATGAAAACGCAACAGACGGCGAAGTGAGAAGAGCCACGTAGAAGACCACGTGGAGTTAAAGCAAAACACTTGTCAGTTAACTAAGCATGCACGTGAACAACATGAACATGCAACACAACGTCCATATCCACCGCCACAAAAACCGACCAAAAAGGAAGAAACACTTCCTCTTAATAAACCACCGTGCCCTCCGCTCTCCATTTTCGAAACTCTCCAAAATGATCAATCTTTTGGGTCTGTGTCTTGTCGTCAGTTCTCTAGTGAGCGCAGGAGTCTGGTCTCCAAAGCCACAAAAACACAACACAAAACAAGAGGATGTCATCGTCAAAGATGGCCACAGAGTTGTTGTTGTTGAGTATGATCAACAAGGACAACACAACACCAAAGTCTCAATCTCCCCAGAACATGAAAATCATCATCATTATCACGACATTCAAAAACCACCCTCTTCTCCTAGTTTGGAGGAGAAGATCTCCTCTGCAGCCTCGGATGCATTAGACAACGCCAAGGACAAGATAAAAGAGGCCTCCTCCGTGCTTCCAAACCTTGGTCAGGGACTCTCCAGGGACCATTATTACGATCCCGGAGAGCTTACATGTGATACTTATGGATTATGCAAGCACAAGGTCATTGGTGCAATTGGGAAAGCAAAGGACAAGGCGTCGGAGAAGTCACATGGAGTGGCGCATGAGGCCAAGGAGAAGGTGATGGAGGCTGCGCATGAGACAGCTGCTTATCAGAAGGAGATGGCTTATGAGGCCGAGGCGAAGATGCAAGACATGTTTAGCAAAGCCAAAGAGGGTGCCTCTCACAAGGCACATTACATCAAGGAGGGTGTCAAGGAGGTTGCAAAGGAGGCAGCGGAGGATATCGAAGAAGGCGTGAAAGAAGCAAAGGAGATAGTGAAGACGATAGGGGAAGACGTGGCTCATAATGTGAGCAAACAATTTGGGAGGGTACGTGATGGTGTTGTAGAGAAGGCGAAAGAAGGGTCGAAGGAGGCAGCAAACAGGGTGAAAAGTAGTCTAAATCAAGTGCTTGATGAAGTTGGAAATATTTTCATTGGTTTGATGAGGCATTTGGGGTTGCCTGATGCAATGGATGCTTTGATGGGTGTGATGAATTTGCTGGGACTTGCAATGGCGTATGGGATGTGTGTGTGGGTTACTTTCATTTCAAGTTATGTGTTGGCCGGGGCTCTGCCTAGGCAGCAATTTGGTATAGCGCAAAGCAAAATATATCCTGTTTACTTCAGGGCCATGGCTATTAGTGTTGGGCTGGCTTTGTTGGGACATGCACCGCGCTCCTTTTGGACCAAGGCTGATACGTTGCAGAAAGCTAATCTTTTGGGATCGGTTTTGATGATTCTTGCTAATGCCATGTTTTTGGAGCCTCGTGCTACAAAGGTATAGATTGGTTGAATTTTATGAGAAAATTAATTCATGCTTCTCACTAAACAAACTTTATTTTTGTGATTCCAATGAACACTAGACTTGGTGCTTTTTATATTATGCTTACATAACACTATGTAATAGTGACAAATTTTTGTGTCATAAAGATACCCAAAATTACGAAAATTTGTGATCTTTATAGGTTTATATTCAGATTTATGGGTTTGGATTTGAGTAGTATTAACCTTTTCTTATACTACATAATTGTTATAATTTTTTAATAATTATTGTATTTTGTTTTATTGTTGTTGATTATAGAGCTTATATTTTTATATGTATGTAATATGTGGAGTTGAAGAGTAGGGACTGATAGATTTAGATCCAAAGCGAAAATAGGGTTAGATATAAATAACTGTTATAATCTTATTAAAATTTCAGTGGAATTTCCTTTAACCATATAAGAGTTGAAGTAGATACAGTATCGAACCACTATATATATATTTTTTTCATGACAACAATTGCACATAATCCAGGTGATGTTTAAGAGGATGAAGGTTGAAAAAGAGGAAGGTAGAGGAAGTGAAGGCCTAGTCCTTGAATCAAGTAGAGCAACTGAGACAACCACAACAACAGCCACTGATCCGGCGGTGGACGCAACCACCACGACCACCAGGGTCACACGACCGCAGGATCAGAATCCAGAGCAAGAGGTAGTCAGATCAAAGCTGACCAGATTGAGTGAGAGACTTAAGGAGCTAAACACATACTCTTCAATTCTAAACATCCTAACCTTAATGTCTCTCTCTTGGCACCTAGTCTATCTTGGCCAGCGCCTCCATATGGTTTGTTGATCCTCCGAGAACATTATAGGGTTGGTGTGCAAGTCTTTGTGATGATGTGTTTGTAAGGGAGTTGTAATTTTGGCTAGGAATTTGCTGATTTAGTTGTAGGGGATGCTTGTCTAATGTTGCATGTCACTAGATGAAGAAATGTGTTGCAGATCAACAGGTTAACGTAAATGAAAAAAAAAAAATGTAATAACTTGTGGACATATAGTTGTGTTTATTAAGGCTTTTCTGTCATGGTTTGGTGGGGTATCTTGCTTATATATATACAGTGATTTCTGCATCAGATTGAAATCCTCTCCTTTGTCAAAAGAATAAAATAATAGTAATAATAATAATAACGAGAGTGCTGCATCAGATATGCTTGAGTTTGGAACAGATAAAAAAGGAGAATCATCTGTATTACATTCTTTTAACACACTTTATTAATCAACTTTTCATTTAATATTAACAGCAGAAGCAACTCTCAAAGCATCCACCTCAACTTTCTAGGGGTGAAGCTTTCTCTCTTATTGATGATATTAAGGCTTTATGTAGTGCTATGGGCGTTTGTAAGTGTCAGGCCATTTTCAGAAACGGAAACCGCCTCGCACATAAACTTGCAGCTCTTGTCTTGTCCTCTCCAGAGGCTCTGTACTGATACAATGTTAATGTAAATTGTATTTTCCCTCTTGCCTCTGTTTCGTAATATATTTCCTCTTTTTCAAAAAAAAAAACTTTTCATTTAATATTGCACCATGAGTTAGTGTATCATCTATATAAATTTGTACTTATATATCATATGTAAGGGATCATTTATCATTTTTTATTTAATGGATCTGAATTATACTATTAAGTAATTTTTTTTTTTCATTTAATAAGTTTGAATTATACATATTAAGTTATTTTTATTTGGTTTTTTAAGTAATCAAATCACTCAAATATCACTGAAAATAAAAATCTGAAAATAAAAAGTTAGAATTTCTGATTTTTAACTAAATATCTAGTCACTTAATAGTTTTTTTAAATATAATATTTTAAATATATAATTCCTAAAATAACATATTTTTTAATTTATCCTAATTTTAAATTATATAGATTTCTTTTATTGATATTCCTTTTAATGTTATATTTATTTAAATATATAATACTAATAATTCAACTTAACATCATTATTTTTATTTTTATTTAAATATATAAATTTAATTTACTTTATTATAATAATTTATTACGTATATATGATTTTCAAAAAAATACTTTATTACAATAATTAATTATATTTTAATTATAAATAAAAATATTATTAATATATACATAAAATTTTTTTTAGTATTTATTAAATAATTTATTATAATTATTTGTATTATATTGAATGAAGTTACATAATAACTAATAGTGAAAAGATACAAATATCAAATTATTTGTTTTCAAATAATTTTAACTTTAAAAAGTAAACAAATTACTATACATTCAGAAGTAAGAGGGAAAAAATATATATATATGTCATTCAAATTTCAAGTTTCAGTTATTATTCTATCTTCAACAATATAGTTCAGTCTTTAGATAAAAAAACAAACGACTCCTAAGTATATTTCTACTTATATATCATGTGTAAGTGTATCATCTGTATAAATTGGGACACTTGAAAAGGAGACTTTTTGAAGTTAAGTTTAAAATTGTGAAGGTTGGCTGAAATCAGTTTGAAAAGGGCATGAGAAAGAAAGAAGAAAGAAAGAAAGGGTATTTTGGGTTTTTCATGTGGGAATATTTTAGGTTTTGGAAGAGATATTTTGAGTATTCCATGGCAAGGATATTTTGAGTTTTTATGGTAAGGAATTTTTTTTTTTTTTTTAGAATTGACCCAAAGGACTATCGAAATTATTTAAAATGAGACATTGGTGATATAGTCCGAAAAGCATCTTCCATATGGCAGATATTGACCCATACAATAGTGGAAGAGTGACACACATAAGGTGGGAAGAGAGCCACATAGTGACTCCATGTTTTGGGTGTCAAACCCTAATTCCTAAAGAAATTGGGTATGTTGTCTACCAGTAAGGCAAAACACAAGTTAAGGGGTATAAACATTGTTTTGGTAGGTCCAAAAAATATTCACTTTTGAAATGAGTTATAAATGAATTTCCGCTTTTCTATTTGTCCCTTTTTTACATTATCACATATATATTAAATTTGTACTTATTTTTTATATGTATAACTTGTAAATGTATTATATATACAAATTTGTAATTTTATTATACTTACATGAGCGGAAATGAGGCTGAATGTTACATGAAGTTCATAAATATAGTTCCAAATCTCAATGCAAGCCAAATGTGAACAAATTATACTTTCTTGGTACAGAATGGAAATTTTAGGCTTTCTTAAATAGTTACTGCAACACGCAAATAGGGGTTAATGGAGTGATAAAATAATGCACCCTCTCTCATGACTTAAGATATGGGTTCAATAATGTTCACCTCATATTTTTTAATAGAAAGATAAAATTTTATATATATGAGTTGTCTTCCACTTAAGTGTAAGTGGCTTCTAATCAAATGAGAATCATTTATCCGAGCTATGTCACCATTGTCCTTCTAGTTTGGTCCCGATTATCTACTGAACTAATTTCAATAACTTTAAAAAAAAAAAGTTACTACAACATGGGTATATAACTATTGTAATGACTGCTGCTTTAGTCCTTTTTTTTCCCTTCCTGTCTACTTAAACTTCATAGGCAACAGTCAGCGATAGTTTCAATAGCAGATACTTGTCATACTTAAGGGTTTAACCAGCTTTCCAACCATTGACCTTACCTCTCAATTAGAGCTCTTGAATTGATTATAAGATTAGTTTATGTGCTTCTTCAGAAAATACTTTTTTAACAAGTGGTGTGTTTACTGAGCTTTACTCAAAACTCCATTCAATGATTGCCTGATAGGTCACCACAAAACTGTTCATATCCCTTCAATGTCAAGATGCAGTTCATTTTCTTTTTAAAAGAAAATGGAAAAACCATATCTTTGAGAGATTCCAAAATACATATATATTAGCACAACATGATTTTTAAAACAACAATTGAGATGAAATCAAACTAATTTGGAGTGAGCAGGTTTTGTCAGCAATTCACCAAAGAAAAAAGAACAAAACAGAAAAAGAATCTGTCTATTACATCGGTGCTCCACCCACTAATGCTACTATCTTGCATAAACACATGACAAAAGGATATTAAATCCAGAAACACAAGCAGTTTGAGGATTCATATTTGCAACTAAGAACGTGAACCCTCCATTTGCTGAAAATTATATAAGGCCACGAGTCGATCCATAGATGGAACTCACACCCATGAATGATTTAAATTTCCCACAAAATTTAATAATTGAACAGCAATTGGACCTATCTTTTCCGTACCTAGATAAAAAGGAAAAAGAATTTCAATGCCAATATCGCAACTCATAATGACTTGACTTCCATGAATTATCCTAATTTCTGCAATAATTCCTTAAATGCAGTCACCATCAATAAACCATGTAAGTAACTAGAAATGTAAGCAACCAAAAATAAAAGTAATCACCGCACGACTTAACAAAGAGAAGACTAAAAATATAGGAGTTTATGTTAAAGGAAAAGGGAATTTTTATTCAATAACAAACTAATAGCAGTACATCTGATCGCATACATGAAATCTCTTTTGCTTCACAACCCTTTTCCTATGGCATTTTTTGACTCTCATATTCATTGCCACCCTCAGCAATAACTTGGTTCGACTTACCAATGGTTTCCAGCTTATCATTGATAGACCTGATCTTTTCTTCCAACAGATGATCTAGTTCTTTCAAATCTTCTATGCAGATATCCTGAAAACTTTCACCTGCCAAGAGTTGAGTTAAAGCTAGTTCTTTCTCACGCCTTTGATTTTTCTGCCTTTCTCTATCCAGCCACTTCTTCAACTTGGATATATTTCTGCTAAGAAAGATCTTCTGATTCATCGAGTACTTTTCTCTTTTCCTCCTAGGCATCTCCTTGAACTTGTTGAGCACATGGATCAACTCTGGTCGGGAAGGTGGCCAAATCTCTGGCTGATCATTGAAAGTGCCATAGATGATGGCAAATCCCATAACCCCACAAAGTGTTGTGAGCTCATACAACTTTTTCAATAAACCACCTCGTCTCTTTTTGAAGGTAGCCTTCCTACTCGATTCATTGGGAATCAATTCATACTTGATCTTTGGTCTGACCATGGTTGAGAATCGGAAAGGACTAGGGCACCCTTCTGCAGAAGATATGAAATATGTAACCAAGCCTACATATATATATATACTGACACATTTGGTCCACTGCTGACACAAATATTCGGTTACAAAACAGCTCATAAAATTTTTTACCAGAAAATAGAGATGTATGTAAACTTATGCAAAATATAAAATAATTCTAGCATTTTCAACGACGCTATATGGCATGTAATTAAATAGGACAACTATAGGGAGATTTGGACATTTAATTCGATTAAGGTAATGTGATTATATTTTTAATGACAGAGATTCAGTCACTAAACTATAATGCTCTCTACCATATCAATTGGTATGTTAACTACTACCATGTCCGTCCTACCATTCATCACGTGCGGTCACCCCAAGTACATCTCAAAATGATTTGTTAGATAACAAATGTTATCGCTTTTCATTGTTGCTTTGACAGAAAAACAAGGCTCTTTGTTAGATAACATGATTTGTTAAAAGTTCACGTTTCTTACCTCTTTAATGTTGTAACTCATTGTACAGCATATAGGCATTGCACATTATTAACAACTAACATGAAATAATAGACAAACTAAACCATAGGCATTTTAACTAGGTAGTTTATTCATTTCTTTGTTTTAAAGAGAGAGAACATAAGACAAAATTTTCTTTTTCCCTTAAATTTTCATTAGCCAATGGAAGAATAACACCAGAATTATCAGATGTAATGTTATCTTAGCTTACGTATATTGCTGAAGAAATTTTTAAAGTCCTGATTAATTACACAATAAGATAGCACCTATTTGGTTTCTCATATTCAAGAAAACAAAGTAATGAAAACCAATATCTTTTACATTTTTATACGTTCTGGACATGGAAAAAATGAATTTTCAAAATCTAGATAATATTAAAGCAACTGAACCACCAGTAGTTGTTCATGAAGCTTATTTAAAACTTGGAAATCTTGAACCCCTAAATTTATTTGTTAACCTTCTATCCTTCTTCTTCATTTAGTTGTCAATTAACAACCATGTCCCTTTTAAGATATAACAGAAAACTGATAGCAGCACGTGCAATCCTCATTGTTGTGAGCTTAAAGCATTGTGGAAAGTTGAGTTTGTAAATAGAAGTTAATTAATGATCAATGTTGAAATTCTATCAAGAGTGGCAAAAAATCACCATCACAAAACCAATACCATAGCTGTCATTACTTAAATACTGATAACAATAGTAAAATTCTCCCTTTTGGCAAATACAAATAAACCTAACTCAATCATGCTTTGACATTTCAAAAAACTTCCTAGAGACCGCTACTTTATTTGAATTCCTAACCTCAACATACCTTTAAACCCAATTATAAACAAACAGAGATGATCACTCTTCTACTTCCAAACAATATACATATCTAACGGCTAGAAGAGATTTATACTTTTGGAAGCAATTGCATACCAACAGAAGGAAGATATCCATCACTGATCACACGAAACACCTTTATATGGTCAGCAGTACACCTGTCATTTGCAAAAGAGAAAAAACTCAAGGAGTCAAAGGCAAACTCTTTAGCAATATGCACAACAGTGGAAAAGATTACAGAAAATAAGCTCCTTTAAAGTAAACTAATATTAAATACTCACGTAATCATACAAAGAAGCTATAAAGTTTCTTTTTTAACAATAAAGAAATGAATTACGCGTTTCTATTCTGTACTCAAAATCTACAAAAAAATAAAACATCGTCTTTACCTTCGTGCCTTCCCCATCTTAGCCAGAGCTTTCAAATGCGTCTTTTGTAGCTTTGGGACCATCATTCCAGGTTTGTAGTTCATCCATTACATTTCTATTATGTCCCAGTCAAACCCACCACTTTAATATACCTGTCATGATCATTCTGAGTTCAGATGTGGATTTTTTTTGAAGTCTTCCTTCATGTCCAAATCTTCAGATCAATTTTTGAAACTTCTAAGTGATATGCATTCTTGCTTTCATATAAAATGTAATCTCCTCCGCGGCATCTCAGTTGCATGCCCATTAATTTAGAATTCCTAGCCACGTCATGCTTCCCTTCTAAAACTATATCAGGGACCACTTTGAAAGAGCAAAAATCCAAGCATCTAATTACACGGAAACAACCATTAATCCTTCTAAGTTCCAAAACCATGGGAAACAACTGAATCGCCAAGAATTATTTCTCTTTTCCATCTTCAAGGAAAACTACATTTTGTATAACAATTATGTCAGACTCACTAATACTTGATCACAACTGAGGCTAATTTTGGCAAACTGATAATTCCAATGATTCACAACCAACTTTTCCCTGTGGTAGTTTATTCGGTTCAATTTCAATAGTACTCGCAATAAATTTCATCATCCACATAACTTATTTTCTTTATCTTCTCTAACATTGTTTCCAACCTTCCATATATTATACGACTCATTGGATGAGATCTATCGCCCACCACGAAAGAATGAACTTCATTTCCAATCTCAATCCAACTTAGACCAGGTTCCTTCTTGATTCCTCGACTTTTCATCAACTCTCTCATTTCTGAAGCTGGTAATGCTATCCCAGCATCAACATAAATATTGTTAAGAAGCACATAAGATGCTGCTTCCTGAGGTTCCAGCTCTATTACTTTCTCAGCAGCATGTTTTGCTGTGATTGTATCTTTATAAGCCCTGCAAGCACTCAACAAGGATCGCCACACTGTGGGACTATCCTCAAGACCTGAGTTCAGAATGAAACTTTTGGCATCAGCTAGCCTTCCAGCACGAGCAAGGAGATCAACAACACAGGCAAGATGCTTTACATCGATTGTGATGCCATGATCTTTGTGCATGCTTGTAAAGTAACTGCCATAAGTAGAATGCACATATGTTAGTTAAATCAAAGACCCACCTGAAGAATACTCTTAACATTGCATGCTAAGACTTTTCAATATTTCCCAATCTATTTTTCTCCTGATTTACTAGGTATATCCTGCCTTCAAATCACTTCCATACTATAAGCGAAAAACAAAAAGCCAAATGGTTGAGACTGAAGAGAGATTAATTTTTTTTTCCTTGTATTTTACTCTAACATGAACTGATCTTTCACCGAGTTTTCCAGAGCGACTAACATTAATTTGATAAAAAGTTTCGAGTCCAGAAAAATCGTCCCCTCTGGAAAATTTCTGAACCATAAAGTTCAAACTATGCTGAAGAATTCAAAGAAAAATTATTAATCACATTCACTGCCTAACATGTACGCCTGTCTCCCTAAAGCCCCCAAGCAAACAAAAAAAGCAAAAGAAAAAACAAACCAACAAACAAAATAAAAGGCTTTGATAACCTACTGTAGTCCGTCTTCAACAAGCCCTCCATGACTACAGGCAGTTAGAACTCCAAGGAATGTAATCTGGTTGGCAGCAATACCCGAATCCTTCATCAACTCGAACAACTTCAAGGCCTCACCTGCACATCCATGGTGCGCATTGCTACATATTATAGCAGACCAGGATGCCACGTCAGGATTCTTCATGTCTTTAAAAGTCGCATTAGCGGAATCTAGGTCTCCAGATTTTGCATACATGCAAATCTGTGAATTTTGAACGATTATAGAGTTCCCGATGCCACTTTTTATTGCATATCCCTGGACCTGCTCACCAGATCTTCCTGCAGCCAGATCTGCACAAGCAGCCAACATAGTAGATATTATGAATTCATCTGCTTTCCCTCCAGATGCCAGTAGTTCTTGGAAAAGAACCACTGCACCTTCAAAATGCCCATTCTGAACATGACCCTTGATCATAGAAGTCCATGAGACAACGTCTAACTTGGGAATCAAATTAAAGCATTTCACCCCTTCCTCAGTTAATCCTAACAAAGAGTACAACTCAATGAGTGCACTGCCAATAAATTCATCGGACTGTAAATCATTCTTGCAGACTAAACCATGAATTTGCTTCCCATACTCAAATGCCTCAACAGCATTACAAGCTTTGAGTATGCTAGAGAATGTAAACTTTGATGGCTTCATTCCTTCCCTTCGCATCTCAGAAAAAAGGCTAAATGTTCTATTTGCACACTCATCACTAACGGTATCTATTTGTATCAATCCCGCAATCATGGCATTATACATCACAACATTTTTAGTAGGCATAAAGTCAAAAACAGCTATCGCATCACCTAAACACCCTGTTTTTGCATACATATCAAGCAAAGCAGTCCCAACAACAATGTCCAAACTGAAACCAAGTTTCAAAGCACAACAATGAAGCATTCGTCCATATATTCCCAAACCATCAAAATCAGCACCACAAGCCCTTAGAACACAACCCATCGTGTACGTAGTCATATTCAATCCATTTCTATGCATTTTCACCAAAACTTTAAAAAGTTCCTCACTTGCACCAACCCTCACATAGCCAGACATTAAAGAATTCCATGAAACATTATCCAACTCATCAGACTTCTCAAACAACACCCTTGCCTGCTCAATCATACTGCATTTGCAGTACATATCGATCAAGGAGTTCGTCACGAAAACTCTCCCACTCAACCCACCAACAACAGCCAACCCATGAATCAACTTCCCCATCTCAACATCCCCGCTTTGAGCACACGCATTGATCACTCCCGCATACGTAAACTTATCAAGTTTCAGACCCCCAATTCTCGCCTCGTTAAACACATTCAAAGCCTTATCATAAAACCCCACCTGGGTATACCCAGAAACCATCAAATTATACGATACAACATTCCGGTCAGTCATTTTATCAAATAGTTGGTACGCTAACCGCATTTCACCGAACTTGCAGTACAAGTTGAGGAGATTGTTGAGCAAAAATAGACAGGACTTGAAGGAAGTCTTGATCATGCAAGCATGCAGAAGCTTGCCGTGAATCAGGGACCTGGATTTCGTGGCGTTCTGAATCAAGTTCACGTAAGTGGCAGAGTCGAAAGAGAGATGCATGGAGGGATGAGAATGGTGTGGTTGTAGGGTTGGTGGAGGCAACTGGGTGATACATTTTGTGGGATCTTTGGAGGGAAGAGAAAGCTTAGAGAAGTCGATAGTTGTTGCGCCGAAATTCAAGTTGGGTGGCTTTGTTTTCTGGAGTAACATGCTGCTGGTCTCTCTTCGTTAACATTATCCAACTGTTTTAAGTCATTTGATATGTCATCATATGCAGTTACCTATCAACAGCAAAGTACAGATTGATTTTCAAGGTGGTGATCGTAGAATATTCAATAATTGTCATTGAGAAGTAATTTAAAAAATTTGATTTAAGAAAATAATTTTAATGTTCATCTATTTATTTTCTCCAATCAAAAGATTAAAAAAAATGAATATATTTAATCAAACGATAGTAATACGATGGACGAAATTGAATGATAGACCAAATTGGTTCAATCAATTTTGGATAGATTTCGTTTATTTTATGCAATTGCTTTGGTTCATTTTATTGAAAATATTATCAATGATGGGTTTTAAATAGTGTTCAAAGTGTCCAACTTAAGAGATGTCAATTTTCAAGATCCTTAAAAGAATAATAATAATAATCCTTACACACGCTTGTCAAGTGTAGGTGATGAAACTTTAATCATAAAAACGATCTATAATGAATAGATTGATGTCAATATCCCAAACTTAAATTTACGTTATAAATTTTATAACGATATACATAAATTTAATAATTCTATTATCAGTACCTTATAATTTTAAAAAATTAGTACAAACCAATCAAATTCATCGATTGTTTTCTATTCTTTAAAGCAAAAAATAATTAATGAATTTAATTGATTCATCCTCAATTTTTAAAATTAAAAAATACTGATGATAAAATTACTATATATATATCCAATCAAATTCATTTATTACATTCTCTCTTCTATTTAATTTAAATACAATTGATGAATTTAATTGTTTCGTTTTAATTTTTTACAGTTAAAAAATACTGATATTATAACTACTATATATATATATAGAGTAATTATAATATTAGTATTTTCTAACTGTAAAAAGTTATAACGAATCAATCAAATTCATCCATTGCATTTAAATTAAATATGAGAGAAAATTTATTATAAAAAGAGAATATAATAGATGAATTTAATTAATTCGTCTTAGCTTTTAAAATTAGAAAATACTGATGATAAAATTATTTTATATATATATACGTGTGTATGTGTATGTACCGCTATGAAGTTATTTTGTTCCTTTGAATTTAGACATATTCAGACTTTTTTCAACAAAAAACAACCAGACACAAAGAAGATGGACACCGAATTAAACAAATTACAGAAAAATCTTAAAGAGCCTAGGAGTGAAAGTCCTAAAGTGCTCCAGTGACATTCTAAACATCTCTGTACCAACCTAACCTCTGCAAATATTGAACATAACATAAAGCAGATAGGAAAACCAAATCTCATTGCTTCCATCAAGGTCATGCAGAAACAGAAAAATATATAAAAAGGGCGTCGATAATAACCTACAGAGGGCTATTTACCTCCAAACTATGAACTCTGTTGTTACACTTTCAATGTTAATTGCAATCAATTCAAATTGTGTATAGCAACTTTTGTTGCAATCATGCCATGCATGCAAAAAGTATACATATCTTACATGCTTTTCTTCAATCAGATAAATTTTCAATGTAAAAGCTCAACTACAGTTTAAAGTCACAAGAATCTAGTAGTGTGTTGTCCACGCAATACAGCAAATTCACATTCCCTGATAGTCGCACCTGGTAACTCCGCATTTCTTCTATGACGAAGAAAACAAATGCTATTAAGAGTTAACATCACATGAAAAATCATTATAGGCTGGACAGCAGCTAAAAGCAACGATATATTTGAATCTCGTCCATAATTTTTTATTGATACTGTCACGTCTGAAGATGTGATTCAGTGACTTTATGAAATACAAATTTCTAGATACTTAATGGATAATATTGGAAGAATCTTAAAAAAAAGGGAGGCTAGATAGTACACTAGAATTGTACTCGTGCACAATAATTTACAACTACGATCATACCAAATGACTTCAAGAAGCAGATCTTGCCAAATTAAGAAGTTCTGACCATGACCTCTAAGGTTATTGTACTCGCATCTCATGACAAGCAGTCATCTTAAATATGGAATAAGATTTAAAACAGAAGATGATGACACTTGTAATCATAAGGTGGATCTCTGAAAGTACATTGCCGGCAAACAACCTGGATAGACCTTGACCGGAAAACCTTATATATCTGATAATTACATTATTTGGCACCTTCTTCAGGCTAATCTTTCGCAGCGCATTTGCAGTTCCGTTGTTGCTCTGAGAGTTCCTGCCATGATCGAGATTTTCCAATATGTGAAAACTTCCCTTTTTATTGCACTATTCAAAGACTAAATCCAATCATATGTTGCCTTCCTTCTCATTCTAATCTCTCTTGACATACACTTCTTCAACAAGAAGAGGCGGGAAAGGAAAACAAAATTAAACATTGGGTATTAGAGTAACATTCTAATATTTCTAAACTTCAGTTCTGCACCCACATCCCCTAGAAACAAAATAGATACATTTTCTAGCAAGTTCAATGCAAGAAATACCTCAATCTGCCTTTGAAGGTACTTGACATACTCCACCGCTTCCTCTAACATATCTGCAGTGTTTGTTTGCTGAAAATAACAAGAAAAAAAATATATTAATGTTAAATAAAATAATTGAAGTTACAAGAATGCTTTATCCATGCTTGCCACCACTAGAATATAAAAGATCAATTAAAGGTCTTCTTGATGCAAGCCTTGTGATGAAAATTGCTTGCAAGGCTACAAATTTGACATGGGATTTTCATGATTCATGTTTTCAAGATAATAACATATCGCTAAACTGAATGTTGCTTTGATCTCTCAGTCTGATATGTAGATAACTCAGAGACCCATTTTTAAATTAGTTTACAATTCCAACAAATTAGCTGTATCCAATATCCAGACAAAGTATACAGAGAATGTCACCGTTCTCTTTAGTGAGGAATGAGAGGTCATTAAAATACATTATTACAATCAAACATATGTAATAGATTTATAAAAATCATATAGTGCAATATGGAAACTATAGACTCTTAAGCCTTCTAATGAACCGCTGGATTTTTTTTTTTTTTTTATTCATCAAGAAAATATAGCACTGACTGTTCAAAATATTAAGCTCCAGTTATTTAGAACAGGACGCAAGAAATCACCATTTAGCAGAACATATATGATTTTCCAACAGGAAAATACAAAATGAATGCTTAATAAAATTGAGTTCCAATTAATTGGAACAAGAGAAAAGTATATCGGATACTGTAGCACCTTTCACATGTTACTTCTTGCCTATCAATAATTACCTTGCATATTGTCCATCAAGAAGTAGTAAATTCGATTTTTCTATCTACTAGACCACCAAAGCATTTCTTGTTAATTATCATTTCAATATAGTGATAAAATGTTAATTCACAGACGAGCAATATAATCTCGTAAAAAAGACCAAATACAGAGTAGACTGTACTCACAAATAACTAGCTGTAAAATTTTAACACCATCAGATTCTTTTCAGATTCACAATCCAAATGAACTATAATTCAAAATTTATTCTTTTGATCTTTGATTGATTGATCAATCAAGTGACAACAAAATTATATCAGAAAACCAAGTGACCACCAGAAGGGTTAAAAGAGTTAAAAGAGTTCAATCCTCATCTACTGGAATATTAATCAACAGTCACCAATTCAATCTTCTAAGTGAAGGTTATTTATTTAATATCTGAACTCAAATTTAGGAATCACCTTAAACAAATAAATAATATTTGCGGAGTTTTCAGATGAGTTTGCTCAATATCAGAATATAATTTCAGCATCCAACATTAAATTTGATATGATAACCTAATAGGCCGATTTCAAGTGCTAAAAGTTGGTATTGTAGAGACGAGTTACTTAAATCTTAAACAACAAATGATTTACATTCCAAGGATGCATGGTATTATTCATATTGGTTACTGTAATCTACCATACAAGCACAGCACATACTTCTCACAATGAAAAGCCCTAGTTCTTGCAGCCAAATGATCATTTCATTTCCCTAAAATGTTGGACCAAAGCTAGTTTAAAAACCCTCACCTACTAGATTCAAGAAATAGCATTTCCTTTCTTATTATCCCATAGCCTGTGATAAATATATAAGGCTGGCTAAGGAGCCCTTTACACAGAGATTGAATGGGTACTTACAATGCAAGCTGAAATTACTAACCTTTACAAAAATAATAAAATCAACTTTCTCACAGGAGAAAAACTGAACTCTCCTTCTCTTATAAAGGTTCACTGCAGAAAGATTTTAGACAAGTGGAGAAATTTATTCTCTGAAATTCTGTAAGCAATATGAGACTACTGACACTTCAAAACATGATTCTTGTCCTGCTAAGACTCAAATTTTACAGTACACTGGTGGGCTATTCTCATAACAAGTCTTTTGAGAGAACATATTTTCAATCTCACTATAAAAATCGCCTCTATACGTTAGAAAAGAACTACTGCAAGGTAAATGAGATGGTTAAACTCATTATAAGGCCAATACTGAGAGCAAAGCCCAAGAACCTCTTAGAACAACTTATATCTTTCAACTCAACAGCTAGAAGGTATAATGAAACACCGCAAGTGCCCTCAACAAAAGCGCTCACAGGAAAAATGAAGACACACACACTGCATCCATACTTTGTGCCTCTAACAACTTACCCATCTATCTAAAATCAGAACAAAAATCACATTTTCCGTGGCTTTTCAATCTTGCAATAACTAATGAACTACTTCGTCCAACATTTCAGTAGCATTAGCATACTCTTAATTAACAACACTCGCCAATTTTGGGCAAAAGTACGAACCATTGCCACAGTTAATTACTTACATCCCTAAGTCCAAAGAAATTCCCTTTCAAGAAAACCGAAATACTCATACAAACACAAATGGTTTACCTTATCCATGTTTGGAACCAGCTCCTGAAGCTTCCTTATACGGTCACTAATTCGCGTTCTCCGAACCTAACCAAAAACCACATAAAACCCTACTTAAAACCAAACTCAAAACACATTTTCTGCCTACACAAAAATAAATTCCTTACCCTCTCTGCAATGCTCCGCGGATGCGTAGCGCAGCCACGCTTTGCACGAACCCTACAAGGCACCGAATCCTCCAAGATTTTGTCCAAATCCATCTCTGTCAAACTGGACGACCTACTAGCCACCAAACCCACTTGCTCTAGTTTCTACCATTAACAAAAACAACATAAACTCTTTTATAAAAACAACACAAAACACCATTAACAATACAAGCAACAACACAAAACAGCCCACATAAATTCAACCAAAAACAAACTATAAATTCCACTAAACTCAATCAAAAAACAAAAAACATATCTTTATTTACCGGGTGAGACGGGAACTTTGGAGACGGGTGTTGCTGCGTGTCGTCTTCTCTGGTTCTCTTACTCGACGGAGACACATCGATATTCGGTGACAAGTAATCATAACTCGCCGGAATTCCAAAGTTCGAAAAATACCCATCCAACAAATCCGCCGGAGAGCTGTGCTGGCGTTGGAAATTACCTTGCTCGAACTGGGTCAGACCCGGATCTCCTCCTCCTCCTCCGCCGCCAGTACTCAGTAGCTGAGTCAAGCACTGGTTCGGCTTCAATGGGTCCTCTTCTTCCTCCTCTAAAAGCGCTTCCAACCAAGTCGCCGGAGCAGAACGGAACCGGGCGAGCCCACTTCGACTATGCTCACCACCACCGCCGCCGCCACTTGAGCTGCTGCTACCGGCAGCTGACGGTTGCATCTGCTTTAGTATGGATTTGCTTTGCTTTGCACTTCTCTTTATTGTTTTTTTTTTTTTTTCTGGATGTTTATTTTATTTTTATTATTTAAATCATAATTCACTTACTATTTATTCTTATGTCGTGGATAAACAAATAAATTCTCTATTTTTTTATTTTTTTTCCTTCTTCTATGTTCATTCTATCTTTGGTCAAGAATAACATAAACCAACCTGATTCTTTGTTCGAGTTCTCTTCAAAGTTCACAATCTGTATGCATCTTCCTGATTCTCTACACCTCATGTATACGTCTACCTTATCACCAACTGTCCATCTACAAATCTTAATCATTAAACGTATCAATTCTGTTTTTTAATACATAATTGGATTGATGCGACAGATGGTATTGCATACCACTTTGAAGTATACTTGGTCGTATACCTATCTTGACCTTAAAAAAATAATTAAATCTCATCATTATTTTTTAGAATATAAGATATGGATTATGAATTTTTCATTGATAGAAACTGTCATCTCTCGATTGTATGAATAATCATTTGAATCGTACTATCAGTATTTATCTCGATAAATTTCGACGATTATTTATTCCATAAAATTTCATCTTTAAAAATAATAATAATAATAATATTTTGTTATCATTTTTAAAATCCGTGGTCTAAAATATGATGCGTCAAATACTTTGGGAAAGGGAAATATGGTGATTAATACACACTTAAGTTTTTTGTTTTTTCAAACGTATATACACATCAGTGTTGAATTTATGGACTTAAAAATTAAAATAGTGACATCAGCTAGATATTATCATATTAATGAAAATTTTAAATAGATAAAGTCTTTTATATAAATATGGCCAATATATTAATAATATTATCAAAATATAATCAATAAATTCTGATTTTTAATTCTAAAATTTTATTTCCTTTAGATTCCATTACAACTACTCAAAATTAGGGAAGTTATGAAATATTTAAATGTGTCAAATACATTAGCCATATTTACTTTCTAAGTAATGAAATTTTGTTTTTTGTTATTTTGCTTAATTTTATTGTTTGATATATGTAAAAATAAATTGATATAAAATAACTTAAAAATATCATCTACTGCATGTAACAAACGACTATAACTTTATTATTCGAATTTCGTTAAAATTTGAAAACTTAATTTGATAACAACCTCATCAAGAAAAGGTATGGCCTCACTTTATAAAATGAGATCCTTTCTCTTTTATTTTTAAAAAGCGAGTGAGGTTGCATCTTATTATAAAATGAAATGAAATTTTAATTAAAACAAAACATAGGATACAAGATAGCAATAATTAATACAAGAGTCATTTAATTTGATTAGATTTCAATTCAAAGATTGAAACAAATAATGGTTTTAAAAGAGTTTAACTACTTTAAAGATTAGATAAGATTAAGGGTGGTTATTAAAAAAAATTGGTTGTTATTGATGATTAATATTACCTATAATCAACAATATAGTAAAACTTATTTTGTTTCCAATAATAGTTAATAAAGAAATTAAATACTTGTAAGTAATGAATAATCTTATTCAATCACTAAAGTGATCTAATCATTTTTTTTTTTTTTAAATAAACATTAAAAAAATTTGAAAATAGATCATATTTCCCTTGTAACTACCTCTATATTGAAACTATATACCAACCAAATGCAAAGGGTAATAAAATTCTAAGATTGCATGATTGATCATCAGAAGTGATGTCAACGGTGATAAACAAGGGACAGATGTACACCGCAAGAATGTGTAAACACTTGCCGTAAAAGGCCACGGTCCTGCAAACGTCACCGTTTTGCAAGATGTTCCCACAATCAAATCGTCTGTTCCGTTAGGGCGCGTGTGTTTACGGACGGTCCAGTAAAGCGTGGACCAGAGTAGGCTGGACATAGGAGAATGGACAGTGTAAGGACGAGAAAAGAGAGCGCGTGGTCCATGGAGTTCTGGCTTTTCTTTTTATTATTTTTTTTAACTTTGCTTGTTCTAGAAAAATTAAGGAGAGAGAGATTTATCCATAAATGTACATGTTGCATAAAGGCCCAAAAAAAAAAATGAATAAAAGATTATTAAGTAATGATAGTGGACTTTCACTTGATTATAACCCCTCCTTTTTAGGTTAGTGGTGGAGCCTACATTTAGGGCTGAGCAGTGTTATCTTTTCCTTCACGCTTTAGTTGGGGAATCTATAAGAATTTATTAATATCTAGAAAAGATAGGTCAATATCACAAAGGAATACTGCATTCTCAACAAATCTTTTAAACGGTATAATATATAAACTTCGTATAAGGATTTTTTGTCGATATTGATATAATATTAATTTTTTTATAAATATAATTTAAATTTAAGTGATATATGATAGAGTAAAAATCTATCAATCTTGATCATTCACTTTTTTAAATACTGATATGTCACTAAATTATCAAAAGATTAATAAAAAAATTGATGATTGAAAATTCTTACTCATAAATTACCGACGTCATATTAATTATTATATTATAAAAATATCATGGATTATATTTTGAAAACAAAATGTTATATCATGGATTTATTTCTCATACGACATAAATATTATTTGATAAATAATCAATTTGAAAAATGATTTTTTAATGCTTTCATATCTTTCCATTTAATATCTCCATATATTTCCATTTAATGTTTCCATATTTTCCTTTTAATGCTCTTATTATTATTATTATTATTTTATTTTTAATTAGATTTAAAAATTAGAATTAAATAATTATTGATTTGTTGACATGACTATTTAACATACCCTCTAAAAATAGAGAGTTATATTAACAATATCATTTTTTTTTGTCATTTCAGTTTAGCATTGATGAGTAATAATCGTATTTGAGAGGTTTATTTTAATTCAATGTTTATTCATCTTATATAACATGTAACTTTTTTACAATTCTTAAGAGCATTAGAAATGTTTTAAGATATTGATAACTCACATACCATAATGGATTTAAGCAAAAAATTTGAAAACCTTAGAACTACTCTATTTCAAAAGAATGATGCTAGACTTCCCAAAAATTTACCCAATTTTTTTGTTCAAATGATGTAACAAAATGATTTGTAGCGATCACATTAATTATGAGTTGGTGTATTGATAATTTAACAGTTATAAATAAGTTTATAAGATTATTTGGATAATAAATTTGAACAAAACTTTGGATGTAGTAGTATTACTCATTTCAAAATGTTGTGGAGAAATTTAGCCATATATACTGATAATATATGTGGTAAGACTTACATTTACATCATAAACATTTAAAATTTGTACACACCATTAGAGTATGAAAATTAATAATTATTAGTGTTTAATTTATGGATTCAGCTAATTTAAGAGTTTCGTTAGAAAAGGCTTTAAAAAATGAACTATTTGTTGACTATAGTTTAATCATGTCATGTTTTCATATAAGATGCATTTACAAACCAGAAATAAAAATGAAAAGAAATTAAATTTCACGGAACAAAGAAACTTAATTCCTTAAATTAGAGGAGGAATTTTTTTTTTTTTAGTAAAAAATTTTAAGTCTCAATTATTATACAAACTAAACATCATAATTATTATAGTAGAATTAAATTCTCATTCATTTATTAATATTATCCATGAGTGGTTAGGATGATTCAAAAGTCATTGTTATTTGACTAAGTTTATTTTAACAAAGAAAGGTGACAGGTGACTTACGTAAATTGAGATATATTTCTAAAATGAACATGCAAATTTAAAAATTATTGAGCTTTTATTTAGAAGAATATTCATAAGAACATCATCTCTGAAACACAAAAAAAAAAAAAAAAAAAAAAAAATCAACCATAAGATAGCGTGACACTCTTCCTTCCCAATAGAATAAACAATTGTACTCAAAATCTAGATAAAAATGTATTTCTACTCACTACTAAAGTGATTGATGCGTTTTATTTTTAAATTCATGATCGGGGTTTGAGTTTCATTCATGTATATACGAGTAATTTTCTTTCATTATTATAGAAGTAGGTCTATCTCCAATTGTAGAAATAAATCTATCTTCATGTTTTAATATTTAATTTCGATATATTTCGATTGGCCCTAATTATTAGTGTTAAAAGATTTATGATCATATTATAATTATATTAAAAAACTTAACTAAAAATATAAAAAATAAATTAAAGTTAATATAACATATTCAAGACGAAAAAATATAATTAAATAAAAAAACTAATTAATAGACATTTCTTATAGTGATCCTAGTAGTGTGTTTTTTTTCCTTCCAACAGGAAACATTTAATAAAGAAGGAAAGAAAAAGTTCTTGAGGTGAGTGAGGGCAAGTATACCTACCGATCCGCACAGACAAAGAAAATGCTTGTGGGTCAAGAAGAGAAGAAATGCATATTCTTTAGCAGGTGGGCGCCGAAGTTAAAAACGGCTGTATTTGGGCCATTCCAATTAAAGGTAAACATAAATAAAAGAAGAAATCTGGACCACACTTTATGAAGAAAAAATTCTTTTTGTCATATATATTATGTAATTTTCCTCAAGTTCGGGCTCCTGGGTACAACATACGTCAAA
The DNA here is from genome assembly GCA_022984855.1 of Dimocarpus longan. Lineage (NCBI taxonomy): Eukaryota > Viridiplantae > Streptophyta > Magnoliopsida > Sapindales > Sapindaceae > Dimocarpus > Dimocarpus longan. The sequence goes on along the minus strand of CM041018.1, from coordinate 26,362,941 downwards.
GATAACGATTATATAACTTTATATAACCACATCTCTGACATTCTTATTCTGACTTTAAAGAAGTGGTTATAACTATTTTTCTGTGCATGATATCAGACCTAAGAATAGCTAATAGTATCTGTGGCATCATAATACACAACTTGATGTTTATTCATATTTTCAAACTTGAAATTATATGTATATGTATCACAATTATCTTCTTTTCCATGTGTTTGCAATTGTCATAAACTTACTTGAAGTGTACCCTAAGTACTTGTATTTAGATGTTAATCAGATGAATATAGATCTTCTCCAAATATTGTTTTAACATTTTGTAAGCTACTATTATATAAAGACAAAAATAAACTTCAATAGAAACCACATATGTAATATAGTAACTCTATTTATTTTCATTCTAATAGCTAACGGACGATAAATTAATTTGTTAATTTGAAAATGTGACATAAATATCCATTTCCTTGAACTATTTTATTTATTTATATAATCAAATAGATTCGTGTTCTTTTATGTGAGAATATTGAATTGGTACAACTATAAATCCAAAATGGTGTTTTGAGTAAATAAGAAACTGAAGCTGGAAGATCATTTATGGGAAAAAAGAATTCATTGTTTGGCATTGGAAAGATAAATGAAACAACTTTTGTATAAAAGGAAGTGTCTGGTAGTGAAGGGTAAACCCCTCTATCATACAGGCTCCCTTGCGGGTGCATTTAAAGCTTTCATTTTTTGAATGACATATATTGACATTTATATTCTTAATTTGATACAAGTTGGTTGATATCATTTAATTGATTTTATCTCTTTTTTCTATTCTCTGAAAATTCATCTTTCTACCTATGTGAATGAGTTTTGATATAAGTTGGTTTGCCGATTCACGACAGTCATTTTATCGTGGGGGGATGAACACACAACATAAACAATGAAACGTGAATATGTTTTAAGGATAACATAGTTTTACGAGCCTCAATTATTATTTTTATATTATGTTCTATTTTTAATTTTGCAATTGTGATGTAGCCTAGGGTGTGTTCAGATTCAATTATATTTGTACTCTGTAATCCCCAAAAAAATTTTCTCTTACAAGATTACAATTATTATCAGCTCGAGTTACTTCTTTGACGTATTTTGTATTGGCCAGTGTGACTTTGTTTCAAAAGCTTTTAAGCAGGAATCAACCATGTCCTTTTTAGAGGTTTGTAGAGAACATTATGGTCAACTAAGTATCAAAAGGTCCAAAAAACTTTGCATCGGGCCTAGGCGTGCTGTGCATGCCCAAGGCATGAGGGTGCATACATTTCACGAACAAGGAATGACATGGGCATGGAAGAACGCTCAGGCCTGCATCTTTTTGCACCATTTCACTCTTAGTGTGTAACTTGGGCATGGAATTTTTCCTCCACTAGACAAAAAAAGACACTTTCATGCCCAGACCTGAAACTAAGCATTACATGTGTGCCCAGTTCACATATAATGCAAGTGTGAAAGTAGGCCGGCCTTGATAGATTTTTGAGTCCTTCTCTTTATATTTTGATGAGGTGTCACATGTCATTGAGTCCTTTTTAGTCACCTGAGGAAAAATTTAAGGATAAAATTAGCATTGCAAGAAGAAACAAAGAAAGTACACTCATATTATAAACAGATTTACCTGTTATAAATGTAAGATTTAGCAAAATTCAAGTAGGCAGAAAACCCTATGATACTGAGTCCAGCAAGTAACCAATAAAAATAGTGGAGACGTGCCTCATTTAGATTATTAGCAAACCAGCTGACTTCTCCATCTGCACTGGTTACTTCACCAATGGTAGATACCAAAAAGCTACTTAAAAAGCTTCCAACCCCAATTACACTTAAATACAGAGAGAGACCTATGCTTCTTAAATCTTTCGGAACCTGATCATAGAAGAATTCTTGTGGACCAACGAGGGTGAACACATCTGAAAGTCCAAAAAGCACGTATTGAGGAACCAACCACCACACACTCATTGGAATCGTTGCGTTGGGTTTGTCAATTAGTCCATATTCTTTTGCTGTTTCAAGCCTTTTCATCTCAACAAACCCTGTAACCACCACAACTACACAAATTAGTTAAAGAAACTAGGGGAACAATTAAAAAGGAAACCAAAGAAAAAAACATGAAATGACTTGCATTGTGCTTGGGACCAATTTGGATATTGTTAAAGCCACTTTCCATAGTTTGCTGAAAGCACTTTCTTAGTAAACATTTTTTTATTAGTTGAGAACTTTTTATGGGTCAAAGGACTACCAAATCAATCCAGATCAAACTTTAGTATTATAATTCGGATGATTGCTCCCAGACATCGGGAGGGTTTACCCACACCTTTGTAAATATTAACAAGCAGTGGTTGTTAAGCCACTATGCCCACCATCTCGCTTGTCGGTTCTAAATAAAAATTTTAGAAGTAGAGTTTTTGTTGATAAGCACTAAATAATTAATTTTTAAAAGAAGTTTTATCAGATTAAAAGAGCAGTATTCTTCCATAAAGTAAAATTTAACTTTCAAAACCCTTTTTTATGTGTTTTTGTAAAACATTTAGTGTTTACAAACAAAAAGTAACTCTTCTTTCTACTTCTACATAAATCCATAGAAGAGATTCATTATAGTATATTAGATATATATACATGCACATTCATTCGATAAAATCTTACCATACATATAAAATTAGACATGTGACGTGGTTCTATTGAACAAATGTAGATACATCTATTGTAAAGTTTGTAAAATAATGAAAGAGGGCTCCATTGATACCAAACCTGCAACGACCATACAAGCAACTGATAGAACCATCCCAGTTCCTATTCTCTGGAGCATTGTAATTCCGGATGAATTCTGAGTTAATAATCTTGCTATCGGAACCAAAAACAGAACGATGATAACGCCAATAAAGAGTTGAATTGAAGCTGCAGGAATTTGTATGCCAGGGAAAATTGTTCTATCCAATGTAGCTCCTTGTTTTGTGAACAAAGTGCTAACCTGTGCATACACTATAGCATACGGCAAGAGTGTAGTCCATATTGGAATAAGCCTTACCAGTGCCTTGGCTTCTTCAACGTCGGTGACACTACACAACTTCCCATTTACTGATGAAGTTGCAAGTAAGGCTTTGTTGAGAAACCTTCAACAACAGACAAAAATATAATGTGATTATTTATCAACAAGAAGATTTGCATGCCACCACTTAGTAGAAATAATTGAGCATTATCTTTGATCCTAAGAGATTAAAGATTCAAATCTCATCATTGTTATTCTAAAACACAATGTGTGAGCAATTTTCTTTGAATTTAAACCTCCAAAATACTACTACTAATAATAATAATAATAAGATTTGTTCAGCCTAGTAAAACTTTAATTTGTTCCTGCTAAATAGAATATGAATTTTCCAATAGACTGTACACAACCTTCAACTTGAAATTGAGATCAGACTTTATGTAAGATATTTCCCTTATGGACACAATTAGTTAGATAAAACATTTTGAAAATTAAAAATCTTGTTTCTTACTAATTAGATTTGTCAGACTTATGAGTTTTACTTTACTTTTTTGTGTTCAATACGCTAAAAGGAGTGACAATGAAAAAAAAAAAATCTCATCATAAATGCATGCATTAAAAGTATATGTTTCTTTCTCTTACTTGAATTGTTGAGAACTTTGTAGAGGCAAAATTTGTGGAGCTTCCTCTAATTCACAAGGCATCATCCAATTAGTACTGGAAGCACCTTTCCAATTCCTAAAAGCTGCGACAAACACTCCGCAAATTCTTGCTAATGGGTTGTGCTCATTCTTCCTTTTAGCATTATACCTGTAAGCCTTGGTTCCAAGCATAAAAACGACCATTGTAGAAGCCATGAATGCACACAGGATCCCAAAAGCGACTGCCCAGTTGAGATTATCTTGGATGTAGGTCAATACCGAAGTCGTTAGAGTAATTCCAATGGATATAATGAAAAACAACCAGTTGAAAAAGGAGCTTTTGGCTTTGCTCTCCTTTGGGTTTGTTTCATCAAATTGATCAGCTCCAAATGCCTGAACACAAGGCCTGCCTGCACCTTGTCCTAAAGCTAAAAGATATAGAGAGAAGAAAAAAACGATCTTCTGGATCTGAGGAGGAGAACATGCATTGGTGCTATCATTGTTTTGGCAAGCAGAATTGTTGCGAGAAGTTAGTAGAGCTGAGAGAGTCAACAAGCCTAGAGCCTGTTATAATTAAAGCATCAGGAGCTTATGATTAGTTGATTATCCTTCTTTCAAACACGATACAATTTTACTCACTACAACGAATCTTGGATTTTATAGCATCAAACCATGACATTCTTTTTTTGATGCAATAAAAAAGCTATCTATTGTAGCATTTTATATTTAACTTAATAACATATCATTATTAATAAATAATTAAATGCTATAACTTTCATATATTACAGGAAAGTACTCGCACTAATTTCTGCAGCTTTGCCAGATGCAATGACTTCAAGCATTTCTACTTTATCTATGAGATTTAACCAAATGCAGGGCTCAACTCCAACCAGTGTAATATTAGTGCAAATATTATTTTCAAACATTATCCCTCAACTAATCTTTAAAAAAATGGAGAGCGGTTTGCATCTAAGGTATAATTACTTTGAGACTAAAAAATTTCATTTAGTAATTCAATGCTAGTTACAGAAAGTCCCATTAGCTAATTAATGTTATTTAATACAATTTTTACTATAATAAATGCATAGAAAAATAATTTTCAAAAACCAAAATCAAATGGGTGTGTTTGTGTTTTTTTTTTTTTAATCTTTTCTATAGTTTTTCATCTTTTGCACTAACTCAAATACTTTTTCTTCATATTTTAAGTATTTTGAGGGATTGGCTATAGTATAAACAACAAACTTGTTTGTACCATACAAACACATTTGGCCGCCAGTTGGCAACCAAATAATGTTTATAAAACTTGTAGCAATCGGTTGCTGTAGATTAAAAGTAATAATTTTATAATAAATAAAATTAAAATAATATTTTAGTAATCAAATAATATATAAATATAATATTTTATTATGAAATATAGTATTATATAATATAGTTTGTATCACAGCGGTGTCCCAATTTTTATTTGCTTAATAATGAAACATTATTGTGAGTCATCCCAGATCAATTGTGTATATATATATATATATATATATATAAACCAAAGAGATATTAAAAAGGAAAAAATGAAAACAGATCAAATATTTATGTAAAGAATCAAATTATTTAGAAATGTAAAATGAAAACATACATTTAATAGTTGTCACACTACACAAAAAATAGATTTTCCTTTCAATTTATGGTGCGTTTACTTCACTTACAGAAATCGGAATAGGAATCGAAATGATCTGGAATCGGAATGACTTGAAATCGGAATGAAGTATCGGAATCATATAAGTTGTTTACTTCAACTACAGGAATCGGAATCGGAATTAATATTATTTTCATTAAACTGTTTACTTTACTTTGGAATCGGAATGAATTAATTATAAGTTACAAAAATATCCTTAATTAAAATTATGGATTAATTATAATAATGTGTAGTTTTTTATTATAATATGCTCTTTTTTTTAATATCAAATAAAAAACTACATATTATAATAAAAAAACTTAATATTATTTTAATAGTTTACTAACTTAGTGTGTAGTTTTTTATTATAATATGTAATTTTTTTTAATATTAAATAAAAAAACTATATATAATAATTAAAAAAAATTACATATTATTTTATTAGTCCACCATGATAATTAAGAAATTGGTGATGAAAAATTAATAGTGCGTAATTTTTTATTACAATATGTAGTTTTTTTTTTTTTAACATCAAATAAATAATTTTTTTTTATTTTTTTAAAAAGGGGTATAAGGGACATTTTATTTTGACAAAGGGAATGAGAATGAGATTCCCAAGTGTGTTGGGGGGAATGGGATTCCCATTCCACAACCCCAAATTGATGTGGGGTCCACATTTTCATTCCCATTACGGAATGGATTTTAAGCAAATAAACAACATCAATCAATCTCATTTCTCATTCCCTTTGTTTAATCTATGAAATAAACACACCATTATATGATTTCATATCATTTCTCAAAGAACACGAAAGACAACTAGCTAATGCAAGAATCATATATACGCGGATCTTACGTTTGACAGTTGTCACGCTCCACAAAAAATAGATTTTCCTTCTAATTTATTTGATTCCAGATCATTTTTCAAAGAACATGAAAGTCAACTAGCTAGCTAATGGCCACACACATGCTTTTGATGATATTTTCTGACTTCTTGCTTAGTGACCTGGTGACTAACCAATAAATTGAGAAAAAAACAAAGGGAAGGACGGCTTGGATACGATAACATGCGATTTTGTTGGTAACAACTAAATTCAAAGTATTTTTATTTTCCCCAGTTTACCATTCATTGTGTTATGGGAGTGATGGAGTGTTATTGGTGATGAATTTGCTTATACGAGCCTCGCTCATGATGAGTATCGGTTATCATCAAGCCTAAAAATTTAAATTAATAAGAAAAAACTCAACCATAATATGTTAAACACTCTCTACCATATAACATATGTAATGAAAAAATTTTCAGATAGAAAGAGAAGAGAGAGTTTGAACCAGGACCTCCAAACTCTGATATCATGTTAATTACTATCAGATCTAAAAATTTAAATTGATAGAAAATGATCCAACTATATTATTTAAAATTCGAGGTTATGATACGTTAACAATGAGTTTAAATTATGGATAAAACAAATCTTTTATATAATTGTCTCACAACTGATATAGTGAGACGGATCAATAAAATAATATTTTTTTTTTATCTTTTTTATTGATATTTTCTTTTTCTCTTATCTTTTTTATTAGTTTGTCTCACTACAGTAGTCCCATAGAAGATCTTTTCGGATGGATATGCCTCTTGAAGTAATTAGTAATTTTCTTTTGAAGGATAAGCCAGGCCCGCCAGGTTTTAGACTTAATTATTATGGGTTGGCTACTGTTTCTCAAGTTTAGGATCCTAATTCCTAAAAATAGTTATCTTCAAGATAATAATTCTACGATATTAACAAAAAAAATTTCTATGTAGCTTAGTGATCGAAACACTTATTCCTTTGGTACAATAATATTTATATATAATTCGAATTGCAACATCATAAATAGTGTTAAAAAAAAAAAATTCCAAATGCTAGAGATGCGGGTGTCCTAAATCTACTTTCTTAGAACATCTCCAATGCAAGTATGGATTGTGAAAAAATGGAATGCCACATAGGATAAATTGATAAAGTGTTAAAATTAAATTCTCTAATGCAAACTTCTATAACCACTATCAAGCTGACGTGACAAAAAAAAAAATAGAGGCTATCAACCTCAATATCTATTTCTAGAAAGCCTCATTGACAACCATGTCAGTAATAAATAATTGAAACTTTCATAAAATAATTTTTTATAATAATTTACTTTAATTATATATTATTCTTTGATTATTCATCATTGAAATGAATAAAATAGCATTGGAAAGCCTTTTTAGACTTGAATGTCTATCAATTCATATTTATGTCACATAGGATGTACATTTCATTGACATTAATGATATATCCATTTTTTTTAAAAGACAATTCACATTTGCATTGGAGATGCTCTAAGGCTATCGATCGAACATAATTAAATTGGGAGCTCAAACCCCAAATGATCCAACAATTTCGCTATATTTATTTACCGTACGTTTTGTCTTTTATTTGGCATATAATGATTGGTTTATTTGTTTTAATCTACATATTTCTGCATGATTTTATTGTCTGAAACGAAAAAGAAAAGAGAAGCGAATATGGTTCATTCCTGTTGACGTCAAAATCTGGTCAGATAAGCCGGATCTCTAGTCAACGAGATTCTTGAGCCCAATGCCGCAGATCAACCAGGAACAGAACAAAAGCAAGAAAACATAGGCAAAAAGGAAGAAGAAAAGAGGCAGAGGAAGGAGAAAAACACATAAATCTACGTGGTTCGGCCCTTAAGAATGACCTACGTCCACGGCGCCTCCACTGTTGGTGGCGGCAGTCACTTTTATTGCTGCATTTTCTGGGTACAGAGAGAGAGAGAGAGCAGAGAAAAAACCACCGTCCCCATTTACTAAGATTTTGCTCCTATTTATAGAGAGAGGGGAGGTGCTACAGTAATAGAAAAACATTAAATGCATAATACAATTTCCAAAGCCTACTGTCAAAAAGTCTGAGTCTTCTGACTCTTCCCATGCTGCAGTAGTTGAGTAAATCACGCTGTTATTGATCTGAAATGGTTAACCGTGCAGGTCACGTTATCACACGAGCTAGAGCTGCTCTGGGCGACCTAGAGCTCATCCAAAACGACCTGAAGATAGCTCAGCGATCTGAAGTATCTCAGCGACCTGAAGATAGCTCAGCGACCTGAAGATTTGGAGGAGCTCACGACCTCACAACCTGAAAGAGCTCACGCGAGGAGTTAGAGCCTGGTAAATTGGGCTTCTGGGCTTTTGGGCTTTTACCAGCCCATTTGGGGTATCCCAAAAACACATATAACACAAGCCCCCCAGCTCCTAGTTCGTTCTACGGACTGGGAGCTTGAACTTGCTGGTAAAAGCTATTGTGCATAAGACCTTGTTGTCTCGATGAGATGGAGAAATACTGGAAGCATGTCGCTGATCTGCTTCGCGATGAGGTCTACTAGGCATTTGCTTCATCTGAGTTTCCTGTGGACTCAAAAGTAAAAAATATTAGTAATAACAAACATCTCGCGATGTGCCGATGGGGCGTAGGGGCCCGTGGCACGGCGAGAGGTGAACAGATAGATATATATATCCCAGCTATGCTCAAAAAAGGCCGTAACTTGAGCTGTATATAATGAAAGTTATCGAGGTCGTAACCTCAGCTATGCTCTAAGGGTTTTAGACCGAGCTGTACAACGTAATGCTGACTAGGCTGACCGATTAGGTAGTTTGGAGGCCTGCTGGTCTGCATACCTTTTGGCCATATCGCGTCCAAGACTGCTGATAAGTCCACGGGAGACTGTTGCTCCGTCCGGAGCGTTACGAGCTCACAGGACGCGACGGTTCCGTCCAGGACTGCTGATAAGTCCACGGGAGACCGTCGCTCCGTCCAAAGCGTTGCGAGCTCACAGGACACGACGGTTCCGTCCAAGACTGTTGATAAGTCCACAGGAGACCGTCGCTCCGTCCAGAGCGTTGCGAGCTCACAGGACGCGACGGTTCCGTCCAGGACTGTTGATAAGTCCACAGGAGACCGTCGCTCCGTCCAGAGCGTTACGAGCTCACAGGACGCGACGATTTCGTCCAGGACTGCTGATACTCGGAACCGGACCCTTTCACCTCTAACGCCTTCCATGGGACCCTCAGGCATAGGCAGGGCGCTGATGCTCGAAACTGGACCCTTTCACCTCTAACGCCTTCCATGGGACCCCTCAGGCATAGGCAGGGCGCTCGCGAACCTGATCAATAAGAGGAAGCACAGCGCATAAAGTATATGATAGGAGCTCAGAATGTTATCGTACATATAATATGCCTCTACAGCGAGGATGAAATAGTGGTATGTTCATGCTTGTTGTTCGGGAGCTCGTGGTTTAGCTGGTTGAGGGCTCATTGAGGTTAAGAGCTTGAACTGAGCATCCTGAGACCTGAGAACTCATACCTGCGAGCTGGGAGCTGAAAGTTTGATCTGCGAGCTCAACCTGAAAAATGGGAGCTAAAGGCTTGACCTGCGAGCTCAACCTGAAAAATGGGAGCTAAAGGCTTGAACTGCGAGCTCGACCTGAAAAATGGGAGCTAAAGGCTTGAACTGCGAACTCGACCTGCAAGCTCAACCTTAGAAACGGGAGCTGAAAGCTTGACCTGCGAGCTCAACCTGAAAAATGGGAGCTAAAGGCTTGACCTGCGAGCTCAACCTGAAAAATGGGAGCTAAAGGCTTGAACTGCGAGCTCGACCTACGAGCTCAACTTTAGAAACGGGAGCTGAAAGCTTGACCTGCGAGCTCAACCTGAAAAATGGGAGCTAAAGGCTTGAACTGCGAGCTCGACCTGAAAAATGGGAGCTAAAGGCTTGACCTGCGAGCTCAACCTGAAAAATGGGAGCTGAAAGCTTTACCTACGAGCTCAACCTTAGAAACGGGAGCTGAAAGCTTGACCTGCTAGCTCAACCTGAAAAATGGGAGCTAAGGGCTTGACCTGCGAGCTCAACCTGAAAATTGGGAGCTGAAAGCTAGAGCTGAGCACTTCGTCTCTGATGCAGCTCTTGAAGGCCCCCTAGTCAGTAAGACTGCCGAAGCTAGCTGATGGGAGGTTGGAGAGAGCTCGTTTTGGGCGAGCTGACTTTCAGCAGCATTGCCCAGGAATTCTGGTTCACCTGCGATTGCTGCGCTAAAGCTCTTAGTCTTTCTTCCCCTTGCCATGGCTGCCTGAAAATCTGGAGAAATCTGCAGTTGGGCCCTCCTTCTAGCGCCAAAATGTTGACGTCAAAATCTGGTCAGATAAGCCGGATCTCTAGTCAACGAGATTCTTGAGCCCAATGCCGCAGATCAACCAGGAACAGAACAAAAGCAAGAAAACATAGGCAAAAAGGAAGAAGAAAAGAGGCAGAGGAAGGAGAAAAACACATAAATCTACGTGGTTCGGCCCTTAAGAATGGCCTACGTCCACGGCGCCTCCACTGTTGGTGGCGGCAGTCACTTTTATTACTGCATTTTCTGGGTACAGAGAGAGAGAGAGAGCAGAGAAAAAACCACCGTCCTCATTTACTAAGATTTTGCTCCTATTTATAGAGAGAGGGGAGGTGCTACAGTAATAGGAAAACATTAAATGCATAATACAATTTTCAAAGCCTACTGTCAAAAAGTCTGAGTCTTCTGACTCTTCCCATGCTGCAGTGGTTGAGTAAATCACGCTGTTATTGATCTGAAATGGTTAACCGTACACGTCACGTTATCACACGAGCTAGAGCTGCTCTGGGCGACCTAGAGCTCATCCAAAATGACCTGAAGATAGCTCAGCGACCTGAAGTATCTCAGCGACCTGAAGATAGCTCAGCGACCTGAAGATTTGGAGGAGCTCACGACCTCACAACCTGAAAGAGCTCACGCGAGGAGTTAGAGCCTGGTAAATTGGGCTTCTGGGCTTTTGGGCTTTTACCAGCCCATTTGGGGTATCCCAAAAACACATATAACAATTCCTAAATAAAGAAATTAACAAAAATTATGAAAGATTATCTTTAAGGGAAAAAAAAAATCTCTATAAAAAAAAAAAATGTAAGTTTAAACTTCTACACAATCCATGTCATTTGATAGTTGCAACACCAACAAAAATGTTAAATCTAAATTTAAATTTCAATAACCATCACAATAAAGAAAATCTTTATAGGCTGCATAGTGTGGACTTCGAAAACTTTATGACCAAGATATCAACTTTGATTGTTTGTATGTAGAGAAATATGTGATTCTAGAGAGTGAATGAGAGTTGGGTCAAGTTCTATCATGTAAAAGAGATGATAGACAAAGAGATGGAGAAGAAAGAGGGTGGTGATGCATCAACTATCATTAACAGTAAAATTGAAAGTTTTCAATTTTATGTAACATTAAAAATTAATTAAGCGATATAGAAGTAAGTGGAGAGTAGAGGTGGCATTGTGGGGTTGTTAATGGTGGCAAAATTACCTTATTCGATCCAAATCTAGAGAAACCAATCTATTCGAGGCGGGTTTGGGGCAAAAAATAGTTACCCATTTAAGGCACAAGTTGAGTTTGGGTGGTACACCTCAAAAAATCGAGATCAAATTTAGGATGAGCCGATTCGGACCCAATCCGACCCCGTGCCTTCCCTGTATGTAACATTAAAAACTTAATAACTTAAGTTTTCTTTGTTGTTATAGGTTTGTATTCGAAAACAAGCAATTGAGATGGATTTTGGCATCAAGTTTTATAATGTTTTCTCTTGTTTTTATTTATTTAGTGTTTGTGATGAAACTTGGTTATACTGTTGTTATTATTTTGGTATTTGTGACTATATATTATCAATATTTTGGATTGTATAATGAAATTTTATTGTGAATGTAACAAGTATTTTGATATTTGTAATGAAACATTTGTAATATAGCAAGTAAAGTATTTGTATTTAAAAAATTTGTGTATTTTATAAATTTTTGATTAATAATTATATATATATGATATTATATTGTAGTTAAATTAAACTATTGGAAGTTTAAATGTGTTTTTTTTTATATATTTATTTTTTTATATTAATTATATCATTAATTGAAAAATTAAATCGGAACAACAAGTTGGATTTAGGGTAAGTTTCTTCAATCAGATTAGGGTTTAGGGTGGAAAAATATAGATCCTTGTGGAGCATGGGTAAGGTTTGAAGCATCTCTAGATCAGATTTTGGGTGGACCGACTCAGATCCAATCCGACCTGTTGCCATCCCTAAGATTGGAGCCACAACATTTTTTATAAAATATACCTATATAATTACCAACAAGTCCTTCAATTATATAAATATATATATTATTCTCCCTTTAAATATTATATATTTGTTTCTTGGCCCTTCTAAATGTCTTTAATTAAATAGGTTTTTTGGACTTCACCCCTGATGGAGAGGCTCTACATGTTGTTTCTTTTGTAAGACTATCAACACAATAAATATATATATTTCAAAAAAAAAAAGAAAATAGAAGCACTTTCTCATAACTAGTTTCATTTAACATCTTCTCACTGTAATAGGTTAAAATTACAGTTCCTAATTCGGTTTTGACTATAGAATTAGGTTTACAAGACACTAGAAATCTGTTAAAAAGCTCAGGTGACCAAAGGAATGGTTTAATAGAGGTTAGATATGAGAGGTTTAAGGATCAATAATATCTCTTTCAATTTGTGTAGGGTTTCAATATGTGTGTATTCATGCCTTCAAGTTGACGAAAGCCACCTTTTATAGGCCTCAAGCCCCCCATATCAGTCACCCACGACTTGCCTCCTACACAAATTTCTCCACTCTCAAATTCATGCAGCACATCCACCTTTCTTGCATGAAAATGAAGAACGTGGACTCGATGTTAACTGCTTCATTCTTCGATGGACCACCATTAAGTTCTTAGGCCGTCTTTCATTTCGGACTTTAGACCACCAATACTTGCATGAAGCCTCATTGCACTTTGGGTTGCCATTCGCCGTTTGGGCTTTAGCTTTTGAAGTCGTTTACTTCCCTATCTCGGTTTCTATCTCCCTCTCTCTTGGCCTTTCACAGGCCCAATATTATCAGTCTTGTGACATGTGCATGATCCAAGTGTCCTGCATTGTGGGGAAGACCTGGTCATATTAACAGTTATTATTAATTAAGTTTGTTAGATTGAATAAATTAGATTGTTAGGTTGTGCCTTAGTGGCATCTTGTTCTGATAAGTGTGTTGCAAAGAATCAGGCACCACTTACCATTTTCTCTATTATTTTGCTTAATTGATAGGTTGTCAGTTATTTTGTTTAACTATGTAACTCATTCAAAGTCTCGGCCTATAAAAGCTGGTGGCAAGTGATTGTTGAGATCATGATGATGAAATACATTATTGACAATTATCCTCTCTATTCTACTGCTTCTTTCTATCTTTTCTAAATTCTTCTTATGTATTTTTCAGGATCGAAAAAATACATAACAATGGTATCAGAGCCTTTAAGTCTACCTTTGTGCTAGGCTCAACATCTAGAAACCTCTTCTCTCTTATCTGCTACTTTGTTCTTCTTCTTCCCCAAATTTCTTTCAGTCCTAATTGTGTCCCAATTAGTTCATATAAGATTGGTATCAAAGACCACAACAACCAACTTTCCCAGTAAATATCATTGTTTAAAAACTCGGCCGAGTTGGCCGAGTTCTCGTCGCTCGGTCGGTTTCGGATCCGAGATCCTCCAGATCGATGGCTAAATTAAGTTCCTGTGCCAACTTCGCCCAACTCGGCATTACTCAACTTGGCCTTTTTTTTTTTTTTTTTTATCAAAACGATGTCATTTTGGTCTGTGGAAAATCGGCCCAACTCGGGCCGACTTGACCCAACTCAACCCGACTCGGACCAACTCGGGCCGACTCGGACTCATTTTTTTTTCCTTCATTTTGTTTTTTTTTTTTTTTTGTTTTTTTGTTTTTTTTGCTTTCAAGTTTCACTACTCTTTTATATTTTTTTATGTATATTTATTTAGGGTCGAATGATGAATTGATGATTGAATATTGATAGATTAATAGATTATACAAACTATATTTATTTAGGGTTTTGAAATAAAAAGTGGAGAGAGCGATGACATAATGAAGCCATTTTTTTTTTTTTTTTTTGAAATGAAAAGTGCATAAGTAAACAGTGTGATGGAAGGTACAAATGGTGAATGACGACCGATCGAGATCGGTCGATGAACGACGAAGGGTTTGGAAGTTTAAATATATATATATTTTTAAAATTCGTTTTGATTAGTTTGATTTAATCTACTCTTATTAGTTTTTAAATATTAAACCAATCTGACTTGAATTCAAAATCAAGAGCTTTTCGTGTAGATCAAATTTTGAATGTTTTTCGTTGAAATGGGCAAAACTTCATAGACTAGGTGTCACGTCACTAGTAAGCCATATGTTTGTCCACCCATACTTATAATCTCATTTTCACTATTTAAATGGTGTAGGCGTGAGTCGATTAAGTGGAGACATTTTCCTAATCTGAAAAGTGGCATGAAGTCCTGTCCATCGCGTCCCATAAAGTCCTATCATAGTTGAAAAAAATTATACATAAAATACGTCATGTCTCTTTGGATATTTTTTGTGGGACAGCGTGTGGATCCTTCTTCCTGAAGTAAAGCATGTGGCTCTTCAAGTCTAGACAAACCGTTTTGTGCTTTTCACTCATTTCAATTACAAGCAACAAAAACAAATGGCCACGACCTCCAATCGTCCAGGCACCGAAACAGAAATTCTGCTTTTAGAAAACACTTCCACTCGCGTCAATGGCTACGTTGACTACAAAGGTGGACCGATTAACAGATTCAACTCCGGTGGCTGGAAATCAGCCTCCTTTATTATAGCTGTCGAAGTTGCAGAGAAGTGTGCTTATTTCGGGATTCTCTCCAACCTTATTTCGTATTTGACGGGGCCGCTTGATCAGTCCACGGCAACAGCGGCAGCCAACGTGAATGCCTGGTCGGGCACGGCAGCGCTGCTTCCGCTTCTAGGTGCATTTGTGGCCGATTCTTTTCTCGGACGGTACCGTGCCACTTTTTTATCCTCTCTTATCCACATCTTGGTTAGTCTCTCTTTCGCTCGTTAATTTGGAAATTATTTTAATTTTTTTTTTTGATATTTTAATAATATTCTTTATATTTTTGTTATTTTTATTGATGAATATATTGTTAAATTTAGATCCCATTATTTTCATTCAAATCAATATTTACTTATTTAATTAATGTTGATGTGTAGATTTTCTAATCCTTAAAAACATTTCACACTAAATAAATCAAAATCACGTTGAATTACAAAAGGAAAAATCCATATATATGCATGAAAATTATAATAAGTGAGTTTTCATTTTAAATTTTCGGTTAAAATCATTTGATCCTCTTTATATATATATTTAATTATTATTTTTTCATATATAATAATAATGAAAAAAACAAAATTAATACATGTAAAAAAACATCATTACTTTACGTGAGTGTTATTTCACGGGTCAGGTAACAACTAAAGTCAAAATAAAATTGTAAAATTCATCATTACTGTATATCAGTGTTACTTTAAAGCTAAGCAACATCTAAAGTCTCCATCAAGTACAAATAAAAATCTCCGAAGACTTTTCAACTTCATCTAAAGTAGTACTGCTGTAAAGTAATGTCGAATATATATATATATACAAACTTGATTGACTGGTTTGGGAATGACCCACACAATAATTTTTTGGAGAAAAAAAAGGCATTTGACTTTGGAAAATAATTTTTCTCCATGTATCAATTATGGTCCACTCTAACAAACATCAATTTGTATGTCAAAATGTTCGGTGAGTCTAAAAAATAAATAATTTTTGTAGTTTTCCGACACCCATTTGCGCTTGGTTGGAACTGAGTCTAGAGTTGATTGAATCTCAAAATTACGGTAGCTATGTTCTATGTCATTGCATTGGTCTAGTTAAATATTTACCGTAATGGGTATTCATGTATTCATTCAAATATATATATTTACGAGAGTATTCATTCAATTTGAATAATAATAAAGCAAAATTTATCATCATTATTTAGGGTCTTAATTAGTTATATATATTTATGAGAGTATTCATTCAATTTGAATAATAATAAATCAAAATTTATCATCATTATTTAGGGTATTAGTTAGTTAAATTGGCAAATTCTTTAGGAGGTTTTGCATTTAAGTCACCCTCATATTAGGATGGGAGGATTATGATTTATATTCATTTTAATAAAATAGAAGTTTAATTACAAAATTCATCATCATAATTAACAATTTTTTTTAAAGTTAAAGTATGATATAATATATATATAAGCTACACTTTTAAAAAATTTATCTAAATTTATTATCCAAATAATGTGATAAATTTATTTGTTATTATCATATTAATTTTCGGATAATATATTAATGATGTAAGAGAATATATATATAGTATGATATAATATATATAGTTAGAGTAGTGATAATAAGTAAGAGAATTAGAAATTTTCCAGCAAGCATAGGCAGATAGGTTTTGTTGGGATCATGTAACATAGACAACTGTTGTCATTGCATTATTGCATAGATGTCTAGATCAAATTACAATTGCTTATGTTACCTGTGCAACCGCTTTTGCTATTTAAATTCAAACTGAATTAAGATTTCAACATTCTATAGTCCCTTTAAAATTATGTATGGTTTGAATGATAGATGGGAATCAGGATTCTGTCCTATACTGATCTTTGTGCTGAATATAAAAGATCTGATTATATATGTTATCAATAGTTGAGATAAATTCTTTTTATTTTTGTTTTTGTTTTTTTTTTCATTAGATGTTATAATTTTTAAGTATGGTTTGTTATCTTTAACTCTCTGTGCTCGGTACAAAGATCAGTAATGAGGGAAAAACTTGATCTGATCTGATGGGTAATCAGCTAATCAGCTTTTGATACATTAATTTGCGTGTGACAGGGTCTAGGCTTGTTGACTCTCTCAGCTCTGCTAACTTCGCTCAGCAATTCTGATTGCCAAAACGAAGATAGCACCAAGTCATCATGTTCTACTCCTCTGATCCAGAAAATCATATTTTTCTTCTCTTTATATCTAGTAGCGTTTGGACAAGGCTGCGGCAGGCCTTGTGTTCAGGCATTTGGAGCTGATCAATTTGATGAAAGAAACCCAAAGGAAAGCAAAGCCAAAAGCTCCTTTTTCAACTGGTTGTTTTTCAGTACATCCATCGGAATTATTCTAACAATTTCTGTCTTAACCGACATCGAAGACAACCTCAACTGGACAGTTGCTTTTGCAATTCTCTGTGCAATTATGGTTTTTGCAATGGTGGTTTTCATGCTTGGAACCAAGACTTATAGGCATAGTGCTAAAAGCAATAATGAGCAAAACCCATTTGCGAGAATTGGTAGGGTGTTTGTTGCAGCTTTTAAGAATCGGAAAACTACTTCTAGTAATGACTTGGTGATGCCTTGTGAATCAGAGGAAGCTTCACAAATCTTGCCTCAACAAAGTTCTCAGCAATTCAAGTAAGAAAAAAAAATACAACTTGCTACCATTTTCGTTTCTAAAAATTAAATTCACCAAAATGTGTTATTATACATATTGTGTGCATAATGAAAATAAGATTTAGATTTTATTAATATTACGATGTTTTTACCTTTTATTTATAGAAGTATTTCAAATGAGGTCAGATCTCAATTTCAAGTTAAAAGGTGGCGTACAATCTATTGAAAATACATCACTTTTTATTTATTTATTTTTTGGGGGCTTGAATATAACTTTACTAGCTAGGGAAAACTAGTCTTCATGTTACTTACAGGGTATCTACTCGCATTATACTTTGTTTGGTGTTGAAGGTTTCTCAACAAAGCCTTGCTAGCAACCTCATCAGAAAATGGCAAGTTGTGTAGTGTAACTGACGTTGAAGAAGCAAAGGCATTCTTAAGGCTTATTCCAATATGGACTACACTCTTGCCATATGCTATAGTGTATGCACAGCCAACCACTTTATTTACAAAACAAGGAGCTACAATGGACAGGACATTTTTCTCAGGCATACAAATTCCTGCAGCTTCACTTCAACTCTTTATTCCCATTACCATTGTTCTCTTCATTCCAATCTATGACTGCATATTCGTTCCGATAACAAGATCATTGACTCAGACTTCCTCCGGAATTACGATGCTTCAGAGAATAGGAACTGGAATGGTTCTATCAGTCTGTTGCATGGTAGTTGCAGGTTTGGAAGTACCCTTCCATTCTTTACATATTTGCTTTGCAGATCTTCTAGTCTGTATTGAACATGTCATTCTAGTTTAATAAAATCATATCAAATTTCTAGTTTAATTTACATGATATGATTCTATCGAATAAATGTTTTATAATACATATATCATATGAGAGTACGGAACGTAGACATGAAAAAAAGTGTTAATATTTGTGTTTTGTAAATTCTACTTTACAAAAACAAATGAAAAGATCAATTTTAAAATAAAGTTTAGAAGTCTCTCAATTAAGTTTAAGTGTTTTTGAAGAAAAAATGTTTAAAACTCAGAAAGTACTTTTTAAAAGAGCACGTAACTATTCTTTTAATTAAAAAAATAAATAAATAAAACCTTTTGAAAATGTGTTTTTAAAGAAATTGCTTTCAACAACAATTAGCATTTTTTGACGTCCCAAATCGAAGTAACTCATTTTATCTTTTGCTTTGAAGTTTACCCTATTTGTCACTTTCTGAAAAGCTATAATGGTTCTACAGGTTTTGTGGAGATGAAAAGGCTTAAAATAGCAGCAGAATCTGGACTAATTGATGAACCCAATTCAACAATTCCAATGAGTGTATGGTGGTTGGTTCCTCAATATGTGCTTTTTGGGCTCTCAGATGTATTCACCATTGTTGGACTTCAGGAATTCTTTTACGATCAAGTTCCAAAAGAATTAAGAAGTGCAGGTCTCTCCCTGTATTTAACCGTAATTGGGGTCGGGAGCTTTCTAAGCAGCTTTTTGGTCTCTACCATAAATGTAGTAACCAGTGCAAATGGAGGAGTCAGTTGGTTTGCTAATAACCTCAATGAGGCACATCTCAATTATTTTTACTGGTTACTTGCTGGGCTTAATCTTGTAGGGTTTGCTACCTACCTCTATTTTGCCAAATCTTATATCTACGATAGGTAAATTACTATTTTTAAATATTAGTTTAATTTAATTTTTCTTCATGTATTTCCTACCTTTCTTTCTTTTGATTCCCGTATAGATACTCAAATGGGTTGACATGGCCTTACATTAACATAAGCGCTTCTCGGGTGTCATCTCTTATTTGCCAATGGGATATTCCGAGATCATATTAAGTATAGGGTTCATTGATATAAGATAGAGATGGAGGACAATTCTCAAACTTCGATATATGTTGGGGGTGTATTCAAGTTTATTGGAGTTTAATGATTTTTTTTTTTTTAATGATATATCTTGATGAAATTCCCATATTCTATAAATTCTATATTGATTGTTTTAGAATTTTCTAATAAATCCAATGAAATATCAAGAAGAATTGTAAAATTTATCATAAATTTTTTTTTTTTCATAAAAATCATTTTAAACTTCATCCAAATTCATCACTTAATAAATAAAATCTATAAGGTCAATTACTTTTTGAATATACCTTGAATTTATTGGTATCATATACATCTTAATTGAATACATATAGATTTTAATGGAATCCATTTAAATATGGATTAAATACACTCAAACTTTTAAAATCTTTTAAATTTTAATGAAATTTTAAATTGAATACATATTAATTAAAATGAGACGTTGAACTTGAAGTATGAATATCAATAGTAGCATTTGACTTGCTTTATTAATCATTGTCTTTTTTATTGAAAGAATGAAGCATATTTCATTTATTCTTTGCATTATGATCTACAAAAATAACAACTAAAACTCGACAAGGTCAGTGCGAAAAAAACTAAAAATTGAGGTTATGCTTATAATGTTGTCTCTATGACTTAAAAACTAACCGGAGATGTATTTGCAATCATGTCAATCTTAAAACAAATTAAAAAAAAAAAAAAAATCCATCGAGATTAGTCGAGATGACCAATAACTAATAGTTATTAAATTGATGGTTACAAGAAAGTAGCTAGCATGACCATATTTTTTAACACTTACACCTTATGGTTAAAGGACTGTCGAAATGAATAATTAATAGTGCGATTTGAAGAACTACACTCACAATCAAGAGACAACAACTCCAATACTCATCACACCAGACGGTTTAATAGAACAAAGATGTGACTAAAATTCTTGATCTTTGAAGGTAAAAAGGCTATTCAACCACTCCTAATAAATGAACAGTGTATAGCTAGCATAACACTTGCAAACAAGGGAAGAAGAGTGCGGAGGCTAAAGGTGATCCCGGCTCCACCCTTGCCTTCACGATTTTTAGAAAAAATATATATATACAAATGTTTATAGTTTTTAATTATGGATTATTAGTTTAAAATATATGTTGTTTAAGTATTGTAAGTACTAATTTTTTGATAAAAATAATTGTTATAAAGTGTACATATTATACTAATGTCAACTTAATATTTTTATGTCTTGAATCTAATCAAATTCAAGTAAATTAAAAATTACTTGTTTAAACATAATTAGTTCACACTTCTTACATAAATACACTCATTTCCCTCTGTATTAATAACTAAACAATTGATTTTGATTGAATTCTCATTACTTTTAATTTTTTGACAATTTTTAATGTAATTTCTCTATTTTTATTTTAATTTATCATTTTTCTTCTAGATGTATGGTTTTCAAAGAGATTAGTTAAAAGATTTAAATTTATTTGAGACACAAAAATATAAAAGAGGTATATATTATTGAAGGTTTAGCACAACTAATTTTAACTTTTATTCTTTAGATGAAACTAACACATATCAATTTAAAATTTTTAATAATTCTAATTTTAAATTATGATATAAATTTATATACATAATTTATTAGGTGTATCGCGGTCCCAGTTGCTGTCTTGCGGTTCCGCCCCTACTTGCAAGCAAACATTTAAATAATTTACAGAAATTTAAAATAAAATTTTCATTTTGATTCCTGAAATTTTGGAAACTGTAAGATATTTAATCATCTATAAAAAACAGTTTCATCCTCCCTAAAGTATCCCAAAGCACTTAAAAAATATCTCTTCTATAAGTCAATTGACGGTCAAACGAGATACAAAGCGTATAAAGATATTTTCACCCCTTGAGGGTGGTCATAATCGCTTAATTACCACTTTACCCTAATAAAACAATCATATTATAATGTAATTTGATTAAAATACCCCTAAAGTATTTACTTTAAGTCACAATATTAAGCAGCCCAATTTTAAAGCATATAATATAAAATTAAAGTATATCATTATTATAATATTAATTTTCAAAAAAATAAAAAATAAAAAATTTTGTGGATCACCAACCAACGGTAGAATTTTTTTGAAAAATAAAAAACAAATTAGAAAGGAAAAAGGAAAAACAAATTTTAAAAGATTAAAAAAATAATATTTGGGTTGAAGCTATGAGTATCTACGTTCGACTAGATATTGTCAAACCCAAATCATATCATATTGAAGATCTAGGTGAGCCCAAATCTTCAACATTTGAGTTCACCCATCTCATCCTTCGATATCTCTATAATGCACCTCGAATCAATCTAACACCACCTCAACCTGAAATCACCCATCAACAACCATCCATCACCCTTAATCCGTATACTTTCAACAATATCATCATCATCATCATCATCCAATGCCTAACAACCGCAAACTTCAAACACCAATTAGACCTTAAAAAACAACCCAAACAATTCACAAAAATACAAAAAAAAAAAAGAAAATCAGATTGTCTTAGTTTTTTATCTAGGTTTGACGAACTCAAATGCAAGTGTTTTTACTTTGGGTTTATTAAACCCAAATGGTAAACTCGATCATTTAGGTTTGTCGAACCCAAATGATGAAGATGATTTCGGGTTCATTTTTTTTTTTCATTGATGATAGTAGATTGATGTTGATGATCGTCAGTTTGATGATAATTTGTTGAAGATGATGGATGGATGATGATTAAGGTTGTTGATGAACTGGGTGATGGACATGAAAGA
Source organism: Dimocarpus longan (assembly GCA_022984855.1). Taxonomy (NCBI): domain Eukaryota; kingdom Viridiplantae; phylum Streptophyta; class Magnoliopsida; order Sapindales; family Sapindaceae; genus Dimocarpus; species Dimocarpus longan. Next base: position 26,340,551 of record CM041018.1, on the reverse strand, counting down.
AGATAGGTGAAAGAGTGAGGGGCATATTTGTCCTTTCAACAAGTACTTTTATTTTATTTTATTTTTTATTTTTAATCTTGTCATACACAAGTTATAATCATATTTCTCCTAGCAAAATATCACATTTGTCCTTCCTATCCAACCTTCATATCCCCCTTAATCGTTAATTGATTAAGGAAAGAAATTTTTTTAAAGTGTTTTCAATATCTTAGGAATGATGAGAGCTGTTTTTAAAAAATATTTAAAATCTTAATAGTTTTCCAAACTTCAGAGACAGAAAATAAAATTTCCCCAAATTTAAATACATACACATTCGCGTGAGGGGTGTCGGTCAGCAGGAGCAACACAAAATGGTCATCTCTAGCCTTCCAACAACCGAAACACAAACTTTGCTTTCAGAAAACAATTCCACCGTAGACGGCTATGTCGACTACAAAAGCCGTCCGATCTCCAGATTCACCTCCGGCGGTTGGAGATCAGCCTCCTTCATTATCGGTAACCTTTTCAAAAAAAAAAAAAAAAATTCACTCTAATTATTATATAATTTCTTCAGTCAACAAAAACAAGCAACGATGAAAATTGAGGAGAACAATTCTGTGCCAGTGCAGCTGCGGAAATTGCAGAGAGGTTCGCGTACTTCGGCATCTGCTCCAACCTCATTTCGTACTTGACGGGACCGATCGGAGAGACGACGGCGGCTGCGGCGGCCAACGTCAACACCTGGTCCGGCGTGGCTCAGCTGCTCCCGCTTTTAGGAGCGTTCGTCGCCGATTCGTTCCTCGGACGCTACTGGACGATCGTTTTGGCTTCTCTCGTCTACATTTTGGTCAGTCCCTCTATCTATTTTTTTTTTTGTTTTCAGTTAAATTAATTGGTTAGTTTTTATATTATTTTATTTATAAACTGCAGATGATTGTAAGGTTAATTATTAGAATTAGTTGGATAAAATTAGTAATGGGATAAAATAGTGAACCTCGATGCCATTTTTGTTTTTAAATAATGGAAAGCAAATGCATATTTACTTATAATTTTTTTTTGGCAAGACATTTACTTATAAATTTGAATGTTATAAAGATCAACTTTAATTTTTGAAATATTCTAAGGGTAAATTTTAATGCTCTGTAATATTTATTTTTAAAACGTGCGGAGTAGGTAGGTTTAGTTTAGTAAAGCTAATAGGGTAATTTTCTCTTTTTAAAAGTGACACATCACTTTTATGTTTGTCACGTTTTATCGTTGACTTCTCTAATTTGTTTAGTGAGGGTGGGGCTTATCTTAATGAAAACATATTCACATATGAGAATAACTTGATAGAGTCCCTAATTTTGACGTTGTCTTTATTTGTTAGAGAAAAAATCATTTTAGTTCTTTAACTTTTGTTGACACTTATTTTTGGTCAACCCTGTTCTTCAAGCCCAATACCTGTGACACAACAAACCTCATACAATGCAAACAATATAGGATCAAAACACACAGGACACAGCAAGACTTTTACGTGGTTCGGCAAAAAACGATGGCCTACGTCCACGACAATTACCCTCTCTTGGTGTAATTGTATTTTTTATTTCACTCTGTCCTTTACCCTAAATTATATCTCCTATTTATAATGGAGATGTTATAATCAGAATAGGCTTGAGAATCTTACAGATAAGGCAAAAAATAATATACATTAATTAAGATAATATCTTCTGAGATTATCTCTCGTATATAGCAATTTCCTAGAATGTAGAGATTCGATTTGCATGCAAATAGGTAATTCGACTCCTTTCCCGTTTCGGATTGATTCTTCTTCCAGAAGGTCTCGGATTGATTCTTCTTCCAGAAGGTCAACTGGTCAATTTAAGTGTTTTGCCTGTTCAACGATCAGACAGCAAATTGAGCGAGCAGATATCTCCGAGCAAACGAGCAGACTTCTTTATTCTTTTGGCCGCCGAGCAGACGAACATATCTCCAGTCAGTAGGAATGTTCGAGCAGGTTATCTTTGTGCTTTTAACTTTCCTTTGACTATTTGACCAAGTGTCTTCTTGGCTCTTAATGGGCCTTCATTTTTTGGGCCTTTTCTTATTGCACCAAAAAATACCCATAACACAAGCCCCCTTGTTTCTGGTACACTTTTTGTACTGGAAACAATGTTCTTGCGCCTAGACTTGCGCCCAGAAAACTTTTAGTGAGATGTGAACCGTTGCTTTTCTTCCTTTTTGCCCTGTGTCAGTCCCCCAGGCGCTGACTACTTGTCACTCAACTGTCGCGCTCCTTACTGCATGTATTAAATGCGCGTCTTTTCAATAATTGCTCATGATGGCTCTTTCGGTTTTTTGCGCCTATTGCCAAACTTTGGCGACGATTGAAATGTCTTGATTTGCCGATTGGGATTCCGAAGCGTCAGCTATATATTACCCTTTGTCGTTCTCTTTTCGTCTTCTCTCTTCTGCCTTTGCAAACCCTGACGTTTTTGTCTGCTACCATTCTCCTGCATTCTCAAGGTTCTTTGTCAACGCCATCTTCAAGGTAACTCCTATTCTTTTCTTCTGCGATTATTATTTGCGTATCTGGGGCATGATTTCTTCTTTTTTTTTTTTTTTTTTTTTTTTTTTTTATATAGATACTTGTATTGTTGCTTTGAGTTGCTGTCTGTTTGTAATATCTTTTGCCCATCCAACTTTTCGCTCCAATAGCCCCCCTTGTGTTCATAGGAGTATCGTATCCGTATGTACTGAGTTCTGGTCTGCTTTCTGCGACCTGACACCCCTGTTGATTTTGTAGATGTCTGGTCGTAGTCGTCGCAGTCATAAGGTGGGATCCACTGATGTTGCCTCCGAGGAGGATCTTAGTGCTACCTCTCAAGGTGGTGGGGCTACTTCAGTCCCTTCTGAACACCATTCCTCCTCTGCTCGCGCACCCTTTTTTCATTATGAATCTTCCCTTGGCCTCAGCGACCTTGAAACCATCGCTGAGGGCTTCTCCTTACCTAAGGGCTGCCGAGCTATGGTGCCTAAGGCTTCTGACCATGCAGCTTTTCCTCCCAAGGGTTTCTTTGCCATTAGTCATCAACACATAGAAGCCGGTTTCAGGTTTCCGGTTCATCCTTACCTGGTCGCTCTTTTAAACGACCTTAACTTAGCCCCTTTTCAACTTACCCCCAACTCTTATGCTCATCTCACCGCTTTGGCTTCCATCTTTCTTAAAAACGACCTTCCTCCTCCTACCCCCGCGATGATCCATCACCTCTTTTTGTTTAGAAGTACTACGGGTCCGAAGGCTAATAAGAAGGATGGGTTTTATTATACTTCAGCCCGAAAATCTCCTTACAAAGTGAACCTTCCTCAAGGGATTGGAAAATCCAACGTAGGAGATTACAAGTCACGATGGTTCTACGCGTCGTGCTTATCATTGTCGGATTTAAAGAATTTTTCTTTTTGCCTTTCGCCCAGTAAGTATATTTGTCTCAGTTTTCCATCTTGTATTTCTGCTCGTTGCTAACATTTTTCTTTGTGCAGATGTCTCTAGGGGCGAGATTCCTCTATCCGATCAGGAGCTCTCTCTGTTAAATAAATTTTCGGATGTAAAGACACCATCCGACGATCAGACACCTTCCGAGCACCTGCTTCAATTTCATGGTCTCGCTCCTCCTGCCGACCAAGAATTATTGGACCCCGCTTCTGATTTAGGCTCTCGTGAGGAGAAAGAAATTCCTTCTGCTTTCGAAGCTTCCGGACAGGAAATTCCACATCCAGCGAATACTTCAGTTTCGGAAATGGTGAGGCTTCATTTCGAGCAGCCTTTACCCAGCCAGGCTCCTGCTCAGTCTTCTGCTCCCAAAGAGCCTGTTCAAGCGGCCGGAGGTTCTGGCTCTCCCCCTGCTGCTGAAGTCTCTCCAGAATCGCCTCCTCAACAGGGTTCTGTCGGTTCTCCTGCTCGCTCGATAAGGCATAAATCAGTGGCGAGGAAATCTTCGAACAAGAGTGCTCGTCGAGGGGATATATCTCAGCCTGCTCCGCCCAGCAGTTCCCCATCCGCCTCTACTCAAAATGTCGACAAGGGCAAAGGGATCGCCGATTCAGAAACTGCGGAACCGCCTCATAAACGCCAGAAAACAGCCGCGGCCGGTTCTGGTGCTGAGGAGCAGTCCCAAGAGTTTGATGCCGGGGAATATTATAGCGATCTTTTAGATCGCGTGCCCCAATTCCTTGGAGCGAGGAAGCCTGCCCTGTACAAGAAAGAAATAACGGGCGAACGGCTCATCAACTATTTGGGCTTCCACAGTACGCTTGTAAGTTTTACTTTTTTGCTGCTATAGTATCTCTTTCCATTTTTTCTGTACTAACAAATGCTTTGTCTCAGGCGTCCATGGCGTACATGAAACTTTTGCGGGAGATTGGGGACTGGCCCGAGGAGAAGGCCGCCATGGCAACTACCATCAATTCTCTGGAGGAAGAGAAGGCTAAACTGCAGGATGATCATGAACTAGAGCTGGAAAAAGCGCAGGGGGCACATCGTGAGCTGGAGCAGGAAATTGAGAAACTGAACAATCAGAAGAACGAACAGCGGGAGTCCTTGGAGAGGCAGGAAATACAGATTGCTTTTAGGGATAAAAAGATCGAGACATTGACGCATGATCTCCACTTTGCTCGGGAATCGGAGGAGAAGTTGAAAACTGAGAATAAGGAACTAAAGGGAGAACTGTCCTCGCATAAGCATAAAGCCGCGGAGGCCAAGATTGTTATGGAAGCAATGAGGCAGGAAACAGTTTCTCTCAAGGAACACATTGCTTCGGAGAAGGGACGTATCGAAGCCGCGGTTCGAGAGGCAGAAGAGAGGACAGGAAGTTTATTCCTGTATAATCTGTGGCTCAAGCGACCAGATGTGGACGTTTCGTTCTTTGGTCCAGACGCCGTGGCTGAAGTAAAGCTGTACGCTCAGCAGGAGAAACTTAAAGCCGGTCCTTCAGCTTCTTCTGCTGGTGCTGCCTCTGCTGATATTCCCAGCTCAGAATCTCCCAGCTCTCCTCGTCCAATCAACATTGATGACAGCGACCAGAGGAATTTTCCTGTTCGATGATATTTTGTTTTGTACTTATTACATTTTTAACAATTTTTAAATAAATCTTTATTTTCTTGTTTGTATTTATGTTCGTTATTTTTATTTAGTCGTGACTTGGATTTTCGACTAGTACTTATTTGAGCAGAGTAGGTGTGGGGACGACCAGCTTGCCGAAATTACCCTTTCAGGCCCCTTTCCTCTGCTTGATTAAAACAAATTCCCAGCTTTCTTGAATGGCCAATTTCTCCCAGCTTTTAAATTTTGTTCGAGCAGAGTAAGTGTGGGGACAGCTAGTCATGCTGAAATTACCCATTTTTGAGGCCCCTTACCTCTGCTCGTTTGAACCTACAGACCCAATGTTCCTTCAAGATACTATTCGTTCTTAAGTTACATGGATCTTCCAAGGTTTACTAAGTCCACAGGCCATAAGCATCCCTTCCAGAGTCCTTGTACTCACAGGTTATGCTAAGGTCTTCCAGGACATTTTTTTTTTTTTTTTATAGCTCACAGATAATGATTACACCTTCCAGAGCCCGGCTACTCACAGGTGGTAATCACATCTTCCAGAGCATTTGCTTCAATCGAAATGCGAGTAGATCATCAGTAACAACAAGAAACGATCAAGCATTGCCATTCAAGGAGAATCTGATTCAATTTTACTGCACTGAAACAAAATTGACAAATTATCAAAGCGAATTAAAACAAAAACTTAAACCAATTAAATAAAATATGGTCGAAGGTTTTCAGCATTCCATGCTCTGGGAACTAGCGCCCCTTCCATGCTAGTCAAGTGGTAGGCTCCGTTCTGCAAACTTTCCTTCACAATGTAAGGCCCTTCCCAATTTGGACCAAGTGTTCCCTCACCAGCTTTCCGAGCAGCAGGTAGAATAAGGCGCAGAACTAAATCCCCCGTCTTAAACCTTCGGGTACGGACTTTTCTATTGTAAAATCTGGCCACTCGCCTCTGATAGACAGCAATCCTTATTTGAGCATCATCCCTCATCTCTTCCACCAGGTCCAGGCTAGCAACGAGCAAACTGCTATTATCTTCTGGGTTGAAGGTTGTTCGGCGCTGACTGGCAACTTCATATTCTGCTGGAATCATCGCCTCCGAGCCGTAGACCAATGAAAAGGGAGTTTCCCCGGTAGTGTTGCGAGCAGTAGTTCTGTATGCCCACAACACTTTTTGCAGCTCGTCTACCCAAGCCCCCTTTCTCGCTTCCAGCTTAGTCTTCAGGTTTTGCTTGATGATTTTATTAATGGCCTCTACTTGTCCATTGGCCTGAGGGTGGTCCACCGCTGAGAAGCTCTTTTTAATTCCCAGATCCGTGCAAAATCTTTGAAACTGTTCGCTACTGAACTGGGTTCCATTATCTGTTACGATTTGTTGGGGGACTCCAAACCTGCAGATAATATTTTCCCAAACAAATTTTTCGACCTTGGTGGTAGATATTTCAGCTAACTCCTTTGCTTCTGCCCATTTTGTGAAATAGTCAACTGCTACAATAGCGTGCCTACACCTTCCTCGGGCTGTAGGAAGAGGTCCAATCAGGTCCATTCCCCATATGGCAAATGGCCACGGACTGATCATTTGTTGCAAAAAAGTTGGAGGGGCTCGAGGTATCTTGGCAAATCTCTGACACTTGTCACACCTCTTGACCATTTCAATTGAATCTTTTTTCATAGTTGGCCAATAGTACCCCTGTCGGAGGGCTTTCTGGGCCAACGATAGCCCCCCGGCGTGATTACCACAATGCCCAGCATGTATCTCATTTAACACGACTTGACAATCTAGACCGTCAATGCACCTAAGCAACGGAGCTGAGAATCCCCTCTTGTATAATTTATCATCATAGATGCAGTACCGAGCAGCTCGCGTCCGAAGGCGGCGAGATTCTAGCTTTCCTTCAGGTAGCTTCCCATCTTGCAAATATTCTACCAAAGGATTCATCCAGGAGTCCTGTGCTACCACAATTGCCATTATCTCATCTTGCGATTCAGTGCTAGGAATGGGCAATACCTCTATTGGCACAACTCCCATGAAATCTGCATGTTTTGCAGTGGCTAAACGAGCCAAAGCATCCGCGTGAGAATTTTGCGATCGAGGGACATGCTGCAGCTCATATTTCTCAAACTTTGTCAAGAGTTCCCTTACTTTCTGTAGATAAAGGGTCATTTTTGATCCTTTGGCCTGATATTCTCCCCGGACTTGACCTACAACAAGCTGGGAATCACTGTAAATCCTTATTCGTTCTGCTCGCACTTCTAAGGCCAGTCGCAATCCTGCCAGCAACGCTTCATACTCAGCTTCATTATTAGTGGCTTTGAACTCGAATCTTAAAGCAGACAAGATTTTGTGTCCTTCCGGGCTGATCAACATTATTCCAGCCCCTGCTTTCTGCTCGCTGGAAGAACCATCGACATATAATTCCCAAAATGGACCTTCAGAAGACTCGGGCTCATCATTACTCGACCCCGTGAACTCAGCAACAAAATCGGCCAATACCTGCCCCTTGATCGCCGTTCGAGGCTTAAATTCTATTTCAAACTGGGCGAGCTCAATAGCCCATTTCAGCAAACGACCAGAGGCATCAGGTTTTTGCAAAACCTGTTTCAGAGGATATTTGGTCGGGATTTCAATTGCGTGGGCTTGAAAATAAGGACGAAGCTTCCTGGAAGCTACCACCAGGCTGTATGCGAGCTTCTCCATAGGTGTGTATCTGGTTTCTACATCAATCAACCTTTTGCTTACATAATACACAGGAAGCTGCCTTCCGTCTTCCTCGCGAACCAAGGCCCCACTGAGAGCGTGCTGGGAAACACCCAAATAAACGACCAGTTTCTCCCCTTCTACTGGTTTGGATAACAGTGGAGTTCGGCCCATGTATTCCTTTAGTTGCTGAAAGGCTACTTCACATTCTGCAGTCCATTGAAAGTTCCTAGCCTTCTTCAACGCATCAAAAAATGGAATGCATTTATCTGTCGACCTGGATATAAACCTGCTCAGGGCAGCGACTTGGCCGTTCAAGCTCTGCACTTCCTTGACCTTAGTAGGCGACTTTAAGTCAATAAGAGCCCTGACTTTTTCGGGGTTTGCCTCAATCCCTCTGCTGTTGACCATGAACCCCAAAAACTTGCCCGAAGCAACTCCAAACGCGCATTTCAGAGGATTTAACTTCATTTGGAATTTACGCAAGATTCGGAACATCTCTCCTAAATCTTGCACATGCCCACACGCCTGTTTTGACTTTACCAACATGTCATCAACATACACTTCCATTATCCCCCCGATGAGATGTTCGAACATCATGTTCACCAACCGTTGGTAAGTAGCTCCTGCATTCTTTAATCCGAATGGCATCACCTTGTAACAATAAAGTCCCCGATCAGTAATGAAAGACGTGTGTTCCTCATCACTCGGTTCCATTGGGATCTGATTATACCCTGAGTAGGCGTCCATGAAGCTAAGGAGCTGATGCCCAGCAGTTCCGTCAACGAGTTGATCGATCCGAGGCAAAGGAAAACTATCTTTTGGACAGGCTTTGTTCAAATCGGTGAAGTCAATACATGTCCTCCATTTTCCGTTTTTCTTTTTCACTAGAACAGGATTTGCTACCCACACAGGGTAGTGAACCTCCCTGATAAATTTATTTGCTAGCAGTTTTTCCACTTCTTCCCTGAGCGCCTCATATCGCTCTTCTGTCATAGGCCTCCTCTTTTGACGAACCGGCCTATGGAGGGGATCAATATTTAGCCTATGCGACATTACTTCGGGACTGATCCCCACCATATCCTCATGAGTCCACGCAAAGACATCCAGATTTTCTTTTAAGAACTGAACGAGCTGCTCTCTGATGTCTGAGGGTAACTCTCTCCCTATCTTCAGGCACCGTCTGGTATCCTGCTCGCTAACTTGTACTTCTTCCAATTCTTCTACAGGGCCTGCCGTTCGATCTTCATCCACTTCTCTTGGATCCAGATCTTGACTAACTCCTGTACTACTGGCAGATTGTTTCTTCTCCTCGGTCACCATACTGATATTTTTTCCTTTAACCCCAGCCTTTACGGCGTTTTTATAGCACTTCCTTGCCACTTCTTGCTCGCCCCTAACACACCCTACCCCATTGGGAGTGGGAAATTTAATGGTGAGTGTTCGGGTGGATATTGCTATATCAAGATCATTCATAGCTGGTCTCCCGAGGATGGCATTGTATGCCGATGGACAATCAATAACTAGGAAGTCGGCCATTGCAAGAGCTTGTCTGTTCACGTCTCCTATGGCGAGGGGAAGTTTAATCTGCCCCAGCGGTACAATTGCATCCCCAGTGAAGCCAAAAAGAGGTTCTGGGGATGGAGTTAACTGCCCAATTGTTAAACCCATGTGCTCGAGACAGCCCTTGTACATCACATTTACTGAACTGCCTGTATCCATCATTATCCTTCTTACCTCAGCACCGCCAATCCTTGCTCTGATGACCAGTGCGTCATTATGGGGCCAATGCAAGCCTTGAGCGTCATCTTCATTAAACAACATCCCGCCTCCAGCAACTCTGGCCTTCTTACATGGCCCTTCTCTTCCATTTTGACCTGTCAACAAGACTCGGCCAGCCTCCCGCACATAGCGCTCCTGTGATCGGTTGGATGTCCCTGCGATGTGCGGTCCTCCATGAATAGTAAAGATAGTCCTCACAGCGGGCTGGTGACCTTGATCAATCAGGCGTTGTGGCTGTTGTTGAGGAAGTTGCTGAGGTATATTAGGATGTTCTTGTACAGGCTGATTTCCCTGCAGAGGATGATGACTTTCAGGTTGCGCCACATATTCCCTCAAACGACCCCGTCTGATCAACTCTTCAATTGCATCCCTAAGTTCTCTGCATTGAGAAGTATAATGCCCGTTTTCTCTATGGTAAGCACAATACTTCCTTGGGTCTTGAAACCTCCTCGGGATGTTTGTGGGACTTGGCTTTCCGAAGTTCTCCCGTCTTTTTTCTGTTTCAAAGATCCTATCTTGTCTGTCCGTCAGGACGCTGTAATTCTGGTAACGATCTCTGGGTGGAGATGCCTTCCTCCGAGACTCATTTTTTGACCGCTTCGCTACCTGATTACTGGAGCGATGTTTGTGACCGCTCTCTTCATTTTCGCGCTGGTCCCTCTTTTTTCCTGGTCGCGAACTGTTCGCTCCTTTTTCTTGTTTGCTAGGCTTTTTCTGTCCGAATGTGTCTTCCCAGCACATCTCTTTTGCTGCACGGTCATAGAACTCTCCCAAACTCTTCACAGGATTACGATAAATGCTTTTGTAAAGCTTTCCATCATTTCGCAGTCCTGCAGAAATTGCAGTTAAGACACTTTCATCAGAGGGATTTTGCACATTGTTTACCTCGCGCCTAAATCTGGCGATGTAATCTCTTAAAGTTTCCTCCCGCTTCTGAAAGATAGTCGCTAAGTGACAAGTCGGCGCGAGCTGCTTTCTCAGCGCTTTGTACTGGTCCTCGAACTTTCTCTGGCACTCATCCCAGCTGTTTATACTTCGGGCCGGAAGACTCCTTAGCCACGTCCTTGGAGTATTCCCCAGTGTTGCTGGGAATACCCTACACTTGACCAGAGGATTAGAGGTCTGCAGGTCCATTTGAACGTTGAAAATATCCAGATGATCATACGGGTCACTATCTCCATCATAAATTGGGATGTTCGGGAGTTTAAATCTTGGAGGCAGCAGTTGCGTTTCAATCTCTCTTGAAAACGGGGTTCTGTCTTGCTCTCTACCCTGGTCACGGTGTCCGGGTCTAGTCTCTAACTGCCGCACCCTCTGCATTAGTTCCTGTACCATGGGATCTTGCCGCTCAATCCCGTTCGCAGGGACTTGTCGATTCCCCCGGCTTTCTCCTGCTGCTGAGAGACGGGTTTGTGACCTTCCCCGGTCCAACGACATCCTTTCACGTGATCCACTCCTCCTGCGAGAACTTCCTGCATGGGGTGTCCCTTGTCTATGTGAACGTTCCCTTTCACGCTGTCGACCCCTTCCATGATCAGAGTTATTTTCCCCTCGGCGATTATTACCCTGACTTGTTCTAATCCTCTGATTGGAAGGATGCGGAGCCACTTCTTGATGAGCCGGATGCCTCTCCCCTTGTGGGCGCAGATTTGAGGAACGAACAGAAACTGCTGGTTGCTGTCTGTCCCTGCCAGCCTCTCCTCTCCTAACTGGAACAGCACTCACAGAACGGGGCTGGTGGTCTGCGTTCCCTGGAACTTCCTGAACTCGGGCCTGTGTCAAGGCTCTGATGGTTTCTGCCAATTGTGCTACCGTATTTTCTAAAGCCTCCTGTCGTGCTTCCTGACGACGCTGCCAAGCTGGCATAACACCTCCGCCACCATCAGTTGGTTGAGGAGGCAATGGTGGCAAAGCGGCAGAAGACGTCCCTGCTGCCTGACCTTGACCTTGGTGCTCCTCCAATTGATCGGTTTCCGATGCTACAACCCTGGTTGTCTTGACCCTAGCCATGTCAGCCGTATCACAACCAAAACAAGTTTGTTAAATCACAGTCTGGGCCCTTCCTCTAGCGCCAAAAGATGTTGACACTTATTTTTGGTCAACCCTGTTCTTCAAGCCCAATACCTGTGACACAACAAACCTCATACAATGCAAACAATATAGGATCAAAACACACAGGACACAGCAAGACTTTTACGTGGTTCGGCAAAAAACGATGGCCTACGTCCACGACAATTACCCTCTCTTGGTGTAATTGTATTTTTTATTTCACTCTGTCCTTTACCCTAAATTATATCTCCTATTTATAATGGAGATGTTATAATCAGAATAGGCTTGAGAATCTTACAGATAAGGCAAAAAATAATATACATTAATTAAGATAATATCTTCTGAGATTATCTCTCGTATATAGCAATTTCCTAGAATGTAGAGATTCGATTTGCATGCAAATAGGTAATTCGACTCCTTTCCCGTTTCGGATTGATTCTTCTTCCAGAAGGTCTCGGATTGATTCTTCTTCCAGAAGGTCAACTGGTCAATTTAAGTGTTTTGTCTGTTCAACGATCAGACAGCAAATTGAGCGAGCAGATATCTCCGAGCAAACGAGCAGACTTCTTTATTCTTTTGGCCGCCGAGCAGACGAACATATCTCCAGTCAGTAGGAATGTTCGAGCAGGTTATCTTTGTGCTTTTAACTTTCCTTTGACTATTTGACCAAGTGTCTTCTTGGCTCTTAATGGGCCTCCATTTTTTGGGCCTTTTCTTATTGCACCAAAAAATACCCATAACAACTTTTAAGAAAGTCTCAAATTTTTAACTATATTTTCTAAAAAGACGAAATAAACCTTAACTTTTCGAAAATGTGTCAAATTAGTCTCTCTCATCAGTCAACTAACGGTCAAACCTAATGAAAAACAGGAAAAGATTAATTTAACCTTGGATACTATTAAAACAGATAAAAAGATCATTATATCCTCAAATAAAGTAAAATATTACAATAATATATAATTATCAAAATACTCTCAATGAGTTACATATAATTTTCATAAAATAACAGTTTCACCCTTAGAAAATTTTTAACTATGTGTAGTTTTGTTTGAGGATCTTATGTATATTTATTAATTGTAAAATTACCATTTTACCGTTACATTTAAAAATGTTCATTAAATCTTTATTCATAGGTGTGATTTTTTTATTTTTATTTTTTTAATTTCTACTTTAGCTTATAATTTTTGCTTTTTTTTTAAAAAAAAAAAAATTCTGCTCTAACTTTTAATATTTTTACAGTTTCAACTCTTGCTCCATCTGTATAATATTTTTTTTGCATCTATTAATTTTTTTTCAGTCTATAATATTATATATTTGAGATTCACATATTTATGGTATAATTGATATATGCTTTGAGATGATATTCATATTTAGCAAAATGATTTTTTTTAAATAATTTTGTCGAACGAGATTTTTTTTTTTTTTGAATTTTTTTTTCTCATTTGTTTTAAATGATTTTTTCCCTTATTTTATCTTCCTTTTACATCTTCCGCCATTATAATTGGAAATACCAAATTTACCCTCATTTAGCATGTTATAAGTTAAGTTTGACCTTTAGTTGACTAATGGAAGTGACTAATTTGACACTTTTTTGAAAAGTTAAGGTTCATTTCGTCTTTTTAGAAAACATAGTTAAAAAATTGATACTTTCTAGGGACTAAAATGATTTTTTTCCTATTTTTTAAATATGTTTCTTAACTACCTTCCGCTATCCCTAAATTATCAAAAAACTCTTTATTTTAGTCTTTAACGTTAGTCAACTGTGAGTTAAACTTAATATTTTAGGGATAATTTCGTCTTCAAATATCTATATGCCAATGCATGTTCATTTTTCATCAATAAAAATTATTTGTCATAAAATTCAATCAAACATGTTTTTGTTTTTGAATACATCCAACCAAAAATTCTCATTTCATTTTATAATTTAGTTTCTAAAAATCAAACTAATTTTTTTAGATACCACCTAGGATATAGTCATTTGAATATGGGTCATCAGTAAACTCAATGAAAACTCTATACCATTAAATAATTTTTATAATTATATAATTCATACTATTCGGCGTTTCAATTTCTTGTGTTTTGAAAAGAATTAGATAATTATATCATTAAGTGAGAAAAGTAAAATGTTTAAATTTGGCATAGACCTATTTATTTATTAAATTATCACGCATATAATAAATTTAGCATTGTTAGTAATTTCAGGAATCTAGCTGCTAGCATGTGCTTTCGTCCCCATGATGATGCAATATCAAGACACGAGGCTCAACCAAAAAGAATATTTTATTTTATTTTTTAAATCTTAGAGGAAGGACAATTTTCTATACAACCACACGATATTTTTCTATCATAGATATACATGCTTGGCAAGAAAAGTGGAATAAATAATTATTAAAAAAAAAAACTAATGAGATACTTATTATGATGGTAATAATCCTTTTTTTTTTTCCATTAGATTTAATAAATGGTTAAAATGTTTTTATCCTAATTTTAAAAAAATTAGGAAGCGCTGACTGTAGATCCATATATATATATATGTGTATATATATATATATATATATGTGTGTGTGAATGAAAATTACAAAAAATGATCATTCTACAAAAGAAAAATTGTTTTAATCCACTTTTTTTAAAAAAATTGTTTTTAACTTCTTAAATAAATTAATTACAACTTATACTTAAATTATCCAAATTGTCTCTGCATGCCTTGTTCTCCTCATTTATTGTTCATGGTATGAGATATTTAGTTTCTTTTATTGATTGTTTGAGTTTTGTTGGGATTTTTGACTTTTATTGTGATTTTTTTAGTTTTTTTTTTTTTGGCCTTTTAGATGTTTAAGAATAAATTTAGTTATATTTGGTTGGATTTGACTTGAAAATAGAGGCTTTTGGTTAGATTTGGTTAATTTAGTTTTATTTGACTTAAAAACCGATTATTGAGTTTTTTGTATTTTTTGAGATTCTTTTTTTGAATGTTGGACATTGATGTTTTGGGTTAGATTTGGTTGGATTTGGTTTGAAGAAAATAGAGATTTTTAGTGAGATACAACATCAAGACGATGACTAGATATATCGGGTTTTTAAGTCCGCTTCAAAACAGATTCCATTAAAACTCGATTAGTAAGCACTTTTTACATGTTGAAAGTAGTTTGATAAGCTTGAGTATAAGATGAAAATAGTTTATTTGAGGGTTAAAAACAAATTTTTATATTAAAAAAAAAAAACGTAGGTAAAAACAAATTTTTTCATTTGTTTTTTGCAAAAAGTGAAATTTTCCTATATATATGTATGTATGTATGTATGCTTGTCTATTATATTCCTTTTGGCTAAATTATCTTGATTTTTATTATATAAATTATTGATCTTTTTCTATTTATATTTATGATTAAGGTTTCTATGTTTTTTAATACGTGAGACAGCCGAAAATTCTTTTTTAATTTAGGTTTAATATCTTGGTAATAATAAAAAAATAAAGTAGTTTACAATTGCTTATTGAAGAATTAATTTGTGAACAAATTTTACTACTTGTAATTTTCAATATATTTTAATAATTTAATTTACTTAAAAAGTAATTAATCTTGAAATTCCAACAGACATCTGATTCTACCGATGTCAACTTAAAAAAAAAAAAAAATTAATTAATTAATATTTTTTTAAATGTAATGTCTAAAAAATTTTGATAAAATATTTCTTCTAGGTATACAAGAACAATTAATAGAATATGTTTGGTACAACATTTTGATACATTCTAAAGTTTGTTTAAGATGACAAAGTGACATTAATTTGATGGTATATTCCTTGTATGTATATATGTGTATATGTATATCTATATATATAATTGTGAAATCTGACCATGTCTTTATTCTATTCCAGCCAATATTAAATTATATTAAGTGCAAAATAATAATAATACTTTAAACGTTGGAAAAAGAAAATTCTATGATGTCTAAATTTCGGCAAATTTAGTGTAATTTACCCATAAAAATAAGGAAAATAAGATATTGACATTAATCCATTTTTAAATTGTTTCATTTTTATTGTGCATTTGTTATTGAGAAAATTCTGGATTTGTTTTTAAAAATCACAATTAAAACTGTTGTATAAATGCCAAACAATCTAAACTTTTCAAAAGTCATTTATGCAAAGAAAAGGCCGCTTTTACTACTACCACTAATTATTTCACATGGGATCACATACTCATGCTCGGTAATAGTATATATTATATAGTTTATAATTGGCATCACGATTACACATTTATAATAATTACAAGGGAAAAATGCATTAAGGTACTCTGATTTAAGTGAAATTGGACTTACGTACGAAAAAAATAATAATTACACAAACCATCCCTAGATTTCTCTCTCTCTCTCTCTCTCTCTCTCTCTCTCTCTATATATATATATATATATATATATATATACACTTGAAGAAACCTTCCCTAGATTTCATTGACTAAACATTCACCAAATATTAACCAACTATTAAGTAATCTTTTCCCATAATTATGAAAAGTCACTTTTCATAGATTGATTTTATAATTTTATAAATATATTTTTTTAAAGTTAGTGAAAAAAGAAAAAATAAGAAAATGCAAAGTAACAACTTTTTTTTTAAAAAAAAAAAAAATTCCATATCTCCTCCATTTGGAGATCGCCTTATTTCTTCTTCTTTCTTCTTTCTTCTTTTATCTCACTTAAATCATTCTTTACTTCTTTTTCACCTAAATCATCAACAATAATACTACACATCTCACATTTTGTATCCTAATTTAATCACTTCTCATGATATTTCAATCGATTAAATGAATTCTTATTTAAAGTGAATTAATTATTGATATATATTCATTCATAATGAACATATCATGAGTCACAACAAAAATTGGGATACAAGATTAGATGTGTAGCTTTACGGGATTATCAAACATCATCATCTTCTTCTTCTTCTATCTCTTCACTTATAATCATTAAGCACCATATCTTCACTTCTCCCTAACCCAAATCATCAAGCACCATCCAAATAAACAAAAACACAAACTTCACCACAAAAAAAAAAAAAAAAGAGAGAGAGAGAAAAAAAAAAAAACACTGAACTTCACTGGTGGTAGAGTAGGTGGAGATCACACCTGATTTCTAGGTGATAACCTCCATTGCAGGAAATCTCATATCTCCTCCAAAAGAGAAGAGATCGAGTCTAAATTTTATGTTGATATTATCCGATCGAGTCTAAATTTTATGTTGATATTATCCAATCTAAATTTTATCTTGCATTTTCATTTCAAATAACCTTAATGGACAGATACTACATTTATTATATTATTGCATGATTTATATATGAACAGAATAATATTACTAGCCATCTTTGACTCATCAGGTTGCAATGTTGCATTACAGGGAC
The DNA here is from genome assembly GCA_022984855.1 of Dimocarpus longan. Taxonomy (NCBI): domain Eukaryota; kingdom Viridiplantae; phylum Streptophyta; class Magnoliopsida; order Sapindales; family Sapindaceae; genus Dimocarpus; species Dimocarpus longan. The sequence goes on along the minus strand of CM041018.1, from coordinate 26,323,578 downwards.
TAGGCTTATTGACACTCTCAGCTCTGCTAACATCTCTCACCTATTCTGATTGCCAAAGCAATACTTTCACAAAATCATGTTCTCAACCTCAGATCCAGATAGCCATATTTTTCTTCTCTTTATATCTAGTAGCCATTGGACAAGGTGGGCACAAGCCTTGTGTTCAGGCCTTTGGAGCTGATCAGTTTGACGAGAAGAACCCACAGGAAAGCAAAGCCAAAAGCTCCTTCTTCAACTGGTGGTATCTCAGTTTTTGCACAGGCATAACTTTATCAATCGTGCTTGTAGTCTACATTCAAGATAACCTGAATTGGACTCTCGGATTTGCGACAGCCTCCACCGTAATGGTGGCTTCCTTGGTTGTTTTCCTGCTTGGAACCAGGACTTACAGGTATGCCGTTGGAAGGAATGAGCAGAACCCATTTACAAGAATTGGTAGAGTGTTTGTTGTGGCCTTAAAGAACAGGAAATCTACTACTTCTTTGTTGATGGATGGTGAAGAGCAAGCTGCACCTCACCAGAGTTCTTCTCAGCAATTCAAGTAAGAGAAGTAATTAACTTATGTTTTTTTTATTACTCTGAAATTGACAATTATCTTCATTACAGTGACAAAGCTAGCATCTTTTTAGTAAAATGAACTTAATAAGGGGTCAAAACAACAAAACTAAATATAAATAAAAGTGCATCAGTCTAATGGTACAAATGTTTTGTAAGAAATTACTTGCAAGAAATTCGGGCATTGATCTTGACAAATATGTTCTAACGACTAAGCGTGCATACATATACATTTCATATAATGTATTTTAGTTTGTATGTAAAATGTAATTGTTGTTGGAAGTTCGATAGAAACTATTAATTATGAATGGAAACTAAAATACCGGGGCAGTGCAAGGCACAACCACAAGGTCACATCCTGGTCATGGATAGTGCAATCAGAGATCGGGACATCCTAGTCATGTAAGACACTGTGTGTACAACAGTGCAAGGTGCAACCAAGAGAGGTGACCATAAGGTTGCGCACCCTGGTTGAGGATGGGTGACAGATTCAACAGCGACCCAGGGTTACGAGCACTCGATCGATGCCCAGGTCGTGATAGGGATTGTTTCTGGAAAAAATTTTCAAATTTCAAGTGAAGAGTCATAACTGTCACACTCCAATCAGTTGTGTAAGAGGACATATACGTGACTATATGAATATATAATTGCATGAGAGAGAAATAACATTTTCTCATTAAAAGTCTATCAAAAGATCATCAATATTTCTGCATACTCAACTACGAACTTTGGTCATGTAGAGTCTTAGTTCAAGTGCTAAGAACCAAGATCATAGATATTTGAATCATGGGAGACAACTATTATCTGACTTTCAAGCACAAAGGAGTGGAATTTTGTTTTTAAGACATTGCAACACCACTACAAGCCTCTATCTTCATCCAATTCAAGTCAGTTTTGTACTATTGTTCTTACATTTCTTGCTGTATTGTTTTATGTTATTTGTAACATTTGTTATTTTGAGTCAAACATTAATTACATATACTGATTGTGTTTCATCTACTCTGTTTTCAAACAATCTTATCTCTTTGAAACTGTAAAAAATTATGTTAGACTATGTTGAAGTGCTGCTATTGCGATACTTATATATCTCTAGTTGAATGAAACTAATACATTTTAAAATCTTGAAGACATTTACAGCATAAAACCCCTCAAACATAGTACCTCTTTTTGTGTTGAAGGTTCCTCAACAAAGCCTTCGTTGCAACAGATTCATTAGAAGATGGAAAGTCATGTAGTGTTACAGTAGCAGACATTGAAGAAGCCAAGGCATTATTGAAACTTATTCCAATATGGACAACATGCTTGGCATATGCTATGGTGTTTGCACAGTCCACCACTTTCTTCACCAAACAAGGAGCTACAATGGACAGAACAATTTTCCCAGGCTTCAAAATACCAGCAGCTACACTTCAACTTTTTATTGGTGTTGCCATTGTTATTTTCATCCCAATCTATGATCAAGTTTTCGTTCCTGTGACAAGGGCTATAACCAGGATCCCCTCTGGTATCACAATGCTTCAAAGAATAGGAACTGGGATGGTCTTGTCAGTTATTTGCATGATTGTTGCAGGTAAGATCATGAAAAAACCTTTTCGTAACTAAATTGCTTTTGAAGAACAAAATCATGAAAACTAAATATAAGACTGTTAAAACACTTAAAATGCATCTAATTGAGGTACAAGAAGACTTACCATTTGTTTTCTAGATTCTCTTTTTTGAGATAAGGTTGTCAACGTATCATAACCTCAAGTTTTAAATACTATAGTTAGCATTTTTCTATCAGTTTAATTTTTTGGATCTGATGATAATTAATATGATATCAAAGTTTGGAGATTCGTGGTTCAAACTCTCACTTCCCCTTTATCTAAAATTCTTCTCGTTACACATGTTATTCAGTTGATGGCGTTTAGTATGTGCTTGATATCTGTCATTTGTTCACATCATAACCTCAATTCTTAAATACTATAGTTAGACTCTTTCATATATCTGTTTGTCACATTGAATATGAGAAGGCGTATTAGCTTAAATTTTTTGGATTTAGTGATAACTAACAAAGGTCTTTAAAAGTTGTTCTTGATACAATACAACTCAGTCTGAAACTGAATTTTGTGATGGTGGTTGCAGGTTCTGTAGAGCTGAAAAGACTTAAAACAGCAGAAGAATATGGACTAATTGACAAGCCAAATGAGACAGTTCCAATGAGTTTTTGGTGGTTGGTTCCACAATATTTGTTGCTTGGGCTCGCAGATATTTTCACCATAGTTGGTTTGCAAGAATTCTTCTATGATCAGGTTCCAAAAGAATTAAGAAGTCTTGGTGTTTCCCTTTACATTAGTATTATGGGTGTTGGAAGCTTGTTGAGCAGTCTTCTTGTTTCCACCATTGATGATGTAACCAGTTCTAATGGAGGAGTCAGCTGGTTTGCTAACAACCTCAATGAGGCACATATTGACTACTTTTACTGGTTACTTGCTGGACTCAGTGCTGTGGGATTCACTGCCTACTTGTATTTTGCTAAATCTTACGTCTACAACTGTAATAGGTAGTTAAAAGGTATATAGTATTTTATACGTTTGATATGAGTCAAGATGATTACAAAATTGTCGTCGGCTAGGATTTTTTTTCTCCTTTATTTATTTTCTGATACCTTACCAAGATCAGAGGATTACCGAAATCAGTTCAGATAAGATAACTCTAATAGCATAATTCGGATGATTGCTTCCTAACATTGGGAGAGGAGTATCCATACTTTTAACACAAATGATGAAACTTATTGGTACTCGAATATGCAACTTGACGAGACAGAAACAGATGAAGGTGGTTAATCATTCTACTACCTCACTTGTAAGTCATTGGTTGGGATTCCTATATTAAAAATTTTCATATTTTCTATGAAGTGCTTCAAGAGGAAATCTTGTGTATCCAGTTATAAAATTAAAAATTCTTATTTAAAAAATAAAAATTCTTGGTCAAGAGGTTTGGACTAGATAAATTTAGAACCTTCATTCTTTTCCTTTTTTTTTTTTTTTTTCTTTTTTTTTGAAATACTTTCATTCTTTGTTAAGCCACAGTAGTAAATTAGAATGCAAAAATCTTAGCCATTAGTAAATTTACAAATTCAAGACATCCTTGACTTTTGATTAGGATTCTTCATTTAAATATTGTAAGAGGTTGTGAGGGATGGATCAAGTTAATCTCATTTTGTTGTCTTTGCCTATGCTATCAGTAGTGATCCCTTACTCCAAGAAATAAAAAAATTTTCTCACTGTTTTTTTAATTTTTAATTTTTATTCATTTGATCTCACGCAAATATTTTAATTTATACTATCTAAATTGTGATAATGACTATACCAGGGAAATATTATACTTTAAAAATGACAAAAAATTATAGGAAAAGTCATAAAATGGTGAGCACTTTTTAGTGCTATCTCCACTATAATTATTCAATACAAAGTTTTGGACTTGGTTAGGTATATAATTATAAAGGTCATTTTAACATGTGTTTTAATAACCTAAAACTTTAATAAACAATCATATGTAGTATTTTAGTAAATTAACACACAACTTTTTATGTCCCGAATAAGATAAGATTGATAGAATAAAAAGTCGTTCACACTTATACCATAAAGATTATAAGTTTAATTATGTTCCAAAAGAACAAAATGTTTTAGGAAAAACTTTATTTTAATCCACGAGATTTAAAAAAAAAAATAGATATTTAAAACTCTTTTGAAAATAGTTCTTTTTATCTCTATTTTTGTCAGAACTCTTCAAAAAAATCCAAATCGTCAATCATTTAACGGTCAACGGTGACTTTAAGCAATTCAAAATATAATTTAACAACTTAAATTCAGGAATATTTTAGGTAATTTAACTTGTAAATTCATTATATATTTAGGGCAATCTGATAATTTATATGTCATTAACAATCATCAAAGGTAAAAATATTTTTTAATGTATTCTGTTAATGTTGACCTTTAGTTGACTAACGATTTAAACTTTTTTCAAGAGTTTTGAAAAAGTTAGGGATAAAAAGAGTTATTTTAAAAAAAAAATTAAAATTTTGATATTTTTCGAAACCTCAAAAATTAAAGTAAAGTTTTCTCAATGTTTTATATTGACATATTGAAAAAAATAAATATAAATTACTATTTAAGATTTTGATTTGTTAGGTCGTAAATATAAATTATTTTTTAAGATTTTGATTTGTTAGGTCATAAATCAGAAGGCACATCCTCAAAAATCGAACTTCAAAACTTATAGTTAGGAATTGTCTCATTTCATCTGATTTTGACCCATTCATCTCAACTAATGTTGTAATGAACACGGACATGCAACAAAGCTGATAGATAAGAATAATAGTGAAGCTTTAGTTTCAATTAACAAAGAAAGTAGTGGCATGTCGTAGCTAGTTTCAATTTCTAGTTAGAAAAAAAAAAAAAAGGTGATTCTATAAATTCAAAATCTATATGAATAAATTCATTCCACTTTCATAAAACGGCAAAGCAAGGGACAAACATATTTTTACCTAAATCAAATTGTTCAATGGCCGGTGAGTACCAGAAGCTGCACACACACACACACTCTCTCTCTCTCTCTCTATATATATATATATATTACAATTTAGCTACCTGATTTAAAGTTAATTATAGATAGAGTCGACTTTTGGTGTTTATTACAATAAACCCCACTATTATTATAGCCTCTCCATTTTAGGTAACTAAGATTGGGGTATATCTTTTGATCTTATTTTAAATTTTCTTTTAAAATAAATTATAAAAACTTTAAAATAAATTAAGTATTTTTTAAAGATAGACGGTGGAGATTAATTAAAAAATTAAACAAAAATTAATTTAAAATTTCTATTAGATCTTCACCATAGATAATCTTAAGATGGATGGTGAAGATTAAATTGATAAAAAATTAAAATTAAAATATTAATCTTCAATCCTTATCACCTATTGTCCATCTCAGTCTCTTCTCCTCTCTCCCTCTCTCTCTCCTCCTTTGCCAACCTCCTCCCTTACCACCTCCTCCTCTATTACTTCTCCCTCTCCGATCCCCTCTTTGGCCTCGTCGTCACCATCCTCTTCCAAACTATAGGTCAAGCCTTCTCTAACTTCGTCTTCCTTAACATCAACCGTAACCTGACCACCGACACCATCTACCCATTCTTCCACCCTCTACTCGCCATCCAATGCTACCTTCTTGTCGCTCGTCAAAACCCAAATAAAGGTCCATTTAGGTTCATCGATTCGAACCCAGATGAAAATTGATGAACCTAGATAAAGGTTCATTTGGGCTCCTCAATTCAAACCTTGATGATTTTTTTTTCCAGTTTGATTGATGATTTTGATTCCAATGATGATGTTAGTTTTAATGTTATTGTGGGAGATTGAATAGGTTTAGTTTGTTTGATGATGTTTGGTTTTGGATTGATGATATTGGGAGAGATTAATTGATGATACTTAGGGCTATTTTGTAGGGCTACTGTGGGGCTAGTTTTTGGGCTTCCTAAATCTGGGTTTCCAAGCGATTGCAAACCCAGTCTAGAAACCTAAAATTTCTGAGTTTACAGGTTTGTAGTAGGAATAAAAAGGGGAGAGAGAGAAAGGGGGAGAAGAGAAAGAAAGAGGGAGAAGATTGAACAAAGAGGATATGGAAAATGATTAAAGATTATGAACGAGAAGATGTTGAAGATGATTAACTTTTTATTTTTATTTAATTTTTGAATTTTTAATTATTTTTAAAATTCTATTTGAAAAATAAATAAAAGGTAAAAATGTTTTGGTCTTTTTTGTCATTCCATGATTAACTTTAATGAAATTTTCTAACGGCATAAGTTTTTTTGTAATAAATATAAAAAGTTGATCTAATCTATAATTATTTTCAAATTGGATAGGAAAATTATAATTTACTCTTATTTATTTAAGCTATGGTTTCCTTGCAAATTATTGAAAAAGTCACGGTCCCTCTCTTATTCTTTGGAATATAATATTGTTGGGCAAACAAAAATTTATAGAATGATTATAGTGGAGCAGCAAGGATTCCACGCACGGTTTTATTTGGGCAACGCTATTTATTCTAAAGAAAAAGACGTAACCTTTTGTCAATAAAACAATAATAATTATTATGAAAAAAGGAAACAGCTCAATCATTAACAAAAATTTAAATAAACATCTAACGGACGTGACTGTACTATATACGATAAACTTGAACTCAAAGTCTCCGACCTGAAAAATTTAGCTATGACGGACGCCGGAGCTCCACTTCTGGAAGACACCGTAGACGGATGCGTGGACTACAGAGGCCGGCCGGTGTTCCGGTCGAGCTCCGGGGGCTGGAGGTCTGCGAAGTTCATGATAGGTGTGGAGATGGCGGAGAGGTTCGCTTATTATGGGATACAATCGAATCTGATAACGTACTTGACAGGACCGCTGGGCCAGTCAACGGCGACGGCGGCGGAGAAAGTGAACGTGTGGTCGGGAACTACGTCACTGCTGCCGATTTTTGGAGCGTCGGTTGCTGACTCTTTTGTGGGTCGTTACAGGACCGTTGTTGGTGTTTCTGTCGTGTATGCGTTGGTTAGTTGCCTTTATGTCTTCTCTCTCTTTTTTCTTTTAGATATGTCTTCTCTCCTTTTCTGTTGTGTATGCGTTGGTAGGATGCCTTTTGTCTTCTCCTTTTCAGTTTGTTTATTAACATTAGAGTGAATTACAATTTAGTTACCCCGATTGAAACTAATTACGGACGGAGTCAAACTTTAACTGTTATTACAATAAACTCACTACCGTCAGGGAATATCTGTTAAAGTTAACTGTAAACAGTATAAATATGTTAAAAAGACCTAAATACCCTTATGTATCTGTATTGAACAACTGATCTCGTTGGAACATGAAAAATGAAAAAAAAATAATTAAAATTTTAATAAAAAAAATTTCAACCAAAACTTTGCACAGACGGATCATCTTCATCAACCAAAGCTTTGCCTAACCCAAATCATTTTCATCAACAATAATGACCCTAAAAAAAATCAACAAAAAAAGAATTGAAAAATAAAAACTAGAAATTCCTAGCCACAGGAAACCCAAAAAACTGGGTTTCTAGTAGTTGGAAACCCGATTCCAGGCAATCTCTTCGACTATCAAAGTCAGCATTAATCACCCACACCCATTGTCCGTCTTTATCACCATTGAAACCAGCATCAAACCATCATTGCCATCACCGATTCATCAAGAAATTTGGCAGCATTGAAACCCACTCAAACTCAAACTCAAAGGTGTTGAAGATGAAGAAAGGGGTTCGAAGATAAACAAAATCAAAATCAATCACTAGGTTTCGAAGATGAACAAAATCAAAATCAATCACTAGGTTTCGAAGATGAACAAAATCAGATCAAACACAAACTCTTTCCATACCTGGGTTTCAAAACCCCAAGAGCTTGAAAACCAAGTTCTTCTGGATCGAGATCCGCCGTTGCGACGGGAATGGTGTGAACAGGGGACACTTGCCTCCATTTTTTCGATGACGTTCGTCGAGGGGAGACGAGCCTCCTCACGATGAACGTCACGGCGAACAAGAAGGCGACCATTTCTTGTTCGACGCTGACACCTCGGAGGAGATGCAGAAGCTGGAGGAACAAGCCGTCGCCGGGCCCGACATATCTGCATCATCGAAGAAGAAAAGGAGGTCGATCGGCAACGGTGGATGTGGAAGAAGAGGAGGTCGGCGATGGGTAAAAAGAAAAGAGAGGTCGACGATTGTATTTGTCAGTGTATTCCGACGACAATGAGGAAGCATAAGCAGATCTGGGGAGATTTTTTTTTTTTTATTAACCTTTTTAATTTTTTTTGAAATGATTTTTTTTTTTAATTTTTCAAAAAATATTAATATCCACCGTCCATCTCAAGATGGACGGTGGAGATTTGATAAATAATTTATTTAATTTTTTATATTTATTCAAATTAATCTCACAATTTTCATTTAATTTATTTTAAAGTTTTTAAATTTTATTTAAAAAAATAAAAATAAGATTAAATGACAATTTTACCCCTCAACCCGTTAATTTTAACTGAGATGGGCTGACAGTAGAGGGTTTATTGTAATAAAATTCAAAATTTGATTATATCAGTAATTATTTTAAAATTGGGTAGCTAAATTGTAATTCACTCTTAACATTATTACCGCATGTACTATAATTAATTGAAATTTTTTTTATCAGTTTAAACCTTTTACATACAATAATAACTAATATGATACGAGGACTTGAGAGTTATAGTATTAAAATTAAAACTTATCTTTAAAATCTGTTTTCTAAGTGAAAGAGAAAATTACATACCATTTAATCTAGATTGACATACATGATTAAATTGAATTATTTTATAGATTGGATTGAATAAATTAGTACTATAATATATTTGATATGATATAAAAATGAATAAATTGATGACGTGATATATTTGCTGTAATACGAGATTGGATAAAATTAATTTTAAATAATTATTTTGAAAAATAAACAAATTTATAACAGCATGATCATGCCAGTAAATATTCCAGATTTAGCTAAGAAGATGTGACCATTTAGTGTTTTCATTAAATAGAAGGAAGAAATGACTACAATAACATGCCCCTTGCTTCTCATCATCTTTGTAAGCCATGTGGTCAATTATAACTGGACAATTCAATGTTCTTTCAATTCAATTAATCCTTTAGATGATTTGGTGCTGGTACAAATGTCCAGCAGTAATTCATTTCAATTTACATTAAGCTTCTAGATACCTTCAAATAATGATCTTAATCTTACACTAGAATGTGAATAATTACAGGGACTTGGCTTGCTGACATTATCAGCGATGCTTCCTTCAACAAACAGTTCTGATTGCCAGAAGATGACGTCGTGTTCTACCGATCAGTTTCAACTAAACTTATTCATGTTCTCTGTATATCTTGTAGCAGTAGCTGAAAGTGGGCACAGGCCATGTGTTCAGGCACTTGGTGCAGATCAATTTGATGGACAGGACCCTGAGGAATGCAAAATGAAAAGCTCCTTCTTCAATTGGTGGGGGTTTGGGGTATGTGCGGGTGCTTTTTCAACGCGTTTGATTTTAAACTACATACAAGACAACCTTAGTTGGGCAGTCGGATTTGGAATCCCATCCATCGTCATGGTCCTGGCACTGGTGCTTTTCTTGCTTGGAACTAAGACGTATCGATTAAACATCCAACAGAATGAGAAAAACCCTTTTGCGAGAATTGGTAAGGTATTTGTTGATGCATTTAGGAACTGGAAAAGTACTATGCCGAATTCTGCAATGGTTGTTGAAGAAGAAAGTTGTGGAATTTTGCCCCACCAAAGTTTTAAGAAATTTGAGTAAGTGAAATATTGTTGCTAGTTTGACATTTAGAATCCCATGGCACTTTGATATCTATAGATTCGTATTCGTATTGGTTACAATATTCATGAAGGAATTAGCTTCTTAAGTAATTTGAAATCAATGAAAATATCTTCATCAAGAGTCAAATTTAGCAATGCAAAACTAACCACACTGTTCTGTTTTGCATAGTATAATAAACTTATCACTTGATAGTTACCGTCAGATTCAAAAGTTTAAACTGATAGGATAGGATTCAACTATAGTATTTAAGATTTGAGGTTGACACGTGACACGCCTCCTTAAGTATAATATGGACAGATTACAGATATCGGACACATGCGTTGAACCAGGAATCCCTAAGTTCTAATGTCATATTAGTTACCATCAAACCTAAAGTTTAAGCTATTAGGAAATAGCTCAACTATAAGTATTTAAGACTTGAGGTTGACAACGTGACAACTATGTTAATTGTATAGTTGAATCAAGGCTACTAGGACATTTTGAATAAACATCCTTTGTGTTGAAAATCTGGCAGGTTCCTTAACAGAGCCTTGCTAGCACCAGATTGCCTGAGTGAATATGGGAATGTGTGTAGCATCCATGATGTTGAAGATGCAAAGGCACTCCTCAGTGTGATTCCCATATGGACAACAAGCTTGGTGTATGGCATGATTGATGCACAGTGTGCAACATTCTTTACAAAGCAAGGAGTTACAATGGACAGAACAATTACACCAGGCTTTGACATACCAGCTGCTTCACTTCAATCCTTTGTCAGCCTTGCCATTATTCTCACCTTGCCTATTTATGATCGTCTCTTCGTTCCATTCGCACGAGCCTTCACTGAGAAACCAGCTGGTATTACAATGCTTCAGAGAACCGGAACAGGGTTGTTTCTATGCACTGTTTCTATGATCATCGCAGCTTTGGTTGAAATAAAAAGGCTCAATATAGCTAAAGAATATGGACTGGTGGACCAGCCGAATGCAACAATTCCAATGCATATTTGGTGGTTGATTCCACAATATGTTGTGCTAGGTGTTGCTGAGGCACTAACTATGGTCGGTCTTCAAGAATTTTTCTACAATCAGTTTCCCACAGAATTAAGGAGTGTCGGTCTTGCCTTCTATCACTGTATTTTAGGTGTTGGAAGCTTTCTGAGCAGCTTTCTCATTTCAGCCATTGAGAAATTAACAAGTAGAGATGGCCAAGATAGCTGGTTTGCCAATAATTTAAACCATGGACATCTTGATTACTTCTATTGGCTTGTTGCTGGGCTTAGTGGTGTAGCATTGATTGCCTTCTTTTATTGTTCAAAATCATTGATTTATAGGGGACAGACTATAATTATAGCTGTCTAGCGTTGTGTGATACAAAATGCTTTGTTAATGTTGCTTTATTATAACAACAATTATTTTGACCCTTTTTGTCTGTAAGTACCCAAAATGAGATGACAACTTGAACCTGAAATATTATCAGGTTGTATAAATATTTTTTTATCATTAAAATACATTAAGGGATGGTAATAATTATTGTAAATAGAAAACAACTTATGGCGTTAAAATTTCAGTTCAATCATTCGTTCATTTTCTCTCTTAAGATTTTGATTTTTTTCTCCTATAAAATAGATAACGTCTTTAAGATTTGAACCTGAAACTTTAACTATTTTTTAGATGTAAACTTTCAATCACCAAGGTAACTTAGTAATTTCGACTTTGGTCGAGAATCAATCAATTTAGTAGTTGAAAAAAAAAAATGCTTCTCCATGTTTTCATGTTTCATATTGTAAGTTTTTTTTTAATTTCCTTTTTTTTTTCTTCTCTTTTAATTTGAGTCTTCTTTTAGCTTTTTATCTACAAATTTATTCTCTCTTTTCTTATAGTTGTTTTTGTTGTAAGACATTAATATTATCCCTTTGGAGAAGTAAACTTGTTAAATCTAGTTCTCTCTCTTTCTTCTACTTGGTTTTCTTTTTCTTTTTCTTTTTATTTTACTTAGTTTTGAAATTGTTTTCTCTATCTACTATTATTTCTATTTCCACATATTAGAGAGGAGAGAAATATGTTGGTACAAATACAAATTTTTTTTTAACGGATATTTTCGTTCAAAATCATTTTAGACGCTAATAAAACTCAAATTATCAATATAGTGGTAAAGCACCTTGCCTATTTTTGGTCCTAGCGAAAGAGTTACATGCTCCACTCGTATGTAGAAGACACCTAAACTTGATCACCCACGTGTTGAAACTCGTGTATAAAGTACAAGGGCGATACTCCAAGGCACATGGCATCTAGTGCAGTTGGTTGACTACCCTATGATAAAATCCCCTTTGATTGTTCCACTAACTACTCTACTCTTCAATGATTGGATTCTGACGCCATTTTCAGATAAAAATAGAAAGAGCAACACAGCAATGTTGTCATAAATACGAGCTTTCAATTTCAACCACATGGCCATCTCCAACCTCTCCGACGACGCCGGAGCTCCGCTTCTAGAACACGCCGTGGACGGCTGCGCCGACTACAGAGGCCGACCGGTCTTCAAATCCAGCTCCGGCCGCTGGAGATCGGCCTGCTTCATAATCGTCGTTGAGATAGCCGAGAGGTTTGCGTACTACGGAATCGCCTCCAATCTGATAACTTATCTAACCGGACCGCTCTGTCAGTCGACGGCGACGGCGGCGGAAAACGTGAACGTGTGGTCGGGTGTGACGTTGCTGCTGCCGGTTTTGGGAGCGGTTGTTGCCGACTCGTTTCTCGGCCGTTACCGGATGATTATCGTTGCTTCTCTTGTATATGCACTGGTTAGTCTGCTACAACTTTCTATTTATTTATCTAAATTTTGCCATTTTTAATTTTGTTATTTAAATTTGACCCTTAATATTTAATTATTTATTAATAAATATAATCATAATTTTTTATGATCTGAAGATTAAAACTGGAAACAGATTCATGCCGATGAAGTTCGGGTTTCATATTATTTGTCGAGAACCGGAGATACAGTAATACTTTTTAATTAAACAAGTAATCTCTTTTAAAAATATTTACAAAATAATTGAATTAAATATTATTTTCGATAAAAACGAGAAGACTATATAACTAGACCATTTCTCATCCTGTGACGTGAATCTGAGTTGAATATTAGAAATGCTTGGTAACTTATTAATCAAGCTCAAGAACAGTCAAAAACTTTGCAAAGACGTCAAAAGACTTTTTATTTTTTAAACTTCTAATTCAATATTTTTGCCAAAAACTTGGTTAATGGAGTGGCGTAATGGTCTGCCACCAAGTCGGTGCCTTTTATATTCATGTTTCAACTCTTCTCAAAGCAACCTCTCTTTTATCGTATAAAAATATATGAGTTATCCCTCCTCCATGTGTAAACTATCTTTTCTACCTATATGTGGGTTGATCTCTCCGGTATAAGAGTCGCTCTCCGAGTCATACCTCAAAGTGAAATTTCTGAAATTTCTTTTGATTCCGATTGATTTCTGAGTTTGTCCTAACCATAACAAATAAAAAAAAAAAAAAAAAATTATTTTCTTTTGATTCCGATTGATTTCTGAGTTTGTCCTAACCATTAAAAAAAAATGTTATTATTATTTTAACCTTTAAATTTGAAAATAATATCAAACCACCTCTGATATTGAAAATATTATCCAAAATGATCCAGCCGTCAAGGAGTTTATGATTTCCATCAATAAATCGACGGTTCCGTTGAGATGTAAGGATATAAAGATAAATGCATACATAAAGGATAGCTAGATGGAATAATGAATTTTTTCAATCATTAAATAAAAAATATATATTTTTAATAGAGCAAATTATAATTTAGCTACCTAGTTGAAATCCTTATTCAGGTGGAGCAATTATTTCGCATTTATTACAATTGATCCCCTTGCCATTAATGATCTCTATTAAAGTTAACTAACTGAGGGATAAAATTATCTTTTAACATTATTTTTTATTTTCTTTAAAATAAATTTTAAAAACTTTAAAATAAATTAAATCGTTTTTTAATCAGATATTATTTTCATCACATCTCTCTACTTCTTTTACTCCACCATTGTCGATTCTTCTTCTTCTTCCCAATCCACTTCTTCATCTTCTTCCCCATCATCGACCTACTCATGTTCTTCTTCCCCATCTCCCATCATTTGAAAACATCAACACAAACGTGTTTGATGATTGCAGGTGGGTGTAATGTGTGTGTGATGTTTGATGGTTACATGTGAGTTTCCCATGGAAGCAATGGGTGGGTTTGCAATAGTTGATGTGAGTGTTTGATGTTGGTGGGTGTTTGATGTGTGATGGGTGTTTGAAGAAAAAAATTGAAAAAAAAAAATGTCGGATGCTTGATGATTACAGGTGGGTTTCCAGTGGAAGCAATGAGTGGCTTTGCAATGGTTGATATAGGTGTTTGATATTGGTGGGTGTTTGAAGAAAAAAAAAATTGTTTGGATTCGTTCGATGAACCCAGAAATTTGAATGAACCCAGATTTCTGGGTTCAAAATGAACCTAAAAATCTGGATTCAATCTTCAAAGAAGAAGAAGAGAAGAAACAAAGAAGAAGAAGAAGAAGAAGAAGAATGAGAGAAAGACTGTGACATGAGAGATGATAAGAAAGAGAGAAGAAATTTTTAATTTTTTATTTGATTAACTAGGTTAATTTCAATCATCAAGAGTAATTTCGTCTTTTCACCATTTTGACACTGTTCATTGTCAAATATAACGGAATTTTGCTAACGGCAGGAGGTCAGTTGTAATAAATGCGAAACAGTTATTTCACCTAAATAAAGGTTTCAACTAAGTAGCTAAATTATAATTTGCTCATTTTAATATCTCACCAGTCCATCTCTCTCTCAACCGATCAAGCCAGTCTCTTTCTATTTCTTTCTCTGTCTCTCACCATCTCTCTTTCATTGTTTATCTTTCTCAATTTCACAATCTCTCACCATCATCAGTTTCTTCAAATGAAACAACACCAACTTCTTAAAACAATAGTAGCTTTGTTTCTCTTCAATGAACTTAGTTATCGCGTGCTGACTCAATCAGAGGTGTTGCTTGTTTATTTGTTTGTTTGAATTGTGTTTTGGTTTTTGATTTTCTTTCATCTAGATTTTTAAACCTGAAGATCCACTTTTTTGTTAAATTGTTTTTGACTTATTATTATTATTATTATTCACTTTAATGAAGATCTGAGCTAGCTCTTCAAACTTTGAAGATTTGGTGTCAAGATACTGTTTCCAGATCTTCAAAGTTTGAAGATCCGAAACCCAGATATATATTTTTTTTTGTTTCAATTAATTTTTTTAAAATTTTAATTATTAAATACTAAACAATTATATTTAATTATAATTGTATTTAATTTTTTTAAATTTGTTAATCTAGTGAGGACATTTTCATCTTTTTATGGATTATCATGAAACCATTTAACTTTTGAATGAAACCGCTTTTGGAGTGATAGCAGGAGGTTTTTTTACTAATATTTTCAAAAATTGAGGTAAATTGATAATACTTTTTATTTCATGGATTTTTATATTTTTCCCAAAAAAATTCAATATTTTTGCTATTGACTTTTATAGAGACGGTAGCTAACCATTGGGAATATACTTAAGTCCAAAAAATATAGTAATGGTAGGAGATATTTTAAGCCCAATAAAAGATTAAAAGAAAGTGTAGGGCATATTCTTGATTATCAAAGCAATGAATGGTCATGCATTAATCAGCATTCGAGCCCTTGAAAAAGATGCGTTTGTTTTCATTCTTAGCCTCTCAATGACGGTGGCAGTTGTTGACTTCTTGTACTTTGTGAAATTGACAGGAGAGGTCTGTGGCTTGTAAAGGTAGCACATGATATTGGACATAATTGCTTCACACTCAAAACAATAATTTGATGTTGCTTTTCGCAATGTTTGATTTAAAATTAAAAAAAAAAAAATCATTATATTCATTTCCATTTTCCTTAAAGAATAAATATCAAGATTTACCAAAGCTACGGTAATATTACATTTTGTACGCGTCATCCAAATTTTAATACCTGTAATATTAAAAAGAAACTTACTCACACTTGTCACTTATCAGAAATTACGCATGGTAAAATGTGAAAAGGGATGTTTGATACGTATACGCATGCTTTCTTTCAACAACAAAGAATATCTAATACGTTTCGATGCTAACAAATTTTAACGTTGAATTTGAATAATTGTTGCAGGGACTTGGCTTGTTAGCTTTATCAACTACCCTTTCTACATCCAACAGTTCAGTTATCAAGGACACGGATACAATTTTTCCTGATCAATTTCAAGTAGTCTTATTCTTCTTCTCTCTATATCTAGTGGCAATTGGCCAAAGTGGGCACAAGCCTTGTGTGCAGGCTTTTGGTGCTGATCAGTTTGATGAGCAAGATCCAGAGGAATGCAAATTGAAAAGCTCATTCTTCAACTGGTGGTCATTTGGAATAAGTGTGGGTGCATTTTCGACACGTTTGGTTCTAAACTACATCCAAGACAACCTTAGTTGGGGTCTTGGATTCGGTATTCCATGTATCTGTATGACCATTGCACTGGCTGTTTTCTTGCTTGGAACCAGGACTTATCGATACAGTGTTCGCAGTGATGAGAAAAGTCCCCTTGTGAGAATTGGTCGTGTATTTGTTGCTGCAATTAGAAACTGGCGAACTACGCGTTCTGCAACGGTTGTTGAATTTGAAGCTTGTGGAAACTTGCCTGATCAGCAAAGTACAGAGCAATTCAAGTAAGCGAAGTGTTATATAATATTGAGACTAGATTCATAAATCTACAGATCAAATAAATGGAAACAAATTAAAGTAGAATATATCAAGAATTTTGATGTCTAAAGATTCATATTAGTTCCTGAATTGATGCAGGTTCCTTAACAAAGCCTTGATTGTGCCAGATGGTTTGAACAAACAAATGGTGTGTAGCATCAGCGATGTTGAAGACGCAAAGGCGATCCTGAAGCTTTTTCCAATATGGACTACAAGCTTGGTGTATGGCATTGTGTATGCACAATCTTCAACTTTCTTTACCAAGCAAGGAGCTACTATGGACAGATCAGTTTCAACAGATTTCAATATACCATCAGCTTCACTTCAATGCTTCATCAACCTTGCCATTATACTCGCCATGCCTGTGTATGACCGTGTTTTTGTTCCTACTGCACGAGCCTTCACTGGCAAACCGGCTGGTATTACAATGCTTCAGAGAATAGGAACAGGACTAATTCTATGCACAGTATCCATGGTCATTGCAGCATTAGTTGAGATGAAAAGGCTCAAAACCGCGGAAGACTACGGCCTAATTGACAAACCAAATGAGACAATTCCCATGAGTTTTTGGTGGTTGGTTCCTCAATATGTGTTTTTTGGGCTAGCAGATGTTTTCACCTTCGTTGGTCTCCAAGAATTCTTTTATGATCAAGTTCCAAAAGAACTAAGAAGTGTTGGTATATCCCTGTTTCTGAGTGTTCTAGGTGTTGGAAGCTTGTTGAGCAGTTATCTTGTGTCTGCCATTGATGAAATAACGAGTGCAAATGGAGGTGTCAGCTGGTTTGCTGATAATCTCAATGAGGCACATCTTGATTATTTTTACTGGTTGCTTGCTGCACTCACTGCTTTAGTATTCACTGCATATTTACATTTTGCTAGAACTTTTATCTATAAAAGGTGAGTTACTGTTTATGTGATTGGGAGTATATACAACTCAAGAAGGATAAATTACTGTTTATATATAAATGTAATTAATGTTTTATGTATACATTTACTGTGTATAGTTAATTGCTTATCTTGTTCTTCCTAAAGTATTACATTCTATGTAAATAAAAAAATTTACATAGATTCGTATTGTCAAAAAAATTGTACTTTGAAATCCATAGATTGCTATTGATTACAATATTCATGCAGGAATTAGCTTCTTAAATAATTTGAAATCAATGAAAATATCTTCATCAAGAGACAAATTTAGCAATGCAAAACTAATGACACTGTTCTGTATTGCATAGCATAAGAAACTTATCATTATTGATAATTATTATCAGACTTAAAAATTTAAACTGATAGAAAATATCAAACTATAGCATTTAAGACTAGATATTGACACATGACATATCCCCTCACGTGTAACGTGAACAGAAGACAAATATTGAACATATGTTAAACATCTCCTACCGTTATAATATGTATAATACGAATTCAAGATAAAGGGGAACAGAATGTTTGAGCCAAAGAATTCTAAAGTTTAATATCATATTAGCTATCATCAAACTTTAAAATTTAAGTTAATAAGAAAATATTCAACTATAAATATTTAAGATTTGAGGTTGATAAATCTGATAGGTTTCTTAAGAGAGCGCTGCTAGCACCGGATTGCTTGAGTGAATATGGGAACGTGTGCAGCGTCCGTGACGTTGAAGATGTGTGATTTCCATATGGACAACAACTATTATAGCACCGACTATAATTATAGGTGCCTAGCATTGTGTAACACAAAATGCTTCGTTAATGTTGCTGGCTTTGTTATAACAACAATTATTTTAACCTTTTTTATCTTTAAGTGCCTGGAATAAGACAATTCGAATTTGAAATATTATTAAATTGAATAAACATTTTTTATTATCAAACGACATTAAGGGATGGTAACAATTATTGTAAGTGAAAAGCAACTTATAATATTGGAATTTCAGCCCAATCCTTCATTCATTTGTTCCTATAGAGTTTTGATTTTTTTCCTCTGTAAGGTAAGAAACATCCTTGAGATTTGAATATGAAACTTTAAATATTTTTTGGATGCAAATCTAGTATCACCAAGTCAACTTAATAGTTTTAATTTTAGTCGAGAATCAACCAATTTCGTAGTTGAAAAAAAAAATGCTTCTCTATCTTTTTATGTTTCATATTATGAGTTTTCATTAATTTTGTTTTTATTTTTTTTTCTTCTCTTTCAATTTAAGTCTTCTTTAGCTTTTTATCTACAAATTTGTTTTAGCTTTTCTTATAGTTGTTTTTGTTGTAAGATATTATGCCTTTGGAGAAGATGAACTTGTTGTTGACGTCAAAATCTGGTCAGATAAGCCGGATCTCTAGTCAACGAGATTCTTGAGCCCAATGCCGCAGATCAACCAGAAACAAAACAAAAGCAGGAAAACATAGGCAAAGAGGAAGAAGAAAGGAAGCTGATGAAGGAGAAAAACACATAAATCTACGTGGTTCAACCCTTAAAAATGGCCTACGTCCACGGCGCCTCCACCGTTGGTGGTGGCAGTCACTTTTATTACTGTATTTTCTGGGTACAAAGAGAGAGAGAGCAGAGAAGAACCACCCTCTCCATTTACTAAGATTTTGCTCCTATTTATAGAGAGATGGGAGGTGCTACAGTAATATGAAAGCATTAAATGCATAATACAATTTCCAAAGCCTTCTGTCAAAAAGTCTGAGTCTTCTGACACTACCCATGCTGTAGTGGTTGAGTAAATCATGCTGCTACTGATCTGAAATGGTTGGCCGTGCACGTCACGCTATTGTACGAGCTAGAGCTGTGACCTGGAGCTCATCTAAAGCGACCTGAAGATAGCTCAACGACCTGAAGATAGCTCCGCGACCTGAAGATAGCTCAGCGACCTGAAGTAACTCACTACCTGGAGAGCTCACTACCTGAAGGAGCTGGAGCCTGGTAAATTGGGCTTCTATCTGCTGGGCCTTTTGGGCTTTTACCAGCCCATTTGGGGTATCCCAAAAACACATATAACACTTGTTAAATCTTGTCTCTCGCTTTCTTCTAGTTGGTTTTCATTTTTTTTTATACTTGGTTTTGAAGTTGTTTTCTCTCTCTACTGTTATTTCTATTTCCAAATCTTAGAGAGGAGAGAAATATATTGGTACAAACACAATTTTCGTTTTAATGGGTATTGTTGTTCCAAAATTATTTTAGATGCTAATAAAACTTAAATTATTAATATAGTGATAAAGCACCTTGTTATAAATATTATATACCTTTAAAAAAACAAAAACAAAATGAAAGAAAAAAAAAAAAAAAAACCTTTATGTAAATTGAGAAATCATAATTTTATCTTTACACCAATTATAACCTATTAACCTTAACATAGATGCTTTAAAATTAGTGCGTGGTCTTATAGTGGCCATGGCCTTCTTGTCTCAAAAATATTTAAATTTATGTATTTTATTATTAAATTTTCTAATCTTAAAGAAATATTTTTATATCTGATGGTCCTAACAAAAGAGTTACTTGCTCCACTCGTGTATACAGGACACCCAAATTTGACCACCCCAGTGTTGAAAAAGACAAAGCATTAAAGGTTTTTTTTTTGGAAAGACAAAGCTTTTAAGAATTAAATAAATATAGCGATTTTTCTTGTCTCTTTCAGAGAGATAGAAGAGCTCATACTTTATAAAAGAACAAATAAATAAAGATTCTGACGTCCCGATAACTCTACCTTCAATAATTCACAAGAAGTCGAACATTATTATTGAGAGACTTTTAAATGAGCATTTTTTTTTTCTTTTAGAAAGACAAAGCTTTTAAGAATTAAATAAATAGATAAATATAAAAATAGTGATCTCTCTGCTCTCTTTCAGAGAGATAGAAGAGCCCATTTCTTATAAAAGAACAAATAAATAAAGATTCTGACATCCCGATAACTTCATCTTTAATAATTCACAGAAGTCGAATATCATTATTGAGAAATTTAATTATCTTATTAATCAATAAAATTATTTATCAATAACAATAATTAAATATATATCAATAATTTTTTTTACGATCAATCTACGAGTTATTATCATGAGTAACCTTATCCAACTAATAAATTAAAATCTCTTTTAAAATATTAATATAATTAATAAAAAATAAACATCACACAAAACATGATAATACACATGTAATAATTAATCAATAGATATATTTATTATCTGAAAAATCTAGCAATGGCAGGATCCTAACCCTTCCGACCAGACCGGACCAGCGCAGGAGCTCTGCTTCAACGAGTAAGGATTCTCTACCATCATTTTTTTTGTTAATCTTTTGATAATCCAGTGACACATCAACATTTGAAAAAATGAATGATTAAGATTGATAGATTTTTTCTCTCTCATACATCACTGAAACTTAAATTGTTCTCATAAAAAGATTAGCACCGTGTCAACATTAACAGAGAATCATTGTTCCTGCTTCAACTGGATGCCGTCCACAACAGCATTGATTATAAAAGCCACTTACAACTTCGTGTTCATATTGTACTTATAAATAAAAAAACAATACTCTTATTCAGTAAGTAAAAATATTATTCAAAATGTTTACTGAATGTAATTTAAAATTTTAAAATAAAAAGGTATGTTACAAAAGCAAAATTATCAACTTGAAAATAAGCGAAATAAAATTATACAAAGGGTCTAATTTATTATTCTAACATCAACATTTTTTTATATTTTTTTTAAATTTCAATATTAAGTTTAATCAACATTTAAGTAAACATACATAACGAATAAAGCCCATCCCTCTTCCAGATCGTTGCAGGTCGTCTCTCGTCGTAGTCCTTCACTCCTCATTCTTTACTAATACGAATGTTTCAAAACTTAATATCTAATATGAATGAAATAAAATTAAAAATTGTGTAACTTCACCTAAGGGTGGTTAGGTATATGGATTCGATTCCCACCAAATGCATTTGTATTAATAGTTTTCTTCTCGTATTATAGAAGTAATTATCTTATATTTATGGAAATAGACATCCAAATCATGTAATTAGTGTTCGATCTTAATAGTTCTCTGATTTATTTAATGTAACTGTAGACGACAAAATGTGTAATTTTGAGATGTTTAACCAAGAGATAACAAATTAATATCTATTGGTTCACTACTTGAAAGAATGAGAATATAATTTTAAAAGAATTGAATATGTTGTTCTAATACTGCAACTTAAACTCGTACAATTGAATAAACTCACGGACATATCGACTCATAATTCAAGTAAATTAAATTTTTTTTTAATATTTATAATATAGGTTCAAGTCTCATGTTTTTTATAAAATTACAAAGTATAGGAAGATCTCATCTTATAATGAGAATTTCTCTTCTTAAAAAAAAAATAATAAATAAAAATCCTTGTTTATAACAATTAATTTCGTCTTTTCCCAACAACCTTAAAAAAAAAAAGAAAAGAAAAGAAAAATTACACTCAACTCCCTTAGATTTGGCCTTATACAACCAGAGGAAAAATAGTAATCTAATTCAACCCTCGTACTTAACCACTATTGAATCTTTAGTTACATTGACCCACGTTTGACTTGTGAAATACCCAAATTACCCTTACAAAAAGTTGTTTTTCATTTTTCAGTTATCAGTTTCAAAAATATGTTTTACATGTTCAAAAATACATTTTACAAAATGGTCCACCGAACATTTTTTCATCTATTTTTTGTTTTGAAATCTAACTTTCAGGTTAGTGGACAATGCTATCTCTTCTCTTTACTATGCTTTCGTCTTCTTTCTCCTTTATTCTTATTTCATATTAATTTATTTACTTTCTATCATATCTCATATATTATCTTCTACTCCTACTCCTCTATTTTATCTTATTGATTTTATAACACATTAACAACATGATACCTTATCTGGAAAGTTTAGCTATGTCATCCCAATCTCGAACTGAGAAGTTTGGCTATACCAACCCAATTAATGTATGCCTCTATAAACTCTATTATTATACTAAATTTATTCATCATTATTATCATGCAATATATATATCACTACCTAACTTTATTTATTGTTGTTATTATATATTATATGTACGGTTATGCCTATTGATTGATTTTATTATTATCTTTAATTATTCTCACACATGACTTTATCCATCATTTTTCCATATATAACTCTATATGTGATTCTTACCTATATGTTTATTTATTTTTTTATTTGTACATAAAACTAATTATTATATTTTGTGGTAAATATAGCTACTGAAAAATGTCAAACCTCAAAAATCTACAGTTCGTTGCTCTTGATATGTTGGGGGAAAACTATCTTTCTTGGATCCTGAATGCTAAAATGCATTTGCAAGCAATGCAGTTGTAGGACACAATTAAGGAGGGAAATAAAACGACTTTATAAGAAAAGGCGAAAGCTATTATATTTTTCCAACACCACCTACACGAAAACCTTAAGGCCGAGTATCTTATAGTGAAGAATCTCTTAGCCTTATGGAACAATTTAAAAGATAGGTTCAACCACCAAAAGAATGTATTTCCTCCTAAAGGCTAAATATAAATGGATCCACCTCAGATTACAAGACTTTAAAATTGTTGTTGAATATAACTCTGTCTTATTCAAAATAACCTCACAATTAAAATTGTGTGGTGAGGCAGTAACTAAACAAGATATGTTAAAAAAATTAAATAAAAAAGTTCTAGACATTCAATGCCTCAAATATATTCTTACAACAACAATACCGAGAACATCGATTCCAAAAATAGTCAGAACTAATCTCATGTTTGCTTGTTGTAGAATAGAATAATAAACTGTTAATGAAAAATCATGAGCTATGACCAGCGGGTTCATTAGCACTCCCAAAAGTGAATGTCAACACATACAATAGGCATGGACGAGGTTGTGGTCGATGGTGTAGTCAAGGATATGGAAAAGGAAGTGGTTCTCGTAAGCATGGTGATTATAAATTTTTAGGGCACTGTATGCTAATAATACATCTCAGAAATGGAATGTTTACGTGGCTAAACAAGAAAATGGCAAAAACAAAAACATGGAAGATAAAACCATTACAAGAACTGAAAGTGTTTGTTTTAGATGTGGTGCATCAAATTATTGGTCACATACCTACCATATGCTCAAACATTTAGTAGAACTTTATCAAGAATCCATAAAAGAGAAGAAAAATGAGGTTGAGACAAACTTTGCAAAATTTGTCAACCAAGAACATATCACTTATTTTGCTGCTACAAATTTCTTTAAAAATGTAGGTGGAGAGATTGACCTTCTTATGAATGGCGATGGCAAAGAGCAAACCAACTAGCATTAGTATCTGAAAACTACTGTTTCTCTTTTTATTATGCACTTCCTTTTATAATCATCTTTTTGTGTAAAATAGTGATAAGAATGTCCATACCAATTAGGATATAACAATCTCTGACTTTCTTTTTTTTTTTTTTGGTATCAAGTAGGATATACTTTTATATTCATGTTTTTGCTTTTTCAATTAATAATATGAATTTCATTTAAATGAAAAGGATATAGATGGACCATCTATTCTCAAAAGAGAAGACAAAACATATACTTGATTATTAGTGTAACCACACATTCTATCTTTTGTGATAAAAAGTATTTATTAAATTTGACACAATATAAGGCTAAAATAAACACTATATCAAGTCCTGTAAACCTAATTAAAGGTCATGAGAAAGTCATAATCTTATTGCGAAATGAGATTAAAATATGTATCCATAATGTATTATATTCAAGCAATTCTATAAGATATTTGCTCAATTTTAAAGATATATGCAATAATAAATACCATATTGAGACTGTAAGTGAGCAGAACATAGAATATTTATGTATTACATCCATTCACTCAAGACGGAATATTATTTTAGAAAAGTTTCATGCTCTCACATCTGGTTTATACTATACAGTCGTAATTCCCATTGAAACCTACATGGTTATAAATCAGAAATTTTTAGAGTGTAAAATTTTTCAACTTTGACATGATCACCTTGGTCATGCAGGGTTTACTATAATGCGTGGGATCAGTAAAAACTTTAATAGATACCTATTAAATGATTAAAGGATTCTATTGTCTAAAAAGAATTTTTGCATTGCTTGCTCGCAAAGAAAATTGGTGATTAAATTATCCCCTTATAAAATTAATCTTGAATCCCCCTTATTTTTACAAAGAATTTAAGGGAATATATGTGGACCTATTCATCTATCAAGTGGACTATTTCGCTATTTTATTGTTTTAATTGATGCATTCACACGATGGTTGTATGTTTGTTTATTGTCAACTCATAATATTGTCTTTGCTAGACTTCTTGTACAAATTATCAAACTGCGAGTATAATTTCTAGATTACTCAATCAAAACAATTTGTTTAGATAATACCGATGAATTTACATCAAAGACATTTGATGAATATTGTATGTCCATTGGAATTGATGTTGAGCATCCGGTTCCATATGTTTACACTCAAAATGGTTTGATAGAGTCATTTATCAAACGCCTCTAAGTAATTGTTCGAACTTTACTTTTAGGAATGCAATTACCAATATATGTGTGGGGTCATGTCATACTACATGCAACTATATTAGTTCACCTTCGACCTATTGCATGTCATCAGTATTCACCATTACAGCTTATGCTTGGTTATCAAGCCAATATATCTCACCTAAAAACATTCGGTTATGCTATATATGTACCTATTGCACCCCCACAAAGGTAAAAAATGGGACCCAACGTCGTTTAGGGATTTATGTTGACTTTAATTCAACTTTTATTATTTGATATCTTGAACCCCTAACGAGAGACATTTTCACTACACGTTTTGCAGATTGTCATTTCAATGAAAATTTGTTCCCATAATTAGAAGAAAAAGGAAACTCCTTCTATAGGAAAGAGTGAACTTTTGTGGAATGTAGATATTCTATCTCATTTGGATTCTTGTACCTATCAATGTGAAAATGAAATACGAAGAATAATGCAATTACAAATTATTGATAATCAGTTACCAAACGCATTTATAGATACAACAAGGGTAACCAAATCTTATATACCTGCTGCTAATACCCCAACTCAGGTGACTATGTCTATTGAACAATCGAAACAAATGGCAGCAAATAATTAATCTATTATGCATTAAAAACATGGTAGGTCGCTTGGCTCAAAGGATACTATTCCGTAAAATGAAAGATCATGATCTTGTTGAAAACGGTACTAAAATTATAAATTAATCCACTTTATCTAAAGACATGTGCTTTCAGTCTCTGAAGATTTGCAAACCATAAAATTGTCAAAGTCCCTAAAAAGGACAAATATTTGAACAAATACAACAATCAAGAAATGAATAAATTTTGATAAATAATGTAAGAAAAAAATGGAATCGTGAAGAAATTGTCATTGATGACATATTCTTTTACGCAATAGCTACTAAAATCATGAATGATGATTGTAAACCACATACTATTGATGAAAGCAGGAAACGATATGATTGGCTTAAATGAGAAGAAACAATTCAAGCATAATTGAGTTTATTGGCCAAATGAAATGTATTTAGACCTATAGTTCAAACACCTGAAGGTGTTAAACCAGTTGGATATAAATGAGTATTTATTTGGAAACGTAATGAGAAAAATGAAATCATAAGATATAAGACACACTTAGTCGTACAAGGTTTCTTACAAAGATTTGAAATTGATTATGATAAAACATATTCACTCGTAATGGATATAATTACATTCTGATTTTTAATTAGTTTTGCAGTGGTAGAAAGACTTGAAAAACATTTAATGGATATGGTAACTGCATATCTGTATGGTTTACTTGCTACTATTATCTATATGAAAGTCCCTAAAAGATTGAAAATGCTTTAAGCATATAATTCAAAACCTCGTAGATTATACTCAACAAAGTTACAACGATCATTGTATAGATTAAAACAATCCGAAAGAGTGTGGTAACTGCATATCTGTATGGTTCACTTGGTACTAGTATCTATATAAAAGTCCATGAATGATTGAAAATGCTTGAAGCATATAATTCAAAACCTCATAGATTATACTTAATAAAATTACGACAATCATTGTATGGATGAAAACAATCCAAAAGATTGTGGTATAATAGCTTGAGCGAATATTTGATCAAATAATAATATATTAATGATATTATATGTTCATGAGAAAATCAGGATCACGATTCATCATTCTAGCAGTATATGTCGATGACATAATTTAATTAGGACTCATGAAAAGCTGTTAAAAACTGCTGAATATCTAAAGAGAAAATTTGAGATGAAAGACTAAGGGAAAGTATGATATTGTCTTGGTTTGGAAATCGATCACAAATCAAATAGAATATTGGTCCATCAAAAACATATATCGAAAAAATCTTGAAAATTTTTAATATAGATAAAGTTCATCCATTAAGTACCTTTATAATTATTCGTTCTCTTGATCCTAAGAATGATCCATTCAAACCTAATGAAGTTAATGAAAAAACACTTGATCCTAAGGTGTCATACCTGAGTGCAATTAGTGCCCTCTTTTATTTAGCACAATGTACTAGGTCAGATATTGCATTTTCAGTCAATTTATTGGCTAGATTCAGTTCTGCACCGACGCATCACCATTGGAATGGAATTAAACACATTCTTCATTACATTTGGGGAACTACAGATTTAGGGCTATTTTATTCATACTCAAGCAATAATTCAGGTTTAATTGATTATGTTGACACAAGATATCTTTCTGATCCACACAAGGTACATTCACAAACTGTATATGTTTTTACGTACAATGGTGTAATAATCTCTCGGCGTTCCATGAAACAAACTCTTGTTGCTATATCTTCTAATCATTATGAGATTTTTGCACTTCATGAGGCAAGTCGAAAGTGTGTATGGTTAAAATCAATCATTCATTATATACAAAGTACTTCTGAACTGCTTCAAATCACAAAAGGGCCAACGATAATTCACGAAGATAATGCAATTTGCATTGCTCAAGTTAAGAGAGGATACATTAAAGGAAATAGAACTAAGCATATTTCACCAAAGTTATTTTACACTCACGAGCTTCAATAGAGTAAACAGATTGATGTGAAACAGGTACACTCCAAAGATAATCTAGTAGATTTTTTACACTCCACATATAATCTAACAAATTTGTTTATGAAAACTCTACTAATATCGACATTTGAAAAATTGATACACGACATCGGCACGTGTTGACTCTTTAGACTAGATAGTTAACATAGCAAAAGTTTCATCAGAGGAAGCGTCTCATCTTTCATCAAGGGGAGCATATCATCTCTTTTTATTTCTTGTATATTTCACTCTTCTTTCCTTTGATCAAATTTTATTTCATTAGGTTTTAGTGATAAGGTTTTTAATTAGATTATTTATCTTTAAGAGGTGTCAATCAAGGGGGAGTATCATGTGATAATTGTGAATTTAGCCCTTCTCAAGCAACCAATTTTTTATTAATATTTATTAAAGAAAATGTCATTGCGCTTTGCATAAATATATGTATATGTTTTCATTTGAAATGTAACCTGCACGTTAGCATAGAATGCTCCCTCTTCTCTTTACCATGCTCTCGTCTTCTTTCTCCTCTACTCTATTTTATATTAATTTGTTTAGTTTCCATCGTATCTCACTTATTATCGTCTACTCCTACTCCTCTATTTTGTCTTGCTGATTTTACAACACACCTAACATTTTTTTTTTTTGAGCAAAATGCACAAAACCCCCCTAAAGTAAGGTCTTAAAGATCCATAGTCAAAATTTGGTTTTAATAACACAATACCCTTAGACCATTAGTAACTATTAGTCAATATTTGATTGACCACGGGTAGTTTCGTCCTTTACTAATAATAAATATTATTAAAACCATTTTTCTATCTCTCTCAGTTTCTCTCCACCACTAGACTTACACCGCATTCTTCTTCTTCTTCTTCTTCTTCTTCTCTCGCTCATACGGTGCTTTATGGAACCCAGGTTTGGGTTCTATTCGAACCCAGATCTGGGTTCGATTGGGTTCGTCAATCTAACCCAGCTCTGGGTTCAATGAATCCAGATTTGGGTTCAACGAGCCCAGACGAATCTGGGTTCGTCTTTGGGTTCGATGAACCCAGACATCTAGGTTCCGTCTCGAACCCAGACGTCTGGGTTCGTAGTCTGGGTTCGATATGGAACCCAAACGTCTGGGTTCGAACCCATAGCTTCACACCCAGATTTGGGTTCGTCGTCTGGGTTCGAGACGAAACTCAGACGTCTAAGTTCGATCTGGGTTCGTCTGGGTTCGAACCCACATATGTTTGAAGATAATGTTTAGATGTGTTTGAAGATGATGTCTGGATGGGTTTGTTTGGGTTTGAAGAAGATGATTGATAATGTGTTTGGGTTTTTACAGATGATTGATGATATATTTGGGTTTTTACATATTGATGTTTGGATGGATTTTTGCAAATTGTTGTTGCAAGTAGTGGCGCGATTGATGTTTGGTTATGCAGATGGGTTATCGTAGATTGATGTTTGGGAGATGAAGGTTTCTAGATGAGCAAAAACCTTCAGATTGATGAAGGTTTCTGGGTGGAGATGAAGGTTTCTGGATGAGCAGACATCTTCAAATTTATGAAGGTTTCTGGGTGAAAATTAATTTTAAAAACTGAGGGCATTTACGTCTTTTCACTTTAAACCAAAATTGATTGTCAATTTTAATACATTTTGATTATTAAGTTGTGGTTATTTTGTTTTAAAACTTAAACTTCATATTTATCTGTTTAACGCTTTAATTCAGGGAGATTTAGTGTATTTTGTTCTTTTTTTTATTTTTTCTCTATTATGGTGTACAAATTCAGACTCTGATACTACAGTGTACAGATACGGACTCTGACTCTGATTGCCACAGTTTTGCCATTCTTCACGTTACACACACGTGTATATATATACATCTATATAAATATATATATTCAAATCAAGTTACATATTTATTAACAAATTAAAAAGTTGAAAACAATAAAAAAAAAAGGGAAATCAGAACTCAATCAAAGACAGCTATGGCGCTCTCCAACCTCAGCGGCGATCCACTGCTGGAGGACGACGCCATCGACGGCTGCGTTGACTATAGAGGCGGACCGGTGCACAAGTCGAGGTCGGGAGGGTGGAGGTCGGCGTACTTCATTATAGGCGTGGAGATGGCGGAGAGGTTCGCATATTACGGAATAGAATCGAATCTGATAACGTACTTGATGGGACCGCTGGGTCAGTCGACGGTGACGGCGGCGGAGAACGTGAATGTGTGGTTCGGAACGACGTCGTTGCTGCCGGTTTTGGGAGCGTTTGTTGCTGACTCGTTTCTTGGCCGTTGATTTTCTCACCTTCAAATTTAACTGTTAATATTAGTTAGCAGAGAATCTATTTATTTTAGCTCCTGTTTTTCTTCCTTTTTTTAAAATGAAAATAAATTATAATTGTTGTGGGCGGTTTGATTAGAATTTTAAAATTGCTGACTATAATTATGTAGATTATGTACAGATTTAATTTTTTTTTGAGAAGACGAGGATCGTTGGAGAGTTGTGTTAGTATCAGATAATTGCATTGCATCGATTTCTCCCTTTATTTATGTTCTTTTTCTACTTTTTTTTTCTATTTATTTATTTTTTAATTAATTTTTTATTTTGGGATATTCTGATCAATATGTTTATTTAAATATTTACAATCTGGATCTTATTTGAAAATTTATGTTAAGAGTTCTGCTCTATAAATTGTTTGCATAATTTGGTAAGGTGAATAGAGGAAAAAGATTAAATAAAAATTGAATTAATAATTTTTTTTTATTTAGTTTTAAAAGTAGGGATAAAATAGGGTAATGTATACTAATTGAAAATTAACAACTAATTTATACCATTCAATGTTTTTCAATCCAATGATTGAAAATTTGTGTTAAAATTTGTATCCCATATCTTATTTCTAATTATATATATATATATATATATATATATTGGGACCTCAATCTAATTATTCGATTATTTGTATCAATAAGGGTTTTGTTTTTTTTGTCTTGTACATAACTAGTGTCTTGAGATTTGAGCACGAGACCTTAAGTGATGACAGGTTTGCATTTAAATGACACTTAAGGTCTCGAATTCAAAACCTTAAGATATTATCTATTTTACGGAATAAAAATGTCAAAACCCCATAGGAGCAAATGACCGGTGGATTGGGCTGGGGTCCCAATGGTAGCTGAAACTTTTTATTTTTTTCCAAAAAAAAATTAAAAAAGTTTTCAGATTCAATTATCTTGAATACCATATGTTATTCACTTTCTACGTTGCTAATTAATTAAAATATGAATTTCAACCAATTAATTAAAGCATCTAAGTGATTCCCAAAAATTATAATATAATTTATTTTACTAAAAAAAGTTATCAAAATAGAAGGAAACGAAAATGTTGGAGAAATACAATTATGGGAAATGGTTCTATGAGCTTCTCATGCCAAACTTGTTTTTATTTGATGTTAGCATATAAGAAAACAGTAATCTCTCCATTTCCGGCTTCAGAGAATCCTTAAAGCTATAAATACAATGTCTTTGCGCATAAAGCTGATACTTGAATTTGAATGGATTACAGGGACTTGGCTTGTTAACGTTGTCTGCTATACTTACTTCATCCAGAACTGCTGATTGCCAATACACTAACATCTTCACCTCCACCTCATGTTCCTCTCATCAGTTCCAGGTAATCTTATTCTTCTTCTCTCTGTATCTGGTAGGAATTGGCCAAAGTGGGCACAAGCCTTGTGTTCAGGCTTTCGGGGCGGACCAGTTTGATGGCCAGGACCCAGAAGAATGCAAGATGAAGAGTTCATTCTTCAACTGGTGGTTTTTTGGATTATGTTTTGCTAGTTCCTTGACTATTTTGATCTTAACCTACATCCAAGACAACCTTAGCTGGGGCCTGGGGTTTGGAATCCCATGTGTTGCCATGGCCATTGGACTGGCTCTTTTCTTGTTTGGAACTAAGACTTACAGATATAGTATTAGAAGGGATGAGAGAAGCCCGTTTGTAAGAATCGGTAGGGTGTTTGTTGCTGTGGTTAGGAACTGGCGAACTACGCCTTGTGCTATAGTTGTTGAAGAGGAAGCTCGTGGCATCTTGCCTCACAAGCATTCTGAGCAATTCAAGTAAGTGCAATATAGTTGAATATATGTTCAGATTTTAAAGATCTAATGAGAACAGAATGGCACAAATTAGTTTCTATGTACAATTTTGGCGTCTAAAGATTCACATTTGCTCCAACAGTCATGCAGGATCTAAATATTCATGCTGATTACTCTACTTTTGTTTTACATAACATCTGAAACAAGTTGGATTTATGTTCACAGTATTGTTTAATCGAGGATAGAAAGGCATAAATTAGGTTACGTGCAGAAACATCTAAAGATTCGCATTATATATCTCTAACAGTCACGCAGGGCCTCCTAAACCTTCATGTCTAATCAATCTGTTTTGTTTCACATAACAAGTGAGACAAATTGGATTTAAGTCCATTTTATTGTTTCATTGATGCCATGAAGTTCCTTCTGGACTTACATTCTGGTCTTCCATTCAGATGCCGATAAAAGATTGCTTATACTCTCTTCTTACCTCATGTATTTGGAGTTGAAAATTTGGAATTCTTTGTGATTAAGAGGTTTTGTGTAATTAGTTTATCATAATGAAACTGTGGCAGGTTCCTCAATAAAGCCTTGCTTGCACCAGATGGCTCAAATGAGTACGAGAATGTCTGCAGCATTAGTGATGTTGAAGACACAAAGCAACTCCTCAGGCTTGTTCCCATATGGACTTCAAGTTTGATGTTTTCCATTGTGTATGCTCAGCCTCCAACTTTCTTCACCAAGCAAGGAGCTACTATGGACAGATCAGTTGCACCAGGCTTTATCATGTCGGCAGCTTCACTTCAGACATTCATTGGCCTTGCCATTGTAATCACCATACCCATTTATGACCGTGTTTTTGTTCCTATTGCTCGAGCCTTCACCAGAAAACCTGCTGGTATCACAACGCTCCAGAGAATAGGAACTGGGATGTTTCTATCTATTATATCTATGGTCGTTGCAGCATTAGTTGAGACTAAAAGACTCAAGACCGCCGAAGAATATGGACTTGTCGATCAGCCAAATGTGACACTTCCAATGAGAGTGTGGTGGTTGATTCCACAATATGTCATCTTCGGTGTTGCTGAGGCATTCACCATGGTCGGTTTTCAAGAATTTTTCTACGATCAAGTTCCAACCGAATTAAGAAGTGTTGGTCTCTCACTCTACCTCAGTAACCTTGGCGTCGGAAGCTTTCTAAGCAGCTTTCTCATCTCAGTAGTTGACAAAATAACTGGTGGAGATGGCCACAGTAGCTGGTTTGCTGATAATCTAAACCAGGCACATCTTGATTACTTCTATTGGCTTCTCGCTGGACTCAGTGTCATAGGACTGATTGCGCACCTGCATTGTTCAAAATCATACATTTATAACAGAGAGACTGCACTTTAGCCAGATAACACTTTTGTAAAGGAAAAACACCGTGCTGTGCTAGTGTTGGTGAAGTGTTATCTCGATTTATTTCTCACATAAAATAAATGCATATTGCCGTATTGATTTCTTTCATTAACAAACCAATATTTTGTTAACTGCAGTGACAAAATATTGTATCTTAACAAACTTATCATCAAAGATGTTCATAATTTAAAATCATTAGTACATAATGATTTTAAACACCTACTTCATTGTATCTTTGCTTAACCTGTTGTACCACTCAATTGATGGCCCAAGTGGTGTCTTAAGGAAAGCAACATTCATAAAGTGTTTTGAAGCCACCAAATTATCATTCCAGTAATTCTTACTTTATAGTTTTTGTTCGTTAAATATAAATTTTAATATTTTAATTCAATTTAACAACTCTCCTTCAATTTCTTAAAATTTCTCCAAACAATTAACAAGCTAAATACGTTCATAAACTTTGATACCATTAATCATACAACACATTCAAATCTACACAAACGTGATAATATTACACAAATTTGTCAGCATCTAACAAATTAATTATACAGATAGTTCAAATCTATACACGTAATAAGCTGACACAAATTTGCCACCATCAAACTAATGCAAATGCAATCACTAAGAATCTTGATTACTATAATTCATGTGCAAATCATATTTAAAGAGTGATAGCAATTATTAACAATAAACAATTATAAAAGTTGCATGAGTTGCAACAAAAAATTAAATTACAACATTAACATCATCATCATAATAATAACATAATTTGATTATTAGTTTTTAACATAATTTGGTTGATGAAGAGGAAGCCTGTGGAAACTTGCCTCACCAAAGTTCTGAGCAATTCAAGTAAGTGAGATATAAAATATTATAAGATTCCAAAATCTATAGAGGTTCTTAGAAATGTTTATTTTCGGTTCTGAGATGAATTGTGATGTCTAGAGATTCATATTGGCTCCAAAATGCAAGATAAGTACTTGAATTCATATATGTTCATTGTATCATTAATTCAAAGGAATCAAGGTCCATGTGAAGTTAAATGTTACTAGCATATCCTGACTCTTCACTGAGAATCAGAAGTTGATAAAGTGAAGTACTCGTTGTCAAGACAATATTGTGTAAATAATTTGCATAATATATGAAACTCTGGCAGGTTCCTTAACAAAGCCTTGCGTGTGCCAAATGTTTCGAACGAGTATGGGATGGTCTCTACAATCAATGATATTGATGATATTGCTTAGCTTTGTATTGACCATAACAGTAACTGTTGTAACTAGTAAACCAATTTATTACTCAAATAAAATTCGTTGCAAATTGTGTCTTTGCAAGTGCCTCTACACTAGATAGGTTCCGTTCTTTCTTCTTGTCTTTTATTCATCTAGAAAAAACCGAAGTTTATCGTGTAGAATCCATTAGAATATGCGTTAATTTCTTGAGTTTGTATATTATAAAACCATTAAATGAAGGGATTCAGGGAGTGATCTACTGGTAAGGTCACAGCCACACTCTATCTTTGAAAGTAGTGGGTTCTACACTCATCTCCCACAAATTTGTGAATTTTTCCCCTACCTATGGTGGGTTGGTCTTGTAGCACAGTGGTAATACCAACATTGGCTTTAAGCTAAGGTTTGACACCCCATGCCCCCATCTTACTCAATAAATATGAGATTTTCTGTCATGTATATGAGTTATCTCTTATTTTGATATGGATAGCTCTCAGTCGTATGTGTGTCATTTATTCGAACCATATCACTATGATTCTATCAATTTAGTCCCAATTGTTTCCTGAGTTAGTTCTAATACCTCCAATTAAAAAAAAAAAAAAAAATCGAATTTACCTACTTGAAACATTTATTAAAATAAACAATTATTGAAGTTGCAACGATAGCTACTCTACAAATTTAAATACGAGATTAGCATTAGCATTAACATTAACATTAAATCCATATAATCATTATAAGAAATTAATGGGATAATTCTAATGTCCCCCTATTGTTTGATCTAATTGCTAGTTTCCTCTATAGTTTGAACAAATCTCATTCTCTCTCTTCTGTTAATTTTGTTAGTGAAAAATGAATTCTAATAGCAACAATGCGCGAAAAAACGAAATTACCCCTCAATTATAGAAAAGCTGTAAAAAAATTAAATTAACAAAACAAAATAAAACCAAAAATAAAATTTTATAAAAAAAAAAATTAAGACTTGATCTTCAAACATTTTCCACTAATCATTTACACACCATCATCATCATCCTTTAATAACAGGGAAAAAAAAAACAATGTAGAAAACGAACTCATATTCGAACCTCGATGGGTTCGATTTCGATTTTCAAACCCCTAGGTGGGTTCGATTTCGAAACCTGAACATTTGGGTTCGATTCAGGCCCATATGTTCATGCATCTGGGTTCGAAATTGACCCATAGTGATGGGCTTTGAGAATGAGAATAAGAAGAGAAGAAGAAGAGATCGGATAAGAGAAGATGAAGAAGAAGAATAAGAGACCGAGGAAGGGGAGAGAGAGAAAGAGGGGGAGAAATTTTTGTTTTTAATTATGTGGGGGATATAATTTTAAAAAATAATAATTTTTTAATTATTTTAAAAAATATAATCTTCCATTTATAGTGCACGTAACACTCATCTATTTATTCCATTTTTTAAATTTATTTTATAATAAATTGATAGTTTTTTTTTTTTTTAAGTATGAGAACTGTAACTGGAACGGGCCCAAAAAAAATCGAAACCAATCGAGATATGACACTAGTGGCACGGCTCGGATGATAACTCCCTTCCAAGAAAGATCAAAACCAACCGAGATAAGACACTAGTGGCACGGCTCGGATGATAACTCCCAATTGGAAGGGATCCACACGCATGAAGGCAATGAAAAAAACCCATACGAATATGGAAGATCGAAATGATTATATTTATAAATATTATTATATTAGAATATATATTATATTATTACATGAGATGAGAATTTGAATTTGGAGGGAAAGGAGTGTCGAACCATGCCCCTGACAAAGGAGGCATGGTTGGTTGCTGGCGCCAACCAACTGCGCCAGCAACCAAGTGACAATAAATTGATAGTTTTGTCTTTCTTGATTAATGGTTAGACATTAATTTTTAATGTTCAAATTGATGATAAGGGGTCTTTTGTTTTCTTTAATATTTTTATGAATTATAGGGGGATTTTTTATGATTTTTTAAATCAAAAGATTTTTTTGCTATGATGTCAAACTACTGAGCGAAATTAAAATTATCCCTAAACTAATAATGATCTCTTATCGTTAGTTCTCAAATGAGATACCGACTTATCATTAAGTGGGAACGACGGACGAAGTGTTTGTAATTATATGAAACGACCACCAACGGAAAACCAAAATAAATTACAGAACACTAGCTTTCGATTCCATGAACAAAAGACTGTATGCATGGCCACCTCTGAACTCCCCTCCGAGGCCGGAGCTCCACTTCTGGAAGACGCCGTGGACGGCTGCGTCGACTACAGAGGCCTGCCGGTACGCAAGTCGAGCTTCGGCAGATGGAGATCGGCGTTCTTTGTTATAGCCGTGGCGATGGCAGAGAGGTTTGCGTATTGTGGAATTCTGTCCAATCTCATAACGTACTTGACAGGACCGCTCGGCCAATCGACGGCGGCGGCGGCGGAGAACGTGAACGTGTGGTCGGCGACTATCTCGTTGCTGCCACTTCTGGGAGGTTCTGTTGCTGATTCGTTTCTCGGACGTTACTGGACTATTGTTGTTGCTTCTCTTATACATGCCCTGGTTAGTTTTCTCGGATTTTGATAAATTCAATTCTTATTCAAAATGGAGTTGATCCTTTTTTTCATCATATATAGATTCAATTCTTGTCCAAAAAAGAGTTGATCATTTTTTAATATATATATATATACACAGGGTCATCAATGATATTTGTGTATCAATACATCTGAATTGATTATCTATTACATTTTAAAATTTGAGGTTGTGACGGTGGTGAATGTAATCAACTCAATTTAATTGTAATAAAAAATAATAAATATATAATATAATTGATAATTTTAATCAGTCAATAAACTTTTAAAAAATTTTAATTAATTATATAAGTCATTCATTATATTTTTTCTTTTAACAAAAATTATTTTTTCCATTCAATTTAAATATAATTAATGGACATACTGACCTTAAAAGCTCTCTATATATCTATATATATATTTGAAAAATAACAACTCAAAAAATTATCACAATAAATACCTTAAAATGATGTAATAAGTGATTTGTCTTTACTGATAAATAAGATATTGCAAGAACAAATGACTTCCTACATCATTTGTGTTCATAGTTTAGGTTTTTAATTTTCAACTTTTATTCTAAAGCTTATCTAAATCACTAGACTGAATTGAAACTTATTAATTATGAATTATTGCATATCCGTTTACATCTTCTATTTCATAGTTAATTGTGATGGGAATTCAAGTCTTACTACATGCCTTTACCAGTATATAAGAGTAATTTTTCTCCGAAATTAAGGAAGTAGATTTTCGAGCAACACGATCACATGTAATGTTTAGCATTATGGGAGACAATATCTTCTAATTATAAAAATGAATATCTAAATTGCAAATGTAGTGTTTAATTTCAACGTATCTTTTACCTATTTGATTTAATTTTGCCTTACTGAACTAAACAAAATTTGATCGGTATAAGTTTAGTTGATTCTGAATGAGAATTCACCCCACTATCAGCTCATTTTATGATGCAAGACCTGGACTGTTCTGGCTTGTGACAATCTAGAATCTGATGTTAGACATGAAAAGCTCAAACTAATTAAAATGTTTTTGTTTCTACAAACTTTAGGGATGAATTTTCAGCAAAAACTATTTAAATTTGTTTGAACAAATATAAATGCTATTTTACATTATCTGTTTTCATGAATTACAGGGAATGGGGTTGTTAACTTTATCGACTATGCTTCCTTCACCCAACTCACCTGATTGCCAAAACACAAATAATTGGTATCATGTTTTCCTTTTCAGTTGCAAGTTATATTGTTCTTTTTCTCTCCGTATATGGTAGCACTTGGCCACGGTGGGCACAAGCCTTGTGTTCAAGCTTTCGGAGCCGATCAGTTTGATGGACAGGACCCTAATGGAATGCACATCGAGAAGCTCATTCTTCAATTGGTGGCATTTTGGAACATCTGTGAATGAGACCCCTTTGTCAGAATTGGCCAGGTCTGTGTTGCCATGGTTAGGAACTGGAGAATCACGCCTCCCACAATGGCTGTCGAAGATCGAGATCGTGGAATCATGCCACACCAAAGTTGTCATAATATGTACTCTGGCAGGTTCATCAACAAAGCCTTGCTTGCCCCAGACGGTTCGAATGAATACAGGAAGGTGTGTAGGATCAATGACGTTGAAGATGTAAAGGCTCTCCTCAGGCTTGTTCCGATATGGACTACAAGTTTAGTGTATGGCGTTGTGTTTCCACAGTCTTCAACTTTCTTTACCAAACAAGGGGCTACTTTAGATAGATCAATTACACCAAGCTTCAATATTCCAGCAGCTTCACTTCAATCCATCATTAGCCTTTCTGTTGTTCTCACCATGCCTATCTATGACTGTGTTTTTGTTCCTACTGCACGAGCCTTCACAAGGAAACCTGCTGGTATTACAATGCTTCAGAGAATAGGAACAGGTTTGTTTCTATCTGCTCTATCTATGGTTATTGCTGCTTTAGTGGAGACAAAAAGGCTCAAAATTGTTGAAGAATATGGACTTATTGATGAGCCAAATGTGACAATTCCAATGAGTGTCTGGTGGTTGCTCCCACAATATACCTTGATCGGGGTTTCTGAGACATTTGCCGTGGTCGGTCTTCAGGAATTTTTCTATAATCAGGTTCCAACAGAAATAAGGAGTGTAGGACTCTCAATCTACCTCAGTATCTTTGGCCTTGGTAACTTTTTGAGCAGCTCTCTCATCTCCACCCTTGAGAAAGCAACTGATGAAGATGGCCGGAATAACTGGTTTGCCAATAATTTGAACGAGGCACATCTTGATTGCTTTTATTGGCTTCTTGTTGGAATTAATATTGTAGCATTGATTGCCTACTTGCATTTTTCAAAATCATACATTTATAATAGAGAGACTGTGCTTGTAACTAGATAGCACTTATGTGTAAAACTTCTAGGTTATGCTAGTGTAGTCCTTGTTGTCCATAACAGCAACTGTTGTACCTAGTAAGCATTTAGTTTCAAAAAAAAAAAAAGGAAACTAGTAAGCATTTTATGGCAAAAAAAAAAAAGAAAATTGTAAGAAATACTTAAATTTATCCCATATATGATCAATTTATTCAAATCATATCAAGTTATATCACTATTTAATCATATATCAATGATTTGTTTGGGCTTATACAACTAAACACACTAAACTTTTCTTAGCAATTGTAATGTATTGATGCAAGTACAACTCATGAACTGCCATCCACTTCTTGCCTTCTTTCTTCCTGATTCCTTGTAATCTATTATTTGTTTACAGAACACCATACCTTTACATTTGAGAAATTATTTGTTTACAGAACACCATACCTTTACATTTGAGAAATACAATAATAATGTAATAAACAATTTTTTTCTTTTTCAAATTTTTTTCTTCAATTTTCCTTCTAATTGTTTAGGTTGAACTAGTGATCTTTATTTTTGTTGATGGAGTTGAACTGGTGATTATTTGGGTGATGATTTTTTTTAACCGGTGATTATTAGTGATTTTTGATGATGAACTAGTGAAGAAGATGATGATGATGATGGGTTCAATATTGGATTGTTGATGATAATGAAAAACTGTTGGTTAACTGGTGAAGAACTATTAGTGATTTTTTGAATGGATGAAGAAGATGATGATGATGGGTTCAAGATGAAAGAGATTGGAAAGATGAAGAAGATGATGATAGGCTCAAGTTGGATTTTTTTGTTAATATTTAATTTTTTATTTTGTTTTCATTTAATTTTTTAATTTTTTAAAAATTGATTTCCATCGTCCATTTTAAGATGGATGGTCAAGATCTTAGTAAAATTTTTTAATTTATTTTATTTTAACGTTTTTAAAACTTATTTTAAAAAACTAAAAAATACTGTCAAAAGATAATTTTATCACTCACTACCATAATTTCAACAAAGTAATGTTAACAGGAGAGGGATAAATTACAATAACATCGGAATAGTTAATCCGTCTAAATTAAAATTTTAATTGAATAGATAAATTATAATTTATTCCAGATTAATCCAAGATTTTTTTTTTTTTTTCTTTTAAGAAGATCCAACGATTTTATTCAATGGGAAACTACATTTCGGAGCGGTTGCTATGACGTCATGCAACCAGTCAGCTAAAAATCATTGAAATCCAATTGTCCTCATTCCCTGAACCATCTTCCTCCACCAGCCACACAACGTAAACAAAACAGCCAAAACTTGTTGCCAAATTATTGACCCTAAAAGAAAAACAACACTCCACTTCAAAAACGCCGGCAGCACATGACTTGGCAACTCTCTTAGCAACTTTTACCGACAACATGGCCACCTCCGACCTCGCCGACGCCGCAGCTCCGCTTATAGAGGACACCGTCGACGGCTGCGTCGACTACAAAGGTCGTCCGGTCAACAGATCCGGCTCCGGCGGATGGAGATCGGCCTACTTCATAATCGGTGTAGAGATGGCCGAGAGATTCGCCTACTACGGAATCGGCTCCAACCTCATCTCCTATCTCACCGGACCGCTCGGCCAGTCGACGGCCTCCGCCGCCGCTAACGTCAACGCCTGGTCCGGAACGGCCATGCTGCTGCCTCTTGTTGGCGCCTTTGTTGCCGACTCCTTTCTCGGCCGTTACACGACTATTGTTGCTGCTTCTATTATATATGTCTTGGTTAGTTTTCAGTTTTCTGTTTTTTTTTTTTTTTTTAATTCTATGTGTAACTTTTGTGATGCATTTTAGTGGTCTAGTTATCAATTCAGTTGAAAGGAAGTGAACTTTCAGTTAGGATACTTTTGTTAGACAGTAGAGAGATAGAGATAAGTGACTAAGTGAGATTGATTATACAAAAGAAATTGTTAAGATATTGTTAACATTGCCCAGATATTGTAGAGTTAATGTTTACGAATTATAACATCAAGTCACATGTTATAAAGTAGAGGACGTTGCATATGTCCATTATCTGTTATCAAATTTCCTTGTAAAGATTTACGAGCTATGATTATGTCCAAGTTAGGGGTTTGAGTTGTTATTTGGGGATTTTTCAGCAAACGAATTACTATTAGTTACAAGAAGTCAAGAATTAATGGTGATTGAATCAGTTCTTGGATTTCGTTTGGTTTGATTAATATAATGAGCATGGAGATTGATGTATGTATAAACCATGATCAAAACCAAAGATGGGCTAGAGTAGGTTGGATTCTTGTCAAACAAAAGGAATCGTGTATGCTGATTTGGATGGCCTTATTTTGGGAAACGAATATTTGGAAGTTGTGTGAGTTTATATTAGTTGTCTTTAATTTAATCATTTTGTCCAACTTATCAGCTATACAGTTTATCAGTTGGCTTTAAGTAAATACTTTTCAACTTAGCAGCAATGTTAAGAGAATCACCTGGCTTACCAAATATGTCAAATTGGTAACTGACTTAACTGCTACTTTAAGAACAGCTTGCTTTATACTGGATTATTATTATTTTTTTGAAAGGCTTATACAGGATTAATGACTGATTTTCATTGCATTGTTTGGTTTTTCCAATTTGCACCTAGCGCAACGATGAAACTTCACTGCATCTTGGGAAAACATATCGAATTTGGTTGTTTACTTCAATGGACCGGATGGTTATGGTTCTCCACAAACTAAAAGTTGAAGATTAAAATTCTAATCACAATAAAACTTTTCTGAATTTTTTCTCTTTATGTTATTATTAGTGTAACATTAGGGAATATTCATTTTGACTTGCAGAAAAGGAGTTTGAATGCTTTTCTCAGCATTAGGTTTCAAATTTTTGCTATGTTTCAATTCTTTGACTTGAATAATGAATATGAACGAATTACAGGGATTGGGCTTGTTGACTTTATCAGCTATTTTTCCTTCATCCAGCTCTCCCGATTGTCAAAACACAAATGAAATGACCTTATGTTCTCCTTACATGTTGCAAGTAGTCTTGTTCTTCTTCTCTCTATATCTAGTCGCACTTGGGCAGGGTGGACACAAGCCTTGTGTTCAGGCTTTTGGTGCAGATCAGTTTGACAAGCAAGACCCCGGAGAATGCAAGGCAAGAAGTTCATTCTTCAACTGGTGGTATTTTGCAATGTGTGGAGGAACTATTTTTACTGTTACACTGTTAAACTACATCCAAGACAACCTTAATTGGGCCCTTGGATTTGGGATTCCATGTATCTCCATGGCCGTTGCATTGATTGTTTTCTTGCTTGGAACTAAGTCTTATCGATATAGTATAAAAGGGGATGAGAAAAACCCGTTTGTAAGGATTGGTCGGGTGTTTGTTGCTGCAGTTAGAAACTGGCAAACTACTTCTTCCGCAATTGCTCTTGAAGAGGAGACTCGTGGAACCTTGCCTCACCAAGGTTCTGAGCAATTCAAGTAAGGGAAACATTTTTAAACGTTCGGATATTATAAGGCAATATATAGCTCAAACAAATCTGAAAATAATTTTTATGTGAAAAATTTAATTCAACTCTATTCATGCTTTTTATGTGTAAAATTTAATTCAGCTCTATTCATACTGGACCAAAACTTATCTTTCATACTTATTTAGACTCAGTGAAAGTAAATAATAAATTGATTAAGAATCCAAATTGTCATGAAAAAAGAACCATTCTACATCGTTTTGCAGCAGATGCATTTAGCCTATGTATTCATTCACTAACGCGGGACTTGTAGCCATTATTATAGAAAAATCTTTTGCTATGATAGAACTGCTCTGCTTTCTTATGTGTTTATCTTGTTGCTTTTCTTGCTTTATTGGATAGTTGTTAACATTGAATTTGTAGTTAGCAAAACATTTCGTGTTATTAATTTCTTCTATTAAAACTCCGGCAGGTTCCTCAACAAAGCCTTGCTTGCACCAGATGGTTCGAAGGAATATGGGGCAGTTTGCAGCATCAATGAGGTTGAAGAAGCGAAGGCATTTATCCGGCTGGGTCCAATATGGGCTACAAGCTTGATGTATGCCATTGTGTTTGCACAGACATCAACATTGTTTACCAAGCAGGGAGTTACCATGGACAGATCAGTTACACCAGGCTTTGACATCCCTGCCGCATCACTTCAATCCTTCATCAGCCTTGCCAGTGTTCTCTCTATTCCCATCTATGACCGTATCTTTGTTCCTATAGCAAGACACTTCACCCGAAAACCTGCAGGCATCACAATGCTTCAGAGAATTGGAATAGGGATGTTTCTATCTGCTATAGCCATGGTCCTTGCAGCTTTAGTGGAAATGAAAAGGCTCGAAACTGCTAAACAATATGGGCTGATTGATAAGCCGAATGTGACTGTTCCAATGAGTGTGTGGTGGTTGATTCCGCAATATACCCTGTTTGGTGTTGCGGATGTATTCACCATGGTCGGTCTCCAAGAATTTTTCTACGATCAGGTCCCATCAGAATTACGAAGCGTGGGTCTCTCGCTTTACCTCAGCATCTTTGGTGTTGGGAGCTACATAAGCAGCTTCCTCATCTCTGCCATTGACAAAGCAACTGGCGGAAATGGCCATACTAGCTGGTTTGCCAATAATCTGAACCAGGGACATCTAGATTACTTCTATTGGCTCCTTGCTGGACTCAGTGCTGTAGAAATTGTTCTCTACTTGTTCTTTGCAAAATCATACATATATAATAGAGCAAGTGCAATATAAGATGCAGTGCTGTTGTAGCTTGTGTAATGGGAAATTGCACCATTGTTGTAATGTAGTATCCTTGTAACAGCAATTGTTGTAGCTAGTGAGAAATTCATGGAAGGGACACTTTATTGAATTATATTTATATATCATATTCTTTCAAGTGGTAGGTTCA
Source organism: Dimocarpus longan (assembly GCA_022984855.1). Classification (NCBI taxonomy): domain Eukaryota; kingdom Viridiplantae; phylum Streptophyta; class Magnoliopsida; order Sapindales; family Sapindaceae; genus Dimocarpus; species Dimocarpus longan. The sequence continues at coordinate 26,279,268 of CM041018.1, read as the reverse complement.
ATTCAGGAAACCCACAAGTATGTGGGCAATTTTTCTACCTCTATGTAGGTGGTCCTCTCCCACCTTCTGTAAGTAGATATTCCGGCTATATATTGGAGTTCGATTTTAGTAGAGTTCTACTTCAACGAGTTCCGACAATTGTAATTGCTATGTATCAATAAAGACAATTGTAATTGCTATGTATCAATAAAAACACACACATTTTGTTCGTTGAACACACTATTTGATCTCTTCTTCAGAGTTTGCAATCTCAATAATTGCACTTGCTACAACACTGTTTGTGTAAATGAACCCCTACTATTGTTTAAAGCCCCCAGCCAGCCAATGTCTATATTTGTTGGGCTGTTTTACTCATTTATGTAGGCCCATCTGTTACTAGCCCTCCACCTCAGTATATTGAATTTGATAGTTGGACTTTTTATTTAGCAAGTTAGTTGTGATTACAATTTTATTTTGAATTACAAAACAAATAAATGGCATACAATATTATTTCGTGATGTTTATATAAATGAATTTTGGAAATTTGATCACTTGCAAAGCTATTTTGTGATATGAACAATATACGATAGATCATCAATTTTATCGGTAGCAATCTCATTTGAATCGACATGCAAGAAACATATAATACATTATATATTTTTGTTATATGAAAATTGGGAAAGGTATACGATTTGAACTCACAGCTTAATTGGTACCAGTGTGAGAAGAATACCATTAACTTCATCCAAAGTTGTCTTTAAATGACATTAACTATTTCGAAATTTGCTCAAAATAAAGAAATAAGAATTATTTCTTATAAGATTATTTTTAACTTGAAGACACAATATATATGTACCATTTTTAAAAATTCAGAATTTTAACTTCAAGTATAAAATTTAATTATGAGTTACAAACAGCTATCACCTTAGTTTTTCAGGGTGTTAGCTACTTTCATCCACAAAATTCCACTACACCTTTAATTACTTATTCCACTAAGAACATTTCTCACTCAGATCATAAATAACCAATCACAATATTTCATTTGACAAACATAGGATGAGCAGATCCCTAAAAATGTTATCTTAAAATCAAATCAGGAAAAGGAAGTTTTGAATCCTTAAAAGCAAGAACACTAGACTAGTAGTGCTTCAGTAACATCACTAACAGTGTAAATTCTGTGACAAATTCCAAAGCATAAAGGATTGATAGGTATCTTTAAAAAGCTAGGCTATAGACAAGCAAGTACACAGTGAAATTTTTAATGTTACGTTTTACAATCGTCTAAAGATGAAAAAAAATAGAATAGTCTAATAATAAAGCCACTTTCATTTACCTCATCACTCAAGTAATAGGTTCAACTCTCATTTTTCACCTGTTATGTAGATAACTCTCTCTCAATTTTTGATAATATAATTCTGAATTGTGCTTTAAAATCTTATTTCAATTTATTTCAGTAAAAGCTTGACCCAATGTCAAATAATAATAAATATTAAAAAAAAAAATTAGAGACCCAAATTTGTCCATATTTTTAATCTCAACTCAATTAGTCTCGATAGAAGTCCGATCAGTGACAAATAATGATAATAATAATAATAATTAAAACATTTAGGGAGGTGTATTCAATCATGACTATAAAAAACTTTTATAGACTTCTTTTAGTGAATGACTTTTATAGAATTTTATAAACTTTTAATGACTTCACAAATTTATGGAAAACTTTTAGAGACTTTTATAAATTCTTTTTAAAAAACTTTCGTTAACTTTTATAGATTGTTATAGACTTCTAAAAAAAATAATATCAAAAACTTTCATAGACTTCCAATATACTTTCATAGATATTAATAAACTTTCACTAATTAATATAATATTTACTTTATAAGTTAGTAAAATTATATTCATCATGTCGATAATTGATTAAAAAATATAATACATAAAATATAAGTATAGTCTATTTCAAAATAATAATAATAAGAAAAGTATAGTCACCTCAACTACATAAACAGATAATCAAAACATCAAATATTTCAAGTATTTTATGATTCAATTTATATCTTTTATGAAAAATAAAATTTTTAATGTCTGTTATTGTTAATAATCTCAACATTGTTCTACATATCAGTAGCTATAATAGTCTTTCATTCATTAGCATGCTCTCTTTTTTGTTCTTAAGTCTCAAAAAATAAGTTGAAATCGTTGTCTATATTAACTAGTAATGATGATTAAGATGAAGAAGATTCATAAATATTAATAAACTTTTATAGATTTTCATTTACTTCTAAAATAAAAATATATTCCTTTAACAAACTTGTGCAAATTATACACTTTTATAAGTTATATTTTTCATCTCAATGAAAATATTTTTCTTTTGACATAATGTAAATAAACAGGTGGAAAACAACTATCAAAACTAATGTTTTACAAAATTCAAACTGATTAATTTTATAATATTTTACAAATATTAAAATTGATTATTCTATCCCAAATATTAAATAATCAAAAGTAATATGCATGAAAATTGAAAAAAAAAAACACAAGTATAAATATAATTAAATTTAAAATTTTAATTTTCTTAATTAACCACTAGCTAAAAAATAATCAAATATTAATTTTTTTTCCTCTTTTAATTGAAATAGAGGTTTTTCTTTTTATTTTGTAATATAAAAAATAAAGATTCCATTGATTAATTTCGTCAATAAAGTAATGAGATTTTTTATTTATACATTGTAAAATCTATTTTCATCATTTATACACAAGAAATACTAAACTGTTAGCTTATAATATAATTATTAATAATAGTTGTATTGTTTATTATAAGAATAATGTGATGATTTAGATCAATATTCATCTAAATATTTTTTTTTTGTATTGTATTTATATAAATATAAATTATAGTATTTTTTTTAATTTATTTTGCCAAAATCCAACTCCTCAATTTTGATCCAAACTTTAAATTTTTTACAAAATAATAAATTGATGTCCTTTGAAAAATAATGTGTTTAATAAGATTTAAAAAGCTAAAAAGCTAACAATTTGAACATATGAAGAAAATATTGACCATTATAATTCATAATAAAATATGAGTGAAATATATGTGTGTGTATATGTGTATTTTTAAAATAAGTGAAATAGTTTTATTTATGGGAGATTCAAATGTAAAAGTAATGGTGAGGTTTATTTCTATAGTCAAAAACAAAAGTCTACAAAAGTTTTGAAGGGGAGTGGAGGAGAATTTGTAGAGTTTGATTATTATAAATTTAACATAAAAGTCTACAAAAGTCATTAAAATTTTAAATTCTATAAAAGTCATTGACATTTTGAATACCTCATAACTTTTATAAACTCTTAAAAAGTTTTGATTGAATACACCTTAACTTTTATAGACTTTGTAAAAATTTTTAAAAGTCTATATTGAATACCAGATGACTTTTGTAGAGTCTTTAAAAGTTTGTATTGAATACATACAAACTTTTAAACTCTATAAAAGTCATTAAAAGTTTAGATTGAATACACCCCCCTTAGAGACCCAAATTTGTCCATCTATTGTTTTCAATCTAGTAGGATTAAAGCTTCGCCCAAATTTGTTCCATAGATTAGTTTTGTTTGATTTTTTTAAGTGAAAAAATCACTTAAATAGATCCTAAGATCTCTCAATTATAAATTTATATTTTTTACACATTCAAAACGTACTGAATTAAATATGAGCTTTTCACTTCCTAAATTCTCCTCGATAATTTTATGTATTTCACATTTGTTTTTGTTTTTTTTAATAACCCTTAAACTCATTTTTAAAATAATTTAATTGCCATAAAACTTCTTCTACTGGTCGTGTACAAAACACTTGTTTCAAACATCATTTTAGGTTAGAGCAAATTATGTGGATAATGTGGATTACACTAAATTCAAACTCAAATTGATGGGAAAAAAAAAAAAAAAAATCTTTCAAAAAAATTCTTGCTCGTGGATGATGCAGCACCTTATCTCTTCCTTAGATAGATAGGTTCAAGCACCTTTCACAACGAAATTTGTGATAATTTTTCCATTAGTATATGCTGGTTTTTTCTTTTAGTTTTTGAAGCTCATTCCGGATCAAGTTTTAGAATATACATCAAGAGATTCCGATCGAAGTATCAAAAAATGATGGAAAAAAATTAATAAAAATGCAAACTGTGGACTCTCGCTGTCCTACAGGTTGGACACAAACATTCCCTATAAAAATTCGTTGTTTCAAGCATCTTTTTAGGCACCCAGCTACAAGACCATTTGCATGCTTTTTATGTTTTTTGTGGTCCCAACCAACAAAGGCTATCTCCAACACGTAAACGACTGTTTCTTAATTTATTTTTCAAATATATGAAAACAAAAGTTTATCGTATTCGCCATTCGGACATACTAACTTTCAAGGCGTCTAAAGTAAAGATTTTGAAAAACTTGCAAATTTTAATTAAAAGTTAACAATTTTAATTAAAAGTTTGACTAGGTCACTGATTTGCAACATCGTGCTTTTATCTTCTCAATTAAAAAGATAATACAATCAACCTAAAGATTGGAAGCAATAAAACTCTTCATTTTTTTAAAAAAATATAAAGACTCATTTGATATCTATTTATAATGTTTAGGAGCAATCAATCAAGTTGTGCTATTATAATTTTATTTGAATCGGTCTCAATAATCTTCTAACCCTAATAAGATATCAGAATATCACAAAAATATATATATATATTAAGGATCATTAACATCATTTTGTGAAAACTCTATGTGTGGGATTTCTTTAATATTAAGAAAAGTTTTTCAACTTGTTTGTCTTAGATTAGAAGTAAATGATTAAATCATATAATTCAAATCAAAATTTTAACTTAATATCATATAACTCTTTCTTTTTATAAAATTAATATCAGTAATTATATATGTAATAAAAATTAAAGCGATTGAGGGTAAGCTTTTTGACACTCATATGTTAAGGTCATAATTAAAAACGGTATTAAATATTCCCAAATCTCAAATTTGTAAAGACAAAGATCTAATTAATATGTCAATTTGGATAAGAAAATTGACATTACTCCAGAAATAAAATGAAATATATATATAGGTTATTATAATTTTTTTAGAAAAAAAAAAAAAGGTGTGGTGTGTTTGATTTTTGAAATTTAAAAATTTAATAGAAAGGGACAGCAAAGAAAATCATAAAAAAACAAGCCAACAGCTTTGGTTTGCTTTAAGAAGCAAAGACTGGTCTGGTCAGGTCCCCCTGCCACTCCCACACCCACACCCACACCCACACCCCCAGTCCAACAAGACCGAGAAAACGAAAAAGACAAAAAACTCCCTCGCCACATCATTTTCGGCCGGCTTTCACCGAGGACGATAATGTCAAGGTACCTCCAAAATGTTACAACAGAAAAAAAAATTTAATGATTATTTTGACAGCCTGTTCTGCGGCGTCTGACACGTGTCAAAAGAGGAATACTCTGTGACACAACACCGTCCTGTTCCACCCAGATTTTGCCTTCTGTGATTTTATTCTCTTTGACAGCTCTGTCACTATGGTTTTTTTTTTTTTTTAAATTATTATCTTAAAAATCTTTGCAAAAACTCGTGAGGTGTTCAACTATTTTACAGAAATAAACCCTTTTCTTTGGAGAAAAGCATTTTACGTATACACACATAAACCGTTTAAAATTATGCAATGAAATTTTGAATTACTAATCATATAAGAGTTCAAATAATTATGTAAAAAAATTCATATCTTATGACATAACTTTAATTTATTTGAATGTATACATTTAACTTTTTTTTTTCACATATTACAAATACATTACTGTTATATTTATCACCATCAAACTCTTCTAATTCGGACACTGAAATTCGATCCGAAACTAAAGTTTTTAGAATTAGGGAGATAATTCATAGGAAGTGAAAAAATCATCCATAAATCAAATGAGAAAACTGCAGTTTGAATCTTGAACTAAAGGATCAAGAGAAGTCATACTAAATGAGTATATGTCACTATGTGCCAGTGCTGCACACTAAGTACAAATGCATATATTAACTTATTAAAGCTTTTTTTTATTTTGAATTGTGATAAAATGCTTGTCAAACAAAATTTTTAATACACAATCAGATGGTTTTGTCAAGAAAATTTTTAAAAGTTTTGAAAATATAATATGGTTTGGATGTAGAAATTTGTTATTCAAATTAGGAATTAAAGGGTAATTTAAAAAAAAAAATAGTCAAAGTTGGTGGGCTTTTACAAACCTATACTTTTATCATTATTATTATTATTATTGTTATTATTTTGAAAAGCTATAATTTTATAACTTGTTTGATGTAATATATTTTGATAGATAATCCCAATGAGAGAATAATCTGGTACTGACGTGGGTAGCGGTTTCTGATGGATCCTTGTTTGTTGATTGGATATTCGTACCTGAGGTGTGCCGCCCCTGGTTTTCAAAATTTGACAGCTCAGCCAATCAGGAGTTCTGTAGTCTTAATTTGGAAATGATTAATATAGGGCCATTTTTATTCAATGAGTGTTGAGTACAACTTCTCTGTTAACAACATTTGAAATTTTCGCCTTTAAAAATATGTTAGAAAGATTCTCAATACAAATACGGATCTCTACTACCTAATGTATTCAACTGGTATTAAAAAATGAATTATTATTTTCTTTTTTGAAGGAATGAATTATTATATTTTAAGAAATATATGTATACAGGATTTGAATTATATACCTTATATCTAGGTGGTGCAGATGACATCATTTTCCTGTCTCTGAAGAGATAAATTCAAATATCCTCCACAACAAAGTTTGTGGTAATATTTTCATTTCTGTATGTGGGTTTCTCATTCGAGTTTCGAGGAACTATATTCCGAATCAAATATCAAAAGGTTCCGGATGTAGTATCTATACTTATAATTTGTATTATGTTAAAAAAAAAAATTATATAAATAAGAAATTTGTGTGAGGTGAGGGAAGAATGTTTGATAAGGGGGTAGTTTATTCTATTGTTACCCCAATCCAATTAGGATTTACTTATTTATTAAAGGAATCATTAATTCAGGGCATGGAACAAAAATAACGCATTCGTGAAAGAGAAATAAATTATAAGTTAACGGATGATAACTTTGAATATCATGTTAAAAATGCACATAGTCTAACTTTATCAATTGGGTTAAAAATTTCAAGGTAAAGGAAGAATTGGATTAGATAGGTATTATTGACCATTAATTAAAAAAAAAAAAAAAAAAGACAACATTAGCATACAGCTTTAGATAATGACAGGAAGAAAGATTCTTCTTGCTCAAGTTAACCTAAAAATAATAATTGATTTTGATAAAATTTAACTATCTTCCATACCTTTAAATAAATATATACTTTTCAATCATTTTTTTCATCGAAAGTAAAATTTTTTAAGGTATGATAGTCATGATACTAGACCAATTAGAAAGTTGAAGCACATGGATAAGAATGAGATTAATTGATAGAAAAATCTTAGTTTGTTTTTTGTTTTCTTTTATAAAGTTCACACAAATAGGTTAGAAATCTGTCATATCTATTGAGATTAATTTTAACAAATTTGGTTTGGGTTGCAACTTTCATGTATAGGAAGATATGTCAAAAAATATATATTAACACCTACTCCTATAAATAAAGAAGTCTTTGGAATAGACAATATATATCTATTCAATCCATGAAGATTTTCAGAGAAAAAACTCTTCACACCTTAATAAATACATATAATGGTATCATTTAGATGGAAATATATACTTTTTATTTTTTTTTTAGAACACATATATACTATTTTTTTTTCTAGTATTGAAAATAATCTAAAACACTACCGAGATCAATTAAGATGAATATATTAGTAGTTTAATCCAGGATGTTGCTCTCGTAAAAAAAGAATATATCTACACAGAAATAGGAAACAATCCACTCGGTGATGGGGGATTAACCCACTCAAATAGTCGGGAGAATTTGTTATTTTTGAAGTATAGAATCATATCAAATACACGGGATTGCTGACGTTTAAATCAGTAACGCTAGCTGTCATCTATGAATATATTCTAATTTTGGAAGTAACATATTTTTCATTTGATATGATTTGATGCTTGGAACCGTTTATCCAAAATGATAATTTTCGAATTTGAATCGCTGGATTAGAAGTGGTGTCTAACAATGAGCAAGTACCAAATTGGATTATAACTATTGAAATAGATATGCTAATGCGTAAATTAAGAATGATTTGTCGTTTAGTGAGTCGATTGATTTGAACTTAAAACGGAATATAGTCATCCAAACGGCTACTGTTGGTTGATGGATTGATTTGATTGCATCGGCCGCGGTGGACAGATCATCAATTGTGCACAAACTCATCAAGAACAAAAACTTTGGAAGGAATTTGACTAATTATAAGATCAGCACAAGAAATGGAAGATTATGATGTGAGGAAATTACATTATTATCCTCATAAAATGACTGACAGAAGAAAGGAGAAAACAATAACTCTCATATTTTAAGGGTGTTGGTTGGATTTAAACGACTTTCACGTTCGCTTCATTCGGGTTTTGAAGTTCAATTTTTGCTAGTACGACAGTTAGATATGTAGATTTATTCACTCTTAAAACCGTACAAAAACACATAAAAAGTGAAAGGAAATTGTAAAAGATTTTTCAAAAAACTGATATAAAACAATGCATCATTCAAATCATGGAACCAACCATATATTCAATAATACTAATGTTATATTTAAGTATTTTTATCGAGATATATATTTAAATAATATGATATATGAATTATCAATATCATATTAATTAAAATAATACTAAAATTTTCAAATGTTTTATTTAAATTCATGCTCAAATAATCTAATATGTAAGTTGTTAATATCAGAGATGATATGATAATTAATTAATAATATTAGATTTTTCAAAATTTTATCTAAATCTATGTCTAAATAACATGACATGTGAATTGTCAACATTATATTATTTTTTATCCAAATTCATGCCTAAAAAATATAGCATGTGAGTTATCAACATTATATTAATTATCATAATATTTTATGATTTATAAAATATTGATAACTCATATTATATCGTATTAATTATCATATTATTTCATGATTTATAAGATTTTGATATCTCACATGCTACATGTTTAATAATAAATAAGTTTTGAATTGGACAATTACACAAATTTCACATGAATATCATCTAATACAAAGCAAAACTCTATACATAAGTAAATTAAAATATATATATGTGAAACTCTAATTCCAAACTCTTATTGTAAGTACTAATTATCATATACATTACAAAATTACGTAACAAACAAATAAAACGTTCGATTACAACTTGTAACTCATTATATAAATTATGAACTTACGAGACAAATATCTTACATGCTAAGTAATGGTTACAATCTTTACATATAAGTTTGATCATTTTGTACATCATCTTTATTGGGAATAGTCGAAGACTTCTGCAGATCCTAGAAGATTAAGGGTTCGAGTTACACCCTTATTTTAAAAAACAAGATATGAGTAATTTTTTTAAATTTAATTTTGCTTCTTCCATCCTAAAAAAAGATTGATCACCTTCATTGTTTAATAGAGATTTAATTATTACTAAGTGTAATTTATAAATTTATATAGCATAGTTTTATTTCTTATAAAATTTGGAAGTTATTTTGATTTGAATGAGGAAAACAAAATCTTGATTTTTTTTTTTTTATATTTTTTTTTTTTGGGAACAAAATCTTGAAAATTTAAACAAGGTAAAGAAATAGAAAGGAAGAAAACGGAAAAACAAGAAAGAGCGGTTAGGGTAAAAAGACAGAAGAGTAGTGGGGGCCCATAAAGAGAGGGAGTGGTGTGTATTATTAGCTGGCAAACCTTCTGACAGACTGGTTCTTTCCATGTCCAACGACCAAACTAAGCCTCCATGTCCCTTTTTAAAGTGATCTCATCACGAACACCACCCCCCCACACAATACAAATCAAAACACCTAAACATCTCCCTCTCTCTCTATCTGTTTTCTTAAAACCTGAACACAAACACACACTCTCTCTCTCTATTATTCTCTTTGTATCAACGTAATCTATTCACTATGGCGGAGGAGACCCAGAAACCGGCTGCGGAAGTTGCGGTGGAGAAGCCGGTTACGGAGAAGGAAGTGGGGGCGCCAGTGCCGGAGCCTGAGGTTCCTGAGAAGGTTGAAGTGAAGAAGAGTGAAGAGGGTGTTGAGGAAGTGGTTGAAGCGCAGAAGACGGAGGAGAAGGTGGAGGAGGAGAAGATTGCTCAGTCTGCTTCTTTTAAGGAGGAAAGCAACGTGGTTGGTGAGCTTCCTGATCCTCAGAAGAAAGCGCTTGATGAACTCAAGGTGCTTATTCAGGAAGCGCTTAATAAGCATGAGTTCACTTCTCCTCCTCCGGCTCCGCCGGTTAAGGAGGAGGAGAAGCCTGCTGCTGTGGTGGAGGTCAAAGAAGAGCCCAAGGAGGAGAAAGCTGTTGTAGAAGAAGAAACCAAGAAAGAAGAGGAACCACCCAAAACTGAAGAAGAAACCAAAAAAGAAGAACCACCCAAAACTGAAGAAGAAACCAAAAAAGAAGAAGAACCCAAGACGGAGGAGTCCAAAGGGGAGCCAGAGAAGGCGGCGGCGGCGGTGGAGGAGGAGAAGCCAGTAGAGGCTGTGGTGGTGGTGGAGAAGGTAACTGCTGTTGATGAGGACGGAGCCAAGACTGTTGAGGCCATTGAAGAGACTATAGTATCAGTGGCTGCCGCCACCGAGCCTGAGGAGGCAGCAGCTCCAGCTACGGAAGCCGAACCTGCTGCTCCTCCTCCGCCGCCTCCGGAGGAGGTATTCATCTGGGGTATTCCTCTTTTGGGTGACGAGAGAAGCGACACGATTCTCTTGAAGTTTCTGAGAGCAAGAGACTTCAAAGTGAAGGACGCTTTCACCATGATCAAAAACACCGTCCGGTGGAGAAAGGAGTTCGGTATAGAGTCACTGCTCGAAGAGGAGCTTGGAAACGAATTGGAGAAGGTGGTTTTCATGGACGGATTCGACAAAGAAGGACACCCAGTTTGCTACAACGTGTTCGGGGAGTTCCAAAACAAGGAGCTTTATCAGAACACCTTCTCTGATGAGGAAAAACGCACCAAGTTCCTGAGGTGGAGGATCCAGTTCTTGGAAAAAAGCATCAGGAAGCTGGACTTCAGTCCAAGTGGAATCTGCACTATTGTTCAGGTCAATGATCTCAAGAACTCTCCTGGACCTGGAAAGAGAGAGCTCAGGTTGGCCACCAACCAGGCTGTCCACTTGCTCCAGGATAATTACCCTGAATTTGTTGCCAGACAGGTATGTCTAAAAAACACTTATCTTTTTTTGAGTTTTGTTATTATGTTCATGTATCTGATGTGGGGTTTTGGTTTTTGAAGGTGTTCGTCAATGTTCCATGGTGGTACCTTGCCTTCAATAGGATGATAAGTCCTTTTCTGACACAGAGGACCAAGAGCAAGTTTGTATTTGCAGGCCCATCTAAATCTGCCGACGCCCTTTTCAAGTATGCTGTCACATATTCTTCAATTCCTTTTTGGTGTTTATAGTTTCATTAATTGCTTTGATTATTGATGGTTGCAATTTTTATGTAATGGGGTCACTCTGAAGTGATTCCCTCTATTGATTGATCATTTATAGTGTTTGTGATGATGCACATAGATCCCTTTTTTTTTTTTTTTTTCCTTTTATTGGTGAATTATTATTAGATCTCTGAAATTCCTATAATTCTTTCTTTGCCTTCAGTGTGCTTGGTCATTGATGGGGTTTGTCTCTGACGATTATTATGGGTTGTGTGTGTTTTTTGTTGGCGACATATAGATACATAGCCCCTGAACTAGTGCCAATTCAATATGGTGGACTGAAAAGAGATGGTGAGCAGGAATTCACCACAGCTGATTCTGTTACTGAGGTTTTAATCAAGCCAGCAACCCAGCACACAGTTGAATTCCCGTTTACGGAGGTACTACATCAATCAATCTCTCGAACCTTGATTCGTACGAATAATTTGATTCTTTTTAATCCATTGAATGCTATTACGGTGTTTACATTAACATATTATCGACTTGATGACAACTGCAATTGTGACTGTGGTTCTGTTAATGAACATGCAGGCTGGCACTTTGGTGTGGGAACTCAGAGTCTTGGGTTGGGATGTGAGCTATGGAGCTGAATTCGTGCCAAGCACAGAGGGCAGCTACACTGTGATTGTATCAAAGACAAGGAGGGTTTCAGCATCCGACGAACCTATTATTTCCGACACCTTCAAAATTGGAGAAGCTGGAAAGGTGGTGCTCACCATTAACAACCAGAGCTCGAAGAAGAAGAAGCTCCTGTACAGGTCCAAGACCAAACCCTCCTCTGATTAAAAGCATTTGAAATGATCACCATTGATCAATGCATTGGTGGAGTTTCCAATCAAACTACAAAAAGGAAGGACCATTGCATTTGAACAATAACAAGGAAACATACAAGGGGGTTCCTTTGTTTCTATAATAGAGGGTTATTTATTTTTATTTTTGGTTGAAATTTAATTCTATAAACAATTTAAGAAGTTTGGGGGATTCTTTTAATAATTTTTTGTATTAGTTTTAATTTTGGGGATTTTTGGTTGTTTGGTTTTGGATTGGGTACCATTTACCGATGATAAAAAAGACAAGTCCTTGTTTATTATTCTTGATACTCTCCTCTGCCTGTAAAATTTGTGTAAATGTGATGGGTGTATTAATTTCTTATATGACTGTTTGGTGTAATGTCTATTCTATTGATTCAGTTAGACACTTGTTTTTGAAAATTTTGACAACATGGACAACTTCGAAATTGAATGGTGGATGCAGACACAACAAGTTTGGCTGTTTGTGATAATCTGCTCATTGGAAATGGAGAAACTTGTTTCTAGTTTCCACCAGTAGAAAATGAATGATTGAATTCTTCAATTACCATCCTTTGCTGATTTAAGGAAGTTCAAATGATAATCAAATTTATCCAAATTATTTTTAAATAATACATCATAATTTTATTTAAATTTATATTTAAATATAATTGTTTTTAATATCATATAAATGATTAGATAATTAAACATAATTTTAATAATTTTTATGTCATATCATTCGAGTATAAATTTATATGAAATTTTTGTACAAACTTCTTTTTGAAGCTTTATAATGAAAATCTTTGTTCTTGATTTGACAAACATAGTTATTTTCTTTCGATTTCGACTATAACCTGACGTAGTTTTGGAATTATTCTTAAATTGTATCTTATCTAGTTTGGATGTATGTTTCTTAAAATTAGTAAAACAAAGAAATTGATAATGAGACTTTCAAAGTTTGGCTCCAAGGAGTAAGCCTCCAGAAAATTCATTGAAAATCATGCACAAGATAAATTTTAAAAAATATTTTTAGTATTTCATTTAATTTTTATAATATATTATAAAATATATAACAAAAATAAGACAATACAAATAACTATACGGATATAATAAACCCACAATTTTTATTAAGATGAATGTGAGAAGTTATCAATAAAATATCTCGATTTCTATCAAGTTTACTAACTTGATAATATAATTTATATGAATGAAATTAATTAAAAGAAATTGAGTCTTTTTTTTTATTATTATTATTGTCAAAACATACAATTTTCATGACCTAATTTATGGAAATGTCATTTGGAAACAATCCAAATAGCTGGATAGTCAGTCTAGTGACTTGCAAGCTGATATTTTTGTTTTCTAATTCCAATTTGATCTTTAATTGACTTTGGAGTTGGTTATGTAATCATAATTGTGAATCAATAATAATAAAATCCTATGGATTGGATGACTCATGCCCTGAAATTAAGATGAATTTCACATGCTTGGCCAAAAAAGTCAAGTCCTATGATTTTGCTTAATTATCATTTTTCTCACTTGGATTCCAAAAAGTGAATCATCCATCATATATTTTTGCAACTTTACAAGGAGAACTAATGAAATTCCCTTCAAAGTTTACAACTTTAAAAGAGTAGTAATGAAATTCCCTTAAAAGTTTTTATTTATTTTAATGAAATATAAGAATATTTTATTTATGTATTGTAAGAATATACTATTCGATTATAAAATTTATAAAAACCTCATTTTTGAGTAAAAAATCTCTTTCTTTTTTTTCTAAATAATACTACTATTCAAAAATACCCATTTAATCTATATTTATCACATTATCTAATACATTATTTGATGATACATGTAATGGCTTATGAATTGTTTTTTATATCATAAATCTTCTTAATGTAATATAAAATTTATTAATATCTTTAAGTAAAGGTCTTTTAAGATCCGTCCAAATTAAATATTATATAAGGTTAAAAAATCTACTTTCAATATTTCACAGTAAACGAAAAAAAAAAATAAAACCTTTTTAGACATAGTGGTGTATTATGGTATTAAAGCTTTGATTATAAATTTGATGTGAAAATACAACTACTATTTGAATTAAAAGTGGGTGTCCTTCCCATATCAAAGCTAAAGGAAGGAAAAAAGTGAATAAAATTTACCTAAATTTGAAAAAAAAAATATGCCGAACTATATTGTCCAAATGTTACTTTTAATTAAAAATAGAGATTGGCAACTAAAGATCTGTGAAGCACTTGGCAGAAAAGAGAGAAAAAGCTACAATCTGTTTTCTTTCTTTTTGGGGGATTTGCCGTCTTTGCTGCGTTTGTGTGTATATATGTGTGTGTCTCCATTAAGTGCTTTTCCATTAAGTGCTTTTTGATTTATTATAACTTGTAGATTCCATCAAATGATGGGGGCTCCACGTTTGGTTTCTAATCATCCTCTCCACCACCCACCACCTTATATAAAAAGATGCGATTCTTATATTGTTCACAACACATCATCTATAATCATAGTCAATATATGATTATTGTTATATAAAAGATCACTAGGGTCCACTTCAATAATGTGAGACATTTTGCATTTTGAATTGGAAGTTCAAAAATTGAAGTAAAGACGGATGGGTGGGCTTTCATAGGTTAATTATATAATTTCGATTTATGATTTTGCTAATTATCATTACATGTATATGAAGGGACAGGTCGTTTATTTAAACTTTAAAATGATTGTGTTTAATTGTGTTTTATTTATGTAGGTGGGGTGTAAAAAAAAGGGAAAAAAAAAAAAAATTCTATCTATGATGATGCACTTTGTGCATCTTTTATTTCCACTTGAGCATTTAATTTAGATAAAGGGTTTTTCTCTTTTTTCTTCTTTTTGAAAAGTATTTAGATTTAAATATTCCAACGAAATGTGTATCCATTTATAATGATAGAGATTTACGTTTCAAATTTGTCAATACAACTATAAAATGTCAAAAGAACCCCTCATGAAGTGTGAGATTTGCTTTTTCGAGCGTTTTATAATTGCAAAAGTTACTGTTTCTTCGGTTGTAGTTATATAACCTCTCATGTAGTGAATGTCTCAAAGGTCTATTGAGATCTGTCGATATCAAATACTATTTGTGTTATCCGAATATTTACTCTAATAAATAGAATATTTTTATAATAAGAGGAGAAAAATTACCATAAAAGCTTTAAAATGAGTTTAGTTGGAATTTGTTAACGTCGAAAAATAGTTCCCTTAGTCAACGAGGTTGTTTTAGGGCCAAAGCTACAGTTTCGGATGTTCAGTAGAATGCATGTAAAGTAGTAAGAATGAGAAGGAGAGGTTAGAGGTGAGGAGAAGAGACACGGAGGATTTTTAGAGTGGTTCGGCCCAAAAAGATGCCTACGTCCACTGTTCACTCTCTCACTATTTTGATAGAGTAACGACCCTCAGAAATCGGAATCCTCTTACAGTGAAAATCGTCCCCTATTTATAGAGAAAGGGGACACGCTACAGTAAAATAGAATAAAACAAAAGTAAACAGTTAGCTACAGTTACAATGATAGACAGCATTTAATGCGCCGGGATCTTAATTAATGCGGCTGACAGTGCATTAAATGCGGTCGAAAATACATTAAATGCGGTCAAATCCATCGCATCTGAGGTCTGTCTAAGGGAGATTTTTGATGACTGGGTCGGATATGCCATGATGGGCCATCGAGATCTCAATCACAGCTTCTGGTAGATATAGCGTGCATGACACGCTTTGGAACTGTACTCTACATGGCGCCTTTGACTTCTGTTGACTGAGACTCTTAGGAGCGAGGCGGGAATGGATCTTCCAGCAGATGGAATATCAAGTCAGCTTGGAGAACAAGTGAATCTCTGATAAGTATAGCTACCCGGAGAGTCGAAGAGGCGAATCTCAAGTCCACACGTCCACAACTGGTCATGGCAGTGAGACGGGCAATATTGCGAATGAAGGAGCCGGTATACGGCCACGCTCAGGGATTAGCGATTGATTTAGCTAGATCATCTTGGACGAGGAAGACTCGTTGAACATTTCTGATGGACGATTCCACTCGGCGGATATCTCGTACGGACAAAATGGGCGAACAGCCGGGCGGTCAATCATGGCGGATAATCTGGCGAGCAGGCTTAGCGGACACGGCCAGCGGTTAGTCTGAGCGATGAGAGCCAACGATCAGCAATCAAGACCATCAGTCAAAATGAACGAGTAGAACTGACGGAGAGACCGACGGTGGGAGTGACGGATGGAGATAACGGTCAGAGCCAGCACTCAGAATTGGCGTCTGTGGTCAGAATTAGCGGACAGGCTGAGCGATAGCAATTTAGCGGTCATGACGAGCGGCCACAAATGGGCCCTTCGTCAGGAAGGCGAATCGGGAGAGATATCGGATTATTGGGCCTTTGAGAAACTGAGCCTGTACTATGGATTCTTCTGGGCCCGAATATTCTGATCACTAAAATATCCGTAACATAATTGAAACTATAATTCCTTAGGAAACAAGAAGACACCCAACTATTCTAAGAAGTGATGTGACAAATTAGAAATTATTAATGGTATACATATTAAAGTAGAATTTAAATAAGTAAAAATCTTAATCTTAGTAAAATATGATTTAAGCTTTAATTTTATATTCATCATATATCCATATTGTTAAGTCAATTTCTTTCATTAAAAGAAAAACTATTCTCCCAACACAATGTCGTCATTATGATATCATAATAGAATATTTGGAATTTTGGACATAGAAAATTTTTCCAAGTGATCCTAATGTGAATTTGTGGTTCTCTATCTTTAATTCTTTGATGTCACCATCTCACCATCTCCATCAAATTCATGAAAAATTGGCTAATTTCAGTTTTTGGATCAACTTTTCAAAATCGAATTTTGCAGTAAAAATATTTTTTTCCCATCAACCTAAGTATCTTAAAAAAAAAGGAACAAAAACTTGGAAAAAAGAACCCTAAATGTGGAGTCATTATAAAAAATTTATTTTTTTAACATAAATTTGAAAGTTCAATTGATACGTATAAAAAACAATGTGGAAGGATATTTTCCAATTTTCATGACAGAGACTATATATTTATCTGAATTAAATGAATTTCAGCCAGTCCTTATCCTTAACTTGGAGCCAAAAAAATTATTCCTTTTTAATTTCGTTTGATCATCAAACTTGATCGAGACCTCACTTTGGCCCACACCCGGCTCTCAACTGTAATCACCATGTGTGCTTCCCATTGTTTTGTGATGGGGATGATTTCAAAATTTATCAAGAAATTTCATTATATTGTAAACTTCTAAAATTATTATTTTGATTTAAAAAAATTCTTTTTGTTATAGGTAGACATGAAGGTTCAAGCTATATTACGCCACAGGTTGACTATTCACATATTTCAGCCACGTGAGAGCTATAGGTGTGATGACTAATTGCTAGTCTAATCTCTTTAAGTCAATATTCTATAAAAAATTAAATCAACATGTTTATCAATGTGTATATATATATTGATTATCTGACACCGAATCAGGTTTCTACCAAAATCAACTGAGATATATATATTAATTATCTAAAACTAAGTCAGTTTCTACTAAGATCAACAGAGATAGAACTCTAAAGTATGGTTTGGATATCTACTCCTAGAAGTTGAAAAAGAGTTGTCTATGCAAAATGATGAAAATGAGACTTAAACCTATCATTTGAGTATTAGGCAGGTGGGAGATAGCTTTACCACCAAACCACTCTATTTTCTCATGCTTATTTGTATTTAAACCAAACATAGAAAGACATCTCAAGAAATTTGTGTTAATGTCTATCGAACACGTCTTCTTAAAAATGGTTTTTTTTTTTTTTTTAATAGATTACTGAATGATTAGGTTGTTATTTGTTGAAGATTACAAGTTAAAACCCATTTGGGCTTGGGTTAATCAATGGTGCAACAAGAAACTAATTTGGGCCTTGTAGCTGAATTATTGAGCTTATCTTAATGACATCTTGTTTTTCACTGTAACCTGTTTTATTACAGCGATTTTGATGGCTTTCAGATTTCCCTCATCTATGAACATCTATAAGATAATAGAAATACTACAGAATTTGAAGTTGTTAAAAAGGAAAATAGTCCATTAGACAAAGTGTATTACATTGTTATACTAAAGTAATTGATCTGACTGATGCAATATCATAACCTTTTTTACCCTCATCGTTATAATGGTTGAGATAGTTAAAGAGTGAAATAAAACTTCTATTAGACAAGTATACAGTATAATATCATTACATCATTTTAAAACTACAATTATGATGGTGGTTGAGATAATTAAATAGTAAAATCAAACTTTTATTAGACAAGTGTATGTAATAAATTATAACGTCATCTGGAAGACCTACCATTGTGATGGTGGCTGGGACAAGAATGAGATCAAAATTCTATTAGACAAGCATACAAATGACCTAATAAATCATATTGTCAAAGACTTTACATATCAATGTTCTAATCCAAGAAAAAAAAAAAAAAAGATCCTTCTACCATAAATCAATCAAAGTATCTTATAAGCTTTTCTAAAAATTTGTAGAATGACTCCGCTTTGTAAATGATTTTTCACCTAATCTATCATAAAGTGGAGAATTGTTAATCGAATTCTCATAATCAATCTAATTTTCCCTTATCTAGAACTAGAACTCGTTTCAATCACTTTTTTATGACTAAAGTAATATATATTTTTTTATGGAGGCTAATTGTCAAATGCAAAACATATGCCTAACTTGTTTTTGAAGCCAATTTGACTTTAGTTGATTGAATTTTCTTAGACTTAACATCAAGAATAACACAGCAAAGAAAAATGTGAATTGTTATCAATGCATTTGGTCACGCCAGTTCAAAAGTGATTGTTAAAATAAAGAGTGTACAGCCAACAGACAAAAAGGTGGTGCCAGTGCCATCCACCAAACCCCCAAACCACCTTGCAAATTTAAAAAGCTCAAACACAATTGATTCCATTCAACAAATATTATAAGGTTAGTTTCAACAAATAAGCATGAGCATTGTGCAATCATATCTTACACTAATTTTGATTATGATATAAAGCTTCTTATTTTATGGTGAACAAAAGTAATCTGAAGACTAAAATGGATCCGCCGCTCTTTTGTAGTATTATATTCTACAACCCAAAATGAAATTATAGTAAAAGAAAAGTATCATCTTATCTGCATATTCATTCAACAAACATTTATAATACATAAATTTAATTCCAAGTTATTTCTTCCTTCATTATAAGACAACCAACATGATTGGCTGTTTTTTCCTTTCTAGATATTATGTGCATATTAATTTTTGATTAAATGAATATATTCAAATCGAGGATAGATAAACAAACAAGCAACCAATTAGGGTATTCAAATACTTAGCAAACAAGCATTACCTCAAATGGGTTGTTAAAAGTTCAACTGATAAGGTCTCTTGTATGTAAAAGTTCAATTGATAAGGTCGCTTATAATTAAAGAGGTTTGACATCTAAACCGCTTCACATTAAAGTCGGTTCAAAGTCCAACTGATGAGGTCTCTTACAAAGAAGAGGTTTGAATTCTAAACCGACTCACACTAAGGTCGAAATGAGCTTTCGTCGTCGTTATTGTCGAATGGGAAGTTTATATATGCAAGTTCTTTGAATCTTGCTTGCAGAACTGGAAAGAGAGGAATTACCAGACTATTGCTTTGTATCTAGATCAATAAATGCATATGCATGCATGACATTCAAAAATTGCCAAGCCTACACACAAGCATCAAATGAACACAAACAAGCACAACCACTGACATCTCCTCATGCACTGAATTGAATGCTACATAAAAAACGTGACTTTGACTGTAAAACCTGACTCGGTTTAATGAATTATAAAGTGGAGGCATCTGTTGGTTCTCTTTCCTTATCCAGTTTCAACCTATACAATTGATAGGTATATCCTTGTCCTCAACATTCTTGAACACATCTCTTTTTGGAGAAAAAAAACTTAAGTGAGAGCGGTGCATGTGCCTACCCACTCAAAACACGCCACGTGATATTGATATATGATTAGTAGGACAACCGTACCAACATCCCGCATCGTGTTGTGAGTGCGTGGACACACACATCCCACCAAAGTTTTTCTCTTCTCTTTGTAAAATGTTCTACAGAAGTTCAGCAAGCATATATCTTTCTCATATTAGCAGTCAAGAATCTGTAACAACATTGACTACTTCCATTCTAGGAGTAGCTAAGTTTGTCCAACAAGTTACAACTAGTTTTGGTAGGTTGATACAGAAAGATTGTTAAAGAACCAAAATAAGTAATGAAGAGAGTATAGCTTTGCAAAGAAAGGCATGGACAAGGGTCATATAAACACAAGCAAGTTAAACAATATCCCATCTACCATCAAGCTAAAATATGATTCACAACTGCTTGAACGTAATAGGAGTCACAAATCTACAGCATGTACAAATGCCAACCAATAACATAAATTGTTCGAAAGTACAAGGCTAGAAATGGTTTCATGCTATAGACATCCATGCAAAAAGGAAAATTTACAGTGCAAAATACCCCATTAAAAGGTCCATACCACAATTCTCTCCACCTGCCTTGAATTCGTTCTATTTTTTTTTGGCGCAAATAAATTAAAAGACTCTAATTCTATGAAAAATCTTGCAAGCCAACACAAAATTCACACTCATGTACTGCTCCTCCCTAGCATTGCTCAGCAATGCACAGAAACATGACCAAATACAAAGACTTACACAGAAACTACAGAGAAATATAATGGGATTTCCAAATCTAAAGCCTTAAAAAACGATGAAATCCTCAGTCATGGTAGGGTTCAATCTTGAACCTGTAGAGAAATTTCTTCTTCTTCGAGGTTGGATTGTCGACTGTGAGCAATACCTTGCCCAACTCACCAACTTTGAATCTGTTTGACACTACTGGTTCATCAGCTGGAGTCATCTTTGTCGGCTTCTGAATAATAATGGTATACCCATCTTTAGCATCGGGCACGAATTCAGCTCCATAGCTCACCTCCCATCCCACTACCCGGATCTCCCAAACGATAACACATTTCTGCACTTCACCAGTTCCTAATTAGTAAATGAAAGCCAACTTTTGCTTCATCACCAATGTAAGTAAACATACACCTAATTACACTAATATTTCAAGTAAAAGTGAAAAGAACACAATTTCACCTCATAGATTATGATTTCCACAGTTTGCTTGGTTGCTGGCTTTACAGTGATATCAGTAACAGGATCAGCAATGGTGAATTCAGGATTGCAGTCACAATAGTCTACACTCAGCCCACCATATTGAATCGGCACTTGTTCAGGCGATATGTATCTGTTTTAACCAATCAATGTACATCTTATAATGTAGTTACAAAAACACAAATCTATCGAAAACCATAATAGAACAAAACATTCACTAACTTGAAAAGGGTCTCAGCAGATTTCGATGGCCCTGCGAATACAAACTTGCTCTTCGTCCTCTGAGTCATAAACGGGCTAATCATCGAATAGAACGCAAGATACCACCAAGGAACATTGATAAACACCTAAACAGGAAACCCCAAAAACCACAAAACATTCACATTAACACAAAAATTAAATCAATAAAATCAAATCAACCACATCTCAAGACACTACATGTTATACCTGTTTGGCCACGAATTCAGGGTAATTGTCCTGAAGCAGATGCAGAGCCTGTTTAGTAGCCAACCTGAGTTCGCGCTTTCCAGGCCCTGGAGAGTTCTTCAGATCATTAACCTGGAAGATAGTGCAGACTCTTCCAGGCTTGAAATCAAGCTTCCTGATGCTCCTCTCCAGGAACTGAATCCTCCACCGCAGGAATTTAGTCCTTTTTTTGTCATCCGAGAACGTATCCTGATACAAAACCTTGTTCTGAAACTCCCCATACACATTGTAACAGACGGGGTGGCCATCCCTATCGAATCCATGCATGAACACCACCTTCTCCAAATTATCTCCAAGATCCTCATCGACCAAAGAATCGATTTTGAAATCTTTCCTCCACTGGATGGTGTCCTTGATCATGTTAAATGCATCCCTCACTTTGAAGTCTCTTGCTCGGAGAAACTTCAACAGAATCACATCGGTCCTGTCATCTTTAAGCAGAGGGACCCCCCAAATCGACACCTCCTCTTCTGAAGGTGAAGAAGATGATTCCTTTCCCGGCGTTGGCTTCGGTTCGGGTTCGGGTTTCGGATTCGGATCCTCTTGCGGGGGTTCTTCTGGGGGCTTTATTTCGGTGCTGTGGTCGGATCCCTCGGTGGGTTCTTCTGGTTTTGGAGTTTCAGAAGTGGGTTTGGGCTTCTCTTCTTCCGGTTTAGCTTGTGAAGCGAACTGTTTATTTTTAATTGCTTCTTCCACAAGCTGCTTTAACTCCAAAAGTGCTTTTCTCTCTGTATCAGAGAGATCAGCCACCACGTTGCTCTCCTCTTTGAACGAAATCAAAGTCTGGGGCACCTTCTTCTCGTCCCCCGTCTCCTCCTTTGCTTTCTCCGTCTCCGACACCACCACCTCCTCTTCCTCCTCCTCCACTGCCTTCGCTGCCTTCGCCGCAGTGGGTGACGACGACGCTTCCTTCTCCATCATCGCCGCCAACGACCTACTCTCCGCCGCCGCCACCATCTTCTCCTCCTCCTTCTCTTCCGAAGTCGCTGGAGGTGGATCAGACTCTGATCCCACAGCCGGTGTTTCCACTACCTTGACCTCTTCCTTCTCCACTGTAGCAGCAGGCGTAGTTGTTGGTGGAGGTGGGTCTTGTTTCTCTACTGGAGCTGGCAGCGGTGGTGGAGAAGGGTCGGAAGCTGGCTCGGCCACGGCTGGCGGCGGCGGCGGCGGCGGCGGTACTGTTGTAGTGTTGGGAGCTTCTTCAGCCATGTTACAAAGTAAAAACAAAGAGAGAGAAAGAGAGTGAAGTGAAAAGTGAAAGTGAAAAGCGTTTAGAGAGAGAGATTGAAGTCACGCGAAGTGGAGAGGTGTGTTCTTAACTTCTTATACGCACGTTGCACGCTGTTGTCGTTTTTGTCGTTGATGTTTGTACAGTAACAGAACTGGAGTGAGTCAGTGACTAAATATAGACGTTGGAGTCGAGGGCTTTTATTGTTGGTGTGAAGCATCTGGAATCCTATGTTTGGACATCAGCATGTTTCATTTCATGTGCTGTCTTACTTTTTTTCATTTTTTAATATCGGACAAATTTGATTTATTTTTTCTCAGTTGTTTTTGTTTATTTATTCATATTTAACTGTGAATTTTGCATTTTAACATACCAGAAAGATTGTGTTGGCAAAAATTGTTTCTAAGCAAGAGCATTATTAGCAAGGATTCGCTAGGTAATATGTCGACCTCAAGTAATTGGCTGACACATCTCCCAGAGCGACTGTTCGTAGGAACCCACCAGGTGTTGTTCGGTTGAGGATAGTGGCGCATCAACAATTTTTTTTTTTTTTTTTTGGGTTTTGGAAGAGGGTTACTAATTGAATGAGTGATTATATTTAACTTAAACTTTCCTACTTTCTAAGGAGTGTGGTCACCAACAATCCCTAACATTCTTTTTATCTTAGAAGAAGGAAGTTGAAGCACCCTAGAAGAGGTCAGGCCTTAAGACATAACATGGTCTAAAATTCATGTATAATTATCCTTTTTCTCAAAAACACAACAAATTATATAATTTCTGCTAAACCCCTCCTATATGAGTGGATAAATTATAGATAAGCCCTTTAGGATAAGTTGTATCATAATATCTATTATAGTGGTCCTAATAAATGTAATTAGCTATAAAATTAAAAAAAAAAAAACAAATTATATAATGTTTGGCTAATGAATCAAACTATCCCTTCAGTTACAGGAAGCATTTAGGAATAGTAGTGAGTACATTTAGAAGCATCAGACATCATGCAACAAAAATGGGCCAAAATGGCCCAACAACGGAACGGCCCATAGTCCCATAACTCGCCTCCCTCTCCCTCACACAACAGTTCATAGACAAGATTCGGAGAAGACAGGAGAGAAGCGGAAAGCAAGCAAGAAACCCTCACTCGCGACCAAGTGTTACAACACAGACAGAGATCGAATTTTTGAACCAGAAAAAATAATGGCAGAAAGCGGAATCGTGCCGCCGAAGTACGACCTCAACGCCAAATGGGACACGTGTATCGATCTGACGGTCCGTCGCTTCGCTTACTCTTCCTTGGCCGGCGCTTTTACCGGTCTCCTCTTCTTCCGTCAGTCTCTCTCTCTCTCTCTCTCTCTTTTCCTTTGCCGCTTTGTTTATGAGATTTTGATTGATTTTGTCGATTAGTTTGAGAATCGTTTATGGAATGGAGTTTTGTTTTTGGCGTGAGAGTGCATTGTATGTTTGAGAGAGTCGAATTATATAATCACCTTGGACCGTATTGTTTAGCAAGTATGCATGGTCTGTTATTTCGTGTTTTGAATAATAGCAGCAGTTGTCTAGTTTGCTAAAGAGTCTTGGAGTTTTGGAAGAAGCCCATGAGTCTGACTTATTATGATATGGCTCTTGACTTATTTATTAATGTGGTTTTTTTGTTGTTGATTGTTGACGTCTTAGTGTTTGTCATCGATAACCATCGGAAGAATCTGAAAGGAAACCGCATGAACTGAGCTTAACTCTACCGCAGGAACTGATGATGTGTTTTATTGACAGTTTCTTTTCATATGAAGTACAAAATTATCGGAGCTTCTATAGTCAGTGTATCCTAAATTTTAAATTGTTAGGACCATTAATCTCAGCTCTTTCCTAAAAACATTTCTCTTTCCTATTTAATTCAAATAATGACTGAGATTAGTAGTCTTAATTATAGAAGCCTCAAAAAAAAAAAAAAGATTGTCATTGTAGGAGGGATTTGGAAGAATTAAACTATCAAGTGTGGTTTGATTGATGCTAAATTCTGGATTGGATTATTTTATTGCTCAAGTGATAGGCTGAACTCTGTAAGTCAAATGAAGATGTCTGATTTTTCGTTTTATAACTTAAGGATTCTCTTGAAAGAGCTACCGAGAATGGAGAATCTAAGGCATAAGAGGCATTATAATTCAATTTGGAAAACGTCAGGATTTAGGAAAACTATGGTGCTGAATCTTTTAGAATTACCTTAACTAGCTTTGTCTGTCATTGTAGAATAATTAGAAAGGCCCTGAAAATGGAGCATAGAGATCCATAAAGCTGGCTGAAATCCCTAAGGACAAATAATGATGCCTATCAACCTAATATGTATACCTGTACTGATAATTAAATAGCCCAAACTGATTGTTTTACTGTCAGAAGAACTGAGATATTATGCAGATAAGACTTATAGCAACTAAAACTACCTAAAGAGTAAATGTGTGTACTAACTTATAGATCACACAATTTTTGTAATAGATATGATTACAAAAATGACCACATTTGATCTGCAGAAGCAGGGGCATTCACATATCTGGGGGTTGCTTCTTTAGGGGAGACATGGATTTGGTATTTGTCTATTTGGTTTTAATATTGGCACTGGCAATAAACAATGAAAATCTTTAAATTGAAACTCTAGGGACCACTAATATAGTGCCTGTGGTTCTGATAGAACTTATATTCAAGAGTTCCTGATTCTTGCAGATGACTATTACGTATTCTTTCTTTCCATTTTTGAAATATCCGTAGACATTGTGCTAATTCTAGATAACACCCATCCTAGATTCCTAGTTACATGGAGATTTCTTGGAGGTTCGTGGTTGTTTCCAAGGTGATAGAGGTTCAGGTGAGAATTGTCACTGTATTCTGTAGGAAGCACAACAAAGGATCTTTAAACATGGGCAGCGAAATACATATATAGATGAGAGTTTTTTTGTTTGTTCAACAGGTTGAACAATCATACTTGTCCTATTGGTTTGCCTGCACTGGTCAGACACTTGAAATTTGTTAGCAAATGAAAATTTTATGCTAGATGACTGGAAAGTACTTTATGAGAAGGCAGACCATCAAAGTCTTCATCTTATTAATTCCTTTTTATTTTCCTTTCTGGGTACCTTGGATTCATAATTAGGTTGAGCTAACAAAACTTGTTCCTGTTGCAGTTGTAATCTCCATGTTAAGTGACTGTTTGTTATTGTATGCTTATGATAATTTTTAATGATTGAAGGTAGCTACAAAGCTTTCTCACATCGTAATATATTGACATGTAAGCCAAATTGAGTCACACATTTGCTACTTGAGCTCTACTTAGTACAATATCTCTGAATTGAGTTTAATTTAAATGCATCCTTGAGTGAAAACATAACTGGCACAACAATCTATGAGTCTATGACATTGGATTTGGGATCATATGTATAGTCATATTCAGCTAATATGGAGATTATCTAAATTTTCTTGATGCCAATTGGAGGGAAAAGAACTAACGAAAGCGCAAGCAACAGTAGTGAATCCCATGTAACAGGAATACAAGACTGAAAATTGGTTAAATGGCTACTTAAGGTCGTATAGCTTTAATGAAGACACTGCTTATTTAATTTATTGGTTTTAGGTGTTGTTTTTCCTTGAATGCTTTGTGTCCACATTCCTAGATTGCTCACAATTTTGTGAGAGAGTAAAATACACTGACTAGGGACATGGTTTGAAAAATTGTCATGTTGCCTCTTAAGACGGTGCACATTTGTGTGTTTTTGTAAGAAAATGTCTTTAGAAATTATGATCACATGAGTGGCATCTAATAGAAGAAAATGTGAAATGTTCTAATGACATGATGCATGAAAGAGTTACTAGGTTTAGTTTCCTGAATACTTTTGCATTAAAGAAGAGAATTCATGCTTCAGCATTTCACTGGTGTTTTAAGTGCAATCTTCTATTCGTCCCAAATGAATAATCTTGATTATATCTTGTGTATAACCAGGGAGCCCTGCTACTCGCTGGGCATCTGTAGCTTTTGGTGCTGGAGTGGGAATTGGATCTGCATACTCTGACTGCTCCCGTATTTTTGATGGGCATCCAGCAAAGTCAGCATCTCCTAACATTTCAGTCGCTCCAGCTTCTCAGGTTGGTTCCACAATTACATGTGTATATGTTTGTGTTTGAGAATCAAATGAAGGTGGTATAAATGCACTTTTGTTTTGTCTAAGTTTCTTAACCATTTATATATCTTATATGAAACAACCAATTTTTAAAGGAAAAATAAGAAGTGGACAAACAACATAGGGGAAAATTTGACAAGGATACATTTTTATGTTGTCACAAATAGATGTCATGTTCATTAGTAATGATAAATGTTGCCTAGTAAGATTCACAAGATTCAGTTTATGATGGCTGCACAATCTGTATCTTGTTGAATCATGAATCTTCTTGATCTAGTAAGTCAACTAAGTTATTGTCTTCCACTCGTTGTGTTTATTGGAAAATTTTTATCATAGAGTCAACAGGATCTCATGTTTCTTTGCAGGATGGACAGGAATGAGATGATATTTTGACGAAATCATCTAGTTGATTGCTTCTGAAATCAAATTTTTCTTAAGTTGATATTGTTGTTGGATCATTTCCCTGTAATGGCTTTTGAAAATGTGGTACAAACAATCTTATTTTATAAACCTCTAATCTGATGTACTGCACCCTTCTATTCTGTAATTCTATGGCCGATAAAATTTACCGGGATAAGGAAAAGAGAGAAATAATTGTTTTCGGTGAAATACAACCTCAGATTTTCTAGTTTCTTATTCGTAAATTCTTGAGTGCAAGTTAGAGACATATGGAATGATATGTACAGCTATTGCTTGTTATCGAGGACTACAATTTTAAATGCTGTTTGAAGAAAGAAAACTATGCATTTATTTGGAAGATGCACTATAAACAAGATATACATTGTAAAGTGAAAGTCTAAGCAACTGTTTGCTTTCTCCATTTAGTATGAAGTGTTAGCAAATACAGGATAACAGCTATAACTTTACACAAAATAGCGATCGCTAGTAGCTGTAGTGCTGTACTACCTTGACCTTCAACATACGTGCAAGAACTTACAAGGATTCAGATTCCATTGCCTACGACCAAACCATCGTGCAGCCAGTTTCTCATTATCGTAAATGCTTGCTCTGCGTCAGCATCTTCTTCAGGAGATCCAGGTCGATGGGCGAAGGCATGACCTCTTCCCTCGAAAATTTCTGTCCGAGACCCCCTACCAATTCTATTCTCGATATTCTTTAAGACAGACACTGGACAAAGAGGATCGTTGTCCCCTGAGATGAACAAGACGGGTACCTTGATGTTTGATGCTAGAGATTGATCTATCCTTGTTCCATAAAATGAGACCCCAATGCCAAAACAAGCACCTTGGTCCTGGGCTAGAATGTCTATTACCCGGCCACCTCCAAAGCAAAACCCTATAATGCCAAGCTTCTTTGAAATTCCTGCAGCCATAAATTCATCAACCATCCATTTGGTTGCAGCGGCAATATCTTTTGCAAGCCTTTGGGGGTCTTGTCTTGCCAACCATTGTTCAAACATGGTCATGGGACGGTCTTTTGCCCATGGATCCCCACGAAATAAGTCTGGAACAAGAACACTGCATTATTCATTCCAGAAAAGAAGCAATAAGTAAAGACTCGGAAAGTCTGATTATGTTCAAAAGAGAAGAAAGCACCAAAATTCACGAAAGTGAGAATTTCCAACGGGCATACGTTCTGGTCATCAACGAAAGAGACGTTACAGAGAAGTGTCCTTATTACACAAAAGAAAGAAGTTGATATGAACACACACATTATAATGCTTCCAGATTAAGCAACATACTTGTATCCATTGCATGCAATGCGATATGCAAAGTCTCTGGTGGACAAATCTTCAAATCCAAAAATATCAGACAGCAGAAGTAAACCAGTTTCGTTGTTGTTTTTCACTGCCGTGAAGAGATAAGCTTGGATGCTGTCATTTCCCTCCCCAACGGAAAGCTCATATCCATTAACTAACTCACATGCCTCGTCATTGAGCCCATCTTCCACTTCAACTAGTTTACAAGACACTTCAAGATTAAACGACCTTCGAGAATTTACGCAACTTTTTCTCTGAGCAAAAACCGAAGCTTAGCAGTCAGAAGTTGCAGAATTTCTAAGCACTAAGACAACAAACCCAGTTATTGTAAACATTCATAGTAATATAAAAGAAGACTGCAATAAAATGTTAGCAAAAGAGTCAAATTTTACAGTTACTAGACTTGTATCGCATACTAGTAGATAAAAGAAATAGCCAGCAGACCATACACATATCTTTAATAAACACTCTGGAAACTAATAACTCTTTAGACTCATCAAACCATTACAAGCCAAAAATCAGTAAAAACCATTTCTTTTCTTCAATCCCTCATAAATTTGGTTTCTCATCTAATTTGTGTATACATTATAGAGGCAAACTAAGTAAAACATATTAAACTATCCAAAAGTGTATTTATACAAAAAGGACCTAGCATCAATTCAAGGATTTGCATTAAGATCAATACAATTTAGTAGTATGTTCATCAAGTAACAAAATTTCCTCTATATTTAAATCAATATATTAAGAATATGTGCACTAAATTAATGCAACATTCACTACATACATTACAGATGCTAACACTAACTACACGTATACAAATAGTACAACCACACACACCTAAAGTGGGTACCAATTCTCTCACAGATTTGTATCGAAACTACATGCAAAAACATCAACCAAATTGTAGTGAATCACAAAATGAACAAATAGTACCATGCACACTCTTCCTAGCACAAAAAAACATCGAGCCACACAATAAGCTCACATGGGTTGGCTAGTTTTCGTTTCAAGACTCTAAGTATGATCATAAATTCATGAAAGCATCAAGTTTTCATTGTTACTACCAACAACAAATATAAGCAGTTAATAAGTGAACAGAAAAGATAAAATACTCAAAAGAATGTAGTAGACGTACAGAAGGAGGAGAAGCCGAAGTGGGTAGGAAGTGAAGGCGACGATGACAGCGGAGACAAGGCCGTCTAGTGGCGTTGGTGGCGGCGGTGGGAATTGAGGCATGAAACAAGGGGGCCACAGTGAAGGCCAGTCCCATTTCTGTTTGTTGTTCAGAGCTTCACTGAAAGGAAGAACATAAGAAACTATCTTGCTTAGAGCGGGTGACTTCTGATTAGATATTTTTATTTCTACCTTTTTTTGAATAATTTATTTCTATTTTTCTAGTCCACGAGTTTTGTTTAACGTGACAATAAGATTTTTCATTTTTTATTTTATTTGTTTTCTTTTCTTTTGATACATTTACTTATAGAAATTGAATTGATTTGGAATTAAATTAACATATCAGAATCAAAATTAGTCAAGGAATTATAATCGAAATCAACTATATTCTTTTTGTGATACTTACTTCAAATTGGAATCAAAATAAATTATTTGAAAATTACAAAATATATTTGATTAAATATGTATTTCTTTAATATTTTTTAAAGAAAATCATTTTTTTTGTCATAAAAAAATATGTACTTTTACATAATACTATTATGCTTATTTTTATATAATAATATTATGTTTATTAAACTATTTTTGATAATAATAATGGTTTTTTTCTAACTTATATCTAATACATCGTTCTCATTTCTTTTTAAATTTCCAATTTTATCTTTTATTTTTTTAATAGGAATATAAAACACTTTTAATAATTTTAATTTACAAATTAAAATTATTGAAGTCCGCTCATTACCATCTAGAAATTAAAATTTAGTATTACAACTTTTGGTGAAACTAAAATTCAATCTAAAATGATATAAACTAAAAATTTACCAAAGAGGTTTGTAGCAACCAATATCAACAGAAATACATCTCTTAAAATATGAATTTTACAAGGACATGATTTGTTTTCCACTCTCTCTACCATGATTTCCAAATATTATTATTATTTACAAGACAGTATATAGGCCTAGCACAGAATTGCATAGATTACTGCATTTCTATGGATTGAATGGCAAGCTTGGCAACAACCATGGAAATGTTCTCCTTAAGAAATTCCAGTGAATCATTTAGCCTTTGTTGTGTATCTCTCAAGTCCATCACAGTCAACTTCTTTTGTTGCAACTTCATCACTTCTGATTGAGTTGAACCTGTTCAAGCAACAAATTCCAGATTCACTCACATCAACCAATACTTTCCAAGTCAGATGTTACATCATTTCCAACCTGCTTCTATTAAAATGAAGAGTAACGAAAAACAAAAAGACGAATATTATACTGTTGAATTTAGGAATTTCGCTCTCTTATGTTGGCTTAAGATTCTTTTATTCATTTGAATTTGACTAATTTGCATATATAACCAGTTGTTTATGTTATTTCTTATTTGTTTCACAGATTTGGTTTGATGAAGAAGATTTCATTATTTTCTCCCCCTCTTTTTTCCTTCTCTCTTGTTTTTTTTTTTTTTTCCCTCTTGTCCTACAACAATCATAAGAATCAGAAAACTAGTACTTTTTCATTTTTTGAAGAGAGAAGCATTTTTAGCTACCCTTGGTTTTGGTATATTAGAGACTGGCAAAAAAGCAAGAGACATCTATAGCATTAAGTAGGTTGCAAGTTGGAAACCAAAGTAAACTACAAAGGAAAGTCGACTTGCCTGATATAGGTTGAAATGCTGCAAAGGATATACGCTCAGGCAAAGATGGAATGAAAGCGTCATCACAATCTAAGGATGGTTCCTTATCAGCCCACAAAAGAGCATTCACAATCTGAGTCTGCAAACGTGCTTCCTTGGGAGCCTATTCACATGAGATCAATAAGCAGACAACTCCTATGCACCACAAAAATGGTAATGCAATGACTTAGTAATTGATTTTGCATAATATGTAGCTACAGTGACAAGATGCTAATTAAGGAAAAAAATCATGAGGCAAAAACATAAAGGATCTTTTTTGGCCTCAGAAATCATTTAGAAGATTGTTTTTAGACAGTTAGCCTGCAATCGGACACTCCATCGTCATGGTGATGGACCTAGGCATTGGGGGACCAAAATGAAGTTATAATTACCTCCTTTGTTATAGCAAAAAAGGAAATGCAAAACTGTAATACTAATGCACTAAAAAAAATTCTCAATCAAACTAGGTTGACTTAGAAGGCAACAAATCTAAATCAGATTTCCAACAATACCTAAAATTTCGATTTCAAATTTTAAGGTCTAACAAAAGGAAGACCACACAGCATGAATTTGAAGTATAAGAAAATTTTGATCTTTCCAAGTGATC
The DNA here is from genome assembly GCA_022984855.1 of Dimocarpus longan. Taxonomy (NCBI): domain Eukaryota; kingdom Viridiplantae; phylum Streptophyta; class Magnoliopsida; order Sapindales; family Sapindaceae; genus Dimocarpus; species Dimocarpus longan. Next base: position 26,246,594 of record CM041018.1, on the reverse strand, counting down.
GACACTAATTGAAGGAGTGAGCTACCGAGTTTCTAATAAATTGACTTTTTGCTCTCCTTCCAAAGCTAGCAACTCCATGTCAATGTAATTCTACACGTTTTTAATTTATTCAAACCCTCATTGGATTACTTAGAAATTTTAGTAAAGATAAAATCTTCTTATTAAAGGAAAAAATTTGAGTACCTTTTCACACACACACAAAGAAGCATACCTTCAGTTTGATCTCTAAGCTATTTAAACTGTAAACAGCATCCTTCACAGCAGAAGCTTCTGGGCTTAGCACATCACATGGACTGTCAGGAGATGTGTCCTGCATTGGTATGACTTCACCTTTCAAGTAAGGTTCTGCCTGCAAGACACAGTAGTAAACAGAATTTCTAGATAACATAAGAGTTCAACCATGTCGCTATGATACAAATACACTATGATACAAACGCGACAAGATGACAGAGCTGGGAAAAAAACGGAAAAGCAAAGCAAAGGACATACAAGGGCATTGACATATAAACAGAGATTCAAATCATTTTTGTTGATGTATTCCAAATGTTCAACTATATCCTCCTTATTATATTATTTTCCTTCACAACTTTATTGTTACTACAATCTAAAACAAATTACTGTAAATAAACCATTATTTGTCACACCGATTATTGAAATCTATGTAGAACAGGATTTGCTGCACATACAGATCACACAACAAAGAAGAGACGCACTTCCAAAGCTTGCAGCATGCCGATGGTCAACTAAGACAGAAAAGAACGCACAGAAACATATTAGGCATAAAGAAAAGGGCTGCTTGTCCTAACTAGTTAAAGATTTCATTTACATTAATGGGCTGAACTTCAATCAACATAGACTGTGTGTGGCATTTGTTGCTATTCCAAACACAGAAAATGTGACTAGATCCAACACAAAAAGCGTTGATTTCACTTATTCTTTTGATGCGATATAAAGTTGTTAATATTCATTAAAACGCAAATATACTTTCAATAAATTTCATGGTTATATGATAAGTTTTAAAACAAATGAGACTGCTGATAATAGAGGAAGATCCCGCAACCAACTTAATTTATCAACACCACACACTGGCCAGCCAACGTGTGAAATAAAAAATTTCAGCATAAACAACAGATAAATCAGCAACAGTAATCAGTCAAGTAATGATGGCAATATACCCAAGAAGTTGAGCAACTGGATTAGAAATTTGTTCACCTGAAAAAATTTGATGAGCTTGACACGACCAATTCCCCTTATAGTGACTAGTGCTCCAACATCTAATCGCTCAACCTGCAAATCAATCACCAAGATAGTCAACAAAAAACCTCCTTACTTTTGACATTTTGAGTTTCGAAAATTCTCCAAAGTTTGGGAAGCTTACATTTTCAATAAGAACCAAACAACCATATCTAGCAGCAAATGATAATTCAGCTGCTGAATCACTGACAGCAATTGGGTCCAACACAAAATGCACAAAAAGGTTCTTTCCTACTAAAGACTGCAACCAATAGAAATAATAACCAGTCAAACAAATAACAAACAAAATTTATGCTTAGCTATAATTCACATAATATCAAAGGTTTTACTATAATTACCAGTGACACCAACAAACATAACACATTTTAGTAACAAAAAATATCTTGTTCATCCTCAAACCTGCATTAGAGCATTAAAAAACATTCACATACTATCATTTTGAAGGTGTCACAACTTACAACATAACATTTTCCAATAGGATGAATATATTATTCCTTCTCGAAGCACATTCCAAACCGTCCACACCCAAAACTTATACATATGAACCGAAAGATCAGTGGTAGAGGGCTCTCTCCCCTCAAAAAAAAAATTACCTATAAATTATTCAAATTTTACATTGACCCCTCCCAGATACTTTATTTTAATGCAATTGTCCTAAAACTAAAATTGTAACAAAATATGGGCAAATGGTCATGCTGCTATACAAAGGGCTGTAATAATGCAAAATTTTTAAAAACCGAAAGGAAATAAATAATTTTAAAAAATAATAATAGTTTATAAAAAAACAAATAATAAAGGAAACAAAATAATGAGAGTAATACCTCCTCCAACAAAGCTAGATATCTGGCTTCATATAAATGCAGTGTTTTAGTCTCAGAAGGAACCAGAACCTGTAAAATAGTCATTAAAGGAATTGATATATCTAATTTTTGAATTGAAAAATTGAGAGCAAGCAATGCATATACCTCGTTGACGTTGAATGGAAGAAGAGGGAGCACCAAGGAGGATGCTTTCGGGGAGAAACAGCGGCGTTTTGGGATGGTAAGCTTGCGATGAAACGGGTAGAGGTTTCGGGTATGGAGCTTCTGGGTAGTGGTCAGAAATTGAGTGTTGTTAACACAGACTGACATACTCATATCTCCTGCTCTGCTGATTTTTTTTTTTTTCACTTTTGTAACGCGGAGAAATTGGCGGTTCTAATTGATTATAAATTGTAATATACTTTAGTAAAATTGCATAATACCCTTTACTTTATGTGAAATGTCACTTACTGACTTGATTTTAGTTTTTGAGAAAAAAATGCAACTTACCTTTCGGATTTCGGAGATATCAACTAGGGTCTCATCCCCATCCCTCCAACTTTCCTCTATTTCTATCTAAATCCTCATTTGGAGGAAAAGGGGATGGAGATATGTCGGGGAGGGTTCTCCCATCCTTATCCATCGTTCCTTGTTTCTCTCATTTTTCTCATCTTTATTGTACTTCATCGTCATTTTTTTTAAAAAAAAAAAATTAGATAATTTTTTCTAATATTTAATTACTTTTATATTTTTGTATTTTAAGATTTTATCTCCACCGTTGATTGCTAAGATGTAGGGTGGAGATCTATCCATTTTTAAAATTTAATTTAATTTAATATTTTAATTATTATTTTCTCATAAAATTTAGACAACTAATCGTATGGAGAAGTTTTACATTTATGAAACTTGAGGAGAAGTTTTCTCAGTATGGCCAAAACTTGTATACATCTATAATTAGGTCAAAGATAAGAGGATGTTATTGCAATTATCTCTTTAAATTATTAGCCATTTAAAGGGATCATAGGTGCTTATTATTATAGTTGCTAAAGTAGACTACTCATTTTATCATTAGCTTACTATGTTACCAATAATCTGTAAAAAAAAGCCAAGAAACAATATTAGAGGCACCTTTTTATAGGCATAGAGTTCCTACCCCGTTAGTGGGTAGGACACCCATGAGAAAAAAGGATCATGTCCCTTGATCTTGACACCTATTGACTTGATCTTCCTTGATTAAGTCAAGTACTATTGGAATATTTAGCCCAACCACTTATGGGTGTCTTTGACAGATGGATTTGCTAGATTGGGTTGCGGGAAGAGTCGTTTATGTCATTGGGCTCCTTCAATATTAGGCCTAAATATTAGCCATTATAAATAAATTGGACTTCATCAACGAGACAAGGCTCAATATCTTAAAGCATTGCTTAAAAACTCGATAAGTTTCATCGAGAACTCGTCGGTTGGCACTTCGTCGATCCGAAAACCCCTAGATCGGAAGATCTACTCGTCGGAGGTGGACATTCGGTCCAACTCGTTCGAACTCGCCCACTCAACAAGTTTACTCAACATAAACCGATCGGAATTCATCCCAAGCACCACCAAAAAATTAGTCAAAATCCAATTTTCTCACTAAATAACCAACAACTATGAAGAAATAAACAAAATAATAATAATAATAATAATAAAGAAACAAGTGAGTGTAACTCAAAGTCTCACTCACACTCAGTTCGACCCACGACCATTTGAAGGGAAAAGACAATGACGACGGCTTAAAGGAAGATGTTGATGACACAGAGGAAGAGAGAAAAAAAAACTTAAACCAGTAGAGAAGAAGCCTTGAACGGTCGGCTTTGCAAACGAGAGAGAAGGAGATTCCGACGACGATAAAGAGGGACTGGATTTGGAGATGCAAAAGGCGACGACAATGGTGAGACTTCGTGATCTCAAAACGGCGACGACGACAACTGACTCGATGGTGACAACGATGGCGACGGCGTGGGCGTGTTAGAGAGAGAAGAGGGATGGCAGAGGAGAAAAGAGAGAGAGAGAAATGAGAAAATGAGGGTTTGACCGGTAGGTGAGTTTTAAATAGGGTGAGGATAATTTCACTATGGCCCCTGATGTTTATAAAAATGTTAATTTATAATTTCAAACGTCAAAACTTACAATTTTACCCCTAAACAGTACTCGCCAAGTTACCGATTACTCGTCGCTCGCTGGATCGCCGATCGAGTCCCGAGTAGCGAGTTTTGGAACATTGATCTTAAGTAGATCACTTGGCAAATTCGGAGTGTTGATATTTACATCCTACTAACATTATATTTACATCTAAAGGGATGTATCACTCTAGAATTTATCGAAATTTAAAATATTTTAAAAATTTTGGTATATTGAATTTAGATTTAAATATATTTAATTAAAATTTATGTGTGTTCAATCTAGATTTATATAAAATCTATTGAAATTTGTATATATTTAATTAACAATTATATAGAATCTAATGAATTCTAAAGTGTATTCTAAAAGTTATCAATTTCATAGATTTCATTTAAACGATAGATTTTAAAATGGTTTCTATAAAAAAAAAAAAAAAAAATTATAATAATTCTTATCATTCTTCTAATAATTCAGTGTAGTTTTAAAAAAATTACGATAAAATCAATATAAAATTTATATAATATACGAACATCATGAAAATCGATAATTAAAAGAAAATCCATCGGTTAATATATATATATATATATACACATACATACATATATATATATATATATATATATTCATCAGTCGCCACTTAACAGTACATTGGATGTACCCGCTTGATCTTGAGATCTCTTAATTCTTGTCATAAAAACACACACACAAAAGAACAGGGAGAAGAAATGGAGGGACCTCCACAGAACGATCTCTGCTCAGTCTGCCATGGCAGCTTCACCGTCCCTTGCCAAGCCAACTGCTCTCACTGGTTTTGCGGTGCTTTTTGTCTTTTCCCCCCCTTTTTTTTCCCATTATAAAAGTCATGATAATAACAAAACTTGTCGAATTAATCGGTAAAATTGGCATCTCTGGTTGTTCAGGTAATTGTATAATGATGGTTTGGCAACACGGATCGGCGATTCAGCCTTGCAAATGCCCGCTATGTCGCCGTCAGATTACTCTGCTGGTTCCAGCCGAGGCTTCCTCCAGGCAGCGCCACGACCCTGCAGTCGCCGAGATTCTGCAGAAGATTGAGACCTATAACCGTCTTTTCGGTGGCCAGGCCAGGGGTCTCATTCAGGTGCACACTACACTCAATCAATAACAATCAATCTTTGTATTCTTCAATAACCATGGTAACCTTATCCAACTAGTAAGGTAGCCAAACCCCAAACCCATCAAATGATAGTTTTCCTGGACAATTTTACAGTTATATGCTTCCTAAATTTCCACTTGCTTTGATATTTGAAGAAAGCTAGTTAAATTGGCTGATTGAAGTTTGTAAACAATAATGCTTGCAGCATTGCTTTCTCAGTCATTATGTTAATTTTTTTTTGCATTTAAGCTGTCTGTATGTATTTATCTGTTAGGAGTTATGATCTCTAAACATGGTTTCTCTTGTTGACAGAGACTGCAAGACCTACCTTTCTTATTAAGGAGATTGTTGCGCGAAATGGTGGATCCTGGGAGATCGCTTCCTTTCGTCATCAAGATCCGCGTTTATCTTTCAGTAAGTCTTCGGGAAATCACGTAAATTATTGCTGTACTATTTTGCACTGCAGTTCACTGACCAAATAATATGGTTTGGTGTTCTACATTATGCCACATGAAAAGAGTTTCTTCTCTTGTTGTGTTATATAAACTGATTCTTAAATTCTTATTTGTTCTCTTGCTTACAGATGATACTCAGTGTTGTCTACATAGTCAGTCCCATTGACATTATTCCAGAAGGTAGCTTTATTGCCGTTTATTTTATGAAATTTTCCACCTCAGAAAACCAATGTCCATATGAATTGTCAATTATTGGTTTTAATTTGCAGCAATATTGGGGATAGTTGGCTTATTAGATGATCTGTTGGTTGCGCTCATCGCCTTTCTCCACATTGCTACCCTCTATCGGTCAGTGCTGTACCATCGTCATGGAGGTAGTGCATGAACTGTCCTTGACACATGATGTGAAACTCGTTTGTTGTTTGTGAAAAGAAGGTGAACAAAAGTTTAGAAAGGATACAACCCTTGTTTTAATAGGCCCATTATATATACTCAGATTTGTTCCTGTGTTTTTTCTTTTGTCTAATTCTCTTTTTCCAAGTAGAAATGCAATGGAGAGATAGTTAGAGTTGAGGTTGTGCTAGCCTAATGGAATTCATTTTGATATCTCCAGAGAGGACATGTTTTTATTTTGAATAGCAGGACAGTCCGTGTTGCATTACTTTGTTAATTTATACTGTACTGTTGAACTATGTAGGATTGTATATATGCTTCCACCTTTAAAAGTTCTTTGTGTTAATTAACATTTGTAACAAATTTAATCATTCTTATTATTCTCCTAAAGATTTGTTACGCTCCTGTGAATAGGATCTCGTCACAGGTCGATTCACCGGAAAATCCCTTTGATTTCCTTTGTTCACGTTCTTGTTTTTTTTCGAAGAACCTATTTTGATAGATAACTATGGGTGTTTGTTCTTAAGAAATCCACCCAAACTCTCCTTTCTGTTTTTATTGCAAAAGTCTGAATGTATCTTTTATTTCATGACCTTCTCTCTTATAACAAGAGAATGGTTTCAACAAGGAAACAAAATATATATTGCCTATTCCAGAGATCTTGAAATTAAACAACTACCAAAACAAAACTCTCTCTAAATAAGGAAATAAGATATTAAAACTAAAGGAAACTAAATACCAAACAAGACTCCAAAAATAAAGGAAAATAATTTTAAAAGATTTATGAATTCCTTTTCCTATATTGCTTGCCTAGAAGGTGTCCCTAACAAGATTTCATTGGATTTATTAAAAAATTCTAACAAAATCGATATGGAGTTTATATAATCTGTTAATCCCATCACAATCTATCATTAACAAAAAAAAAATTGAATACATGCGTCATAAAAACACACGCACAAAAAAAGGAGAAGAAATGGAGGGACCTCCACAGAACAATCTCTGCTTAGTCTGCTATGGCAGCTTCACCATCCCTTGCCAAGCCAACTGCTCTCACTGGTTTTGCGGTGCCTTTTCTCTTTTCCAACTTTTTTTTTTTTTTTTTAAATTCATGATCATCAACAAAACTTGTCAAATTAATCAGTGAAATTGGCCTCTGGTTGTTCAGGTAATTGTATAATGATGATTTGGCTGCATGGATCAGCAATTCAGCCTTGCAAATGCCCGCTATGTCACCGTTAGATTACTCTGCTGGTTCTAGCCGAGGCTTCCTCTAGGCAGCGCCACGACCATGCTGTCGCCGAGATTCTGCAGAAGATTGAGACCTATAACCGTCTGTTTGGTGGCCAGGCCAGGGGTCTCATTCAGGTACGCAGTACGCACTACACCCTCTAAGAGCTTCTTTTTGTTCTTTCTTTGTATATTTTAAGGGGATATTTTTGTTTAACCTTTTGTGTGTTGATCTTTTACATTGGTGGTGAAAATTTTTTACCTGGTCTTTGTAAGTTTTTAAATTTATGTAAGAATCTTAATTGCTTTAATGCCAATTGCAGTGGTTCGTTTTTGTTAAATGATAGTTTTCCGGGACAATTTACAGTTATATGCTTCCCAAATTCCCACTTGCTTCTTATATTTGAAGAAAGATAGTTAAATTGGCTGATTGAAGTTTGTAAACAATAATGCTTGCAACATTGCTTTCTCAGTCATCATGATAATTTTCACATTCAAGCTGTCTGTATTTATCTGATAGGAGTTATGATCTCTAAAGATGGTTTCTCTTGTTGACAGAGAATGCAAGATCCACCTTTCTTATTAAGTAGATTGTTACGTGAAATGGTGGATCCTCAAAGGTCGCTTCCTTTTGTCATCAGGATCTGTGTTTATATGTCAGTAAGTCTCTGAGAAATCACATAAATTATTGCTGTACTATTTTGCACTGCAGCTAATAAGTAATAACTTGCTCGCACTGCCCCATGCATACTTCTCTCATATGCTTGATTATTTTGCCACTGACTAAATAATATGGTTTGGTGTTCTACTTCACACATGAAAGGAGTTCCTTCTCTTGTTGTGTTATGTAGACTGATTCTTAAATTCTTATTCATTCTCTTGCTTACAGGTGATACTCAGTGCGGTCTACATAGTCAGTCCCGTAGATGTTATTCCAGAAGGTAACTTTATTGCCATTTATTTTTGAAATTTTCTGTCCCAAAAACCCAATGTCAATATGAATTGTCAATTAGTGGTTTTAATTTGCAGCAATATTGGGGATGGTCGGCTTATCGGATCATCTATTGGTTGTGCTTATTGCCTTTCTCCACATTGCCACCTTCTATCGGTCAGTGCTGTACCATCATCATGGAGGTAGTGCATGAACTGTCCTTGACACATGATGTGAAACTCATTTGTTGTTTGTGAAAAGGTGAACACAAGTTTAGAAAGGATACAACCCTTGTTTTGATAGCCCAATTATATACTCAGATTTGTTCCTGTGTTTTTTTTTCTTTTTTCCTCTAGTTCTCTTTTTCCAAATAGAAATGCAATGGAGAGATAGTTAGAGTTGAGGATGTGCTAGCCTAATGGAATTCATTTTTATTTCTCCAAAGAGGACTTGTTTTTATTTTTGGATAGCAGGGCAGTCTGTATTGCATTACTTCTTAATTTACACTGTAATGTTGAACTATATAGGATTGTATATATGCTTCCACCTTTAAAAGTAGATCTTTCTGTTAATTAACCTTGATTCCTTTTGGTTTCACTGGTAATTTTTGTTCAATTTTTGAGGTAGTAGTGTATGGTAAGAACTAATAAACCAGGTAACGTTTAAGGTGCTCTTTATCAGTACGTGTATTACTACATTTCCAATACAATAACTTTGTCAGGCATGTCCAACCTTGTACATATTACAAACCATTAGATCGCATTTAATTGTTTGAGTGCAAATTTATAGCTACTAATCATTGCAGATGGTGGCTATTAGAAGCCGTAGTGAATTGACGTTTGCCATCTGGATGTGCCACATGTTTTACGTCTGGATTTTATTAATTTCAGTCCTGTGTTTATGGTTATTCTTAGTGGGTTCAAGTTCACAGACAAAGAGGTTGCACTCTTGTGTTCTTGCAACTTTGTGGGAACTATTTTTTTCGGTTTGTGTTTATGATTTGAGACAATCAAATTTGTGTCTTTGAAGTTGGAAGGTTTTAGTGTTTTACACTATAGTTGGTGTTAATATATGTAAAGTAATAAAATTAAACATAGTTTCCCAGCCCATGCTGTACAGAAGGTTTGTTGGTTTGGATCAAAAAATATAGACTAGTGGGATGCTAGAATTCGGAGGTAACTTAAATATATTTTTGAACTAAGAAGTAACTTAAATCTTATGCAATAAATTCTCAACTTATTTTACATATTCAAAAGAAATGCAAAATGTATCTTAACAAAAAATTTGTTTCAAAACACTAGTTCATAAATCTAAATTGAATTATTAAGACTTATTTAAAATCCAATTCTTTTAAGATATTAGAGTATATTTATGATGTACATCATTTTTACTATATATGATTGTATATCTTGCCATCCATTAAAATGGATCTCCGATCTGCTTAGTGTGAGTTTTAAAAATTAAAAAATTATATATAAATTTAACATTTTATTAAAGAGTTATATTAGGGCATATAATAATAATTCAAAAGTTAAATAATTCATATTTGGTTTTTAACTATTTCAATACATAAGTTTTTGTATCTTGAAAAAAAACAAGTTTGTATTGTTGTTTTCAATCTCTAACATGTGTATCGTTATCTTAAGGGTATATAATTAATATGTTCTTTATTTAAAATCATGATGTTAAGTTTTAACATTCTACCATCTACTTTTAGAAATGATTGACATTGTAATTTCAAGAAAAAGAAGGAATAAAAAACCACGATTGACATATTTTTGAGTTAAATTTACTTATTCTAATCATGAACTAATGGTTGATTTTTTTCTTCTTCAAATGAAAACTAAAATCGCAAAATCACGACTTTTGTACAACTATGAAAGGGCTGAGTAGATCTATACTACTATGATGTGGTTCCATTTGAAAATAAATAAATGAAAATCATAGTCCTTAAGTGAGAGGGAGGTTAAATTTCCTTTAATTACATATAAGAATTAAAGTTTCTTCTTCTTTTTTTTTTTTTAAAAAAAATAATTAAAGTTTCATTTCATGTATTAGGATTCCTAAGTAATAAAGACCTTAATTTCAGTTGAATGGTCCACTAAAAACCAAGACAACTAAATGAAAAGGAAGCCTACCAAAATTATTTCTCGTATAATATAAATAATACAAAAATTGACTATCATAAAATTATTTATTAATAATAATTTTTAGATGTACTTTACTAATCATTCATTCAATCAATGCAATAATTATTATTAATTGATAACCTTATTTAATTAATAAGGTAATCAAACTCAAATATAATATTGAAATTTTAAAAGAATAATATTATATATCCTAAATAAATTTTTTATGATAAGATAATTTATAATAATCATTTAAATTATAGGACGTTGTATTAATGGTACATAGTTGTCCGTAATTTTGCTAAAGTTGAAAAATAGAAAATAATAATAATATTAAAATTAGGATATTGTGGGCGAGCCAACAGTTCAGTTCGTAAAGGAGTCAAAAGAAGGGCAGTGTTGAACTTAATTTAGTTGACCGAGGCCAGAATAAATTCCTGAACCTATTTCAGAAAAAAAAAAAAAAAAAAAAAAGTCCTGAACCTGAAACCATTTATTTTATTATGTTATCAAAAGCAGTGACGCGCACAAAACACAGACACGAAACTCAGCAATCACTTGTTACTCATACTATCTGAAAAACAATCAGACACAGCGACTCGATGGCCATTTCAGTGGCGCAATCCAGTCTCTTCTCGAAAACCTCACTCTTCCTCCGCAGCAGCAACCGCTTCACGCTCTGCCTTCCTTTCTCCTCCTCCTCCTCCTCCTCCGCTTCCGTACTTTCCACTACAAAGAAGTGGAAACCTCCAGTAGCTTCGGTTCTCGACCTCGGCGGCGTCAAAGTCGCCAAACATGGTACTCCTCTCACTCTCCTCGCATATTCTTTCTATCGATGTTAGTGTAGTAATTTTCTTTTTTTGAAACTGTTAGTGTAGTATTTTAGTTGTTTGTTGTCGTTGATGGATGTGAGTGATGGTGAATTTGTTTTTTGTGATGTATATGTACACCTGCATTTGAATTTTAGATTCTAGTGCTAATATTTGTGTTTCATATGCTATGTTGTTGATATATTGGTTAGTCCGGATGGATGGGAGTGATGGTGATTTTTTAGATGTATATAGCTGCATTTAAATTTTAGGATGCTGTTGGAAGTATCTATATTTGGCAAAAGTAGGCTGGTTTGGTGCTAATCGGTGAGTGTGGTTTTGATATGTTTGTAAGTTTTGATGAATGTTATTTTGTAGATGTGGTGAAAGATGACCCTATGAACAATGTTCCGGATACAATATTTGCAAAACTGGGGATGCAACTTCATCGGCGGAATCAACACCCTATTGGGATTTTGAAGAATGCTATATATGAGTATTTTGATGCCAATTACCCTAGCAAGTTTGATAAGTTTGAGGATCTCTGCCCAATTGTTACTGTAAAACAGGTATGTCTGTAAATTATCAGGTATGCCCATTTATTACACATAACAAATGAATCGCAACATCCGAACATGTTTACAGCTAGTAATGACATGACCCTTTTGAAACACTAGAGACATGATATTAGAGGAAAAAGAGGAGACTAAGTTCTCTCATCGAAATATAGAATAATAGGTTTAGGCAAGCAAGTGAGACTGACAAATTGGAAGAATAGGTCTGTATTTAACGCAGCTTAGATGTCACTGCTTCAACTCCTCTAGGTTTAGTAGAAGTTGATAGGTATCACAAAGCTTCACCAGGGTCGGCAAACACCTCTGAATCATTTTTCATTAACTCCTGTTTTGCTGTCATGTATTTTGCTAGTTGGCTTTAGGGGCAGTTAGCCACAAAGTTCTGCCACTGATTGTCTACGTCGATACAACATTTTTGACATCAAACGCATATCTGATGTCTCCTTTGATTGTTTTGATCTCTCTCTCTCTCTCTCTCTCTCTCTCTCTCCCCCCCTCTTTCTTGCATTACTTTACACAAAAAAAATGCTTTTGCAAAATCTGATAGTGTGAGAGCTGTAGTTTTTGTATTCAATATTATAATCTGTTCAAAGGCTTTCTATTTTTCAGATTGGAGTGCTTAAAATTAGCTTCTGCTAAGTACTCCATGTCTCCATTGTAGGTATATGGTGTATCTAGAGATTTCAATATCTCTTATATAATGAGGAGGGTTCCCATATATTATGAATATGACCACTCCTGTCCTTAATAGGGTGCACTTTCTAGAAAAACTTGTCACCTCCCATAAAATGTAATTGTAGGAAAAAATCACGGATGTAAAAAGTAACTATAGCCATTCCTTTTCTCTTTGTTCTTATTTCATTTTCATGAATTAACATCTTTTATTTGTATCCTTGTTTCTTAGTTTAAGCTTATATTCATGATCGTAATTTCTTGTAAGAATTTTCATGCTTTTGTGACAGTAAATCTACTTGCCTGCAGAACTTTGATGATGTATTGGTCCCTGCCGATCATGTAAGCAGGAGCCTTAATGACACATATTATATTGACCCTCAGACTGTTTTGAGGTGCCATACAAGTGCTCATCAAGCTGAGCTGCTGAGGGGGGGACATACTCATTTCCTTGTAACTGGTGATGTTTACCGTAGAGATTCTATTGATTCAACTCATTACCCTGTATTCCATCAGGTCACTTATTTTTCATGTCATAGTCATTAGTTTCATTAGGTTCTTTTCTGAAAAATGTATCCTTTTCTCTAATAATTTTGTTATACTGTGCAGATGGAAGGGGTTCGTGTTATCTCTCCTGAAGATTGGGAGGCTTCTGGCATCAATGCCACAGAATATGCTGCTCAAGATCTAAAGAAATGCTTGGAGGGTTTGGCACGTCACTTATTTGGTATAAACTATGGGATGAAAGCTGTTTTGAGCTAAAACAATTTCACACATAAGTATCCAAAACTCCTAATTTTGTTTTAGGGATGAATATGATTAAAACAAGGATGACTTATTCTTCATAGCTATGCACAACTATCCAAGCCCTGTGTTACGGAAAGTTGTATGAAGATAAATTCTTTAAGTTGCAAGAGTGAAAATGTACATAGAAGAGAGTAAAAGAACCTGTTTTTGTGACTGAATGAAAGAAACTCAAGCTGTAGCGTTAACAAATTGGGAAAAGGAAATACTGGATTTCAGTGGTTTAAGGAATATTTATAGTTTTGTCATACTAGAGTTAACTCAGGTAGTTCAGAAAAGATTTGGAAAAGGTTTAATTATCACAATGTCTATGTAGGATATGTTACAAGTTATGTGAAAACCTCTTGGACCTCTTCTCAAATATATATGAAGTATGTCATATTGATCAATTGCTGTTTATACATTGTAAAGCCTATTAATCCAAATTTATTTAGCATTTCAGGTGCTGTGGAAATGCGTTGGATAGATACGTATTTTCCTTTTACCGATCCATCATATGAACTGGAGATATACTTTCAGGTATTTTGTTGATCATCTTTATAAAATAGCATCCAAGCTGTTTTGATCATTCCTTAAAGTTTAAACAAATTATTGAAGAATATTAAAAAAGTTACCATATTTCGAATTACTTAATGGACTATATTTAGCACTGTATGTGATTCACTAATTGATATCTCATTACATTTCAGGAGAAGTGGTTGGAGGTTTTGGGCTGTGGGGTTACTGAACAAGAAATACTGAAGAGAAGTGGTAAACTGAATAATGTTGCCTGGGCTTTTGGACTAGGACTGGAGCGGCTAGCAATGGTTTTATTTGACATACCAGATATTCGGCTTTTCTGGTCAAGTGATGAACGGTTCACCTCTCAGGTAACTTTTAAAGGGATTTGATGATATTAATTCCTTTCTTCCCAACTCATCCTATGCATCCAGTTTTTTTAATCAATGCATTTGAAAACAATATTCCCAGATCATCAATTTTGATGTAATTGTTATCTAGTAAAATTATTGCATTCCTTCATCATTTTTCTTATATTTAATAGGGAATATTATTAAAGTGTCTGAGTAACTGATTTGGAGCTATTTTTTTTGCAGTTTTTGAAGGGCCAACTGGGGGTCAAATTCAAGCCGTTCTCAAAGGTTAATTTAGATTTTTATCATATGATTTATTTCTGTACTATGTAGTTATTGTGCTTGATGTCGTAGTTTTGCTCTACATACTTGCCAAATGTCATTGATTTTTCTGGAATTTGTTTGTTATTATTACATGAGAGATTTGCCTTTGGGCTATTACATGAGTGTTGCATTTACATTGATGTGGATAACTATGCTCATTTAGCTGTCATAGCTGGTAGAGAATCATCAGAGGCTGATATGGAATAAGCAAGAATGGTTGGGATGCCAATGGAGTGGCTAGGGTTCTGGGCCTTCTGGCAGATGTCCGAGGACCCTTATTTTCAAAAGTAGTAATCTTTTCATGCCTAGTGTGAAGTTGGTTAAGCAATGGTAGAATAACTTGTTTTGGAAGATTGTTGGATTGGAGAGGCTATTTTCGTGATTTTTTTTCCTCATTTATATAGGTTCGCTACCAGCCAGAATCGAACTATTTTGCATTTGGAGACAGCAGATCTGACCCAACTACCCTTTTTTCCCTAAACCTTTAAATCTTATTTGGAAAGCTAAAGTGTCCTGCAAGGTTAACATAATGAGATGGTACATTAAGAAAAGTTAATACAGATGACTTAGTGCAGAGGAAGACAAGGTTTGGCCATCTCCTTCTGATCATGTATTTTGTGTATGGGGGCTCTAGTCACCTCAGTAATCTCTTTTTACACTGTCTTGTAGCATGACAGATGGGGGCTCTAGTCACCTCAGTAATCTCTTTTTACACTGTCTTGTAGCATGACAGTTGTGTAGCAAGCTGTTTTTTACTGTTAAGGCTTGGCAGCTCCTCCCTGTTGTGGGAAATTCTTAACTGAAAAAACAGGAAGTATTGGAGGAGGAATGTTGCTTAAGTGCAGTAGGACTATTATAATGGCTACTTTTTGCGTTTTTGAAATGAGAGGCAGGTGGGCATTAGTGGACAAATTAATTTTTCAAGACAGTAATTGTGTGATTAGTTTTGTTTTTTAAGTTGTTTTTTGGTTCCCTTTTTGAGCTGTTTTTGATCGCTCCTGCCTTTTTTTTATTTTTTCTCCATGCTGTGGTTACACATGTTTTCTTTTGTTGTTCTTTTGTTGAGACTTGTTCACTCGTAAATCTCTTATTCTTTTTTGTCAATAAAAGTGTACTTTTGTTTCTCATTAAAAAAGTAAATAAACTTGTTTGTCATAGCAGCTTGAACGTTTCCTTAGAACCTGAATTGTCTTTTGCAGTATCCTCCTTGTTACAAAGACATGAGTTTCTGGATCAATGAATCATTCACCGAAAACAATTTGTGTGAAGTTGTCAGAGGAGTAGCTGGGGATCTTGTTGAGGAGGTAAATCCTATAGTAGATATTTTTGTTCTCTCCTGAAGCTGTTAATTTGTACATATTCATTAAAAAGAGAGAAACTAACTATATTCTGCTGTTTCTGATGTTGAGTACCAAGAACAGTATGTGAATAAGTTGAGAGGTGTCTTAACTTTGAAAATGAATGCATTCAAATTGGCTCTGTCTTTGACTCTTTTCCTATCAAGTTTTTTTTATCTTTGGCGTGGAGTCACATTCTTTGTTTTGTTGGTTCACGATCATGCACAGTAGAGAAATTTCCTAGAGTCCTTTTGTTTTAATAAATTGTTGTATGTTTAAAGATAATAGCCATGTGAAACATTAGTTTAGTAGTCTGTCACATGAACTCGTTGAGTGTTCTTGGATTTTTAAGAAAAATGTAGATGTAATTTGGAATGAACCTAATTTGGTTGTTGAATTGAGCAAGTAAAAATGTTGTAATCGGACCATTAAAGCTGTTATACGTAAAAAGAAACCTATCAATGTGGCCAAGGCTTGAGTCCACATATAATAAATTACCTTAATACCTTATGATTGTAAAGAAAAATTGGATTATCTCTATAGTCTATTTAGATTGCTCAATTTTTAGAAATTGGATGTGTTGGTATTACACTCAAGACCTATGTTCAAAAGATAGTGCTCTTACCTACCGTGTTAATGTCATTTGTGATCGAGCAGGTGAGTTTGATAGATAATTTTACCAACAAGAAAGGAATGACAAGTCACTGCTATAGGATTACATACCGGTCCATGGAGCGTTCACTTACAGATGAAGAAATCAACGATTTACAGGTAGCTACATTTTTCCTCTTTTCCTTCATCGGCATCCAAGATTTTTTGCACCATGTATTCTATTTGGATGATGACCAAGTACCCTAAAATACGTTGTGATTACCTTGAATGCAGTGGCAAGTGAGAGAGCAGGTGCAGAACAAGTTGAATGTTGTTTTAAGATGAGAGAGTCTGGCTGTGCCACTGGCTCAAGAAAAGGATCACAAACCATGTAAACTTAATTTCATTTTTGTAATTTTGTATTTTTGTCAATGTTATAGCTGTTAAATGTGTTACTTGTACATTATAGATTCCAATTATTTCTTCTAAGGGAAACAAAATAAAAGCTCACCTATTGACACCAAGTGTGGAGTTCGTTGCATAACGTGTTTGTGTGTTTTGTTCACTTACCTCCATATTGTTTAGAAACATTTTCATAGATTTGTAATTTCCCACCATGGATGTCAATTTTCTTTTCAAAATCGATTCTCTCTCATGAAAATGAGGGGATGCTTGACCGTGATGCACATATAGATATGTATTAACCGATTATCCTTGTAATTATTATTATTATTATTTTTAAGTAAAGAAAAGTATAACAAAGGGAAAATACAACTTACAAAAACATTTTGCCAACAAAGAGCCTCCAAAGAGGACTTATGAACCAAACGGTTTCGTCTCTAGGAATGGCCCAACACAAACCAACACCAACAACCTTACATAGAGCCTGGAGATCATCAACTAAAACACTAGCCTCTCCTCGAGAGAGTTATTTTGTGAAGCTACATTCGAAGCATCTATCTACACAAACTTGACTTTGTAGATTTTGAGAGCGAACCAACATGAGGCCCTCTCTGAGAGCTAATAGTTCACCAGTCTCAGGACTAAAAGTACACCCAACCCGCTGCTTCGCAGTTGCTGCCACAATATGACCTCGATGATCCCTGATAGCAGCTCCCAAACCAACAGCCGCGATACCTGAACGAATGGCCACATCTGAGTTTTAACTTGAGACAGCCCTGCGAAGGCAGGCATCAGATAGAAGAAGAGGCAGAGGAGGGGGAGGTTTGAACCTTAGTCGAAAGGGGGCCCAGCCTTCGTGCTCTGAAATTCATCCCAGAAATCCAACGCCCACCAAGTGACCTCCCCAGGCTCTCTGCTCCTCTGGGGAGGTGGGTTTTGACGGGAAAGTGGAAAGTGGGTGTGTGTTTGTCTGTGTTGAAGAGTAGTGGAGGTTGGCTCATGTGGGGTAAGACAAGGAAGCTCAAGTTTATGAAGGAGGAGGAGAAGAAGATCGAACTTGCTATAATGGAGTTTGGTACAAGTGAAAATGACGGTTTAAAAGAGAATGATGGAAGAGGATGGTCTCCATTCGAAGCGCCGCCCTCATAATTGGCCTTCCAAGCACAGCACCTTTCTCCTTCAATATCTTCAACATGTTCACCCCAGCCAACGCATACCTTCAACAGCAACACAAACCAAAAAAAAAATTTCACTACCTCTAACAAAAACAAATGCGAACTTACAATAACTATAAATAATCCAATCAACAACCTCTCTTTGGACCATCTACCACTAGGGCTCTTGATTAGTCTCTTATTGTTTTTCTCACAATCAGCAGAGATAGTCCACTTTCTCTTGCAATCCTTCTTCAATGCATCAAATTTGAAGAAACCTGAGCTTCTTTGTCTTGCCCCACTTGAGCCACTCTCCACCACTCTTCAACACAGACAAACACACACCCACTTTCCCATCAAAACCCACTACCCACTCCTGTGATCATGTGGACTATATATATCTTTGTGAGGTATAACTTTCATTTTTTTTTTTCTTATACTGACTGAGATGGGATCAGTTCAGATTACTCTCTGGACAAATTGAGATAAGATTATCTGGAGAGGTCTACTCACGCAGATGAGAAAATTGGTCGGTAGGCCTTTGGTTAGATTATAAGAATAATGAAATTATAATAATTTTATTTTTCCATAACCCCTTAAGGAAAGTACTTATATTTTTTAGACTTTTATAAGGATCTAGTTTCTTCTAGTTATTTTGCAAAACAACCCCTTACTTGACCTATAATTACATATAGGGACTCTCCACTCCACTTCAAGTAGTGAGAAATAGTGAGAGTGAACTGAAGAGCGAAGCCTTGTGTTTTCCCTCCAAAAACAATGGACGAAATGGAAACCGAAGAAATCGCAGAAGTGTCGATTCCCAAGGAGCCGCCGAAAATCCAACGGCTGGAGGACTCTGTTGTCAACCGAATCGCGGCTGGCGAGGTCATCCAACGCCCGGTCTCCGCAGTCAAAGAGCTGGTCGAGAACTCTCTCGACGCCGGTTCCACTTCTGTCAACGTCGTCGTCAAGGACGGTGGCCTCAAACTCATCCAAGTCTCCGACGACGGCCACGGCATCCGTGTATGTACACGTATAAACAACAGCAAGTATATATATATTTATATTTATTAATTTCAATCAATCATTCAAGTGTTTCTGGTGAACGATTATTGTTGCTGTTTTGCGTGATATACGAATTTGATGTGTTGATGTGGATATTTTTTTAATGTTGTTGACTCGACTGTCACTCTACTAATCAGTTTCAACGAGTCAACCTGACTCGATGGTGAACTCAGTGTCCTGTATCTATGTATTCAGTTTGCAAAATGATGTTGTGTTTTAATTTGTTTGATTGTTTTAGTATGAGGACTTGCCGATACTGTGTGAGAGGCATACAACGTCGAAGTTGTCCAAGTATGAGGATTTGTTGTCGATTAAATCAATGGGGTTTAGAGGAGAGGCTTTGGCGAGCATGACTTATGTTGGTCATGTTACAGTCACAACCATCACTAAAGGGCAATTACATGGATACAGGTCTGTTGTTCCAGGATATTAGTCTAATGTTTTTATTCGTTTTGATAAGTTTCTATTGAAGATTATGGAGAATTGAAGAAAAGAGAGACTTCAGAGTCTTATGTATAATGTGAAAGTTTGAGTTTTGTTTTTGTTCTCTAATGTAATTGATTGGAGGTTTTGTTTTGTTTTTTAGTTATGTTTTGGAGTTCTTTGTTCAGGGTATCTTATAGAGATGGTGTCATAGAGCATGAACCGAAGGCATGTGCTGCTGTGAAAGGGACTCAGATAATGGTATGAAACTAGATTTCTGTTTTTGCATTGCCTGGTTTTTGTTTTTGTAATGTCAGGTTTTGGAAGCATCTGGAGGGAGAGGAATTTGAAAGGCAATGACTATCAATGCATGTAGTTGAAATTAAAAATTTCTCATTTTACAAATTGTTGGGAAGAATTTGACTTACTTATATTTTCCTCTTTGGCCTTAGTATCAAATGGTAATAATGGTAAGTTATAGTATTATGGTAATAATTATAAGTTATAGTGCAGTGATGTTAAATGTTTGTAATTCTGGATATTGTAATTATCAATTTTGTGATTCTGTATTCTACTGCTCATAAATGGTATGATGTAAATTGGCATGTATCACTTGAAGGAACATTGATTAGCATTTTGGACAATTTGGGAATTTTTTATGTGATCCTCCATGTAGAATTGGGAAATATCAGTAGTTTTTCTTCTTTGTTTTCTCAGTTTCATCATGTTTTTATGCATATTATCAGGTAGAGAATTTGTTTTATAACATGATTGCTCGGAGGAAGACACTTCAAAATTCTTCTGATGATTATTCGAAAATTGTTGATTTGCTAAGCCGGCTTGCTATTCATCACACAAATGTGAGCTTCTCTTGCAGAAAGGTTAGTCTTTGAAGGGAGAAAAGTAATTGTATTAATTACATGGTTGGATTTCCATTGCCCTGACTTGGAAAAGCAATTTTATTTCGTTATCTTAACAGCATGGAGCCTCAAGATCTGATGTTCATTCAATTGTCACATCTTCGAGGCTGGATTCTATAAGAACTGTTTATGGGGTGTCGGTTGCCCGCAATCTGATTAAGATAGAAGCTTCAGACAGTAATCCCTCAGCTTCAAATTTTGAGATGGAGGGCTTCATCTCCAATTCAAATTATGTTGCAAAGAAAACAACAATGGTGCTTTTTATCAATGGTATGTATGATCTTCATGGTTTTTGAAAGTTGAAGGTAGTTAATGGTTTATTAGGATTTGCCATCCTTAATGCCTTAGATTTATTGTTCTATTATATCATTGCAATGCAACAGTGTTTTTACTGATTGTTGCTTGTTTGTATATTTATTAACTTGCATTGCTTATCAAAGGGAAGAAAAGAAAATGCTTATGAACTCCCATACTTAATGTTAGTAGTATTTACTTGTGTAACTTTTTTCCTTATTGTTGATAAGAAACAACAACCTTATTTGGAATAGAGAAAAAGTAACCTTATTTGGAATAGAGGAAAAGTACTAAGTACCAGAAGATAGAATGCTTTCAAGAATAATGTTTATCGGTTATCTTTGTTTCTCAATCAGGAGTACTTGCAACCCAAAATGACTAGGGAATACATAAAGATCTGTCTGTTAACTTGTTTCTGTTAGACTCAAACTTCTAATTTGGTTATCTTGTTGTTTCCTTTTAGCAGAGTATGTAACTGACTGCATGTTTCTCGTATATTCATTTTTATTTTGGTTACTGTTTTGTATATTTGTTCCAGATAGGCTGGTTGAGTGCTCTGCCTTGAAGAGAGCTATTGAAATTGTTTATGCTGCAACCTTACCTAAAGCATCAAAACCTTTCATTTACATGTCAATTGTGTTACCACCTGAGCATGTTGATGTAAATGTGCACCCAACAAAGAAAGAGGTGTGTACACTCTTTTCTCAATGGTTATATTTCTACTGTAGATTTCATACAAGATTTACAGGGTGGAAAATTAATATATGCTTGTGGACCACTGGTTCACTTGTTATTGATTATTTTCTTAATAATATGCGTTTGATTTCTATTAAAAAAAAAAGGTGGAAAATTATATATATACGACCTAATAGCATAACTGTGCATTCTAAAAGCCAATATATCTTTTACCATCATAGGCTTCAGTTTCGAAAGATTTTAAAGGTCCATCACCTCTTTCTATTTAGAAAAATTAGGAATCTATAATAGAAGATATTGATTATTTTAGGAACTTGTATACTTATATGATCCATTTGCATTCATTTCTGATTTTAATAATTTCATTTTGTTTTTTATATAAACTATAAATCAATGTGGAATGTGGATATAAAAGTGATGTACTTATGCTTAATCATTGCCTAAGTTACAGGGAGGTATAATTGGCTAGGTATTGCATGGGTTATTGGTTTTATAATGTAAATACCAAAAGTATTGTAAAGCTGTGTTTTTATGCTGTGTGTAAGAGAACCATTGACTGATATGCAGGTGAGCCTTTTGAATCTTGAAGTCATTATTGAGAAGATACAGTCAGTGATTGAATCAAAATTGAGAGACTCAAATGAGACAAGGACATTTCAAGAACAGGTACATTCAGTAAACTTATATACGTGTCTTTTTATAGAGTATGAGAAACCATTAACAAGCAACATTCCCTAGCACACTCCTTAGTTTGATCTGACAATTGAAGCAAGTGGTAGTTTGTAGATGTAGATGCTTGCCCAACTAAGTAGTTTAAAGTAGATTCCATTATGTATCTTAAAAATGAGGCCAATTCCATGTATAGCCGTTTTGTGTTCTATATCTACTTGAAATATCTACCTGTATCTGGTGAATTTCTTTATTATTTTCTAACTGAACTTGTGATTTTATTGTGACGTGGCATAAATTTCCTGTTTTTGGTGTAGTTTGCCATCTAACCTTTTTTTTTTTTTTTCGGCTTCCGTTATCTCTGGCCTGGCATGTGACAGACTGTGGAAACATCTCCACCTGGCCCTTCCAGTAAGGGCAAGGACTTACCCTCTGGTATGGAAAATGTTTTTGTGCATATCATGTAATGCCTGCCCTTTGTCAGCATCATCTTAGTAAATTTTTTCAAATAATTGTTTATTATACTGGAACATTTCTTCAAGTTATATATTTGTTATATGTGTCAGTAGGTTCAAAATTGCAAAAGATTCCAGTTAATAAAATGGTCAGAACAGATGCATCAGATCCTGCTGGAAGGTTGCATGCCTACCTGTCAACCAAGTCTCATAATCGTCTTGCAAAGGATACTAATTTAACTGCTGTCAGGTAGGAATCATATTGATTATATCCGAATTCATTTTGGATGCTGCAGAAGTTATCCATTGTGAACATGAACACAGATTTTATTTGTTCTTTGTTACTTCATATATATTCAAAAACTCCAATTACAGATCTTCTGTTAGACAAAGAAGGAACCCAAATGAAACTGCTGATCTTACTAGTATTCAAGAACTTCTTGATGATATAGACGGCAACTGTCATTCTGGTAACTTCCTGGTCAAGCTTCTTTTTTCTGTCGACAAAAGAACTCTTTCTTGAAGTTATGTAATTTGTTGTATGGTTTTATGCATGCTTATGTAGGTCTACTGGACATATTAAGAAATTGCACATATGTTGGAATGGCCGATGATGTTCTTGCTTTGCTCCAGCATAATACTCATCTGTATCTAGCAAATGTAGTGAATTTGAGGTGCTTCTTTTTCTCTTTTTCTTTTCGGCTAATTCCATGTAATTCAAATTTGTGTGCCTTTCAAAAGTAATAAATTATGACAATTTCTAGGGAAAAAATGTTTTCTCTATTCTGAATTTACACGTACAGCATATTGTTTTATAGGGTTGTCTCCCCTAGTATACATTGGATACAGATCTAACTCTATAAGGAAATATTACAACAATAATAATAGAGAAATAAAAGGAAAAATACATGATTGATTTCCATCCTAATAAACCGAGATATGTCACCAATGTCAGCTTGGAATCCAATCAAAAGAAATCAGCTATTCATTCTGGCTGATTCTCAACAAATTATGATTGAGTTATTGGCAGGATCTAGACTCTGTTCATTTATCTTTTGCATTTTCTGTTTTAAAAGCATCGAGGCCTGAAGGTTTAATATTGCATTTATTTTTGGATGGTTTTGGAGATTGATTTTATTTTGTGTGTTAGCCATTAGTACCTCTCCCCCTCCCTCTCTATTTATCTATCTTCAACTACCCTTATTTTTTATCTTCTTTCTACATTTCTTCTTCTTTTTTTTTTTTGGCTGCTTGGATGTGCTGAATTATCAGTTATCTAAATTTAATTTTCTATCTGTTTTCATCCTCTTCAAATCACCGCTCATGCAAATGGCTTTTGTTCTTATGAAATTCTTCATAGTAAATCTGACCAGTGGAACAATTAGCACTGGAGCAAAGTGATTTATCTTTCTATTTCTATTTTTATTTTTATTCTTGCTTGCTGTTTGTGTTATAACAGTGCATCAGTTTGCTGGTCTTTCTTATCTATGCTGCATGACTAGTTTATGACTTTTTTCGAAAAATTTTCCTTGTGCTTTTACAGCAAAGAATTGATGTATCAGCAAGCTCTGCGTCGGTTTGCCCATTTTAATGCGATACAGCTAAGTAATCCTGCACCCTTGTCAGAGTTGATTGTCTTGGCTCTCAAAGAGGAGGACTTGGATCCCGAAAGCAGTGAAAATGATGACCTAAAAGAAAAGATTGCAGAAGTAACATTCTTTCTTTAGATTGATTGCCTCATGTTAGTGTTTTTTTCTTTCTTGTATTGGATCAATATATTGAAGTTGGCATTTATGCTTGAAATTGAAATTTGTTGCATCTCAAGTGGAATACAATCAGGTGTTGGAAGGTATTTACAGAATGCACCGTAGCAGGACCTTAGGAGAAGCCTGAGAGAGAGTCGTATGTATATATATATACACACACACACACATTAATTCAAGGATAGAATCAACCATTGAAATTTTATTTTGACCCTGAAGAGTGTGTTATGTCTGTGCTCATGATGCTTATCACAGCAGATATCATCAGAAAGTCACAGTGCTCCTATTTTTCACTTGGCCTAATCAACCTTTTTTCTAAATTATTTTCGATTACTATCCTCTTTACTTCTTAAAAGAACAGCTATGGAAGTTGTAAATTTACTATAAAAGGTGAAAATTTATTATCTTTGTTGAACACTAGGCTTTTTGATGTGGGCATTCGTTGGGACATAAAATTGCTGTTAGAAAAATCAAATTATATGCCAGAACTTTGGGCTGTTTAGCTAAGCACAATAGTTGTTTTTTTTTATATTTAAATTCTTACATGTGACCCTAATAATTCTCATTATTATGGAAAAAGGTTGTTGTTGGAAGAATTGTGGCAGAAAATTGACTAATATCTTTGATTGGTTCCTGTATAGATGAATACAGAACTGCTCAAGCAAAAGGCTGAATTACTAGAGGAGTATTTCTGCATCAAAATTGACACAAATGGGAGTTTATCTCGGCTACCTGTCATACTAGATCAGTACACCCCTGACATGGATCGCCTTCCTGAATTTGTACTTTGTTTGGGCAATGACGTAGGTGCCGAAATTTGTTTTCAATATTTATTTATTTGAGTATTTTGAACTTTATCATCAGTTGAAGTGTCAATCCTCGATCTTCGCATGTTATTTCAACAAATTTATGCCAATGAATCAAGTTACCTCTAAAATATGTTGTGCACACACATTTTTCACTATAGGTTTTTGTTTTCATTTGCTTGACTGATATGTAATACAATAATTTGTATTAGAGATCTTATAAGATTTTGAAAGCTACTAGAAGTGAGCAGTGCCTCTGGATGAACTTGGTTGGAGCATGGAGCATGTGATGATAAACGAATAGGTGTTCTACAATGACCACTAATTTAAAGCTTCAACTCAAGCTAAGAATGATGAACAAAATTTGAACACATGTTAATGAAGAACTTCACTTGTGTTGTATCCATGTGTGGAAGAAATGAACAACATTACCAGAGTCAACAAATTAACTGATAAAATCAAACCGAGTGAGTTATCATTAGGAAGAAACATATCGGTAAAAATAGTAGATCTAATGGTCATTGATGCCATGGAAGTGCTATTGACTTTTTTGAGATGATAGACGCAAGAAATTGGAGAGAGAATTGAAACTTATATATAGAGTTTAGTAGTCGCATGATGTAAAGGACTTGAACTGAAAACCCAACTGTCTTGTTATATACCCCCTCTTAGGTTTGTCAATTTCCGCATTTATTTCTAACTTAGTACTACCAAAAACTTGATTTCAATGGTTTAGAGCATGGAGCCTCTTATTGGCCCTCAAAGATGGTAGAAATTGTAGTCATTAAAAATAATTCTTGCAGGTTACTTGTTTGACGGTCAATATTGTAACTTAAATCTTCTTTCTTCAAATTTTATTCCGTGCAAATTTGATGTCTGCTCATTATTGTAGGTTGACTGGGAAGATGAAAAAAATTGCTTTCAAGCAATTGCAGCTGCCATTGGGACCTTTTATGCTATGCTTCCTCCATTGCTGCCCAACCCATCAGGTGAAGGTTTGCAGTATTATAAAAGGAGAAAACCCTCAAGGAATCCTGAAGATGGAGAAAAATCCTCAAATAATATGGGTATGGTATTTAATTGCCGGCACCTATGTGCTTTTTTGTTGAGGTGTGATGTTATGTGCGTTAACTTGCGAACTGTCCTTGTCAATACAATTGGACGATATTGTAAAAAATTTTAAATAATTTTCCAAGACATTTCACCACTATAGTTTCTGGAGTTCCAACCTTGTGTTATTCGGTAGTCACAGGGGATGATGTTGAAATGGAAGATGCAGTTGAGCACGAACTTCTCTCAGAAGCAGAGAGTGCTTGGGCTAAGCGCGAATGGTCGATCCAGCATGTCTTATTTCCATCCATGAGACTCTTTCTCAAGCCACCAACTTCAATGACAGCAAAT
Source organism: Dimocarpus longan (assembly GCA_022984855.1). Taxonomy (NCBI): domain Eukaryota; kingdom Viridiplantae; phylum Streptophyta; class Magnoliopsida; order Sapindales; family Sapindaceae; genus Dimocarpus; species Dimocarpus longan. The sequence goes on along the minus strand of CM041018.1, from coordinate 26,220,102 downwards.
GGAACATTTGTTCAGGTAATTTCCACTAAATGATTGCTGCCAGGTCCCATAAGTGATATCTAAATCTTAAGGAGCCTTTTTATTCTTTAAACTTACTCTAGCAAGTTGATTAAGTTACATGTATGGAATGCTGGGTTTTAGTGCTCGAGATAGAAAGTAAATCCAGTTACTTAAAGCTTCCATCTTCATTTGTGGTGGATTATGGTGTGTCAACAATGAGTGTGTGTGTAATTTATTAGAATTATCTTTTTTATTATTCTACCATTCATTTTTTGTTGTCACTTGGAAAGTTACAATATTGATTGTGATCCTTCCCTTTTTCTAGGTAGCTTCATTGGAGAAGCTATACAAGATTTTTGAGAGATGCTAAGGGAAATCATATTGAGAATGGGAGCTAACATTACAGGGCATCCGTATCCTATTTGTGTATGATCTACCCTTTCTCTACATCTGAGTTCAACCGTTTTGTTACTCTACTCAGAGGTAGGTTCGCAAAATTGAATCATTCATTTTGACTTGTAAAGTTATTAGTGATCTGCACAGATAAGAGTGATTTTGTAAATTGTTTTGTATGTTTGAGAGAACTTTCAGAAAATTTATGTTATCACTTGATGCTAATAGTAGTTTGTATGGTAAAAGCGTTTAGCTCCTAATTATGATATTTAATCTCTCTTTGGTCCAATGAAGTATTCGAACTTTTGACTTGATTAGTGAAAATATTATTTCTAGCAAAGAAAAAACAAAACCTCCATCGATCAAGAATTTCAATTTTTGGTAAGTATTATGATCATCCAATAAAAAGGGATTCAATTTTTTCAAATGAACGATTTGAAAACCTATTGATTCTAACATCTAATTGCATGCATTTATATGTTGTGCGAAGATATAATTATTTCTAGCATGAATGCCTGTACCTCTATTTTTATTCTATTTAGGTTTAGTTATGTGCAAATGCAATTCTTTTTGCTTCTTTTACCCTTTTCACTGAACAAACATCTAGATACAAAGATTATAGGCCCCAAATTGATGGATCCACCACATTGTTGTTAGAAAAACGAAAACAGTTGAAATTTTCATATAATATAGAAAACTTCACTTAAATCAAATTGTTGTGATTTTCTTTTTCCTTAGTGTTATGTGGTTATATAACTTATGCAAAAGTGCAAGGATAAACTCATCCATAGATAAATCATTATTTATTTTATTTCGTTTTACAATTTTATAAAACTTTGCAGCAAAAAAGAAAAAAACATCACAAACATGTCCGGTTTTTATTAAAATCCTAAAAAATGTATAATTTAATTCATTACAAAATTTAGGCTCAAACAACCAACAAAACATAGAGACCTCCAAAATGAAGCATTACTTCAACCAACCTCTCTGCATTAAACCTTCACTGTTGTAACATGTTTCATGAGCATGTCAACAACTTCTTTCTGGACTTTTGAGGCTGTTCCTTTCATGTTTCGGATCTTCGCTTCTGTTTCCTCTTCCAGTTGTTTCACAGTTGAATCTGAGTTTCCGCTTGTCTATGACAATGATCGAAATCGAATTGAGAGGAAGATCGAACGTTTGTAAATCAAACTAAAAAAAATGTGTCATAATATAGTTGTGAAGAATGGTTAGATATTTCATTAGTACCTCAGCTATCCTCCTCTGGTGCTCAGCTTCTAATTGGTGGCGATAACGTTGTACTTCCTTATCAGCCTCATCTTTAGCTTGCTTCAACCTAGCCATCTTCACTGAAATAAAATGTTAAAATATTGTTATGGTTTTTCCTTAATTTGTTAGTTACCACAATATCCAAAAACTTACATTAATAATAAAGGACCCGACTATAGTATTTAAAACTTGAGATTATGAATACGTTAACATCATTTATGAAGAATTTATTAAAAGATAAAAAGTCCACACAGCCTTAATCCACACTTAATAATTTCTACTCTGTAATTAGAATTGTTGGAAATGAAGATGGAGATCAAATTCTTACAGTTTCTAGCATCAGTAATCATCTGTTGGGCTTCTTGTTCTGCAGTTAGCAGCATCTGAATGCCTCCCTGACTTCTAAACGAAGAATCCATTGTGGCTACACAATCTAACAGCATAAAACCAGAAGAATCATGTAATTTTACCGATTAGATTTGTAATATATTGGTTTGTACATACTTACATCTTTTAGTGAATTCTTTGTAAGTAAACAATATACATGTTTGTAGAGTGACACAAGTGTATTTGGTCCAATACACACCAACTAAATGATAGGGTTACATGTTATATTTATATATCTAAATTTATAAATGTTGTTGTCAAACCTTAAACAAAATAAAATCCTTGAATGGGAACATATATCCTAAAATCAAAGAATAGAAGAAGTCTTAAATCTTTATACTGTATAGAATCAGCCATTATACGAATTCGCATTCCATTTATAATGGCATTTTTTGGATAGCAATGTAGAGCTATCACCATTACCAAACCTGCTGATTATTTATGTAGGGTTGGTAACTTGGTATCACAAATTTAAAACATAATAATAAAATCAAAACAAAATATTAAAACCAAAATATATATATATGTTAACATGTGATTTAAGGGTGTGTAATTATTAAATGTTTCAAAAGCAAAAATACTAACGACTGAATATGGATAAACTCCTAAAAGTATTTTCTTTTCTTCTTAATACAAACTTTAAAAGAAATGGTTTATTTTTAATAAGCATTCCATTTCATAATTTATTAGATCTTCTCTTATTAGGATAAGGCACGATTCCAGTTCTTGGTTACATTACAATTTATGAAAAAAGTGCATCAAATTTTTTCCTGATTAGAATCAAAGTTCGAATATATTTAGTGTTGATATCATAATACCATAGTTATTCACATGTGATGAAACATAATTACATGAAAATTGAAAAATGCATAATACATTCTAATTTTTTTCCTAATTAGAATGTTATTTTCTAAATTCTAATCCCTACGTGAATTAAGATCATGGGATCAATTGTCCGATTCATATATCTGGTAAAAATGTCATGAATTTAAATTATGAAATCTAGCAAATAGTACTAGATTAACGCATATTAAAACAGTATAAACCTGTAAAAGTAAATCTTATTTGCACCATTATATGTTCCTGAATTAGTTTGCGAACAAAGAAGCTATTCTAGACTCGATATACCACCTACTTTTAGTGCTATAAATAAAAAGAACTCAATTGTAATTCTATCTAGACATAGTTTGTCAAACTCACTGTTCAGATCATGGATAATTTTCCGTTTTGCGTGACCATTTGTCTAGATTACAAAAGACCATTTATTTTGATCTAGATCTTTAGCCATTTATCGAAGTTAAAGACCCAAAAACAACAATCATGTGAAAAATCTAAACATGAGGACTATTATATTTCAATCTGTCATATCAAACAAACTCATTGTGACCATAGAAGCTAGAAACCAGAAATACTACAAATTCAATTCCATAACATTCACAAAACAAAAGTGCAATGAAAACAGAGAAAATCAATGATTGATGAAGTGGAAAGTGCAAGAAAATAAAAAGGCCAATACCTGGATTTGAAGAACTATATCCACAAAATGGAGATTGGAAGTTGAATTTGTAATAGTGTTAATGAGGAGGAGAAAAAAGGAGATGCTTAGAAACAACAAATGCTTCTTTGTCCACATTTAGTGGAATTTAGTTTTGAATTAGTTTTTACGTCTTTGATCTTATAGTTAATACAACTTAGATCAGTAGAGTTCAATTCTACTTCAAATGCCAAATATATCATATAAATAATTGCATGATTTATCACTAATTAACTGATTAGTAGGATATAGATTTTTTTCTTTTTCAGGGGAAAAAAAAAGATAAATTGACATCAATCAAATGGAACATATCAAAATCAATCTTTTTTTATACGGTCCGGATATTTCCATTTCAAAATCAATCTTTTTTTATACGGTCCGGATATTTATTCAGAGTATGTATAATATCTTATTTTTCTTTAATAAGATATTAAGTTATGTGTTCCATTTTGCAAGTTTTGCATTTCCTATTAATATGTTATATTATTAATCATAAATCAAATCAAAGAAATATCATAACAAGATGAAAATCTATACAAGCGACTCAATTCCAAAAAATGTTATTTAGTTTAAATTTACATATATATATATATATATATATATATGATATTCAAATTTTCAAACGACAAATAACATCATTGATAAACAATTTCTCAAATTTCAATTAATTATTTGATTTATTCGATTTTATTTTTAATTTTTTATTATTGTTTATTCGAACAGATTCCAAATTTTATTTAAACGTTTTTACGTATTATTTATTTTAACTAATATGGTTGTAAGCTGTCCACTGAGGACCTATCTGTTAAACCTGGCGCCAAATACACGTCCACTCTACAATTAAACCAAAATACAAGGCTAAACTAAAAACTTGCCATTTTCACTCAGAGCCTATATAGAGTCAATTTTTAATCGCCAAACTCGAAACCATTAACAGAAATTCCGATGGGCAAACCCCGGCTGCCGGCGACGGCGTACTCGTCTTCATCGGCCAAAATCCACCCCTCCAACGACGTTGACTTCGACGCCACCTCCTACTCTCTGGAGAAGTTCAAGCTCTACGAGACCAGAGCGGTGAGAAATTTGGAAAAAAAAAACCTGTTTGGTTGCCGAGAAAATTTGAGAACTGGGGTTTTCATTTGAATCCTGAATTGGGTTTTTTTGGGGTTTTATTTTGATGAGTATTTGTCTGTTTTTAAAATTTCGAAGCCAAATGTTTTGATTCTGTTTCTTCTTCATCTTCTTCATCTTTTTTTTTTTTTTTAAGTTTCATTTTTTATTTGTTTGTTTGTGGTGATGAATTGAAGATTTTGTTGATGATATGGAGTTGGGTTCGTTTTCTTTGTGTAGAGGTACTATCTGATAGGGAGTGACAGGAACAAGAGGTTTTTCCGGGTTTTGAAGATCGATCGATCAGAGCCGTCGGATCTGAACATCAGTGAGGACCCAGTTGTCTATTCGCCGCAGGAGATGAAGAGCTTGCTTCAACGAATCGCTGAAGGCAATCGAGCTACTGGGGGGCTGACATTTGTAGCCAAGGTTTTTGGGATTGCAGGTTACTCAAAGTCCTCGTTTTTAATGCTTGTTTTTTGTGTGTTTTCGCGTGGCGTTTAGTGAATTGTGTTATGTCTTTTTGTGTTCTTTTTTAGGTTGCATTAAGTTTTTGGAATCGTATTATTTGATTTTGATCACGAAGCGTCGACAAATTGGATGTATATGTGGTCATGCAATATATAGTATAGATGAGAGCCAGTTGATTACGGTTCCACACATCTCTATACAATCGGATGTAGCTCATTCGAAGACTGAACTAAGGTATTTTCTTCCCATTTATGGTCTATGAATGTTTGGTTTTTATTGGAGATATTTTGTAGATTTAATTGGATTAAGTCCGTTTTTAAGTTTTAAATAGTTATGATAATATGGTTTCAGTGTTTGGAGCAATGTAGTAGTAACTAGTAAGTAGAGTGGATTGTACTTTTTGGTATTATTAGTGGCTTGAACATGACATTGTTTTAGTTTTATAGCCATTGGATTGGCTAAGCTTACCCATAGTGTATCTTGATTTGTTGTGATTAAGTTCATGTGGAAATGAGCTTCTTTTCTTTCTTCACGATAATTGTGAGCTGGTGATAATGCAAAAAGGAGGGAATTTTCTTCCTTTTTGATCTGTCTGTGGCGACTTGTTTGTAGAAAGAATTTTACCATGTATGTTTGCAGCTTCTATGACTTGCTACTGTGTGTTTGTTATCACAGCATTTGATGTGTGCGTAAAGGTATTACTTAGTTATAGTTTGCTGAATAATCTTTCACACTTCTTTTCATGAAGACTTTATTGATTAATTGGGTTTTGTGTATTTTGTTATTTCTGCCTCCTATCAGTTTCTGTATCGATTAAAGTTGCACATCGGAATCTAAAAGTGTTCTTATGTGTGTGTTTGCTAACCTGCAGGTACAAGAAACTGTTATCCAGCGTAGATCTGACCAAAGATTTCTTCTATAGTTATACTTATCCTATAATGCAAAGTTTGCAAAAGAATGTGTTATCCATGGGTGAGGAAGGAATACCATATGAAAACATATTTGTTTGGAATGCATATCTAACACAAGCCATTCGATCAAGATGCAATAACACTATTTGGACAGTAGCATTAGTTCATGGGCATTTTAAGCAGGTTTGTGGTTTCTGTCTAATGGTCATCTTTCTTGTGCTGTAATTAATCTCTATCTAGTATTATGTATATCTTTATCTTCTTTATTTCATTTTGTTATAGCGATTTCAATTTCTTCAACAGGCCATATCACTTTTGTTTGTTATATCGTTGTAAATCCTATTCATACAATGCAAAATCTGCTTTCTATATTCCTGCTTGTATGGTTCTTTGTACTATTTAGTAATGAACTTAACTTGTAATATGGTATAAATTGATGTTGCAGACTAGGCTATCGATCTTTGGGAGGGACTTCAGCGTTTCCCTGGTTTCTAGACGCTCTCGGCACTTTGCTGGAACACGGTATTTTCTGGATTTAATCTAATTTATGTACACATGAAAATCTAGATGCCATTAAAAAGTTGGCCACATATAAAGAGGCTTTTAGTTACATACTAATGTCTTTGAATTGGTTTAGATTTTACAAATCAAGTATCACTTGATACAAATTTGTAGTAGTAATTTAGTTCTTGGATGACTTAGGTCATATAACTGGCTTTCAAAGTAGCTTTCATTTTTCATTTGGATGCATGATTTGTTGCTTACATTAGTGATTCCTAATATTTCGTTATATGGAATTGGTCATCTATCTGTAACAACTTATATCGTTTGTGGCCTTTACTGCCTTGATGTTTTAAACTGCCTTTTCATGTATAAATTTTTAATTGTTTTGGCTGATTGCCAGTGCAAGTTTTAGGAATTAATAATTATTATAATTTTCTCAGTAGCAAAATAAGTATGCCTGGCATAGACTTTGTGTCCATCGTTTTCCTTCTTTCTCTTTGAGTGTGAGTTTGGCCTAGTGTCTGTAGACCAAGGCAAGGTTTAATTAGATGCTAAACAATTCCATAAGATGAAAATAGTGAAGAGGAAGTTGGGAAAGGCAGATGAGGCAACAACCAACCTCACACCCAATTGAAGAGAGAACTGAAAATATTAACAAATGATTAGATTAGGATTATAAGATATTGATTCATTTTTTGATAGGAAACAACAACTTTATTGAAAAAAGAACAATGATACACCTGTGAACCAGAAGTCCACCATAAAACATTTTTTTTTTTTTGATAGGAAACAAAGACTTTATTAATATAAGAAAGAAAATACAACTGTGAACCAGAAGTCCACTAAAAAACAAACAACCCAATTGACAACGTAAAGGCAAAAAGGAAAAAACAATCAACGAACAGCAGCCTTCCAATCTAATAAGATAAGAGATAACGATAAATGTTTAAATTCTTCACTAGTAGATGCCCAGAGAGAAGCTAAATAGAACGCTTTATCCCTTAAGAAGCTGTCATCTTCCTCGACCTCCTCGAATATTCTTCTATTTCTTTCCTCCCAAATAACCCATAGGATAGCGAAAACTCCACAATTCCAAAGAATCCTAGCCTTCTTTCCTCCTCCTAAGGCTAAAAAATCTTCCAATAAAAAGGTACGTAAACACTTAGGGGTTGCCCACCTCATGCCCACTAGAGACAACAACCTATTCCACAACAAGCCAACCACCGAACAATGAAGAAAAAGGTGATCCAAAGTTTCCCCCCCATTTTTACACATGATGCACCGGAAGGGCGAAAGGCAGATACTAGGATATCTCTTTTGAATGATGTCACAAGTGTTTAATTTCCCCTGAACCAGAAGCCACACTAAAAACTTGATCTTGTTCGGAGTTTTTGACTTCCATATCAGTTTATCATACTCAAACCTAATACTCGAATCATCTTGGACCAGCTTGTCAAAAAAGGATTTACACGAGAAGATGCCATTGGAACTTAAGCTCCACGCCCTGCTATCCTCCAAACCAGGATTAATAGAGACACCCTCAAGAATAGAAATAAAAGAAGAGAATTCTTCAATCTCCCTATCATTCAGGTTTCTCCTGAAATCAAATAGCCATCCTTTAAGAGAAGAGGAATAATCCACTCTACTTAAAACAGATGCATTTTGAGAAGAAGTGAGCTTGTACAATCTTGGAAACTTTAGGCAAAACGGTTGATCCCCCAACCAACAATCCTCCCAAAATCGAATTCGAGCACCATTTCCAACCACAACCCTTAAATTACTCGAGAAAACGTTGAAACCTTGCATAATGAATTTCCACGGACATCTATTACCGCCTTGAACCACCACATTAGAATCCCACCCATTTCCTTGGACTCCATACTTACTTTTAATCACTTTATACCAAAGAGAACTAGATTCCAACGGAAACCTCCATAACCACTTGCCAAGCAAAGCCATATTCTTCATCACTATATTCCCAATTCCTAATCCACCTTTATGCTGAGGACGAGAAACAACATTCCATCTTACTAAATGAGCCTTCCTACCTTCACCAATACCTTCCCACAAGAAATTCCTCATAATCTTCTCAACCCTTTTTGCCACCCCAATAGGAATTCTGAACAAGGATAAATAATAAGTGGGAATGCTATGCAAAACAGCTTGAATTAGGACTAGTCTTCCACCCCTAGAAAGGAAAGCATTTTTCCAGCCCTCTAATCTCCTCTCAACTTTTTCCACCACTGGAGCCCAAAACTCAAAAGATCTCGGATTTCCTCCCAACGGCAGCCCTAAATATTTCAGCGGCCATCTCCCTATCTCACACCCAAAGCCATCGGCCAAATCCTCTAACATCTTACTCTCACAGTTAATGCCCGCCACTATACTCTTAGTCAAATTTACTTTCAGCCCAGACACCAAACAAAATAAACGAAGCACCGCAACCAAAGAAGCAAAATTCTCTTCATCCCCAGAAGAGAAGAAAACAGTATCATCCGCAAATTGCAAGTGAGAGACAGTAACATTCTCCCTGCCAACACCAAATCCTTCCACCAAGTGGTATTCCTTAGCTCTATCAACCAGCCTTCCCAAACAATCCACTACAAGGATAAACAGAAAAGGGGATAAAGGGTCACCTTGTCTAAGCCCTCTAGTAGCTGAGAACTTTCCCCTGGGTCTCCCATTTATCACAATTGAAAAGTTTGCCGATTTTAAGCAGCCCATTATCCAGCTTCTCCACCTTAATCCAAAACCTTTTGCTTCCAAGACGAAGTCCAGAAAATCCCAATCGACATGATCATAAGCTTTTTCAAAATCAATCTTGAAAACAACACCTTCTCTCTTCTTCGATCTAAACTCTTCCACCACTTCATTAGCCACCAAGACAGCGTCCAAAATTTGTCTGCCTTTAACAAAAGCAGACTGACAACTAGAAATAGTACTGTCCAACACCTCTTTTAGTCTCAGGGAAAGAACTTTTGCAATAATTTTGTACAAACTAGACACCAAGCTAATTGGCCTAAAGTCGCCAATCTTCAATGAGCCAGATTTTTTTGGAATGAGGCAGATATAGGTTGCATTAGTGACTCTATTGACTATCCCATTTTCAAAGAACTCCAAAAAGACCTCCATCAAATCATTCTTAATAATCTCCCAGCAAGCATGAAAAAAATCGAAGTTAAATCCGTCCGGACCTGGAGCTTTCTCTTTGCTACAATCCGCCACCGCCTTTCTGATTTCCTCTTCTTCAAAAGGTTTTTCCAACAAAATGGCTTTATCTCTACTGATACGATTCCAATTTAACCCTTGAATGATTGGTCTATCCACATCTTCTTTAGAATATAAATCCTTAAAGAATCGGATGATTTCACCTTCAATAGCTCCCTCTTCCTCGATTATCGACCCATCATTTAACTCAATCTTATCAATGCAATTTCTTCTCATTCTCCCATTAACGACTTTATGGAAGAATTTGGAATTACAATCTCCTTCTTTAACCCACTTAACTTTAGCCTTTTGTCTCCATAACATTTCCTCCTTGCAAACCATCTTCTCTAACTTCAACTTCAGATGAGATCTTTCCGATCTCAAAGAATCAGATAGCAGCCCGTCATCTTCCAATCTATCCAAGCCAAAAATTCTATCCTCAATCTCCCTCTTTTGCTTGAAGATGTCTCCAAAAACTTCTTTATTCCACTCTTTCAGCTTCTTTTTTACCCATTCCAACTTCTTCATAAACGTATAACCCTTCCACCCCTGCAAATCCACCTCACTCCACCAATCCTTCATATTTGTAAAAAAAGACTGATGTTCCAACCAAATATTCTCAAACCTGAAGGGAATAGGACCCCAATTCCTATGAGAAGAATCCAACATGATAGGGCAATGATCAGAAGTAGTTCTCACTAAAGCATTTTGTCTAACCTTCCTTCCAACTAACTCTTCCCACTCACTCAAGAATAAAAACCTATCAAGCCTACAACAAACCGCACTTTGTCTTAAATTAGACCAAGTAAAATCCGAGTGGTTCAAGATTGGATCGATAAGACCCGTTTCTCGAATAAAACAATTAAAGTGTTTCATGCTTTTAGTCTCCCTTCCCCCAGAGGATTTTTCAGAAGGAAATCTAACAACATTAAAATCTCCTCCGATACACCATCGCGGAGAACATAACCCAAATAAACCTGCCAACTCCTCCCAAAACGCCCCCCTTTCTCTTTTCTTAGTCGGCCCGTAGACCCCGGAAAGCCACCAATCTTTACCATCGATACCTGAGATATTAATGGAAACCGAAAAATCTCCCAAGACTGACCCTAAAACCTCGACAATCTTGGTATTCCATATCACAACAATACCACCTGAACTACCTTCTGAAGGTAAGTAAGCCCACTGTTTAAACCTTGTTCCCCAGACACTTCTAATAATATCATGATCCACAATCTGTTTTTTAGACTCAATTAAAATAACTATATCAGGATTGGCCTTTCTAATTGTCTCCTTAATCATCCTTCTTTTTTTCCAGCACCCCAAACCCCTCACATTCCAGCTCAAAATCTTCATGATATTGTCTGAGAACCCTTACTACACCTGCCTCCTCCTCTCTCATAATTCAAACCCCACTGAAGATTTTGGACCTCCCTGCTTAATTTCTTCTTGCTTCCCGTCTCCATACTAGAAGATTTTTGGGCCTCTTTAGCGGGGAGAGAAAGAGTTAAGTCCATCTTCTTTAATAACCTCAAGCACTTCTGCCCGTCGTCTGAACATAAGAATTCCTTAACGTTTTTACAACTCACCTTTTGACAGCTCGAGTTTGCTGGTTCCCCTTCCTGAATCACTGCCTTCTTCCTCCTTTGGTATTGAAGATTAAAACCGTCCCTGCCCTTTTCCTCCACAATTCTGGGGCTGTTCTCCTTATCTGACCCCAGTTTCTGATCGTCAAACAGAGCTGACAAATTCAAATCAACTTTACCAGTCGCTTCCATCTGAGACAGAGCTTCTTCTTCTACTCGGCTTCCGTCAGACTCACTATCCGACTCCATGTCATGAAGAAAGTTCCCAAGCTTCCAGTCCAACTCCTTACCTGCATCAGCTGCAAACTCGATAGGAAAATCCTGCCCGTCTCCTCGATCATCATTTCCGGCTTCTTCTCCCATTTTCAAACAGTTCAAACTACAACACTTGTTGATTGTCTTTCTGCCGGCTTCCTTCTCGTCGTCGTCCGACATCTCCACTGTCGAGCTATCGTCGCCCAAAAAGTTTTCTCCTTCTAGATCTGAGTCTCGCGCCTGCAGAACCGAGACCCGATCATCTACGTGACCCGTTTGTAAATTATCGGAACAACCCGAGACTGGTTTCCTAAATGAAAACCGGTGCAGCGGTTTTGGGCTGAAAGGTCCGACTTTGGGCTGAAAAGTCCACCATAAAACATACAAACACAGTCTAAACCTAAAAATAAAATTGGAAGAAACAATCAACAAATAGCGGCCTTCTAATCTAGTAAAATAAGAGATAAGGACAAGTGTTTAAATTCTTCACTGGAAGAGGCCCAAAGAGAAGCCAAGTAAAGCGCTTTATCCCTTAGAAATGCGTCCTCCTCTTCAACTTCTTCAAACATTCTTTTGTTTCTTTCCTCCCAAATAACCCATAAGATAGCGAAAACTCCACAGTTCCAAAAAATCCTAGCCCTCTTACCTCCTCCTAATGCTCCAAAATCTTCCAAAAAAAAAGCACCTAAGTGATTAGGAGCTGCCCATCTCAAACCAAGTGAAGAAAATAACCCATTCCATAACAATCCAACCACGGGACAATGAAGAAAAAGGTGATCCAAGTTTTCCCCCCAACTCTTGCACATGACACACCGAAAGGGCGAGAGACAGGTATTAGGAGATCTTTTTTGAATGATATCACATGTACTTAGTTTCCCATGAACCAGAATCCATACTAAAAACTTTATCTTGTTCGGAGCCTTTGACTTCCATATCAAGTTGTCATACTCAAACCTAAGAAGAGAGTCATCTTGGACTAACTTTTCAAAAAAGGACTTGCATGAGAAAATGCCATTAGAATTTAACCTCCACGCCCTATAATCATCCGAACCAGGATTGAGAGAAACACCCTCGAGCAAAGCAATAAAAGAAGAAAATTCCTCAATCTCCCTATCATTCAGATTTCTTCTAAAATCAAAGTGCCACCCTTTATGAATAGAAGAACAATCCACTTTGCTTAAAACTGAGACATTTTGAGTAAGATATTGATTCATTATTCATCAAATGATTATCAAAGCAATATCACGAGGCCTATATATATGCCATTGATAACGTAAACCTAGTTAATTAACAATAACCTAAATCAAATTAAATAAGGATAAATTTAAACGTAATTCAGCTTGAAATAAGGAAATAAAGTCCGTTTTGTGTGTGTATGTTCAATTACCCCGGTTCACATAGTTCCTTTTAATGTGTGTCTTCATTTACATTTCACTGGGCCTCACCTCTTTTGGCTTACATAATTTTGTGTTGCAGCATTTTCTTATTATTATTATTAAAAAAAAAAAAACACTGGTTTTATTACATGGTATAGAAAGTGATATTTGATGCAAGGTTTCAAGTCTTATGTTGTAGATAGTTTTCTTCTTGTGATTTAAGGGTTGTGGTAGGAATGGCTTTATATCTTCGTGGGAACTTTGTGGCAATTTCATAAATGTTGTATGATTGCATGTTTTATAGTTTTATAATTTAATTGGTTTTCATGGCTTGTAGTTACTTAAAAAGGGGAGTGAATGATCGTGGAAGGGTTGCTAATGATGTTGAAACGGAGCAAATTGTCTTAGACGAAGAAGCTGGGTCATGCAAGGGAAAAATGAGTTCGGTTGTGCAGATGCGAGGTTCTATTCCCCTTTTCTGGTCCCAGGAAGCTTCAAGATTTAGTCCGAAGCCTGATATTATCTGTATGAAATTGATTTAATTTGTTTATTTTGTTATTTGAGTATTGCATTGAATAGTATAATCGTACTGGATGTCTAGCTTTGCGTAAACAGTTCTTTTGATGCTTTTCTTTGTGAATTCAGTGCAGAGGTATGATCCAACATATCAGTCAACGAAATTGCATTTTGAGGACCTGGAAAAGAGATATGGGAATCCAATAATTGTTCTTAATCTAATAAAGGTTATTTTCAAGTACATTAAGAGTTCTCATTTTTTGTTCAAAAAATAATATACATTTAGTGGCTGCTAGCAATAATATTCTTGTTCTGTTTAAGTGTTAAAATTGCCCTATGCATGAGGCCTTTTAGCGCTGTGTTTAGTCTCTCTATATCTATTATAAAAATGAAATAGAAAATTGAAAAAATCTAATTTTCTGAAATTAATTAAATTTCTTATTGTAAATTTTGGCTTTAGATATTCTGGTTGTTTTTCTCCATTTTTTTTCCTTCTTTGAAGTTACAGAACTTTTAAAGAATGCTGTTTTCCCTTCCACACTGATCTAAAATGGCTTAAATTCTCTATATATTATCACTATACACTGATTGTTTTTCAATATATTTTGTTTTCTTAAGCTCATTTGTACATCAAAATGCAGACTGTTGAGAAAAGACCTCGAGAAATGATGCTGAGGCGTGAGTTTGCAAGTGCGGTTGGGTATCTGAACACAATTCTCCCTGAAGAAAATCAAGTTAGATTTATTCACTGGGACTTCCACAAATTTGCTAAGAGGTAAGCTCATACTCTTTTCTTACATAGTCATCATCCTGTGTGGACAAACAAAAAAAATCTTGGATTTTTGTGCTATGGCTAATTTTTTATTTTCTTTGCTTATTTCAAAGCAAGTCCGCCAATGTATTAGCTGTTTTGGGTGCTGTGGCGAGTGAAGCACTTGACTTGACGGGTTTTTACTATAGTGGAAAACCAAGCAGTGTTAAGCGTAGAATTAACCGACTTACTAGAAGTGGAAGGTAATAAATTTTTCTTTTATTGTTTGATATCCGCATTTGTATTAATCATTTGCTATGTTCTTAACATTTCCGATATATATGTAATCTTAGATTTACGGTTGGTGTATACTTCTAGTTTAATTTTGGTCATAGATTATCTGCTTTAATTATGTGATCATTATTAAAATTATTTGATTGTAAGAAACTTGATAGATGATAAATTAGTTTGAATGGTTCAAGAATAATTGAAGCCTTTATACTTCAATACACGTGAGCTGTTTTTATTATCTGCTTAACATACAGCTTTTCTGCTTATGCAAGTGCTAAAATCTGTTTGACTAGTTAGTGTTATCTTGCCCAAGGTTGTATATAAGTGACCATGCATTGCATAACATTTGAGTTTGGTCTCATATTTCTCTAGATGACTCAGTAGAGACAGAGATGGGGCATAATTTGTTTTATAGGGAACCTAACCTAATGCCAGAATCCAATCCTGACCCTGTAGTTGATGATAATGTGTGCCCACTGCCCAGCAGTACTGTTGTTGACTGTTGATGTAGAGGCCTTTTCTCTAATTCATGCATCTCTCAAACTTTGCTGAAAGCTGTTACCACAACTGTATATTGATTGCTAAGATATACTTGGCCATATGGCAACTGGAGATCCATTTTTTGAACGATGAAGTGTTTTGGTCTTTCTGTCATAGAAAATTTGAAGCCTGATTGGGTTTTCTGATTTTTAAATATAAATCTAGACATTGGTGGGTGTTTGGTGTAACAATCTCAGTATAGCTGATCAATAACATGCAATTTTCGATTTTATTGCCTCCTTTTCAGTTTTTTGTTTTTTCCAGGGATCCTTCTCTTAGAGATTTGAGACCCAATTCTGGAGAGCTTTCAAGGGTTGGAAGCAGTCATGAGAATTTGAATTCTTTATCTAATCGAGACAGAGATGTGGATTATAGTCAACGAAGTAAAAAGGACAACCATGATGGTGCAGCACCATGTTTACAAAGCGGAGTCCTGCGCACTAACTGCATTGATTGCTTAGATCGAACAAATGTTGCTCAGTATGCTTATGGGCTAGCAGCTTTAGGTCGCCAACTTCATGCAATGGGTTTGACGGACATGCCTAAAGTTGATTCTAATAGTAGCATTGCTGCCGCTCTTATGGAAATGTACCTGAGCACGGGAGATGCTCTTGCACAGCAATACGGCGGCTCTGCTGCTCACAACACTGTAATTATTCCTACAGGAACCTAAGTCTGTGCTATGTTTTAGCTTGTTTGTAGATTATTGAATTTCTATATCCTCTTCTGTGTCATCTTTTTGCGATCAGGTGTTCCCAGAGAGACAGGGAAAGTGGAAAGCTACAACCCAATCCAGAGAATTTCTTAAGTCCATCAAGCGATACTACAGCAATGCCTACACTGACGGTGAAAAGCAAGATGCAATTAATTTGTACTTTTTCCAACCTGTAACAGATCTTTTAAATTTACTCATACGCATTTCATTTTCTTTGGCCTTGTAGTATTCACCTACTAACTTTGTGGTTTAGTAATGATATATGGATCTTGAGAAGATAGTATGACATAGTGCTGCTGGTTTTGATTCTTAAATTTATTTATCCCACTTTGTACAGATTCTGAAACTATTACCTTTTGTTGGTTTTACCAGATTTTTGGGTTACTTCCAACCACAGGAAGGGAAGCCTGCGCTGTGGGAGTTGGATTCTGACTATTATCTCCATGTGACTGGGATTGGTGATGACTTTTTTCCTGAAAAGTGGTAAATATTCATGTTTCCTTACACAAGTTATTGGCTTAAAGTTAGATTGCACATTGGCACACAAAAAATAATGGCCAACTTTTCTTAAATTATTTTTATTGTGTCAACGTTTATTTAAAAGCATTCACGTTGCAGTTTGGAAGCCAGTGATAAAGCTGTAAGATTTGGATTGCCTCTGTCCCCTATTCCAGCATGCAGAGAAGACTTTTATCAGATGAAGTTGACTTCTTTTGACAAATTGATTGCAAGAACATGTAGTTCAATAAGAAATGTTAGACTCTGTAGTGAACCAGATCAAAAACCAGGTGGAGTTGCTGGAAGTTCTGGTGTGGCACCTGATGCAGCGTAATTTTCTTGCCTAAGATGCTAATATGATTTTGAATCTGACCTTAACTAAAGGAAATTTTATAATTTAACTGTTTCAGGGTCCTCTGTTTTGGTGATTGACATGTCTTACCTTTAATATTATGATCTTATTTTTATTTTTATTTTTATTTTTTGAAATTTATGTTCTCAGATTTTATTATTCATTTTGGATGTTACTTTTAGTTACCTTGGGTAACTAGTCTTTTTATTTTTGTTCAGAAACAGAAACTTTTTATTAAACTTAGTAAAAAGTAAGATTCTAAATGGGTAGAGGATACAAGAACTCTCAATAGATATAAACAAAAATACATAACATGTATTCAATTTAGGCTAACTACTCATCAGACTGTAAACCTTTCTCTATATTTATATATATCTGTAGATTTTGTAATTAGCTGTATGGATCACTTGATCCCATTAGATCTGTTTTGTTTACTGGCTTTTCTTTACATGTTTTCCTGGGAATGTTTCTTTTACATCATTTGGCATCTAGTTTTATGTTTAAAGTCTAATTAGTGATAATTACTTGCTTGAAGTCCTCTTATTTATACAAATTGCTTGCTTGAAGCCCTCTTAGCATCACTTTTTTTTTATTTTATTTATACATTGATTAAGCCTGTGCAAGACAAGTTACTTGGTGGCTAAATATTTAGCAAACATTTACTTATGTCTTGTTAATTTGGGGATACCTTAATGATTAGTAACTTGAGTAATAATTTTAAAACTTTCTTGTTCAGTGAAATCCAACTGAAGAGTCCAAATTGGCTCTTTGGCCAGAGAAAGTTTGAAGGAACTGGTTCTGCGCCCAAAGTTACTACACGTGAAACTGTTGATAAGGAAGCTCATAATGAGGAAAGAGCTGAAAGTTTATGTGACTTGAATTGGCTTTCTTCTGTTGGTGATATTAGACAAGAGGATATCTTCCAGAGGTAATTTTCTGTGCAAAGCATTCCTGTTTTACATGAGAGAGATTTCTATTCTCTTTGTTATCAGTATTATTAGTTAGTCTGGCCTGCCTGGCTTACAAATCAGTTTGCTATGAGCAAAAACTTGAACTCCTGGCCTGACTCTGGATGCCTATTCTACTCTGCAGAAATGGCCTATACATAAGCTGGTTTGTTTAGACTAAATATTGTTGGCCTATTATTAATCATTGGATATTCAGATATGCCCACATGGTTGGAGTTGCATGTCATGTATGCACACACACTATTGGCAAACAATTAATGAAATCAACTCATTTTTGAATGACTTTTTATCTGATTAGCAATGAGATTTGTATTTTGGATGAGACAATATAATATCAAAAAGAGGAATAAAAATGAAAGCAAAGTCAATCCAGCTATTATATAACATCATTGTGATTACCAGAATTCTTTTTATCAGCCCAAACTGCCTGAGCATGAACTGCCTCTAAGGTGAAAGTGGGATTGGGTGGGGCATGGGACACAGGTTATTATTGAGCCACACTTTGGTTTGCCTCACGATTAATTAATCAGTGTTATGACTTGTGGGCATTGACAGAAGTACTGTGTTTTGATTGGAACACAAGAAATTGGCATGGAAACCTCCTAAATTTCTAGACACGGACATGGCAATACATTGTGTATGTTTGTGTTTTTATGAAATTAAATAGAGTAAATTGTGATACTATGTTTGTGTGTGGTAAAAATGAGATAAAACCGTGATCAAGCTCGCAATTTTGTGAAAGTTGGACAGGAATATTTCTTTAATATCCTTAGTACATTGTATGAGATGAGTTATGACAATTAGTTTTTGACTGTGGATACAAGTGTCAGACATGGTGAGAGGGGAAGATTATTACCCAATTTTGAACTAATGATCTGAGTCGTTTACATTTTCCTTTTCCCAAGTGTTCTGATTTCCTCACTTGTATGAAGAGAGTTGTTATTATTAGTTTGTATCAGCATTTAGTAAAATACTTATCATAAATATGTTCTGTTTTGAAAGGTCTCTTGAAATGAACTCTGTTGATGAAGCCAATGGTTGGTTTGGTGGAACTCTGCTCGGTGATCTAGATGAAAACAGTGAAAAATATAAGCATTATGCTGAGTTGTGTCAGGTAATACAATATAGGCCTCTTCATTAAGCAAATGACTTGAAAAAAATTTAGTGTTTACTATGTTTCTTTCTACTTCTGTGTATTAGCCAATGTGCACTTTTATATGTGGGGCTCGGAGACAAACATTTCCTATTCAACATCTTTGTTTCTGTCATTGTTTGCTAAAATACTAGCTACTCTATATTGACTTTCTCCTTAGAAGGAAACAAAAGGAAAGAACTTGTCATATGTACCATTAAAGATATTGTGTGTTTATTTCAAATATTGGAATCAGCAGGGCCCAGCAATGGAACCTTTCAAGCACGATGATGAGGAGGAGAAATATTATGCTGATGTTCTACGATTGAATGCAATCGATGTTGTGGATGATGATGCTGTTGATGCCGAGATGGAAGCAGCTCTTAATGACTATGTTCAAATTGGTTCCGATCTTGGTATTATTCCAACATCATGTAAATTGCTCGCCGAAGATCCAAGTCTGTTATCAAGATGGATCATTGGGGAGAAGTTGCAAAAAGTGTGAAAACACCTATACAGCTATGCATTTCTTGACCCCAGAACCTTCCTCACTCTTTTTGTGAATTTTTTCTGTTGGCTTTAAGAGTGTGTATATGTTTGAGTAACCATACCAAGTTTTTGCATGGTTTTATGTCTACATATAACTGTAGCACTATAAACTCTAGAGTATCTGAATAATCATTTAGAATTGCTTTGCAGCTAAATGATGATAGTAATAGTATTTTCTTACAAAGTACAAAATAAAATATTAATGAAGAAAAACATGCCGAGCAATACTTGGATCATGGCTGGTGTTCTATCTTACCTATGCAAGACAATCCCAGGAGCCAGAATTGTACTCGAAATCAAATTTATTTGTTTGTTCCTGCAAATGCTTCTGCCTTTTTAAATTAAATTTATAAAAAAAAAAAATCCAGTTGTTTATGTAGCTAGAACATATTTTATTTAGACACTAAATTGGTAAAAGAGTTGTATACTTTTTCTTACATTTGTATTTATCAATAGATATTAATAAATTTCTTTTCTTTTCATGATATCTTTTGCGGTGGAGGGTTAAAACCTCACAATAGATAGTTATTGTATGTGGGTAGAGATAGATTTCTTTGTATATTACGTAAATAAATATCTGGACTACGCATATAATATTAACTCATGTGTATTAATATGTTTTAATAGTTCTTATTCATATTATAGGAATTATATACAGTATTTGATTTTGATAAATTCTAATAAATCCTTAATCACTGTAGAGAACATAAAATAAAAGATATATTAACTAGTAATTAACTAAAATATATTCATCTAGGATTGCGATGAATTGTACAACCATTTTCACTTGCAACAGTAACTGGCCAAAATTTTCATTCCAATGATTCATGGTGCAGACAATCTAACACAAATTAATCCAAACTGTATTTAAATCTATTACTAGTATGCACATTTACTTGCTGTGGTTGTGAAAGCTTTGCAGAATCTAAGACAAATAAATCCAGGTTGGTATATAAATCTACCGCTACTATGCACATTTGAATTGTACAATATCTATGTTGTTACTTGCTGTGGTTACAAGAGCTTTGCACAATATAACACAAATAAATCCATGTTTATTTTAAGTCTACTACTAGTATGCACATTTAAATCTAACAACATCTATGTTTTACTTAAAATTTCAATTTCGGTTTCGTTTCTGTTTCTCCCACCTATTAACTGCCAGCCTCTGACTTCTTCGCACACTAAACTTCTGTTTCTCCCAACTATTAACAGCCAGCCTGTGACTTCTTCGCACACTAAACTTCTGTTTCTCCCGCCTATTACCAGCCAGCCTCAGACTTCTTCGCACACTAAACTTATGTCGATCCTTCAGCCAAACAGAATAATCCTTCCACTGCTTGCACACAATAAAGTCTGCTAAATCATCAATATCTGATAATTTTTCAGAACCTTTTAGTATGCACTCCAGGAAAGTTCTGCCATTGCAGGCATCCCCAATTTCCCCTTCTGTATCTATTGCATGCTGCATGTCGTTCAGCATAGAGGCATTTTCCAGATTTCCTGTTTGCTCGCAATTGTTTTCTTCATTAAAACTTGCAAAAGATCTCTTGCTATAACCAAAAGTTGCAAAGAGGTCATAAGTTTAAGAAAAAAGCATTAATATGAGAAGATAGCAGGTCGTGCAAAGAGGTCATAAGTTTAAGAAAAAAAGGCGTGCCAACATAATTACATGAGCCCAGATGATAGCAGGTCGTGCAAAGCTAAATTATGATAAGCAGGAGAAGATAGACCTAACAAATTTTCTTGAACAATCACAAGAAAAGAAGGCAATCACACCTTCAAAAGTGCTTGCAATAAACTTCCTGAAAAGTGGATTCTAAGTTTTGATACCAAAAGTAGAAAAACACAGAATCCAACATCTTCAAATGTGAAAACTCACATTGAGTGAAATCCAAAGGTAACCAAACTACACAAATTTTTCACAGGAGAAAATGCAGTGATCCAAATGATATAACTTCATTAGCATAAAGCTACATTAACATGCTTAAAAAGAAAAACTTCAATAACAGAAATCCTATATAGTTTATAGAAATCCACAAAATCTTTAGTAACCAGCAACTAAAACAAAATTTAAGTGAATATCAATATTTAAGCCAATAACTTCATTATCAATAACTAATAAGCACAGGATAATAGCATACCTCACGAACAATGTCTGCATCTTTTGAAATTTCATCGCAATTGTTTTGCTGGACTTTCGATTGACAAATGCCTGTACCATAAATGTACAAACTTGAAGCGGAGAAGGGAAAGCAAAATGAACTTGACAAAGTGATGAAGGGGAGACATGATTTACCTCTCCACTGTTATCAGAAACTCTAGATGAAAAGGATCTCAATCCAGACATGAACAGTGATGACAACGAATCTAAATCACCCTCTTCAAAAACAAATAAATTCAGCAAGGACACAATCATACAAATGCATTCCTTTGCTAAGAAGTCAAGCCCACTAACGTAACTGATTGACAGCAAGCCTGAAAAGTGAAAAAGCATCCACTTGGACTCCTCATGCCTCCTTGGGTGAGTTTTCATCATGTCAAACATAAATTTCTCCATTGGTTGATGGATATTAAATTGTCGAAAACAACCAACAAGCTGTAATAAGTTATTGTATTCCTTAAATAACAAAACATCCTGCAAAGTTTTCAGACAACCTGAACTGCTGCAACACCTTAAACACCGAACAGTTTGTAACATCGAACTACTCATTAACTTCAAAATAGAGGCAAGAAGATACATATCTTGTAGACTTCTACCCTCCTTATACAACACAATATTAAAAATACCATCAGAAGTGCCTCTCTGTATGATGGAGTTTAATATTGCCAAAATTTCATCTTTGTACGATTTATCAAAAACTTGTAAGCTATCCTTCGTATATGCAATAGAGACATCCACCAGGTCAGATTTTGTTCTAATGGATATACTTTTCCTATAAGAACCCCACTTGTTATCTAACTTGGTAATTAGACGATGAATTTGGTTTCTTGTTGCTGGATGAAGATAAGATTCAAAAGCTAGAAGACTACTTCCAAGCATACCAGATTTATTGCCACCTATTGGATTGCCATCGAATTGCAAGTCAGACATGTGTATAGTGTACAAACCGATGGACTTTTGGAGTGCTGTTAGGTAGCAATCTGTAATTCTAACATCTGGTTTCATAACATCAGAACACATGCTTACACCAACGGCTTTAGAAACTAACAAAATCAGATAAGCCTGGAATATTTTTGGTGCAGAAAAAATGATAGGATTTTGAAGCAATAATAAGGACGCAGTGAGGCTCATCTCAAAAACCCTAAAATCTTTGCCATGCGGCCAAAGTAATTTGTTGGGAAGTAACTCAAATACTTGCTCATCTGATACTGATATTATAAAATGTGCTGCAATAACCTCCAGCACACATCCAATATCACCTGGACCAAAGTGGCAGGTGAAGAGCATTTCACTTGTGGAAGATGCAGAATCAATTAGCATAAAATACTCTCTCAATGAGTTACGAATCAAAAGTTCATCAGCAAACACCTGAAAATAAGACTAAAATGTTAGTTATGACTTACCAATTAGTACAGTCTCAAACACAGCACACTGAAGACTATCAAATAGACATCAAATAGGTGAAGGCCATCATAATGCACATCAAATATTGTTTAATCATTTGATGGGAAATATAATTTTGTTTTATGAGATCTGTAACTAGCATAAAAGCAAAACATATATTTTCAAGTCAAAAGTGTACAGAGGGAAACAATGTGTAAAATTGTTGTAGAAAATAAACAACATGATGTCAGCACCTAACAAATATTGATCTCTTCGTGACAAGCCTATTTTCAGGATTTATTGCCCACTACATAGATTATGTAAAAAGTAAACTCTCCAACACTATGCCCCAAAAATTAATAAATTGCTTTAGAACTCATGACTCCTATAATTAAAATTGATAACAATGTTAGACTAGAACCAGTCAACAACACAATCAAGAAACAGAGTCAATAAGTTTGTAATTCAAATTCAGGTCCATGGTCAAAGCAGAGTACAACCAAAGATGTTAAAATTGTTAAAAATATTGCAATTAGAAGGAAAATAAATTTATGTATTTAGGATAAATTGTTCAAGAAAATTAAACAAAAATATATACACACAAACAATATGTATAATCACTCCCCCCCCAAAAAAAAAAAAAAAGCAAACATTCAATTGTTAATCAATACTGGAAATATGGTAATAAGAAAATGATGAAAATCTAGAGATGAGTGAAGTTGAGCTGAAATCCAAGGGACAAACATTTGGAAAAGTTGGGGTTATATAATGTCAAATTCGGCAAATGCCAAAACAAATGAAACAGGAGTGGTCTAGGTGACAGACCGGCATATTCAACGATAAACTAAAAAACTATATACTATGTATGTACATAATGAATATGGATTATCCTTCTTAGTTCAAGTGTTATTACAAACTACCTATTAGAAAATTTATTATTCTAACAGCGTCAATAAACCCTTTACTAGAAAACACAGCTGGAACATATTAAATGAAGAAGCAGTCATTAAAATACCTGCAGCAATGATTTCAAAATAAAAAGAAAAATAAAAAAATACCTGCAGCAGTGCACATTTATATGTAGGGTCAAATGGTCCCAACGAACATTTACATACGGACGATGCAAAACCCTCAGCAGTAGGCACAGAACAACAATCACCATCAGCATAAGCAGAAGAAATCAATCTCCTAAGTATCGAAAGAAGAACTTGACCCTTTTCCATTAAAAGATTTTGGTCAGACACGAGAAGTGTCAAGAGAACCATACAACATCTCAGGATCAAGATTAGTTCTTCAAAGAACGCCCACGAAGTCGAATGCAAAACACCTTGCCCATTACCCTGATCTCCAGACACATCTTGAAAAGCATCATCATCATATATCCGTTTAAATCTACCATCAAGTTGTTCAAACAAAATATCGGAGAGGTGACAAATATCCTTAAACTTCACCATCAACCCATCCAAATTGACCTCCGAATCAAAGCAATCTAAACTAGCTCCACCACTAGACCACTCCATCATTTCACTTGATGACAAACGTGCCAGTAGAAGATACAAACTCTTCAAGACTGGCACCTCTAAACCCTACAATCACATAAAGCGAATTCATATATAGTCATTTGAATTATATGTAAGTATCGCATTAACTTGGATCGTGTTAACTGTACCAATTCAATCCATAGTTCAGTAAAAAGTTCGATACTTTAAAATTCGAAAAAAATATAAAATTAAAAATTAAAAAAATTAACCTAAAAAATAGAGAAAGCAAGAAAAGAATCAGCAGAAAAGGCAAACCCTAGAAAATAATCATTATACAAAGACAAATTCAAAAGACCCATTTGGTAGAAGAATTCAATTAATAATTTTCAACAGGGGAAATTCGAACAAGTTGTTTAAGCGGGTGAATTAATAGATAAAAGGAGAGATTGAGAAAAGGGAAGACCTTTGAAGAGCGAATTGCGGAAACCAGGGTTTGGAAGGTTCGCTGCCGAGTGCGGTGGCGGTGCCTCTTCCTGGTCCTCCGCACTTTCCTGTTGCCCATTTTTTTACACTGCGTTCGTTGAAAACGACGGTGACTATGTGAATTGTCAAACGATGTCTCTCCGATTTGGATTTTGTTTTGAGTTTTGGCGGCAATTCTCTATTTTTCGAATTGACTTGTTTGTTGATGCTTTCACTCTCTGCGTTTTGTGATAAGGTTGGTTTAATCCTACGGCTACGATTCAATCCTAGCCTACGGCTACAATTAATGTAAATAAATATAATTTTAGTACTAAATTTTGTTTATGAATGTCAAACACACCAAAATTCAATTTACCGGCAACATGAAAAAGGGTGATTAAGTATATTATTCAACCGGCTTTGTATGATATTTAAAATCCATTTGCTCCCTCTTGGTTGTCTTGCAGCATTTTTCATCACATTCATTAACTCATATAAGCCAGACATGGCGGGCACAACTCCAGTGCCAACCAATCTCAGAACCTAATATAGTGGCTCACATATTTTTTAACTACAAAAGCCACATTATCCCATAGATTTTAATCTAAACTACGTTGTTGTTCTATTCTCGTTCCATTTATGGTTCGACTAATCAATTTGTAGCCCACACACATCACTTGTTTTGTTTTTTGGTATATATGGCTACTTTATTAGTTTTGTTTGTTTAGATAGCCCTATGCATGTCACAGTTGGCCGTGCATATGCGTCATTGGTCTTTGTTTTAAGTTTCAACTTGTAGTTTACATATTGGCATTGCAAAAGCCGAAAGGTAGGAGGACATTTGGAAGTGAACCCAAACGTACAACCATGGGTTCGTTTAAAGCCCTGCCTTCATCTGGAAGATCTAGTTTAAACCTAAAACTCAATCCGATCTCAATTAATGGTGAAAATCCAAATTTTCGTTTCCTTTGTTATAAAACCTTTTTCCAGTTTTGTTTTTTGTTTTGTTTTGTTTTATCACTTTTATTTAATTCATTTTAATCTCTATCGTTCATATGATATATGAATATAAAAATTATTTTTTAATTTTATTCTAATTAAAATAAAAACAATTAAAATCGTTTTAATATTTATAAATAATCTGCAGATGTTGACTATTAATTTTTTTAACTTATGAAAGTTAGAATGCCGAAGACCAAAAATACATTTGTAGGTGAAAATAAAATATTTCACCACAACATAAAAACTAGAGTTAAAGCTATCATCGTACCTAGGTTTGGAATATTTGTGGCTTTTTTATCAAACTTAATAAGGTTGATTAGACCTCTTTTTTTATGCAAATTAACCCAAAATATCAAATAGCCACTTCTAAAATTTTTATCACACTTTTATATACAAAATTATTAAATAACCTGATCCTAACTGTAAAGCTTTTTTTCTCTCATAGTATACTAAATTAGAAGTTAGTCAAAGATTCAGATTTGTCCATTTGGAAAAAAAAAAAGAAAAAGACCAAACTAACCGACTCATATCACACCACTTGGCACAATTTAAACAAGCGATCAACTGCCCACGTTACCATGTGACGTGGTGTGCTATGTGTGCGCGTATGGTAGCCACGCAAGGAAAGATTTTCTCCTGGATGAAAACTGAAAATGTGGGAGCTGTGTGTTTTTGTCCTGAACACCTACCTAGCACTGAGACCACTGCCAACCTCAAACCAAAAACAACGAAATTAAATGGAAAATTAAAAATCAAAAATTAAAAGCTAACTTTCAGACCAAATCAGATGATCACCAAAGCAATACTCCATCAGTCACACAAGCCTATCTACAACTCCAATGGTTCTAAAGGTCAAGGGTTAAAAACAACTTTTTACAAGCAGATGAACCAGTCACAACTCCCAGACACACCAGACAAAAACAGATACCTCCTTCCAATGTGTATCCAGGACTTGAAGGGGAAAACCGCCAACCAGCATTACTGGCCAGACATAATCGACATGGCTCGTCTGAAATCTAGAGATTTGAGGGCTGACTCTGGGAAATGCTTTCCATCAGGTAACCAAAATCCACCTTTATGTGGCAGCAAGACATGCGATTGATTAGCTGTCACACCGCCTTCTTCAGCAGATTTGGTAGACTGAACTTCTTTCTTTTTCTTCACAAACTCAAAAAACTCAGCAACTTGGCGTGCATACCTACACGAATATCAATTGTGATGCATAAATCATTAGGCATAAGGGGAATTAAGGGATGCACATTATATAGATGATTCAGTGCCTCCAACATTTTAGTCAGAGGAAACATTAGAACACAAATAATATCTTGTGTATACATTTGTATTCAGCAGAAAGAAACGTTTTAGTAGCATTCAGGAACAAAATTGCGTACTTCTCTTTCATATGATTGACATATTGAGAAATTTATCAATGATAAAACATGAGTGCACGGATAGAAGGACAGCCCAACTTCAATTACATTTTTTTTTAACCCAATTTGTTGCCCAAACATTGGTCTGCTATCATTTTGGTCACTTGATCAAAATGCAGCATGAAGATTTAATTTGGAAAAAGAAAAACAGAAACAGCACATGCATAAGAAAACCAATAGATATGGTAAATTCTAGTGCATCTGTCGACTTGTTTGTCTGATGTTACACATATGTGGCCTGTATCTGCACATCATTGCTCCAAATGATTTTACAAGTACAACGTAGTCATAGTTTTAAAAGGCGCGCGCTTAGGCTCCGGGAGAGGCGAGGCGTTGTTCCGGCACCCAGACACCGGCCAGGCGTGGCGACCTAGACCAGGCGCGCATCCGGTACGCCTAGTCGCAAAAGCCCCAAGAGCGCCTAGGCAATGTTGCCTGATATTTATATCAAGCCCCAATTTTTTTACCCATTTTGTGCCCTACCCGACCCTCTCCCTCTCTACCCCGACCCTCAAGCCGCCAGTTCTGTCTTCCTGCCGTCTTCTAGCCGCCGTCCAACCTCATCCTGTCGCCGATGACTGTCCTCTCTTCTCCTCTAATCTGTTTCAGCTTCTTCCGCACACTCTCTCTCTAACCCGACCCGGAAGCTACCAATTTGTCTTCCAGCCGCTGTCCGGCCGCCGATCAGCCTCATCCCACCGCCGATGACTGTCCTCTCTTCTTCTCTCATCAATTTGAGCTTCTTCAACACACACTCTCTCTCTACTCGCCACCGATTCTGTCTTCCAACTGCCGATCAGTCGCCGTCCGGCTGCCGATCAGCCTTATCCCACGGCCGATGACTGTCCTCTCTTCTCCTCTCATCAATTCCAGTTTCTTCACCACCAAATGAGCTCAAGTAAACTTATGACTTTTGTTGTTTGGTGATGACTTATGACTTTTGTTATTTACCTAGGTAGGAAACTTAGTTATTGACTTAGTTTATAGTTGAATTTTGATGATTATTTTTGTTGTTTTCCTAGGATACTTAGTTGTTGAACTTTGATGATGATAATGATTTTTATTATAATTAATGGTTGAATGTTTATTTTGTTGAATTTTATCTTATTATTGTTGGTTGTTTATGAATTTTTAATATTTTGAGGTTTTTCTTTTAGTGCGCCTCATCTTAAAAAGGCGCGCCTTGCGCCTCACACCTTGGGCTCCACAACCCCTTTGCACCTTGGTGCGCCTTGCGCCTTTTAAAACTATGAATGTAATACAAAGAAATGTGCGTTAAAAATACCAGGAGCAGATATAAGACAACCAGGGATGGAAGGAGAAGTTTAGATGGGGACGCAAAATCACAAATACCTAAAATTAGTAAATCTAAAACATAAAGTACACAATTTTTTAGCACTTCTATAATTTTTTAACTATCATATTTTAAATAAATTATGAGGAATAGGGGCCATCGCCATTCCTTGTCCCCACTGTGTTCCGTCCCAAAGATCAACGAATACATTACACATAAAACTTGATGTGATAATATATGATAATGCTAGTTATCTATTAAATCGATTGTTAACTTACTGTCTCTTTGCATCAATATCTCTGCTGAAATCAATGTTAGGTTCACAGTCAAGAATCAAAGCAGGAACCTGCAAACAATAATAAGAAAAAGAAAAAGGAAAAAATTAAGCTGAAATTCATTACAAAAAGTTATATAAGATTTGCACAAAAGGATTTGTAAATGATACCTTCTGGATGCTGGAATGCATGTGTGCACCCTCCAAGTAGAACACACGGTCCCTTATGTCTGGATGTAAAGAGTTGTCCATTTGCAGGGGGAGCTTACTGACAGATAATACCCCGTGATTACCACTTTCAAATGGGAAAAGCCAACTTTCATGCTTTTCATGCAAGCAATGGAGGTAGTCCAGGCTAACTCCTCCCTCTTCAGCTCTCTTCCGTAGCATCATTCTCTTGTGGCAAGTGTCAGGACTTGCCCTAAGATAGATGAAACCATCTGGTATAAGCCCAGGCAAAACTGATACAACTGGATCAAACCATGAGTCGTAAATGCTAATCTCCATCTCATTCATATACTTTGCCTCATGCACAGCTCGTACAAAGACCTATATTAAGTAACATTGAGAGAAAGAGCATCAGCCTAAACTCTTATATGTTGGTGGAAATGACCGGGCAGTACTCTTCGTGGTTCCAATCCAATCTTCTTCTTGAACAGGTCAACCAAATGAAAAAGGAAATAACTGTGCATTTTCATATTCATTGATTTGGTCATTGTTGAACTTGAAATGCATGCACATAATTCCAAGTTTCAATCAGAAGTTCCTTAATTTCCTCAAAGAATGTGAAAAATTTATGATGCTACCCAGTTAAAACAAAGAGTATAATGCCATTTCCACAACATTTTACAATTGAGAAAGCATAAAACAGTATATACTTTATCATATTACATCAACTTGAAATGACGAGTTGAGAGTTCTTACCATTCTGTCACTGAAAACGCTCCTCTCCATCAACCTAAGGGGCTTAATTCCAGCAGATGACTCCCTCTCCTGCATAACCCTCGTGACAAAGACATAATTCTGGAAGGTATAGGCATACCTTTCTGGCTCGTCATAGTAAGCACCCAATATATTGAAGTGGTCCGGTCCAACATCCTGCCACTTATCAATGGGTTCGGGTACAATCTCAACAAGGTCACGAAGCTCAAGCGTTTCATTTGCTATCCTCTGAAGGAAAGTCGTCTTACCAACACTGATATTTCCCTCCACGCATAAAGTTATTCTTTTCTTAGCTGCCTTGACATCCGAGTTTGAATCCTTTAGTTCTTCATCCACACTCTCCTTGATGAAAGTTGTTATACTTTCAGCATGATTCTTGTGAATAATTCCCACAGAACTCTGTAAATACTCCACCATCTTCTGACTAGCTTTCCAGAACTAAAATACATAGCCAAAAGTCTGTCAGCAACTCAGCATACAAAACAAAGAGCCAAGAACTACAATGTAGTGTTTCCTACGTACAGTTAAACAAACGTATCTACTTTGTTTATCACACCATTCACTTAGATCCCTGGTTTTAACAATAAGTCACCCCGATGTCATCAGCCACCAGAATAAACTTTCATGTCATTGAGTCAAAGATCACAGTCATAATCTCTCAAATTTCACCATTAATTCACATACCAACACAAAAATCAGGAAATTAGTATAACGCACACCAACCTCAAAAGTCGAATCCAATCAGATCAATACACATCTCACATCATATTAATCACA
Source organism: Dimocarpus longan (assembly GCA_022984855.1). Classification (NCBI taxonomy): domain Eukaryota; kingdom Viridiplantae; phylum Streptophyta; class Magnoliopsida; order Sapindales; family Sapindaceae; genus Dimocarpus; species Dimocarpus longan. Next base: position 26,189,581 of record CM041018.1, on the reverse strand, counting down.
CAAACTTGTTTTGCCCAAATTCAACGTTTCTAATTCAGACATGGAATCCAGAAAACAGATATCTGCACCTTAGTTCACACAAAACATTCTCACATTCAGCATTCAAAACTCAAGCAAGATAACAAAAGCCATCCAGCTAGTGCCGCTAGTTCCCGACAAAATTACACCATGAAAATACTAAATCATCCGTAACATTGTTGATAAATCAACCAAAAACCTAAAGCAAATCAACAATAGCAAGCAATAAAACATATTATCTAGGCATATTTCACAATGTAAACTTATAACTCCAGTTAAATATCATCCAAAAAGCAAAAAAAAAACCACAAAATACCTTATCTTTATACAACTGTTTGAGCTCTGCAACAGCTCCAATTCCATTGTCAACCAGCTTCCTCAAATTCCTCGGACCAACACCAGGAATTGTCAACAGATCAGGACTCCCCACCAACCCGCCGCCGCCGCCGCCGCTCTTTTGCCGTCTATTCAACTTCCCCGGCGACTTCTCCTCACTCTTATCATCACTCTCGCCACTCTTAACTGCCTCCACGTCGGCCACCGTGTGGCACCAGGCCCGACCCGGACCCTCCTTCTTCAACACCACCCAAGCCCGAGAAGCAGCAGCAGACGGCGTCGTCGTGATTTTAGCATCCGCAGAGCACCGCAACTGAAACCGCGACGACACCGTACTACATAGGGGCTTCCTCACCAAGGGGCCGGAGGAGAAGAAGGTAGCAGCAGCAGCAGCCGTCGTCGACATCGTCGTCGTCGGGCGCAAATTGAAGCTGAGTCCGGTCAAAGAACGAGAAGGGTTGCTAAAACCGCAAGCACAGAGAAGTGGGCTTGAAGGGTTCAGCCGTAAAAGCTTCTGCATTCTTCAAAAGCATTTCACTCCCTCTCTCTCTACTGCCAAAACAAAAAACAAGACTGCGAGACACAGAGACTGAAATTTGGCGGGAAGACAAGGAGACTGATATGGTGGGGTTCAGGTTTTCTCAAAAGGGTTTTTGTGTTCTTTTTTTTTTTTACATAGTAATGCTGTGGGCTGTGAATTGTGACTATCAGGTTTAGGGTTTCGTTTTTTGGGGTTTTTAATGATTAAAAATTAGGGTTTTGCGTTAGGACAGGGTGGTGGTGGACTCTTGTCTGTCAAGAATTTTGGGAGAAGAGATTTTTTGGGGTACAGTGACGACCTGAGAAGGAAATTTTAATGACCATCCATTAAAGGTTCGCACTTTTGCTCTCGTGGTTTTCGTGATTATCACTGATTTGTCATTGTCTGTCCATCAGATGTTTTGACCGTCTGATTTTTGAACGTCATTTTGTTCCCTTGTATTCACAGTAGGTCGAACCACAGTGGATTTGTTAGCGTTATTAAATTCCAAATCCGAGGGATGTTCTTCCAATCAAATTTTTGTAGATTTTGTCATTTTAGTTCTCGTCTCTACCATGTGTCTAAATTGTAATTACATGATTGTTGATAGTTACAGCAGGTGCCACCCTTTTTTTTCTCCCTTTTTTTATTTAATTTTCAATTTGTTTGTTTGTGAATTTTAATTGTCTAAATTTGAGGTTTAAGGTACGGACCACTCGTGTGGATAGTACAAGTGATACTCAAAAATAATAATAATAAATAAAAGGTGCGAGTAGTTATACACTTTAGGGCATTCATATTATTTGATGGGATAAAAGTTACTCTACATCATCTATATACATATAAAAGCAGTACTAGTCGTCAGATTTTAATTCAAAAATATATATTAAAAAAAACAAATGTTTGAAAGAAAAATTAAAATATTACTAATTGAAAAATATAGAATCCCACTCATAACCATCAATTTACTATGTAAATCTTGTATGTTTTTATTAATTTTAACCAATGACATTATATCATATGATATGTATAATTTATTAAATGTGTATTTCATATCAAATGAGATGATTTTATGACATATTTAATAATCGGGAATCTAAAAAAGAAAAAAAATTAATTCTTAATTTGTGAATTCAAATATTTACTTAAATCTATGCCAATTAAATTACGTAGATTTCACATCTAAATTGAGAATTAAGTTCTCGTTGGAAACAGGAAACTTGATTCCCCCTCTCATTCTAAGAATCAAATTCTTTTTCCTAATCAAAAAATGGATTTATGTGGATCTACTAAAATATCCTCTACCAATTTTAATGAAAAAAAAAATTACAAATATATGTCTCTTTTTATAGCCTCCTCCTCTTTTGCTTATCATTCTCTGCAATTTTTTTCAAATAATTGTCTTCTCCATATCTGTCTACAGATATGATAAATTCAATAATATAAAATATGATGTAATAAATTAGATAATCATTCATATTCCTTAATTTAGTAAACACAACAAAAGGAATTATTAATTTAATTCCATCACTTTTTCCCAGAAGTTGGTAAACACTTAAATGAAAACTTGCAACTTAATTCTGATTGTCTTCTACTACCTTTTACACTAGAACTTAATACTCTTTCATTTTATTTTGATTAATAAACATACCCTTAGTGGCAAGATATTGCATTAGATGCAGAAAAAGAAAAGATGTATACCTTTTCATCATATCATGTTAAGTTTACCCTCCTCTCTCTACTCTTTTTCAAATTTCCCTCCATAATACTCTCTCCATTGTCTCTGTGAGTCATGTTGATTTCTAATTGGGCAAGAATGTTATTCTATATTTTCTTTTGAGATAGAATGTCGTTCTATTTATTCATGCACCGTTTTTTGTGTATTGTGTGCCCAAAACTTTGGGCCTGGGCTACTAAGGCAATGATACATTCCATTCTTAGTTCTGGTTGTTTGTTATCGCACAGCTTTTCTCGATTTATATACATTGAGAGAGAGATTTACTATACATATCTTCTAACTTTACAAAATTAAAATAAATTAATTAAATTCATCGATTATATTTAAATTAAATAAAAAAATATAATTTCGTCATAACTTTTTAAAGTTAGGAGATATATATATAGTGATTATACTATCATTATCTCATAACTTTAACGAATAATCAATCAAATTCATTCATTACATTATCTTTCCTAAAACAAATTATCTCTCCTATTTAATTTAAATACAATAGATAAATTTGATTAGTTTATCTCAACTTTTTAAAGTTAAAACTATTTGGAGAGTTTTTTTTTATAATTAGAACATTATAACTTTAAAAAGTTATAACGAACCAATCAAATTCGTTCATTGCATTATCTCTCTTAAAATAAATTATCTCTCTTATTCAATTCAAATAGAATAAATGAATTTAATTGATTTATTCTAACTTTTCAAGTTAAAACGTCTTGATTATAAAAATAATAAATATATATATACATATTATATGAACATTTCTTGAATAATATTCACTCAGGCCTTTCTACAATCTGGATTTTTTTTAGTATTGTCGTTCTGTGGGCTTTTGAGGGTTCATTGGGCCGAAGATAGTGTATGACACTGTCATATTAATTTCCACTAAAAGCACTATTGCCATTCTTTGAATTTTGAACCATACCTTTTGGTTTGGCCAAAAGCGAACATTGCAAATGTAACATCTTCTATTGCTTTTTTTCCTAAATTTCAATTATAATTTTTTTGTTAAACCATATTAAAAACCTAACTCGAAAGAAAAAAGACTTCTAACATATTGTCTATTTTCACTCCATTCAAATATTGTTATCCACATTGAATTCATTCACTTTTCAAATGACTTTTATCATATTTCCATCAATTTTCATTCAATTCAAGGGGTTATTATCATATTGAAGTCATTCACTTTTTCATCTTTAGATCAATTAATATATGATTTTTTTTTCCCTTCGAGGAGGGAAGATTTAAAATTCTGACTCACACTTGGTGGGGAAGTATGATTATCACAAGGCCAGCGATCACAAATAGATAATTATTGAAGTTATTTTTATAAGTCAAAATTTTAAAATCGGTGTAGCCTAATCCTAGTGTTTTAGTTGTTACGTACGTCTAATGGTTAAGATCCGTTTTACCTAAAAAAAGTTAATTTTAAATCAACACCCAACTTTTATTACAAAAAAGATGTTGGGTATGGAAAATTCTAATTAGCCCACTTTCATTTAATATTTATATTTTGACAAAAATTAATTGATTATTTTTAAGTTCAAACTTATCAAATAAACAGTAATCCAGTCCGATGCATGAAAAAAAAAAAGTGGACTCATGAACAGACATAAACAAAAGAACCATTCAAGTGCCATATCAGTCATTTTAACTCTCATTATCTTGTCTATATATATATATTATGAGTAAATGAATGACTTTGAAGTCATATAAAAATTATAAGATTCTTGTATTTTTATCCCACTGATGAAAAAAAAATAAAAAAGGAAGAAGAAGGTTCTGTTAAATTAAATTCTAAATATTGTCACATTCAGTAACTTTAGAGATAGAGTTAGAAGTTAGACCAAATAAGTGAAAGTTTTCAACCACCCTATCATTTAATATAAATATTCGGTTGTCTGAATAAATCTGGATTTAGTGTAATAAAATAATAATAATAATAATAATAGTTTAGTTACATAAACTGGGTAAAGCCAAAATTAGTGAAAATGAATTTTTGAACTCTTCCTAAAACCAATTTGATATGTAGCTTTCTATTACTATTATTATGCATCATTTTCACTTTTAATTTAATCTGATAAAAAAAATGATACGTAAACGTTGTTTATACTGTATTTTATGTTTGTTAATTATCTTTATCATATGTGAATGCCCTATGCCATTTATAACGTAGTCTTGTAATTAAAATTTATGGTATAACATATGTGAAAATTGTGTTAGATAATATTAAAAAATGAACGAGTTTTGAAAATGTCATAAAAAAAAATAGAATGAACTTTTTTTATTTTGATAGCTTCAATTATCATAAACTATAGTTTACTACCAAATGAAATAGTTCGAGATAGTTCGCGACAACTCATTTTTAGCTTTTCAGTGATATGTTCAATATTTACTCTTCTTGATCCGTGCGGAAAAAATTTGGGACTTTATAATTATTAAAATGACACCATATTCTCCACCAATATCAATAGTAAAAGAGAGCAAAAACAACTCTCTTGTGTGGGTTGGTTTGAGAAAGGTATGGAGTTGGTGAGTGTGTGTTTAAGTATTTAAGGTAGTTTCTAAGGAGTTTGGATGGTTCTTCTATCCAAAACCCAATCCGGTGTCAACAGTAAAATAGAGCAACAGCAACGCTCTTGTGTGGGTTGGTTTGAGAAAGGCATGGAGTTGAAGAGGGGGTGTGCGTGCTTATGTATTTAGGATTGTTTCTAAGGTACTTGGATGGTTATTCTCTCCAAAATCCACCTCCCTACTCCTCTGTTGTCCTTGCGATGAGGTGCCTGCAAAAAAGAGAACCAATTAGCATGACGCTGGTGAGGTGCTGAGGACCACACTCCGATGGTCCAGTCAGGAGATGATCTAAAAATGACACCTCCGAGGTGGATAAAACAACTCAACCTAAAATGAGAAAAGTGTTAGAAAGGAAAAAAAAAATGATAAAAAGAAGTGTATGTGTGACTGTTTATTGGCAAACCTTCACCTCTCTTTGGACCGATATCCTTAACCGATTGATCTCTAACGAACACACTCCTTACATATTCCTAAGGCAACTCAACCCTCATCTTGATATGTGGTTCATTCATCTCCTTATCAGCCCTAGTGTGACAGAGGTGTCACTCCCTGGCTAGGTAGTTGTACTGACATCACATCTTCTTTTGACAAATCATAGTCCCTTGTTTGAAGACATCCTTTGGAATTGGACGAGGTTATAGTCTTGATAGACACTTTTGTCTGGTCACTGCCCTTTATCTATACAGATATCTAGGTGCCCGAGTCTCCTGCTCTCATTATTTTCATTTACCAATAATTTTTTCATTTTCAATTCTTCAACAATTACCTTTTAACCCTTGTTAACAGTTTTTGTCATTAACAATGTCTATAGGGTAAACTAGTGTGTTTGTTTGCCAATTTGTTTTCTTTGAGAAAATAAATAACAAAAACTAAAAAGAGGGAAGAATAAAAAGTTAGTGACCGTGAATCGAAGAGGAAGCAAAAATCCAAAAAGGTTAGGTAAGACTGAGGTGGGTTATTGCTGGCCTTCTAGAAGCATAATCTCTCTTTCTTTCTTTATTTATTTTTCATTGAACATGTTCTCTGCCTTACATCACCATCTAACATGATATCATCTTATATTGTGTAAATGTAAATCATACTTGATAATTTGGTCAGTCATAAACCGTTCACATTCATACTAACGAAATTCAACTTCACAATTTTTTTTTTTTTTTTGTGAAATTAAATTCAACTTCATAATTATCTCATAGCTTTTAATTTGAATAAAAATACAAATATATTTTAGTAAAAAAGATAATTTAGAAAAAATGGTTGCCAAGAAATTGATGAGAAGAGACAGAAGTTGTCACATGTTGTATCATTAAAAATCTACCAACCTCTACCAAACTCACGTTGTCATGTCTCCTTTAAGCTGCTTTGAGTTTATCCACTTCTATTGTTTTTGTCATGTTACTTGTCCCCACTTCTATCTAAGGCTGTTCAACATACCATTGTCTCTTCCTTCTTTTTATTTGAGAAAAAAAAAATCATTATTTTATCTCTGAATTTATAGCATAATTCTACATCCAAAAATTTCATATAGAACTCAAACGATCATATCACATCATCCATATGTATATATAAACTAATAATTACAATGTCTTGCAGCCTCTATTAATTATCATCGCACACACCACATCTTCCCTATGTATGTATAAATTAATTATTGTGTTAAAGTTTTTCTCATATTTAGTCCAAATTTACATGTAATTTAATTTATTAGAAAAGCTCTGAAAAGAAAAGAATTGATAAAAGCAGATGGATCCTTAATTGATGAGAAGAGACAAAGGTGGTTGGATTTTGCAACGTCACTCTTCTACCCACCTTTCTGATCTTTGTGTGCTTCTGCTGGGTGCTGACAGTGATATGGATTCATCGTTATCCATTTAAGATGGTTTCACATATCAAGTTTTCGACCAACGGTACTGAAATTATTGTAACCTTTAAAACTTGCACGATAATATAAAAATAAATTATTTTAAACTGTAAACAAAAATGATATTAAAATGAATTATTTTCTTCTTTTTTTTTTTCCGAAAATGAAAGAAATATTTTCACATATATAATTTTTAAAAATAATATTATATTACTTAAAATTTTATTCAATTTTATTATTGAAAAAACAAAATGAATATTCAACGAGGATGTTGGAACACCAATGGCTAAGCGCAATTACATTTTATTTTTCTAAAGAAAAAATGTTGGAGTAATTAGTTCTTGTTTATTATAATTATTTGGTTATAAATTATAATAAAAATTGCATAATTTAATATGAAAATAAAATTTAAAATATATTATCTTTTAAATATAATAAATTTGAAAGAAAATACTTTAAATGCAATATAGTGATTTGGATTTTTAATTGAAAAGTCAAGATTGTTTTTCTTTTTCATTTTTTTGAAGTTGTTTAATCGCTTAAAAAATACATAATATCATTTAATAGAACAATTTGGATTCCCTAAGTATCAAAGTGAGGGAAAAAAAAAAAAAAAACTGTCCCTAAGCTGTAAATGTGATGAGAGAAAAAAGGAAAAACTCAGACTTACTTCCATGGCTAGTTAATTGATTACCTTAACTTATGTATTTAAAATACAAAAAAAAATTCTAAAAAAGAAAAAATGCTATGGATAAGATTTGGACATGGGAAACAACTTTGGGGGTTTCTACTTGTAATCAATGGTAGGAGGATTTTTCTTAAATTCTAAATATAGTAAGTTGGTTTTAATATTTCAATATTCAATTTAAAATTAGTTGAAATTTAAAATAATTTAAAAGCTAAAGTATATTCAATTTATATTTTCGAAGAGTCTAAAAAGATTTGAGTATATTAGATTTGGATTTATAATAATTCAATTAAAATCTAACTGTATTCAAATTAGACTTCTAAAAAGTTCAAACAAATTTAGTTATATTAGAAAATTGATTTACATCACAAATCCACTAAACTTTAGTATCTAAAATAAATTTATCCAACTCCAATTGGATGCATCCTTGAATTGTGATTGGGAATTCTATCTAAAATTTTCAATGACTTGGACTGCATATAATGATAGTAATACATTTTTTTTATGATAATAAATCAATTCATTTGTCAAATTCAAGTATTAATAATACATAAACAAGACTATATATATATATATATATATGTTATCATTCATATCCAATCTAAAAACTTAAACTTACACGTTATATTTTTCGAACAATGATATTAAAAACCTAACAGTTGTACATATTTTAAGTTATAATGCGTATAGATTCATATAATTTAATTTTTGTCAAAAACTTTCTTCAAAATTTTTCAAAATTATAAAAAATTTTCCCTTCTCTTAGTCATCATTAAAATATATTTATTAAATTTAAAAATCAAGAATAGCCAATGGCTTGATTTCTTTTCAAAAATACAATGATGAGTCAGACAATTGTGATACTGATATTTTTATTATTAAAGATGATAGCTTCGATGAGTAAATACATCTCCTTACTTTGAATCGATCACATCAATAATAATAATAATAATTTTAATTGTGATCAATCTAAAGTACAATCACAACCAACGGTGATCACATCAATTACTTTTTTTTATAATTGAAATCAATTACGGCTACAATTGAGATCAGCAATAACTAGACTTTATGATGCACTGGGAGGATCAGTTAAAAGGGACAACCTATGGAAAAAAAAATAAAAATGTCCCTAATCATATGGTGTCACCTCTAGAGGACCAACGGTGACTGATGATCTAACTACTACTTGACCGCAACCCAATCCCCACGATCACATCAATTGCTTTTTGATGCCTACCTGTTTTTCGGTTTTATCTTCATTGTTTGGTGTTGGGTCCCAACTCCCAAGTAAGCAATTATTTTGATGACATTAATCATGTGAGTTTTTGTAGATCTGGTGGGCTATGGGTTAGCTAGTCCATGCCCCCATCTTTTCCGCCTGTATTTAATTTTAAAACAGTGTTGGTGGATTCTTCGACGGTTCTACCAGTCAAATTAAAAGCTTGTTCGTTTTTAGTAGTCAAGCCTCAATTAAGCTAAATCTCCACCTTAATTGTCAGAGATTATATCTTAAACATGAGCATGATCTTGTTTCTAATTCAACTCCAATTTCCTTGTGTATAAAAATTATTAGGTACATACTGTTTATATATTTTTTATTCGATCCGACGAATGGAAGAAGCACATACCAAATAGCTAGTACCATGTATTTGCATGGTTAGAATATCAATTCCTTTGTCAAGGATACGTGGAGACCAACAGTCAAATGCCTAGTACCTACAATTAGAATATATTTACTCTTACTTTCACAATAGATTGATATGGACTCCTATAATATAATACGAGAAAAATCTACTCATACATAATATATATGACAATATTTATATTCCTATCACAAATGTAAAAATGAAGGTGTACACTATTAATTCACGTAATATATTCATATACATAAATGTTTTTATAAATTAAGTTAGTTAGTAACCATACATATTTTGAGTTTTCCGAGAAATCTTTTATTACAATATAGTTGTCATTTGATAACAAGAAAATAAGGATCGGTATTTCAATGAAATCAAAACAAAGAATTTTGAACGTGACCAAAATTATTGAAGAATAGAAAATTAGAATATACTACAAGAAGTATATACGCCATTCCATAGAAAAAGTATTTCTCCATCCATATCTAGTGCTCAAGTTCAAATCTGACTATGCAAGTAGCTGCCAATGCTGATTCATTAAGTTAGTTCCAATGCATTAAAGCTAACGCCACCATATCTACCAAATAACGTGCACCCTTAAATAAACTCTTCCATCCTTAGTCTTCACACATCCCTATATATTTATTTGAAAAAATCATATTCTATAATTATTATATTAAAATACATTCATTTGTGTCATTCTTTATTGTAGGTTTTTCTTTTTTTCTATCTAATATCCGACGTTAAAATTTAATTATATAATCATTATTCAAAAAATTACTATTCGATTAGTACTCACAAAATGCGCACCTTAAATTATCAGAAGTGTATCAACAACTTCAACTATATTATTACTTTTTATACACCACTATCATTTTTTCTGCTTTAATATATATATATATATATTTTATGTTTATTCATTATAGTATGATATTTTTATGCAGATGAATATCAACAAATTAAACTCTCATCTATATATATTCATATTTTCACTTTATTTTCATTTTATAACTACAATAGATGCAACATCTATTTCTGTACATCTAGTAAATAGTTAGAATCAAACTTATCATCGTAGAGGAATTGAACTACAAACTTTCGTACTAAAGAAAGATTACATGTTATTAAAAGTGGAATTAATTATAAATTAAAAGAAGAAGCCAAACAAGTAAATGGGAAGATATCGGTGGCTTGCATTGATTGGAACCGACTGGACTTGTATTTATTTATTTTGTCAGAAAGACGTGTTTGGTTGGTCAGAAAAAAAAACAATAACATTCCCATTAATGGTTGGAATCCCATACCTGACTGTGTGTGCACATGATCGTCCTTTAACTAATAACCAACTGTTATCTACCTTTTCTCCATCTGCTTTTATCTCAATGATTAATATTTTAATCAGAGATTCGGTTACCTACCTCCCAAACATCTCACGTGTTCTTTCTTCTCTTTAAATAGATTCTTTAATTTCCATTTCACTCATTTTCTTTATTATTAATTTTTAACAAGCTTATCATGAGTTTTTTTTTGTAACACATATATTATAAATATATTTATCACTGTCAAAGTTCTCTTGATTATGATACCGAGACTTAGCTTGAAACTAAGACTCCCATGAATGTGAGGAATAACTCAAATTACCTATAAATCGAGTAGAAATATTACTATTTCAACATTGGACTACCGAAACGGGAGAAACAATCCATACGAAATAGAAAAATCACTAATAAGCCAAACACCGAGATTCAGCCTGAAACTAAATTTTTCAGAAACGGAAGAAACAATCCACACGAAATAGAAAAATTACCCACAAACTAAGTAAAAATATTGTAATTTAAACCTTGGACCAGGGAACAACCCATACGAATGAAAAAAATCACCTACAAGCTAGGACATTAAGGCTCAATTTAGAACTATGACTCTTAGAAACGGGATAAATAACCCACATGAAATGAAAAAATCGCCTACAAATCAGGTGAAAATATTGTAATTTAAACATTAAATTATCGAAAACAGGAGGAACAATCCAACAAAATAGAAAAATCACCCACAAACCAAATACTAAGGCTCAGATAGGAACTAAGACTTCCAAAAACGAGATAAACAACCCATACGAAAAGACAAAATTATCCACAAACCAAGTAGAAATATTGCAATTTAAACCTTGAACTATTGAAAACGGAAGGAATAACTCACATAAAATAAAAAAATCACCCACAAACTTATGTGAAAATGCTATAGTTTGAACCTTGAACTAAAGATCTAAGAGGAGTGTACTAAAAGGATGGATACCACTGCATCTTATCGTCAACTACAATGTTAACTCGTGAGTTGATGTAGCATCTTACAAATGTTTATAGTTTCTTGCAACGGATTTTTTTTTTTTTTTTTAATATCAAATATTAAATGTTAATTAAGAGCTTTTGACACAAGACAATAAATATTATTAACGTATCATAATATCAAATATTAAATATTATAGTTGAATTATTTCTTATCAATTTAACCTTTTGGATCAGATGATAACTAATAAACATGTTTATAAACTTTTGAATTGGAATCCAATATTAATAATTACTCTTATAATAATTATATAAACTTGCGTAGGAAGGAGCATGACCATTTTCCACATATTATGTATTTTGTTTGTTATTTTTGTCAAACCTAAGATTATTAAAAAAAAAAAGAAAAAAAATCATAATACATCTTTGGTTTAAGAATCTGGATCCACTTCCCTAACATACTCATCAATTTACAAATGCTCGCGCAAGCATAAGAAAATCTCAACTACTTCAATTTCACTCAATCATTAACAGTTTATATGTTGTTAATTACTCAGTTATCGAACTGTTAATATATAACTAATTGAGTTGGTGGCTATTGGTGGAGAAAGTTCCGTCATTCTTGTGTAAGCCATCATATGATACCAAACACGTGGTTCCTCATTCTGAAATGATCACAATTCACAAACACTTTGACGATCTCATTAAGGTTGTTACGTCTACCATTTTCTATATATGATGGCTCAAATTAGCTCTAACTGTATTACGGATTAGATATAATTATCCATCACTAACAATAATTAAATATTCTTTAATAACTATCATTTCAATTATTTCAAGAATATGAGTAAATTTACTCAATTAGTAAGGTAATCGAACCGAAATTGGGATATCGAGCATAAAATTTGTACAGTGTATAATTAATATAAATCTATAAAGTTAAATATTAAATATGTAAAAGTTGACGTGAAATGTGCTCTCGTAGATTTAATATTTATGTTTTTTGTGAAGACCATAACTTTTTATTTGAATATAGTATTGTAAAGGTTCTAGAAGAAGATGATAGACCATGTTCTCGATGACCCTGATTTATATATGTATATTTTTTCTAACTAATCAGGTAGTTGGGCACATTGCAATGCATATTGACTTTGTTTCATCAGTGACAGCTTCGGGGCTGAGAACATGGATTTACAAGTCAGATTTCCGAGATATATATTAATTTTGTTAGAATTTATAATATTTAGGTGGGTTACTTAAACGAGTAAAAATATGATTCAATACGTATCATCGTTTAATAAATAGAATACTTTAATAAAATTACGCCAACCCATCTTGTCTAATCTGTTTAATTAATTTATTTAATAGATGAATTAAATACTAATAAAATATGATCTAAGATATATATCTTTATACTTTTACAAGATAATAAACCATACAAATTGATACACATAATTAGTTATTCATATCATTCTCACAATTTAATAATGGTAAAAGTTTTTGAGAACACGATTCGTTTATTCAGTTATAAATTAAACATATTAACAATTGTAATTTTCCTGTTAAGGCCTTCCTTAATCATTAGTTATAACATAGACCACAGTTGGGTTGGAATCTAATGCCTTCACAGTTTACTCCACCCAAAGACTGAGAATGTTCAAAGAGTTAGGTTGATAACCAATTTCTGGCTGCTTTATTGATTTCACTTTATAAAGAGGCATACGTACCGTACGTGCCTAATATATCCAAAGTTTATGGCACCTACTCTCTAGTCTCTACATGCCTAAACTAGTTTCATTTTAAGATAGTATTATGCAAACATCAGCACTCAAAGCCAGAAATTAAATTTTATTTGTAATCCAAATGCCTATTCTTTTGGAACAATGAATATAAAAATTTACAAGAAAAGTTGTGTGGTTTTGGGATTCTATCTAAAATATTAAGGTGAATGTTAGGAAAGACTCTACACAAGAATTTAGATAAATATGAAAATTTCATTCAGCATAAAATTACATTAAATTCTTTGACAAGCCTTTAAAAATATTGTAACATTAAATATGTCAGCATTATAGATATGGGAAAATTCCTAAAAGCTATAGTTTGGCAATATCTCATTTTTGTCGTCTCTAGTTTGAAATTTATCTAAAATATTGTTTGATATTAATAAAAACACTAAAATATCCTGTAGAGGTATGTGAAATGATAATAATACCCCTGAGAAGGCACAGAGATGGATTGAAGATGGGGAGAGAGAGAGAGAAAAGAGGAGAAGAGAAAGAAAGAGGGAGAAGATGGTGCTGGTTTTTGCTGGATTGAAGATGAAGTGGCTGGTGGATTGGATCTCCATGTTTTGTTTATATTTTTTAATTTATAATTTTTTATTTTTAAATATTATTTTATATTTTTTATTTTACAATAAAAATATTTTAACCAAGAACAAAAACATCTTTTTATAGTCTGCACTTATCGGACTTTACTTTTGTGTAAACTTGGTAACAGGAGGAGAAGATTTTGGATAAAAATAAAATTAGAATGGAAAAAATTATATTTAATTTGTCTAAACTACTGGCGATTTTTAGGATCATCCCTTATAAACATAGGTGGTCAATATGTATGTATCCTTAGAGTCCACAGCAAACTCTAAGTATATTTAAATAGAAAGAACAGAATTTTTTTTTCCTTTCTCATAAAGAATCAAATTTTTATACATGGCGTTTGGATTCTTGAGAGATTTTTTTTTTTTTAACAATATAAGATTTTTAGTATTATCCCAACTATTTGTATGAAAAGTCCCTTTACGTGTGTTCTTAATATTTAAAAGTAGATTTATTTCTCTTAAAAAAAATAAAAATATATAAAACAATTTTTTTTTCGAGTTGTTTTTAAAAACTTAAAATTTATTGATTTTTTTTAACAATACAAATACACATTACAACTCTCAAGACTTCATGATTTAGACTCCTAAGATATGATTCAGACTACTATTACTATTACTCTCTAATAAGTGAGAGAGAGCTACCACAATATAGTAAGAAAACTACCAATAAATTAGAATTGAATTTTCAATAGAAAACATTGATCTGATCGAGGCATCGTATTGATATTTGGTCACAGAACACAAGGTCCAGCCAATTTCATAACATAATCACCGACATACATTATCTTATAATAATTTTAAATATCTCATCCAGCATTATTTGTTCAGATGAGTCTCAATTTTGTTGGTCTCCTCCAATTTTATTATTATTCTTCCTTTAAAAAAATATTATCACTAATGTACTTACCGTTTTAATATTTTTGTATCGAATCGAATCATGGTTAGGAAAATACCCGGTCGTGAACAAAAACTCACTTCACAAGATTTGTTTTTTTTTTCAATTCCAAAATTGTAAAAGGTTATTTTAATAAAAAAATCTATAAAGGTCTTAAAGAGAAACAAAGAACTTGAAAAGGACAAGAAAATGAGTCTTAAAGCTGTTATCTTCGAAGTTTTTTTTTTATATTATCATAATTAATTTTTTTATTTACTTATGAGAAATTTAAGTTTAGAAACCTATCTTTGTTAAAAGGTGTTATAACAAATTATATCTGTGACCACTATAATAACAAAAGTTAAAACAATTGTCTGAAATTGACATATTATTACCGTGGTTTAGAATTGAATTGGTTTTGCAATAACTAAAAAACACTCTAACCATCCACTAATAAATCTTGACAACCCTCCTGGATGAGTGTTTAATTTCCAAGTGTAGAATAATTTTTCAATTTCGATCAAATCGCACAAAAGTTGTAGATTTATATATATAATGAAATTTTTGAAAAATTATTAAAGTTTTAAACAGAAAAAATAAATGAAAAAAATATATATATACATTTAGCGGTTCGCAAATTGTAATAATGTATTTTTCTACAAGTCTCATCTCATGATACAACACAATACATTGTACATCATGTCATGTAGTTGTAATTAACAAAATCTTTACTACATTTGACAGGTAAAAACTTACCAAATAACTATTTAATTCCAATATTTAAAAATAAAAAAAAAACTATTTAATTTCAATTTCAAATCTAATTAAAAATAATAAACAATAAACAATAAACAAAAACTATGAATCCAGAGCACTGCAATATCGTCTGTCTAACCCATATGAATTTTTAGCGCTACAGTTTCTACATACTTCGCCTCTCTGAAACCCCAATTGCCAACACAAACACACCGCCTCCGTCGCCGCAAATGTCCGGTACGGTGCTACTTGCTGCTGCGGTCGAGACTCGGCGGCGTTGGACGACAAAGACGAAGAAGACATTACCCGGCTCGAATTGACTCCCAGACCAATTGACAGGTCCAAATTCAGATGGGGTTTTTCTCTTACTTGTAGCAGTTGTTGTTGTCGTGCTGGTGGTGGTGGTGGTGGTGGTTGTTCTTCGTCGGTGATGGTGCCACTGCTGCTGCAGTTGTTTTCGTCTGTGGATTCCGTCGTGATCTTGGAGTGAAGGAAAGTGTCGTTGTATTTGAAACTGAAAGTTTTGAAGTCCAAATGGGTGGTGGTGGCGGTGGTGGTGGTGGTGGTGGGTGGTTCGTTGAGTGGGCGGTGAGTTTGTGGGTCGAGACCTCGGCTTATTAGTTTTCGCTTGATGTGAGTGTTCCAGTAGTTTTTTATTTCGTTATCTGTTCTTCCAGGTAATCTTCCAGCGATCAAGGACCATCTGCAATAAAAAAGTTTTACCCAGTTGAAGAAAGTGTTCGATCAAAGTCCCCAGAGAAGGTAAAGAGAATCATGAAGAGAGATAGATAGAGAGAGAGAGAGAGAGAGGGCTCACTTGTTTCCAAGCAAAGCATGAAGTTTGATGATGAGTTCATCTTCTTCTTCAGTGAAGTTTCCTCTCTTGAGATCGGGACGGAGGTAGTTTATCCACCTCAATCTACAACTCTTACCGCATCTGAGCAATCCTGTATACGCATACATACAAATATAAATATGTATTAAATTCAGGAAAGTTAAACGGAATCCAAAATAATAATAGTAAATTTGTATCTGTATATTTGCGTACCTGCAGCTTTAGGGAGGGAGCGCCAGCATCCTTCGCCATGAAGGCGAATATAGTCGATGAGACGTTGGTCTTCCTCTTTGGTCCATGCTCCTTTGTTGGTGTGAGCCTTTTCACAACACGGTGAGCGCCCCATGGTTTTGTTTTGTTTTCTTAGTTTGTTGCGTCTCTGAATTCAAAACCAAATACCCAGATGGGAGAAGAAAAAGAAAAACAAAGAAGAATACTACTAGGTGGCTGGATAACTTCGTGTCTGAAATTGTCTATATATAGAGAGAGAGAGGGAGATAGAAGGGGAGAGAGGTGAGTTTGTCTGTTTAAGAAAACAGATAAGTGGGTAATAAATAGAAACAGGAGTTTTGGTTGAAAAGAGTGGGAAGAGAGAAAGGAGGAGCCAATAGACTCGATCGTTTTTAGAGGATTTTGACCAAGTTGGTGAGAATAAGAAGAAAGATGATGAGATGTAAAGTGGCGTTAGACGTTCACAACAAGACAAGGTGGTGGTTTCACAGATGGGGCTGGATTTGGTAGGTAGCTCTACTTTTGCGTCAGATTTGGTCTTTTTATTTTTTTTTTCCCTTGTTTTTTTTTTGCATGGACTTCAAAATTTGAAATCAAATTTGATCATATTAAAATGCACAATCAAAACAACATATTTGGTGCCACAAAACATATCTCAATTTTTTCCTTTGTTTAAAAAAAGTGACAAGTGGGACTATCACGGAAGTATCACTAGTCACTTTATTACATATGATCTATCTACATGATAAATACATATAGATCATCATATTATGTATATTTTTTCATTCGAAACATCGTTATATGATCTATATGATAAAATATAAGTAATCATCATTCGGGGATGTTATACGTTGACATGATATGACGATGTAACACATGTAGTTGATTGATTTATGTTGGACTTTAATGGGTCTAGGTTTTCAACGTCTCAAATCCTAGTACATTAAACCTATTAAGTAAATGGGTAATTGAAATTGCAATAGTAAATGGGTCAGTTTCCACCAGTCTTATGTTGCCTTGCTGGCAATTTACTGGATTGGTTTGTAGGCCTTTCCAAGATGGGCTTTTTTATTATTCTTCGTGGTGGGTAACGCTAGTTTTTTGGGCTTCTATTGTTGGCCCAAGTTCTCCATAGAGGGGGTTGGAATTGATGATGAAGCAGTTCAATACTCTGCTGTCATACGGTGCAAGATATCGAGAAAAAAGGTGTACGACCGCTTGTATTATAGTTGGAGTAAATGAAGTAATCGTAATACTTTTCCATCCAAAAAATAATAATAATAATAATAATTCAAAATTACATCCAAATGTCATGATATGTAATTTATCTTATTGTATAAATTATGATGATAAAGTATGTAGAGGGTCAATCTATAATTGTTAACGTAACATAGATTTCATCGGTCAACTTTGTAGAAATCTAGCAATCTGCACAAGTCAAACAAACAAAGAGCGTGTAATTTTGCCACTAGAGTGGTATTAGCTGAAGACATTCCAACACTTAAGTTAGTTATGAAAATGAAAAAGGTGAGGAAAGAAAAGAGTAAACAAAGCAATAGTAACATTGTTGTTCAACACAAGATGAGATACACTTTAATTGAGATTGCTAGAATTAATTATTCGTGAAAGAGCTGTGGAATGTGAGGGTAGTCCTCCTTCAAGGAAAAGGGCTAGTGTCCTACTTCATGGAACATAGAAGTGATAGCGTCTTGAAGATGCTGATATGTAATAGTATGGGTGCTTGAAAGTATAGGAACTTGGAGTGAATTTGATAGGGTAACAATGCAAGAGAGAAAAGTGAGTTGTTGGTGAATTATGGAGCAATGGGGATCAACGGAGCCGTTCCCTTGATCCACTCCCCACCGTTAGTCTTGAACCACACTAGCCTTAATGAAGATCCTCAGGTCGGGTGATATAAGTCAGCTAGTCAACGTGCCATTTATGAGACGATGCGCGTTATAGCAGACCCTGACACTTGAGCTCGACTAACTTGGGTTGAATCGTCATCTGGGTTTTAAACCTTCCTTGGACTCAATTGAAACTTAGGACCACCAACTATGCCATTATCGTGGGTTTCATTCCTTTCAATTGAAATTTTATCATTACAAAATAATGATAGATTATTTCACATCATTTGGATTATATGACATTATTATTTGATTTATTATACATATCATAAGTATATTACTTACCATATAACTCATCGGACACTCTTGTTCAGAGTCTTTAGGATGTGGTCCGAAACCGAAACTTTCAAAAACGAGAGAAAAAACCGACATCGCATGAGAAACTTGCCCTTAACTCAAAGACTTCGGATACAGATCGAACCATTGACGTTTAGCTCAAATGGACAAAGCTCTCATAGGTTAAGTGCCACTGGCACCAACAGCAATCTACGAAGACATTATTGTTATCATCAAATATAATCCAACTCTATGGTTCCAACTAATAACGTTATTGTTATCATCAGACATAATTTAACTCTATAGTTCCAAATTTCCTCGAGAAAAGCAGGAATAATACACTACGGTACAAGGAGTAAACGTGCAAATCACTTATATTGTACCATGCCCATGTAGCAGTCTCCCATAAGATTAACATTCATGTCGTCAATATGATTTGAATGGATTTGATATATTGAAGCAATTTTAACTTGCCTTGCGTGGCACCTATGATTCAGCAATCCAATTGATAATTTCAACCAGTCCACAGGAAAGATGAATAAACATTTGCCCCTTTATTTGCACAAAATTCAACTCACAGTACAGGCAAAAATGGGACAAGCAAATGGATAGAAATCATACAGTTAAAATTGAAAAGTGACCAAGAACAAGATGATTAATAATGAATACAAATAATGGTGTTAATTGTTATTGTATAATATACAAAGAATAGAAAGCAGCAAAACTACCGATCATAGAGGGGTTAATCAATTTTAAAACTCTGTTCTCTCAACTATAATGAACGAATTGAATTCAGATTATAATGAATGATGCATCATAAGTTACAGGTAAAAGAAAATTTACGTGACCCTAGTGACAGTTCTATATGTTCAAAATTTTGTGTTTATTTTTGTTACTGTGTTCTGTTGGATGCTTCGAGTTGTTTACACATGCAATCAGGCATAGGAAATGTGTAGAGGGACGCGCTGGGTTTCCTTAATTCGCTTCCCTTAGCGTCACTGTGGCGAAGCATGTCTCGCATCTGTCGCTTGAATTCATCCCATCTGCCAAACATAGATGACAAATACGTTAGAACCAAAGATTATTGGTGGAAATTGATTTGAAAGAGTCGGCAATCAATTCCAGCATCGTGCACCAGTCAAGCAAAAATCTAAGAGAGGAAAGAGTTGTGAACTGCAGCGCGTACCCGATGTTGGGGCTATCAAATAACAGTGCTAATTTTCTCTTATCAGGTTTAATTGTCTTTGCATGTCCTCCATATAAATAACGTCGGTGACCCATCAAGAAGTGAGGAAAGTTTCCTCCTTGAGTTGTGACAAATACTTCACTGTGAAGGCAAACCGTATAGTCAAGAGCAGCCAGTCTAGACGAGTGGCCCTACATCGAAAAGTTTGGTTATTACAAAGATAGACTTCTGGTTGGCAATTTTCTTCTCCTTGTATGCTAATTTTTGGTTAAAGCATTTACAAATTAATTTGAAGAACACAAACATAAGTACGTAATCAATATGATTATCATATTCATACCTTGAATGTAGCAAGTTCTTCTGGAGTAGCTATAGTATCCTTTGTTTCTAAGCGTGGAAACATCTGTTTTAGAGGAGCCATATACTTATCAGCTTTATAAATTTTTCCAGCTGCAACATATACTGAAGTGGTGTTATCGAAACCCATGCCCCTAAGCATCATTCCCACCTGCAAATCCCATAACTTGATTCATAAACAACTGATTACAGGAAAACAGAAAACCAAGAATCGAAGTATACATACAATAAGATTATAACCACCACAAATTCAACACAACTTATGGTCGGTAGCCCTTGACAATAAATAAATAAAGAAGTGACTAGAAATCGTAGTTTATCGAAACAGTATCTTAATTTGAAAATATAAAAGCCTGACTTCAAAATAGCGTTTATGGTTGAATACCTCTAGTGGAGTTAAAGGGCATTTTCCATCCATACGATTTGCACCTGGCCGAATTACTCTTCCCCTTTTCCTAAATTTTCCTCTCCAACTTCTTTCTCGAGCAATATCCATTTCACGTTTCTCTTCCTCCCCACCATCATATTCACAGCATGAAAATGCAACCATGTCCTTTAAAAAAGAGATACCTAACACTTAGAGACAATTAGAGATAATGGCTCCAAAAAGAGAAACCATGCAAGTAAAGAAACTAGTACCGTCTCAAAGCGAAGATGCACTGAAACATATTTCCCCCCACTTTGAGCGCTATTCTTAACCATCCGTTCAACCATTTTCTCTGCAAGAGTTCTTATAGGGTCAGAAAACCTCATTGTTTCAAAATTGGTGAAGCATCTAAGTCCTTGAATATATGAAGGAACTCCCTGAGCTAGTCTGTTGGAAAAAGGCGCAATGCGTACAGCCCTGTATCATGAGAAAAAATATATAATATAGGTCTCAATTAACTATGCCACAAGACTGTGACTTAAGGTTTAATTCCACATATATAATTTGAAAGAGTAGCATGAATTGCATGAACTGAAATATTCTTAGCATTTATTTGTTTGCATACAAAAGATAACATTTAATATCATTTATGTATTCAACACGTGTGTGTGTTGCCTGTGCTTGCCTGAAGACACACATATACACATGTATGCCTGTGCATACAGAATCATCCAATTGAATGCATTCTGCTCATGCGCACATTAAAGAATCATTGTAAAATTGTCAATATATACAAGAATTCTCAAGCTATTGTAGGATACCTATGACATGACTAAGCTTACCTTGATGTGCTAATTCACATTACCTATGATAAAGCTAACAAAGTTAAAGCATGATCATATCATAGTCTCTTTTTCTTTTTTCATAAAAATTCAAAAGTATTAACAATCCAATATTTTAGTTCCAATTTAGAAATGATGCAGCCTGCATGGATTTAATACAAAGAAGATTTTGATCTTAAAACTTATTTAAGGCATCTTGAAAGAAAATTCTTTCAACATTTCGCTGGTAATTGGAGATTATCAAATAAATCAATGAAGCTGATAGTGCAAACCTCATCTGCACTAGCTTTGGCAGGACTTTTTGGAGATAATAGGCAGGGCTAGACCAAGCTTTAACCCTCAAATTCACAATACTGCTTATATTGTTATCAAATTGTTCAAGTATATCCACTGGGAGCTCTTTGACAACATTCACGTTATTTCGTAGCACATGTATGAAAAAATCTTCATCAAATATGTCCCCGAATTTGCTGCAAGAGATTGAATTAGGAAAAAGGAAAACATGAGTGATTTCAAATATCTTGCAATGGAAACAAGAAAGAGAGAACACATTGATGTTGATGTAACATGACTTCTAATGGACTTAATTTAAATAACAATGCAGATCCATCATATATTGCTTAACATTAGCGAGAGCTGAACATCATTTTGGCCTTGATTTTGTTGTACTTTAACTATTCCATATGGTATCATAAAATCATTGTTTTCGGAAGAATAAATAATCAATCTAGACATTAAGGTTTAGTAGGGACTATCAGCTGCCTAAAACTTCACTCATCAACTGGCTCCATTAAGTGAGAGTACAAAACTGAATCATAGCAAGACATACAAAATGAAGATGAATAAACTTTTTTGAAAATAAAAAAGGTTAAACACATGAAGCCATTCATCAATTCATTTTTTTTCTTATTAAAAAAAATTGCAATAAATATAAACCAGATCCCTCCCCACCCTTGTTACAAGAAATAATTCATGCTCATTCCCCAATTTATCCAAAAGATCAACAAAGATCTAACATATTTTCACATGCAAGAGTAAGCAATTATGGACCCACTTCACTTTTATAATTTAAAAAAAAAAAAAATTGGAATTCATTTTATAGCGATCTGCCAATAACCAATGGAACTGAGAAGCCAGAACAAATCAGGTTAATTCTATTTTCTCCTATTTGCTGCTCACTTTTTGTTTCAATGACTGGAACCTGATCACAGATTGCACGACGTATGACTTCAGTTTTTCTTAAAAGCTGAACCATTTGGGCACTTAAAAGGTATTACAATCACAAATTTTTCTATCTATAATCTTCTCCTATTTTCAAAGCAGACTGACATACTAAAGAAACCTGCATTTTATTTCTGACACAATGATTATCTAAAGCATTGTACGAAAATACGGTACGGTACGGGCATATAGAGGCAAAAACGCACAAATACGCCCGAATCTGACACAGATGATGACAAAATCCGTATACGGCGTATTGTGCGGCCATATACGGGCGTACTGACCCGATACGGCCGTATATGGACATATACGGTCGGGTCGGGTCGGGTAAAAAATTAAAAAAAAAAAGAGTTGGGTATAAAACGAAAATAAAAAACCTAAAATCACTCAGATCTGTCGCCCGACCCCCCTCTCACACGACCCAGCATCACCCTCTCCTCACCGGCGATCTCCTCTTTTCCGACCATTTCTCTCTCATTTCCACTGAAAATCGCAGCAGCTCTCTCATAGTCTCATTCCGGCGACCGACTCCCCTCTGACGCGACCCAGCTTCGCCTTTTCCTCACCGGCGATCTTCTCCTCTTTTCCGAGTTCCGACCCAGCTTCGCAGCAGCTCTCTCATTTCCGGCGACGCAAGTCAGACAGCAGCAACTTCCTCTCTCTAGAACGGTGCGTGGTGACTCCATCTGGTTCTTTTCCATTTTTGTTTCCATTTTTGTTTCTGTTTCAAGCATTCTGGTTCTGATTTTGTTTCAAGCTTTGTGTTTCTGATTTTGTTTCAACCATTCTGGTGCTGATTTAGTTTCAAGCTTTTTGTTTTTGATTTTGTTTCAAGTTCAACCATTCTGTTTGTGATGTTGTACAACGGCAATAGCTATCTATATCTGTTTCTGTCCACTATTTTTGTGCTTCGGTTTGTGTTTAAACACATACAGCATTAGCTATGTGTTTATGTTTAATTATTTATTAATTATTATTATTATTATTTTTTATGTAAACAGGCAGTAGTTGTGTTGTGAACTTGTGAATTGTGATTTAGTGATTGTGATGGCTAGTAAAAAAGATCCGGCGTGGAAATATGGGGTTGAGATGGAAACTGATGGGAAAAAATTTATTCGGTGTATTTTTTGTCAAAAAGTAATGAGCGGGGAGTGTTTAGGATGAAACAACACCTTGCGGGTATCCAAGGGAATGTTTCCGCGTGTCCTACTGCTCCACCGGAAGTTCAGGACGATATAAAAAGATATATGGAGAATATGGACAGGGCAAAAAGAATAAATCAATTAGTGAGGGAGTAAAGAATCGATAGATGTACAACATTGAATAGTAGATCCAAGGAAGGGTCGGGTAGTGGTAGTGGTAGTGTGACTCAGACTCAGACGCAGACTCAGACTCCGACTCCGACTACAAGGGGGATTAGAGGACTTATGGATAGGTTTCTCAGAGGGGTGGAAGATGATGTTTTACAAGTAGAGGAATTAGGAGGAACTAGAACGACAGGGTTTAATAAGGAGCTACGTGACCGAACATGTGAGGAGATAGGTCGATTCTTCTTTGAAAATGGTCTCGCATTTAATATTGCAGATAGTCCATCTTTTGTGAATATGATTCGCGCAGTTGGACGATATGGGACAGGTTTGAGACCACCAAGTAGCTATGAGTTGAGGACTAGTATATTAAAGAAGGAGGAAGAAAGCACGAAAGCTATTGTAGCTGACGTGATGAAGACGTGGAAGCAAACAGGAGTATCCATATTGTCAGACGGGTGGAAAGATATAAGGGGTAGACAATTGATCAACTTCCTTGTAAATAATCCATATGGTACAGTTTTTCTTCGATCAATTGATGCAAGTGATTTTGTGAAAGATGCGACATTGTTGTTCAAGCTACTTAATGATGTGGTTGAAGAGGTTGGAGAGGATATTGTTGTTCAGGTGGTGATCGATAATGCCTCAAACTACAAGAAAGCTGGGGAAATGTTGATGCAAAGGAGGAAACAGTTGTGGTGGACGCCATGTGCCGCTCATTGCATAGATTTGATACTTGAGAAACTTGGAGAACTACCCCAACACAAAAATGCATTGAGAAAAGCAAAGAAGGTATTACTATAGGCTTATAGTATTTTTGGCTATATTCTTTTTTTAACCTATATTCTTTTTTTAACCTTACTTTAAGTCATTTATTAATTAAAAAATTTATGTTCTATATTAGGTGAGTAATTTCATTTACAATCACGGATGGGTGTTGGCATTATTCAAAAAGTTTGCAAATAAAGAATTGCTCCGACCCGCTCCTACAAGGTTTGCTACTGCGTACTTGACATTGCATCGTATGTTTGAATTGAAGCAACCTTTGGAGCAAATGTTTACTTCATCGGAGTGGGGTGGATGTACATATGCAAAGAAGCCGGAAGGGAGGGAAGTCAAGAGAATCATATTGAGGGATCCGAGTTTCTGACCCAGCATGTCTTATGCATTGAAAACAACTACACCCCTTGTTCGTGTGTTGAGATTGGCGAATTCAGAAAAGGTACCTGGAATGGGATTTATTTATGGAGCAATGGACTTGGCTAAGGAAGAGATAGCTAAAAACTTGGAGGATGAAATTGGAGCTTATCATGAGATTTGGAAGATAATTGATGAGAAATGGGAATTTCAGATGCATCGTAATTTGCACGCAGCTGCTTATTTTCTGAATCCTCAATTTCAATATTCAGAAAATAAGTCCATTCATCCAGAGATTAAGTTTGGGTTGATAATGTGTATGGAGAAGCTTATTCCAGATTATAAAGAGCGAGAAAAGGTGGATTTACAGCTCGATGAGTTCAGAAAAAGAGAAGGAATGTTTGCCCTTGAGTTGGCAAGAACATCTGCCACCAAACGTAGTCCTGGTATGTGAAGTTTCCTTTTAAGTGTTCTTTAATTATTTGTGTTTTCTTACTAAAGGGATTGTTATTGGCGTTGTAGTTGATTGGTGGATTCAATGGGGAGATCAAACTCCAGAGCTAACATCTTTTGCGGTGAAAATTTTAAGCCTTACTTGCTCATCCTCCGCTTGTGAGCGGAATTGGAGTTCATTTAATATGGTATGAGTCTATATTGAAACTTAGAATATATAAATACTTATTATAAAATTATTTATTTGTTCATACTAATTTTTTCATTATTAATAATTGTAGATTCATACTAAAAAAAGAAATCGGTTGGCTACGAAGAAATTGAACTCATTGGTGTACATAATGTACAATAGAAAGTTGCATCAGAAATTCCTAAGGCACCGGAGTTCAACTAATGATGATGACCTACTTGTTTCCACTGACTTACCATCCGATGATAAATGGGTGATGGGAGAAGATGATATTGGGCAAATGTCCACACATCATGCACTAAGCAAGGGAGAAGATGACATGAATGAACCGAGTGGAAGTACACAAGTAACACAACAAAGACAAAAGAGGAGGAGAGATGCACGTAAGTTTATCAATAATTCAATTAACAAACTTGAATATACGATGAAGTTTTTAATTATATTGCTTTAAATTATTTTGGTATAGGGAAAGGAAAGCGTATTTCATCACTGGAAGATGAATCGGATAGGGATGACATCTGTGGTCAGGAGGAGGAGGATGATGATATGAGAGATGACACATTCCATTTCGATCCTAATTTCCGACCATTTGCCACAGGCGACCCTTTTTATGATACTGACTAGATCATATTT
This sequence comes from Dimocarpus longan, assembly GCA_022984855.1. Classification (NCBI taxonomy): domain Eukaryota; kingdom Viridiplantae; phylum Streptophyta; class Magnoliopsida; order Sapindales; family Sapindaceae; genus Dimocarpus; species Dimocarpus longan. The sequence goes on along the minus strand of CM041018.1, from coordinate 26,162,987 downwards.
CTTTTAATGACTTTTGTATTATTTCTAGTTTGGTACTTTGGTAATTTGGTTATGTTACTTTTGGACAACTAATTTTAAATATATTGTTGTTCTAGAAATTTATGATATTTTATATTTTTTATATATTTTTTCCTTTTTTAAACCATTTTTGGTTCGTACGCCCGTACCAACCGTACCAAGCGTACCGTATCAGACCATATCGGGATGCCCGTACCGTACCGTATAACATATTTTCGAACATTGATCTAAAGGACTGCAAGTGCTAGTGGACGTTAGCCGGCTAGAAAAATTCTGTTTCCTGGGACTACAATGGTTATGCCATTGTTCTTCCTAAACCAGACCAGATTTGCTATGTCAACTTTAAGTGCATTAATCAACATAACCCCTGAATCCATAAAAATGAACAGTAAATACTGCAGCTGGGCAGCAATATGTTCATGGATATACAAGGACAACATTTATCACAACATTATTATAGTAAAAACAAGAATAGCAGCAGGACCAGTAGCAACTGAAAAAGCAACTACAATAATCACCTGGAATCTCGCCAAACACTATTCAAATGAAACATTGGAATGACGAGAGTTGCATTAAGTAGTCCTGCAACTGCCACTGCATCACAAATCTATATTCAAATAACAAACAAAAGAAAGTTAAATAAAAAAAGATATGACTTAAAAAAGGTACAGTTACTCTTAGAGGCATAACTGACAACTCTATAAAGGCATAGTCGCCTACTATGTCAGTGGCATTTGCATTCTACATCTCACATATTCATGCATACATCACATGCACAACCATTTGCAATTAATATTATTTTATTCTATTTACCCAACATAATAAGGAAAAAATGAACAGAAAAAGGAGTGGCAGCATAGTGTAGAAATGTATTTGTACGGACTCCTGCTTTTTACTATCAACAAAAGATCAACAATGAGTTATCAAGTCAAGTGATAAAGGTGCAAAGCATATACTCAAATATGCTTTAGAAAATGATATCGAATTTTCCAATGACACTACAGTCAGGACTCAGTCACAAGTCTAGACACAAACTGTTAAAACGTTGTAAGTGGATATTTTATCATAGATATGTTTAGACATCTTTATTGGAATCAAAAGCACTATCCTTGTTTTAAACATACTGGTAATGGTGAATGTTAATTAAATAAAGCACCTGCCTAGTAGAAAACGGACCCTCAAAAGCATAGTAGTGGGAAAGAAAGCAATAAATACATTGTGTGATGTCAACAAAGGGAAAATGATTAAAAGACTAACAGAATGGAAGAGCACACGTTAGGAATGATGGTGATAGCATGCTGATGTGGACAGGAATGCCCACCTCGTGGCACATTCCAGAGAATCACAATCTGGTATAGCTCCCACCAAAGAGAGATTTTCCAATAAAACATTGTAACAGTAATGGTGAGCGTGTAGTTAAGAAAAAATAGTGTACTTATACTTTTTAGTTGATAGCTTGGATGTCCTCCTTTCATCAATCTTTCCTCAGTAAATGTGTACTCATGAGTGAATATTATTCTTCTTTTTTCTTCTTGTAGTTAGCACACTCCTTCAGTTAATAAGGAGCTATCACCAAGGTTCAATCCCACCTTCAGTATTCAGACCGCCAACCAATGGCCACGTGTCCTCATTACACTATTAGACCTCATCCTCCCCAAGAAATATTTCTAGGTGCACCAACTAATTAGAGGATGATCTTTATCATTTGTGGTACGGGGGAGCCATACCAGACCGTGATTCCTTAGACCACGCAACAACGTGCTATACATACAAGCATCTTGCACTTCACTTCTAAATGCTAGAAGCAAGAGAACATTTTTGTTCTACGAACTAAAACATACCGATAAGCGCTGCTGGTTCAACCCTCCATTAGCTTCAATTATAAGAAACCCATTAGACTTTGGCAATTCTGAAAACAATCAATGTATAGAAACACAAGTTAGCTTCTCAAACTATTGAGCACGATAAATTTGAAGATACATCATTGATATCGCCATTTAGAAGATATAAAACATTAAAAACATATAAATTGGAATTTATAAACATGTTGAGGCAAGATTACAAAGTTTAAAATTCCTGCATATTAAGAATATATTGATAAGTTAGAGAATTATACACTGAATTATTAGGTCTTTAACTGATTTGGGTTAACAGATATGTAAAATTTCCAACTCTTGTGGTTGAAGGAATCATAATCTTATCAGGATAAGAATCAATTCTAAAAAGCGCCTATATAATTCAAGAATTGGATATTGAGGAGTCATTCAGTTCACTATTAAAGGCACAGATGCCTAGTAGTTCATCTTTTATAATCTTCTCTAATTGCAGATTTTGTTCTCCTTTTCGTTTTTCTTACTTGATCTCTTCCTCACAGTTTATTGTTTATGTCTTCATAGTAACTCACCACTATACAATTCTTCAATTTTCATTATTAACCAATTTTCTTTCAAATCCAACTGAAACCTCAAATGCTGCATCCCGTTTTCTACACATCTAAATTCCAAAATCACCAATTTGCATCCATCCTACATCACAGCATCACAATCTTTAACAAAATGTTTTCAATAATAATATATACCTACATAGACCTAAGCACTAGTATTATAACAAAGCTCACCGCGTAGCATGGCGCTTATCAGACAGATGAACCAGTGATAACTCACAACATAACAAATGAGAATTATCTTATATATCCACCAATTGAACTAATTACTACCATATAACTTTAATTCTTGCCCACAGAATTCAAACCTGCTTTAGATATACTCCTATTCGCGCAGGGCTTCCAACCTTGATGAACTTTTGAGTTCCATGCCGTCATCAACTGCATGTTTTCCATTTGAGTAATTTGTCAGTCAATTGTAGTTCACATCAGCTGTACACATTAGAAAGAAATTTGAGAAACTATATTATAATGCATACTAGAAACTAGAAAGGCAGCTTGTTCCTGAAGATTGCCAGAATATCAAAATCAAGACACATAAATAACACACTAAAACACTATACATCAAACACGATTTGTCTACTCTGCCATACATGCTTTTACATCTTTCCATAAAATCTATTTGTTCATCAACATGTTTTTACAACTAGTAACCTGCTAAAAATCCCTATTTGCATACTCTACCTCACCACGTACCTCTAGCAAAAGTTCAACCACAAGGATAATTATATCTATTAGATTGGTTGTAAGGTTGGTTGTAAGGGTGGTTATTGAAGTCAATCCAATGGTTGTTATTGATGGGTAAGGTAACTAACCAGTAAGGTAGTCAAATCCTACTAATAATACGATCAGTGGACCGAATTCATGGTCACATATAGAGGCATCTAAACTCAAACAGCAGTTAAAAACAACCAAGACAATCCAAAATATAGCATGAACCATGGTCATTGAAAAAGTCTTCAGCTAATGTCCAAACAAAACCAACACAAACCACACAAAATAGAATAATCTAATGACTTTCCAAGTACATCACATTCAAACACAAAATAAGTACAAGATGCCCATATCCAAACAAGAGAGTACCGCATTGTCCGTGGCATTATTGTCTTCAGCCTCCATGAAAGGCCATAGCTTCTCAAAAAGCTGAGGACTTCTATAGAGAGAGCCAGGCGGGGCACGCTTGTGCACAACAACAACACTCTTCAAATCCACGACATCGAATCCCAAGGACCTCATATACAACAACATTCCAGATATATACAACAAAGGAGCCAACAACAACACTCCCTTTCGCTTGAACACCACAGAAATCACAACAAACACCAACCTTTCCACCAGATTCTGCTTCCCCCACCGCCCACCACCGCCGACACCAAACCCCCCACCAGTATTTTTATTGCGGCCGTGGCGGAACCGCGGCGAGGACGGCGGAGAAGAAGAAGCCCCCGCCGTGGAAGCAGCGACGGAGCGGACAGTGCCCAGACGACTGAGCCCGTGCATTGTATTCAAAAAATGAGGACACCGAACAAAGAGTTAAAGATCTAAAAACAACAAAATTGTAGACAATCAAGTAAAGATACAATTTTTATGATATGGGCACACTGTAATTTGCATCAAAACAACAAAATTGTAGAAAAATCATGCAAAGATACAATTTTTATGGCATGGGCACATTGTAATTTGCAGCAAATCAACTTCTTTAACAAAGTTCAATCAAAAAGTGAATGTTAAAGAGAATTCTGCAACTGGCTTTTTTTTTTTTTTTTTTGGTTTTTGGTTCAAAGTGCAGTAAAAAGTAGAAGTAGTAGAGCAGAGAGCAAAGAGAGACAGTTAATGAAGAGAGAGAGAGCGGGGTCACGTGACAGGGATGAGGTGGGTGGTTTTCTAGAGAGAGAGAGAGAGAGGGTGTCTGCGCGCGTCTCCTTCAGTCACGGAGTGCAGTGTCTTCGTTTGCGTGAGTGAGTAGATGAATTTAAAGAGACTTGAAAATTCAGAGAAGAAAAAATGTTTTTTTTTAAAAGAAATGATTTTTGATGGACGGGATGATGAGGTAGCGAAGAGAGAATGGAAGTGAAAGAAGCAGGTCTGATAGAGGGACACCTGGACATTTAACCGACAAACATCACTAGTAAATACCCCATCAGAACCGGACCAGAACAGACCAGACCAGACCAGACCACTGTCCACTTACTAAGTAGTGGAAAGTAACTGGTAAGAACACGGACACGGCAAAAAAATATATTAAAAAAAAAAAAAAAAGTGAACATTTTTTTTAAGAGAAAAAAATGGACATTTTGTTTCAATTAAAGTCATTTTCTTTTTAATTTGAAATTCTACTGCTTTTCATGAGCCGGCTTTTTCGCTGATTCCACGCTATTGCATATGTTTTTGTGCTGGATATCTTTTACATATGGGAAATTTTGAAACATCCCTATAGTTTTAAGAAATACTTTATTTTTCATTGTTTTTAAGTGAGATACCAAATACAATTCCTTAAATGGTAAAACTACATTTATCAATACAATATTAATTTTTACATTATCTTATGATTTATTTAGTATTATAACTCACATTTCATATCATTTAAGTGTAAGATTGAGCAACATATTTAAAAAGACTATGAGAGTTATCATACACAGATAATATGACATACAAGAGTTACTAATATCATATTAATTATCATTATCTTATGATTTGTTTAGTGTTGACAACTCATATTATATTGAATAATACTAGACTTATCAAGTATTTCATTCAACTTCAAACTTAAATAATGTGACATATGAGTTGTCAAAATTCTATTAATTATTACATCATTTCATGATCTATAAATTTTTGACAACTCATATATTACATCATTTAAGTAAAATATTTAAAAAGCCTAAATTACTCAATCTCATATCATCTAGGCATGAGATTGAGCAATATATTTGGAAAGACAAAGTATTATTCAAGACTAATGTTACTTATGGAACAAACAAAACTTGTAATGAAAGTGGGATTCCACGTTGTTTACTAGGCCTCGGGCCATATATTTCTTCGTTTTTTTAATAAATCTTAAGTTATTTTCTCAAGTCACCAAAACCTTAATTATTTTATTTAGACAAATTTAATTAATTTTAAAATAATTATATTTTGGTAAAATACATTATATATAATTTTGAATTTTATTAGTAAATTATTTATATTTTATCGATATATAATTTAAAATTATTTATATTCCATCAATTTATGATTTAAAATAATTTTAATTTTAATTTTAATTTATTAAAAATATTTTTATCTAATTCAATTATATACCAAATAAAAGATTGTATAGTTTTCAATATAATCTAACCCAATTTAATCCAATACAATATACCAAATTTTAATATGGTGGTTATTAGTTTTTATCTATTTAATGAGGGGCAATTTTTTACTTTTAATTCAAAAACTAAAATTAAATAATTTAATAAAAAAACAGAATTTAAACAAAAGATTAAGAAAAAGCGGATCTCTAATGTCAACATAAATTAAAAAACAAAAAATAAATAAATGAAGATCCAAATCAAATTAAAGATGATAAAAATATCTGATTCTATCCAAATCAATGAAGCATCGATTAGTTTGGGGCAAGAAAAATATGATTTGGAGTGGCAAGGTTGACCCGGCCATTAGATTTGGGCAATTTTTTTGGTTCTCACCTGATCTGTTAACTTGGTATATATAAGGAGCAGGAGAAAAAAGGTTAGCATAAAGTGTTATGAAGAAACAATACGAGTTAAACTTCTTTGTTATAATTTCTCCAAATAGATATTTTAGAAGTATATTTTTTGAAAATAGATCTTTTAGAAAAAAGTTGTTGGTTATTTGGTTGTCAATTAAAAAAGTTTTTTTAAAATTATAGATTGTTTGATTAAATTATTATTAAAGTATTTTTATATTATTAATTTACAAAAAAAAAAATGAGAGAGAATAATAGAATATTCGATCTAAAAATGTAATTTCAGCCATAAAAAATTAATCAATCGTAGTAGTAATAATAGATATTTTATTTGTTTTCTATCAACTTTTAACTCTTGGTTTAATTAGCCTCAAGAAATAAAAATATCATATTTCTTACTCTTTTTTTATCCATTTTATCGTTCGCTTAAAGTTTACCTACACTTACTTCAAACCTGCGGGTAATAGTGACAATTTGAAATCCGATATGATGGATCGACACGAAACCGATACGATTATTACGAGTTAAGGTTGAGCGTAAATGGGTTGAGTAAATTAATGGGTTAACCCGTCTAATCCGTTAACTAATCGTGTTGGATTCGTATCGTGTTAATCGTATCATGGGTTGACTCGTTAAATGTAAACGGTAAAAATATAATTTGATATTGAGGGGTATTCATGTAATTTTAGTAAGAGGTATATATACTCTTCGTTAAGTCCAAACCCTAGCCGCCGCACCCCTCCACTCCACCAGTCCACCTCAACAGCCGTAACTCCTTCCGTCCAGCGTCTCCTTTGGTCGCCGCTACGTGTCTCTTTCTGCCACCGTCGCTGCGCCGCATCTCATCCGCACGTCGCATCTCCTTCCGTCGATCGTCTCCTTCGGTCGCCGTCACGTCGATTTCCTTCGGTCGCTGCTCCGCATCTCATCCGCACGCCGACAGTCGTCGCCACGCATCTCCTTTGGTCGCCGCGCCGCATCTCCATCGTCACCCAGCCACGCCGATCTGCTTCGTTACCCAGCCACGCCGCACCCCACACCATTTCTTCATCTCGGACGCAGTCGTCGATCTCTTTCGTCACCCAGTCGCGCCGGTCGTCGCATCGTCATCAGCTTCGTCACCCAGCCGCGCTGGTATGTAGATTTCTTTTAGTTTTCATTTTTTATTTTTGATATTGAAACTGTACAGTATAGATATGTGAAATACAATACTATGACTGTGTTGATTTTTATTTTTTGATATTGAAACTGTTTAGTGCAGATGTGTGAAATGCATAATTATGATTGTGTTAATTTTTGTTTTTTTGTTGATTTTTGTTTTTTGGATATTGAAACCGTTACCGATGATGCACTGAAATACTATGAAACTGTTACTTGATGGATAGAGCAACCATACATTAGAGAAGTGATTCTCCAATTGAGAATAATTAACGTAAAAACAAAGAACTCATAGCACCCAACCAAAAATCCATACATAATAAAAAGAACATAAATAATAATTTATTAGGTGAAAGTACTCAAAATTCATTATAACTTAGATTTAAATAATTAAATTCTTTAGTTGTTTTTTTTTTAAAAAAAATACATGAACTGTAATTGGGACAGATCCAGAGGACGATCGGGACCAATCGAGATAGGACACTGAAACACGGTCCGGATGACAACTCCCAATTGGGAGGGATCGACACATCCAGAGACGGGTGGAGAGAAATCCACACGAAGGTGGGGGATCAACCCACATATATGGTAGGAGATGAGTATAGTATAATAATTATTATGATATATTATATAATAGGGATAATCCCAAAAAAGACCCTCATGTTTGATAAATTATCCATTCTCCCCCATATAGTTTTATTTTTATCCAAATTACCGTCTAACTTTTAATTAAACACCCAAAATACCCCCTGAAGGCATATGAAAAGACGGTAATACCCTTGGCAGTAACAGATTCCGTTAAATTAATAAGGTTGACCATTTGACTTCGGGGGTAAAAGCGGAAATACGAAAGAAAGTTAAAAATCTATATATTAATTAATTAAAATATGAAAAATTAAAATAAATAAATAATTTAAATATAAAAATATAAAAAATAAAGATATTTTTATTTAAAAAATAAAAAATTTAAATAAAAATATTTTTTTTTCAGTCACTCACTGCCTTCTCTCTACCTCACCGTTCTCTCTCTCCATAACTTCACCAGTCTCTCTCTCTCTCTAACCTCACCGCTCAGGCTCCGTCGCTCGCCGTCGCCTCCGCCAGACATCCACCACCAACCTCTCCCTCACCGACTCATCTTCATCTCTCTCTCTCTAGTGCCACCGCCGCCTACTCTCTCTTCTCCTCTCCTCTTTCTTTTCAGATCAGGATCGAACCCAGACAATTGGGTTCGAACCCAGGCGACTGGGTTCGGCTGGGTTCTAACCCAGACGAACCCTCATCTGGGTTCGAACCCAGATGAGGGTTCATCTGGGTTGGAACCCAGCCGAACCCAGTCGTCTGGGTTCGAACGCAGATAAGGACTGGGTTCGTCTCCTCCTCTGGGTTCGAACCCAGATGGAACCCAGACGACTGGGTTCGTCTCCTCTGGGTTCGAACCCAGATGAGACGAGATGAAATCATCTCGTCTCATCTGGGTTCGAACCCAGACGAGACGAACCCAGTCGTCTGGGTTCCATCTGGGTTCGAACCCAGATAAGGTTCGTCTCCTCCTCTGGGTTCGAACCCAGACGACTGGGTTCGTCTCGTCTGGGTTCGAACCCAGATGAGACGAACTCTCATCTGGCTTCGAACCCAGATGAGGGTTCCAGACGAACCCTCCTGTGAGTTTGAACCCAGATGAGGGTTCATCTGGGTTCAGTTGAACCTTCAACTGGTTACTGCGTTCAAACCCAGTGCTTGATGATGTTTGATGATTTTATTTTTCATTCTTTGTGGATTTGTTGATTGATTATTGTTCAATGTGGCTTTACTGATTTGTTGTTGATGGTTGTGGCTGATATGTTGGAGGTTGGTGATGAAGATTGATGATGATGGAGTGGAGGTTGAAGCGGTTGAAGATGATGGTCGATGAATCTCCCGTTTTTTAATCAATTTTTTTTTAATTGAAAATTAAATTGTAATTATTTTATTTTTTAAATAAAAATATTTTATCAGGGTTAAAATTGTCATTTCGTAATTTTATCAAGTTTTCTGTTAATTTACTGACAGAATGGGTAATTTGGACAAAAACGAAACCTAAGTACTAAAATGGATATTTTTGTAAACTAGAATCGGTTTTTTGGGATTATCCCTATATAATATATATATATATATATATATATATATATATAGATTTTGGATATTGAGGAGGGGTGTCGAACCCATGCCCCTGACAAATGAGGCATGGGTGGTTACCAACGGCGCCAGCAACCAAGTGACTCTTTAGTTGTCTATTGTACCATACACTAAAACCACATGTAAATATATTATCTAATGTAGTTTGATGCATGGTGAAAAGTGTTTTTATTTTAATTTTGTTTTTTTATATATTTTTATTTTAATTTTATTTTTTATTATATCTATATTAAAATTTAAATGTATTAACTATCGTTAAATGAGTCATAAACGAGTCATTAAACATGTCAGCTAAACAGGTTATTAAACGTGTCAACTAATAGGTCATTATTCGTGTCAGTTAAACGGGTTGATAATGTGTCAGTTAAATGAGTCATTAACGGGTTGATAAAGAACCCATAAATAAATGGGTTAATCGAGTCGTTTTCGTGTTGACTCATTACGAATCGTGTCGTGTTCGTGTTGAAGGGGTTCGATCCGTTTAGTTATCGTGTCGTGTCCAACCTGACCTGCCAACCCAAATTGCCACCCCTACTTACGGGCTGATTTTGTTTCTCTATTTTTGTTAAAAAAATATATATATATTTTGTTTCTTTTTTTTCCACCCGTACCACTGCAATATATATATATATATCAAATAAACAATAACCAATAACCAATTACAGTATATATATATATATATATCAATAAACCAATAATAAAAAATTACATTATCAACCAAAACGAATTGAAGAAAAAAAACACAAAATATAGAAAACTTACTGATTAAAGAGGAGTTCTCATGTATTTTTATGAAATAAAAAGTGAATGAAAATGTAGATTGTATTTATATTTATAAAGAAAGTGTAATAGGATTATATATATATAATAACAAAAAAATTGCATTATGAAAAAAAAGATCACAAAATGTAGAAAATTTACTACTTAAAGAGAAGTTCTCAGATGTTTTTATAAAATAAAAAGTGAATGAAAGTAGACGCTATATGTTTATTTATAAAGAAAATGTAATATAAGGGTATAAAAATATTGATAAAATAAAATAAGAGTAAGTTAGACATTTTAATTTTTTAAAAAAAATTGAAAAAAATCTATTTGGAAAAACTTAAAATTTGAGCTTCTCTAAATAGATATTTTTAGGTTTTTTTAATTATTCAAAAGTTTTATTGGGATGTCAACCAAACGATGTAAAAAAAAAAAAAATCAAGTAAAGCTTTTAGTACTTAATTTTTAACTAGTAGATAAGTTGTACCAAACGCACACTTAACCATTTTAAAAAATTTAAGTTAAGAGCATTTGATAATAAATTTGGTCATTTAAAAATGGGTGCACTAGTGAGAAGTATTTTTCGTGGCATTAGTCTCTCCCATAAAAAAAAAAAAAATCACATATAGTTATGTTAATGTGTGATCTTTAATGTAATCAGGATTTTATAGTTAATCTTTTAATGTGTTTCTATATTAATTTTTAATGTGTAATCTCATATCTAGAGAACAACTTCTTTTAGACAAAGAGAACAAATTTTAAAATCATATAATTTTTTTTTTTCTTTAAGAGAGAATCATATAATGTTGAAACACAATTCTATTTATACTATTGTGGCCAAGTAGCAATACTAGTAAAGCTAATTACCCAAAATATATAAATATTTGAACGGTAAATAGGTACGGTATTGAAATCATACCATCTGATATGAGAATCATATTTGATTGGATTCTTATGTTATAATGTGATTAGAGTAGCCTGTGTCCATTCCGCACTCAAAAAGATTTTACATTTCACTTTGATGCAATCATATTGGTCCATGAGGACATAACGGTCCCTCCTCGGTCCATGACAATAAGCTCTTCATTTTATTCTAAGAAAACGTGAAAGTATATATTAGAGCTTGGACCAAACAACCTTCGTCATCACATTTTTAATGTATCAAAATTGTGTCATTTACTCTCAGACGTCTATAATAAATAAATAAGTTTGATTACTTTATTAGTTGGATAATTTTGTTCATCAATTATATCCATTGGATTAGATGTAAGGATGGTTATTTAAGTCAATCAAATGATTATAATAATTAGATAAGATTATTAATCGGTAAAGTAGCCAAATCTTAAATATAAATGATCTCGATAAAATTATTATAATTACGACACAACAGCATTGGGCCAAATTATGTGATGTTATATTGGGTTCTAAAGTTGAAAGAGCCCAAGCCCAACCCAACAAAACTCTGAATTTGATGTCTCTCCCTCATCTTTCAGTAAAGCAAGAGTGTCTGGTTGAAGCAGAGCCGCCCAGCGGGAAAAAAAATGACCTGCATAATATCTTCTTCTTCTTCTTCTTCTTGCCTTGTATCCTGTGAGTTACTCCCGAATCGGTCAACTGGGTCAGACAAATTGGGCTCTCTCTCATGGGTATCTTCGTTTCCTAGTTTCAACCTCTTCATCAACTCATCCACTCACTACCATCCAACTCCTATTCTCAAAAAGGTACCAACTTTTCCCTCCTTTTCGTTGAGAGAATGATAAGTGTAAATTTCAAGGTGTTGGGTTCTTTTCTTTTCATGCATTTTTTTCTTGGAAACCAAACAGGAGATTCTGGTTTTGTTTAGTGGTACATCTTCTGTCATTTCGAAATTTAAATACATATTTGTTGTTATTGGCTCTTCCTTTTTTTGTTTATCTTGATTCAGCTAAGAACATTATATAGTCATGAAAGTACCAAGCAGAGAATATTTATGTGGTAGGATTCTTTTTAATGGCAACACTTTATTTGTCTGGACTTATTTGATTATGTAATTTCGTTCACATGGTAGTGACAATTCTTGTGGTCGTTAATTTTCAGGTCATGAGTAGATACAAGATACAGTACTCTAATTTATGTTTCAATTCAAATACCGTTGGTTTAGTTGATTTTAGTCAAAAAATTCTAGACATAATCCAGCCATGAAAATTTAAGTCTTTTGTCTCACTTCTAGTTGATGAAGTTATCATCTTTATCACCAGTGGGTTCGATGAGGTAATATATGTTAGGTTACTGAATGGTTGACAGGACACATTAGTTAACCGGTTTATTTTGGATTTATGTGTCAAATTTTTAGATGGGTTTAAGTTGAATTCAATGTGTTTCATCATCGTTTTAGTTGGAACTACCAGAATACTTGAACATTAAGACAAACCTCAATCGACTATCTTTGTGTTGGATTTGAGTCATGTAGAGGATCGTGTCATATATGTCGCCCCTACTTCTTTGGTGGGCTCAGTAGGAGCTTGTTGGTTTGGGAGAAATCAATGAGTTTTTTGGTGAATAGATGATCTTTGTAGATCCTGGTTCTAGGATTGATAAGACATCAATCTTAATGTCCGAATACTGCTAATAAATTTATTTCGGAATAATATATTAGGTGATAAGATATTGCTTTCAGGTTTTAATAGAAAGCTTCGTTTTAAAATTATTTGGAAGTGTGCATCAAGGATTAAGTCCGTCATGCTTCAGAGCAAACATGAAAGTTTTCTTTCATGTTTGAGGCTGGATGTTGAGACCATTCCTTTTACACTCGACTAGGGGTCATGTACTCTCTTTTTGGACATATTCATGAGCCAAGGGGTTGCATCTCGAGTTATCAACCATCTGTCTACTGGAGAACCTCTCAGACTCCCCTTCTGTTTCCGCTAATAAGCTTCTGAGTCATTTTCAAAAGTGACCCTAAGAAGCAGTCAACATGTTTGAACCATCACTATTGAAAACGTGATTACAAAACTAATCCTAGTCTAACTTCTAGCCAATATTTTCCATGCTTGATGACATGAGGCAAGTCTATGGGCTGGAAGCGTGGCTTGTGAAAGCAAATTGCTTTTTGACTATTATCTCTACAAATAATTGAGCCGTCTGTTTTTCGTTCTCTCTCTCTCTCTTGTGGTAATTTTGTTGATGGTTGCAGCCATCAATTTCTGCAAGTGGAAAATTTGTTAGGTACCTATTTTTGGTAGTGTCCGTGTTTATAAAACCCTCCTATTCAGTTTTTCATCACCTTAACTTAAGTTTCTGCTTGCTTGTGGTGGGCTCAGGTAGTTTACCTAGCTCATTTTTGATGTTTTAATTACTAGGGTTTTATGTGTGTTGAAGATTGTTCGTAGTTCATATGCAGGTGCCCTTTTCCGTTTCCTTATGCTGTAAAACCACCTGTTCTGACCTGGTAGTACTCTGCAGCCATCATGTGATTGTTCCAATTTTATTTATTTAAATATCTTTCTGTTCCTTTGTGATACTTTTAGGGTTGTTTTATTCAAGCAGCATGGACCCGAAGATCTCGGGGTGAACTTGCAAACAAACCTAGCCGGAAATCCTGGAAGCAAAGGACAGATATGTATATGAGGCCATTTTTGCTTAATGTTTTCTTCTCTAAGAGATTCATTCATGCAAAGGTGATGCACCGGGCGACAAGCAAAGTGATATCAGTTGCTACCACTAACTCCAAGGATCTCAGGAACTCTTTGCCCTCCCTAACGGATGACAGTGCATGTAGAGTTATAGGGAGGCTAATTGCAGAGCGATCAAAGGATGCTGATGTATATGCAATGTCTTTTGAGCCAAGAAAGGATGAACGGATTGAAGGTAAGCTTGGGATTGTTCTTGATACAATTAAAGAGAATGGCATTATATTTGTTTGAGATAATTTTACGATCCTTGTTTTACCTCATATAAGCGAAAAATTAAATTGAAATTTAGACAAATATATACCTTAAAGCTATGTTTATTGTTTACACATACTTGTAGAATACACTATGCTCTACCCATCAACCTCTATTGTCATTTTCTCTCACTTTCAAAAGTTTTCGCTCATTGGATTGTGTTGCAGTTGGCTTCATTTCATTAGTGTGTATTATCCTTCCACCTTTTTTCATGCTTGTAGAAATTTGATTGAAGTTATTGAGTGGTCAACATCTTGATGTGCTCTATTGATGGTTGATAATTAACTTCTTAATCTAAATTAAGATAGAACAATGAGTGTGGAATGCTTTTTGGTTCACTTCTTGTGCCAATTGCCAAACCACTTTCACATAATGTTTTGGATTGTACGAAACCTGTGAACAGAAACCTTGAAGTCGTTGTTGAGGGTGGATAGAGGAAGCTGCAACCTCTCCTGGCCACTTGAGTTGCTGTGTAGAATTTGGAATTTTGTAGGCACTAACCTCTCTTCATGTGGTCAATAGGCATATCATTATAATAACAGATAATTCCAAAAAACTGCCCATAATTTTAAAAAAAAATCTCTATTTTTCCACTTTAATTTCGTTTTTACCCAAAATGTCCTCTACTGTTAAAATGTTAACAGAAAATTAAGGTTTGACAAGTATAAACTGTAAAAAAACATTTTTACCCCTAATTAAGATATACTTATTTACAAATAAAAAAAAAAGAATAATATTTAGAAATAAAAATTTATTTCTGCTATCAATCTCATAAATAGACAGTGGAGATCAATGCGCCAAATGAAAATATAAAAAGAAAAATTAAAAAATATATATTGAAAAATAAAATGTGGAATGTGAAAGTCCAGTGTAGATCTTCACCATCTATGGATGAATATATTTATCAAACACAAAATCGAACCTTTTAACCTAGCAACCATCATTAATCGATCTCCATCTTCTCTCTTTTTCTTTCTCTTCTTCCCTTATCTCTTCTCTCTCTCCCCCCTTCCCTTTCTCGCCTCTTTCTTCTCTCTTCCACTAGGTTTTCAGTTAACTTGAAACCCAAAAAATCTTGGTTTTCAATCGTTAAAAGCTTAGAAATTTCTAGGTTTTCAGTTGACTTGAAACTTAGAATTTGGGTTTTCAGTAGTTGGAAACCCAGAACTAAGTTTCTAGTAATTGGAAACCGATTGGAAACCAAGATTTATTAGGTTTCCGGATTGAAAACCAAGTCATCAATCGACAATCATCATCACCATCAACATCGGCCTTCAACATCAGTCCACAGTTAATAATCATCATCAAGCATCAATCATCAATCATCATCATCATCAATCTATCACAAAACATCATCTAGAGGCGACCGACGGTGAGAGGATTGTCGCCGAAGAAGGAGAGAAGGAAGAGAGAAAGGGAGATTTTTATTTTTTTTATTTTAAAATAATTAAATATTATTTTATTTTAATTAAATTTTGTTAAAATAGTTTTAATATATTTTAATATTATTTCTTAGATTTTTTTATTTTTATATTTTAATTAAATTTTCATCACATTTTCCTTTTTACCCTTGAAGCCAAACGATCAACTTTTTCAATCTACCGGAATCAGTGGCAGTGAAGAATATTATTGTCGTTTTATACGCCTTCGAAGTTATTTTATATATTTTTATTAACATCGGATATGGTGGGTAAATTTTAAACTAGAGATGATAAAATTGAGATTTAGGCAAACTCAATTTTTTAGAATTGGATGTACTCTAGTCTTAAAAATCTTAATAGACGAAGAAGGTTCTTGCAAGGATGTCCTTGTTAGTACCAGATTCGGGATGTGAAACTGATATTTACTTGTTTGAAACTTAAATTATAATATATGTATTTATTGGACGAGTATATAGATGATGTATAAATAATGTAGCATGTCATTTCATTTCAAATGTTTTGATTTTTAAAGAATAATGTTTAAAAAAAAAATTTTTTCAAATAATATGATATATAAGTTATTGTCACAATATAAAACATTAAATTATATAATAAATGATATTCCAATTATAATTTAAATTTCAAGTTATTTGGATATGAATGAATAATATTTATGAGAAATCGATAAATCTAGATTTAAAATATCATTAAATTATAATTAGGAGTGATAATTTTTTAATAAATGTTATGGACAAGACATGACATGAAACTCTTTATAAAGATAGGAATGATGTTCATCTTATTTCCATCTAATGATGTTACAGCAAGATAGCAAGTCATTCCCTATCATATCTCCAAAAAAAAAACAAGTCACTCCCTATCGATTTTTCCTTTTCAAATTATCATTACTATAGGTGGTGATTTTCAACATTGCCGGTCAATAAGACATAACGTCAAAATCCATGTAACGTGTCTAAGAGTTGTGGATTTTGATTCAATTAGTTATATAACTTGTATTTGGAGTGATACAAACTCGACATGAACACAAGTCATAAATTTGCTTTGATTTATTATAAACAGATAAAAGGGTTGATTACTAGTGTTTAGATTACAGTTTAAGGATGTGTAAAATTAAAGAATTGAGAAACTAAAAATTACAAAAAGATAAGAATTTTTCGAACAACTATTTGGTTTTCGTATGTGAACGTACATGAATTCAGTTTTTGAAAATCGGGATTTCAATAATGTTAATTAATTTTTAATATTTTTTTAAAAAAATGTTAATGGGATAGTAATTGATTGTATTGTAGTGTTGGGGAGTGGGACCCAGAGAGCATGGACAGAGAAGCGTGACGTGTGGGGCAATAAAAAGACCTAATCATCCTATCAGAAGTGTGCCCATACAGTGGACATCAGTCGTCAGCGCCTTACATCCATTTCCAGCCGTTGATCCTCTGATCGGTGTATCAGAATCCACGTGGTGGGTCCTTCTCGATAATGAGACATTGACCTTTCACTATCGCAGAGTCACATCCAATCATTCAACGACACGTCTTGCCGGGGTCCCACGCCAACGGTGCCCGGCTTCTTCTCGCCCTTACGTGCGTCCTCTTTCTCAGAATCTCACACCCCTCTTCTTAATTACTTCACGGACAATGACATGGACACGTGTCCGTCAAGCTTCCTTTTTTAAAAGAATTTTAAATAATAATGTTTATAATAGCTCACTAACACTGAAAGAAAATATCAGTTATATGAGAACAGGATTGCAAATTCATTGGTAAATAGTAGCTGGCCTCGGCATATCTGGTGAAAGGGCCTGGCCGCCCGTGCAATAAAACGCGAGTTCTACGTCTCAAATAAACAACCCCACTTTAATAGTATGAATTTTCTCTCCATCTTATGCAGATAATATTTTTATCTTTGTGTTGAGTATTTTCTTTCGTAAGAGAGTTATTCTCTTATTTGCATTTAAAAGTTAAATATCGTCTTATTTCGATTAATTATTGAACTTGTAGTAGCTATAAAAAAAAAATTTCTTTGATAAATAATTGTGATAATTTATATTACATATCAAATTAATTATTTTATGAAAACAATTAACGAAAGTATGAGTTTTATGATAATGAATTATATTTAGAATCAAATTAAAATGCATTTATGTTTGTTGCAGTGAAAATAATTTTATCATTAAAAGTTATAATCTAATTTAAATTTTGCTCAAGTATTGAGTAAAGCTAAATGTCTTTAATAAATAGATAATATTTTAATTTATGTTTTTACTAAATATGATAATAAAATCATTGTTAAATGATACAATATAATTAAGAGTCAGAGATACATGATATGACAAAATATGTAATTTTATTCAAATAGACCGTGAAAAATTTATCATTCGATTATTTAACAATGATGGGAAAGATTTATCATCAGATTATTTAACTTTTATTGTGATTATATGATGTTCAAAATGATTAAAAAAATGGTATTTTCTCAAATAGAGAAACTAATATTAACTGAATTATTATTGTATTATAATTTGGTATTAATTCTTTCAAACAAAAGAAGAATCTCCTACACTTTTTATTTAATAGATAAAATACAGGATTCGAACCCTTTTATGGTTATTGTAAAAGATGAAATGTGACTTATAATTTTTTTTATTATTCTGTAACATATTTTATAGATCATATTATTATCGAGATTAATTTAAATAGAAGTATAATGAAATAACTCATACCTCTATTCTCAGAGATCAGGACAACACTTTCAACGTAAATGTCGGAACACCATTTCACCGACTTATAACTTCTTAACACGATAGGCAAGACTTTAGAAACACGTTAATAAAACCATAATAGCATATTAAGAAAATAAAAACACTTGGACCTACACGTGTAGTTAAAGGTAGGGTAGACATCTTTTTGACTTAAAAAAACACACACACTCACAAACAAAACAGTCGAGTGTCTCTCCTCTCCTCGTCATTCTCATGCCTCTCTTAACTCCACTTCACGCTCCTCATCACTCTTCCCATCTTCAATTCTATCTTCTTCTTCTACTAATCTCTCTTCAATATATCTTCTCTTAAACAACCCTTGTCAACACACAATATTCATGGATCTCACTCTCGTCCCATATCAACAACAAGACGAAAAGTACAACAACACTAACGAGACGATCAAATACAAAGAATGCATGCGCAACCATGCCGCCTCCATCGGCGGCCACGCCAACGACGGATGCGGCGAGTTCATGCCACGTGCTGACTCCACTGGCACCTGTAGTGGTAATGTTAAAATCTTCAACTTCTTTTACTTTTGCATAGTTTAAAAAATAATTTGTGAGACCGTAAACGAAATCAATGAATTAAATATGGAAATGATATACTACGTATTTCGATATCTTTTATATTTTTGGGTGACCGATAGGAAAATTATCTGCGAACATTCTCTATGTATTTGAGAATATTTTTCATTTTTCAATTTTTGTTGAATAATCCTATTTTCTCGTATAATTTGATATAATATTAAAATCTTTTAATATTTTTAAAAACCGTAAATATCTTTTTAATGATTTATAAAATAGATTAAATATTATTACAGTGCATGAAAATATTAAAAAAAAAATTTACCGTTAATATTAAAAAACTTTAAAGAAAAAATAGGTGGACACTTTAGTCATTGCGTTTATTTTAGTAACTATATTAATAACAATAGAGGGTAAAATGGAATTATTTAAAATTATAGGAATAATCAGACGATTTCGTGAAACTAAAGGGGGAGGTGAGATTATCCCAATTTTCTTTTCAACTGGATAATTAATTACTGGATTGTAAGATGTATTATTGCATCGCCAGATTCGCTTATATGTGCTGCATGCGGCTGCCACCGGAATTTTCATCGTCGGGAAACAGCCGGCGGCGGCGACTCACCGCCTTTCCATCACCACCACCTCATGCACCAACCACCTCTACCAATGCTGCTTTATAAATCATATCATCAAAATGGTGGTGGTGGAGGGATGACAGCCGTTGATGTTTCGAGAAGTGACTATGATCGACGGTCGGAGACGCCGGAGAGGGAGGAGGTGAACTTGAATGTGGGACCGGGGTCGTCGGGTGCGAGCTCGGGGAAGGTGAAGAGGCATAGGACCAAGTTCACGCAGGAGCAGAAGGAGAGGATGTTGGAGTTCGCGGAGAGAACCGGTTGGAGAATGAACCGCCAAGACGACGTGGCACTGAACCGGTTCTGTGCTGAGGTTGGTATCACTCGGAATGTTCTCAAGGTTTGGATGCACAACAACAAGAACGCGCACCGCCGTAGGGATGAACCGGCTGCTCAGCTTCCCGTGGTCGCTGCGCCGCCGCCCCCACAACCTGTAGGAGTCTAATATGTAATTTTTTTTTAATTTTAATTTTACTTTTTGCTTTTTAATTAGTATTATTAACAATCTGGATTGTGAAAGTGTAATTAAATGCAGTCTACGATATTTAATATTTATTGATGTATGGTTGGATGACAATTTATTCAAACGTACCGGAGTTCTTATTAGGATATTTTTTTGGGGTAATTTTTTTTTTTAATTTATAGTTTGATATAATTATCAATTATCTTTGAAGTTTCAGAAAATCTTATTTTATATTGAAATGATTAAGTGTTTTTGTAGTTTTGTTTTTTTAAATTAATGGTCAAAATTTGATTTTTAATATATTTTCAGTGGCATTGGGTTTTTTAACATTCTCGGACATTATAGAAATATTTGATTTATTTTATAAATCAATAAAAAATATTAACTATTTATAAAAATGCAGGAGATTTTGGCATTATAGCAAATTATAGCTCGGGAATAAGATTATCTCTTTTCATTTTTAATTATTGTAATTTTTAATGAAAACAATGATTGTATGTGAAAATTTGGGCATGTCAACCACTAAATTAACAAAATTGTACTTAAAGCTGAAGGGCGGTGTTTCCTCCTTTTTGTTATTATTATTATTATCTTCACTTTTTTTTTAAAAAAAAAAATTATTTTCACTTTTGTGATTCAAAATGCCCGTGTGAAGAGAGTGGAGGAGACATGAATGCGGTGGAGATTTTTCCTATTTTTGATAGTACTGGATAAATTAAGAAAGTTTCGGGTAAAAGCTGTTGGCAAAGGTGTTGGGTAATGAAATTGATAAAGCAGAACAGTAATAAAACATAATTGTTGTAGTTAAAGATTACGTCTGAAACGTCAGATTTGAAATAAGTTTGGAATTCAATTTTTTCATTTTTCAATCTTTTAAAAATCCTCATTTCTTATTATAATAGTGAGTTTTAGTGGGAATGAGATTTTTTATTTTCTATATTCTTTCTTTTCTCTCACACATTCATCTATCTCTCTTTCTTCCATCTTCTCTCATTCTCTTATCATACATTTATAGTCCAACAACTCTTTCCATCTTCTGCCGTTATTAATAATATTATATTTATGTATTTGTTTTTATTTTTTTATTAGGTAGAACCCAGAACCATCTGATTCTAAGTTCGATAAACCCAAAACTGAATGGTTCTGGGTTCGATGATGGACTTAGAATCATCTGGTTCTAAGTTCATCAAACCAGAACCACAACCCCTCGTTCTTATTTAATTTAATTTTTTTGAAGTTCATGCTTTAATGTTTTGATATTATTGATGAATTTTATTTGTGTTGGAGATGTTGTTATTGTGGGAGATGATGATGTTAATGAACCATGGGTGGATGATGTTGAAGACAGTGGGTTGAAGATAAACTATGGTTTTTTTTTTTTCAGATTTTTTATAAAATTAATTTTATATAATAAAAAATTTAAATTAATTTTATTCCAATTCAATTCTAATATATACCAAACATAATATAGAATAATTTTAATCAAATTTCAAGTTCAATCAAACATAGGATAATAATTTTTATAATTAAATTTAATTCAATTCAATCTATTACATTTTATTTCATTCCAATCTAATCCAATCCAATCTATTTCATTCCATTACAATCTTGTGTGCCTAAAAGTACTTCGCAAACAAAACTGCAAGGTGTAAAAGTCACAGTATTCTGTCAAATGGGGTAAAAAATGATAATTTTTCCTAAATTATTATTTTTTTCTTTTTCCTTTTAAGTTTCAAAATGTTTAATTTTATAATAATATATTTCAAACACCTTTTTGTAATGTAAAAAAAAAATTGACAAGTGTTAAATTTCTTTTAATTGTAAATTATTTAATTTTTATATTTTAAATGTAAAGGTTTAAATTTTTATTGATGAGTTTAATTGTTAATTTTAAAAGGTTTGAGGGTAGCTTATATAAAGACGTTAAGAGCAAAGTCATTATTTTGCCTTTTCTGCTAAGAGTGACAATTAAAATTCTTATCATGTCGGTGAAGTTTTCACAAATATTAGAAATAACACATTTAAAAAGTAAGTATTTTGTCACTATATATAGACAAAAAATTAAATTCACCTTAAAATAAGTGGAAATAAAATTGAGAGAATCTATCCCCACTTATCTCGAATCTAAGAGAATTTTGAAAAATCCTCATAAATCTTATGATTTCAATTATAAAGATCATAATTTTTACGAGATTTCCTTAGACTCAATAGAGAATTCAGGATAAATTTCATCAGGTTTTACAAAATTCTTCTGGATTCAAGGGAGGTGTCAGGACGGGTTTCCATCCGGTAAAAAATAAATGTCAGGGGTTAAAAAATAAATGTAATAGCTAGCAGCCGAGCTTGTTCTAAGAAAAGGAGTGATAATGAAAGTTTGCTATTAATTGTGCACCACATAAACATGAGGCCATGACACTGCGGCTTCCAAGTCTTCTTTTCGAAAAATAAATAAAAATTACAAGGCAAAATCAATTACTTCTTCGTTGTCATGGCTTCCACATTTGCTCCATATTCTCTCTTTCATGGTCATCATAGACACCTCATGACAAGAGAGCAGACCACCACCACCACCACTAGCAAGAAAAGTTGGCGGGTTTTTGTGGTGGCATCGGAGGCGCCGCCGGGAGAAGGGCCGCGGCGGCAGAGGGCACCGCCGGGAGTGGATACGAGGATTCATTGGGAGAATCCGGATGAAGGGTGGGTTGGGGACAGTAGTGGAAATTCACAAAAGAAACTGGACCCTGAAGAGGAACAGGAGAATTTGTTGGGTAACAAGTTTGCTGATCTTCTCAAGGACTCTTCCGATTCTCATTATCAGTGAGTTATTCTTATTTATTCATTAACTGTCATGATTTATTTTTTTGGTTATCCGACACCTTTTACTGTTAGAATCCTACCGAAATCAATCCAGACGAGAATTTAATAATACGGTTCGAAGCTAGACTCTCAAATATTGAGAGTGGACCGTCCACATAGATGATGGTGCTGGTGAGATCTGTCGTTTGAATGGTGTAGTAGGTGGAGATGACTTACTTATAGGCCACTCTGCTTTTTGCATCATTGTTTTAATGTTTTTCATGAATTTTACTTGTGATAGTACTCCAATGTTGCATGTTCCATGTATTAGTCTTGACATTTCCCATGCCACTATTTTAAACACATTACTATTTTAAGTAATAGTTATGTAGGTACTCTTAATGTATGCCTAAGAAATAGAAAAGTGGTTCTGAATGCAAAGAAGCTTTTGTTTTCATTTTTATTCTATTTCTTTACATAAAGTTTCTAATTTTGGTAGTTCCATGCAAAAGTTTTGATACAAGTGGACATCATTAGTAATGTATTTTCCATTATCATAATATTTTCATTTCAAATTTTGTATTGGTGCAATTGATGTTGTCACACAATTTACCAATTTAATAAATTAAATAAAAGTTGTATAATAATTAGAGTAATGCTACGTAACCCAAAAAATTTAATTCAAAAATTAACTTATATGTTTTATTAAACTGATTTGTAACAAGTATATTGGTTATGTAATGATAAATTGATAATATGTTAGGTACAAATTAGTTTGTCATATTATTCAATAAATTTTTTATTAGTGTAACATTACTTAAAATAGTAATGTGATCGTTTCACTTCAATTTTCCAATCCAATTAGCTTAACATTTGTAGTCCAAATAATATGATAATTGATTTGACTTTCTTACTTACTAATTTAATTGGACAAAATAAAATAATGTTAACTCAATTTTTTAGATGAATAAGATGAAAATGTATGAACAATATAGTTTAAAAATGTAGCATTATTCCATGTGGAATTAACATTCATGCAATGCATGCAGGTTCTTAGGAGTGTCAGCAGAAGCAGATATGGAGGAGATAAAAGCAGCTTACAGGAGACTATCCAAGGAGTACCATCCAGACACAACTTCACTTCCCCTAAAAGCTGCTTCTGAGAAGTTCATGAAGCTGAGACAAATCTATGACGTGCTGAGCAATGAAGAGAGCCGTAGATTTTATGATTGGACACTGGCTCAAGAGGCTGCCAGTAAACAAGCTGAGAAGATGAAAATGATACTAAAAGATCCTCACCAACTAGATTTAGAGAACTTCGAATCAGTTCCAGATATGGTGGATCGCTTGGGAGGAAGAAACATGGACTTGAGTGACCAAGCCATGACGGCCCTCTCCATTGATATTGGCATCATCTTTTTTGCTGTTTGCTGTATAATCTATGTGCTCGTCTTCAAAGAACCAAATTATTAATTGTATATATATGACATTCACAAAATATAAGATTAGTTCAATAGTATATACTACATTTCTGAATTACTAATCTCAGACATTTTCATGCCAATAGCATGTAACAATATAATTTGAGAAACAGATTTACACTGTATATAACAAGTTTTGGCTGCGTTCATATACTGATGACATGATACGTTAATAGTATTATGTATTAAATTAAATATAATTTATAATCTCATAACGCTTAGATTCTAGGTTTTGAATTCATTTGTGAATGTATTATACTAGATGCTCTAATGGCTATTATAATATAAGAATATTAACAGCTGAATATAAATGTCCTTTTTTTCTGTCCATGGGCTTCTTACAACATTCCCCATATGATGATTTACAAATAATAAATATATGCAACTTACAGCAGATAATTTACAGCCTGTTTGTGCTAATAATCAAAATTTGGCACAAACATATTTCAGCACCAGTCCTTTAATGGGTGCTTGGCAACTACATTAGCCATTCACGGTTGCTATATACCAAGATCGAATGATGGAGAGTCATTAACACCTAGATTTTGTAGTTTTGGTCCAGGGTTTGTTTCTTGCTTCTGCATTCTAAATTCTGATCTGTGCTTGAGAAGCAAGGCAGCATGCTCCTCCACAGCATCGAAATCAAGATACTCATAAAATTGATCGTCGTCAACTGTATCTCCGTTTGTATTGATCTTGTTAGGTTGATACTGCTTACAAAATTCTATGCCTGCCGCCTCTGACTGGAATGAGAATTGTTGCTCTAAGTTGATAGCAGGTATTGACCTTGACTGATAAAAACTGAATTTCCGTTTTCGTTTTTCCATATTACTCTCATTTTCTCTTACTGAATCAGTAGTTGTACAAGGCAAGGCTTCTACGGTGATCCTCTCTTGGTTGATTTGGACAGATGACGGATTCTTGGAGGCAGACTGATCTTCAGACTCAGTCTGAGGTGTCTGGATGGAATACATCGTCTTTACTGAGGAACTTCCGCTCTCATTTGTTCTTTTCATGGGAGCTGCAGAGTCAGGACTATAATTGGCAGAAAAATTTGGCTGCCTCACTACTGGTGATTGGCTGAGCAAAGAACGCCTGTATTGGGAAATTAGTTAGTTCTCGAACTTGCAGTCTCATCACATCCAAAATCAGAAAAAATGAACTTCAAGGAGACAATGAAATTAATTTGTCTGGCTCAGACAACAGATATCTATAACAAGTCACGCCATAAGTAATGATTTTCTAAGGAGACAAGTGCATAACCAACTGATAGTCATACGAACACGTGTGTTTGTGTGTGAAAAAGGTGTAAGGGGGTAGAGAGAGAATCACAAACCTGTAAATTGCCATCATGTCAACTCCACCAGACACAGTTTGAGTACTTGCAGCCGTAGGATTTACCCGGTCATCTATGAAGCTATCATCATGTGAATTGTTGTCCAGGTCATCTTCTTCGTCATCAGATATTTCAGCTTCTAAAGACACCCTGAGAAGCCAGCAACAGATAATTCCAAATTGTTACTGTCTTACATGTTTTAAAACTATCATTTGATTTCTTTATATAGCAGAGTTTTACTATTATTATTCAAGCAGGAGGGTTGAGTAGAAATTCTACTATTGGGCTTGCTTATAGACGAAATATAACAGTGATAACTATCTAAATGATAGGACATTTGAAACAATTAATTGGACAAATATAAGCACAAACTTACTCTGCTTCCTCCTCAATGAAAGCTCGAGCGTCTGCCATCAGCTTCCTTTTACCTGAACCGAATGACAGGCAGTAACTATTACTAACATAGTTCACGTACAAATTCCAGTTCCTAAACATATCAGATTACTGAAAGACTATTGCATAGTCATATTTCTTAAAAGAGAAGGCATCAGTTGTCCAAACTCCAAATCAATCTAAAAAGAGGTTGAACCAAGCAAACTGGAAAACAAAAGATAGGAAAAAATTACAAAACAAAAACACTAACACAGCATAAACTCAGGTTACCTTTGCCCTGTTTATTTCGCATAAAAGTGGTATCAGAAAAAGATCTGGCAAGTTTTGCTTGTGCAACTATAGGATTTTTGTTGATGTTTAGTGGATTCTTATTTTTTCCATGATCTGAAAATTTGCACAACCTTTTAAATTTACGCACAGGTTCAGCATTCTCTGACTTGTCTCCAGGACTCAAATGCCACTCTTCGCTACAGCTACTATTTTTGAAATTTGTCAAGGAAGTTTCAGGTTCTTGAGAGGCTGGAGAAAGAATGGTGTGCCCTCTTGAACGTTTCATCTTAAGTAAAGGAGTTCGAGTTTCTTTACTAATATGAGAAACTGAGACATTCATTCCAGTTGCACCATCATCTGTACTGCCGCTTTCCATTTTCCCTAGATTTGGGGACTTACTTAGCTCTTCATTACACAATTTAGCAGGTGACGCAAGATCTTGGACAAGAAATTCAGTTCTTTCGTCATTGTTTAGTGGCCCTGCAAAATTTAAGTTTATTCAGCACAGGCCAGTCGCCCAAATACAAACTCTCTAAACTTCTGAATGTACAAAAACATGTTATACTGACCACTTTCATTAATAGGAGACTCTGGAACAACACCACTCTTGATCAAATTAGTTAGCCTTGGACTAAGGTCAAGATCTGCGAGATCATCATTGTATTCATCAGCTAGCTGTGATGGTTCCTTGATTTCCACTACATCAAGTGTCTCACTAGAGATGTCTCCTTCATTTAATTGTTTTGCCTTCAAAATTGGTGTCTCAAGGATTTTCTCAAAGCCATCAAGCCTTTCCTCCGCCTCATCAGATTCCCAATGTCTAGACATTGGGAGAGCACCTTTTTTCATGGATGTTGTCTGGGAAGTTGTAACATCTGCAACAGCTTTAGCTTGCATAGTAAGTTCACTGCAGTTTTCATCAGAAGCCCTTAGATGGAAAGAATCTAGCTTCATAGGATTTAGCAACAATGTATCACTAGCTCTTATACACTTGGAATCTGATAATTCTTTGAAAGGAAGTGCCAGAAGAGATACAACAAGGACATTTCCCAGAGCATCAACAGAGACAAAATCTGAACCAAAAAGGTAGGAGTGTGCTGCAGAAGTTTTTCCATCGTAATGAGGCACACAATGCTTTTCCTTGGTTCTCAAGGTCCCTATAGGTAACAGTTCAGAATCTGTTACCTTTTTTGGGGATTCAGAGCCTTGGGCATTGTCCAAACTAAATGAATCTGCAACAGAAGTTTGAGACTAGAGTTACAGACTACCAAAATACAAAACTGTAGTATTGCATGAGTCTTCTTGACTTCTACTGTTGCAATTATCTGGATTCAGAAGATAACAAGCATGCTGCTTAGCTGCATTCAAGCTAAGAACCAAGAATATATATGCAATGCCTATATCATTGGAGCCATACAAAAGTAGTCGGGCAAGGGTACGGTCACTCCCATTAGATATGTCCAATAGTTTTAAATTGGGACTTACCCATAAAAGGCTAAAAACAAGTACTTGTAGCTGCTACCTCTAGCTTGAATTGTGTAAAACCATACTAACCCAAAAGAAAAGAGAGAGAGGGAATTGCACAAAATCCTATTACAAAATGTTCCTCTTGCAATAATTTGGTGTAAATGATCTAGAAGTTCCAAACTGAACGAACCCAGAGCTCATTGAATAGCAAATTTGTAAGTAAGCCATTTCAGAAGATAAAAATTAATTACCTTTTTCATCATTTTCACATTCTGTTTGAATTCCCAAGCACTTACTTGAAAAGGCCTCATCCTGAATCTCTTAAACAAAAGCATAAGTTATCAGTTATCACAATAGAATATTGTAGCGTAAAACTAGTCTCGCACAAAGATAAGAGAGCAGACCTCAATAGAAGAAATTCTGTCGTCTTGGGAAAAGGTTAGCCCTAGCAAATGTTGCATAGTGTCAATCAGCATCCCTGTTCTAAAAGAGTGCATTACTTTATGCACTCCAGAGGGAAAGGCTTGAAAGTGAGGAAATGCTATCAGTGATAGTTTCATGTTTTTGCTGGTAGGGTGGAAATACTTGGCAATTATTTCAGACTCGGTAACAGTTAACTTGTCTTTAAAAACAGGTGTCTCAATAGCCTGGTCACCTTTCACTTTCTTTCCACGGGAAACAAATTTTTTGATTGACAGCTCAACAAGTTGGACCTCTGGTTTGATAATATGGGGAACCTACAGCCAAACATATTATTTGTAATCTAACTCCAACCAAAAGTCACCAACAAAGTACTTTGAATAGATTTTACCATTCTGGGACTAGGATGAAAGTTGAAGCTATTCATCCCCCCATTTCGCATATGTTTCTTGATAGCCTTGCTACTTGCTTGTTTTCGCATATAACCCTTCAATTCTGATCCCTCACAGGCTAAAACTAGTAAATCTTGTCAAGGAACCCATATTATAATCATTCAGAAAATTGAGGCCGTCAAGTGTAGTTAAAATACTATTATTTGAATCTTTAGCTAAGAGTTTAAGCTTTTGAGTTTAACGGCTATCTAATTTGGTATCAAAGCAAGTTTTATGAGTGCTGGATTCAAGCCCACAACATGATTATATATGCATTTGTTATGTGTTTGTATTTAATCTTGATTCATGTGAAAATGTTGTTGATCTCGTATGTAAGTAGTTAAATACTAATTGTTGTCATCTTACCTAAAAAATTAATCTTTTAGTCTCAGCTCCACTAGAATATATATAAACACACACACACACACAAATATATATATATATATATATATATGACATCCTACTTCATTAAATGTGTTAACCAGTGGAAAAAGGATATCAACTCGCCCATCATGCTTCCTTCCAGTTCTCCCCATCCGCTGGATCATTCTTAAAGGAGACACATTAGCATCAAAACATATTACAAGATCAACTTCCATGATATCCAGACCTTCTTCACCGATTGATGTGGCAACAATGACATTGTATCCCCCAGCTCGAAATTTCTGAAAGAGAATGAAGTAAGCAAACAGCCAAACACAAAGAGCTGAGAGAATCAAAAGGTAGGATAGTTACCTCCAGAACAGCCTGTTGAACTTTCTGCGACTGGCCTTTTAATGCTTTCCCTGTAAGAAATTAACGAATTTTTCCTAAAGAATTCTACAAACTTAACATTTTTGTGTACCAAATGCTAGTAGATTTTCCCAAACACAAGTTTACATTTAATTTTCTAACCAAACATAGAAAATTAAGAAAAACAAAAAGAGGGGAGGGGGAAAGAAAATTATGGAAACATACTAAAAGAGAAGAAGTAGAAACCTGAGCTTTGGCCTATAAATTCGGTTGCCTTAACTAAATTCCCAATGTTTGCTAATGCAGTCATTATGTCCCTGATGTGAATATCATTGTATGCCAAGAAACATTTTATAAGTTCAGACATCATGCATTACAATAACAAGAATCACAAACAGTGACTAAAAGAAGTATTCTTGCACCTGACACTTCCTCTAAAGTTTGAGAAAATGATAACTCTGGAATGTTTTGGATCCTTTGTTTCTGCAAACACACATTTCTCTATTATTTTTCATCAAAAATATTAGACCTTAGTCAAAAAGTTCTATACATCAATTTATGGCAGTAAACATGGTTGCTGGGTTTAACCAAATGAAGTTCTGCATCAGTAACAATCAAACTCTCAAAACTATAAGAAAATAAAAAAATACAATGATCCGTGGAACTGAATATCCACATAGTCAATTCATAATTTAAAAATGAAAATAAATGAAATCAAGTCAAAGCCATAGAGTTCCATTTAAAGACAAATCAAGGATTGGGAGTCAGTTGAATTCATAAGATGCTGAACTTTCAGAAACATGCTTGATTAGTTGCTGGTCCAACAACTGGTAAGCAGCACCAAATGGTATATTTCGGCATGCTTTAAGATGCAAACCATAATTCAGTTGCAGGTTGCAACACAAAATCTTTCATCACAATACGTGATGAAGAATAAGATAAAACCAACAAGACATGGTTTTAGTTATGATGAAAACATAAACTTAGTGGTTGTTTGGTATAGAATTTGGATACACTTCTTTGTTTCCTAATACAAGTGATACAAAAACCCAAACATTTGTTCCTTCAGTCCAATATGTAAGTTTATAATCATATTTTGTTGTAGACTAAAAAATATATATATATATTGTAATATATAAATATTTAGTATTTCATATATAAAAATTTTGAAAAATGTGTTACCAAAACATATAACACTATTTTTACTGTTTAAAAGATATTTATAATTTAAGCTTTGCTTATATTTGAAAACATTTTTTGAATCCTACATCCAACACATCTTTGAATACAAAGAATACAAGTCCAATTTCCTAAAAGTACAACTCAAATCCTAATTTTTTATAACTGGTTTCAAATTAAACACCCTATATCTCAAGACAGATAAATGACAGCAAAAAAGTATCAAACATAGTCATTTGTAAAAGAAGGCAACACTGCAACTAGTAGAGTAGTAAAAATGTATTTAAATTTTGAATGTTCCACAGAACAATGATCTCTTTTTTTTTTTTTTTTTTTTTTTTTTTAATTTCACCATATTGTCCACAATCATCAAATACATAAAATTATTTCCACTTCAGTAATGAGGATTCAATTTCAAGTTCTCAATGTAATCTACAAAATAATCACTATTAAGCAGCAGCAGCAGTAAGGACAAACTAAAAATTAATAAATCAAATCAATATCATTCAGGGAAAGAGAAATAAGACAAGAAGTTACTTACTGAAATGATCAACTAGTACTTCTAACATTTTTGACAATTTGGGACTTGGTGCACCATGATATAAACGTTGCTGCATAAGGAGCTTCACTTTCCTAACAGTTTCGTTTTTACTCATAAATCTTGCAAATGGCCTGTGATAGTTAAGTTAAATACTGAATCAGAATGCGCAATAATCACCCTTTAATATGGTGGACATGACACCAGTTACAACCATACCATAAACCCCACTCTTACACAAATTTGTGCACTCTGTTTTTTTTTTTAATAAAATTTATTAGAATTTTTATATTTTTATAAGAAACAAAAATTATTATTGAAATTAAAAGAAAAGGAGTATGATAATAGGTGACGAGCAATCTACCTTAAACGATAGAGTATACTGTATACATATTGATGACTCAAACAAACTACAGTCCATGCCATAGCTACAGAACAAAAACAAAAAGGAAAATTAATTCACATGCCTAGATTCACGTAACAGCCACTTTTCAGTTCTGAAGAATTAAGAATAAAGAGACCTCTTAAAATTCAGAAGAAGCCGATGCCCATCAAGAAGCTCAAATCTAACTTTTTAACTCATAATGGATAAACTTCATCCCTAAGGGCCTGTTTGTTGGCTAGCATTGGATGGAATTGGACAAATTTTTTGTCCAATCCCATGTTTGTTAAGGAGGTGGGATCAGATAAAATTTAATCCCACATCCTCTTTTATCCTATTAGAGTGGGATAAATAAAATGGTGGGACTAATTAATCCCTTCTCATGTCGCTTCTTTTTTTTTAAATAAAAAAATTGTCATTTTTTTATTTATTATTTCAAATATTTATTATATTTAAAAATTAATTTAATATATTTTATTAATAATCCAATCCTAACACCACCAAACTACTAATTTAGTCCGGTCCAATCCCATTTTTAAAAAAAATCCAATCTACTCCCATGTAACAAACGCACCCTAAGAGAATTATCCAGGATCCTCCCATTCCTTTGCTTCCAAATAGCCACATAACAGCCAACACAGTACACTTCCACAAAATGGCAGCTATCCTTCCTCGAGCAAAAGCACAATGATGCTCAATAAATTAATTAGTAAAAAGAAACCCAAGTAGCCGTAATTTAATTACTGTAGTAGAGAGAAAGAGAGAGACGACAGTTAAAAATAGCTTAAACAGTTGAAATTCTAAAAGCCAACCATTCTACGGATTAAAATATGATTGCCAAAATCCAGAATGTAAATAGTTGGGATTAAGAAAATGAGCCACTTAACCTTCGCTTAAGAAACAGATGGTTAATGCTATCAAATACTTTCTTGCAAATGAAAAATGAAATATATACAAGCAACTTTCAATAATCTCCCACTTTAAACGTCTAATCACGCCTCAACTCTCCATAGGTAGATTTAAGAAATTCAAGAGCGACAGATCCCAAAGGAAGATCCAATTTCAAGGGCTAATTCCCCTTCCACATCCAATACAACTGGGCAAAAATACAAGCTTTCTCTATTCAGAATCAATTCCTCTCAATAAACTATTAGTTGATTAACCTTCAACCCAGAGATTAAAAAAATAGACTTAGCTACTAAGAAAATATTGACAAATGTTTATTTCATTACCAAAAGAAAAGAGAACGGTATAATTGGAATTTAAAGATGAGAACTTGCATCAATATCCTTGCTTTATACATAACTTTCAGCTAGTTGAGCTTCCCTAACTTTCTCAATATCAACCACCATAAATTATAACAAAGATCATCAATTTTAGACATCTTAGAACCTAATTCTCCATCCCTCACCAAATCTTCTAGGCTATAACACATAACTCACAAAATCCCAATGCACATAATCACAGGCTTTTTCAAAAGTTGTTACTTGTTAAAAGATACTTACCTCTTTCCTCTTTCTTCTATGCTCCACTACTTCATTAGTTGCTACAACAGCATCTAGAATTAACCTCCTTTTAAAGAATGGAATTTTTATTATCCACAACTTTATGAAGTACTTCCAGAACACTTCTGTTAATTCATCCTCCACCAATTCCCAACAAGGGTAGAAGAACTCAAAAGCCTCTTTAAAAGGTCGTTCACAGTTTGTAGCATTTTGTTGATCAAATTTAATATCAATGTCACTACCAACTGAACCTCCAACACAATCTAGTGCTGGTGCTTATTGGCTTCACATTAACTTTTTTGACTCAAATTTTAAATCTAAATAGCAAAAATATGATAATTCAGATTTTCTACCTTAGCATGTTTATTGGAATTTCGTGAACCATATAAGAAAACTACACAGCCTCCCTGATAAGGGAAGAAAATCATAGAACCTCGACTCCAACATTAAGATTTGGTGCTTAAGTCAAAAGGTAGATAACTGATAACATAATCTTCCAATATAAAAGATTTTTTGACAGTTAAACTGATTTATAATAACTAACAAGAAGTTTAATGCGAAAGGGTTGCATAGTGAATTGATGATAACTACATCTATATGCACAGTTTCTTGAATCTCCATCTTTATTAATCAAGAGTGCTAAATTGAAGGTGCAAAAGAACATACCCCTGCTGCAACTTCTCTTCCAACATCTCATATGCTGGTCTTATTCCATGGCTTGAAAGCAGCCTACGAATGTGGTAAAGAGTGATAAGTGCTCCAAAATAAGCTTCCACTTCACCAAATTTAATGTGCGGAAGGTCTGCGGGAGGTGCTTGGCGAAATTTTTCCCTTGAATTGAGTAAATCAACTGGGCTCAACTGTAAAATTTGCATGTGAATTTCATTTAATTATAAGTAGAAAAATTCTTCAACTAGAAATAAACTAGATCGTGCAAACAGAAAGATAAGTAGCTGTTCTCAACTAATAACAAAACTGACAAGGCTAAAACAAAAAGATGTGTAAAACCAAAACGCAATCACCTGTGTTTGTAGTAGAATCAGCATTTTAGGTATGCAACACCATTTATAATGTTCTTTGCTTTTGACCCAAAATATTTATGAACAGTAGATCTTCCCAACTGACAAAAATCATAATAGGATCATTTTCTTAATTCAGCGAGGGCCCTCAGAACCCAGAAACATATCAGACAGGGAGACAATGAAAGGAAGCTGAAAATTTGTCTGGTATGATAGTCGCAGACAATAGTTCCCTCCTAGAGCACAAGTCTTTCATTGAATTAACTTCATTCCCTCCCCTTTTTCCTCTTACAGCAAAAAGGTATTAACTTTAACAATAAAAAGTACTTTTGGGCCCCTATCAACCAAGGAATATTGATGCAGGTTCACTGAATTTTGACGAAGCAGAGTTTCCAAGAAGTGACCAAAGAGGGAACTTGAAAGCATGATAAAGGAGTTGGTCTCCCATCTAAAACTTGAAAGCATGATAAAGGACCAATATGCATACAAACAGCAAGTCTGAAATGGAGAAGATGTGCATAAATAGTTGTATTTTAATTAGATTTACCATTTATATTCTATTCAAGAATTTAAATACAATCTGTCATGTAAAGCTTACAACAAGTATCTTCGTAGAAATGTTCAACACTACAAGACAAGGTGGAACAAAAGCCTATATATATATACACATAAAATCTACCAGAACTGAATATTAAAATGAAAAGTAAGGAATGCACAATATAGAAAACCATACAGTCTGGCAGTCTCTGTGCTGAAGAAGTCCGTAAGTTGAAAGCCTATTCACGTATGGACGTATTATATCCAGTAACAGATTACTTATCTCAGCAGCTTCTTGCCCCATTGCCACCTATTAACATTGCAGTTATTAGAATATACAGTTTCATGGTAATAGATTTTAGGCAAAATAAAGTAGTACGTACCTCAATTAATTCTATCTTCCTGTTGTGAACATATGGGCTGACATCATCATCATTTTCATTGCGATATTCAAGTGTTGATATATGTAAATTATCAATAACAAGCTGGATAGTCTGCTGCTTTGCTGAATAATTACATTCAACATAAGGATTCAAGATATAGGAGATAACTTGATAGAACTCACGTAGATGATTGTAACTTACATCCTGGTGTTGCTGTCAAAGCCAATATCCTCAGCTGCACTGGTACAGACATCAACTACAAATTTAAAGAATCACTAGTATCTTGCACTTAAAAATATATATATATATATATATATCCACAAACAAACCAAGTGTGATCAAGAAAAACTATACACATTTGGCATGACAAACCTCACGAACTGCCGTACAATATGAATAATTTCCCAATGCTCGATGAGCCTCGTCAATGACCAGACATACCAGGTATTTCACTAAACATGTGCCTACAGCAAGTTTCTTCATAAGCAAAAAGTAATGAAACAACCAACAGAAGGATGATGAATAATATAGTGCATCATAAAAAAACAGTTTTCAAACGTTAACAATTTCAATCACTAATCCCTTGTAGCATATATATATCAAGTTAGAAGTTAAAGAATCACCAGATTGAATATCCTTCTCCAGAACTTGCGGAGTAACAAAGAAAACCCGTTTAGTTTTCCAAAAGCATGCTCTTTTTGTAGGACTTATCTGACCTGTCATATCAATTGTCCATTCCTGCAATTTTAGTATGATCATGTTCTTAAAGCAAATTAATGATTCTGTTAAAGTAAATTGACCAGTAGAAAGTTCAATAAAAACAAAGGAGAGCATCTTACTTGTGGTATTCCTACAATATTATGACACGCTTCTATTTGTTGCATGACAAGCGGTCGAGAAGGAGCAGCAAAGACTACTTTTCCTGTCAAGAAGAGACCTACAGTTTTTCAGACATAGCTTCCAACAAAACAAGAGAAATCAACAGCACACGATATCCTTCTTTTGGACAAACATAACAAAACAATGAAACTAACAGCGCCCATGGTATGGTAGGGTATGTAATTTGTAATGGTACTTTCACAATTAGGGTATCAATTGTAACCCTATTAAAAGTTTAATGAAATTTTTCAGCCGTATAAGAGTAGACGTAAGCACACTGTCAAACCATTATAATTATTTGTGTTATTCTTTCTTCTTCATACTTTATTGTTTGAGTCTCAATTGCACAACAAAAGCCTCGCTTCAATCATTATGCAAGAATAACAACAACACAGTTGAAATGGATCACAGTTAATGAGATAAATTCGATTTACCATCCGGAAACCATCTGAAGTAGTTATACATAACAACGGCAGCAATAAGTGTTTTGCCAAGGCCTGTAGGCAACGCCACCAATGTATTGGAAAAGAGCGCCGTCTTGGTTATATTAAATTGGTAGTCACGAACAGGAACATTAACTACATCAAACACGAAAGATTTGAAAATGAAACCAAAAACGAGGATTTTGAATAGGTAGCAAAGCAATGAGAGGAAAGGCAGTATAAAGTGTAAAATCAACCTGGATAAATCCAGGTCTTGGCTGCCTCGGTGTCGATTTGGACGTGACACGTCTTCTCATCGGCGTCATGAGGCAGTAGTCGAGGTTGAGGTCTTGGAGGCGCATTTGCGAAGAACTTGTCGAGCTTGGATTGCTTGGAAACAACTGGAGGCTTTTTGTTGTTGTGGTTTGAAGAGAGAGTGGCGTGGGGATTGGAAGTGGAGGGGGTGGATTCGCATGCCACGTCTATTTCTCTGACGGCGGCTTCCCAATCGAACTCCTGAAATTTGATCGAGAGATGAAGAAAAATTAAAAATGATTGGTATGTGTTATAAAAAAGAAAGAGGGACGTGAAGTGAAGTGAATGAATTCTGGCTTACGTCGTCTTCGTCGTCGAGGATATGGAGAGGATTGTTGATTGAAGCCATTGGTTTTTTTTTT
Source organism: Dimocarpus longan (assembly GCA_022984855.1). Taxonomy (NCBI): domain Eukaryota; kingdom Viridiplantae; phylum Streptophyta; class Magnoliopsida; order Sapindales; family Sapindaceae; genus Dimocarpus; species Dimocarpus longan. Next base: position 26,126,124 of record CM041018.1, on the reverse strand, counting down.
TTTTTTTTTTTTTTCTTTTTTGGAGAAGGGAGTGGGGAGGAAGAAACCCTTGTGAGTTGTGAGAGAGTGATATTGGCGGCAAAACTTTAAAATGATCAAAATTAAATGGTATATTTATAATTTACCTTCCAATTATATGATCATAATCTGAAGCCTCTCTCTACCTTTGAAATTACTAGTTTATCTTCCAAAATTTAATTAAGTAAAGAATTAACTTCGCACCATTATCAATTTCATATAAAATGATAAATAAAAATAATAAATTAATATAAATAATAATAATAATAAATTAACTTCGCACCACTTCCTAAATTGATAATAGAGATCAAATTACAAATTAAATGACGTGAAAAAATTTACGAAAAGAAATGTACTCTCTCTCTATACCAAGTAAGTTATCTCTCTCGCTATCTTTATCTTCATCGGTGCTAGTTTTCCTCATCCTTCTCATTTTCCTCATCCTCCTATTCACCTCTCTCATCGCGGATCCTCCTCACTCTCATCCCTCCGTCGAGACCGGTGAGAAACCTATCGTCTGGGTTCGAACCCAGGCGAGAAACCGCCGGTCCTTCTCTTCTTCTTCTCAAATCTAGAAATCTGGGTTCATTTAGGTTTTTTGGTGGTGGTGATTAGAGCGATTACGATGGGGATGAGGGTTAAGTCAGTTGAGTGATGAACGGTCTATTGAGTGATTATGGTGGTGATTTGTGTTGGTTTATGATTGTGAAGAATAATGCAGCAACTGATCTTGTCAAATGTTCTCCAAGCATTTTAGACCTATCAAAATCTGACTTAGCTGACTCAGTAAAGTCTAGCAAGTCACACTTGCTAGAAACTGTTTTCAACGAGCCAACTAAACTAAATGTTTCAGCTGCATATGATATCAGATATCAAAAGCAAAGAGTTAGATGCCCCTTGTGAAGTCTTCATTTAGTAATTTAACTTAGTTGCATCAGATTAACAAATGTATGGTTGCGATGAAGTTGTTTATATTTTAAGGGCTAAGATTAATTTTTGTGATTGTATATGAAGTGCAACATGTTATTTTTTTCATTAACGAGAAATCTAGAACCAAGAACTCTCTCACCTCACCACTCCCTCTCATTTTCTTCTTCTTTGTCTCTCATTCGCTCTCTCTCCCTCTCTCTCTCACACTCACCTCACCACTCTCTCTCATATTCTTCTTCTTCTCCTCTCATCTTCTTCATTTGGATTTTGGAGACCATTCATGGTGAAGATGGTCTCCACCATTAGAGACCATGGTGGTATCCAATAGTGAACAGTGGTCTCCAATGATTGGCGAAGACTAATGCAGATTGACACATAAGTGTTCCATTACATGAATTAAGACTAATGAGCAAAAAGATTCCAAATTCTCACCATGGTTTGTTGAGCAGTAGATTCTATTAGGGTTTGTGCTCTAAGAACTTGTAATTATGTAAACGATTTTAATAAATATTAATAAATTATTTATTTTACTTTATTTATATTTTTTTATGCAAAAATTGTATATATAATGAAAAACATCCTTGATTATTGATGTAATTTCAAGTTAAGTATATAAGTATTATATACAAGCGGATTTAGTTTGAGATAGGTAGTCTAAAGAATCCATAAAAAGCAAACAATTAGGTACTTTATTTGTGGTAAATCTACTGTTGTGGTCAATTTCATATTCGGTACGATAGTTTTATTCGAGACTATTCATATAGTGACATAAAAATGTGGGCATCTTATATAATAAAAATTATATAACTGGATCACGATAAATATAAGTCTCTATCAATATCCGTTAAACTTAGAGATTTATATTTATCAATCAGATGATCATATATGAATTGATCTTAATCCTAAGTGTATTATGAAATCTTGCTCATTGAGTTATATCATTTAATTTACATGAGTGAGATCAGTATAGATGTCTGGTCAATAACTTCGTATTTAGGAGACATGATTTAGTAAGTAGCTGAGAACATTCTACGCAATAGTAGAATTCACTCATTCTTGCGAGAAGTAGAAAAATAGTTCCCTTAAGGGTTGATTCAGGTCTTAAACAATAAGAGCGCTCAACTTTTTGTTCATATGTAAACGAAAATATAAATTCTGTTGACGTATAAAACCAGTCAACTAAGTTCTTCCAAGCTCAACACTGCATAGACGGCAGATATAGCATAAAAAGATAAATATTAGGAGTAAAGAGACAAAGGTAGAATATTGGACAAGAAAGTGTTTAAGTGGTTCAGCTAGTTTTGCCTACATCCACTGTTTGTTCTCTCAGTATTTTGACAGGGTAACGGCCAGTTTTTCTAAGTGTTTCGCTCCTAAGTTACATTGAAGAAGCTTCTCCAATTTATAGAATGAGAAAAACTACTGTGGTAAGTAAAGAGTTAAAACAAAATTATAACAGCAGTTAATGCACCTGACTTAATTTTAATGCAGCCGGATTACATTAAATGTCAGGGACAGGTGGAAGATTTCTGTGACTAACCCACGTGGGTTAGGTATGGTTTTCTGTAATCTGAACAGTAATCTCTGACAAGTTTAGCGTGCAAGGCAAGTAATGTTATGACTTGGCATGATCTCGGGCGAAGTGAGATTCTGGACGGACTGGAGTGCATAAAAAGGAGTAGATAATGGCTAACAGTCTCAGTCACGTAATAACAAAGTATGGGCAGCTTGTGAGATTCTTTTGGCGAGGTACGATCTACGAACTCCGCGCTGCGCCCAATAAGGGACGAACTCGACTCCGCTACCAGCTTTTGAGCAGTTCCTATGCTGTAAGCTTTACGTTCGTGTGAATCCCTATTTCGTACCAGTTTCTGAACATACTTCAAGCCGCGAGGTCGTTAGGGTATATGACTATTCATTTCTTCTGATGGGCTGACTGCAATCGGGTCTGGCCCAGTTGGACCGAGTACTCGGGCTTTTATCAATCTATCAAGTATATCATAAAATACCCACAACATAAGCCCCCCAGTTCTTAGACCGTACTGCGGGCTGAGAACTCCGAGCTTAGCTGATAAAAGCTGCCTAGGCGGAAACCGTTGTTCTTTGATATTTAAATTAGTCTTATCCGATACGTGGCAGTTACTCAGAGAAGCTGAAGAGACGCATCTTGTGTAGGGTGTGCATTTAATGCACGTCTCTCAATTGACGGCGTAATGATAACCGCTCTTGACATCGTGCGAAACTGTCAGATTTAAGGCGGTTACCAAGCTTCGAGATCCAACGGTTGGGCTGCATTAGGAAAACAAACAAAAAGCAGAGACTTTTCGGATACTCTGCTTTTACACAATTTTTCAACAGCAATTACCAGAGAGATTTTTGGTTTCCCTTCCACAGCCGTGACAATCGTCTTCGTCCTCTACCGGCGATCACCTTTCATCATCTCAGAACGCCAAAGCTTTGCATTTTCCAAGTAAGCTACTACAAGTCTCCCTCTGGTTTGATAATTGTACAGTTAATATTGTAGAGATATTTTTCTGGGTTGTGTTTTGGTTGAAGATTGTTCTTCATGTTCTTGCTGCATTGTATGATTATCTTAACATAAAATAGAAAAATAGTTAGCCTTTGATCTGTTCAGTTAGCATTTTGTAGGCTGCTAGTTGTTTCTCGTATAATTGTGAAGTCTTTTGTAAAAGCATAGGTAGACAGTCCGGAGACCGCGAGATAGCGGCCTGGACTTGACTTCTTGTATAAACCTCCTGTGATATCTGTGGCCTGCTGACCATAGGAGAATTAGTTGCTTAGACTTTGGAGCTTTAGATATTTTTAGGATTGGTCTGCATTTAGTGGACTAACAGCTCCTTTTATATTTTGTAGATGGCTTCAGGTCACAGACGCCAACAACATATAATAAGAGAGGAGGAACCCTCGAACTCAAAAGAGATGATGGATTAGGGACAGTCTCCTCAGGAAGCAATTCCTCAATTCGAGGAGGGTGCTCCAGGTTTATCTCCTCCCTGGGCACCCACTCCATTGGATCAGCGGTCAACTTTGGTTGAATGAGTTGTCGAAGAGAGGTTGGCTCGTGAGATGTTCAAACGTCATCCTTCAAAAGTTTCTTCAATAGAACTTATGGGAATAGCGCTTGAATTTCACCTTCCTAGAGGTTGTCGCCTCATGGCAGCCTCGCTAGAGGTTGTTAACGTCGAAAAATGGTTTCCTTAGTCAACGAGGTTGTTTTCGGGCCCAAGCTGCAGTTTCGTATGGTCAGTAGAATGCATGCAAAGCAACAAAGATGAGGAGAAGAGGTCAAAGGCGAGGAGAAGAGACACAAGGAATTTTTAAAGTGGTTCGACCCAAAAAGATGCCTACGTCCACTATTCACTCTCTCACTATTTTGGCAGAGTAACGACACTCAGAGTTCTCTCTTCCTTTTTTTTTTTTTACAGTGAAAATCCTCTCATTCCTATAAATATGGGAGGAGCTATAGTAAAATGGAATAAGACAAAGATGTACAGTAAACTACAGTTACAATGATGGTCCGCATTTAATGCGTCGGGATCTTAATTAATGCGGCTGACAGTGCATTAAATGCGGTCAAAAACACATTTAATGCTGTCGAATCCGTCGCTTCTGAGGTTTGCCCGAAGGGGATTCCAGGTGACTGATCTGAATATATCATGATAGGCTATTGAAATCTTGATCATAGCTTCTGATTGATATAACGTGCATGACACGTCTTGGAACTGTACCCTACATGGCATCTTTGACACTTCCGTTGACTCGGGACTTTTGAGAAGTATGGCGGAGATGGACTTTCCAGCGGGCATAACATTCAGTTAACTTAGGGAGTAGATGAGCTTTTATGAATCTGGCTACCGTAAGTGAATAAGCGGGTGCGCGGTCACGCTCAGAAATCAGCGGTCAGTCCAAGCGGATCATCTTGTACGAACAGGACTCACGAATATATCTGATGGATAGATATCTTAGACGGACAGAATCAGTGAACAGAAAGGCAGCTAGTCAAGGCGGATGAACTGGCGAATAGGTCGGGCGAATACGGCTAGCGGCTAGCAATCAATCAGTCAGCAGTCAGTCTGAGCGATGAGATCCCACGGTCAGCGATCAGGACCAGCGATCAGATCGGATGAGCAGAACTGATGGATAGACTGGTGGATAGAATCAATCGGCCAGAATGGTGGATGGAGTCAGCGATCACCACCAGCGCTCAGACTCGACGCCTAGGGTCAAAAACACCGGTCAAGCCGAGCGATCACAAATGGGCCCCTTGTCAGGAAGGTGGACTGGCAGGATGGTAGATTATTAGGCCTATTGGGTCACAGGGCTTACATTGTAAGTCTTTCTGGGCCCGATTATTCTGATCGCTAAATTATCCATAACATTAAGCCCCTTAGCTCTTTGTGCTTTGAAGAGGACCAGGAGCTATAGATTCCAGAGCGAACAGATTAGGCGGGAACAGTTACAAATAGGAACGGTTACAATACCTTTTTGAATTCCGCTTTATTGCCACGCCACGTGGAGCTTCCCTAGACAACGGTTATAGGTCATACCACGCACCGTGCGCATTTAATACACGTCTCTCAACTGACATGCTGCATGATGACAAAATCCAGGGAATCGCACCACGTCGTCGGATTGGGGTGGTTACACAGCTGTTTTGATCTAACGGTTGGGGCTTGATTATTTTAAAAAGAAGACGACGCCCCATTTTATTCTTCTTCTGGCATTTTCAAGAATCATAGACTCTTTCGCTGCTCTACTTCTTTACTTTGAGTTTCCGTTTTCGTTTAACAGTTTTCCTCCGAAGTCACCTGTCAGTATCGCACTCAAGGTAAGGCTTCCTCTCTCTTTCTTTTCGCATTGCTCTCGTCGTCATTGTTTTTTGTTTCTTGTATGGCGCTCGTTTATTTTGAGAGTCTGGATCAAAGGGAGCGGAGCGTCCCCGTACTACTTCTGGTCCGGCAGGGTCTGGAATGAATATAGGATAACTTTGTTCACTCCCTTTCCTTTCTTTCCTCCTCAATCCTGAGGGAGAACCTTACAAGCTGAGGCCCTTATCTCCCCCTTTAATGACTTCCTAGACGCACGACTTGACGCTTAGGCATGTTAGACTTAGGCCTTCCTTATTCTTCGAGTCTGGTTGGCTGTCAGCGACCTAACTGGATGCTTCTTTTGTAGATGTCAAGTCGTGGACTCCGATACCTTCGAGTCATGTCTAGCGAAGAAAGTTCTGAGGGGGGGTCTTCTCAACATGACAGAGATTCTTCGAGCGCAACCGCCCAGGGCAGTGGGGATGCGCCGAGTTTCTCTGGGCGAGAGGAGACTTTTGCCAATCAGACCTTTTACCAACACGACTCCCAGATTACCCTTGAGGAGCTTAAGACCGTAGCCGAGGCGTACCATTTTCCTTCTGGGTGTCGCGTCATGGTTCCTGCTCATCGCGACCATGCGGCTGATCCTCCTGACGGGTTCATAGCGATTAGCCGCCAACATGTGAAATCAGGATTTATGTTCCCAGTCCCCTCGCATTTAATCGACCTGTTAAATGACTTGAAAATAGCTCCCTTCCAGCTCACACCAAATTTATACGCCCAAATAACCACCCTAGCCTATATCTTTCTCAAAAACGATCTTCCGCCACCAACTTCAAATATAATCCAGAGTCTTTTCTTTTTCAAGTCCACCACCAGCCCTCAAGCCACAAAACGGGACGACATTTATTATATAACCGCCCGTAATTCTCCTTACAAGGCGCTTCTACCACAGAAAGTTGACAAATCAAATGTAGGGGATTACAAATCCCGTTGGTTTTATGTGTCCTGTCTGTCCCTACTGAAACTTGCCAACTTTGAATTTAACAGCAATCCTGGTGAGCACGCTTCTGCTCGCTGTTGGTGCTTATATATATACCATCATGATGTCCTATTATTGCTAACACTTTCTCCCCTTATTGTGCAGCTTTCATCAAATGGTCGGTTAATCTCTCAGACGAGGAAACAAAGACACTTAAGAGGTTCTATGAGATGAAGAACCCCGAGGACGATTATCTCCCGACCAATTCTCTTCTGGGGAAGTACGGGCTCGCACCTGGAGCTGAAACCAAGCCTCTGAAATTGGCTCTGGGCATTGGGGTACGAAAGGGTCGAGAAGTTCAATCTGTCTTTGCAGGCCCCGGCGAAGGTACCTCTGCTCCCGCTCCGAAGAAACCGAAAGTTATGGTGAACCTTGAAATGCTCTCCCCACCGTCCTCGCCAGTAGCCAAGATTAGGGAACCTGAAGTGGAGATAACAGGTTCAAAGGAACCCCCAATGCAGGTTGCAGATCCGTCAGACGCCACGGTCACCCCATCCGCCAAACAACCTGTGATGAAGTATAAGACCGTGGGGAAGAAGACCGTGAAGAACGTACCTCCACTAAAGGATGCTACTGGGAAGGGAATTTCAATTTCTGGGCATATGCTGACTAGGCCCTCAGGAGCCGAAGGCGAGAAAGAGGAAATCGCGGAGCCCCCTGCTAAGCGTCTGAGATCCAAGGGCAAAGGTAAAACAATCATGATAGGAGGAATCGACGAAGGGCAAGCCCCTGAGGCTAACGCAGGGGAATACTTTGACGACTTGTTGGACCGGCTACCAGCATTACTAGGACCCGACAAGCCGGATGTCTATCAAAAACATATTCGCGGCGACCGGCTGGTCGATTGTGCCGCTCGCTGTAATGTGCTTGCAAGTCTTTTTTTTTTGTAATTATACCTCGCGCTCATGCCTACCTCTAATACGCTCTTTTTTCAGGCTTCGCTGGCTATGATGAAGATACGTCGGGACTTTCCAGACCTGGCAAGAGAGAGGGCTTCACTCCAGGAAGCTGGAGGCGGAGAATCGGAAGCTCAAAGAAGAGTCTGACGCCAACAAGAAGACTATCCGCGAGCTCGAGCAGAAACTTAACACCGCTCAAGGGCTCAAAAAGAAACTTGAAGATGCGGAGAAGTCCTTGGAGAATGAGAAGAAGCTTCGATACGTCGCTTCTTCCTCGCTTGCTAAAGCTACTAAGGACGTGGACAAGGTCACTTGGGAGGCTATCCTTCAGAAAAGACGGGCTGATGACGTCGAGAAAAACAATGAGTCGACGCTAAAAGACCTGACCGCGGTGAGGGATACGTTGGCTCAGGTAGGGAGGCGTTCCGCAAGTCAAAAATCCGAGCCAGACAAGCTTGGATGGAGGCAACCGATAAGACGAGCAGTAAATTTTTGTTCACCTTGTGGAAGCATCATCCTGAGCTGGACTTCTCATTCTTTGGGAAGGAAGCGGTAGAGGAGGTGAAAAAGTACACGGCCCGCGCTCCTAGAGATGCACAGATAAAGGCCGCTCAAACTGTTCAGAAGGATGTAATCTACCGCTCAGAAGAAAGGTCCCGAGTCCTCATCTGCTCAAACCGGTGGTCCATCAACCCAGGGTGGCTCCTCCTCAGCTCCTCAAGGATCAGCACCAGACGGGGGGTAGGGTTCATCCTCACAAGGTGCCCCCAGCAAGAAAGATCCGAAGGATACTCCTGCCAGCTCTTCAAAGGCCCCTCCGGATAAATAACTTTAACATTTTCCCTTGCTGCCAATAGGGCTTATCTTTGAACATTGATATCGTTGTAACCATTATTTTCGTTTACTTTCAGAATGCTTTATAAGTATTAATTTATCATCATCTCTGTAGGATTTCTGTTGATTTGCTCTGCCACCTTAGGTATAAATAAGGAAAATAATCCTCCGGGTCGCGGATGCTCTGCCAGCAGATGGCCCTTTATACGAATTGTAGCCTGAAGGGCTGAAAAGACTCTCAGAGGGCAAATAGATAACCCGACTCTTATTGTCGAACAGATACCATCAGATTATGAGTAATAGGTCGATCGGCTTACTTGCAGGAATCAATTCGGTTGATAAATAAGCAGACCTGTCTTGTGCTATCGTGTGGTTGCGACATATTTAACACATATATACATACACAATCTGAAATAACATAGATAATGAGAAATGCGTCGAGGAAAAGAAAAAACCAGACGGAGGGCAGATGGGTTGTTCATGTGTTTTTCTAACCGCTATTAGAGTTGATAGAGGATTGTGCTTAAAAGCTAGGGGCCCAAGCGCACACAACCGACTGCACTCACAAGGTTTAACCTGAGTATTTACAGCGGGCTGCGCTCATAGGGTTGATGCCCAAGCGTTTATAGCGTAAGTTAGTGAACCTCTCCAGCTGCGCTCACAAGGTTAAACTTGAGCATTTACAGCGAGAGTTGTAGAGGTTTGGGACCTTAGCTGCGCTCACAAGGTCGGAACCTGAGCATTTACAGCGTAAGTCGGTGATCTTCTCCAGCTGCGCTCACAAGGTTAAACCTGAGCATTTATAGCGAGAGTTGTGGAGGTTTGGGACCTCAGCTGCGCTCACAAGGTCGGAACCTGAGCATTTACAGCGTAAGTTGGTGATCCTCTCCAGCTGCGCTCATAAGGTTAAACCTGAGCATTTACAGCGAGAGTTGTGGCTGAGTATCATATCGATCGAGCCTTTTATTTTTTGTTCGCGCGCGAATGTGTAGAGGGGAAGGCCAATCAACGAGCGGCAATTAGGTGCGCAGGCTCGTGACCGTTTTAACCCCTCTTGCCTTGTAGGGCAATCGAAAGTTGAAGCTTTAAGCGGGCGCTTTGTCTTGTCTAGTTGAGTACCTCACACACAAGAACACACATGAGCATTTTGTGTCAGTGGTATTTCATAATAATAATCATCGAGTAATCTTCACTATGTTCGTACATTGTCTGCTTTACACATGTAATAGAATGACAATAGTAAATAAAGATACAACATTCAGGTGTAATATGGCCTCAGATGAATAGCTTTCCAAGCTCTTGGCAGCATCGCCTCGCTCATGTTAGCTAAATGGTAGACTCCGTTCTTCAGGCTTTCGTGGATCATGTAAGGCCCTTCCCAGTTAGGTCCCAATACTCCTTCGCTAGTTTTGCGGGCGCCGGGTAGGACCTCTCATAGTACTAGATCGCCTGGCTTGAATTGGCGTATCCGGACCCTTTTGTTGTAATGTTTGGCCATCCTCTGCTAGTAGATGACCGTCTTGAGGCGAGTGGCTTCCCTAGATTCTTCAAGCAAGTCTGAGTTGGCGGCCAAGAGTTGGTTATTGTCGTCAAAGTTGAAGCTTGCCCTCCGATGACTGAAGACCTCAAATTCTGCAGGAATCATGGCTTACTTGAGACCTTAGCAGAGATCATTAATACCATCAGAAAATATAGCTCACATATCCTTCTAGCGAAGAATGAAAATGCTCATGTAGCTTGTTGACGAAGGTTGACGATGTGAGCACGCGCGGCCTGCCAACGAAAGTTGACGATGTGAGCATGCGCAGTCTGCCAACGAAAGTTGACGATGTGAACTTGCGCGGCCTGCCAACCTTTTAATCATAAGGTAGGTGTGGGGTCGGTTTACCTACTGATATTAAACCCCTTACCCTTATGATTTTATGTTTATAGCAAGAAATCTAAGATCTGCCATCCTTGATGCTATATTTCAAGATTTGCTATGAGCTTAATTGCTGCCAAATGTAATCATAAACGAAGTGAGTCAACAATGTATATAGAGATGTTCTTATTAACTTACAAAAATGTTGACATTTACAAGAGAAGCAAGTTAATAAACTATTGATAATAAGGTCTGAGATGCTCAGCGTTCTAGGCTCGTGATAATACATCTCCTTCCATATTCGTCAAGTGGTAAGCCCCGTTCTCTAGACTCTCTTGGATGATATAAGGCCCTTCCCAGTTCGGACCAAGCGTTCCGTCACTCCCCTTACGGGGTCCAAGTAAGATGAGGCGGAGTACGAGGTCGTCGGGTTTGTAGTTCTGAACTCGAACCTTTTAATTGTAATATCTGACCACTTTTTTATGATAGATGGCAGCTTTCATGCAAGCCTTCTCCCTTGATTCTTCAAGAAGATCCAGGCTTGTAGTGAGGAGTTGCTCATTCTCTGACGGGTTGAAGTTCATCCTCCGTTGACTGGCTACTTCAATTTCAGCAGGGATCATGGCCTCAGAGCCATAAACCAGAGCGAAAGGAGTTTCTCCAGTAGTGCTACGGGCGGTGGTTCTATAAGCCCACAATACTTTTTACAGTTTGTCAACCTATGCTCATTTCCTGGCTTTTAACTTCATCTTCAATATCTGCTTGATTATCTTGTTAACAGCTTTTACTTGACCATTTGCTTGAGGGTGATCAACTGCTGAAAAGCTTTTCTTGATACTGAGACCATCGCAGAATCTGATGAATTTTTTACTGCTGAACTGAGTACCATTGTTGGTCACAAGCTATTGAGGAACTCCGAACCTGCAAATGATGTTATTCCATACAAAGTTTTCTACCTTTGCAGTGGAGATCTGAGCTAACTCTTTTGCTTCAGCCCATTTGGTAAAGTAATCTAGTGCCACAATTGCATGTTTGTACCTACCTCGACCAGTGGTTTGTACCTTCTATTCTTTCAACTACAACATCTGAACTGCTGGTGATTCTACCCTTTGCCATGATATTGATGATGAAATGATGCAGATGAGCCCTTCCTTCTAGCGCCAAAATGTTGACGTATAAAACCGATCAACTAAGTTCTTCCAAGCTCAACACTGCATAGACGACAGATATAGCATAAAAGGATAAATATCAGGAGTAAAGAGACAAAGGTAAAATATTGGACAAAAAAGTGTTTAAGTGGTTCGGCTAGTTTTGCCTACATCCACTGTTTGTTCTCTCAGTATTTTGACAGAGTAACAGCCAGTTTTTCTAAGTGTTTCGCTCCTAAGTTACATTGAAGAAGCTTCTCCTATTTATAGAAGGAGAAGAGCTACAGTGATAAGTAAAGAGTTAAAATAAAATGATTACAATAGTTAATGCACCTGACTTAATTTTAATGCAACCGGATTACATTAAATGTCAGGAACAGGTAGAAGATTTCTGTGACTAACCCACGTGGGTTAGGTATGGTTTTCTGTAATCTGAACAGTAATCTCTAACAAGTTTGGCGTGCAAGGCAAGTAATGTTATGACTTGGTATGATCTCGGGCGAAGTGAGGTTCTGGGCGGACTGGAGTGCATAAAAAAGAGTAGATAATGGCTAACAGTCTCAGTCACGTAATAATAAAGCATGGGCAGCTTGTGAGATTCTTCTGGCGAGGTGTGCTCTGCGGACTCCGTGCTGCGCCCAATAAGGGACGAACTCGACTCCGCTACCAGCTTCTAAGCAGTTCCTATACTGTAAGCTTTACGTTCGTTTGAATCCCCACTTCATACCAGTCTTCTGAACATACTTCAAGTTGCGAGGTCGCTAGGGTATATGACTATTCATTTCTTCTGATGGGCTGGCTGCAATCGGGCCTGGCCTAGTTGGGCCGAGTACTCGGGCTTTTATCAATCCATCAAGTATGTCATAAAATTCCCACAACAAATTCATAAGTTGTTATGGATATATTGTTCATCAGAAAATCAATGATATTTAAGGATCAAGAAATAATTAGAGAGGTAAAACAAACATTTTAACCTAACTCTAATTATAAACTATTTATCGATGGTTAAATCATATGTAGTGATTAAATCAATGGACACTGAAAATTTCAGATTATATAAAAAATGAAGGTCAAATCATATGTACTGATTAAATCAATGGACACTGAAAATTTCAGATTGTATAAAAACATCTGCAGTTTTGAGAGTGCAATCTTAAACTTTTAGTGAAGTAAATCTAATATTAATAATAGTGAATTATTTAATTAAAGAGTTTAATTAATAATTCTGATATTATTGGAGCTCAAAACTGTAGATCTATCGGGTCCTTTTGATAACTCATTTCATTATAAGAAACTTGTATATAGGATATTGTAATTGGACCATCCGATTACAACTGTTACGTAAGTAGCAAAATATGTGTTCACTTGATATTTGAATAATATTGATTATTCAAATTATTTAATAATTAATTAGTTAATTATTAATTATAAATTAATAATTATTTAATTAATTTTATAAGAGATCTTGAATTCGATTATCAGAAGTGACCGGTTATAAATTAATTATGAATTAATTAGAGGTCATAAGTTCGATTTCAAATTATAACATGAATTAATTATGTTATATAGGGCAAAAATTTAATTTTAATAAACGTGAGGTTTAATTTTAATTTTGATTAATTAAAACTCTAAGTAGTTGCCTATAAATAGAAAATAAATAGTCTTCTTTTTCTAATAGAAGTTATTTTGGTTTTTGCTGTACGTTCTTTGAAATAGAAAAAAAAAAAAAAAATTCTCTACAACATAATACAGAGAAGAATAATCTATATCTTTCTTCTTTATATAACTAAAATTAAAACTCACCTCTTACATATATTGTTTATTTTTTTTATAAAAGAAATCAATAGAATGTGAGCACAATTCTATATAATTGTGTCCACTCACTTGTTTTTTGGTGTAGAGATATATCAAGGAAGGTTAGGTGGTGAGCAATCTACAGAGATCAATACATAAGGTAAAAATCTGATTTTTATTTCTTTATATTATTTTATTACATTTTTTTTTTATGGATATAGGATTCTTGAGTTTTATTAAAAAAATAAATAAATAAAACTCAATGTTGCACAAATTCTTATTTTTTAATAAAACCAACTGTTTTTTTTTTCTTCAGATTCTACATAAGGGGTATTTTTGGGACTTCATTTTTTTTATTTTGAAGGGATTCCGAGACATTCCATAGCTTAATCGAAAGATCAGAGTCTTAACTTTATATTGACATATTAAAATAAGTCAAATAAAGTTTCTAAGATAAAATTATGACTGATTAAATTTTAGAGGACATAAGTCAATAAATGCCCCAACTTGGTTCAACATTTAATTATCTAGATAACTAATTTTAGTTAGAAAGTAGTAGAGTATGATGTATTTAATGTTTCTTATTTTCTTACTTTTAAATGTGTGTTTTATTGGTTTGTAATTAATGGGGGGCATTTTTTTTAAGGGTAATTAGGTGGATGATTGTCAATATTAATTTTCTTTGAAAATATGTATTTGGAGCCTTTAAATATGAATTATTATAGATATACTAAAGAATGACGAGTATGAATGCAAATTGACTTTTGTACTCTTTCAAAAATTCCGCATCTCTTATTGGATTTCTTAAATGGTAAATTTTAAACTTTCTTTCAAAATTATATATCTCTTGATAAATTCTTTGAGTAGTGAATTTTAAACCTAGGGTAGTGATATCTATATCCCTAAGCTATCTATCCTATTTTGTTTGTCAATTCTTAAGGTGGTGAAATCCGTATTATCAAGTATTGTTGAACTTGTTCCATTCATCAATTACCTATTATCTTCAATTACAATCCATTTTCTCTTCCCTAATCACCATATTTCCTTTCTAGGTGAGATTAGAATCATTTAGTTATTTTCATTCATTTGGAACAACATTATTTGGTATCAGAGCTTTTGGTTCATTGTCATCATTTGGTATCAGAGCTCTTGGTTCGTTGGCCTTATTATTTGGTAACAGAGCTCTTGGTTTGTTGTCATTTGGTATTTGAGCTACTTGTTAGTTGTCATTTATTTTAATCTCATTTTTTTTATTCTAGTTTTTTGATAATAAGTTCATCTCTTTTATTTCTTTTCAAAAAAATAAAAAAAAAATCAAAAGCCATGCATACTCAAAATCTTGGTAAAATTAATGAGTCCTTGCATTTGGTTTTTTTCAATGAAACATATATGTTAAAATCAGTTTTCGTTGATCTAGATTTACCACCTATATTTGATGAAGAGGTGTCAAAACATTTGTTTTTTTTTTTTTTTTAATTATGAAACATATTTGTCAAAATAAGTTTTCGTTGATCTAGATTTGCTACCAAAATTTGATGAAGAGGCGTCAGAGGAAGATCATGATAGCAATTCAACTTTTGTGAATTGTTTTTATGATAATCACATGCTTCATCATTCTATAATATCTCCAAATTATTTGCTACTTAAAGCATTCATGATTGATGCTTTTATTTGATTTATTGGAGTGATTGGATGAATGTTGTTACAAAGGTGGGAAATTCAAAGTTCATCATCTAAATTATGTAGGAAAATCCAAAATTCATTGTCTAAAATTATGTAGGAAAATCCAAAGTTCATCATCTAAAATTATATCTCTTGGCTCACTAGAATTTGTTACATGTCCACAGAACTAAAACTTGAGGACGAGCTCTTAGACTCAATGATGAGTCTTTTTTCAACCAGAGGAGAATGATGCAAATTGAAACATAAGCGTTCTATTACATGAATTCGGACTAAGGAGCAAAGATGTAACTTTATTTGGCGTATTTAAACACATAAAATGAAGTTTCCAAGATAAAGTTATGACTGATTAAGTTTTGGCGGATAGAAGTCAACAAATTCCCCAACTTGGTTCAACATTTCCATTAGTATTTAATTATCTAAGCAATTAATTTTAGTTAGTAAATAATAGATTATGATGTATTTAATATTTGTTGTTTTTTAGCTTTTGAATGTGTGTTTTGTTGGTTTGTAATCAATGAGGGGAGGGGGGAAGGGTGCATTTTTTCAATAAAGGTACTTAGACAGATGACTGCCAACATTAATTTTCTTTGAAAATATATATTTTGAAGCATTTAAATATGACTTATAATGGATGTACTAAAGAATGACAAGTTTGAATGAAAATTGGCCTTTGTGCTCTCAAAAATACTGTATCTTTTGGTAGATTTCTTAAGTGGTGCATTTTAAACTTTTTCTTAAAATTCTATATCTCTTGATGGATTCCTTAAATGATGAATTTTAAACTTAGGGTGCTAATATCTATATCTCTAAGCTATTTATCATATTTTCTTTGTCAATTTTTGAGATTGTGAAATCTGTATCTTCTAGTATTGTTGAACTTATTCCATTTATCAATTACCTATTATCTTCAATTAAAATCCATTTTCCCTTCCCTAATCACTATATTTCCTTTATAGATGAGATTAAAATCATTTAGTTATTTCCATTCATTTGGAACGACATAAGAGACCATCGCAGTCTCCCATCCATGGTCTTTCCTATATATTGTTGTTGAAAACCATGATCTTTCCCATTTGTTGCATTCTGTAAGTATATGTGTATACGCTCTATGTTGATGCTTGTTAGTGTTGTAACATAATGGTTTTGGTTTGATTTATGCATTTAAAATACAATTTTATGTTGCTTTGATTTGAGGTTGGCTACATTTGTTTGTTTACTTTTGGAATCATCTAATTTCAAAATTATTAGTGTGCATTAGGGGGTTTGAAGTTTATAAATCAGTTTGCCATCAAAATGCAAGGGAAATAGGTAAAGCTTGAGTTGAATTAGTTTGAAGATCAGAATTTTTTTTGGATAATTCTAATTGCCCCTGTAATTTGACATAATAGTTAAAAAACCCTCTAGCTTACGAAAATCACTAAGGACTCTTGTTATTTATAAAAATAGCTAAAAAACCTCTATTATTTATAAAAATAATAAAAAACCCTCTTACCATCAACTTGAACATTAGGAGTCAATATTTGACCGTTAATTAAAAACAACAAAACCGTCAATTCATTGTAAATTAAGTTAGAAAAAAAAAATGAACAAATAGATGAATGTCATGTATACACTGCAGGTGAAATATTATATTTCTTAAAATAATTAATAATTAAAATAAATAGAAAAATATTTTTTTAAAAAAAATTATGTCCATCACATATTTAACAAATAAATAGATAAATAAATTTCTAAAAAATAAATAAATAAAAACACTTCTTTCTCTCTTTCTCCCATTCTCCGGTCTCTTCTTCTTTATAATCTTCTATTCTTCTTTTTCTCAAACTCCATCATCATTTGGGCTCGAAATCGAACCTAGATGTTCATGTCTAGGTTTGAAATCGAACCTAAATATTCATATAGATTTGACTTCAAACCTAGATATGAACACCTGGGTTCGAAATCAAACCTAGATGCGAACATTTGGGTTCAAAGTTGAGCTTAAATACATCTAGGTTCAACTTCGAACCCAGACGTTCATCTAGGTTTGATGAACCCAGATCTGCATCTGGGTCTCCTTCATTTTTTTTTTTTCAAATTGTTGATGATTGTATGTTGATGTTGTTGATGTTGATGATGATTTTGATGAATGAGTTGATGATGGTCAAATGATATAATGTATTGACGATGATGAATTTGGGTTCAAATGAAAAATATTGTCTATTCTTTAATTTTTTTCCAAATGCAACGTGGTTTCTAAATTGTTTGTTGTTGTTGATGTGGTGTTTGTTGATGAAAAATGTAGAAGAAAAATATTACTCTTCGATGTTCTCCATTGAAGAAGAACATTGTTTTTTCTTTTTTAATAAATAAATTAGGGTTTAGAGCTACAAGGTTTGATGCATGGGTAAAGGAAACTTATTTCAATTTAATAATTTTTTATTTTTTATTTTGATTCTTTTATTGTATCTTAATAATTTTTAATATTATTATATATTAAATATTTTAAGGGTAAATTGGTTTTTTGTTATTTTTTGATGAGCAATTTTATCTTTTCATGTACTGTCGCTATAAAAATCAACTTTTCATTAACATAGTTAACAGAAAGGAGAAAATGAGATTTGTCCAAATTAGAGGGGTCAGTAGTGATTTAAACAAACAACAGGGGTGATATTAGAATTATCGCTTTTTTCATTTTTTTTTTTTGCAATAATTTTTTGTATTTGAATGTTATTTAGTTTAATTTTTGATATTTTATATTTTTTTAGAGCTTATATTTTTATATTTTCATATAATTTGTTTTTATTTTTGATTTTTATATTTTTACATTATTTATTTTATATATATTTTTACATTATTTATTTTTATTTTTGATTTTTTATATTTTTATATTATTTGTTTTATGTATATATTTTTGTCGACGTTGAGAATTAGCCGACAAGATTCTTTTGACCCAAACTGCGGTTCATGTTAAGAATAAAGTAAAAGACAAAAAAGAGACAATAGAGAGGGAGAGAGGAAGAACACTAGACAAGAGGTTTTTAGAGTGGTTCGGGCCAAAATATTTTTGTCTACATCCATTGTGATTTTTACTTTGTCTGCAGAGTAAGTGTACTCTTCAGAGAATATTGTGTTATATGTACAATGAGGATCATCTCCTATTTACAGGATGGATAGGTGCTACAGTGATGTGTAATTATTTATTTTGTAATGATGAATTACATTTAATGCGTATCTTTAATGTGTCTGACCAAATGGGTTAAAGTTTGCATTAGGCGGCTAATCAACGCGGATTAGGTAAGATAACCGTAATATATGTTGTAATTGTTGACGAAAATGGTGTGGACGGCACGGAACGGCGCGGGCAACGTGATTTGTTGACTTTTACTCTGACAGTTCTGACAGTATTTGATCTACTCCGGGTGAGCTGGATTAGTCAATAGTTCGTCTGAGCGAGCTAGAATCAGTGATTCTATCTTTGTACACTGATCATGCATCTTGGTTCTGCGACCTAACGATCTCTTTGTCTGATGGACGGTGTGATGGATAACCAAAATACTCGGTCTGTCGCATTATTGATGACGAGCTGGGTTCTCCAGTATTTTAGTTTGTTTGTAGCTCTGGCGAACTGTGATTTAAGTGTGTTTATCCCTAAGTAGATTTCTGACATATTGTCTGACGATCTGGGTAGCGTACTGGACGTCGGTTAAACTGATGATTGATATGTTGAATCCTCAGCGGTCTGGTCCTTAGTCAAAATGGGTGATTCTTTCTTTTTAAATGGCATTGGGCTTCGCACTTCTCTTGGCCTACCATTTTGGGCCTTTTACCCGTCCTTTAACAATGGCCCAAAAATATCCATAACAATTTTTATAATATTTATTTTGATTTTTGATTTTTTATATTTTTATATTATTTATTTTGATTTATGATTTTATATATTTTTATATTTTTATATCAAATGATAATTGTTGTGGGTATTTTGACGATTATAGAAAGAAAAGAAAAGCCCAACGATGAGACCCATTGTATTGTCTTATAAATAGAAAAAGCCTAAGAAGCCTGGTTAAGATGGTCAAAAGTCAAAGGAAAGTATACGCAGTTGTTTGGTAGTTTGCATTCGGGCGCACTTGATTATATGGCTGATCGTTCTGATAGTTAAGTAATCAGGAGGATGCATAGTAAAACGTAAGGAGATCTGGTCATAAACAAAAGACTGCTCGAAAGGTGCCCTCTAAAGGTATTAGAGCGATCAGAAGGTCACTGCGTTTGTTCGATGGTCAAGAAAGCAGCAGAGTGTGCTCGATAGAGAGAGTGTGCTCGATAGAGGCAGTATTAGGTCGCTGGAAAAACCTGATCACTTGATGTGCTCGTTAGAATTGACTAGTTGACCTTCTAGAAGACGAATAAATTCAATTCAAGAAATGAGACCACTTGCCTATTTTCATGCAAATCAAATTACGATACTATGGGCAGATATTGCGAATATAATGGAGATAATCTCAAAAGATATTATCTTAATTAATGTAAATTATTTTTTGCCTTATCTGTAAGATTCTCAAACTTATTTCAATTGTAACATCTCCACTATAAATGGAGAAGGGAATTCGGTGTAAAAGATAAAGTGAAATATATACACTGTGACTCTAAGGAAAAAAGGGGTGACGGTTGTGGACGTAGGCCATTGTTTTGCCGAACCATGTAAAAATCCATTGTGTTCTATTTGTTTTGGTCCAGGTGATACGTGTTTCGTCTGTTGTTTGTTGTTTCGCAGGTATTGGGCTTGGAGAACCAGGTTGACCGAAATTGGGTGTTAACAATAATCTTATTTATTTTTATTTTTGATTTTTTATATTATTTATTTTCATATATATATTATTTTTTATTTTTAAATAAAAATACCTCATTTTTTTTATAATTTTATACAAATATTATTTATTTTCATTTTTTATATTTTAATTAATATTATTTTAATTTTTTTTCCCTTTTAGTCCATAGAATTAATCGGTCAACCATGTTAACTTAACGGAATTCGTGATGGTCAGGACATTCTCTTCCTTTTATAAACCTCTAGGGGAGATTTTGGATATTTATATTAATATTAAGTTATATTTTAGATAAATATGGAATAATAATTTGTAAAATAGATATATTCTCGTTGATTTTTGGGATTTTTTTTAATAATGATAATAATAAGTAGTAGTTACTCTAACTGGGCCTGGCCCAAAAACGGCCTCAAAGGCAGCTTCGCTTGAGTATTGGCACGTGTAAGCCCATGCGTGCCTACACAAGCAAAGAAGAAGAGAGTGAAAAAAAAAAAACACAAGTGAACGGCATTTGAATTGCTTTTCATTTTACGATTTCTGCGGCGAACAAGTGGAAGTGATGGCGTTGAACAATGGGTTCAGATCAGCTTCAAAGCTCCTCACCTCTTCTCAATCTCTCGTCTCCAAGTTGGGTCAGTTCTCGTCTACTCCAATTTCTTAGGGTTTCAGTTCTTTTGTTAGATTTCATTTTTTGTAACGTATTTTTTGGTTTCTGATGAAATCAAGGCTCTGGGTCTTCGATTCCTGG
This sequence comes from Dimocarpus longan, assembly GCA_022984855.1. Taxonomy (NCBI): domain Eukaryota; kingdom Viridiplantae; phylum Streptophyta; class Magnoliopsida; order Sapindales; family Sapindaceae; genus Dimocarpus; species Dimocarpus longan. The sequence goes on along the minus strand of CM041018.1, from coordinate 26,105,533 downwards.
CCTGTCTAGATATGATTAGAGCTTTTTAGCTTTTTGGGCTTTTCGTTTACTATTGATTGGATTTGTGTTTGTGTTTCATAATCGGGTTTTGATTGGACTGTAGATTTTAGGGTTTTGTGATTATTTTCAGTCTAGAATTCAATTGTGTGTATGTGTGGATGATTTAAATGAAGTAAATGTGGAGTCTTTTGGGTTGCAGTTGAATGTAGATTTTACGTTTGCATACTCACGTCTTGATTTGGATTCAATTATTAAAATCGTTTTTTTTCTATGATAGTTTACTTGTGTTGCGTTGATGAGTTCATGTTTCTTTGTTTTGGATGACTATATACGTTTGATATCTTCAAATAACAAACTCATTAAGCTGTTGTTGCCCTTGCATAACGGTTGCTTTTGTGTTTTACTTCCTATCGGATTATTTAAGATTTGAGTCTAATACTATTTATTTAACATGATATCGTGATTTTATTTAAGATAAATTTTAATGTACGTGTATGTGCGAGCACAGTTGTGGAGATGGTTCATCTTGATGGTACAAAAGTTAAACTTTCATTAGGGCTGCAGACAAACTGAGTTGAGCTGAGATCTGGACATTCTTTTGGCAATTTCATTTGTAAAAATTTTATGATGTAAACACACTCCGATTACTGAGATAGTGCATCTGGATGGAATTTTTGGGCTGATGTGTTGACTTGATAATTACTCATATGAATATGTAGATTCAGGAACATGTTGAATTTTGTTGATTTAGACGGATTCTTTGAAGTGCTTGTGGTTACTAGCTGTTGGGAGTCAAGTAGGATTCCATTAACCTGTCTCAAGTGGGCTGAAGCAGTTTTGGATTGGAATGAAGTTTGTGGGGTTGTTGTACAGTTCTAGATTTGGAGTTCGGTAACTGTGACTTAAAATTAAAACATAAACAGCTTCGCATGAGACTGAATGATTTTTCTGGCAATGCTCGTGAAACATAAGATAACTGTTTGAGAAACTTGCTATCATGACTGACCATATATTGTTTTCATCCTAATATTGTTGGGTTGTTTTGCTGTCAAAGTTTGTGTTCAAAATCAAATTTATCAAGGATTAGCAGTTGGCACTATTGTTTAGGCTTTCATCTGTGTAATAATTATAAAATTTCTTCATTGTATATTATTGTGTTTTCTTATCATTATTCCAATGAGCAAAGCGTTTCCAAGGCATTAGTTTGTTCCCACCACCTAAGCAATTTTCTAGACAGGATATGCCTGAGGGATGCTTATAATTCCTGCCAGTGTTGTGGTTTCCCTTTTTGTGACTCAGATGAGGAAATTTTAGAACTCATCACTCAAATGCCTTGTATGTAGTGAGGAAATTACAATGCTAATTATTGCCGAGTGAAGGGGCATACTCCATTTGCAATTGCAGAGTCCTCATAGTAGTGTGAAGAGCAAATTGTCCACTTAATGCTTTAATGGTTTTGTGAACATGGATTTATATACCTGCTTCCATGCAGATTTGGCTGATATAGAAAACTTACGTGTCATCCTAAAAACTTGTCTTAAAACGATAACTGTGATTGCCCTCTTTGTTATTGTTCTTTTTATGATATGGTGTTATGTATGAACTTACCTGAAACTGATTCCTGTTTGACAGTGAACCGGGGTTTTCATTCAACTGGGGTGAAGAGAATGGGAGGACATGGCCACGATGAACCATACTACCTACACGCAAAGCACATGTATAACTTGGATAGGATGTCGCATCAGAAGCTGAAGATGTCTCTTGGTGTCTTCACTGCCTTCAGCATTGGTGTTGCCGTTCCCATCTATGCTGTTGTTTTCCAACAGAAAAAGACTGCGTCTGGCTAGGTTGGTCTCTTGGATGCATGCATGCACACAAGTAGATAGAAATGGTTATAATTTTCTTTAGAAAAAACTACTGCCTAAGTCATTACATTTCTTGGTTTCAATAATTGAAATACCTTTGGAGTGGCTTTGTAGCACAAGTGCTACTGGTTTAATTATTTGATGACGGTTTTGCAATGTCAGGTGATTCTTTCTTTTCACTGTTTTTGGTTCTGCTGGTTGCTTGTTTTTCCTTGCAAGTCTTGAATAAAATCTTTTTAATGATGCCGGTCTTGTATGTCTAACTATGGTGCTAATGGACCAAACAACTTATTGGTGTTAGGTTTGGTTTTTGCTCTCATATATAATGTTTTAGGGATTATTTTGAGGTAACAAACAAACCATTTGATTGACAAAAGTTAAGGTAGCTCAGTGGAAGCTTTTCGAGTCATACATGTACTTGATATATATATATATATATGTATACAAGACAAGTTTGCTCATGCTGAAGGAAAAGAAAAGAAAATAACTAATTAAAAGGTGATTTTGGAATTACATAAGGTGTACAAGTAAAATATTTAATATCTAATTTTATTATTGGGTGTACAAAATAAGTGGGTGAGAGAATGAAGTTTTTTGGATGGTAATAGAGCCACTTTATTGACATCTTAAAAAGAGCAAAGGCATGGTATAGACCTTTCTTTTTTATTTTGAAATAGAATCGATTTATCTTAACATGGTTAGAAATGAATATCTGAAAATAAAACAGGAGCTAAAAACCCAGTAAAGGCCCAATAGGCTAACAAGCCAAAAGGCTTGGACAAAGAATGAAGTCGTTCAAAACCCATCGAATCATGACATACCAAAGAAAACACTAAACGAGCTCAGTCATGCCAAAACAATGAATCAGCTTTGGATAAGGGGCTCGCACAAGGTACAACCCAAGATCGTAGTAATAAAAGCAGCTTGTAACATGTCCTTAGTTCATTATTTACTAAACGGTGAGAAAGAATCGAAGACGGGAAATTTTTTACTAATTGACAGAAGCTAACGCGTGTGTGTATATATATATTATTTCAATGAAGCTTTGAAAAAAAAAAAAAAAAGAACTTTGTTAAACAGGAAGAAATCTATAGAGCACAAAAGATCTCTTCAAACGGAAAGTTACCAAAATTGCAAATATAGACACGATTGATTGTAGTTTAATTTAGTCTTAAGTGTTTAATATAGTTTCATATAAAGTAGGAAAGAGGAATTTTAATTTTACCTATATTATAGCTAAATTGTATATAAACAAAAACCTCTAACAATATATAAAGGATCATTCGCATGTCCACTAGGCATCCGGTAGCTCTGCAAGCTTGCCTACATCTCAAAAGAGCTCTTTTATGCTTGTTATCATCCCTAAATCCAGTTTCCTCGAAGCAATAATATAACCGTGGAGGTAAGTATTATCGTTGAATCCAACCATGTTAAAAACCCCATTTGTCTTCTCCGTCTCTCCATCTCTCTTTCTTATATATCTTTATTACTTTACTATTTTTCTTGTTGTTTATTATATTAATACTGTTGTCAGATTTCATTTAACTCTTTGAATTTCACAATAATCACCATTTTTACATTAATATGAGTGTTAACCGATTTTTTACGTCAATAGATTGGATTTGACCCTTTCATAAATTTTGGAACTAGATTCAATTCGATATTGCTGTCCAGACCTAAAGTTAATCCAAATTTTGGAAGAACTCATATTTTTCAATTATTGTGGCTCGTTGTATTAGCATGGGGCCATTTCTCTCTCTATGCCTCTTTTAAATCCCACTTATGGCTGTTAAATAAAAGTTTATTTTTAATTAAGTGGCAACATCTACACCCCTCAAACACTGTAACTAAACCCATTAGTTTTTTTTTTTAATTATAATTTGTGAATATAAACCATTTAATACATAAAACATATGAATTAAAGTCATTTGGGGTGCTAACAAACCTCAATTTAGTTTTTTACTATTATTTTCTAAATTTGTCTTCTTGTTTTTTTCGCTGTTTCCTGAAATTTTCTCATTTATTTAAGGTTCAATCTACACCTAGCCCACAAGTTTGATTTCCTTAAAATTTTGGTCTAACGGTCTATTTGACACTTTCAGAATTGACAGTTTGACACACTTACTATTTGGATTAGAAGGAAAACGGGAGTCTCACACTCCCACTGGTAGTATTGTAGAAGGAGAGATTGGGTGGCATGGCCCTTGAAGCAGCATTTAAGGACTGTTCTTCTGTAGTTTTATTTGTCCTACATTATTGGAAGAAAAAGAATTGGCAGTGTTGTGGATTTCTTTTATTACCATTTTATGTTAAAGTAACTTTTTTGGGTTGAGGTTAGAAAAAAAAAATAAAAAAATTGACTATATAATTATATAGCTATAGACCATATCTATTACTGTCCTCAATAATATAATACACATTAGAATTAAGCGTTTTACTAACTTATTAATTAAGTAAGATTAATCATTAATAATAACCTTTTAACAGAATAATTATTGAAAAATATTTAAGAATTATTTTATGTTTAAGAGTTGTTATTAATAAATAATTTTATCTAACCAATATTATAATTAAATTCCAAAATTAATTCCATTTGCACTCCTACTGTGTTCTAATAATTTTCATTCTCATTTCAAATGGATCAATGGATAATTTTGTCATCCCAACCTGATTGAGGCTGTGAGCGACCCTTGAAGCAGCGTCAAAGGGGTCGTTTTTCTGCATTTTATTTGTCCTAAACTACTGAAAGCTGACAGAAAAAACACTGCACATTTTAAAGATGATTTTCTGAGTATTTGTTGGACTTGGACTCAGATTTACGTCATCTTGATCGTCATCTTCAACTATTGCCCAATCACTGCCCAATAATTTAAAGCTAAAGAGATTAGGTAGCTAATATATTATAGATGTACAGTAGAATAATATTTATTTTTATATTGTTATATCATTATATATTATTTTTTGAGGAAATTACACCAACCTCCTCGAAATTAGATGAAATTGAACCAATATGATAACTTTGATCATAATTAGATAAACTTCCATTAACTTTTCATAATTGAAACACAAACCACTCATGCCATTAGTTAGCCATCAATAAGGTACCGTTAAGTGTAAATGATTAAAGATAATTTGGTAAAAGTATGCATGTGAATATAAAATAATAATATTAATAATAAGTAATAGTTTTTTTTAAAAAATGGAGATCCAATCTTAGATCTCCACCTAACTCCATCTTCAGGTCGAACTCCGTCAGAGATGGAGATTAGAAATTTGGTCTCCTCAAGTGATGGAGACAAACTGGTCTCCATCATTGGAGGAGACAAGAGATCTATCTAGAGACTAGATTCTAATCTCTAGATGAAGACTAGATTATGGTATTGTCCAAAGATATTTGGAGATTAGATTGTTGGTCTCCAGCAATAGAGATAAAAAATTTTTGGTCTCCATAATTGGCAAAGACCATATTTCTTCGATTTTCAGATGGAGGTACTATTAACTTTTGTTATGTGTTATGAATTATATAAAAGGATTATAATTGTTTAACAATATTATGGATTTCATATATTAAAATACTGTGGATTCAATATACTGGAATATTATGAAATTATTTTGTGAATTATGTTGTTCTCTATATATAAATAGATATATATATATTAATTTGAGTTAAACGAAATAAATTGAGGATGAAGAAATAGGGAGAAATAGGGGCATGGAATAGGGATAGAGGAATCTACCCTAGTTTCATTTCCCCCAAATGACGATTTGAATAAGGATGAGAGAAAGTGGAGAAATGGGGATGAGGATACTCATCTCCATTAACCAATATCGATATCTCTAATTATAATGTAATCATCATGAAAATGGGTTACAACATAACTTACCAAGGTGGGTTACGCTAATATATGTGTGTGTGTGTGTGTGTGTGTGTCTATATATTTGTGTATATATATGTATATAATATAGAATTTCTATGATCAGTGTCTTAACTTTTAAATTGTTATGATCAACTATCTCAACTTTTCATTATATCTTCGTTGAATGGGAGAGAATTTTTTTTTTTTTTTTTAAGGAGAAAAAATATAATAAATAACTGAGATAATTGGTTATAACAATTTAAATATTATGACACATTGACTGTAATATATATATATATAATATTTTTATAATCAAGTATATCTGATTTTAAAAAGTAAGAACAAATCAATCAAATTCATTCGTTGTATTTGAATTAAATATGAGGAAGAATTTATTTTAGGAGAGAGAATACAATAAATGAATTTGATTGGTTGGTGTTGACACTTATTTTTGGTCAACCCTGTTCTTCAAGCCCAATACCTGTGACACAACAAACCTCATACAATGCAAACAATATAGGATCAAAACACACAGGACACAGCAAGATTTTTACGTGGTTCGGCAAAAAACGATGGCCTACGTCCACGACAATTACCCTCTCTCGGTGTAATTGTATTTTTTTATTTCACTCTCTCTTTTACCCTAAATTATATCTCCTATTTATAATGGAGATGTTATAATCAGAATAGGCTTGAGAATCTTACAGATAAGGCAAAAAATAATATACATTAATTAAGATAATATCTTCTGAGATTATATCTTCTGAGATTATCTCTCGTATATAGCAATTTCCTAGAATGTAGAGATTCGATTTGCATGCAAATAGGTAATGTTGACACTTATTTTTGGTCAACCCTGTTCTTCAAGCCCAATACCTGTGACACAACAAACCTCATACAATGCAAACAATATAGGATCAAAACACACAGGACACAGCAAGACTTTTACGTGGTTCGGCAAAAAACGATGGCCTACGTCCACGACAATTACCCTCTCTCGGTGTAATTGTATTTTTTTATTTCACCCTCTCTTTTACCCTAAATTATATCTCCTATTTATAATGGAGATGTTATAATCAGAATAGGCTTGAGAATCTTACAGATAAGGCAAAAAATAATATACATTAATTAAGATAATATCTTCTGAGATTATCTCTCGTATATAGCAATTTCCTAGAATGTAGAGATTCGATTTGCATGCAAATAGGTAATTCGACTCCTTTCCCGTTTCGGATTGATTCTTCTTCCAGAAGGTCTCGGATTGATTCTTCTTCCAGAAGGTCAACTGGTCAATTTAAGTGTTTTGCCTGTTCAACGATCAGACAGCAAATTGAGCGAGCAGATATCTCCGAGCAAACGAGCAGACTTATTTATTCTTTTGGCCGCCGAGCAGACGAACATATCTCCAGTCAGTAGGAATGTCCGAGCAGGTTATCTTTGTGCTTTTAACTTTCCTTTGACTATTTGACCAAGTGTCTTCTTGGCTCTTAATGGGCCTCCATTTTTGGGCCTTTTCTTATTGCACCAAAAAATACCCATAACACAAGCCCCCTTGTTTCTGGTACACTTTTTGTACTGGAAACAATGTTCTTGCGCCTAGACTTGCGCCCAGAAAACTTTTAGTGAGATGTGAACCGTTGCTTTTCTTCCTTTTTGCCCTGTGTCAGTCCCCCAGGCGTTGGCTACTTGTCACTCAACTGTCGCGCTCCTTACTGCATGTATTAAATGCGCGTCTTTTCAATAATTGCTCATGATGGCTCTTTCGGTTTTTTGCGCCTATTGCCAAACTTTGGCGACGATTGAAATGTCTTGATTTGCCGATTGGGATTCCGAAGCGTCAGCTATATATTACCCTTTGTCGTTCTCTTTTCGTCTTCTCTCTTCTGCCTTTGCAAACCCTGACATTTTTGTCTGCTACCATTCTCCTGCATCCTCAAGGTTCTTTGCCAACGCCATCTTCAAGGTAACTCCTATTCTTTTCTTCTGCGATTATTTTCTTCCATGATTACTATTTGCGTATCTGGGGCATGATTTCTTTTTTTTTTTTTTTTAAAATAGATACTTGTATTGTTGCTTTGAGTTGCTGTCTGTTTGTAATATCTCTTGCCCATCCAACTTTTCGCTCCAATAGCCCCCCTTGTGTTCATAGGAGTATCGTATCCGTATGTACTGAGTTCTGGTCTGCTTTCTGCGACCTGACACCCCTGTTGATTTTGTAGATGTCTGGTCGTAGTCGTCGCAGTCATAAGGTGGGATCCACTGATGTTGCCTCCGAGGAGGATCTTAGTGCTACCTCTCAAGGTGGTGGGGCTACTTCAGTCCCTTCTGAACACCATTCCTCCTCTGCTCGCGCACCCTTTTTTCATTATGAATCTTCTCTTGGCCTCAGCGACCTTGAAACCATCGCTGAGGGCTTCTCCTTACCTAAGGGCTGCCGAGCTATGGTGCCTAAGGCTTCTGACCATGCAGCTTTTCCTCCCAAGGGTTTCTTTGCCATTAGTCATCAACACATAGAAGCCGGTTTCAGGTTTCCGGTTCATCCTTACCTGGTCGCTCTTTTAAACGACCTTAACTTAGCCCCTTTTCAACTTACCCCCAACTCTTATGCTCATCTCACCGCTTTGGCTTCTATCTTTCTTAAAAACGACCTTCCTCCTCCTACCCCCGCGATGATCCATCACCTCTTTTTGTTTAGAAGTACTACGGGTCCGAAGGCTAATAAGAAGGATGGGTTTTATTATACTTCAGCCCGAAAATCTCCTTACAAAGTGAACCTTCCTCAAGGGATTAGAAAATCCAACGTAGGAGATTACAAGTCACGATGGTTCTACGCGTCGTGCTTATCATTGTCGGATTTAAAGAATTTTTCTTTTTGCCTTTCGCCCAGTAAGTATATTTGTCTCAGTTTTCCATCTTGTATTTCTGCTCGTTGCTAACATTTTTCTTTGTGCAGATGTCTCAAGGGGCGAGATTCCTCTATCCGATCAGGAGCTCTCTCTGTTAGATAAATTTTCGGATGTAAAGACACCATCCGACGATCAGACACCTTCCGAGCACCTGCTTCAATTTCATGGTCTCGCTCCTCCTGCCGACCAAGAATTATTGGACCCCGCTTCTGATTTAGGCTCTCGCGAGGAGAAAGAAATTCCTTCTGCTTTCGAAGCTTCCGGACAGGAAATTCCACATCTAGCGAATACTTCAGTTTCGGAAATGGTGAGGCTTCATTTCGAGCAGCCTTTACCCAGCCAGGCTCCTGCTCAGTCTTCTGCTCCCAAAGAGCCTGTTCAAGCGGCCGGAGGTTCTGGCTCTCCCCCTGCTGCTGAAGTCTCTCCAGAATCGCCTCCTCAACAGGGTTCTGTCGGTTCTCCTGCTCGCTCGATAAGGCATAAATCAGTGGCGAGGAAATCTTCGAACAAGAGTGCTCGTCGAGGGGATATATCTCAGCCTGCTCCGCCCAGCAGTTCCCCATCCGCCTCTACTCAAAATGTCGACAAGGGCAAAGGGATCGCCGATTCAGAAACTGCGGAACCGCCTCATAAACGCCAGAAAACAGCCGCGGCCGGTTCTGGTGCTGAGGAGCAGTCCCAAGAGTTTGATGCCGGGGAATATTATAGCGATCTTTTAGATCGCGCGCCCCAATTCCTTGGAGCGAGGAAGCCTGCCCTGTACAAGAAAGAAATAACGGGCGAACGGCTCATCAACTATTTGGGCTTCCACAGTACGCTTGTAAGTTTTACTTTTTTGCTGCTATAGTATCTCTTTCCATTTTTTCTGTACTAACAAATGCTTTGTCTCAGGCGTCCATGGCGTACATGAAGCTTTTGCGGGAGATTGGGGACTGGCCCGAGGAGAAGGCCGCCATGGCAACTACCATCAATTCTCTGGAGGAAGAGAAGGCTAAACTGCAGGATGATCATGAACTAGAGCTGGAAAAAGCGCAGGGGGCACACCGTGAGCTGGAGCAGGAAATTGAGAAACTGAACAATCAGAAGAACGAACAGCGGGAGTCCTTGGAGAGGCAGGAAATACAGATTGCCTTTAGGGATAAAAAGATCGAGACATTGACGCATGATCTCCACTTTGCTCGGGAATCGGAGGAGAAGTTGAAAACTGAGAATAAGGAACTGAAGGGAGAACTGTCCTCGCATAAGCATAAAGCCGCGGAGGCCAAGATTGTTATGGAAGCAATGAGGCAGGAAACAGTTTCTCTCAAGGAACACATTGCTTCGGAGAAGGGACGTATCGAAGCCGCGGTTCGAGAGGCAGAAGAGAGGACAGGAAGTTTATTCCTGTATAATCTGTGGCTCAAGCGACCAGATGTGGACGTTTCGTTCTTTGGTCCAGACGCCGTGGCTGAAGTAAAGCTGTACGCTCAGCAGGATAAACTTAAAGCCGGTCCTTCAGCTTCTTCTGCTGGTGCTGCCTCTGCTGATATTCCCAGCTCAGAATCTCCCAGCTCTCCTCGTCCAATCAACATTGATGACAGCGACCAGAGGAATTTTCCTGTTCGATGATATTTTGTTTTGTACTTATTACATTTTTTAACAATTTTTAAATAAATCTTTATTTTCTTGTTTGTATTTATGTTCGTTATTTTTATTTAGTCGTGAATTGGATTTTCGACTAGTACTTATTTGAGCAGAGTAGGTGTGGGGACGGCCAATTTGCCGAAATTACCCTTTCAGGCCCCTTTCCTCTGCTTGATTAAAACAAATTCCCAGCTTTCTTGAATGGCCAATTTCTCCCAGCTTTTAAATTTTGTTCGAGCAGAGTAAGTGTGGGGACAGCTAGTCATGCTGAAATTACCCATTTTTGAGGCCCCTTACCTCTGCTCGTTTAAACCTACAGACCCAATGTTCCTTCAAGATACTATTCGTTCTTAAGTTACATGGATCTTCCAAGGTTTACTAAGTCCACAGGCCATAAGCATCCCTTCCAGAGTCCTTGTACTCACAGGTTATGCTAAGGTCTTCCAGGACATTTTTTTTTTTTTATAGCTCACAGATAATGATTACACCTTCCAGAGCCCGGCTACTCACAGGTGGTAATCACATCTTCCAGAGCATTTGCTTCAATCGAAACGCGAGTAGATCATCAGTAACAACAAAAAACGATCAAGCATTGCCATTCAAGGAGAATCTGATTCAATTTTACTGCACTGAAACAAAATTGACAAATTATCAAAGCGAATTAAAACAAAAACTTAAACCAATTAAATAAAATATGGTCGAAGGTTTTCAGCATTCCATGCTCTGGGAACTAGCGCCCCTTCCATGCTAGTCAAGTGGTAGGCTCCGTTCTGCAAACTTTCCTTCACAATGTAAGGCCCTTCCCAATTTGGACCAAGTGTTCCCTCACCAGCTTTCCGAGCAGCAGGTAGAATAAGGCGCAGAACTAAATCCCCCGTCTTAAACCTTCTGGTACGGACTTTTCTATTGTAAAATCTGGCCACTCGCCTCTGATAGACAGCAATCCTTATTTGAGCATCATCCCTCATCTCTTCCACCAGGTCCAGGCTAGCAACGAGCAAACTGCTATTATCTTCTGGGTTGAATGTTGTTCGGCGCTGACTGGCAACTTCATATTCTGCTGGAATCATCGCCTCCGAGCCGTAGACCAATGAAAAGGGAGTTTCCCCAGTAGTGTTGCGAGCAGTAGTTCTGTATGCCCACAACACTTTTTGCAGCTCGTCTACCCAAGCCCCCTTTCTCGCTTCCAGCTTAGTCTTCAGGTTTTGCTTGATGATTTTATTAATGGCCTCTACTTGTCCATTGGCCTGAGGGTGGTCCACCGCTGAGAAGCTCTTTTTAATTCCCAGATCCGTGCAAAATCTTTGAAACTGTTCGCTACTGAACTGGGTTCCATTATCTGTTACGATTTGTTGGGGGACTCCAAACCTGCAGATAATATTTTCCCAAACAAATTTTTCGACCTTGGTGGTAGATATTTCAGCTAACTCCTTTGCTTCTGCCCATTTTGTGAAATAGTCAACTGCTACAATAGCGTGCCTACACCTTCCTCGGGCTGTAGGAAGAGGTCCAATCAGGTCCATTCCCCATATGGCAAATGGCCACGGACTGATCATTTGTTGCAAAAAAGTTGAAGGGGCTCGAGGTATCTTGGCAAATCTCTGACACTTGTCACACCTCTTGACCATTTCAATTGAATCTTTTTTCATAGTTGGCCAATAGTACCCCTGTCGGAGGGCTTTCTGGGCCAACGATAGCCCCCCGGCGTGATTACCACAATGCCCAGCATGTATCTCATTTAACACGACTTGACAATCTAGACCGTCAATGCACCTAAGCAACGGAGCTGAGAATCCCCTCTTGTATAATTTATCATCATAGATGCAGTACCGAGCAGCTCGCGTCCGAAGGCGGCGAGATTCTAGCTTTCCTTCAGGTAGCTTCCCATCTTGCAAATATTCTACCAAAGGATTCATCCAGGAGTCCTGTGCTACCACAATTGCCATTATCTCATCTTGCGATTCAGTGCTAGGAATGGGCAATACCTCTATTGGCACAACTCCCATGAAATCTGCATGTTTTGCAGTGGCTAAACGAGCCAAAGCATCCGCGTGAGAATTTTGCGATCGAGGGACATGCTGCAGCTCATATTCCTCAAACTTTGTCAAGAGTTCCCTTACTTTCTGTAGATAAAGGGCCATTTTTGATCCTTTGGCCTGATATTCTCCCCGGACTTGACCTACAACAAGCTGGGAATCACTGTAAATCCTTATTCGTTCTGCTCGCACTTCTAAGGCCAGTCGCAATCCTGCCAGCAACGCTTCATACTCAGCTTCATTATTAGTGGCTTTGAACTCGAATCTTAAAGCAGACAAGATTTTGTGTCCTTCCGGGCTGATCAACATTATTCCAGCCCCTGCTTTCTGCTCGCTGGAAGAACCATCGACATATAATTCCCAAAATGGACCTTCAGAAGACTCGGGCTCATCATTACTCGACCCCGTGAACTCAGCAACAAAATCGGCCAATACCTGCCCCTTGATCGCCGTTCGAGGCTTAAATTCTATTTCAAACTGGGCGAGCTCAATAGCCCATTTCAGCAAACGACCAGAGGCATCAGGTTTTTGCAAAACCTGTTTCAGAGGATATTTGGTCGGGATTTCAATTGCGTGGGCTTGAAAATAAGGACGAAGCTTCCTGGAAGCTACCACCAGGCTGTATGCGAGCTTCTCCATAGGTGTGTATCTGGTTTCTGCATCAATCAACCTTTTGCTTACATAATACACAGGAAGCTGCCTTCCGTCTTCCTCGCGAACCAAGGCCCCACTGAGAGCGTGCTGGGAAACACCCAAATAAACGACCAGTTTCTCCCCTTCTACTGGTTTGGATAACAGTGGAGCTCGGCCCATGTATTCCTTTAGTTGCTGAAAGGCTACTTCACATTCTGCAGTCCATTGAAAGTTCCTAGCCTTCTTCAACGCATCAAAAAATGGAATGCATTTATCTGTCGACCTGGATATAAACCTGCTCAGGGCAGCGACTTGGCCGTTCAAGCTCTGCACTTCCTTGATCTTAGTAGGCGACTTTAAGTCAATAAGAGCCCTGACTTTTTCGGGGTTTGCCTCAATCCCTCTGCTGTTGACCATGAACCCCAAAAACTTGCCCGAAGCAACTCCAAACGCGCATTTCAGAGGATTTAACTTCATTTGGAATTTACGCAAGATTCGGAACATCTCTCCTAAATCTTGCACATGCCCACACGCCTGTTTTGACTTTACCAACATGTCATCAACATACACTTCCATTATCCCCCCGATGAGATGTTCGAACATCATGTTCACCAACCGTTGGTAAGTAGCTCCTGCATTCTTTAATCCGAATGGCATCACCTTGTAACAATAAAGTCCCCGATCAGTAATGAAAGACGTGTGTTCCTCATCACTCGGTTCCATTGGGATCTGATTATACCCTGAGTAGGCGTCCATGAAGCTAAGGAGCTGATGCCCAGCAGTACCGTCAACGAGTTGATCGATCCGAGGCAAAGGAAAACTGTCTTTCGGACAGGCCTTGTTCAAATCGGTGAAGTCAATACATGTCCTCCATTTTCCGTTTTTCTTTTTCACCAGAACAGGATTTGCTACCCACACAGGGTAGTGAACCTCCCTGATAAATTTATTTGCCAGCAGTTTTTCCACTTCTTCCCTGAGCGCCTCATATCGCTCTTCTGTCATAGGTCTCCTCTTTTGACGAACCGGCCTATGGAGGGGATCAATATTTAGCCTATGCGACATTACTTCGGGACTGATCCCCACCATATCCTCATGAGTCCACGCAAAGACATCCAGATTTTCTTTTAGGAACTGAACGAGCTGCTCTCTGATGTCTGAGGGTAACTCTCTCCCTATCTTCAGGCACCGTCTGGTATCCTGCTCGCTAATTTGTACTTCTTCCAATTCTTCTACAGGGCCTGCCGTTCGATCTTCATCCACTTCTCTTGGATCCAGATCTTGACTAACTCCTGTACTACTGGCAGATTGTTTCTTCTCCTCGGTCACCATACTGATATTTTTTCCTTTAACCCCAGCCTTTACGGCGTTTTTATAGCACTTCCTTGCCACTTCTTGCTCGCCCCTAACACACCCTACCCCATTGGGAGTGGGAAATTTAATGGTGAGTGTTCGGGTGGATATTGCTATATCAAGATCATTCATAGCTGGTCTCCCGAGGATGGCATTGTATGCCGATGGACAATCAATAACTAGGAAGTCGGCCATTGCAAGAGCTTGTCTGTTCACGTCTCCTATGGCGAGGGGAAGTTTAATCTGCCCCAGCGGTACAATTGCATCCCCAGTGAAGCCAAAAAGAGGTTCTGGGGATGGAGTTAACTGCCCAATTGTTAAACCCATGTGCTCGAGACAGCCCTTGTACATCATATTTACTGAACTGCCTGTATCCATCATTATCCTTCTTACCTCAGCACCGCCAATCCTTGCTCTGATGACCAGTGCGTCATTATGGGGCCAATGCAAGCCTTGAGCGTCATCTTCATTAAACAACATCCCGCCTCCGGCAACTCTGGCCTTCTTACATGGCCCTTCTCTTCCACTTTGACCTGTCAACAAGACTCGGCCAGCCTCCCGCACATAGCGCTCCTGTGATCGGTTGGATGTCCCTGCGATGTGCGGTCCTCCATGAATAGTAAAGATAGTCCTCACAGCGGGCTGGTGACCTTGATCAATCAGGCGTTGTGGCTGTTGTTGAGGAAGTTGCTGAGGTATATTAGGATGTTCTTGTACAGGCTGATTTCCCTGCAGAGGATGATGACTTTCAGGTTGCGCCACATATTCCCTCAAACGACCCCGTCTGATCAACTCTTCAATTGCATCCCTAAGTTCTCTGCATTGAGAAGTATAATGCCCGTTTTCTCTATGGTAAGCACAATACTTCCTTGGGTCTTGAAACCTCCTCGGGATGTTTGTGGGACTTGGCTTTCCGAAGTTCTCCCGTCTTTTTTCTGTTTCAAAGATCCTATCTTGTCTGTCCGTCAGGACGCTGTAATTCTGGTAACGATCTCTGGGTGGAGATGCCTTCCTCCGAGACTCATTTTTTGACCGCTTCGCTACCTGATTACTGGAGCGATGTTTGTGACCGCTCTCTTCATTTTCGCGCTGGTCCCTCTTTTTTCCTGGTCGCGAATTGTTCGCTCCTTTTTCTTGTTTGCTAGGCTTTTTCTGTCCGAATGTGTCTTCCCAGCACATCTCTTTTGCTGCACGGTCATAGAACTCTCCCAAACTCTTCACAGGATTACGATAAATGCTTTTGTAAAGCTTTCCATCTTTTCGCAGTCCTGCAGAAATTGCAGTTAAGACACTTTCATCAGAGGGATTTTGCACATTGTTTACCTCGCGCCTAAACCTGGCGATGTAATCTCTTAAAGTTTCCTCCCGCTTCTGAAAGATAGTCGCTAAGTGACAAGTCGGCGCGAGCTGCTTTCTCAGCGCTTTGTACTGGTCCTCGAACTTTCTCTGGCACTCATCCCAGCTGTTTATACTTCGGGCCGGAAGACTCCTTAGCCACGTCCTTGGAGTATTCCCCAGTGTTGCTGGGAATACCCTACACTTGACCAGAGGATTAGAGGTCTGCAGGTCCATTTGAACGTTGAAAATGTCCAGATGATCATACGGGTCACTATCTCCATCATAAATTGGGATGTTCGGGAGTTTAAATTTTGGAGGCAGCAGTTGCGTTTCAATCTCTCTTGAAAACGGGGTTCTGTCTTGCTTTCTGCCCTGGTCACGGTGTCCGGGTCTAGTCTCTAACTGCCGCACCCTCTGCATTAGTTCCTGTACCATGGGATCTTGCCGCTCAATCCCGTTCGCAGGGACTTGTCGATTCCCCCGGCTTTCTCCTGCTGCTGAGAGACGGGTTTGTGACCTTCCCCGGTCCAACGACATCCTTTCACGTGATCCACTCCTCCTGTGAGAACTTCCTGCATGGGGTGTCCCTTGTCTATGTGAACGTTCCCTTTCGCGCTGTCGACCCCTTCCATGATCAGAGTTATTTTCCCCTCGGCGATTATTACCCTGACTTGTTCTAATCCTCTGATTGGAAGGATGCGGAGCCACTTCTTGATGAGCCGGATGCCTCTCCCCTTGTGGGCGCAGATTTGAGGAACGAACAGAAACTGCTGGTTGCTGTCTGTCCCTGCCAGCCTCTCCTCTCCTAACTGGAACGGCACTCACAAAACGGGGCTGGTGGTCTGCGTTCCCTGGAACTTCCTGAACTCGGGCCTGTGTCAAGGCTCTGATGGTTTCTGCCAATTGTGCTACCGTATTTTCTAAAGCCTCCTGACGTGCTTCCTGACGACGCTGCCAAGCTGGCATAACACCTCCGCCACCATCAGTTGGTTAAGGAGGCAATGGTGGCAAAGCGGCAGAAGACGTCCCTGCTGCCTGACCTTGACCTTGGTGCTCCTCCAATTGATCGGTTTCCGATGCTACAACCCTGGTTGTCTTGACCCTAGCCATGTCAGCCGTATCACAACCAAAACAAGTTTGTTAAATCACAGTCTGAGCCCTCCTTCTAGCGCCAAAAGATGTTGACACTTATTTTTGGTCAACCCTGTTCTTCAAGCCCAATACCTGTGACACAACAAACCTCATACAATGCAAACAATATAGGATCAAAACACACAGGACACAGCAAGATTTTTACGTGGTTCGGCAAAAAACGATGGCCTACGTCCACGACAATTACCCTCTCTCGGTGTAATTGTATTTTTTTATTTCACTCTCTCTTTTACCCTAAATTATATCTCCTATTTATAATGGAGATGTTATAATCAGAATAGGCTTGAGAATCTTACAGATAAGGCAAAAAATAATATACATTAATTAAGATAATATCTTCTGAGATTATATCTTCTGAGATTATCTCTCGTATATAGCAATTTCCTAGAATGTAGAGATTCGATTTGCATGCAAATAGGTAATTCGACTCCTTTCCCGTTTCGGATTGATTCTTCTTCCAGAAGGTCTCGGATTGATTCTTCTTCCAGAAGGTCAACTGGTCAATTTAAGTGTTTTGCCTGTTCAACGATCAGACAGCAAATTGAGCGAGCAGATATCTCCGAGCAAACGAGCAGACTTATTTATTCTTTTGGCCGCCGAGCAGACGAACATATCTCCAGTCAGTAGGAATGTCCGAGCAGGTTATCTTTGTGCTTTTAACTTTCCTTTGACTATTTGACCAAGTGTCTTCTTGGCTCTTAATGGGCCTCCATTTTTGGGCCTTTTCTTATTGCACCAAAAAATACCCATAACAGTTGGTCCTTTACATTTTAAAATCAAATATATCTGATTATAAAAATATTTTATATATATTATATTATATATATATATATTACTTATCTAGAAAAATTAATAATATTTTCAAACAAAATATTTGATATTATTCCATTTAAAATTATAATATTTTTATTAAAAGCAATTAATAACATTCTTATAAAATATAGGTTTGTTGTATAAAAAATAATTTTGAATAGATTTCTTTAATTTAAAAATTAATTTTATCTAAGTTTATTGAATTCATTTTTACTTCAATGCACCAAACATATTATAGTATTATATTCAATTCAATCCAATTTAATATAGTCCAATATAATTCAATACGAATGAGGCAAGGGATTTACACAACCACCCTTTCTCTTCCAAGTTATGACCACCGATTTTTCTAATCTTAATTCACCCTATTTTTAAAAATAAAAAAAATATAAAGAAATCAATAATATAAATTCTCATATATAATTATTGAATTATTGAAATAAAATTGAAATGGACTATGCATGGGCAAGGGTCGGGTTTTCTTTGCCCCAAACGGTGTACGAGTTAGGGATGGAGTACCCCAAGTCCACTCCCCACCCAACAGCCCCCGCCCAAAAAAACAAAAAAGGCACAAGTTAAGCCATTCCCCTTATACCTGATCCAATGTACTATCCTCCTGATTTTTTGTACGTTAAATTAGTTTTAAAAGAGTCTCAAATTTTAAAATTAGAAGCATAAAAATGGATAATTTCATCGTAACCTATCTATGTATAGGTAAATTATATAAGTCTCTTTAGTTAGAAGGTAATTTTCTTATTTAAATATGAGTCTCTCTCTTCCACCTATTAGGAAGTAGAGTTGAAATGATGTTAAGTTTTGGAATGTATCTTAGGCTCTGTTTGACACGTGAAATTAGAATAAAATAAATTTGATTGGATTAGAATAGAATGAAATTGATTGAATTGAGAAAGTATTGTCTATGTTTAGTAAAATTTGGAATTAGATTAAAATTATATAATATTATATTTGATGTAGATCAGAATTGGATTGGAATAAAATTTATTTAAATATTTTATTATATACTTAAAATTAATTTATTTTATAAAAAAATGAAAAAAAAAAATGCAGGTCATATAGATTATCCACAGTCTTCAATCTTCAAGATCATTTACCCCAGTTCATGAACATCATCTTCCACCGTCTTCAACATCACAACATCATCATCTCTCACAATAATAATAAAACAGTTTATCAAAAACATTCAAAATAGTTTATCAAAAAAAAAAATCAAAACAAGGGAATAAACCCAGATGAAGAACTTCATATGGGTTCCATTGGAACATAAATGAACAATCAAACCCAGATGATATAATCTAGATTCCAATCAAATCTAGATGATTGCAACCACAAACATATAAAAAAAAAAAATAAAGAAAGTAGAGTGGTCATCGGTTGCTATTGGTGGTTCGTCATTATGGATGGAGGAGAAGATGAGAGAGATGAGTAGTGGTTTGTGGTGAGGATGGATAGGTGTGATGGAGCTGTAGACATGACCACGGTTCGATTCGATTCCAAATCGATGGTTTCGGTTCTGAAAAAACTAGAACCGGAACCTTAATCAAGATAAAACGGTTCCAGTTCGGTTCTGAAACCGTTGGTTCTGTAACGGTTCTGGTTCTGATTCTGATTTCGGTTTCGATTCATGAATTTTTTTTTAAATAAAAATAAAATTTAAAAATTAATATTAAACTATATTTTGATATTAAAAAAATAAATCTATACACAAAAGAAATAAGAAATTTAATTATTTGAACTTTGATTGAATAAAAATATAAAATAAAAACATTAAGCTTGCACTTAAAAAAATAAAATAGAAACGGTCAAGTTGGCCCCAACGGTCAAGTTCTGCAACCCTTTTTTTTTTTTTTTTTAAGAATCGGAACCGAACCGAAACCTTCTGTTCAAGGCGGTTCCGGTTCCACTGATTTTTTGAACCGACGGTTTCGGTTCCATTAATAGAAGAACCGAAATTGGAACCACTATAGTAGCAGTTTCGGTCCGATTCTTAACTGAAACCAGAACCTTGTGTTTTAGTTCCGGCTCAATTGGTCTTGTTCGGTTCGAATCGAACTGTGATCATGTCTAGCTGGAGGTGAGAGAGAGATGAAATGTTATGTAAAGAGAAGAATTTTGTTTGATGAGAGAGAAAAAAAATATATATATATATATATATATATTACCATTCCCGAGCTTGGAAACCCAAGCTTCAATTTGGGATTTTATTTCCCATATTGAGTGGGAATGAAGGTGGATCCGAGAATAGAAAATCCATTCTCTTCCCGTACTCCAAATGTGAGATGTGAGAGAATGAAAAAAAAAATGGATCTCAATCTCACCCTAATTCTCTTATACCAAATATACCCTTAGGGTTTTTATCAAGGGACCCGTAAATGTGCTGTAACATCAAAAAAGAAAAAGAAAAAGAAATACAAAAAATTATGGATGTGGCAGGTCTTAAAGCCAATAACAATTCATTGTGAAGACGGTAGAGGCCCCACTAGTGGGGGCCACTTTGTTTATCTGAAGGGACCCATCTAATTGATTGTCTTTTGGCATTCTGTGTCTCTTTCTATATCTCACCTACTCTTCCCTCTATATACACACACACTAGTCAAGTCAACCAAAAAATAAGAAAATTAGAAAATCCCCAAGCACTATTAGTGGCACTGGACCAGTGCAGATGCCATCACAACACAAGGGCACAGAAACTACTTTCCTCTTAGTTTTTTTTTTTAAAAAAAAAACCTCCTTTCCTCCCAACCCTCAAACCATACTAACCCCACAAAACCCTACTTTCTTCTCTCTCCACAAATGATTAGATTACTTCCATGTCTTCATATGGTCCTCAATGATTTTAACCACTGTAACTTATTTCATTATCATTAAAATTTATTATTCAAATAATCATAATCACGACAAACTTCATTTTAAAACTGATTTCGAAGATACTAAACTAATTACACCAACAGTTAGCGGGTATAATCACAACAATTTTTACCACCTTTTACATTAAACGTTCGTGTTTAATATTAATATTACTGAATTGAAGAAATAACTTTGAAATTTTTATATATATATATGTGGATATTATAAATATAATAAGTGGGGTATCATTCAACAAAAGAAAAGGTTGATGAAAATAATGGAGCCAGAGAAGCAGCACCAAAGTGTCACAGACCACCACCACAACCACGACGGTGGACTTAAACAAGAAGCTTCAAACAAGCCAGCTATTGGGTCTACAGAAGTGTCCTTCAATATGGGGTCCATTAACTCGAACCCCACCACGAGAACAGTGGCAAAAAGGCCGTCCAAGGACCGCCACACCAAGGTGGATGGACGCGGCCGCCGCATACGGATGCCAGCCATCTGCGCTGCCAGAGTCTTCCAGTTGACAAGAGAATTAGGTCACAAGTCCGACGGCGAGACCATCGAGTGGCTCCTGCAGCAGGCGGAGCCAGCTGTCATCGCCGCCACCGGAACCGGCACCATCCCCGCCAATTTTTCCTCCCTTAACGTCTCCTTACGCAGCAGCAGCAGGAACTCCACCTTGTCGGCGCCGCTCTTGTCGAAGTCTCCTCCTCAAGCTACTTCTTTTCTCGGCGGTTCTTATAACAATCAGTTGTTTTCTCAGTTTAGAGAGAGTCTCTTCAAAGAAACAAGTGGTGTAACTGTAATAACTACTTCTTCATCGACCAGTGCAGCAGTTGCAGAGAGAACCGGCGGTCCGGAGCATGAACCGGTTCCGGTTCATCTCCGGTCGAATAGCAATGTGGTGCCGGTTCCGGCTATGTGGGCAGTTGGACCAGCCGCCACTAATGGCGGGAATACCTTCTGGATGCTGCCGGTGGCTGGCGGTGGTGCCGCGGCGGAAACCCAGATGTGGAGTTTTAATCCGGCTCAGTACTGTGGAGTTGGACCGGTGAACCCGGTTCAACTGGGTGCTGTTGGGAGCTACGGTTTAAGCATGAGTTTGGAGACAAATGTTCATGGAGAAAACCGGAGTCAAGCTACTGAGAGCGGGGAAGAAAATCGTACGGATTCTCAATAATTTGAGGAAATGTTTGTTAACAAATTTCGTTTTATTATTTTTTTTTGTTTGGTTTTCTGGTATTAGATTCTTGTTAGACTTCTTTTTGAGCGATGATTGTACATATTTTATTTTTATTTGTTTTTGGAAGAAATTATGTTTTCAATTGTTCGTTGTGCTTTTTTACGGAGCTTGTCCTTGTGGAATTAAAATTAAATATGCAATGAAATTCATCCAACTTATTAATTTCTAGCTATAAGCTAGGCAAATATCACTACAACACAAGTATTGATGTGTCAGTTGCACTGGTCCAAATCACTTATATTGTATCACATAAATATATCATATAATTTATTATTTATGTTACATGACATAATTTTGTGAATGTAATCTTCCCAAAATTACGAGAATGTATATACAAGATCCATACATATTGAAGCATTTCTCACAAAATTGATTTACCAAGCCATTTATAATATGATTGTCAAGTGTGTTTTCAGAGGTAACACATCATAAATTGAAATCAAAATTGAAGTATAAGTAGGGATGTGTAACATTATTTGTTTGACATTACAATCATAATTCATAATCTTTTGATAATTATATTGCACTATCTCATTAAAGCTAAGATAGCGAACAAATAACACAAAATAAGTTACTAGAAGATAGAGAGAAGGTAACAATATATTTTTTTTTCCTTTTTATTTTTTATTTAATGATTGGGACCAATTCGTGATACAACTGGGATCATAAGCATTGTAACACAACTTGGGCATCAACTTTCAAGAACGAGTTCTCATAAATAGTGAAAGAAATTATCATACTACTTCGATGGTGGGTTAATTTTGAACCTGACGCACACATGTCAATCGTGCTATACTCAAGATAATGTAATTGTATTCTCATTTGATGTTCATGATACAACCAGGACCAACAGTGATAAGTATTGTAACGCAACTTGGGCATCATCTTCCCAGAGCGAGTTCCCCTAAATAGTGAAAGAAAATTGTCATACTACTTCGTTGGTGGATTAATTTTGAACCTGACGCACACATGTCAATTATGTTATACTCATGACAATGTAATTGTATTCTCATTTTGTGTTCATGATACAACCGGAATCAACAGTGATAAATATTGTAACGCAACTCGGGCATCAACTTCCAAGAACGAGTTCTCATAAATAGTGAAAGAAAATTGTCATACTACTTCGATGGTGGGTTAATTTTGAACTTGACGCACACATGTCAATCGTGCTATAATGAGACAATGTAATTGTGTTCTTATTTGGTATTGTTCGGTGACATTCTCACACAATTTATACTATTACTTTCTTGAAAAATGTAGGAACCTTCTTAGTAAAATAAAAGGATAATCTCAAAAACCTAATTATAATTTATAAAAATATCTATTTTACCACTATGATTTTATTTTTATCCAAAATCCCTCCTAATATTTAAAAAAAATAATAAAAAATGATCATTTTATCCCTAATAACTTCATAATTAATTTGTGATCATCAAAGGTATAATAATCTTTTTACACGCCTTTAGAGGGTATTTTGAATATTTTTATTAATGTCAAAAAGGATTTTTGATAAAAATAAAATCGTAGGTGGTAAAATTGATATTTACAAACTAACAATAGATTTTTTGAGATTAACCCTAAAATAAAATAACCCAGTTGTCCTATCGTACTTACGAGCTCAGTTTCTTGTCAATAAAATAATACTACTTTCTTCTCTTGATCGCTTCTTATGCTAGCTTAACTATTGTTTTAGTGGTGTTTATTTGTCTTAGGTCAAGATAGAAGGATTTTAACAACCTAGACAACTAGTAATATAACTAAAATTTCGACATGGAATATACCTCATTGTCTAAGGTTGAATTCCACTTTAAGGCCTTCTCTTTCTCTCTCCCTGTCCTTTTTAATTTTTTTTCTCCCACTCCCTCATCTTTTTTTTTTTTTTTCTTCTGACAATGACATGTTCTGGATCAAAAAACTATCTATAACTACCCAAAGAAATCACTCATAACACAACTCGAATAATGACATGAACCTATCAAGATAATTATTAACAGTACGAACTCGATTGACTACTCCCACAACCAATTGTGGAAGATAACAACTTCTACTAAAAAATTAAAAACACTCCCTATAACTTACGGGTTAACAAAAAAGTAAGTGGGATCAAAACCTTTGACCTCTTAGGTTGAAAGGGATACTCATCCCCTGCTATCAAAAGACGGTTAGAATGGTCAATTTAGCCAAATTTCAAACACAAATTATAAAATGACAAGTTTCAAAGGATCTAGTTGTGTTAACTTCAATGTCATTTAAAAGTATAACGGGTTTGCCCTAAATCAAAAACTTAATTAGAAGAGATATGAACGCAAAGTTTAAGATGGAAACATAAACATAAAAGAGACATCACCTTTTTGATATACACATAAACTATGCTTAAAAGTCAATGAATATAACAAAGGTTACAGTTTAAGGATAAAAAAATAAAGATTTAAATGAGAGTCCTGAACAATGAAGATAACTTCATTTTTGCCATCAAAAAGTCCAAAAATGAAAGGAAAAAAAAAAAAAAAAAGGAGATTTCACAAGCATGGCATTCAGGAATTTGCCATTAGAAAAATTTTAACACAGACAGCATCTTCTTTTTATTCGGTAACCAATACTGTAGCTTTAGCAGAAGCTATTGTACAAAAAAGGGGGAAAGAAAGGAAAAAAGAAAACAAACCTTAATACCAAATCTACCAGGCCGGACTGCAAAAGAATAGTGTTATTGTAAAGAAATTCCAAGATCAGGTCTTCTGAATTCATGTTGTTTTCCTGCTATATAGTCTTTGCCGGCTTGCGCATTTCAGCAAGTCCAGGATGATGATCGTTTGATCACCGGCTTCATCTGTTTGTCCTCTTCGAGGGAAATCATACCCAAGTGTGATGGATCCTCCAGCATCATCTTTGCCACCAAATACCCTGCAATGGACCATGTTTGATACTTCCTCGCTTGTTTACCAATATATCTTCCAAGCTTCCCGTCGTAATATTCTGGCCAGCTATCTTTTAGCAAACGGGTCTCTGCAAGATCAATTGCTTTTCTTGCAATTTGTGGTCGCCCCGTTTTGATGCATGCAGCCGTTAGCAGCCACAAAAGCACTGCATTTGAGGTAAATAAGGATAAGTTAATTGTAGAAATGAAATAAAACGTCAAAAACATTAGTTTAATTAGGAAGAATGGGAAGAAACACAGCAAACAGATTATAAAGAAACATAAATGTCAGCTATTAATGTCAACCAGTAAGCTTCAGTACCAATATTGAAAGGAATCCAGACGAATTGTTTATCAAAGAAATTCACCTTAAATTTGATGACTTTTAACATTAAACAAGATATAACCGAAAACAAGAACTATCTTCACAGTATCTTATAGCCTCAGAAATCGTCTGTCCAAAGATTAATCCATCAAATAAAATAGTTTGAACTAAAGGAGGAACAGACCTGGCCAAGAGCCTCCATTATGGTAACTCCATATAGTATTCTTGGGATCACAACCGGTTACAATCTGCCATTCATGACGTTCTATAGCAGGATAAGCTATTTTTAAAGGCATTTCACCAACCAGCTCCTCCCAGCGAGCTTCAATAAGATCCATAATAGCCATTGATTGCTCTGGGGTTGCAAGAGAACATAGGATTGCAACACAGTTACCTAAAGCAAACCATCGAAAATCCATCCTTGCAGGACTAACGTTACCAATAAAGTAGCCACCACGAGTCGGCATAAATTCAAATACCCATTCAGGGATAGAATCGGGAATAACATTAAATTTATTTACTGCTGTGTGAGAGTATTCCTCGGTCTTATATCTGTATATGTCATTTAGCTGTTGAAAGTCAAGCCAGAAGTAACTTCTCATATGATAACTTAGGGCATGCAAACGTTTTACAATTCTGTCAATAAATTCTTTCCCTTCAGCATCATGTTTCAACAAAGACAAAGCACATCTTAATGCCATGAAGAAAAGTGCTTGAATTTCAATGGGATAACCATAAATACCCTGCAAAATTAATTTACAAGATTAAAACACGTAGAAAACGGTCAAACTTGTTGAATCCTTAAGAGAAGGATTCAACAAATAGCCCCAAAAAGGTGAAAGTAATAGGTAAAATTATTGTAACAAAGGATATAATAATGGAGTACATTATTTTTCCCCTTTTTTTTATTCAGATGAGGAACAAAAACAAAAAAGATTTGCTATAAATTATAACTTCGTATAATAATTTGAGTCTGTGAAATCTTACATTATGGCAAAGTAAAGATGTAAGCTATAATATTTTACCACTATTTGGATAGACAACTTGCAATAAATATTATTCTACACATATTAAGTTGATATTTGGATAAGATATTTTAAGAAATTTTCACTCTATAGTGAAGCTGAGTTTAACAACAATGGCATTGATATACGTACTTCAGTAATAAAGGATACCAAATACTAAGGAAAGGCATAGATGAAGCAAACTCCCTGCCTAAAATAGAAAACATACATTGCTTTACACGTGACAAAATATTCTAATTTCTTCATGCATTCATTTTTACAGTATTAAAGTCTTGTATGTAGATAAAATTTCAGACCAAAGAACCCATGCACGTCATTGAAAAAAAAAAAAGAAAAAAAAAAATCTAATTGTTAGACGACACGTTCTGCAAACCAACAGACAAACAATGAATATGATAGTGTTTTGGCATAAGTATACAGAAACGTCGAATTATCATTGTCACAACTCAAAAAACAACAATAACGTTGCTAATTTACTAAAAGAAAAATGGTCAGAATGGTGCAGACTATATAGAGAAGTCTACACTTTGTAATATGAGAAGTGAAACTGATTAGTTGAACAGATCAAACAAAGAATTGCTTCTGAGCAGTCTTCTTAACTTAATGTCATTAAATTACAGGTTAAAATTAAGAGCCAGCAACAAGATTTTGCTTTATCATACAAAATGATCCATACTCAAGATTCCAAAAACTCTAGCTGGCCTGGATTTTAAAGCACCGAACGACAAGGATCATCTTATAAAACTTTAAGATTAATTCACTTTAGTACTTGGTAAGAGAAAAAACTGACTAGAGCGAAAGTAAGAAACATGACTAAATAAAAATCAAATTAAACATAACCACACAAAACAATTTTAGTACAAATGTGCCAGAAGAACAACACACTGGTGCAAGAAGAGATGTCTCCTCAAAACAGAATGATAATTCAATGCGGAAGATGCATACTTCTAATTGGAAACATAAGGCACATATTTTCTTTGGAAAATAAAAGCAGCAATATGCAAAATATAGACTTGAACAACAGTAAACTGGACTTCAAGGATGATGCTGAAACCAATTTGTCATACTGTTGCCTTGACATCAATATCTTAAGCCACTGTCTGGTTAATCTTTGTTCAGAAAAATGCAATTGAAGTAAATTGCCTTTCCATGCTATTATTGAAGCTAAAAAGAAGCAAAATAAACTAAATCTAGCATGCGTAAGCATAGTAGTAACACTTTTGACTTCAAGATGCTTGCATGTAACACATTAAATGATAATTAAAAAAAAAAAAAAAAGATATTGCAGAATTAGACACTAATTCATATTCAAAAGAAAGTAAAAAATAAGACAACAGAAAAGAACAATTTTCACATTATAGCTACGTTCTATAATCAGCCGAGCCATAAAAAGCATCAACTTAAAATCTTTCAATGTTATTTCCAAAAATTAAAATAATAATAATAATAAATCTTTCATTGCTATGTTATTAAAAAGAAATGAATGTTTGCTGCACATTCAAAATGAAAAAGCAGTAATTCAGGACTACAGAGTAAGAGTGATAATACAAACTGAAATAGCATCCATAAAAATATCCATCCCCAATACACATAGCTATCTCATTTTCATTTAAAAACTTAAAGTGCATAAATAGCTAACTTCCAAATATATTTTGGATAAAAGAACTTAATTGAGCTAATATCTACTTCTGCCAAAAGTATATAAACTAAC
The DNA here is from genome assembly GCA_022984855.1 of Dimocarpus longan. Lineage (NCBI taxonomy): Eukaryota > Viridiplantae > Streptophyta > Magnoliopsida > Sapindales > Sapindaceae > Dimocarpus > Dimocarpus longan. The sequence goes on along the minus strand of CM041018.1, from coordinate 26,077,868 downwards.
CTATATGAATATTGTTCTTCTATTGTAATTAATCTAGGATCAATGCTTAAACCATAAATCATTAATCTCTTCTCAACATAGTTTACTTAAAATTCCAATTATGGACTTTATCTATACGAGGTGAAGTCCACAGCATATACCAGACATAGCATAAGAAGCTTTTTAACTGTTTGACAAAAAAGGTCCTACAAAAAGTAAAGTTCATGTACCCAATTTGAGTTTTGTAATAGCTAAAATGGCAACCGCATGTTTAGCATGCACACAACTCAAACAATATCACAATGAAATTTTACCATTCTCCGATCAATCATCGAGCATCCATCGGCACAAAGCAGGGTAGGGAATGTATCGAACCCTTCTGATAGACAGAGAGCCAATATTAGCCTCATCCCCTTTTGACAATCTGGTGTCTCTGCCAATGATAAATCTCCAGTAGACTTTGTATATGCACGGAGCAGAATAATCCACCAGAATCCGGAGTCAACTGGTGCAACTCTTCCAATCGCACTCTCGCCAAAATCTGCAATAAGAGTATCGGTTTTCCGAACAGGATCATGAAGAACTTTGAAACTAGCAGGCATTGCACCTTCCCCAAGCTTGAAGCGGTCTACTCTTTTTTCCCATCCTTGAAGATGCAGCGTCTTCAAGAGGAAGTTCTTGACTATATCAGGTTCACCATTCATCAGAAAAGCCAGAGCACTGGGTACAAAATCTCTAACAAAAACCTACACAAAGACAAAAATCAAATTTAGAACTAAGGACTCACTTATCATGATTAACAAAAGTAATGCACAGGGCTCTCATATTCAATACTGAACATTTACGTGCACATAATTTCTCAACTCAAATAATTTCAAATCTATGTATAACAGTTTGCCATATATGGATTACACTTGGAACAGATCAAAGATAACTCTTCCTAGACTTGGATCAAAGTTGCCAATTTTATGAACTCCTCCTCATTCACCTTCCAAGTTCCAACCTCTAATGGCCCATCAACATTTTGTCTCAAAATTGGCATCTACACTTTACCCTTTTGCATATTAAATCAAAACAATAAATCTCCAAAACATATATATAACAAAAAATCTCACCTGATCGTAGTTCAACACCTCCTCCGAAGCATGATCATATGCAGCAATCGTACCAATCGGCTGACCCCTGAAATACACCAAGGACCTTCTGAGAGCTTCCCACGCGTCTGCCACCATAGGATGTGGTTCAAATGAGTTCCTAGTCGAAGAAGCAGGGGTGTTCAGCCCAGACCTTCCACCAGGCGAATACGTGCTCTCATAAATGTCTAAACCTCCACGTGACAAACCAATCGAGAGCTCACTCAGCGACCTCTCATCAAACGATCTCTGCCTCTCAATGTTAAGCCTCGGCTTATCAAGAAGGCGAGAGAGATCATAGTCGTCCATTTCGGAGATTGAGCAATGCGAGCTCACGTTTCTCAGTCCACCAATCCCCTCCATTTCTATTTCCTCTAACAGATTACTTCTAGAGAGATCCATCCAAGCAAATCATTCAAAATCAAACAATGAGCCTCGCAATCAGAAAATACAATAATTTATTAAAAACACTACCAATGTTACTACTTATAAACAAATACGCACGCATGCACACACACACACACACACACACTTTTACAATTCAATTCAAACAAACTATCAGAATCCCTCCAGCTCAACAATCAACATCAAACACTCAAGGTTTAATAAAAACATAAAACATAAAATCTCTAACACATTTCAACAAATGTAACCACATTATAGCTAAATTTCAACAGATATTTATAAATAAGCCAAAGAAACCGTTAAAATATAATAAATATACATATACATATATAGTAAAAATAAAACAGATCAAGATCTATAAGCGAAACAAACGGTCAAAGTTTGTCAGTTATACAAGCAGCGAGACACCTAAAGGACGGACGTCCAGATCTGGAAGCAGCAAAGAGGAAAAATCAAGAACAGGAAAACCAGAGAGCAGACCTGAAGAGGAAGACGAAGGTGATCGATGCGGCGAAGAAAGAGAGGCGAGGAGAGGAGGAATCTCTCCGGCTTCCACGTACTCGCCGGAAACGGTCGGCAACGGCGGAGAAGAGAGAGATATATAAAGAGAGAAAAGGATGAGAAGAAAAGGGAAAAAGAGAATACGAGCTCTAGAGCTGGTATTTATAGCAAAAGAGAGTGAGAGAAAAGGAAAAAAAAAAATCTAAAATTGTAAGGGAGAGAGAGAGAGAGAGAGAGTGAAAATTTGAATAAAAAATTACCGGGAGTAGCCGGTGAGTCGGCACTAGGAAATTTACAGGGAGTCCACGTGGACAAAACGACGTGGGGTTGCTAAATGCTGACAGGAGTCCGGGAGGCTTTGTCTGATATTGGATTTTCGACGGCAACTCGTTTTATCCGTTGCAGGGGGTTTGGAATTTTTATAGGGGCACAGGGGCTGGGGATTTTGGTAATTTAATGAGTCGAGTGGGATGATTTTGTATTTTTCTGTTTTTTTTTAAGGCTGGAAATAAAATATTTTGGTGACAGGACAGCTTAATGTAGAGTGTCCGAATGTAGCGGTAATTAATTTAGAGCAAATTACAATTTAACTACCTGGTTGAAACGCTTTTACAGGCGAAGCAAATGTTTCGATGTTATTACAATTTACCCCCCTTACCGTTAATGAATTCCGTTACACTTAACTGAAAGAGGGGTAAAATTGTCTTTTGATATTAATTTTATATTTTTTAAAAAGATTTAAAATAAATTAAATAAAAATATATATATTAAACAGAGATTGATTCATCATCCCGTTCACCAGTCCAACCAGTCCTGAAAATTCATAATCCCAACCATGAATCTCAACCAATCCAACCAGTTCAACAGATTATTGGAAACCCAAAAAATAGTCCCAAACATCATCAATCAACTAACCAACATCATAATCCACTTCTGAAAACCTAAAAAATAACTTCAAACATCATCAATCAAACCCAACATTATCAATCTTCCACAAAACTAACATCATCTACAATCAAAAATATCAATCAAGGAAAATAACCCTGAATTATGGGTTCATCGTGAACCCAGATTATGGGTTCACGAACGAACCCAGTCTGGGTTCGTGAGAACCCAACTGAGCGAATCTGGGTTCATTCGTGAACCCAGATTCTGGGTTCATGAACGAACCCAGTCTGGGTTCGTCAGCGAACCCAGCTGGGTTCGTCAGGAACCCAAATCTGGGTTCCTGATGAACCCAGTTGGGTTCGTCAAGAACCCAGATCTGGGTTCACTCTGAGGAAGAAAAAGAACCGAAAGAAGGGAAGAAGAAGAAGAGGCAGAAGAAGAGGAGAAGAAGAAGAATGAGAGGAAGAGAGAGAATGGCGGGTTCATTCCGAGGAAGAAGAACCAGAAGAAGGGAAGAAGAAGAACGAGAGGAAGAGAGATTCTGGCAGATTGAGAGGCTGATGAGTTGACCAGACTATATATCTGGTCAACTGGTCAACTCCGGTCAAAAGACAATTTTGTCTTTTTATTATTTTGGTATTGTTTATCGTTATATTTAACGAATCTTACTAACGGTAGGGGGGTAAATTGCAATAACATTGAAATATTTGCTCCGTTTGTGAAAGCGTTTTAACTGGGTAGTTAAATTGTAATTTGCTCAATTAATTTAATGTGATTGACCACTTTGCAAAAGTTGTTGGCGGGTCCCATTTGTAATTTAATATATAAATTGATACAAGTTGTTGGGAAATATATTTAAAATTTGTTTTGACTTGTTTTACATATGTTTTGAGTCACACAATGTCTAACGACAGCACCACCTCTCCCCCCATGACACCCATCCACCAATGGTTAGGTTTCCTCAAGAATGTACTTATAGTATGATGCTGGTTTGTATTTTACTAAATTTTTATAGATTTATCACACTTTAGTTTATAAATTATTAATTTATATACCTTTTTTATTTATGAAGGATTCTAAAATTTACATTTTAAGTCTGATTAAAATTGGAAAGCAAGACTTTATAGGGTTTTTCTTATTCTTATTATGTTTAATTTATGGAATTTAACCAAGTATGACCAAAAATTTAATGTTGAATATGTAATACAATCCAATCTTGTGGTATATACCTAGAACAGACGATGACTAATGACTAATGACTAAATATTATTTTGTTGATCAGAGAAATCCAAAAAGAAATGAAGAATCTTGATAAAAGAAAAGGTTCAGTTTAGAAGGACGAAAAGGCCCTTGAGAAGTGAATCTTGCCAAAATCCGTAAAAACTGTCCGGTGTACCACATCTTGATTGGTTAGGACAAGACCAATCTGATCCGATCTGAACTTTGGTCAGTAGTTGGGTTTGAAAAGGGAGGCATTTCAACTAACACAACTGCATCCGTGTACCACACACCTAACTCTCGCGTACGGACCTCCAAGGATAATGGACCTTGCCCAACCGTAAAAGCACATGACTAACGTTTCCTTTTTTTTTTTTTTTTTTTTTTTTAAAAAAAAAAAAACATTTTGTTTTTGGTTTAGTTACTACAATGCACAATCTGTGGGGTGGGTTTATACAACTGAAAACTAATTATTAAATTTTAATTAGGTCCATACATTTTTAAGATATAAAAACAGATAGATATTTGAAAAACTCTCTCTTTATTTTTTTTTATAATTATAAAAAAAATCTAACATTGGTTATTAGAATTTTGCAAACATATCAAGATTAAATATTATATATACATCTCAAAAATTTACTCCCCAATAACATTGTTATTATTATTTTCGTGGACATACCAGTGACATTGTCATTGAGTGATAATTACTCATATAATTCAAAGTAAAAACCCCTCCCACATGCTGATGTATATTTATGATAGAAACATAACTTCTATTACTAGTGTGAAAGAAAAGTGTACTTATGACTTTAATTATGAATAAATGAGTAAATTAAATGGATCTCTTTGTTAACCACCTAATAACTATACAGAGTACTATGTAGTAGCTAAATTATAATTATTATAAATAGAGTTTTGGTTGTTTTAAAGTAGATTGTGAATATTTAAGATAGAAATGGAAAAAAAAAAAAAAACCTTTATTAGATATTATTTTTCATAATATGAAAATACTTACTTTTTTCTTGAAAATATGAAAATACTTACTATTACAACCATTGATCAAGGAGAATTTTTTTTTGTTTGAAATAAATCAAGGAGAAATCTTTCTCTCCAAAGAAAAAAAAAAAGATCAAGGAGAAATTGCTCCACACATGTTGATTATTTTAAACTTGAACTCCTATTACACAGTTGAAACAAATTTTGACAATAAATATCTAATGAAGGTTTTTGTAAAATATGTGACATTACAATTCTTAACTGTACCACAAATGTTTTTATAAATAAAGTGACAGTGCTAATTAAATTGCTATAAAACAAAGGAAATGAACGATACTAAACTTTTTATGATATAAAAATAAATTTGTCAACAGTTTTTTATGTTGCCATGGTTAATGATATGTTCATAACTGTGTATCTTGACGAAAACATATTGTGTACTCTTTTCATATTCTTATTGGCTAATTAAATAATAAGTACATTGATTATTATTATTTATTTTGGTAAATTATATCGAACTCTGATTTTGTTAAAAGTAAAATAAATATTGGAATGTATAATATCACATCACACTTTCTCTCGAAACCTAAAATATATGTTATGGTACCATATCTTATACTAAGTCAAAAAATAAAATTTTCCATCTACCGTTCAAATCTAACAAGGAAAGACAATTAATGTTGTTATTTATAGAAAATGTACAATTTTGATTGAAAATTCTTTGATATCATCAGCTCAACTAAAAAATAGGCAATCCACAAATTTATATATTTATTTAATAAAAAAAAGTGACTTGTAATAAAGGCAGATAAATTTGGTCAATCTACAAGATTTTAGAGGTCGACAGATTCTTAGCTTTCGGGGTACAGACAGAGAACTCAAGTCGGTCTTTTAAAAAAAAAAAAAAAATCATTCTTTTAAGTTATTCTATGGTGGTTAAACACAAATCATAAAATATATAAAAAAAAAAAAATGAAACTTCTGGTAATATGTCATGTACAATTACAAACGAAAACATTTTTAAAGATTTAACAAAATATGCATACGAAAAGAGGTGCAGATACAATTTTTCATCGGGTAATCTTACAATTAACCTCACAATATAAAAAGAGATTTAGTACCACCATAATCTGCTAGTAGGTAACAAATATTTATTCAATATGATAATGTTCAAAATTTAAATTATTCTCACCATAAATAATATCTTAAAAAAAAAAAAAAAAGAACTTTGATATTACATAAAACCTAGTATAATTACTGGAGCGATTATTGGTCGTTAAATTTAAAATTAAAGATTCATAAAATTTATATTTGAAAATTAAAAAAATGTAAAAATAAAAATTTCTTTCTTATAATTATATGTTTATTCATATAATTTCTATATATTATCTAAATTCATAAACGAGATATCATATCACATTTGCATCTTAAATAATATATTTAACTCTTGAAATTTGAAACCCACTGTTGTACTTCGGGCTAAAAGCTCCCTAAACTGCTCAAAGATTCGGCTTTGGAAATACCAAGTACAGAGTGGGTACTGGGTAGAAAGTAGTAACGGCGGAGACAGAATAAAGTCCTAGGCGACCCGGCGGCGCTTGTTCGGTTCTGCCTTCTTTTTTGTTTGAAGCGGCTTATAATTAAATAATCTTTAATCATTTTAATTTCATTTACTTTATTTATATTAAAAGTATCTTTATCTCTATGTATTAAAAAAAAAAAAAAAAAAAGTATCTTTATCTCTCTACTTTGCCTCGCATTTGTTTTTTTCTTTTTTGAAACATTCCCTCACATTTGTTATTGCTTCATCATTGCTCATAAAAGAATTTATGTATTTAACTGACTTGTTATAAGTCAATAATGCAGGACACTCATTTTAATTAATTAGATAACTAATTTAACAATTACCTACAGCAATTTTGTTAGGGATTGAGAACTAAAAATATATGAGTGAATTGCACAACACTCCTCCGAGATTTATCTAAAAACAGATGAAAATATAGTTATCCTTTAATTACACAAAACCTCCATGCTTAACGTTGATTTTTGTCACTGTTAACTAATCGAAGGACATTTTGGTCCTTTCATCATGTTCCTCTCTCTCATGTCACCCATTCACCATCACCTGTCAATACATCACTTTCCACTCATTATCAACACTCTCAATTTCTCTTCCCTCTCTTCCTTTTCTTTCTTCAGTTCGTTCCTCTTGCACAGCTACGTCCGTCTCCATCGTCGCACAGCTCCACCGTCGTTCCTCTAGTCCGTCTGTCTCCATCGTCGCACAGCCCTACCATCGTTCCTCCAATCCGTCTGTCTCAATTGTTGTTCCTCCAGTCCGTCTGTCTCTATCGTCGCACAGCTCCAGTTCGTTCTTCTAGTTCGTCCGTCTCCATCGTCGTTCCTTCAGTCCGTTTGTCTCCATCGTCGCACACCTCCAGTTCGTTCCTCTAGTCCGTCCACTATCGTACGGATTTGGCTTCTGGTTCCTCCAGTCCGTCCTTCTCTTCCATCTCCACCAGTTGGATTTTGTGGTGTTTATCTGTTGTTATTGTTGTTGATTTGTTCATATTGTTGTTGCTGTTGATTTTGTTGTTGAAGAATAACGATGATGTTGATGAAGAATGGTATTTGTTGTTGTTGATTTTTCTGTTTTTGATAAATAAAAAATATGAGTTGATGCATTTGATGATATTGATTCAGATGTGTTGATGATATATATATTTTTTGAAGATCTGGACCTAGATCATTGTAAACTTGAAGTTGGATTCAGATGCATTTGATGAAGGATAACTGCTAATCGTTGTTGATTTTTTTTTTTTTTAATTTTAAGTTTTTCCTTTTTTATTTTTAAGATCTTGAGGGTATTATAGACATTAATCTAAATTTCTGGTCAAACCGTTAAAGTTGACAGAAATCAACTGATGACATGGGAGTTTGATGTAATAAAAAGGTAAATGTGTTTTCATCTGTTTTCCTTAGGGGGGTTTCGTACTCAATAATAATAAATTTGATTCTCTTATTATTAATTTATTTGGATGTGCACATTTAGGTCAACAAGGCCATTGCAGCCAACCAATTATTCTAAAAGGGAAAAAGAAAAAAAAAATTATTCTTTTATATTTTAGTAGAACTGTGGAAGTCTCGTAGCAGTTTCAGGTGAGTCGGCCACCATAGATCGACAAGTAGAGAATGTATTATATTATTCAACTTTTATAATCAATCCAAACATAGCAACCAATAATATAACAATTATTTTTTAAGAATAAACATTGTATTTTTTAATAAAAATACAAGATTTTGTTTTAAACATAAATATCATATGGGTTAGGGGACTCTTCGTTAAACCATTGATAGCATGACGCGAATGATTACTCTCATAATAGGAGAAAGATTACTCCTATTAAGATGAAACTCACACATTTTCTATTTTAAAGAATAATGATGAAACTTGAACTCTTATTCTATTAGGGATAAGGAAGGTATTCTACTTTTTATACCAAAGGGCAGTTTGTAGAAAAATACAAATAAATTGTTACATGGTTTCAAATGACATTCATATATTTAATAAGTATAATATTTATTTAAAGAGAAATAGAACAAAAAATAATTGTTAATTATAATTTACGAGAGTTACGTTGTATGGTAAAGCATGGTCATGGGTGTATGCCTGTGGCTTAAAACATGCCAAAACGTGACAGGCAAAAAAGTTTATTAAATAGACATAGAATATCCCCAACCAATCTAATGAAACTAAAACGTAAGGTAAGTATTAAAGGTTGGAAGCTAGTTAAGGGCAGGTTCATGATCAATTGATTTGGTTTTCTATCATTTTCATATTGGTGTAGAATTTGTTGCTTTTGGTAGCTTTGGAGGTATCGTCGTCACCTATATTTATATGTTTACAAGTTACAATAATTGAAGTTAAATATACATGTGAATAAACTGGCCATATTTTGACAGGGGTATGTGAGTCCACATCCTAGTGATTGGAACAAATAAAGCGTTTTATAGTTAATGACAATGAAGGAATTATTTGTTTTTTTGGGGAAAAAAAATCATTTTAAGACAGGAAAAACGGAGAAGTGAAGCACGAGTAGTAGTACATCATGTGCAAGGATGACTGATCACACCCCATGCGCACCATTCGAATATACCGTTAAGAGTTAAGGCTGGGTATCACACCCCATGCGAATCATTCGAATATAGAGTTAAGGTTCGGTATGACACCATTAAAATAAAAAATTCAATAAATACCAACTAGTTCGTTGAAAAGAAAAAGAAAATAGTATAAATGTGAACTAATGATCTTTAAAAGTCTTAATTTATAATTTTGATATTAGTTTCACAATACATGACGTTTATAGTATTAAGAAAAGAAAACTCCGAGAATAATGGGTTATGGGACCATGAAATTGAAATATAAAACTTGTCCTAATCTATTAGCATCGTCAATTATCATTGTTCCACAAAATAAGTAAAATAAACGGTAAATGATCATGGTATAAATTTATTATATGAAAACAAGTTACATGAAAAATATTTTTGGTTGTATCACTTGATTGATGGCGATGCAAGGTGGAAATTTTTCTTTGACCCAAAAATTTGTGAAGAAAACATCCAAAAAGAATATGCTTTATTAAGTTCAGCAATTTAAGGAGCTTACAAATAGATGAACGAAGAAATTTAGGAAACATATATGTGCTACGCCGACAAATTTTCTTAGGCCAGACCAATTGCTAATAAGAAATAGGAAGATAGTCCTCACATGAATTTTTTAATTATAGCTTGATCAGAAAAAAATCAAACGTGTGGATTATGCGTATTTTTTGTAATCACATGGACCATGCCCTAACAATATCTATGGTGATAACCTAACGTACCTATATTAAAAGATTGCTTATAACTTATAAATTGCATTGTTAAAGTCATTTCAGAATCATTGACCAGAGCTTGTGTAAGTGGCCGATAAGAATTTTTTTTTTTTTTTTTTTTTTTTTTTTTAATATATAGATGTATGCTTTCCATTGCTCAATAGAATTAAAATTTATGCGGTTATCCTTTTTGTTTACCTCTGTGATATTTTGAGTTGATAATAGTACCATATTTTTCAATTGTGTTATATGATGTGACAGCTGAACTACAATCTCAGCTTAATTTATCATCTCATTTTTTCATTTACTCAACATAATTAACGAATAAGTTTGAACATCCACACATTGTTCTAGTAATATGTATATTTTCATTGTAAATTGTGATAGAATTTCGAATTTCACATTTGCCTATAAAAACCTAATGTGTGGGAAGACTTTGTTATAGTAAAAGTTATTTTTGAATAATATTCATAGTCGTTGATCTTATCCATTCCCATTAAATTCCTAAACCGATTGATGTCATTTTTTCCAAGAATGAGCGGAAAATTTGGAGAAATGTATCAACCAGAGGACTGTTTCTCATCATTTTGCATCTAGTCATCATCATTTTGCATCTAGTCAACAAGATTTTGTCATATATGTATTCATATAATTAGTTTAAATTTAAACGAGACCTATAAATGTCAACTTTGTTTTAACAGGCGGTGGCCAATAAAGGAAGAATCTTGTAATATCTCTATATATATATGTATATAATGTTAGGTTTCTATTTTTTTTTTTTAATTTAAACTCAAATAATATGGTATGTAAACTGTCATCATCCTATTAATTATCACATCATCTAATAATTTTTAAAATCTTGATAATTTATATATATAATGTCATTTGAGTTAATTATTTGAAAAGTTCAACATTACTTAAAAAAACAAAAAAAATTCGTGGTGGTTGTTGGAATTAGTACTGATACGAACATGCTGCCAAGAAAAGGCATAAAGTCATGTGGAATTTCTGGTCGTAATATAAATTTGACTGCAAACCATTACAATTGTCTATTTTAGAAATAAGAAAAAGAAACAACAAACATAGCAAAGTTTCCTTGCAGTTACCCGACCACTCTTCTTTAGACAATGTTCGTATGTCTCCTTCTTTGTGATACTAGAGTCAACTTTGCCTACAAAGTCATATTGTTATTGTCCTGTAATTGTAGTATATACTGGACAATTGTAACTAGTAAAGTCTTCTTGCTCTAGAGTTAGATCTTTTAAAATTTTAACCACATTAGAGCTTGAGAACTTAGATTTAAATTTTATTCAAAATTTAACGTATAATAATTTTAATTAATTATATATTATCTTATGTTATATGTAATTTTTATAATAAAAATCCCATCATGAGATCATTCTATATGAATACATTTTTTTAAACGATTTAATGAATAATTAAAAACCCCTAATGTTAAATATAAATAGATTGCCGACGTGACAATAAACAGCAAAAGGAAGAGGACACGTTGACGATTCAAGTTGGGGAGTGGAGTCAAAATTCAAGTTGCATGGGGTAAGAGTGAATGCACCGAAATCAAGACAGGTAAGTCTTGGTAATCAAGACAGGTAAATCTTGGTTGTCAAGTCCTAAAAATTTTGTTCACTTCCCAATCACAATTTATAAGATGACATACTGGCCAATTTATGCCTTGGAGCAACCAAAGAGGCAAAAGCATCCATACACTTTTTTTTTTTTTTTTGGTTTAAGAAAAAAAAAACAAAAATTTGGAAAGAAAATTATGGTAATACGACCCTAATAATTTTAGAGTAAGCAAATAAAATTAAACAAATCCAATCTTTTGAATTCTTTATATACTAGATTGATAGTTGATTTTTATAAATAAAAATGCAAGTATCTTAGAAATGATATTTACTTGAAAATGTTTTCTTTTAACAAATTTTCTAAATAATATTCCTATTTTCTGACAAAATCCAATTATTTTTTATTTATAAAGTATCATATATATATATATATCCATTTATTGCCTTTTTAAATAAAATTTCAAGGATTTTTTAATATAAAAAGCTGTTTCTATTTTTCATCTAAATACTTTTAAATAGACAAGTAGATTTGATTAATTATGTCTCTACTATATACACGCTATCTTATTCCATTCTAATACTCAAAACACCAGGCTAATGCAATACTCCTCCATTTTTTTGACTTGCAAAGGAGAAGAATCCATCTTTTTTTATTTTAATATTTATAAGCACTTTTAATAATATATATAAAAATTCTAGATCTACTTAAGTGCAGGTTCCAATCATTGATTAATTACAAAATCATTGCTGTATGTATTGCTGCTTCGATATAATTTTCATAAGTTACCTCTTCAAATTCATGGGGTTAGAACTCCAAGAACCCCAATAATCTATGTTTAACTAATTAATTAACTAAAAAAATTGTACCTCAAGTTAGGAAAACGAGGAGTTTTCACACACCATTCGTGCACGATTGTACTTTCATTTGCATGGATTCCATTTTTTTTTTTTATACTTTGGCAATTTTATCAAGCAATCATTATTTTTTTGAGTAATCAAACCATACAAGTTTGATTTGTTGCTTGATGAAGCGAGTGGTTGCATTCCCAATATATATATTGCCCCTCAATGGCTCAATCACGATATATAATTTATCTTTTGCTTGTTATTTAATTGATAGAATGGTCTTGTAAACGGATGGTGATTTTTTTTTTTTTTTTTTGAAAAACTAAACGGGTGGTGATTCTAAAAGTATTACCATTTTTTTAGGGAAAATTTTAATTTAATTCATAACGTTTAGTAAAATATTAATTTTTTACTAACGTTTACATTTCGAATTCCCATAATCCCTAACGTTTCGAAAATGCATCAATTTAGTCCCTCTGACCAAAAAGATAACAGTCAAACTAACTAGACGAGATAAAAAGATGAATTTACCCCTAATATAATTTAAAATAGTTAAAATGACGTAATTACCTTTTTAAAAACTGATAATTACAAAATAACCATACCTATTATTATAAAATTGCCATTGATCACCTTCCAATCAAATTGTGACACATCATTAAATCAAATTTTTTAATTTAATTTATAATTAATAAATATTTTGATAAAAAAATAATATTTTTAATGTAAAATAATAATAAAAAAAATTCATCTTCATCTTCATCTTCTACCTCTCATCATCTTCCTCATCTTCAATTTCATATTCTACATTCATCAAAATCATCATCTTCATTATTTTCATCAAATCAATATCACCCAAATTAAATATCTAATATCAAACCCAACATCTTCCAAATTTAAAAAAAAAAAAGTTTATTCAAATTAAAAAAAAAAAAAAGTTTATGTAAATTAAAAAAAAAAAAAAAAAGACCCTCATCTTCATCTTCTGCCTCTCATCATCTTCCTCATCTTCAATTTCATTTTCTACATTCATCAAAATCATCATCTTCATTATTTTCATCAAATCAATATCACCCAAATTAAATATCTAATATCAAACCCAACATCTTCCAAATTAAAAAAAAAAATGTTTATTCAAATTAAAAAAAAAATGTTTATGTAAATTTTTTTTTAAGAAAAAAAGAGACCCTCTAGTCTCCATCGCCGGAGACCAGATCTGGTCTCCGACGATGGAGACCTTCTGGTCGCTGAAGACCAGAAACTGGGCTGGAGACCAGAAGTTTCTGGTCTCCAGTCTCCAGCCCCGCTGGAGACTAGAAAACTGGTCTCCAGCGGGCTGGAGACCAGTTGTTTCTGGTCTCCAGCAACTAGGCTGGAGACCAGAAGGTCTCCAGTCTCCAGCCCCGCTGGAGACTAGAAAACTGGTGCTGGAGACCAGTTTCTGGTCTCCAGCCCCCAGGCCCGCTGGAGACCAGAACAGACCAGTTCTGGTCTCCAGCGGGATGGAGACCAGACTGGTCTCCAGTGGCTGGAGACCAGCGCACCAGGCCAGAGACCTGGCCTCCGGCCGACGATGGAGACCAGCTGGTCTCCATCGTCATGGAGACCTCCTCTTTTTTTTCTTTAACTTAAAATTTTTTTTATATATTAAATTAAAAATATAAAAATATATATTATATTAAATATATATTAAAATTATATAAATATATTTAAGTTAAAATGATCAAATTAATCCTCATTGACTAACATTTGACTAACAGAAGGACTAAATTGATGTATTTTCGAAACGTTAGGGATGACGGAAATTCGAAATGCAAATGTTCGTAAAAAAGTAATATTTTACCAAACGTTAGGGATTAAATTAAATTTTCCCCTTTTTTTTTAAGTTGTTGAAAAAAAAGAGAGAACAAATGGTGATACTTTTCGAATCGGCACCCATTTTCGAGACCATTCTAGCTACAAAATACTTGACTTGATGAAATAAGTAATGAATAAAGTAAAATGCATTGGTGTTTTGCATTACTACGTTTATTTCCAAAATATTCTTTTTTAACGGATATCATTACAGTCAAATGTCAATATAGCTTTTTAAAGAATACGCACTTTGTATTTTAAAATTTAAACAACTTTAATATAATTCAGATATTAACTTTTTTAAAAACTAAATATAGATGACAAATTGATTTGTTTTATTTTTATTTATTGTTTTGTATAATATGAAAGGATTATTATTTTTTTCTAAATAAATGAATTTAATGATTGGGATTTAATATCTAAATTTTTATTAAAAGTTAAATAAGGAAATAATAAAAAGATAGGTAAATGATAAATCTTATTCGATTTATTCACAGATATGTTTGAATAAAAACTTTATCCATAGAATTATAATTAGATAACATGAACGACTTTTCATCAACTTTTCATCGGGATTTTTCTAAGTTACTAACATGACAATTAAAGCTAGAGAATAATTTGTTTGACAAAAACGCTTCATCAATGTCCTATCCCATTTCATTGGATGAGTCTTAATACTAATAATAATAAAAAGTAGTCTTCTTCTTTCCCAGGAAATTGTACATATAATATTATATGATTCATGCAGAATAAAATCACAACATTAATGGCGTTTTATAATTTTCTTAAACAATCAACCAAAAATCCCGTAACATATGCCCCACACTTTTCTTGACTTGAACTTTTCGTTGAAAGAGATCGAAAAGAAAAAGATTGGATAGGATCTTGGTTTGAAAATTTGAACAGCCACCCATGTATGAAGTGGAGATCTTATCCTTGACCCCCATTCATTTCAAACCAACTAATAAGCAATTACGCATGTTTGCTGCCATTGCTGGCATCATTGCCTTGAGAAATATTGCAAGGCAACACGATCACATGTATACCACATAATACTTGTATCTTTGTAAAATTTAATATAAATGTTTACAAGTTTATCAAAACTTATTTAAATTTTACATACATAAACATATAAGGCTATGTAGAACTCTATAATGGATATAGAAAGGAAGCATACAACTACAAAAATTATAAGTAGACGAGTAAATATAAATATATATATATACACACATACATATATATATTAGAGTAAATTACAATTTAGTTATTCGGTTAAAACATAATTACAGACGGAACGATACTTTCAATTTTATTACAATTAACCCTCTTCGGTTAGGGAATCTTCATTAAATTTAACAGTCAACCATATAAATATAATTAAAAGACCAAAATATCCTCATAATAAAAAATAAAAATAAATAAATAATTTATTTAAAAAACATAAGTGAAAAAAAAAGATGTTTTTCATCTGCCTCTCTCTCTTATTTTTCTTCGTCTTCTTCATCAAAACAGATCGACGCCTGGAAACCCAGACGCCCGGTCTCTCACCTCTCTCTCTCTCTCTCTCTTCACATTCTTCTATTCTTTTTCTTCGTCTTCTTCACGAATCGATCCAGATCGGCGTCCGGCGTCTGGATTTCCATCCAAACCCAAACCGACATCTGGGCTAGACGCTGGTCTGGGTTTGGATGGAAACCCAGATGTAATCTGGGTTTGGAAACCCTGATCGACGTTTGAGTTTCTATGCCCAAACTGGAAACCCAGACCGGCGTCTGGGTTTCCATATGATGTAGGTCTGGTTCCGTCTTGGAACCAGACCGTCGTTCTCCTTGGATTTGGTTTTCCAACCTAAATTCATATAAGTGTTTGTGTTTTCAGATCTGAACTCGGACCTGTATCAGTGTTTGAGTTTCCAGATGGTGTTGATGATGATGCTCTTGGATTTATTTAATGATGATGGTAGTGATTTTTGTTTGCGTTGATGATTGATGATGTTGGACCCCTATTTGTGTTATTTGTGTTGATGATTAATGATGGTTGTTTGTGTTGATGATTGATTTTAATGATTGATGATGATGGGTCATTGTTGATAAATCGGGCATTTATTGATTCATCTGGGTTCGGATCGAACCTAGATGAAATCTGGATTCGTTTAACAGAACTCAGATTTCATCTGGGTTCTGCAACGACTTATATTTGAACCCAGATGAATCCGGATTCGAAGGATAAGAAAAGAAGAAGAAGAGAAGAAGAAGCAAAAAAAAAAAAAAATGAGAAGGGAAGAAGAATAAGAAGAAAAAAAAGGAGGAGAAGAAAAATGAAGAACAAGAGAGAAACAATAATCGTGGTCGGTGGTGGTAAGGAAAATGAGAGAGAGATATTATTAAAACAATTAATTTTAAAAGAAAATAAAAAATAATATAAATAATATTAAAAAGATAATTTTATCTTTCAATCTGTTAACTCTAACCAAGATAGATTAACGGCAGGTAGGTTTATTGTAATAAAAGTAAAAAGTTAGCTCTGCTTGTAATAATATTTCATCTGGGTAGTTAAATTATAATTTGCTATTTATTTTGAGATATCATTTATGAGGGGAACATTCCGAGTTAGAATATTTTAAATTGAGTGAACACTTTTTGTTATTAAACTATTGTTATGGGTAATTTAGCGACTAGGTCAATTGGGCCAGAGGGGATCTACAATGCAGGCCCGACGGCCCCAAGGGCCCAACAATCTGTCATTCTTTCTGATCACCTTTCTAACTCTCCATTCTGTTTCTATCCCAAGTCTTTTGCTGATCGTCAATCTATTCGCGAATAATGTTGGTTCCCCGAACAGTTCTGTTCGCTCAGGTTGATGCCGGTTCTGTTCGCTGAGACTGATCGCCAGTTCTGTTCGTCCAGGCTGATCGTTGTGCCTGCTAGCCAAATTTGTTGGCTTAAGCTGTCTGTTGAGGGGTAATCGGAGGATCTATTCCGCTCTGGTCTATTCGCCTAGAAGTATTCGTCTGACTATTCGGTGATTTCTAGGCGTGCTCGTACTTCTACACACCCATGAGACCATTTGCCGAGTATGATGATTGGTTACGGGAATATTAATTCATGATTTGCCTCCTGTACTCTCCAAGTATCTATCCGGCCTGTCAAAAACTCATCTGTTCATCAGCTCAACCGAATATTCTGCCCGCTGAAAAGTTCGTCTTAGCCTTGACTCTCAAATCGCAAATCAGTGGAAGTCAAAGATGTCATGCGAAACACAGCACAAGACGTGCCATACACGCTATCTCTGCCAGAGATTACAACCGAGATTTCAATAGCCTCTTATGACTCGTACAGACCAACCACCTGAAGTTTCGCTAGGGCATAGCCCAGAGGTGATAGCTTCGGCTGCATTTAATTTAATTTCGACCGCATTTAATGCACTATCAGCCGCATTAAATGAAATCCTGGTGCATTAAATGCGACTCATCATTGTAATTTCTGTTTACTGTATACTTTTGTTTTATTCTATTTTACTGTAGCACATCTCATTTCTCTATAAAAATGGGAGGATTTTCATTGTAAAAAGATGACAATCTTTTGAGTGCCGTTACTCTGCTAAAATAGTGAGAGAGTGAACAGTGGACGTAGACATCTTTTTGGGCCGAACCACTCTAAAATCTTCTTGTGTTTTTTGCTCCTCGCCTCTGATCTCCTTTTATTGTTTCACTTTTACTTTGCGCAATCCATATCAACTACATGGGACTGCAGTTTGGGCCCAAAACGAACCTCGTTGACTAGAGAGCCAAATCCGAACGTCAACAACTATGTTAAGTGATACAAATGTAAATGAATAAAATTATTAAATTTAACTTCATATATTAGGTACGGATGTGATAAGATATTATATAACAGATAGTAATCATTTTTTTTTTTTAAAAGTTATACAAGAAATTTTTTATTTAGATAATGAGAGAATTTATATGTTGTAATAAAGGAAAAGGTGGTACACTAATGCATTGATTTTTCATTTTTATTATTATTTTTTTAAGTTTAAACATAAATGAATTGATGTAAGAGTTGTTACTTTTGATTATGGGAGTAGTTATTTGAAGCGTACTATTAATGATTATCTGATAGATTTCGAAATTCTTTAGTGTATAAGTTATTAGTGTTAGATAAGAAAAACAATAAATGAATCAAATTTTTAGAAAGTAGAAACAATCTTTGCTTTTGCTTTTGCTTTTCTCTTGGCAAGTTTATATATATATAATTTTTCTGTCTTTCTAGTTAGAGTCGGTCGGTTGTTGGTCCAAATTAGACTTGTAAACTGGGTCGAGTTATTATCAAATAATATCGTTGAATTAATTTTATTTTTTTTTATTTGACGTTGTAGGACATGCGTGTCTGATGTGGAGAAGTGACTGTCGGGTCTCACATATACATTCTAGACGCGTCAAAGCATCATAATCTAATCTAGTTGTGTTGTTGGCTGGACCTTTTTCCTTTTAGCTGTATTTATTTCAAATTCTTCAATAAATATATGTTAAGAGTTGAAACTGTTAAAGCCTCATACAGGATAATCTTCCCTTAAAGATAGAATTGAGATCCTCTCCTAACATTATTTTTTACCTTAAAATTTTTTATACAAGACGTTGAAGTTTGAGTAATGCAAGAGAAAATTTAACAATTATGGCTTTCTATTATCCTTTAAGTTGATGAATCACTTGATTATGAAGAGTTTATGAAAAAAGAAAAAAGCTATAACGAAAGATGAAATTCGTCAAAGTTATGCGTGTTAGAATTAGATCATTTTAATTACCCAATTTTAATGTACTAAATGCATGTATATTTATTAAATAGAAAATATATAGTGTGGGTGTGAGTCTCCTTTGGATAGGAGTTATTATTTTCTAGTTGTAAGAATAGTTATCCAGACTATACTATTAATAGTCAATCTCGATAGATCTCTACGGTTTTTTGATCCAGAAGATGTCAGTATTAAAAGAAAAAAGAATTATATTGTGGATATGAAATATTGATATTGGATGGAACATTGATATTCATAGGCCTCCTGTGTAGTTTAGGAGCTGGGCCATTTGGGCCAAGAGCTCAGATATTACTTGCGATAATGCAGCGTAAAAGCCCAATGTTGGGATTAAGCCCATTATCGGCCGACTAATCATGAACCGTGTGTGTATATCTATATATATATATATATATATATATATAAGGAGGAACACCATTTCCAAGACCCCACCATATACAGTCAACCAAACGTGGCATAAGGGTTTGACCAACTTCCTTTTAAATGTTTGATTTCTATGAAGTCATAAAGATATATACACGCAAGCATAAATGGTTTCAAAATCCATCTATCAGCAATGTGAGATTAGTGTTACTGGTATGGTAGTCCAAGACCCACATTAAATGTGCATGACAAGTGATATTTTCCTGCACTTCTGTATATTTGCATTCTACGTTGCAAAGAAATGATTCTTAGGCGTAACTTCAATGGTATATAAAGAACCATTGATGCCATGAGTTCAAAAATGTTATCCTCTAATTGTAACCTATTCAACCCCCGTGCTTGGGGTGTCAGTTGAGTGGAAAAAAAGTGTGCATCCCCTTTAAGCCTAATCGTGAGTTCGACAAGCACACCCTATCCTCATATTGAATAGTTAAAAAAAGTAGAATTTTTTTTCTCTCCTCTATGTGAGGACAGTTTCCCCACATATATGTAGGTCATTTTCTCCTATATCTAAGTTTCTTTTCAGGTTGCACGTTTAGTGTGTACTAATTCCGTTTAGTCTTAGTTATTTTTTGGGCCAATCTCAGTAACATAATATAACTTAAAAAAAAAAAAAACTATTCACCCCCCAATAGTTTGCTATTTGTGTTCGCTGGAGACTTATATACATATTAGTAAATATTTTAAATTAATTTAAATAGTTATAATTTAATATTTATGCTTATGAAACTAATTTTAATTGAATATTAATTGATATTGGAAGATTATTTTTAAAGATATGATAATAGAAGATTATAAAGGTAGAAAAAAACTCACCCTAAATTATCATTAAGTTATCTAAGAAATTATGAAATCTTAAACATCAAGACTAATAAGGTCAATTAAAAATAAACGTTACTGTAATTATGTCCTAAAAAGATTTTTTTAAAAAACACCATAGGTTATGGATGATTTCCTAGTCATCTGCTTAATAATGTCATTAGTACTTGCACATTAAAAAAATTAAATAAAATAATATTATGATAATTTTATAAAAGAAAATTAATATTTGATTGGTTATATATATATATATAATGAAAAGAATTAACTGATTGATTTCTAATTTTGTTTGAATTTTCTTTAGTATTTGTAAATACATAAAACATTATTGAAAGGATTTTCTTATAACATATTTTACTTCAATTAAGAGATCAATAATGATTAATTCCTTTTAAAAAAAAAGCAAAATAACAATTTTTAGTTATAATTCACTTGTCATGATCAATAACTTTCGTAATTTTACGATCGTTCTTCAAGATTTCAAAAGTTTATTTTGGTTAATTATAAGGGAGATAAATTCATAATAGTTGTTAAAAACCATCATGAAGTTACAAACAGGGGTGCAAAATGGATTTGCCTTGGTGGTTGGCATCCTTTCTTCCATTTTTAGGAGTAAAAATTTGTACCGTTTTTCAAATTTTCATCTTCGTTGATCTTGGTAATGCTTTGATCGGGTGTTAGTAATAAAAAAAAAATGTTATAAACAAGGTTTTTACAAAACGTCATGAAGTTATGAGAGTCTTCAAAATCATTGTAACACTTTATCATAAATTTCAATTCTTTTTTGTTGTATTGAGATTTCTTATACTTGTAGCCTGAATGGATGACTTTCCCACTGATTAATTTTATGCAAATGTTATAAGATACAAATGATTGAATTATACAATTAGTTTTCTGCTACTTTTTGCAAACGTTTTTGATCAGTTAGATTTAACACTCCCAACTAGTGATAAAGTTATTTGTGTGTGTTTGTCAAAATGTCGAGGGATTTATCATAGTTTGGAAAATGTAAGGACTAATTTTAAATTAAGCATTTTTTAGGGGGGGGGTGGTGGTTGTTTTTTCGGGGCTTTTAATAGTTAATGTCTGAGGCTTTTAATAGTTACTTATTGAAAAACCAAGGGAAAATAGAGGAAACAACAACATTTTACTTGTGCCCCTGGTCTGTTGTGGGTTGTTTATCAAAAAAAAAAAAAAAAAAAACATTTTCCTTTTTCCTTATAATGTAAATTTCTTGCTCTATATTTCTCAAAAACATGTATTCCCAACTTTGTAAATTTCCCAATAAGAATATCATAAGATTGATTCCTTATCATTTCATTCCTTAAACATATATAAACTCCACTTCAGAATAAGCAAATTACTCATGAGAAATAAGAACATGTAAATGGGTGAATAATATTTTCTTCAGTCGAAACAATTTTGCCATTGAAATTAACCAAAAATGTTCTTCCTCCATATAACTACAAGATGCTGAGAAAAGTGATTTGATCCGGTGATAAAACGAAAGTTCAGCCACCACAATTCCTTCTAGTGGTTGTGTTTGACTTGCCAAAATCCCCCCAATGTGTGGATAATTTTTGTATTTTGTGTTGATAGCCTTCTCCTTCTTACTAAGGAGTAGAGTTTTCGACCATACCTTTGAGTTTTTTATTAGGAGGTCCCGACGGTTGTAATTATATTTGTAATATAAAAAAAAAAAAAAAAAAAACTACGAGAGGCTTTACACGTTCACAACACAAACTATAGGAAATCAAATCTGTCTTGAAAATGATAATGAAATTGTTTGGATTTGTGATTCCCATTAGAGTTATGATTGGAAGCACATAAATAGACGAAGCAATTCATACGTGGTATTTTCAGTCTCATATATCACAAACATCTCTAAACTCGAGTTTAGGACCAGCAAATTACTGAGAAATGAGAACATATGAATCAGTTAATTGCAGTGAATTCTTCAATACAATTGCTCTATTAAACAATTTTAGATTATCTTCTTACATACAACTATAAAGTCGCTGATTGCATTCACAACACAAACCATAAGAAATCAAAATCAGCTAATTGCAAATGATAATCAAATGGTTGGAATTTGGATCATCTACCATATGCTGCCTTACATAGTGGACTTGACCCTTTAAAATTATCCTTAGAACCATATAAATAACTTTTTCATTTTTGATTGAGCAATCCATACCTGATACGTACGCTTCTGCCACCCAATATCTAAGATTGGTTGGCCAGACAGGTAATGATACTCTGAAATGTAGATTCACTGCAAGGCAATATGATTTTATTATGGTTGTGATCAAAACCATACTCCTCAGCAGCTTTGTTTAACAATTGCTGGAAAATGGGATTCTTCAAGTAAGATATGGGAACCACAAACCTTTTCGTTTCACTGCCAACGTAAACCACAAAGTGCCCCTTCGGAGCCCTTTTACTTCCTTGGTCGACTTCAATTTTCTTTGACATTATGATGATAAACCAAAACAAAACTTAAAGGTAAATGAAAATTTGTTGGGCATCTGAGTTTGAAGAGCTATTATAACTCAGTATATATAGGCATGTGCCCTTTAGATTTTTGTCATTGAAAAAGTTAAGGCATGCACACAGAAACTATAATACTCTTAATGGTAAACTTTTTAAAAAGCCCTTGTATTTGTAAGAAAAAACACAAAAAGAGAGGTTTAAGCATATTAGATTAGATTATGCGTTAATGTATTTTTCGTGTTTAACTTTGCTCGGGATGCATATATTTGCATACATCGATCTCACATTTAAAATAAGAGGTGTATGAGTTTCGGTGGGTGCAATCATAATTCGTTTATAAAATATTAAATTAGAAGTCTTTGAACCAGAACAATATTAATCTCTGTAATTTTATAAAATAGCATTCGTACGTCTTGCACCTATCCGATTAGATTATGCCATTGATGCATGCATTATTCCTGTAGTTTTCCCACATAGGAGAATTCATAAGGCTTAAATATGTTGCTTGTAGGTTCATAAATGCAAAGAAAAGAAAAATTCAGGCACAACAGTTCTAATAGGCTCTGCCAATTGATTCCTAATGGATTTTATTTTTATTTTTATTTTTTTTAGCGTCAAAAGAGTATGGGTTTTGAAATTAACACTGAAATTATTAATTCAATTTTTTTAACACCAATATATAGTTTACACAAAAGGAAACAGTTCACGGGCGAAACAATGATGCTAAAAAAAATTCAGTTTGAAATGTTGATGCTTGTTTCAAAATTCAGATTTCTTTTAGTGTTATTTTTAAGATTTTCACTACAAACAATAAATACAAAAATATCTATATGCATGTTGAGAACGATACGAAGCCCGTCGTTCCATTTGTACCCCACCCTTCTATGTGAAATCAAATTGATCAGCGACGGAACATGCATGCCAGCAAGAAACGTGATTGGGCTGTCAGCTTAAATGGCGCAAGAGTAAGACATTATTAATTGCATTCACATGAAACTAAACAGTAACTATACATGTTATTTCTACGTACAACGTCTCAATGAGCAGGAAACAAATTGACATTGTAAGAGCTGCTTCATCTGTGTAATGTGTATCCAAGCAAAAAAAAACAAATTTGTACACGTACACTTTCTATCTCATAAAAAATAGAATCTTTGTATCTATTTGAATTTTGTACATACACCTAGGTGATACGCAGCTAGACCATATTATAAGATGAAGTCAAGGAGAGAGTCGTCAGTTCAACGATTGTAGTATGCATCTGTAGTTATAATTATGTCATGTGATACATATGTATCACGAGCAAAGCGAGCTAGCCTAATGGTAAGGTCGTCTCTATCCACTACACTGTTTCACATGGTGGTTCAACTCACAAGATCTACAAGTGTGTGAGTAATTTTTCCATCTTTGTATGGGTAGTGCCCTCCTACCTACTAGAAGAAAAGATCTGGACTGTGTTTAAAATTTCTATCTTGCAGTCCTGATAGTTGTAATTATAATTGTAATGTATTAAAAAACATACATATACATCATATTGGGACCGGATAGCAAGAGAGCATCTACGTACCGTATCTCCATTGCACTTAAGTTTTCTATTTTCCATGAGACAGACAGTGCATGAACCTGATGAAAAATAAGTTGGTCTTATAGGGTAGGCGTTTTGTTGAAAGAACTATATAGCCGGTTTGCACATGGAGTGACTCATTTTTTCAACAAATTTCCATACCAGGGGACCAACTGAGGGGAGTGAAAAATGTATAAGTGGACAATCACATGGCATGCAAAAAATTTAGCTAAAAGAAATCGTAACTTCACCAGCTGTGGTGCATATTGTGAATTTTCTATGAGAGTTTGAGAGAGTAATTTGCATTGAAAGAAAAACTACTTGATTTTCGTTTCTTGATTTCTTAAAAGCAAACCTGAATACACGAGTCGGTATACTTATATTTTGTTTTACATGCAGGTCATGTTTTCCAACAACCTCTAACTAACTTTATCAATCTGTCAACTCCTTATTGCATGTTGTAAGCTAACCTGTCAACATCTCATTGGATGTCGGAAGTTCAGCTTTCTTATTTGTAGCTTGACTTGTTTGATGATTTCAGCTTCCTTGATGATGATGAGCTGCTATTAGCTTAACACATATTTATGATCATTATTTTATTTTTATTATTTTAATTAATTACAAGGTAATCTAACATATGATTATAAATCTATCGAGATCCATTAAAATTTATCAATTCAAATGTGGCTTAGAAATCCACTCTCATTCTAAGCTCATAACACCGATAGATATTTATTCTCAAAATGTGGAGAAAAAATTATATATACGCACACGTGCACGCGTATTCTATAATCCATTTAGGTACAGATGCACTAAGAATTTTGACTATTTAATTTTTAATGAATCAAGGCTGAGACTTAATTTTCAACTAATAGGTTAGCAATTTTAGATCTGATTTATTGAAAATTAAATAGTTAAAATTTCAAGTGCATCTATACTTAAGTGCACAATAGAATATACCACATATATATGTTAATGATAAATACATATAATGAGATTTGAACTCATATTTGGGTTGTTACTAAATACAGATCGTAGAGTTTGGTCTCCTATCATGAATGTGAATGAAAGTGTATTAATTACTTGAGCTCCGAATGGATCTACATATTTATGATTATTATTAATGACAAATTCAAAATAGAAAAAAAAAAAGAGAAAATTCATTTTTTACATTAAAAAGATTATTCGTTAGCTCCTAATCAGAACTTCAATCGTTTTTAACATATTTTTAGTCTCTTAAAACATTTCACATTCAACATTGTACATAAAATATTTTATCTACGTGAAATATTTTTCAAAAGCTGAAAATGGGCTAAAAATGATTGTAATTATGTTTGGGGCCAAAAATGAATAATTTGCTTTTGACCCCAAAAAAATTTCCACTTCTTTTTTGTATCATGTATTAAGTACTAGGAATGGACTCCTAGGGTTTAGGTAAAAAAAAAATGGCTTGAGAGAATATTTGTCTTAATTGAAAGGTTTCATATTTACTATTCACAAAAGACTAAATAAATAGTAAAAAGACGTATGTATAATTTTGTATGACTCACGATCAATATATAATTAGTAAAAATGTTAAGGTCAAATGAATAATTTTACTCATAGATTTTTCCCCTCCTAGATTATAAGGTGACTTAATAGGACTCAAGGACATGTGACACCTTATCAAAATCTAATGAGAAAGAGTCAAAGATTCAAAGTTAAACCTAAAAATTCTCCCAGCACAAATTCATGCATATGCGCAAAGAAATGCACATGTCATGCACCCTCTCATGCATGTGTGTGAAGGTGTACGCTTTCCTTCCGCGAGCACACAAAGACATCACACACCGTGCGAGAGAGTGTGCATGTTGCTGCACCATCTCATGCACAAATTCAATGCAAGTGAGTGTGGTCAAAGTTATTATTTTTGTGTAATTATGACAAATGTCAAGTGTGTTTTTGTATTTTACCTAAAAAACAATTTTAGAGTTCTAGTTCCCATCTCTAGGGATATGGAAGAGATCTATTTATTATTATGTTTTTTAATATTACACCTGTCGAGATCTAATTGAGATGGAACTTTATAGCACGACTCGAATTTTTGCTCTCAGAAGAAGACTATCTACATAATGATGGAAAAATTACCTATACAAAATAGAATGTTTGCACTCTCAAACCCTTGTCTATGGTATCAAAGGCCTTGGGGTAGAGGTGGCTGTGCCATCTCACTTGGAGCAATTAAAATGTTTTAATTTATATATATAAATGGTGATGATTTGAATTGAGAGATAGATATGAGGGTTTTTTTTTTTTTTTTTTTTTGGTTTTAAAAATTTTACATTTCCTTTCATCCCTTTCTCTTTCTCAACTCTTAAGTTATGTTTGACATGCAGAATTGAAATAGATTAGATAGAATTGGAATAAAAATTACTGTCCCATGTTTAGTGGAACTTGAGATTAAATTAAAATGATACCATATCATGTTTGGTGTATGTTGAAATGAGATTAAAATAAAATTAATTTAAATTCATTATTATATAAAATTAATTTTATAAAAAATCTTAAAAAAAATTAAAACAACCTATTCATCATGAAACCACTGTCTTTAACATCTTTGACTTACAGTTCATCAACATCATCAATCCAGTTTATCAATATCATCATCTCCTACAACAACAACATTATCAACCTCATTGACAACATCAATAACAACATCCATCAACATAAAACATGAACTTAAGAAAGAACAAATATAAAAGGAGTTCTGGTCTTGGGTTCATTGATTAACTCAAAACTAGATGGTTCTGGGTTGCCCCAAACTCATTAAAATAAAAAAAAAGGAAGTGTTAACATCGGAAAATGGTTTCTTTAGTCAACGAGGTTGTTTTCGGGCCCAAGCTCCAGTTTCGTACGGTCAACGAAATGCGTACAAAGCAATAAGGACGAGGAGAAGAGGTTAGAGGCGAGGAAAGGAGACACAAAAGATTTTTAGAGTGGTTCGGCCCAAAAAGATGCCTACGTCCACTGTTTACTCTTTCACTATTTTGGCAGAGTAACGACACTTAGAATATTTCGATCATTTTTACAGTAAAAATCCTCCACTTTTTATAGAGAAATGGGAGAAGCTACAGTAAAAAGAATAAGACAAAAGTATACAGTTAACTACAGTTACAATGGTGGACAACATTTAATGCGTCGGAATCTTAATTAATGTGGCTGACAGTGTATTAAATGCGGTCGAATATACATTAAATGCAGTCGAATTCGTCGCTTCTGAGGTCTGTCCAAGGGAAATTTCGGGTGACTGATCTGAATATGTTATGATAGGCTATAGAGATCTTGATCATAGCTTCTGGTTGGCATAGCATGCATGACACGTTTCGGAGCTGCATTCTGCATGGCACCTTTGATTTCTATTGACTTAGAACTCTTAGGAGCAAGGCGGAGATGGATCTTCCAGCAGATAAAATATCAATTTAGTTAGGAGAATCAATGAGTCTCTGATGAGTCTGGCTACCTAGAGAGTCGAGGAGGCGGATTACGAGTCAACACTTTCGAAGCTGGTCATGACAGTGAGGCAGACAATATCGCGAGTGAAGGAGCCGGCATACGGTCACGCTCAGATATTAGTGATTAGCCCAGACGGATCATCCTGGACGAGGCGGACTTGTGATCATGTCTGATGGATGGCTCCTCTTGGCGGATATCTTGCACGGACAGAATCGACGAATAGGCAGACGGTCAATCATGGCGAATAATCTGGCGAACAGGCTTAGCGGATGTGGCCAGCGGTCAGCGATCAGTCTGAACGAATAGAACTGATGGATAGGTTGGCAGATAACGCCAACGGTTAGAATGGCGGATGGAGCCAGCGGTCACAAATAACGCTCAGATTTGGCGCCTGCGATCAGAGATAGCGTCAGCGGTCAGAATGAATGATAGCGATTAACGGTCATGAGGGGCGGTCACAAATGGGCCCTCCGTCAGGAAAATAGATTGGGAGAGAGACGGATTATTGGGCCTTTGAGACACTGGGCCTGTACTGTATATCTTTCTGGGCCTGATTATTCTGGTTGCTAATTTATCCGTAACATTAAGCCCCCTGGCTCTAGGTGCTTTAAAGAGGACCAGGAGCCATAGATTTCAGGGCGAACAGATTAGGCGGGAACAGTTACAAAATGGAGGCGGTTACAATACCTTTTGAATTCCGCTTTTATTGCCAGGCCACGTGGAGCTTCCCCAGACAACGGTTACAGGTTACACCACGCTCCGTGCGCATTTAATGCACGTCTCTCAACTGACATGCTGCATGGTGACAAAATCCCGGGAATCACGCCATGTCGTCAGATTGGGGGCGGTTACACAGCTGTCTTGATCCAAGGCTGGGACTTAATTATTTTAAAAAAACGATGCCCCATTATCTTCTTCTTCCGGTATTTTCAAGAATCACAAACACCTTCATCACTTTCTTTCTCTACTTCAATTTTTATCTCCGTTCAGCAGTCTTCGTCCGTAATCACCGGTCATCACCATATTCAAGGTAAGGCTTCTTCTCTTTACCCACATTGTTCTCGTTACTACTGTCTTTCATTTCCGGCGTAGTATTTGCTTTTCTGAGGGTCTGGACTAGTTGGGGTGGATTGTCTCCGCACTACCTCTGGTCCGGTAGAATATGCTAATAGTATGGGGTAATTTGCTCGCCTCTTTTTCTTTCTTTCTTCAATCCTGGGGGGAATCTTCACTGAATGAGGCCCTTATCTCCCCTTTCATGGCTTCCTAGGCGCACGGCTTGACGCTTAGGCTTAGTAGACTTAGGCTTCTTTTGTTTGTTTGTTTGTTATTTTTTATTTTTTTTTTTTGAGTCTGGTTGGCTATCAGCGGCCTGACTAGTTGCTTCTTTTGTAGATGTCAAGCTGTGGACTCCGATACCGTCGAGTCATGTCTAGTGAAGAAAACTCTGAGGGGGGGGAGGGGTCTTCTTAACATGACGGGGACTCTTCGAGCGCAACCGCTCAGGACAGTGGGGACGCGCCGAGTTCCTCTGGGCGAGAGGTGACTTTTGCCTATTAGACTTTCTATCAACATGACTCCCAAATGACCCTTGATGAGCTTAAGACCGTGGCCGAGGCATACCATTTCCCTTCCGGGTGTCGTGTCATGGTTCCTGCTCACCTCGACCATGCGACTGATCCTCCCGACGGGTTCATAGCGATCAGTCGCCAACATGTGAAATCGGGGTTTAGGTTCCCAGTCCCTTCATATTTAGTTGACCTACTAAATGACTTGGAACTGGCCCCCTTCCAGCTCACCCCGAATTCTTATGGCCAAATAACCACCCTAGCCTACATTTTTCTCAAAAACGGCCTCCCTGCACCGACTTCGAATATAATCCAGAGTCTCTTCTTTTTTAAGTCCACCACCAGTCCTCAGGCCATAAAACGGGACGACATTTACTATATAACCGCTCATAATACTCCCTACAAGGCGCTTCTGCCACAGAAAGTTAGCAAATTGAATGTAGGGGATTATAAGTCCCGGTGGTTTTACGCTTCCTGTCTGTCCCTGTTGAAACTTGTTAATTTCGACTTTAATAATAATCCTAGTGAGCCCACTTCTGCTCGCTACTGGAGCACATACGCACATATCATCATGCCCCATTATTACTGACATTTTCTTTCCTTGTGTACAGCTTTCGTCAAAGGTCCGGTCAATCTCTCGGACGAGGAGACAAAGGCACTAAAGAGGTTTTCTGAGGTGAAAAACCCCGAAGACGACTATCTTCCATCAAACTTTCTTCTGGGGAAATACGGGCTCGCACCTGAAAACGAGACCAAACCTCTCAGATTGGCTTCGGACGTCGGGAAACGAAAGGGTCGGGAGGTTCAATATGTTTTTGCAGCACCTGACGAAGGAACTTCTGCTCTAGCCCCAAAGAAGCCCAGAATAATGGTGGACCTCGAGATGGTTTCTCCCCCTTCCTCGCCAACGGCTGAGACATGAAGGCCTGAAGTGGAGATAACGTATTCGAAGGAACCCTCAATACAGGCAGCAGATCTCCCAGATACAATGAACGACCCATCTGCTAAAAAACCAGTAATGAAGTTCAAGACCATGGGGAAGAAGACCGTGAAGATGATTCCCCCACCGAAGGACGTCATTGGGAAGGGAGTTTCAATTCCTAGAGCTAAGTCGACCAGGCCCTCGGAGGCTGAGGGCAGGGAAGAAGAGGCCACAAGGCCCCCTGCTAAGCGTCTGAGGTCCAAAGGTAAAGAGAAAGCGGTCATGACAGGAGGAGCTGATGGAGGACCAACCCCTGAGGCCAATGCAAGGGAATATTTTGATGACTTGCTGGACCGACTGCCATCATTATTGGGACCTGACAAGCCAGATGTCTATCAGAAGCATATCCGCGGTGACTAGTTGGTTGATTACGCCACTCGCTGCAATGTGCTTGTAAGTCTCATTCCTTACTTTGTAATTATACCCCACGCTCATGCATGCTGCTAATATGCTCTCTTTTCAGGCTTCTTTGGCTATGATGAAGATACGTCGGGACTTCCCCGACTTGACAGGAAAGAAGGCTTCCCTTGAGGAAGTGAACAGAAATCTGGAAGCGGAGAACAAGAAGCTCAAAGAAGAGTCCGAGGCTGCTAAGAAGACTGTTTGTGAGCTTGAGCAAAAACTCGAAGATGCAGAGAAGTCTTTGGAGAAAGAGAAGAAGCTTCGATTCATGACTTCCACCTCGCTCTAAAAGGCCACCGATAAAGTAGATAGGGTCACCTGCAAAGCTATCCTTCAGAAGAAACGAGCCGATGACGCCGAGAAGAATAATGAAGCAACACTGAAGGATTTAACCTCCGTGAGGGATAAGCTTACTCAGGTAAGGGAGATGTTCCGACAGTCGGAGGTCTGGGCCAAAAAAGTATGGAAGGATGCAACTGATAAGATGAGTAGTA
Source organism: Dimocarpus longan (assembly GCA_022984855.1). Lineage (NCBI taxonomy): Eukaryota > Viridiplantae > Streptophyta > Magnoliopsida > Sapindales > Sapindaceae > Dimocarpus > Dimocarpus longan. Next base: position 26,046,542 of record CM041018.1, on the reverse strand, counting down.
AATTCCTGTACACTTTGTGGTTGCATCATCCTGAGCTGGATTTCTCATTCTTCGCGAAGGATGCGGTGGAGGAGGTGAAAAAGTACGCGGTCCGTGCTGCCAGAGATGCCAACTGAAGGCTGCACAAGCTGCTCAGAAAGGGACAATTCTTACAACTTCGAAGAAGGATTCTGACCCGCCACTTGCTCAGACCGGTTTCCTATCAACCTAGGGCGGTCCCTCCTCAGCTTCTCGTGAATCGACTCAGAGTGGAGGACAAGGCTCGTCCTCACAAGGGACCCCCAGCAAAAAAGATCCGAAGGACACTTCTGCCAGCTCTTCAAAAGCCCCTCCGGATAAATAGCTTTAACATTTTCCCTTGCTACCACTAAGGCTTATCTTTGAACATTGACACCATTGCAGTTATTATTTTCATTAATTTCCAGAATGCTTCGTAATTGTTGACTTATCATTATCTCAATGAGATTTTATTTTAATTTGCTCTGTCACTTTCTTGTCCTCATATGAGTATGTAATCAAAATAGATTGCGGATAGATATATCCTGCAAAATAAACAATAAATAAGAATAATAAGGGGCTGACCGCCCCTGCATGTACCTTTGGAAGGTAAAATAAGAAAGGTCATCCTTCGGGTTGTGGATGTTTTCCAGCAGATGGCCCCTAATACGAATAATAACCTGAGGGGTAGAAAAGAATCCCAAACAATGGATAGATAACTTGACCTCCACTGTTGAACAGATACCTCCAGATTAGGAGTAATAGGTCGATTGACTTTCTTATAGAAAATAATCCAACCGATGAATAAGTAGAATCGTCTTGTGCCACCATGTGGCCGCGACACATCCAATATACACCTGTATACAATATAAGACAATATAGATAACGAGAAGTGCGTTGAAGAAAAGAAGAGACCAGACGGGGAATAGGTAGGCTGTTGACGTGTTTTTCCTGACCGCTGTCGGAGCTGATGAAGGGTTGCGCTCAGAAGGTAGGGGCCTGAACATATACAACCGACTGCGCTCACAAGTTTAAACTTGAGCATTTACAGCAGGCTGTGCTCGCAAGGCCGATACCTGAGCTATACGGTATAGTGATCCTCTCCAACTGCGCTCACAAGGTTAAACCTGAGCATTTACAGCGAGAGTGGTGGAGGTTGGAACCTCGGCTGCGCTCACAAGGCCGAAATCTAAGCATCTACAGCATAATGAAGGGAACCTCTCCAGCTGCACTCATAAGGTTAAACTTGAGCATTTACAGCGAGAGTTGATGAGGTTGAAACCTCGGCTGCGCTCACAAGACCAAAACTTGAGCATTTACAGCGTAATGAAGGGAACCTCTCCAGCTGCGTTCACAAGGTTAAACCTGAGCATTTACAGTGAGAGTTGTGGAGGTTGAAACCTCGACTGCGCTCACAAGGCTGAAACCTGAGCATTTACAGCGTAATGAAGGAAACCTCTCCAGCTACGCTCACAAGGTTAAACCTGAGCATTTATAGCGAGAGTTGTGCCGAGTGTCACTTCGATCGAGCCCTTTATTCTTGTTTGCGCACGAAGGTGTGGAGGGGAAGGCTAGTTATCGAGCGGCGATTAGGTGCGCAGGCTCGTGACCGTTTTAGCCCCTCTTGCCTAATAGGGCAATTGAATGTTGGAGCTTTACGTTGATGCTTTATCATTTGCGGTGGTGTACCTTACACATAAGAACACACATGAGCGTTTTATGTCAGTAATAATTCATAATAATTGATGGATAATTCTCATTATGTTTGTACACGGTTTGCTTTACAGCAACAAAATAGCAATAAAAGTACAGTAGTCATGTATAATGAGGTCTTAAGTGTTACAGATAATTTAGCGACCAGAATAATCGGGCCTAAAAGGATCTACAGTGTAGGTCTAGTGGCTAGAAGGCCCAATTATCCGTCATCTCTTTCAATCCACCTCCCTGACGGAAAGCCCATTCGTGACCGCTAATCGCTATCGCTCAGCCTGACCGATGATTCCGACCTTAGGTACCTATTCTGAGAGTTGGCTCTGACCGCTATCTCCATTCGCCATTCAGATCGTCGATTTCTCCTTCAGTTTTGTTCGCTCGGTTTGACCGCTGACCGTTGGCTCTCATCGCTCAGACTGACCGCTGGCTGCCAGCCTGGACTGTTAAGCCTGCTTGCCAGATTATCCGTCATGATTGACCACCTGCCTGTTCGCCAATCCTGTCCGATCGAGATATCCGTCAAGAGGAGCCATCCGTCAGAAATGTTCGACAAGTCCTTCTCGCCCAAGATGATCTAACTGAGCTGATTTCTAATCTTTGAGCGTGGCCACGTACCGACTTCTTCACTCTTGATATTGCTCGCCTCACTGCCATGACCAGCTGCGGACATGCTGACTTATAATCTGTCTCCTCGACTCTCCAAGTAGCCAGACTTATCAGAGATTCACTTGTTCTCCCAACTGACTTGATACTCAGTCTGCTGGAAGATCCGTCCCCGCCGTGCTTCTAAGAGTCTCTAGTCAACAGTGCCATGCAGAGTACAGTTCCAAGACGTGCCATGCACGCTACATCCACCAGAAGCTGTGATCGTGATCTCGACAGCCTATCATGGCATATCCGGCCCAGTCATCAGAAATCTCCCTTGGGCAGACCTCAGATGCGATGGATTCGACCGCATTTAATGCTCTGACAGCCGCATTAATTGAGATTCTGGCGCATTAAATGCTGTCTATCATTGTAACTGTAGCTAACTGTTTACTTTTGTCTTATTCAATTTTACTGTAGCATGTCCCATTTCCCTATAAATAGGGGACGATTTTTCACTGTAAGAGGGGATCCAATTTTTGAGTGTCGTTACTCTGCCAAAATAGTGAGAGAGTGAACAGTGGACGTAGGCATCTTTTTAGGCCGAACCACTCTAAAAATCTTCCATGTCTTTTCTCTTCACCTCTAACCTCTCCTCCTCATTTTTACTGCTTTACATGTATTCTACTGAACATCCGAAACTGCAACTTGGGCCCTAAAACAATCTCGTTGGCTAAGGGAACCATTTCCCGACGTTAACATCAGGTGAATGGCGTTCCAAGCTCTAAGTAGCATTGCTCCGTTCATGTCCGCCAGATGGTAGGCTCCATTCTTCAAACTTTCGAGGATTGAGTAAGGCCTTTTTCAATTAGGTCCCAGTACTCCTTCATTGGTTTTGCGGGTGCCAGGTAGGACCTCTCGTAGCACAAGATCACCAGGTTTGAATTGACGTACCCAGACCCACTTATTGTAGTACTTGGCCATCCTTTGCTGGTAGACGGCTGCCCTGAGGCGAGCAGCTTCCCTGGATTCTTTAAGTAAGTCTGAGTTAGCGGCCAAGAGTTGATCGTTGTAGTCGGGGTTGAAGCTGGCCCTTCGGTGGCTGAAAACTTCAAATTCTATTGGAATCCTGGCTTCAGACCCGTAGACCATTGAGAAGGGAGTCTCTCCTATGGTACTGCGGGCAGTAGTGCGGTAGGCCCATAACACCTTCTGTAACTCATCGACCCATGCTCCCTTTCTAGCCTCAAGCTTAGTCTTCAGGATTTGCTTGATGATTTTGTTGATCGCCTCTACCTGACCGTTAGCTTGCGGGTGGTCGACGGTTGAGAAGCTTTTAACGATACCGAGGCTGCTGCAGAACTCCTGAAATTGTTCACTTGTGAACTGGGTCCCATTGTCTGTCACCAGCTGCTGGGGAATGCCAAACTTGCAGATGATGTTATCCCACACGAACTTTTCAATCTTCGTCGTGGAGATCTCGACCAGTTTTTTCGCTTCTACCCATTTGGTGAAGTAATCGACGGTCACGACGGCGTATTTGCACCTTACGCGACCCACTGGGAAAGGTCCAATTAGGTCTATGCCCCAGATGGCGAAGGGCCATGGACTGGTCATTTGTCGAAGGTAGGCGGGATGTGCTCGGGGAATCTTGGAAAATCTCTGGCACTTATCACATTTTCTTACCAGATTGATGGCATCTTGCTTCATGGTCGGCCGGTAGAATCCTTGTCTGAGCGCTTTTTGGGCTAAGGAGAGTCCTCCAGTATGATTGCCGCAATGCCCTTCATATATGTCCCTCATCAACGCGGTGTACTCCGGTTCATCAATACACCTGAGCAGGGGGGCGGAAAGGCCCCTTTTATAAAGAACATCGTCGTATATACAGTACCTTGCTGCCCTTATACGCAGACGGCGGGCCTCCATCTTGTCTTTTGATAGCTTTCCTTCCTGCAGGTAATCAACCAGCTGGCTCATTCATGACTCTGCCGCCACCGTCAAAATCATCACTTCTACGTCGGATTCAGTGCTAGGTTTAGGCAAAAACTCCACAGGTATACTCTCAGCACAATCTACATCTTGAGCGGTCGCCAGACGAGCCTAGTGCGTTTGCATGGGAATTCTGGGATCGCGAAATTTGGTTTAACTCGAATGCCTCGAAAGCCCCCGTAACTCCTGAACCCTCCGTAAATAAGCTGCCATCTTCGATCCCCTGGCTTGGTATTCACCCTCTATCTGACAGACCACCACCTACGAATCGCTGAATATCTCAAGCCGTTCCACCTGCATCTTTCTGGCTAGGCGGAGCCCTGTTAACAGTGCTTCATATTCCGCCTCATTGTTAGTCGCTCTGAAACCAAACTTGAGGGCACAGAGAAACTTAACCCCATCTAGGTTGATTAACAAAATTTCGGCCCCCGCGCTCATTTCATAGGAGGATCTATCTACAAAAAGCTCCCAATACGGACCTTCAGAGGTTTTAGCCTGATCGTCCACAGGTCCGGTAAATTCAGCAATAAAATCCACCAGCGCCTGCCTTTTGATTGTCGGTCTCGGTCTGAATTCAATGTCATACTGGGCAATTTCAATGGCCCATTTGATGAGTCAGCCGGAGGTGTCTGGCTTCTGAAAGATTTGCTTGAGTGGATACTTCGTAAGAACTTCAATCTTGTGCGCCTGAAAGTAATGACGCAGTTTTCTGGACGCCATCACCAGACAGTAGGCAAGCAGCTCCATTGGGGTGTATCTGGTTTCAGCTTCCACCAGCTTCTTACTGACATAGTATACCGGGACCTGTGCTCCATTTCCTTCTTGCTTTATCAAGGTTGCGCTCAGGGTGTGTCGGGATACCCCCAAGTAAACTGTCAGAGTTTCTCCTTCTTTTGGTTTAGTTAGTAGTGGGGCACGCCCTATATACTTCTTCAGCTGTAAGAATGCGACCTCACACTCTTCTGTCCACTTAAAGTTCTTGGCTCTCTTCAACACGTCAAAGAATAGAGCACACTTGTCGGAGGCTTTGGACACAAATCTGCTTAAGGCTACTATCTGGCCGTTCAGACTCTGAATCTCCTTTACACTGGTCGGCGATCTCATATCCAGCAGAGCTTGGATTTTCTCTGGGTTAGCTTCTATTCCCCTGTTGTTCACAATAAAACCCAGAAATTTACCTGAGGAGACCCCAAAGGCGCATTTGAGCAGATTTAACTTCATCTGATACCTCCTCAGGATCTGAAACATTCTCTCAAGATCACGGACATAGTCGACAGCCTGCTCTGATTTGACGAGCATGTCGTCCACGTACACCTCCATGGTTTTCCCAATCAGCTCTTCAAACATTCTGTTCACCAGTCTCTGATAGATAGCCTCTGCATTTTTCAGACCGAAGGGCATTATCTTGTAGCAGTACAGTTCCCGGTCAGTTGTGAACGATATGCATTCTTTGTCTTCAGGGTCCATGGGAATTTGATTGTAGCCCGAGTAGACATCCATGAAGCTGAGGAGTTCATGCCCTGCAGTCGCGTCTAATAACTGATCGATTCTGGGCAGGGGAAAACTGTCTTTCAGGCAAGCCTTGTTCAGATCAGTGAAGTCTATGCATGTCTTCCACTTCTCGTTTTTCTTTTTCACCAGTACGGGGTTGACCACCCAAGCTGGGTATTGGACTTCTCGGATGAACTTATTAGCCAGGAGCTTGTCCAGCTCCTCTTTCAGAGCTTCGCTACGTTCTCGGTTCATTTGCCTCCTTTTCTGGCAGACTGGTCGATGATGAGGGTCAACATTCAGCTTATGAGTCATCACATTCGGATCAATCCCCACCATATCCCTATTGTTCCAAGCGAATACATCTGCATTTTTTTTTAAGGTAGTTAATTAATTGAGACTTTACCTCCGGGACCAAACCTCTACCCAACTTGAGATATCTTGTCGTATCTGCTTCAGTGATCGGGATGTCCTCAAGTTCTTCCACTGGACCAGTATTCTGATATGCGTCGAATTCCCTAGGGTCTAAGTCATGGCTGATCCCCGACGAAGTGATTGCCTGTAACTCCTGCTCCGGGATCACTTCTACCTTCGTTCCTTGAACTCCTCTATTGATTGCGTCCACGTCGCAACGACGAGCCAAGGATTGCTCGCCTTGCACATGTCTTACCCCATTGGGAGTAGGACTTGACCATGAGAGCTTTGGTAGAGACAATCATGTCAAGGTCGTTCATGGCAGGTCTCCCTATCACCACATTGTATGCCGAAGGAGAGTCGATGATGAGGAAGTCTGCTAGTACTGTGGACTGACGGGTGGCGTCACCGAGGGTCAAGGGTAGTTTAATCTGTCCAGTTGGGACGACCGAATCTCCAGTGAATCCGTAAAGAGGTTCGGGGGATGGTTTGAGCTGATCATCGCCTATCCTTATTTGATCATAGCAGTTCTTGTACATCACATTCACGGAACTCTCAGTATCAATCATGACCTTTTTCAACATTGAGTTACCGATTCGCGCTCTGATTACTAAGGCATCATTGTAAGGGAAGCGGACATCTCGGACATCTTCGTCTGTGAACACGATGTCTTCTGATACCCTTCTAGCTTTCTTGGCAGGGCCCTCCGATTCTCTCTGTTCCGCAGGCTGGACGCGTCTAGCCTCACGCACAAATCACTCCTGGGACCTGTTAGATTCTCCTATTTCTGAAGGACTTCCATGAATGATATGAATAGTTCTGATAGAAGGTCCTGGGGCAGAGTCTGGCTCTTGCTGATTTTGGATTGGCGGGTCTTGTGAACGCTGACGGAGTCGTTGCTGCTAGGATGGTCGCCTGAGGGTCTTACAACATAGTCCCTCAGACGACCGTTTCTGATCATCTCTTCAATGACATCCTTGAGCGCCCAGCAGTCCGAAGTATTGTGCCCTATATCATTATGGTAGGCACATAACTTGTTCCTGTCTCTCCGTCCTTCGGGACCCTGAAGGGGAGCTGGCCACCCGAAATTCTCCCTGCTCTTCTCAGTCGCATAAATCCGGTCTTGGGTATCCGATAGGGCATTGTATGTATTGTAACGACCTTAATACCGTGGCCGCTCCAGTCCCCAACTGCTCCCCGGTCTTCGCCAATCCCTGGCCTTCTTAGCAACCTGATGATTCTTTCTTCGCCCTCCAGGGTTGCTTCCTCCATTAATCCTTTTCCTCCCATGACTGGAACTACCAGCTTCATCTTTTTGGGAACTAATCTTCCTAGGATTAGTTACTTCCTCCTACCGGATTTCTTTCTCCGCTCGCTAATAAAATTCTCCCAGATCCTTCACAGGGGACCTGTAGATGCTCTCGTACAGTTTGCCATCTTTCCTTAAACCAGACGAGATATTTGATAGTACTCCTTCATCTGTGGGGTTTTCCACATTGGTTACCTCGTGCCTGAACCTGTTAATATAATCTTTTAATGGCTCACCTGGGCGTTGACAAATGGTCGCACGCCACCTCTTCAAGGCTTTGTATTGGTTTAGGAACTTCTGCTGACATTCCTCCCAGTTGTTGATGCTGCGGGAAGGGAGGTTCCTGAATCACGTCTGCGGAATGTCCCCAAGAGTAACCGGGAACACATGACACTTCACGAGCGGGCTCGTCGTCTGGAGGTCCATTTGGATGTTGAAGGCGTCCAAATGGTCATAAGGGTCAGAGTTCCCTTTGTATTGGAGAATGTTAGGAACCTTGAATCTTGGCGGGAGTGGCACCAGTTCAATCTCTGAAGCGAAAGGGGTCATTTCTTCAGTCTGGCCCCTTTGATCCTACGGCGCGGGCTGTGCTTCAAGCTGCCTGACCCTTTGGAGGAGTTCTGCAACCAATGTGCCCCGCGTCTCGGCTCCCTCAACGATGGAATGCCTGTCCCTCCTACTCGGGGATCGATCGTCTCTAGCCTCCTGTCCTCCAGCATTAGGCCTTGGCCCCATTCTGTCTACGCGGGCCGGGATTTGATCGTGGTTGCGGCCAGTCTGCTCCGGCCGGTGTTTATTGCGGACCCGTGGAAGTCGAGCACTAGAATGCACGCTGGAGGAATGGACAGACCCTTCTCGTTCAAACTCTCTGACACCCATTCTGTTCACATCAGGGTCTTCTACGGTCCTCCTACGGGAAATATCTCTTCCTGGAACGGCCTGGGGAGGAATTTGAGGAGGCTGTGCTTGATTCCGGAACAGAGTCCTAACCTCACCGATAAACTCTGCGACGGTATTCTCTAGCCTTTCCTGTCGTCGCTGTAACACCTGCATTGCATCTCCTTCTGTAGTGTTAGGCACAGGTTGGCGGGTTGGAAGATGAGGTATACCTTGAGCGTCCCCCGTCACAGGTACGTTAGATGTCCCTGCACCAGTATTGGATACCCCTCCAGTAGACATAGCCTGCTGTTGGTCTGAAGCTTCTTGGCGGTTTTCTGTTGCGTTGAGATCTCTAAGAATCTTCCCTCTAACCATGGTGAATGAAGAAAGAGCTATGAAAGCTAACAGATAGAAAAGGTGACGAAACTGAAGATGAGCCCCTCATTCTAGCGCCAAAAATGTTAACATCGAAAAATGGTTTCCTTAGTCAACGAGGTTGTTTTTGGGCCCAAGCTCCAGTTTCGTACGGTCAACGGAATGCATACAAAGCAATAAGGACGAGGAGAAGAGGTCAGAGGCGAGGAAAGGAGACACAAAGGATTTTTAGAGTGGTTCGGCCCAAAAAGATGCTTACGTCCACTGTTCACTCTCTCACTATTTTGGCAGAGTAACGACACTCAAAATATTTCGATCCCTTTTACAGTAAAAATCATCCCCTTTTTATAGAGAAAGGGGAGAAGCTACAGTAAAAAGAATAAGACAAAAGTATACAGTTAACTACAGTTACAATGATGGACAGCATTTAATGTATCGAAATCTCAATTAATGCGGCTGACAGTGCATTAAATGCGGTCGAATATATATTAAATGCGGTCGAATACGTCGCTTCCGAGGTCTGCCCAAAGGAAATTTCGGGTGACTGATCTGAATATGTCATGATAGGCTATCGAGATCTTGATCATAACTTCTGGTTGGCATAGCGTGCATGGCAGGTTTCGGAGCTGCATTCTGTATGACACCTTTGACTTCTATTGACTTAGGACTCTTAAGAGCAAGACGGAGATAGATATTCCAGCAGATAAAATATCAATTTAGTTAGGAGAATCAATAAGTCTCTTATGAGTCTGGCTACCTGGAGAGTCGAGGAGGCGGATTACGAGTCAACACTTCCGAAATTGGTCATGACAGTGAGGCAGGCAATATCGCGAGTGAAGGAGCCGGCATACGGTCACTCTCAGATATTAGTGATTAGCCCAGGCGGATCATCTTAGACGAGGCGGACTTGTGATCATGTCTGATGGATGGCTCCTCTTGGCGAATATCTTGCATGGACAAAATCGACGAATAGGCAGACGGTCAATCATGGCGGATAATCTGGCGAACAGGTTTAGCTGATGCGGCCAGCGGTCAGCGATCAGTCTGAACAAATAGAACTGACGGATAGGCTGGCAGATAATACCAACGGTTAGAATGGCGGATGGAGCCAACAGTCACAAATAGCGCTCAGATTTGGCGCCTGCGGTCAGAGATAGCGCCAGCGGTCAGAATGAGCGATAGCGATTAGCGGTCATGAGGGACGGTCACAAATGAGCTCTCCGTCAGGAAAGCGGATTGGGAGAGAGACAGATTATTGGGCCTTTGAGACACTGGGCCTGTACTATAGGTATTTCTGGGCCCGATTATTCTGGTCGCTAATTTATCCATAACCAGAAGGAAAGAAGTTAAGAGGGTAGCGGGTGCTCTAGTTTCATAGAGGTGTGATAAGAGAATGAGGGAATGTGAGAGAAAGAGAGATCGATGGAGGGTGAGAAAAGGAAAAAAAGATGGAAAATGAGAAATCTCATTGCCACCAAAACCAACCAAAAAGGTTTGGAATGAGGGTTCTCAATCGATTGTAAATGAAGAGAGTTTGAGATATTTAGAATTTCAAACCTTTTGCTCTCCAAATATGAGATTTAAGATTTTGAGATATTTTGAATCCCAAACTGAAGTGAGCCTTGAATATAAAAATATGATACCCACAATTAAATTGAAACACAACCTCAATAAAGATTAAACATGTTTATATATAAAAAAAATTGACTACTTGATTATATGTTAATAAAAAAAGTAAAGTTATAAAAAATTTTGACCAAATAATTAGAATTTAATCAAGAATCAAAATTATCAAAAAATAAGAATATTAATACCACTCTTAAGACATAGACGAGATGGTGAGAGATAAGTAATAATTTCGATCGCCATAAGCTTAGCTTGTTAGATCATATGTTTAATAATAAACAAAAAAGAAATAAATCTCTATTCTTTTAATCTAGGAATTGGTTGCATCATCATTGTTATTTTTTCTTAGGGTCATAAGTCTTTTTATAGGTAAAGAAATTAAACCCTAATATGAAGTCCTAGCCCCTAACAACTAGGCTCAACTAAACACACTCATGGGCTTAAATTAAATTAAATGTCCTAGCACAAACAATATTAATTAAAATAAAAGAAACTAACTTACTTTAAAATCCATTACAATTAAAATAAAAATAGCTCGAATTGTTTAAAGCCCAATTAACTCCAGTTTACCTCAAATGGTCTTCAATTAGCACTCAAAGTCTTCAAGATTAAACCCAATAGTCTTCAATTGCCTTGTTGTCCAATTGTCTCATTGTCTTCCAAGAGGGCTATCTTGGTTTCTATCACAAACCTACCTCAAATCCCATATTCCAAACATGATCTTATTGTTCAAATTCTATATTCTTTTTCCCTTTTAAAGCCCTATCTATGGCTTCTTGGTCTAATGTTACCACTTATTTTCCATCAAAAAATCTTATTTTTCACCAAAACTCATTTTCAAAAAGCAAAAATAAAAGCTAAAACATCTTTGTTATCATTTTAATTAAGCTTTCACTAAAACTCAAACAGAAAAAAAAAGAACAGAAAAGATAAAACTCTTAAAAAAATTCCAATCCAAATTTCAACAAACAACAAAACTCCCAAATGAATCCATTAGAGGAAGTCAATTTGACCTAGAACGATCTATCTCCTCGTTGTTGCATCACACTCTCCAATTTCCTCCACGTCTTGGGTTGTTGTTATAACATGATGGTGGATGACAAAAGTGGCTTGATATCAATGATGAAGCCTTGATTTCTAGACAAATAGTCCATCAGATATGGAGTTGAGGATAATGTGTGGGGGAGTTTAGTAGCCATCGGTCTTCTCTCAACCAAGAGTACTAATATCACTGAAGAAGACAAAGGCCATCCCATTTGGTCTTATATTTTATTTTTCTTCATAATTAAAGAAGATGCCACATATTTTTTACTTTTTAAATTTCATGTTTTAATTATTATATTACTTTTTAAATAAATTTTGCTGTAAAATAGTTAGACCTTGTTTGGGATAACAACAGGAAAAGCTTTTTTCGTCTTCTTAAAGCCAGAAACCATTAAAAGAGCTATTTGGATGAATTTGGCAAAAGAGCTTAAGGTTTTTGGAAGCAATTCTACCTAAAGCTATTCCAACTTACTTTCACCAAATGAGCTTTTGCAAAACACGAGAAGCTAAGGTAGTGTTTGGAACTGTTTTTAAAAGCGATTTTCAATTTATAAAAATGAAAAACGATTAGAAATGTATTTGACAATTATTTTCAAAAACATGTTTTGGAAATGAAAATTAAGTTTTCAAAATCATAACGTGAAAGTGGAAAATGATTTTTTCTGTTTTTCATAGTTTTAAAAAGTGATGGAATTATTGAACAAAAAAAAAAATGAAAACAAAAAAACAAGAAAGCAAAAAAGAAGTAAGACAACATAACTAGTCACAAATCAATCACAAACCCACTACAAACTGAATCACAAATCAAGTCATGTGAAGATGAAGACAACGACTGGTTCAACACAAAAAAAGGGAAAAAAAAATCAAAAAATTGAGTTACAAACCAGTCGTTATAGATGAGAAAATGGTTATAACCTAAGTCACAAACCAGTCACGATTTGAGTCATCGAAGAAGAAAATGATGACGACAACATAAGAAGAAGATGATTTTTGATGTAACAAAAAGACAACGCCTACGTAATAACGATGAAAGAGACTCTAGTGGTGCATACTAAAGGCGAGAGGCGACGAGGACAAGGATGGAAATAAAGAGGTGAGGTGAGAGAGAGATGTGTGTGTGTGAGGAAGATAGAGAGACTATGATGGAGAGAGAGAGGTGAGTAAAGAAAGACGACCAGTGAGTGATGGAGAGAGAGAGTGGGAAGAGGTAAGAGAAAAATTTTTATTTTATTTTTTTTAATCATTTTCATTTTTCAAAACAGTACCAAATAACTTTTTCATTTTTCGTTTTCGAAAATGTTACCAAACGCATTGATGTTTTTGAAAACTATATTTTTTGTTTTTGAAAATACTTTTCAAAATCATTATTTTAAAAACATATCCAAATAGACCTTAAATATTTGGTTCAATGAATTTTTCGTATTGCTAGTTTTATCTTTTGTATGACAAACAACAATATAAAAATTCCACTTGTATCATTCATTTATTCTCTACTCAGATAAAAATGTTTTTAAATTATCACAACTCAAACATCATCTCATCTTTTTTACTTACCAAAAATTCATCTCCCTGACTCGAAAACCTATTACCATTTCTCCTCCCTCATCTCTGTCCTCATCCTATTCTGTTTTGTCCTCTTCCTATTCATCTTGGTCTTCCTCCCTAAAACTGTCAAACCAATCAGTTACTCAATTCATCATCAAAACCATCCTAGCAACCATCCCTTCATCACCGAACACTCATACCATCGAACCCCCCAAACACCTAATTTACTTCATTACAAAACTAACAATCAAAACCTACCTAGAGTTGAAGACATTTGAATAGTAGAGTTGAAGGAGAAGAGAGAAGAGAGACCAGTCGAAAAAAGAGGAGAGAGACAAATCATTGAGGTAGAAAGATATTGGAAGAAGAGACAGAGGTACTTAGAGTTCTAAACATTCTCTATGAAGTAGAAATAAAGAGAGAGAGCTTTGATCGGCAGTACAAGAAAGGAAGTGGCGGGAGAATTGAGAAGAGAAAGAGAAAGACAGGGTGAATGAAGATTAGAGAGGTTGATCGGTTGGTTTATGAGATGAGAAAGAAAAAAAAAAAAAATCTTTTTTAAAGTTAATTTTTTATATTGTCTTGATATTTTATTTGTTAAAAAAAATCTTAATATAAGGATTAAGATAAATATTATCATTTATTTATTTTAATTAAGGTGTGAGTATTTTATTAGAAAAAACTATGATAAAATAATTTCAAAAACGATCATGGAAAGGGTCGAAAGATTGTATTATAATCTATAAAGTTTTTTAAATATTTTAATCAAACAAGTCCTAAAACACTATTTTGGATTTAAAAGTTTATTTTTAAATATATAATCTAAACAGCAGTATAAAAACTTTAACTTTTATTTATCTTCTTCTACTATTAAAAATCAAAAGTATAAGCTATCACATACGAAACCTTAATCTAGTTTATATTGGAGGGTAATCTTTCTTGAAACTAAATTGAAGCATAAATTGAATGTTCAATCTCGTAGTTTACAAAAGGAAAAAAAAAAATTAGAGGAAATTTTGGAGAATAATGCAAACTACAGTGGATTTTTGATTGCTTCGCCGCAGAGAATATGACGAAAACAAAGACTACCGAGAAGTCGTTAAAGGTCATGCCAAAACAAAACTGTAAACAAAGAAAACCCCATTAAATGTGAAGTCGTATCGAAACTGCAACGCTCCAATCAAATTCTTGCAAGTTTGAGTTTTCCCAGATTCAAAATCCACCGATCTCTCTCTGTTCTTCAAGAGAGAGAAAAACGAAGCCGAAAACCCAGTTGAAGAAACCATGCAATTGAAGCCATTGAACACAGTCACGATCACGCTCATGTTGTTCTTCACATTCCTCATCCTTTTCTTCTCTGGCTTCCTCGAGTTCCCATCTGTCTCCACCTCCATCCAACACCAACAACACCAACACGACTCGCTTCTCAACGTCGGTTGGGATCTGCCCAGAATTGAAGAATCATCGCCACCGGACCCCTTCACCGATCTCTTCATCGCCTTCTCCAAATGGGACTCGCAAGTGGGCTGTGCCCGGTTCAGAGACAAACACAACAATTTGACCCGACCCGGGTCCAGTAAAGGGTCTTCTTCTTCTTCTTCTCTGCAAGAGGTTGCTGGTGATTGTAGCGCGTTGAAGACGGACCACGTCACTCTTCTGGTCAAAGGGTGGACTTGGATTCCTGATAATTTGGACAATTTGTATTCATGTCGATGTGGATTGAGCTGTTTGTGGACCAAATCTTCTGTTCTTGCTGATCAACCAGATGCTTTGCTGTTTGAGAGCTCCACGCCTCCGCTTCTGGTAGAATTTTGGACTCAAAAATGTGTTTTTTTATTTGTTTGAACTTGGTTCATCTATATAGATAGTGCACTAGTGAATAAATATAGGTGGCCATATAATTGTTGCTAATTCTGTTGTTTTGTTTATTTTTTCGTGTTTGTGATCGGCTATGGTTATGGTTATAGAGTAGTAGTGTAAATGGCGTGGATTTGAGTAGGAATCATTATACATCGATGTTGGTGGATGACCGTGAGAAGTGGTTTCAAAGATAGATTAGAGTTTTTAAGATTAGATTGAAGTGTTGACTATGGGAAGGTTTTAAGATGATTTGGCTTCAGAATCTTAGATAAGCTTGTAAATGCATTCCTGTTAGGAACCTTGCTAGCAAAGAAAATATGAGGGCCAAAAGAAGGATAAAATCAGAATAATGGGGACTTTTATTATTGAAACTAAAATTAAATGGATACAAAAGAAAATCCTCAATGCTACATTGATGGGACGAGGCACATTGATGGGACGAGACTTGCACTTCGCTTGCCTCTTATAGAGCTTCTCTACTAAAAAACTAAAACCAAAGATAAATCTAAACTCCTAACAGCCCTCCCTTTAAATAACAGCAGAAACCTAAAGCAAATCTGTTAGGGACACCCTCATAGGCAAGCAAAATAGGAAAAGGAATGCATAAATCTTTTTAATTATTTTCCTTTATTTTTGGAGTCTTGTTTGGTATTTAGTTTTCTTTAGTTTTAATATTTTATTTCCTTATTTAGAGAGTCTTGTTTTGGTAGTTGTTTAATTTCAGTATCTCTGAAATAGGCAACATATATTTTGTATCCTTGTTGTAGTCATTCTCTTGCTATAAGAGAGAAAGTCATGAAATAAAAATATTAATTCAGACTTTGCAATCAAAAAGAGTAAAGAGAGTTTGAGTGGTCTTTTAAGAACAAACACCCATCGTTATCTTTCAAAATAGGTTCTTCGAAGAAAAACAAGAACGTGAACAAAGGAAATCAAAGGGATTTTCCGGTGAATCGACCTGTGATGAGATCCTATTCGCAGGAATGTAACAAAATCCCACAAACTTCTCCCTAAAAACTGCTACCAAAATCATCGCTTTTCATATAAGAGTCAATCACATTAATGAGTTACTTTTCCTTTATAAACTCTAAGATCTTTGACTCTTTTCTTTCTTTTTCGGTAAGTGACAACAATTGGGGGTTTAACAATACTCCCCCCTCAACAACCGCCTTGTCCTTAAGGCGAAACGAGGGAATGCACCTTCAACTCATGCTGATGGCTCCAAGTTGGTCGGATCCATTAGTGGTTCTCTCTCCTCATTATCGACAGCAATCAGATGAGCATTTGGGACCGTACACATGAGTGGTTGAGTAGACTCCCTAGCATTGGAAACACTGATTCTGAGTGCGCTACGCCTGCATCTTAGCTGGCGAAAGGGCGAGGTTTCCCGGCCAGGTGGCTACGCGCGGGGTATGGTTGTCAACACCTGCGTGTTAACTGGAGCGGAGGTAAACGAAGGCGCTGTATTGATGGGAGTAACAGCCTTCTGTAGTGGATAAATTTTGCTAGGCAGCGGGCTGACATGGTTCTGGACTGCGGGCCACACGTTATTAAAAACTAATCGGGTTGCGCACTGGCTCGGTTGGTACTTGGTAGGAAGGGACTCCCGCGAGTTCCTCTTTCAGGTCGCCGCAAGCTGCATAGCTCTCATCAGGTCTGGCGAGTCATGCGCTCGAATGCTCCTCTTGATCTCTTCCCTCAGCTTGTTGATGAACTTCCCTACATAGGCTGGTTTAGGTACTCAAACTGCTGCACCATTCCGGCAAGGTACTCAAACTGCTGCACGTACTCCTCTACTGACGATTCTTGTTTCAACCCGGCCATGTGCTTATAAGGATTGCCGGCTTTCCAACCTCCAAAACGCCTCATTAATTCCGATGAGAACCCTTCTTATGTTAGCTGCGGCTGTTTGCTTCTGAGCCAACGCAGCCAATGCACGGCTGCCCCATGTTTTCTGGTTTGTTTCCTGAGACGTCAAAGTATTATTCCGCACGATAGACCCATCCCACAGGATCTTGTCCACTAGAATTGGGTAACTCAACTTTTTTAATGGATAACCGAAACTCATTGTTGACAGGAGGTGGGTGTTAAGTAGCCTGGATTGCCAACTTCGGCTTTTCCTGGTTTGCTGCGGCTGTCACTGTCGCTGTTATTCCTCCAGATGACAACTCTCCATTCTTGGATGCTTCCTCTTCCGCCAGAACCTTCTCGCTCAGCCTGGTGAGCATAGCGCGGATTGCCCCCAAGTCTGAGAGCTTGCTGTCCATAACTGCCATGTGCTCCTTCATTTTGGCCATATCTTGTTCTAGCTTTTCTACACGTCCCTCCATGCGTGTATTAAACATTCAAAAGCTCTAATATCAATTGTTAGGAACGTCGCTAACAAAGAAAATATTAGAGTCAAAAGAATGATAACATTAGAATAATGGGGACTTTAATTATTGAAATTAAAAATAAACTGATACAAAAGAAAACCCTTAATGCTATATTAAGGGGATGAGACTTGCGCTTCGCTTGCCTTTCACAGAGCTCCTCTGCTAAAATACTAAAGCCAAAGATAATCCAAACTCCTAATAGGTCCCCCTTTAAATAACAGCAAAAACCTAAAGCAAATCCCACAAACTTATCCCTAAAAACTGCTACCAAAATCATTACTTTCCATGTAATAGTCAATCACATTAATGAGTTACTTTCCTTTTATTAACTTTAAGATCTTTGACTCTTTTCTTTTTTCTTTGGTAAGTGACAACAATTGGGGGTTTAACAGTTCGATATGTCGAAGGATGCTTGATTTGATGTTTTTGGCGTTTGTGTAGCAGTCATAAGCATTAGTATTGTGGAAGGATGCTTGATTGGATGTTTCTGGCGTTCGTGTAGCAGTCATAAGCATTAGTTTTGTGGAAAGATGCTTGATTTGATGTTTTTGGCGTTCACGTACTAGTCATATGCATTAGTATTGAATAATCTTAACCGAACCATAAGAAGTTAGATAAAAATTTTGGAAGTACTACATAATGATTCTATTTATTTCTTTTCGTTTCATCTTTAGCAAAAGAAGACCGTCATAGAAAGTACGTATAATCCTTAAATTTTTTCTACTTTGGGAGATATTTCTACATTTGGCAAACAGAAGTAAGGTTTATATAGATTTTTTGTAACTACATTTTGGTAATGATATAGGAATGTAATGAAAGTTTGCTAGAAAATTACAGTTGTTACGTCATTGTTTCACAAAGTAATATCCATTTAGATGGACATTGAGTTCATACAGATTCATATATACCCATTGCATCCAATAAGTGAATTTCCTGCCTTGAGCTTATTTTTGTTATTATTATTTTTTTAAAAAAAGTTACATCATATGATTGAAGATCAAAGTTTTTTGTTATTTATCTAGTTATTCTAATTTTCTTCAAGTAGGGTGGTAGGGGAAGCAGGGAATCTGTGGATGGATTGAGAGGGATGAATTACACAGTAGATTTTCCGTTAGGATGATTTCCAATTTCTGAATATTGCTGGGATTTGCACATGTTGTTTGTGAGATTTTATCAGATAATTTTTTGAGATTTAGGTTTTCTTTATGAAATTCTAACCAGATAGTTCCGCCTTTATATTGTTGTTCGTTGCTTACATAGTAACTTCACATCTATTCAGGGTGGGTTTATTAGGAAGAGAACTTTAGAAATATGGGTCATTAGTATATCAGTACTGAGTGTAAAGGGAGGTAAGATGGTGAAAAACAAGCAAAAGAGAAACTTTTTGATATGACAATTATGAATTAACTTTCTTTCACTCTGCATACACACTGTTCTATACATTTATGTGCATGAGTATGTATAAATATGCATGCATGTGTAGAAATCCGTAATATATTAATACTGGACTACTGGGTAGTGGGTATAAAGGGAGGTAAGCTACCGAAAACAAACAAAAAAAAAAAAAAAGAGAAATTATTTGATTCGACAATTATGAATCATCTCTCTCTCTCTATGCATTAACACTGTGTTATGATTTTTGCACTGTTACATGTATAGACTGTAGATATGCATGCATGTGTAGCAACCGGCTCATGCTCATGTTACCAAGGTCATTTTCTTGGTGGTAATTATTCTTCTTTGATATGGAATGATCATAGATAATTGATTATTTGTAATCTGTAATTTGATTCGGGTTTCTTCAGTGACTGGCTTGTGGTCATATACTGATAGTTGATAGAGATACTTGTATTTACTTAAATGATGTAGGAATTTAGATGTATAATCAATGATTTGTTTGAACAACAAAGACAATGCTAGTTTTTTATTCTGTCTTGTTATGCAATCTTCATCCATTTAGTTTTTGATTAGTTTTCTCGATCAAAATTATTTGTTGTCTTGATTTTAATGTGGTGAAATGTATGGTTGCTGACGAAGATGGTAATGGGTGTACATATAATAAGTATTGCATTAGAGGAGCATGCATGCTGAGCATCATTCCCATCAGCATACTGGTTGTTAGCATTATCATGGTAGTTTCTTCTGTTCTTGTGCTTCTACAATATTAGTTTGCCACTTTAAACTACTTCATGTTTCTGCTACCATTCATATTAGCAAACTCCAGAGTAGTTTTTTCTTGTGCTTTTCAGAGACACAATGGAGATCCACTTCGTGTTTACATGGATCTTGAGGCTGGGAGGAAGAAGTCAGGTTTAGAGGATATATTTATTAGTTATCATGCTGAGGACGATGTTCAGGCAACTTATGCAGGTGCACTCTTCCACAATGGTCGAAATTATCATGTGTCTTCTTATAAAAACAATGTAAGTTTTTTAACTACAGTTTTTTGCTTGTTTTGATAACTTCTGCCGATGTTTCTGCCAAAAATATGGTATTTCCCAGTAAACAGAAACATTAGTATTTGTGACCTGATTTGTTTTCTTCATTTGAAGGATACACTTGTTTATTGGTCTTCGTCACGTTGTCTTCCTCAAAGAAACCGGTTAGCCAAAAGTCTACTTAGCTTGCTGCCTCACCATTCATTCGGCAAGTGCTTGAACAATGTTGGTGGCTTAGACATGGCCCTTTCTCTCTACCCCGAGTGCACCAACGATGCCAGTGTGAAGCCAAAATGGTGGGACCATTTACATTGTGCCATGTCTCACTACAAATTTGTACTTGCCATCGAAAACACTGCGACAGAGAGTTATGTGACAGAGAAACTATTCTATGCTCTAGACTCTGGCGCGATTCCCATCTATTTTGGTGCCCCTAATGTTTGGGATTTCGTCCCACCACATTCCATCATTGATGGGACTAAATTTAGCTCGATGGAAGAACTGGCTTCTTATGTGAAGGCCCTTGCGAACAACCCTGTAGCCTATGCAGAATACCATGCGTGGAGGAGATGTGGTGTGCTGGGTAACTACGTAAAAACACGTGCAACAAGCCTCGACACATTGCCATGCCGGTTGTGTGAGGCTGTTAGTAGAAGAGGTGGGAGAAATGCAAAGAGATAACCAAACATTTGCTTTTCTGTCTGCTTGTGGCTGGGTGATTGCTGGATTTTGTGCGGTAATTTGATGGGGTTGATTGAAGGTGGTATACAGGCTTAGGTTGACTAGATGTGTAAAGAAACAAAGAATACAAATTGATTATACAATTGAGAAACGCCATTGTTAGCCAAAATCTGAAGGCACATTTATTTTCTTGTTGAAGAATGCTTGTCAGTCTTCGCAAACAAGAATCCCCTCCTAAATTGTGCCTTTATTTGAAGAAATTAGTTGGTTGGATTTTGCCGGTTTGTAATAACTTTATCAATGTAAAGATAGTTACACGAATGATTTATTTTTCTTTTATTTATTATTATTATTATTATTTTGCATCTTTCTAATTTTTAAATCATGAATTTCTATTTATAAATTTAAAGATTAATAACCGGATATCACCCTTTAGTAAAAGTAATTAAGTATCTCTTTTGATCTTTTAGAATTAAGCGTTTCAAGTTTCACTTTTGTTCATTAAAACATAAGGTATAAATAGTCATTTTTTCAATTGATCGTAAAAGTCAATAGTTTTTCATTTTAAAAGTGGTTCTTCCGACCGTTTGAAATGTATGTATTCTCTACGGATAGTCAATTTAAAAAAAAAAGTTTAACGATTAATAATTGTGTCATTAACAATTAATATTTTATATAATAGCAAAACTTTAATTATAATGGTCACATATAACACGATCATTTTAATTTCAAGTGATATTATATCAAAAGAGATCCTTTACTTTTGAGTTTTTATCAAAATCAGAGTAATCAATTATCGGCAGTTAGCGTCTGTAAGAACCGGAATTTCTGCAGACAGGCTTTATATTTTGTTGAAATTCAGTGGGATTGAATTATCAATACTATATTAATTATATACAAAATATTTACCAAGCTTAACAATTCCCATATATTATGAATAAATTAATATAATTTATTTTGAAAAACTAGGCCTACAATCCTTTTGGTATCTGAATAGCAACTCATAGCGAACCGACTGATAGATATCTTCAAAAATTCAAAACAACCAAACTCAGACCCACCCCAATTCAAACCCACCGGAATCAACCAAGATGCGACTACTGATTTTTCCTCTACTTGTTTGGATCTGGTTTCTACCGCTAACAGCCTCCTCTGCTGAAGAATTCCAAATCGACGGCACAGTAATCGAACTCGACGAATCCAACTTCGACTCCGCCATCTCCACCTTCGACTTGATTCTCGTCGATTTCTACGCTCCTTGGTGCGGCCACTGCAAGCGTCTCGCTCCTCAGGTCTCTTTTCTATCCAATCTTCGTTTTTTTTTTTTTTCAATTTGTATCATTTCATGTAAAAAGTTGATTTTTTTTTTTAACAGTTGGATGAAGCAGCCCCTGTTCTTTCCAAATTGAAGGAGCCAGTAGTCATAGCAAAAGTGAATGCTGATAAATACAAACGTCTCCGCGACAAATATGATATTGAGTATGTATTAGAGCTTCTATAGTCCGTCCTAACTTTTAAATTGTTAAGATCAATAATCTTTAACCATCCATTGCATCTAAATTAAATAGGAGAAAAATATTTTTAGGAGATTGGTTACAACAAATGACTTGGGTTAATCATTATAATAATTTAAAAGTGAGGATGCACTGATCATGGAAGCTCTGAAATATGTATATATACATTTACTTGTCAAATTCACCCTTTTATTGCTTTTCAAGATTTGTAAAGTTATTGGGTAGTTATAGTTATCGCATTGGATTATCAGAATCCGACCCATGTTATCTGTATAGTAGCATGACCCCATTTTGCCAATTCACTTGTTTATTTATTGTTGGTTTTGTTTGTTTTGTTTGATTTGATGTAGTGCATTTCCCACTCTTAAGATATTTATGAATGGGGTACCTACAGAGTATCATGGACCGAGAAAAGCTGAATTGCTTGTTCGATATCTTAAGAAATTCGTTGCTCCTAATGTTGCTATGCTTGGCTCGGATGCTGATGTGAACGATTTTATTGAAGAGGCTGGTAGTTTCTTTCCTATATTTATTGGTTTCGGATTGGATGAGTCGCTCATTTCTAATTTGTCCATTAAGTATAAGAAGAAGGCGTGGTTTGCTGTGGCGAAGGATTTCTCTGAGGATGCTATGGTGGTGTATGATTTTGATAAAGTTCCAGCATTTGTAGTGATTCAGCCTACTTATAATGAGCGTAACATCTTTTATGGACCATTTGAAGGTCAGTTTGTATTCAAGCTATCAATCCTTGATTTTGATCTTAATGCTTAAGTCTTTTTTTTTTTGAAAGTTTACCTTGGTACTTTGTTTTAGTTGGTTTACTATGACAGTTCATATCTTTTAATTTTGAGATCTTGGTCTATGCGTACAATTAATCCATAGGAAAGAGTTATCAACAAGGTTGGTTAGGTGATTATGCACAATTTTGCTATCATCTTGTTTGTAATATGTGGTGCCACTGAAGAATCTCTAGTAAAATTCTATCATCTATGAGCTGTGGACAACAAAAACTTTTCAAGAAATAAACCTGTTTGAGTAACATATGGGCAAGGAAGCCTCTTAGAAGCATAATTACTTTAGTTATTCATGAATTTTTGGGAATTAAAGTCTTCGTAATAAGTATCAATTAGATATAAATATATTGTTTTTCCTTTCTCTTTATTCACTCTTGTTAGGAGATGTGTTAGGAACTGACTCCTTTTTTTTATTTTTTTTTATTTTTTTGGGTTTGTTGTTTGTTTTTTATACCTTTTATAGGTTGTTTAAACACTAACATTTTTAAAGTTGATATAATTATTTTACAACTCTTGGATGTAAATAATTCTATTTTTGGTCCACCCTTATTTTATTTGTTGTAGCTTAATTCAAATTGAATTTTTATCAGCCTAAAGTAGTATCCCGTAACATCTAAGTTGAATAGCATATGAATAATTGAGGGGTGAAGACTTAACTTATGACCTCAGTTAAATTACTTAATTTGATGTGTTAATTAGTGAAAACATTATGATGTTTATTTTTCTTGAAGTACTGAATCTTTTGCACATCTGATATGAGTTTGACTGTTTAGCCAAAGTAAACAAATAAATCTTGGTTTAAGTTTCCAATTAGAAGTGTGTGGGTTGACATGAAATTTAGATGAAAGGTGTAATTCCTTATTGCAATGTTTTGTTTCTATTATTTTGGTTTAACAAGACATAATATAGTAATCATGTGGTTTATAATCTTCGTGTTTGATGCAATTATGTTTAAGAACTACCAGTGCAAATTGCATGGTGAGATTTGAAATTCAGCAAGATATATAAATAAGCTTAACAATGCCTATTTAGGCTTCTTCTAGATGTCTTGGTAACTCTAAATTAAGGGATCTTTTAATACCTTCTACTGATTTCATTCAAGCTATAATCCTCCTCCGACTGCTTCTGTTTTGTTCAAGTGTAAATTTCAATCACCAAATAGTAGTTTTCACTTTTCTGTGTATGCAGAGGGATTTCTGGAGGACTTCGTAAAACAAAATTTTCTTCCTCAAGCTGTGCCTATAAACCATGACACACTGAAGTTGTTGAAAGATGATACAAGAAAAATTGTCTTGACACTTGTGGAAGATGAGAGTGACGAGAAGTCTCAGCAACTGATCAGGCTATTGAAAGCTGCTGCATCAGCAAATCGTGACTTAGTTTTTGCTTACGTTGGGGTTAAACAGTGGGATGAGTTTGCTGATACTTTTGGGGCTAATAAGAAGGCAAAGTTGCCCAAAATGGTCATTTGGGATGGAGATGCAGAGTACCTAACTGTAAGTATTCTCATTAACAACTTAACTAAAATTATTTAAGTCTGAATGTAGAGTTTGATTCTTCATGATAACTTTGGTGATGCAAGTTTCTGAAGGATGCTAGTCTCCATTCTAGTAAAATAAATAAATAAATGAAACAACATTTTTCTTTCAAGGGTTGAGTTATTGATGTAGGACAAACACCAGAAATAGGGAATAGAGGGAGAATTATAAATAGGGAAGATAGAAATTCGGAGGAAGAAGAAGCTATAGAGGAAAGGCGAGGAATTCAGTGGAAAACATAGAGAAGAGAAATAGGAGGAGAAACTCAATATCACTTTATCTCATCAAACCATATAGTCTGTTTAAATAATAAAGCTTAGGTCCAATTTTATGCAGACTAAATTAAATTGACTAGGAAACAAAATAAGCCTAAAACAATTAAGAAATCTACTTTCCGCGATAATCATCCTCGAAGTGGAAAATATATTTGAATCACAACAAAGCAATAAAATCTCAGAGATCATTTTCAAACTAGTCCTCCAATTATTGCTTAAAATTGAAGTAGCATTGTAATAGAATTGAGAGAGAATTATTTGAACAGACCTCACCCACATAAGAAACATAGTTGGTAATTGTGCATTTTATTTGCTTATTTCCAGGGAAAGAGACTGCACAATGGAAGGTGGTCTCTCATCCCTTAAATATCTCCTTCCCTTTTCTAAGCTGGTTTTAATCCCCGTCTTTATATGATGATGAAAAAGCAAATTCTAAAACTGCAGATCTTTGGAACCTAAATAGAAGTTGACTTCCTTCTTTCAAGTTTGCCCAAAACATTGAAGTTTAATCTATTCCCTAACCCCTCATTTGAAATTCATATCTAACTCATCAGAATTCTTGAACAAGTTTGTCAAGCCATTGTCCTTCACATGATTAGGTGAAGTTTGATGTGGACCATAGTAGCTAGATAAAGCCACTTTTTTTTAACCTTGGAACTTTTTTTTTCTTGCACGATCAGAGCAGAATTTGTATTGATCTACTACATTTATTTTGGCAAAAAGGTTACCGGTTCAGAGAGCATTGTTGATGAGGAAGACCATGGGTCTCAAATCACTCGATTCCTTGAAGGATATAGAGAAGGAAAGACGGAACGGAAGCAGATCGCCGGTCCATCATTTATGGGCTACATCAATTCACTCATCAGCATTAAAACAGTGTACATCATTGTATTTTTGGTTGGAATGCTGATGCTTGTTAGGAACCTTGCCAAAGATGAAGATGAACCTCTCAGAGTTGGTGCTCGAGACCAGAGCGAACAAGCTACCGATGCCTCCACCCCTTTAAGGGATGATTATACAGAGGGAGACAAGGAAGATTAGGTAAGGCTTCAGTCTGGGGTTATTGCAGAAACCAAAAAATATTTTCGTACCAAACTACATCCAAGGAATGAAGGAAAGAAGTAATTTGGATTTGACAAGAGAGATTTGAATTCTATGCTTTTAGAGAATTAGTTGTTCAATGGATATTGACAATGTGCCTGCGTAGATTTTGTATTGCGAACGAACATATGTTACTATCGCCTTATGTATGATAGTTAATCTATTTATTTAAATAGAGGTATATAATGCTTTATTTCCATATCTTGGTGACAATGACGGCAAGTCTGATATTGCAGGTTATAATTTCTCTTTAGTTCATATGGGTGCTTTGTTTTTCTATCTGATTCCGGAAAGGATGTCGCTACCTGACTGGTTGAGTGAAATTATTAAGCGCAAAGAGTTTTGGCTGATATGTTAAGACACTTAAAAACTGCCAAAGATACAATGCAGGAGGTTGAGTTGAATCACTTCCCAATTGTCTGGGCTTTCCAGACATTGTGGATGTTACATCACATGCCTTGCAAAATTGATAATTTTTTTGTTTTTCCAAGATTTCAACAGTTCAAAGAACCGTTTCAGAGAAGTAAACTAGATTTGGCTGATTGTATTGGCAAATTCAATAGAATTAATTTTCCCTTGTAATTCCTTTTAGACACGTTTGGTATCCCAGATATATGGTGGGATAGGTAACAAATTTTTTACATCCCACCAAATCCGATGTTTGGGCTCGGGAAGGAATATTTCCCCTGGATCCACCTCTATTTTCTGTCGTTGCAGGAATGGTGGGTTTCCAAGCAGGAATCATTTTTTTTTTTTAACTAATTTTTCTAATTCTTTCTTCCCCATCCAAATGAAAAAAATATATATATCTCAAAAATATATATAATTTTAGCAGAACGATGTTACTAATTATATACAACATAAAACTAACAAGATAAGCCTTCAAAAAATTGGGACATCTTTTTTTTTATGACATATGACATTAAACGAAGAGATCTCCGCATTTGTACATTGCAGAAAAATAAATTACAATACAACTATACATTCGTGTCCTAACAGATCTTTAAATTATTTTCCCTTCCTCACATTGCATGCACATTCAAACGAAAATTCTAAGACCCCGGAAACAAAAGTGTAAATCAGTGCAATCTTATCTCTGACGGTCATCGAAAACAGACAAGACTAAAATGTAAACCCTAGAAAAATGGAACATATACCAAGCCATCAACATTAAGCACAATGAGATTTTGCAACAGCAAATTCGACAAAGCTCAACGGTTAGTTGTTACTGCACTCTCACCACAAAGATCATCAAAACGGTCCATCACATCACAATACACTCAACTTCTGTGTACAAATTTGTGAAACCATGATTGTAAGAACCACAACCATCGTTTTGAAATTAAATAACAAATCACATGAACTTATGTACAGGATCCAGCGCAGCATGTCACGTTCCGGACATGGAAAGAGGCAGCCCCATCACAATGTATATCAGAGAGAACCCAATGACAAGCATGATAACTGTAAGATGCAAAGTTCAGTTTAAGAGGTTTTAAAAGAACCAAGGATTACTTGCCTCTGAGCTTTGATACAGTAAACATCAACTCAACATTCCGGAAGTGAATGAGCAGAGGCAAAAGGGGAGAAACTTGCGGCAGATTCACTACAATGCAGTGGATGATGAAGCTGATGACCAGAAGAACTGACTAAATTCGGTGATGCATTGGCCGGGCTTGAGATATATTGGGACATGTATCTTGAGTTAAGAGGTGACATTGATGGGTAGCCCAAAGAGTGGGGTGACACCAGATAGGAAGCATGAGATCTCTGGGAAGATGCATTTCTGAGATCTACAGAGCTTTGACCAACACTTAGGGATGGTGATTGATGGTAGGACCTATGAGACTGCGAAATGTAAGGTGTGGTGGCTGGAGAGTTAACACGAGAGACTGAAGGTGTTCCAGACATTGCTGGGGCTATTTGTATGGCTGGAGATGATGGTAATGAAGACCTGAACGATGACAATACAGATCCGGAGGACATTGAGCCTACACTTGAAGAAAGCAATGGTGTACATTCCGATGCTGGTGGATCGCCAGTACTTGTTCTTGCATCACGCTTGCAAACAGGGCAAAAGGTTCTCCATGCCGTAAGCCAAGAATCAACACAAAAGGCATGAAATTCTGTTGAAATACCAGTGACATAATATTTAGACGGGCATATTGTAAAGAAATATGTGAAAGCTGCTGTAATTAAATTACAGAAAGACAAAAAAGAAAATTCATTTAACTCTGTGTTGGAAGTAAAATCCAACTGCATCAATCTCTGCAGCATCTTATTCATCCAATAACAAACAACACTCAACAAGATAGATACTCAGCCAAAATGGTCAAACGGCATGTAAGTTGCCTACAAATAATTGTGAAAAAAATTCATCATTATAGAACAAAAGATTATGTGTATAAAAGTTCAAGCACTATCCAATTGAAAGTTTCAAGGAAAGATGAAAAGAAGTTTCCTTGTTATGTCTGTTATGCAGTATACACCGTGCAATAGTTATTTAATAATTATTATTTACCATTTCTTTTATTGGAGGCAAGATAATTTGAACCAATAATAAAAAGTACAACAAAAAATGAGAAACGAAAACCGAATCACAGAACAGCCCAAAAAGGTGAGAATAGGACACTTTACAAACACTCCTAAAAAATAGAGCAAAAATATAAACATCTTCCTTACTCAAACCACCACAATTCCTTATCATGTTAAAGGAACACAATTTCTAAAAATACAAATGCCCACAAAGAGGTCCAGACTTTGACATTCCATGAACCATGACATCTCTCCGATAATCCTCAAAAAACTCTTATTTTTCTCAAATCCAAATAATGAAAAACGAAAAGGAAAAATAGCCAACAATACAGAGTCTCATTATGCTGTTGCTTCCCTTCCATCCCAATGAGATTTATCAATCAAATGACGGACTATATGAAGCTGTCAGAATCTAGCAAGCATGTTCAAAAGCAGCTTGCTCAGGACAGTGTAAGAAAAGATTATCAATAGTTTCTAAGTTTCTTTTGCATGATACACCATTGCAGTGACAAGTAACAATTAAATTCTTTTTCTTGTCCATGTTCACTGGTACTAACTTTTCCTTGACATATGGCCCATTCCATGAGACCTTGAATATCCATATTATTTTTTAGCTTTGAAAGATTGATGTTAGAATAAAAAAATCAATCAAACTATTCTTAACCACAAAAAAAAAAAAAAAAAAAAAAAGATTTGAATGAGAAATTATTTAGGATTGAAGCATCTCTTAATTTCTAATTCATCAGCCGAATACTCACTCCTAGATGACCAGAAAACCAGCACATGTTTACCTCTGTATCATTTGTATCCCCGCTAATCTCTAGATCCCAAAATTTCAAGATGGGATTTCCATGGAAAGGTATTAATGAATTTATTCATTAAGCACTTTAACTTAAAAGATTTTAATTTTTTTGGGCTGAGATTAGATTAAGTATGTGCTAATTAACTGCCAAGGATAAATGCCAAGGTGTTCAGTACATAACAACTCAAGAATATCTCATTCCCAACTACACAAATTAGTCATGTGAATACTTTTGTCACCATTTAGCTGTATCACGAGCCATGTCAGATGTTTACAGTGGCCTACGCCTGCTTACATCTTGACCCGCACTAAAAGAAATTGGAATTAAGTAAACACTCTGATTGATGCATCCTCTGGGTTTAATAAAGCATTGTCAGATAATAGATATATAAAGGATCTAAATTAATAGTTATATCCATTTCGAGCACCTTTTTATACAAAGCGGAACAAATATTAATGAAAAAAAGAGAGTACAAAAGTGAACCAGCAGTGTACTAATACTAATGTTTAATCTTAAAGCATTTAGTTTCTCCTGAATTGTGGAATACAAACTGCTCTCTGCCTCAATTTTATCATTAATAGTATTTTTACAAGACTCCCAAAGTTCTTTTATATGCATGATGAGCTCTAAGCTGAAAATGTAAAATTTATTAGGTATCAATCATAAAATTGATTTAAACCTTCGTGTGACAGGAAATTACAGTCATTGAGTACAACACACCAATGAGATGAAAGAAATTTTTGCAACATGTTTTCATGCAAAATATCAGATATCAACTATACGACAAATGTAAATGAAACTTTACCTGCAATCATTGACTTTGACAGGACAAAACTGTCAGTACAGTCATTGACTCAAACAGAAAGCAAGGAATTTGGGCTCAAAATAACACAAGCTGCAATTGCACGAAATAAACATAAAGGAGTTTCTTAAAGGAACCAAAAGTAGACCCAAGAAATTAAATTAGAGTCCTTGTAACAAAGTTAAGACGAACATTGCCCAAAGTAATATGCAGCATACAGACACGAACAACATTGCCAAGACCCTGAAATTTATTATCATTCAAGTCACCAAGCAAACAGACCAGATACTACAATTTTAGCCACTCAATTTCCTAAACCAATTTGCTAACTATAATATAAAGATGAGCTTATGAGAGAAAGCAATATTGTTTAAATATAAGAACAAAACAGAAATAGTTTGAAATATCAACATCATAATTGTGTCCCAAAAAGCGCCATCAACCGTGAAAAATGGGCAAAATGCAACCAGATGTATATAAATATAGTTAATGTAAAATGCTAAACTAACACGAAATATTATCTTTAACATAGTATGAGAGACTTACTGTGACGACATGGTAAAATTCTGAGTTTCTCCCCAACACAATAGTCTTCAAGGCATATAGCACATGTTCTGGAGGTACAATTGTCATCCAAAACAGCTGTGAATATTAGGCTAGGCATTGCTTTTACTAAACGCCTGCTCATTCCATGAAATTCCCGAACACGAGAAGCTCGAGGACCTTCTCGTCTTATACGATGCCTGCGTACAAAAAAGCAAGTAGCCAACACGGCAGACATGGCAAGGAGGGATATAAAAGAGATCGCCATGATGGACCAAGCCGAGTTTTCGAAGCTCGGGATTATCCAGACCTCCGTGTCAGGTAAGCCAGCATTTTTTTTAAGTAATTCACCCGAAGCTTTTGACACAAATACGGCATGAATTTTTATACCAGCTGAATTTCCTGCCACTTCATTATTTCAATGAGCTTGAGTAAGAAATTTTGCAACAAAAAAAAAAAAAAATACTTACAATCAAGAATAAAAGAAATTAAGTAATAAGCAATATCTGAAAACCACTAAGAAATTTAATGGAGGAGACCAAAAAAAAGAGGAACTACTCGTATAGAATGCTGCATCAGAAATGAAGCTTGCTTCTTCATGAAACAAAACATAAATTTATTTCTTTTACCTGATATTTGACTAACCACTTGGTGCAAATTCTTTATTACTTCAGACAAGAAAAGAATATATACTCTCATAAGCAACTCTGACGCAATCATGAAACAATACTGTTAATTCATCTTTAATCCCAGTTTATGTGATCAAACTTTTAATACTGTGAACAAAAGAATCATCAAGCAAGTTGAGTATATTTCTACAAAACCACAACTGCAGTATCCACCACAGCAGCAGGCTTGGGGGTTATTCTTGAAAACATAACTAAGATAGTACCTTATTCCACATCTTCGGCGCGATGCAACCAATAACTAAACCTGCCTATAATGACTTTCACAATCGCTTCACCATCAAAGGCTGAAAAAACTAGACAACTAACAAAATCTGTGGTAACCTCATTTCGCACAATGCTAACCAAATCGAAAAGCTTTACCATACACTAATAACAATCACATCAATAACAACCTTTTAGCATGTAAACCACTCTTTTATCAAGCACGTACATATATCACCACTTCAATCTAATAATAGTAAGCAAAAATAAGATTGATTATCGAAAAAAGAAAAAGAAAAAAAAAAGGGCCATTACTTGCAACCAAGACGCCATCATCTTCATTGTCGTAGACAATAGCAGCTTGGAAGCCAGCCTTTTGAGCTCTCCTGACTTTTTCTTCAAAGCTACACCCTCCTCTAACAATCAGCACAAATGGAGATAAAGACAAATTCTTATTCGAAAATTTCAAGACTTTATTAGTCAAGTCCGAGCAGGCATCAAGAGGCTCCCCTATATACAGTGACCCGCATTCACCTGATCCTTGAATTGCCGGAGCTGAAAACCATCAAATTCAACCAAAAATCAGAATTGGAACAAATTTCATTGCCGGAACTAAAAACCATCAAATTCAAACAAGAATCAGAATTGAAACAAATTTCAAGGCGAAAATGACGGCCTGAATATTTGATTATCAGTTATTCAATCAACTAACTTCAACACAATTTCAATGACTAAACAAACAGAAAAATTAAAATTCCGAGAAGAAAAAGAAAAACAGACCGAAATTAGCTTCGATGTCGTCGAAGGAGCGAGAGTAGTTTTTGGAGATGAAGACGACGTTGGCTGATGTCGGCAAGGGAATATATAAAAAGGAAAGGAAAAACAACTCCAGAAGAATCCTCCTCCTCATGGTTTCCATTAAAATCACATAACCCTAATTTTTGGTCTGAGAAAACTAAAACAGAAGAGAAGACTAGAGAGAGGAAATTAGGGTTTAGAGATTTTGAATGGAAACATCGGCTTCCATTTGAGAGAGAGAGAGAGAGACTTTGATTAGGAAATTCCATGCTATTTCTGCTACTTAATAGTTATGAGATCCTGAGGATATTATTTAGCGTAAATTGTCCAAACGCCCCAGTTTTTTTCAATATTACACTTTTATGGATATTCTGGTTTTTAACGGGACTTTTGTTCCAACTACTTGCGTTTCCTTCTTTCTAATCTCTTAAATTATTTTTAAAAAAGTAATGATTATGGTAACATGATGTTTTTGACTTAATTAAAGTATTTTAGAAAATTAAACATCTTCATCGATAAATACTATTTAATTTGATGGAGACATGGAGTTAGATCTCTTTTGATGGCAGTGTTTTTACTTTAATATTTTATTTAAAATAATGTTATTCTTTCGGAATTTTATTAAAATATTTTATTCAAAATGATGTGATAAACTGATTTATAATTATTAAATTAATTTTAAGATGATATATTGATTATATGATAATTATACGTAAATTTATCATATTATTTGGATAATAAATTTAGATAAAATTTTAAATAGTATAATATTACTCTTTTATTTATCATTTATTTTATATTTATATTATATTACCCTTTTTGGAAAGTAAAATAAGGGGCATGTTAGATTTTTTGCATCTTTTAACTCTTATGCATGGAAGTTAACAGGGTTGAACTAACCACATGGGATATCACACTAATAATTTTAAACGTTTAGGTAATATTTGTGTCAATGTTATTGAAGTTATCAGATATGTGTAATATGTTGAAAATGTGGTGGTTGTGTAATTTGCTCAACTGGTTAGTGGTGGTTGTGATTATTATTATTATTATTGACACAGATTAGTGTTGTGATTATTGTTAGTTAATTAAGTAATGAATTTATTATCTAGAGTCACTGCCAAAAACGACAGGGAAGAAGCTGGATTGATATATATAAAACGATGATGTGGAATCTAGGAAATAAAATGCTATTTGTTAATTAATTAATTTGTTTATGGACAAGTAGGCCACTTGCCTTACTTGTCTCCGGATAAACACAAGACCCGCAAGTGCATATTTTATATGGACTGGTCTAGGTACAGAAATACAACGATATTGCTATTTTATGATGATGGACAATAACAAAATCTTTACACGGCAGGAAATGGCAACGTGGTCGGGTTCGGGCGGTGAGTTGGTCATCAAGTTTCGCTCTTATGGGTGGGACTTGAAAGTTGAAACTTGAGAGAGAGTCAGAGTCGGTCGACTTAGGTCTAAGGGGAAAAGATTGACGAGGGATGGAGGGACTCTTGGCTAGGCAGCGGCGGACCCCACCTCAAATATTCCAAAAAAAGAGAAAAACCCCTCAAAATCCCTGACTTTTTATATATTATCTATTTTCTATTATATAATTTTATTTTTCATAATACAGCCTAATTTTGAATAAATGCCCAAAAATATCCTCTAAGACTTATGAAAAGATGATAATGTCTTGGACGGTCACAAATTTCGTTAGATTGATATAGTTAACCGTTTAACTCTAGAGGTAAAAAACGGAAATTTAATGAAAAATTAATTAAAATATAAAAACTCAAAATAAATAATATTAAATATAAAATTATAAAAAAATATTTTTATTTAAAAATATATATATATAAGAATAAAAAAATCCTCTCAACTCCTCTCTCTCTCTCTCTCTCCCTTTCATCTTTTCCATTTCTTTCTCTCCATCTTCTATCAGATTTGCAGGTAAATTCGACAATGGCAACATGGTAAGTTTGACGATGGCCGCATAATGAAGACCTTAGTTCTAGGTCTGTACGATGAAAACTCGAACTGGGTCTTTGGCGATACCTTATCGTCCCCTCCCTTTGTCGGGTTACCGTCGTTCTCCAAAGTCTCCCCTTGCCATTGTCGGTCTTTCATGCGGACAACTCCCTCCCTCTCACTCTTTTTTTGCCTATCCCTCACTCTGAAACACTCTCTCCTTCTTGCTTTACCCTAGCTGATGGTTGGTTGGTTGCGTTGCCATGTTTCTCCTTGATTGATTTTGGTTGGTAATTGTGTTGATGATTGATGATTAGGTTAATATGAGAGATTTTTTGTTTTTTTTTTTGGGTTGATGATAAAATAGAAACCCAAGCATGGGTTGATAAATGGATTGAAGGTTGAAGATGAAGATAGTCCATTGTTGATGGATCTCCTTTTTTTAAAAAAAAAATTATATAAAAATTTAAAGGTTAAAATTGTTTTTTTACTTGTTGTTTAATTTTTCTATTGACTTTATAATAGAAGAGAGATTTTGAATAAAAATGAAATTAATATGGGAAAATAGACAATATGTAAAAAGTCAAGCGATTTTTTAGGATTTTCTCTAAAAAAGAGTGTGTGTGTGTATATATATATATATAGACACGTAGACATATACAACTTAATTGTATTTTATTTTTTTAATAATTCTTTATGCATGTGTCAAAATTTTATTCTCTACATTTTTCCATATAATAATATATTTACATTTTTATTGGTATAAATTAGTAAATTAATTTTTTTAGTAAATTATTACACTCTATTGTTATCTACTTCTTTTTTTTTTTTTTTTTGAATAAACTGTAATATTTTTAATTTAACAAACTTCTAATCTATCAACTATCCTCATCTAAATTTATAGCATTAAAATTGCCAGCTCGGATGCTTCAATTATTTTTTATCTTTCTCTCCCTTCTTTTTTTTTTTTAAGATAGTGTCCATTTTGTTATTTTATTAATTTATTTTTTAAAAATATTTTATTTACAATATGAGCGTAATCTTATCCAAGTTTTTTGATTAGGAGTGTTATTTCAATTTGATATAAACTTTCTCATTCAATAATTTTTATCATTAAATCATATATATTATGCTATGACAATAACTTTTCAACAATAATTATTATGAGTAATATTATACTTCCAAAATTTTTTGTTCAAATTCATACACAAATGACATAATATATGAGTTGTTAACATCCTATTAATTATTATATTATTTCATGATTGATAAGATATTAACAATTCACGTGTCATATCATTTGTGTATGAATTTGAGTAAAAAAGTTGGGAAACTTAGTATTACTCAATAATTATTTCAATAAATAGTAATGCTATGGAACTTAATGGTGAAATAATTGATTCATTCACTAGAAATTCACAACTTAAGTGATTAAAGCACTTCTCATTATTGTGGAAAGTTTTCTTTCTTAATTGTAAAAGTCTTATAGTGGCATAGGAGTTAATTTTCGAGTCATACACTTAGTGTTTAAGCTCGATGAGTTTTAACAGACCGTTAGTGCGATTAACTTCTGAAGTTTTCTTTCTTTATTGTGGGAGTCTCATAATGGTATATGAATTAATTTTCGAGTTATACATAGTGTTTAAGCTCGATGAGTTTTAACAAACTGTTAGTGTGTTAACTTATATACATATATATAAGTGTGTGTGTGTGTGTGTTTAATATGTATTAGTATTTCAATTAGTAGTAGTTATGTCAAAGTTAGGTCTTAGCATTATTTTATTAGGTTTAATTACAACGTCACCTCTTATATAAATCTCTGGATCCACCACTACAATTAGTGTTTCTTTCTTTTTTTTTTTTAAATGTTTTCTGGATTCATGAGTGTAAGTCTGGATTTTCCCCAAACCCGAACATGAAACCAAACCCACTTCGGATTTGAAATTTAATATTCACACCCACCCACGAATCCATTTAATTAAATCCACACCCATATATTCTAGTTAAAACCCACGAATTTATAAGAAATTTTTGTTTTGTTCACTTGCTATATAAAGATATTTTAACTATCATCAAATAAAAAAATAGAAGTAAATATAAAAATTATAATAAAAACAAATTAATTAGATAGAAAAAAAATGGAGAGATGACTTGTAATATACCCTCCGGATTTTAGTACTGTACACGTATTATGTAAACTTGCTATTATTTAAAAAGCAATAAAGAAATTAAAGTACCCAAATGAGTATCCGAACTCTAATAGGATTTTCAGATAGGGTTAGGATGATTTTAAATGCGAAAGGTAGCATGATGATTATTAAAAGCTAGCACGAAAAATTATACGGAAGAAATTCCAAGAAAGGGCATAATTGTGTTGATTGAATTAAAAATATAACTAAGGACATTTTTGAAAATTCAAAGGTATATGAGAGGGTAGAGATAAGGATGGCAAAATGGTGAATTAAGAGACATTTGAACCACTTGCCTAATATTTAGTTGCATTGGAAAAGAGTTGGTTGGAATCCAACTAATCTTTAAAAATTACTCAGTCAAATTTCAAGGATTGTAACCAATAACAAGTTAGTGACTTTTAAGTCAATTTAAGGGCAATTTTCAATAGCAAAGCTTGTAATTATATAATAAATTTCAAGGGCAATTTGTTAAGGTCATCAAGTTTATATAAGTGGAGAAGTTGCTGGAAATTTGGGAGAAGAGTGAGCTGTTTGCAGGGGAAAATAGAGCAGTGGCAGCAGCCGTTCCAACCAAATTTTCCACAATTTTTGAAGCTTGATCAAGCTATTAAAAAGGTCAAGAATAAGTCTAGGAAGGTTCCCAAGCAAGATCACTCCAAAAAGAATAGGTAGAGTTGAGTTTTAATTTAGAAACTTGGATAAAATTCTGTTAGAGTGCTGTCACGACCAGTTCTGGTATTGATGAGATTTTGATGATTTGATTCAAGGTTTTGAGGCACAAAACCAGTGGAGAAGCAAGTCAAGATGTCAAGGAACAATTAATAAGTGGTTTGGCTAAAAATTAATATGATTTGAATGAGTTGTGATGGTGATAAGTGAAGATATATGCTGCTGAAAATTTTGTTGTTATTGTAATGGAAGTTTGTGTGAGAAATTTGATAATATCTTAAGACATATGTTGCTATACATATTGGTTATGTTAGTGTGAGATGTTGTGGATGAACTATGATTGATTTGGTGTAGAACATGGGCTGCTATAGATGAGTTAAAGCATGAGAATTGATTGAAGATAAATTGTTCGAAGAAATGCATGTATTCTATCATGATGGAAACTTTATGTTCCAACTTTGTTTTAAATCATTTTGAAGAATTTAGGAGTTGGAAATCATGTTAGAATAATGTTAGTAATACTAAAAATGAGAAATGAAATCACAAAAATGGAGGTATATTAGATTCAAGCAAAAGAGGTAGAAATGGTATACATGTTGTCCATAGCTGTTATGATGTTGTATGAGCTGATTTTTGGACATTTTAGGGACTGTTATTAGTGTAGAAATTATATGAGAATGAGATGGCAGAATTTAGGTGTTAATGTGATGCATTTTGGTTAAGAATTAATGCAAAAAGAATGGTTGAAATTGCTTGAGTAATAAAATTGATTTTGGGACAGCTTGTGTGTCAAATGTTATGACAAAATATGATGGATGAATTTGAAATTTGAATGCTTGATAATTCGGCAAAGTGATGGGAGGTGATGTTTGACAAGTTGTATGATATAATTGATGAGTTATATGAAATACAAGTGTAAAGAAAACACATTTAAATGGAATGATTTAAAAATCCAAATTAATGTTTAAATCTGAAATTGTTGGTTGAAGGATTAGTGTATTTAGATGTTAGGGGATTTCGAATAGAAAACCAATATGAATAATCTTAGTTGTAACATCGCCTAAATATAGAATACGTTCATGTGTAGGGTATTGCGAAGACGGAAATCTAAAATCAACAGTTTTGTAAGCGAATACAAGGTGAGTGTCTTACTAAAATACTTTGAAACGATTTTAATTTTTATAAACCATGGATTTTATGTGTTACATGAAATTTCATATTTTAAATGATAAGAAAGTAGTTTAATTATGCATGAAATTAATGTAAAAGTCCCTTTTATGGATTTTAGAAAGATTACATGAATTATGAAAGACTTTATGTTAAAGAAAAAGATATGCATGGAAAAGATTTTAAATAGCCTGTGATACTAATACTACCCGTTGGGGATGGTGGTTTTGTCCCTTCCAATTGCATGTTATATTATGTTACCAATCAATATATCTAAATTGTGCATGGATTGTGTCGGGGTGTCTGTCACTAACAGCGGGAGGGACTGAGTCTGTTAGTACTGTTCAGTGTGTCATCCATGCATGAACTGGGTATATAAGACAGCTAGCTTTTATATGAGCGATGCAGAATTCCGTTCTCACTACTCAGGACAGCACCGGGGCTGGGGCACAAGACCTGTCTGGCCAAATCCGGGCTGCTCCACCTTTAGGGTACTATATGGTTTTCACGCATCATCATGAATACAATTTTCATATCATCATCACTTTTTACATGTTATTACCTTTCATTTTTATATCATATGAGTTATCTCTAAATTAAATGCTATGCATACATTTTATATAAAATAGATGTTTTAGAAAGTTTGTGTATAATTTATAAAACTATCCACGAAATAAATTAAATTTTTAAGGAGGTTATTTAAGAAAGCGTAGTTTTATTAAAGAAAACTACGATTCTCATTGAGCTTTCATAGCTCACTTTAGTTTTATGTTTTACAAATAAAACTTCCCTAGGGACAGGTACAGGTGTCGGGACATTAACAATGAAGACCCCTGTTCAAGAATAAACCGCTTTAGCTGAGTGCATTTGTGATTTTGTATTTTGGATGGTAAATAACTTTGAAATGTTGTGTTACAATATTTTGTGTGAAAGAATATGTGTTTATAAATATATTCATGCCGATGCATATTTTTGAAATGTTTGAATGTTATATTGTAAATTAAGATTTTTATATTTTCGAGTTGCTAAGTTGTAATTTAAGTTTATAAATTGTGAAATCTTGTGTGTAGTTGATTGTGAATAAATGAGAGGGTTGGAGGCCCAATAGTTGAGAATGGTTTGGAAAATAGAAGTATATACATTTTTATGGAACTTTGTAGTGTAAGATTGTTGGAAATATAGCTGTTATACTACTAAAATTTTTAGAAAATCAGTTTTATTTTTATTATTAAAACGAAAAAGTTTCCAACTGTTTTACCTTAAAAAAGAGAATTTAAGAAATTTGCAGTATGTTCTTATGTCAGGATAATGGCTTAACTTTACAGGAACTTTCTAGTCGGATCAGGCGCCGTCTAGAGGGTTATCGTGGAGTTACCGGCAGGTTGCCTAAAGTATATAGGGAAGGGATCCGTCATGGCCTTCTCCTCATTTGATTGAAAGTAATGTATACAGGTTGTTACTTCCTCCATCGTGATTCATGGCTAGGGTATGACCATGTTCAACACCTTTCTTGTTTGGACATCATCCCTTAGTAGGAGTGATTGAGTATTTTTTTTAATTTTAAGAGATCAAATGTTCAAATTTTACTATTGTCCTAAACCACAATGTGTTAGTAGTTTTCTCTAAATTTAATTTCTTTTTGCTCACTATTTAAAAAAAAAAAAAGTTGTAAATTGGAGTTTGATGGTGCGAAACATAACTTGAACCTATAATTTTATGATATAGGTGTGAAGGACATAACATTGAATCAAGGGATAATTCTAGTTTTCCTTATATGATTTGACGTAATTGTTAATTACCCCCCATAGTTTATAAAAATTTCATTTCCGTGATCTGACATGCACATGATGAAAAAGATTAAAGAGTTTTTTTGGATATTTTCTTAAACTATAAAGGGTGAATATTTCTTTAAACTACAAGAGCTATTTCATCTATTTACTTAAACAATAGGAGTTCCGAACGATTTTTTAAATTAGTGGTGAATTTTGGCTATTACACCAAACTAAATGGGGGAAAATAGGATTATCCCTTCAATCCTTTCTAATTTTACTTTTGTTTTAATTTAAAACTCTTTATCATATCATTATTATCCATCCACTCATTTAACATAAGAGTAATGTATCAGTTGATACGAACATTTTTAA
This sequence comes from Dimocarpus longan, assembly GCA_022984855.1. Classification (NCBI taxonomy): domain Eukaryota; kingdom Viridiplantae; phylum Streptophyta; class Magnoliopsida; order Sapindales; family Sapindaceae; genus Dimocarpus; species Dimocarpus longan. The sequence goes on along the minus strand of CM041018.1, from coordinate 26,006,488 downwards.
GTTAATATTGAGATGTGTATTGCTATTCTTAATAGGGTGTATTCAAATCCATATTTGAATAGATTTCATTTAAATTTAGATATATTCAATTCAGATTTATATGAAATCTATTAAAATCTCGGTGTATTCACTTCATATTTACATGAAATCTAATAATATTTAAGTGTATTTAATTCAAATTAGTATGAAATTTAATAAAATCTAAGTATATTTAATTCAAATTTGTATAGAATCCAGTAAAATTTAGGTATATTTAAAAAGTCATTGACTTTACAAATTTCATTAAATGATGATTATGATGAAGTTTAAAGTAATTTTCATAAGAAAAAAGTTTATAATAAATCTTACTATTCTTTTTAAGATTTCATTATATTTATTAAAAAATTCAAATAAAACCAATATGGAGTCCGTAGAATCTCTAAATTCCACCAAAATTTATCATAAAAAAAAAAAATCAAACTTTAATAAATTCTACATTAAATACAACCCCTTTGGTATAAGATTAGCTATAGATGTTTATCTAAATATTTCTTAATGAAGATTCAAGTATGAAATATCATTAGATGATTATGTGCACACAAATCATGAAATCAATCATTTTATATTGTTTTATTGGAACTATGCGATTTGCAAAAAACTCTTTTTTCTATTATTTTTTCTTTTTAAGAAAAAGAAAAGTTGGATATCCATAACTTTATTTTTTCTTTTTAAGAAAAAGAAAAGTTGGATATCCATAACATTTAGGCCCCGTTTGTTAAATGGGATGAGATTGGATTGTTTATATGAGATTGGATTTAATTGGATTGGATTAATTTAAATGTTATCTCATGTTTGATGATATTAGGATAGGATAAGATTTAAATGAAATTTGCTAAGGACTTAAATGAAAATTTTCAGATATTTGAAAATATTTTATCATTTTCTTTATCATTTCTAGCTGTATACCACCACCTCCTACCTCTATCATCACCCTCCACCCTAAACCCTTCCAAAACTCATATCATTTTCAATGGCGAGAAGAATGGTATAGATGATGGAGGCGTCGATGCCCTAAAACGACGATGAAGATGACACAAAACTCAATTGTGAATTGATCTGATCGACACGGATCTCAACCTCATTGGTGAATTCTTACTTGGAGAATCGCTGGTTCTAAAAGAGAGGGAGAAAAAAAGAGAAGTACGAAGAAAAAAGATATGATCGGAGAAGAAAACGATGAATGGAGAAAAATGACGATTCGATCGGAGAAAGACGACTTGTAGAAGTGATTAAAAAATCGAAGGGACGTGAGAACGATTGGTAGAAACTAGCGGCGACAGAGCTAGAGAAGAGAGAGTAGATAGAAAATGTGAGAGAAAATTAACCTACCTATTGAATGAGTTTCAATTAATATATTAGAATGAGGTAAAATCACTATTGAGATAAGTTAGTGAAAAATGGTTAGTTGGACTAAACATGGGTTTGGACAAACAGTCCTATCCTAACCAACAAACAAGGCCTTAAGATAGAACTATAAAGAATTACAAAAATTTCCTAAATTTTTTACGGCAAGGAATGCTCATTAAGTTTGTTAAATATCATAATTTAAAACTCTATTTTTAGAAAAAAAAAATCCCATTCACTAATATATATAAAAAAAAAAAAAAAAGATGCAAGTTTTAACAATAACATTAAAAAACTTTAATTGGGTATTTCACTATTAGTTTTAATAATAATATTGAAATCCTATTTTATTATTTCCGTGATTCTAACATGCACATAATAAAAAGACTAAAGGATTGTTTAGACGTTTTCTTAAACTATAAGAGTTTTATAGATATTTTCTTAAATTACAAGAAAGTACTTCATCTATTTAATCAAATAATAGGGGTTCTAAGTGATTTTTTAAATTAGTGGTGGATTTTGGTTATTACACAAAACTAAAGAGGGAAAATAAGATTATCCCTTCAATCCTTTCTTATTTTATTTTTGTTTTAATTTAAAAATCTTTATCATATCCATTTCAAATATAAATATAAATATATATATATCTTTATCATATCATTATTATCTATTCACTTATTCGACATAAGAGCAACTCATCAGTTGATATGAAAATTTTCAAGTAGATATGTATTACTATTTTTAAGGGGGTATATTCAATCCAGATTCAAATGAATTTCATTAAAATCTAAATATAATTCAGATTTGTATGTAATCTATTAAAATCTAGATGTGTTTATTTCATATTTATATAAAATCTAATAAAATTTAAGTATATTCAATTTAGATTTGAATGAAATTCAATAAAATTTGGATGTACTCAATTCATATTTGTATTGAATTTAATAAAATCTAGTTGTATTCAATTTAGATTTGTATGAAATCTAATAAAATTTAGATGTAAAAAAGCCATTGACTTGATAAATTTCATTAAATGATAGATTATGATGAAGTTTAAAGTAATTTTTATAAAGAAAAAGTTTATAATAAATATTATTATTCTTTTTAAAATTTCATTAGATTTATTAAAGAGTTCCAATAAAATTAATATGAAGTCTATAAAATTTATAAAAATCTATCACTTAAAAAAAAAAAAAAAAAAAACCCATCAAACTTCAATATATTCTGCATTAAAGACAACTCCTTGGGTATAAGATTAGCTATTGATGTTTATATAAATATTTCTTAATAAAGATTCAAGCATGAAATATCATTAGAAGACCATGTGTGCGCAAATCATGAAATCGGTTATTTTATATTGTTTTATGGGAACGATACTAAGATTTGCAAAAGTTTTTTTTTTTTTAATATATATAAAGAAAAAGAAATCTCGGATATCCATAACATTTAAGGCCGAACTATAAAGAATTATAAAAATTACTTAAATTTTTTATGGCAAGGAATGCTCATTAAGTTTGGTAAATATCATAATTTAAAACAGTATTTTTAGAAAAAAAAAAAAACCCATTCAGTAATATAAAAAAAGGTGCAAGTTTTAATAATAACATTGCAAAGCTTTAGTTGGGTATTTCACTATTAGTTTGTAAACTACAAACCAATGATATTAAAAAAATTCAATTAACTCATGTTAAAAGCCATATTAGTAAAACAAAAAGTTTTATATGAAATTACTTTAGAAAGTATTTGCATTTCTTATGAAAATTTTAACAAAAGCATGCACACATAATACATAACAATTAATATAGATTTAGACCAAATAAAACTGTTACATTTCTCCATATGATTAAGTGATAAAAATCATTCATTCGTTCAAATATTTAAGCTTCAATAGCTGTAAAATAGTGCCAAAAAAAAAAAGAAAAAAGGAAAAAATCAGAACTATGCCACAATTTAAGTGGTAGTCTATTTTTCCACAAAAAACAAATCACCTAATAATCTATAGATATGATTGAGCCCATAACTGGCTTTACGGTGTCATTTTTTGTCTGTACGTAACATGCTGTCATTTTCACTGTATATTTTTAGATGTTTATTTGAATTTAGACCTTTTATTAAACCCTTCCATTCCACCTACCAAATCTTAAATTTTGATCAAATAATAATCTCAATTTATAATCCAAACTTGAATAAATTTTCAAAAACCGATTTATTTTTTTCTTTTTAATTTATAAAATTTTACACTATAGGGTTAAGAATCTATTAAAATATATCGAGACTAGATAGTTTATATACTATTTATTTAGATTATTTATATACTATTTACTTTCTACTTCCCCTTATATAAAAGAATATCTCTTCGCATAAAAAGATAATAAATAAATAAATAAAAGACAATTTGTTTGAATGTTTCTCTAAATTAAACATTTTAATATTTTTTTTTTCATTTTCCTTTAAATTTTTAAAGACATGTTATTTAACATTTCAATTATATTTTTAATAGAAGTATGGAAAATAACAAATATGTTTTTCACCTTTAATAAATAAAATTTGAAAACATTAAAATTTGTTTCCAAGTACAATAGGCAAAAGACATTTTTCCTTTTTTTTTTTTTTAGAAAAAAAGATTGAATTGTATAGTCACAAAAAAGATTGAATTGTACAGTCACAAAAAAGATTGAATTGTATCGTCACTTCATCAAAAGAAATGTCAAACACTTGTTTCGTCACTTCATAAAAGAAATGTGAAACATATTCTCTTAAGACATATTCCATTTGATATAGCATTTTCTCGTCATATTGAACCATTGTGAAAGCATTTCTAGGAAACTACATGAGTAATATTTTTAGAAAAAAAATTGAATCACTTTTGTTCCATCATTACTTGAGGTAAAAATGCTCTTCTTCAGAGCCGGTGAGTGGCGTGGTGTTATGCCATTGACCTTGTGTCTTCTAGGTCTATGTTTTGACTTTCATCATAGAATCTCTCTTCCTACATATAAAAATCTGTGGATTGTCCTTCCACCTCGTATCGATCTTTCTCTCCATCTATGAATGAGTTGATCTCTCCTATATGTGAGTTATTACCTGGACTGTGCCTCAAAGTCAAACTTCATTTGCTCTTGGTTGATCTCTTGACTTGTTTCATCCATTAAAAAAAAAAAACAAACAAACACTTTGATAGTTGGACTTGGACATTGATTTTTTTTTTTTTTTTTGGGTTTTCAGTTGCTTTTGTCAACCAAAAAGAAATTAATAAAAAGAAAAGTGTTTTCACTTTTATTTTAATCACTTTCGTTTTCAATAAAAGAAATTAATAAAAAGAAAAAGATTGAATTTGATAATCTATTCGGTCCTTGAAGATATGTCTTCGAAGATTTTTAGTAATCTATGGCTTTTTATAGAGTACTTTTCAAATTAAGTCCACAACAATAGAAAAAATATGTTTTTAACCTTTTTTTTATAAAAATTTCTTTTTGACCTCTCAAACAAACTAATTACTATCTATACTTATATTACCCAAATTATCCTTAACTATTTTTCAGTTTAAAATTCCCTTTATAACCTTATCCAAAATTATGAAACTACCATTCTTCTTCTTCTTCCCTTTTCTCTTCTATAACATTTTCACCTATTCCATTCTCAACTCTCTCATTCTTTACCATTTTTTCTTATCCATTCAAGATAATTTGTGCACCCATTAAACCTTCTTTAACTCCTAAAAACACATATTCAAGATTCTTTGTCTTTAACAAGCTCCACATTCAAGTTTAATTGTCAAGTTTAAAGGTATGGATTGATTTTGGTTGATTTTTAATTTATTTTATTCACAATGCTTAGTTAAAGGCCTTAAGAGTGACTTTTGATTGTGATTTAACCTTAAGTGAGTGAGATCTGTAGAAAATGAAAAGAAAACAGAATTATGATTTTCTGCAACTCATTGGGTTTTGCAAGTACACGTACCTTGAATTGGATTTTGTGCATCGAATCGGGTTATGTGTATTAACAAAACCCGAATCAGGTTATATGCATTCACAAAACCTGCGTTGGGTTATGTATATATAAACAAAACTCGAATCGTGTTATATTTATTCACAAAACCTGTGTCGGGTTATGTATATCTATAAAACCGGATTCAGGTTTTGCGGATGCACATAACCCAATTCGAGTTATGTGTACTCAGATAACTCGAAAAGTATTTTATTGATTTTTTTTTTTCCTAATTCCTTCAGTTGTGTACGTTTGATATTGATCAGATATGGTTATATTTGATTAAATTGTTTTAAATTTGACAATATGAAATGAGATATTAAATAATTTATTAAATATGACGAGTGTTGACGTTCGAATCTGATCAATTGAGATTCTTGATGCCCAAAACTACAGATAACACAAACAAAGTTTAAAATAGAAGAAGCAAGGCAGAGAAGAAGAAGAAAACCACATGTTTTACATGGTTCGGCCTTAAAAGAACCTATGTCTACGATGCCTGTTCTACTTAGACAGGCAGTCTTTTTTATTTAATTTCTATGTGTTTTTTCAGCCTGCCCTTTACAATGATTTTGAGCTCCCTATTTATAGAGAGGGAGGTGTTACAGTTATAATGCAATAAGAAAACAATTAATTACACTTTCCCATACTGACATCTATTAAATGCTGGGTCAAATCCCGTGAAATCCGGGTCTTGATTTGGTAGTTGTGTGTTCCTTAATTTGCGCTGCTGCCATTCTGAAAAAAGCTGAACGTGTATGCCAAGTAACGAACTGATTTTGCTTCGGACAGGCTGGAACTCGTTTTAGGTGAGCTGATGAACTGATAGATGAGCTCATGTAAAAAGCTGATGAGGTGATGGACAAGCTCATATAGAGAGCTGATGAGCTGATGAGCTGATGGGCTAATGGACGAGCTTATGTAGAGAGTTGATGGGTTGATGGACGCGCTCATATAGAGAGCTGATGGATGAGTTCATGTTAATTAGTTAGGCCTCTACCTGTTAGGCAGGTTCATTGGATCATTTTCGTTGGGCTTTTACCAGTCTATTTAAATAGTCTAGAAAATACCCACAATATGAGTCCCCTAGCTCTCAATACGTTTATGGACTGAGAGCTTGAACTTGCTAGTAAAAGCTGTTGCATCTGGTATTGTTGTGCTACTTTTTCAAATTTTGATTTATGTTTTTATTTCATTGGGTCCTTGAGTTTTCCTATGGACTAAACAATAAAATTATCTATTTTAAGTAAGAGGTAATAATACCTGGCGCGAACTCGTGAGCTCAGGTAGAAAGGCTTTGAGGTCGGAGCCTTTTTTTTGTATTCCATGACAAACCTCTCGAGCTATGTTCAAGTAGGTTATAACCACAGTTAACATAGCGAGAGTTCAGGAGGTCGGAAGCTCAGCTGCGCTCAAAAGGTTGGAACCTGAGCTTGTACAGCGTAATATCCTATGAGCTGTCCAGGAGATCGTACCCGACGACAACATAAGCGATTGGGACTGTCTAGGGGGTCGTCACCCGACAACAGCGTAATAGATCACGAGCTCTGCCCAGGGAGTCATCACCCTACAACATAGCTCGAGCTACTTATTCTTTGGCCATAGAGGCTTAACATTTAATATCATAAAAATAATCATAGCCCAGCAATGTAATTTATTTATATTCAAAAATTAAATTTGAACATCAAGAGCATGAGCTTAGAAAGTTACCGAATATGAAACTGTACCTGTGAGGTGATGTTCATCGTGTATAGTGAAGATATTTTACAACAGGTTCATGTTTTAGATTAGGAGCTCGTTGGGACTGCCGCCATGCTGTTTATTGAGGTCTTTGAGGTCGCTAGCCTGCCTACTGCACCACATAGTCATTCAGTTTACCTTAATCAGATTTTCAATGGCATCCCTCAGCTTTCTGCAATTCGAGGTGTTGTGTCGCAACTCATTGTGATACTCACAGAACTTCTATTGGTTTTTGCTACGGACGAAGGATCTTATGGGATAGGGTTTCCCAAAATCTTCCCTGTCTTTCTTAGCTGCATAGATCTCATCTTGAGTATCTGGCAAGGTGCTGAAGCCACTGTGATGACCTTGATGCTAAGGTCGTTCATGCCTGGCTTTTTTGGTGACCTGATTTTCTGAACCACTGTCTCGACCTCTATTCCCATCATGATCTCTTTTCTTTGGTGGGTTTGAGCTACTAGTTTCTCCCTCCTGGTTGGGCTACTTTGAGTCGAAGGCTTCTTCTCATCTGATTTCCTTGGCAGCTCGCTCATAGAATTCGCCTAGGTCCTTGACTGGAGTCTTGTAAATATTCTCGTACAATTTTTCATCCTTGTGAAGTCCAGCTAAGTTCGCCGTCAGGATGGTGTCATCTGAGGGATTTTCTACCTTGCTGATCTCGCATCTGAATATGATAATGTAGTCTTTTAGCGATTCATCTTACCGTTGGAAGACAGTCGCGGGGTGGCAAGGTGACACGAGCTATTTCTTTAGAGCCTTGTACTGACTGATGAACCTTTGTTAAAATTTTCGCCAGCTATTGATACTGCGAACTGAGAGATTTTTGAATCAGGTCAGTGGAATATTCCCTAAAGTTACTGGGAAGACCAATGGATCGATCGTTTGAAGGTTCATCTGGATGTTGAATGCATGCAAGTGGTCATAAATGGTCATTATCTCCGTTGTATTAAGGGATATTAAAGACCTTGAACCTTCTTAGGAGAAGTGGCGTCTCAATTTATCTGGTGAGGGGGTTTCTTTTTCCATACTGATCATGCTGATTCGTGGCATCTAGGCGTGCTTCGAACTGCTGCATTCTCTGAAGCAGCTCTTCTATCCTTAGGTCTTGAGGCTTGTGCCTCTTGAGCTTGCGACCTGGGAGGTGGTAATTTGGGACGTTTACCTGACTGAACCTTTGTAAGCTATTAGTTTGGTGTGACATTTCATGTCACGGATAGCTTGCTCCCTCTTTTCTAGCTCATCAACATTCAGCTTTTGAATGCGAATGAGAGGGACGAGCTGAGTTGGGAGGTTGCAGCTCATCTCTAATGTGCCTTTCACAAGCTGACACTTCCTCTTGCTACTGGCAGGCTTATTTAGGAGCCTCAGTCTCAAATCTGGGCATGTTTTGTGCTTAGGCCTGTGTTAGCATCCTCAATGCATCCGCGAACTGCTACATTGAATTCTCCGGTGCCTCTTGTCATTGGTACTGGATCTGAAGCCCTCTAGCTATAAGGACTACTGGATCTGACTTGCGAGGAGTTAGTAAGGATTCATTACCAGCAACGCCATCTGTAGGGACAGCAACTTCCCTTATTGATTACTTAATGGCCGCTGCGTTGGAGCTTCCGACTCTTCCTCTTGCTATGGCAGTCTAAAGATTTGGAGAAATCTGCAGTTTGGGCCCTTTCTCTAGCGCCAAAGATGTTGACGTTTGAATTTGATCAATTGAGATTCTTGGTGCCCAGAACTGCAGATAACACAAACAATGAGAAAAATAGAAAAAGCAAGACAAAGTGGAAGAAGAAAACCACAAGCTTTACGCGGTTTGGCCTTAAAAGAGCTACGTTTATGGTGTCTGCTATGCTTAGAGAGGTAAACTTTTCTATTCAATTTCTGTGTGTTTTTTTAGCTGATCCTTTACAATGATTTTGAGCTCCCTATTTATAGAGAGAGAGGTGTTATAGTTGTAATACAATAAGGAAATAATTAATTAAACTTTCTCATGCTGACACCCATTAAATGCTGGGCCAAATCCCGTGAAATCCTAGTATTGATTTAGTAGTTGTGTGTTCCTTAATTTATGTTGCTACCATTATGAGAAATACTGAACATGTACGACAAGTAACGAACTAATTATACTCCGGACAGGCTGAAAGTCATTTTGGACGAGCTGATGAGCTAATGGACGAGCTCATGTAGAGAGCTGATGAGCTGATGGATGAGCTTATATTAACCAGTTAGGCCTCTGCCTGCTAGGCCAGTTCATTGAATAATTTTTGTTGAGCTTTTACCTGCCCATTTAGACAGTCCAAAAAATACCCATAACAACGAAAGTATGTGTGAGGCTAATTTATTTTATATTTTAACTTTTTTATACGAATGGGTGAAGTGACGATAATAGACAAATGTAACAGAGAATAAAATGAGAATAACTATGTTGGAGGTGAGACATTCATGATGGAGGCCCCTAAGAATGTCAAATTTTCTTAATTAGTGGAATTTGTTTATACAATGACTGGTTTTGATAGAAGAATATGAGATATTTGTTTGTATTATTTACTCCGAACTAGGGGAATGCCCACAGTCATGATACCTATCACCACTGATCTCAGTGTCCGGGGTGTGATGTCGAATAAAAAAGTTGATTATAGAGAGATTTATATTGGTAAGATTATGAGAGATTCTGGAGGCATTAACTCTACTATTCCTCAATTTGCCATCAATACAATATCAGATCTAGGACATATGGAGGCACCTGCGGATAGAATTGTAAGTTCGATTATAGGTGAAAGTCAAAATTGTTTTATTTTTTCTAGTGATAGCAATCAAGTTTCAGCTTCTATCGCCGCATTTACATCTACTGTAACTTTGGTTTTGGTAAAAATGATTATGATGATGAAGATCGAGATGCAGATAATGATGGTGATGAGACATCAAATAGTGGAGATGATAATGAAGAAACTATAGTTGATGACATTGAAACTGAAGCTAATGCAGAGACTTTGGAGTATCCAGAAGTTAGATTTTCTGGTTCACAATTTGAAACCAACCCCTTACTGGATTATCCCGGTGTAGATCAATGTGAAATTGAGGCTACGTCAATTGTTATGTCAATCTTTATCTGATGTGATACATTATATAAATGTGCATTTTTTTATACTAAATATGAACTTAATGTGGCAATTGGAAAATGCGTTCTTAATTCCAAGCATCAACATAAGATTAGACATTCATACACGGTTAGATACGAGGCTGGTTGCAAGGATCTAAGTTGCAACTTTGAGGTTCACACAAGATATAGAAAGGGTGGTTCGATGTGGTATGTGTATAAGTATATGCCGGAGCACACATGTTGTCAGGACGCCTATGAGTCACATAGATAGAGTGTAAAAACTATTCTCATAACAACTTGTATCAGAAAAAGCGGGCTTTGATAATATAACACCTCAGCTTTTGATTACAGAAATGTTGGAGCAATATGGTGTGCAAATTATATACACTAAAGCTAAGCTGTCTTTACAATATGCAAAAAAACTAGCTTATGGAAAAACGGATGGGTCATTTCAGTAGCTTCCTTCATACTTTTACATGTTAAATGAAATAAATTCTGGTACAGTGATTGCAATTGAGACAGATGAAAACAATCAGTTTTTATATTTGTTCGTTGCATTGAAGCCTCAATTGGGGGTTTTCGATCTTACATTAGATTGGTTATTGCGATTGATGTCATTCATTTGAAAGGTGAATATAAATGAGTGATTTTTGTTGCTGTATACAAAGATGGGGAAAAAATTATTTATCCTATTACATTTGGATTTAGTGATGGAGAGTCGGATAATTCATGAACCTAGTTCTTAAGTAGATTGAGAGAGATTATCGATGGCAAATAACATTTGTCATTAGATTTAATTATTGTATCTGATTGTTATAAAAGTATTGTAAATGTGATGAGTGATGTTTTTCTCAAAGTCTCACACGTGTTCTGTTTCCTCCACTTGAAACGAAACATGAAGAAACACTATAGAAAACAAAAAGATGTGGAAGATATGTTTTACCTTGCAGCATATTGTTATACAAGACCAGATTATGATAGATATTTGGAACAAATTCAAGGGTTATATCTGTAAATGCATGAAAAATTTATTAATATTAGAGTGACAAAATGGTCACGTGCATATTCTCCAAAAAAAAAAATATGGCATGATGACCACTAACATTACAAAGTCACTGAACAAATGCATGATGAAAGCATGTTGGCTTCCAACAACAACCGCGCATGAATATCTAAGACATATGCTGCAAAAATGGTATAATGATATACGTGTTCATGCTGAGAAACTCAGAACTTCCGTTACCAAAACTGTAGAGGATCATGTGAACTCGAAGGCTAATGAATCGATGAGTGCTATAGCATCTGCCATTCAATAGTCGATCCAGTTTGGAGTCACACATGAACTAGGTTATGGCTTTGTTCAATCTTTTGAGCGAACATGCAGTTGTCGGCATTGGGACCTAGATCAGTTGTCATGTCATCGTGCAATTACTGTTGATAGTTATCATAATTATACTTTATTATTATTTTTAATTATTTAATGTCATTCAGTAACCTTCTACCTTATCATATCAAAGTCAACGGAGTTCATTATTATACACTTTATCGTGATCATTATAGCAAAAAATGGCTAGTGGCTTCATATACACATCCGATCAATCCTATTTCTAGCCCAAAAGATTGGCATGTTCCTTCGGAAGTCAAAAGTATAATTGTACTACCATACGAAGGTAGACGACAAGCAAGTAGACAAAGAGGCACGAATTTCTTCAGTTGGAGAAAGTCGTCGAAAGAAAAAAAAATGTGAAAATGTGGTAAAATGGGACATAATCGTCTTTGTTGTCCTAACCCCCCTATAACTACCATCAGAGGGATGAGTGTTGGTCATGCTAGACGTGCTGGGACAAGTGTAGAAGTTGTTGAAGATATTAAGACCAACACAAAAGCTGATAGAGAGGATGGAACTAGCTTCACTATCATTGCTAGATCAACTGGGAGCCTGACAGAAGTTGCTATAAAGGCTCGAACGAATGTTGTCCCTATTGGACGTGTCAGAACCTCACGAAAATACAGCCTTTGTACGCGACGATGATGTGATCAACAGTTCCCTATTTCACCTTCAGAAGATGATGAAAATGATGGTAATCATAAAAAATTTTAAGACATACATTATGGTTTATCTTTTTTAAAGTGACAAGCAATTATCATTGAAATCATCTGCATAAAATCATTGAATGCAATACTTTATTGTCGCATTTATTTGTCAAATTTTGATATAAAAACAAAGTGCTATATTTATATTCACTAATATGATATCGTAGGTTGGGTTCTATCGCCTCAATATATATATATATATATATATATATATATATAAACAGAGGAGATTATGAATTTGAAATTTTTTGTGTTTAAGTCATTTTGGTTTAGGGTTAAAAAATTCAGTAATAGTAAAACTCGACATCAATTTTTCATTGGAAACGTTAAAAAATGAAAAAACAAATTAAGAAAAAATTAGAAAAAAAAATTGAAATTAAGAAACAAATATCGGGTTTTGTTGGTACACTGAAACTGACATCGGTTTTTTAGTTCCACTTAAATCGACGTCGGTTTACGTCCATAAATTAAACTGATGTTGGTTTTTAATTATTAAATAATAAATCGACATCGGTAATTGTGATACATCTAAACTCGATGTTGGTGTTTAAGGCAACACAAAAACTGACGTCGAGTTGGGTAGGGCCATGAAAACTGATTTCAAAATTTTTTTCCTTTTGTTTTACCCATTTCTAATGCTATGGTGGCCTAAAAATACTCCCCATTAGCTTTAAATTATACTAATTTAATTGAATGAAGAAAATATATTGCAATATTTACTATATTGATTACATTGTATTGTGAGATGTCATAAGGTTATAATGCATATTCTAACTTGAGATACAGTGGCTGATGTTTGTCTCCATTTATATCTTGCAGTTATACATAATATGAAATTTATAATTTATGGGCCTTTTTTATCAATGTAAACAAAGAGAATGGAGAAAAATCATGAATTTGTATTAGTAGAAGTTAAAATCGGTATGCAACAGCTTACAAAACCCGACATTGGTGTTTGTACATTGATTAAAGCTGACATCGGGTTAAGGAGGTTTACTAAACCCAAGCTATAAAATCAAACTATATCTTATCATTGAAACCGACGTTAGTTTATGTTTATATGTGTAAACTGACATCGTTTTCATGCTATCACTTAACCAAATTGTTTACTTTTTTATTATGAAAAATTTTTGAAACATTTGATAGAGTCTTCACTGTTTTTTCACAAATCAAGTAGTAAACCTGCATAAAAAATTATACTTCGGCTATTTCTTTTAGAGATTCAGCCTCTCTATTCATCTTTATACTATCCCATAATATTTTAAAAAATTTACTAAATAATGAATAAATCAATCAATCAAATATAAACGAATATTTACATCAGTCATATACAACTTTGCCATCTCATCTAATGTCCATCGCCCTCATTCGTCTGTCTTGTACCTTGGGGTGGAATACATATATATATCAGATGCTATCTACACCCTTATTTGACAAGCGTTTTCTTTAATTTGGACAGACTTTCATTCACCCTTTAGAGAGCATAAAATGTCATGAATGTATATTGTACAATATGCCTCGCAACTAGTCCTGTATTACGAAAGACTTGGGTTAGATAATTCATTTAAAACATTATTATCTAAATATATGATTAAAAAAATGGCATTTACCTGCCAAGTTGCTGATGTACATTCCATTTATCAACACGCTCTATATCCCATATTTTTTTTCTATAAATGGCATTTCTATGTTGATCTTCCCATAGTAATCAATGGCATATAGTGAACCAATGGCCCAATAGCAATTCTCCTATGTTCACACATTGTATCTATAGATGGATCATAGATGACAATGTTCATCTCTCTTAGGCACATATTGCAGACTATCCAATGGGTCTAATATTTACTACACGGGAGCAACAACTGCATGTTGAGAACGTCAGTGATATAGTTCTAATTCGAATGATCAAATAATTATTTTTATTCATACAATGACACTTACATTATGAACGGATCACTAAAGGATTTTAGTGTCTTCCAAACTGTTGGCAAACCTTATCCAATGTGGAGGGATCACAACTGTAGCAAGATCAAATGTCTTTACTAACCTGACATATTCCTTATTCACAATTATTGTCATATCCGGCCTGAAAGTGATAAAATTATTTACTACTTCACAAATATGACAAAGATGGGAAAAAGAAATTTTGAGCAATTATGAAATGTAGGCAATTACAAAAATGGTTGATTCATGTACTGCGTTTCTCTCATCATGAGCTTCATCTCACCACCCGCTTTCTTTAATCCATAGACAATGTAAATAATCGTCGATATGCTTTGATATCAACCAACTATCCTCAACCTCAATGGTACAAAACTCTTCGGGGGTGAATGACATCGGATAATCGTCGACGTAGCGCCTAAAGTCAAAACAAGAATTAAAAGTTAGTCATATTAGATTAGTAATCGGATTAAACAAAGGTAATAAATATTTTTGTCAATACCTGAGGTCGAAAGAAGAGGAAACTTTATACTGTTTGTACACATTCTAAACCATATCATCCAACACTGGTAGAGTTTCCGCCACCTGTTCCTTTGACACTTTTTTTTTTTTCGCACGTTCAGGATTTGTGTATGATAACAATAGAGATACCAAAGGTTTAATATTTCGTTTAGGTCATGATGGTTTTCCCTATAATGTTAAGAAAATCAAAATTTGTAAGTATGCAGTGATAATGATATGAAAAACTAACGTAAAATACAAAATAAAACAAAAAATTTACTTGATCAATATCATACTGGAATGGTGGGTCATGATGGAGTGGTAGGTCCCCATAGGGAAGTGAGACCTCGACCTCTTCCAACAGTTGTGATCTTATGTCCTGGACCTTCACAATCTGTAGAAAATCAAAAGTTGTAATTACAAATTTATAATGATTTGAAAAACTAAACTAAAACACAAAACAAATTATAAATTTACCTAGTCACTCTCATCCTGATGTCCTAGATCCTGATGAAGTGGTAAGTCCTCATGGGAAAATGAGACCTCGACCTTCTCCAATAGCTGTGATACTATGCCTTGGACCTCCACAATTTGTAGAAAATCAAAAGTTGTAATTACAAGTTTATAATGATTTGAAAAACTAAACTAAAACACAAAATAAATTATAAATTTATTTAGTCACTCTCATCTTACTGCAGTGGGTTCTGATGGGGTGATGATGCGTCTACTGACCGTTTTTTTTTTTTTTTATGGTGATGGTGATATTTTCGATTGTGATGCTCTTTTTGTGGTAAAGAGCGATAGATGTGCTCATCTCGGATAGAGATCTCAGTATCATCATCATCGTCGTCGTCATTCGGGTCATTCCTGCCATTCGGAGGTACACAGATTTTTAGTATCCTCTTAATCTCTACTTCCACCTTTTATTTTGCTCCAGTTGTGTCTTTAAAATAGACTCCAACAATGCCATAATCTTTTTTACCTTCGTCTGAGGCTCCTGTAAAATTAATTAAATAACAATATAAATTAAATGGATAGTCATGTAAGAATAAAATACAATAATATAATCATACAAAGTTCGCACTTGACACTGAAAGGGTTCAGTGGCCATGTTGTGACCCTGTGGGACTATGGTGTTATCGTGCTGATCCTTGCCTTGTCTGAATTCGTGTACTTTTTTTGTCTTTGCCTTTGAATCTGTAGTCTCTAAGTCGACTTGTGGGTCTAAGATGTGATAATGATGATGATGCTGCTACTCCTCTTCCTCCTCCTCCCTAGTAGACTCTTTTTCACCCTCCTCCTCCTTATTCGATTCCCTTCACTCTTCTCATTATCTGAATCATCATCTATAGCTTCATCAACATGCCCTCCGTTGCCTACTTTATAGACATTCTCCCTAATCAGATGCCTAGGGTTAAAGGACTTCCAATAATCCTTTTCTTTCTCTACAACAGTAAACTCAAGGGTACTACTCGCTCCTATTAACTGCACAATATATATAATATACTTAATATTATAATTACAAACAATAATAGTCAATAAATGGAAATAAATGTAGGTTAGTTTAGATACTTATACGAATAAGCTCATTATACGAATAAAAATTTGATAAACATTTAGTTAGTATATATATAAACACTAAACAATTTTCATTATTTATCAACAGAATATATTAAATATCGTATCTGAAATGCCAAATAAAGTCATACAAATTAATGTTATGTCCAATCATAAACCGATCCTTATTAAGCACTCGATGAAGGCACTCTATAAGCCTATTGTAGTCGACTATACCAAAGGGGAACTTATTTCACACATTAATATCCTATATCAAGACCCACAGATAATCGTCTATCTTAGATCTATCATCAAAGTTGTAGAATAAATTATAAGCGATGACTATATTAGTTAACTTCAAGACATCCTCATTGCTTGTAGCAGTTCCCCGAACCCTTAACATTTGCATAATTTCAGCCGATCTCGGCCATGGTTTAAAAACTCAGTCGAGTTGGTAGAGTTCTTATCGAGAAATCATCGCTCAGCCGATACCCGATCCGAGAACCCCAGATCGGTGGCTGTACTCACTGAAAACGAGTATTCACCGTGCTAGACCGAGTTTGATCGAGCACTTGCCTACTCGATCCAACTCGGCGACCAAACTCAACAAATTTATCTTGAAACTTGGTCACCAAACTCACAACAAAACTTCAAAAAATCAGTCACGAGTTCAATAATCTCCCACACGACATCAATCTTCTAACCAAACTTCAATAATAAACCTTAATCACTCACCGGTTACCACACCAAATCCCCACCCGAACCTGAAATCCAATCACCAGTTCACCATACAAAGACCAAACCCCAACCTTTAACCGAACCCAAATCGGCTTGCTTACCTATCATCGGTTGCCATAATGCCGCCGCTCATCCTCACTGTCACTCGACCTCCACAGGCACCACTGGAACCTCTCTAAGTCAACCTCGGCCATTTTAGAGAGATTTGCTTCAGTTTCAGTGACGGCGACAGTTGATGATGTCAAAGAGACGACGGCGATGACAATGTCTCACTTTAACGGTGATAACAATAATGATTTTAGAGAGATATGAGAAATGAGAGAGGAGAAGGGAGACAGAGCAGAAATAAGACAGAGAGAGAAAGTGAGGCTGAGGGTTTGAAATGGATAGGGTGTGGGTTATTGGAATGTGGGGTAGTCTCATATATGGTAGGGAAAGTTCGGTTATAGCCCCTCATATTTTATGAAATATCAATTTAAGCTTTTATATTTCAAAACTAATAATTTTCCCCCTAAATAGTGCTCTCCAAGTACTTGCCGAGTTACCGATTACGCGCTGCTCGCTGGGTCACCAATCGAATAGCGAGTCACGAGTTTTGGAATATTGATCTCGGCGATACTCCTTTAAAAAATCACCACAACAAACTATTCTTGCTTTTTTGCTTCCCCTTAAGTACATGTAGGTTGAGGTACTCGAACTGCAATCTTGTCACCAGTAAGAACTCTTGCTTTCCAAACTTATATGACCTTCCCCTTATTTCAAACCACATCTTATCAGGGTATGAATTAGGATATACTAACTTTTTAGCAAGAATGACCAGCATAAGGGGAGTGACTAGCAACTGTTGACCATACATTTTTATAAAATGCACGATTGAACTCTCTATCTTAAACCTGTTTGGAAGTTGCTTCCGCTGCAAAAATCCATTTAGATAACCAATATTTTTCATACTATTGTGTGTACTTCCCAATGTTTCTTCTGGAAAATGTTGTACTGAATGCCTATAATTGAATTCCATTTGTAAGAAAGAAAAGCAACGCAATTAAATAAATAAATCAAATTTAACAAATTAAAATAATAATTGAAAAATAAGCTGATCGACCTATGTTCATGTACTTAAATCGACGTCAGTATATAATACTAAACATAAACCGATGTCGCGCTAAGTTGTGCAACATAAGCCAAATTAGAATATGTTGATATATTTGAACCAATGTCGGCCTACATTAACGGACCTAAATAGAATTAGCATTTGTTTGTCCATTTGAACCGATATCGGCTTATGTTTCCAAACATACGCTGAATTGACATTTGTTGGTTCACTTCAACTGACGTCGACCTATGTTTCAAAACACAAGCCGATCACTCAACCAAACTTGCATTTTCAATTCTATTTGAACCACATCCTAAACAAAATACAACATAATCTTACCATAACGATCAATACCCAACAAACATAAAAAGCTAATCGGCTTTTGTTTGTCAACTTAAGCTGACGTCAATGTAAATTATCCAACATAAACCGATTCAGTATTTGTTGGTATACATAAACTGATGTCAACCTATGTTGTCACATATAAGTCGATTGGCTTCTCATAATATGGACTTTACCAAACCTGTATATTCAGTGCAAATCCAACCACATCTTAACCAAATACAATATAATTTCACCTTTATCATCAATACCTAACTTATAAAAATACAAATCAACTCTACAAATGGCAAAAAATTCAAAAAGTTACAAAATTATGTCAAATCGGTGTACCTTCAGTAATGGATAAGGACGACGTGCTCGTCGGTGATGTATAGTGGTAACAAAATGATGGCAACGATGTGAGATGGTCGGCAACTGTGGAAATTGGTGGTCGAGGTGCGTCAATTGACAGAGATTGATTTCTTCTCATTTTCACATCGATTTTCCAACTTATATGGTGAGGGTAGTTCTATAATTTTAGTTTTTTTTTTTTTTTTAATTTTGAAATGTAGTGGCAATTTCATAATTTTAAGTTTGGGGCAATTTGGGTCGCTTGAGGATAGGATGTAAATTATTTGTTTGGGAGGTTAAAATAAAATTTTTTAAGAGTTAAAGGTTAAAAATGTATTTTATGGTATTTAATTAGTTACTTTTGGTATTTATCACCTTTTTATATTGATGCTGTTGTAGGTATTTTTGGGCTGCCCTAAATGGGCTGGTAAAAGTCCAAAGGTCCAGTAAGATAACTTGTTGAAACCGTCCGAACAGACAAGGGCCCAAATTACTGGTTCAAAGAAACATACATAACTTTTTGCTCGGTTGTCAGAATATCTATTATAATATGTTTTTGTAAAGGGATTTTCGTGCTCTATAGGGTGGCAACCGGGGGTACCCCGGTTGATGCCGTTTACGTCCTCAAAGTTGTTGTTGTAATGGATGTGTTCTTGAGGTTTACATTCGCTGTCAAAAAGCACTGAACAAACAATCCGCGAATAAGCATATGGACGAGATGATGAACGAACAGATGGACGAGCAAGAATTCAGCTAAGACCAAAGCTCAGACAATCAACTCGCATAGGAGCAAATCTGCACACTTCATCGAGCTCATTGCAGCATTACAGTCTCCCAAGCTGCTCTGACATCCTGCATAACCAACCTGTTCGACTACACTGCGTGACCAGCTTACGCGGTCTCTGCTCGAACAATCAGATCGCTGACATTACCTGAGCACCAGCTCGCCTAGGCCAGAAGCTGCTCGCTAGGTGCAATATCTGATCGCTGAAGTAGTCTGCTCGCTGGGTGCAATATCTGATCGCTGGAGTAAGCTGTTCGCTCAATGTGACCAGTTGACCTTCTAGAAGGCGAATCAATTCAATTCAGGAAAGGAGTCAACTTACCTATTTTCATGCAAATCGAATCACGACATTCTTGGCAATTGCTATATATATGATGGAGATAATCTTGAGAGATATTATCTCAATTAATGTATATTATTTTTTTGTCTTATCTGTAAGATTCTGAAACCTATTCAAATTGTAACATCTCCTTTATAAATAGGAGATCAAAATCAATGTAAAGGGGACTTCCCTCTCGAGATCTCTCTCACTGTAAACACAAAACAGACATAGTAATAGTGACTACCGCCCCTAACCGGAGCTGGCGCCGTGGATGTAGGTCATTCTTAAGGCCAAACCACGTAAATCTCGTGTGTTTCTCTTCTTCCTCTTTGCCTCTCTTTTTGCTTGTTTGTATCTTTTACAGATCTACAGTATTGGGTTTGAACGAACCAGCAAGTTGACTGAACCAGTTTCAGACGTCAACAGATGCAGACAAAAAATCTTGGTTGAATTCACCATCAAATTTTCCTTTTCTTTTGGCTTCTTCTATATTAACTTTGATAAATCAAATGAACCTAATCCACTTTTAAAATTCAATTATATACGAGGATTAGTAGAATGATTAGGCTTATCGTTTATTCTCATAAGGTCTAGGTTATAACTCTAATAAATACCTACATGAAAATGGAAACAATTTTTGGCTTTCCAAAAATTATAGGGTTTCAATGAGGATTTCAATTTTGAAGTCATTTTTTTTTTTTTTTTTAATATGACATTGGTCAAAATATTGTTGAAATCAGTTGAGATAGAACACTACAGTATGGTTCGAAATTCTTTTCCTAGAAAATGGTAGTTTTAGCATTATCATATTGGGTCGAAATTTTTATAACCCACCTTAGAGTTTTGATATTTGCACCCCTCAAAATTGTATGTACAACCCTTAGATGAATAT
Organism: Dimocarpus longan; assembly: GCA_022984855.1. Taxonomy (NCBI): domain Eukaryota; kingdom Viridiplantae; phylum Streptophyta; class Magnoliopsida; order Sapindales; family Sapindaceae; genus Dimocarpus; species Dimocarpus longan. The sequence continues at coordinate 25,985,690 of CM041018.1, read as the reverse complement.
ATCACATTAAATATCTTTTTAATTTATATAAAAGTATACTTAGTGAAATTTTTTATACAAAATGAAAAACAATAATGTCTAAAAAATAAAATTTTTCACATTAAATTATTATAATTATATATTTTAATTTTTAATATAAAATATAATGAGATGCACTTAGAAAAGGGTTGTATCCTACAATTTTAGGATATAAAAATTGTGATTATTCAGTCTTACCCAATATAAATTGCAAGCCAACCCAAGGTTGTTGGGTTAGGTTGGAAATTTTTAGTCCAAGCGAACCGGTTTTATTTAACAGATCATTTAAAATGTTTGGATTCAAAATTCATTGTATCCTATTTTGGATGACAATTAATTCAACCTAATATCACCTAATGAGACGGTTAAATATTTGAACAGCATCGGACTGAGAAGTATAACATATTTTAAATATTTGTTGCCTACATGAAAAATTTTTCAATATGAAAAGCCTCAATCTAATTTTATAATTATAATCGCTTCGCTGAATATGTGGTACCTCGAATACCTTATTACTTTTATTTTTTTTTTAATGATTGCAACTAATTAGTTAATTCTTTTTTTAGAAGTTATACTTTATAATACTTACTTCAATCAATATATAAATAGGATTTTTATAAATTATTACACCTTTTCTTATCTAATTTTATAAACTTTTTACTATTTAAATTATCTAACTTAAAAGAGTTTCCAAGTATAATCAATATCTTTGTAATTAATACAAGGAAAAATTTGCTATTTTCTTTTTAAAAAAAAGAAAAAAATAATATAGTCGCATATTTACAATATAAAAGGAATTTAGAAGATCTATTACTTATTTCAATCAATGTAATCGATAGAATTTTTATACAATTATTATACTTTTTTCAATCTGATTTTTTTTTTCTATTTAAATTATCTAGCTAAAAGAAGAGTTTCTCTAAGTATAATCAATATTTTGTAGTTAAATTAATTTAGTTTTATAATTATAATCGCTTCGCTGAATATGTGGTACCTCGAATACTTGATTACCTTTTTTTTTTTTTTTCTTTTTAATGATTGCAACTAATTACTAATTAGTTAATTCTTTTTCTAGAAGTTATAATTTATAATACTTACGTCAATCAATATATAGATAGGATTTTTATAAATTATTACACCTTTTCTTATCTAATTTTATAAACTTTTTACTATTTAAATTATCTAACTTAAAAGAGTTTCCAAGTATAATCAATATCTTTGTAATTAATAAAAGGAAAAATTTGCTTTTTTTTTTTTTTTAAAAAAAAAAAAAAGAAAGAAAAAGAAAATATAGTCGAATATTTACAATATAAAAGGAATTTAGAAGATCTATTACTTATTTCAATCAATATAATCGACAGAATTTTTATACAATTATTATACTTTTTTCAATTTGATTTTTTTCTATTTAAATTATCTAGCTAAAAGAAGAGTTTCTCCAAGTATAATCAATATTTTGTAATTAAATTATGAAAAAACTAGTTTAAAAAATTGCAAGAATCAAACCAATATAATTATATTAAGGATAAAAAGGAAATATAAGAATAAATAAATAAAAAGGAAAAACATATGGTAACCAACGCGCCAGGTAGGGGTCGAACCTACGACTTTCTGCTTAGGAAACAGACGCTCTATCCACTGAGCTACAGGCGCTTGGCTGATTCAGTTATTATTTATGTATTAATATATAAATATATTCCTGCGAAGGCAATGAATTTGTAGGAACGGTTCCCTAAATAACAAAATGTACGCTACATTATAAGCCCAAAACACCACTAACTGGGCACAATGGTTATAAGCCGGATATGGGCTTGCTTGCATTTCTTCATTTTATTTTATTATTTTTTTATTTGAAACTTTCTTCATTTAAAATTTTGTTAAGTACATTTAAATGTTTCTTTGGATTCTAAAATTTGTTATTGAAAAATTAACGGAAGGGAAGAGAATTAAAATTTATACTGATTTACCTTAATTGTAATTTCAATTAAGTCACTTAGAATTATTAAACTTTGAATCAGAGTATACACATAAATATACAAAAGTGTATCCATATAAATATACAAAAGTTAATTAAACCTTCTGTTATAACGTGGTTTTGCCTCTAATTATTGTTATAAATTAATGGATGCCATCATTTAATATTCCATACCCCATATCAATAATGCTCTTTTTCTTAAGGTTTTAATATCATTTGTAACTTATGATTTTACCAATGGTTTTTATAACTCTTTGCCTATAAATAGAGAATGTAAGAATGTGTTTGAGACAATTGAACAAGAGAATAAAAAGGTTACCCCTTTTCTATTATTTTGGTTAGTGTTTTAATTCCAAATTTTTTAGGTTTTATTTCACAACACGTTATCAGCATGAATCTAGTATGAAAGATTTCATTTATATGACTTGTTTTCTTACTTTTTGATTCAAATAATTTTATGAATATTGATCTATGAGAATTGCTATTTTTTGAATCTCTTGCATTCAAAGTAAGTTTGGATCTTCTACATTCGAAAGTAAACTTATCATTATTAAATCTATATTTTGGTATTTTATTGTATAAGATCTTCCTTCTATCTTTCTTATTTGCAACCTAAAGTTTGCAAATGAAAATTAAGCTAAAAGTTTTAGATTTCAAACAAAGCTAGAAATTCTATATTCCTAATTTGTTTATAACTGGAAGTTCCACACTCCCAAATTAATTAGAATTAAAAATTCTTATACCAAATTTATTTAATAGAACCAAAAATTCTATAATCCTAAATTTATTTGAAACTAGAAATTTTAGTTGAATTCTAATTAAAATTCATTGGTTTTCATGCTCAATGTGGGCAATTGTATATGTCAAATAAATTATTGTTGTCTGAAACAAATTAATTAGCCATTGCTTATTTTATAGAAAAAGTGTGTCTTAAACCATGGATTTAAACACAAAAGGCAACAAAATATAAGTTTGTACTTTATGTATGAAGTCAATATTATGAATGTACATATGCATAAAAAGCAACGTGACTTTCTCGGGTTATGAAAAGTTAAATAAACAAAGATCGAATGAATTCGCTCTTACAAAGTTATGTTCTTACATTGTGGGAATGACATAACAATTCCATTAAATTCGCTTTAATTGATTGGATTTTTTATAAACGGATTAAATCCAAATTTTTATATTTCATTTTAAATTCAAAATCAAAACTTCTAGATTTACAATCAATTTATTTCTAATTTTATTTGGATCTTGAAACCTAAAGTTTCAGATCTATACTTCAGTTCCAGATTATAATTTATTTAGATTTTGGAACCAAAGTTCAAATTTACAAATAAAAAAGATTGAGAAAAATTAAATCAATTCAAATTTGATACAAGAAGAAGGCTTTTTGAACCTGAGTATATAGATTTAAAACATGTCTTCTCATGAAGAGTGAGTAGAGATTTGAAGATATTTTTTAACTAATTTTTGTTCATGATTTCAAGAATATAGATCGTGAAATTTAGGTTTGTAATTACGTTAAAGTATTTATTTTATATTTACAGATTCTAACATATTGAGGTATGTATTTTCATATTTATGTATTTAATATGGATTACTTGATCGGGCATATATGTATATATAAATATATATAATGATCCTATGTCTCATGTTATGCAGTTAAGATTTGCTGGTACTATGGTTAAGCTCTCACCTTTCTAGTGATGGTAAGGATCTTTTATAATTAAAGTATGATTATAATTTATTCAGAATCTAAAGTTTTAAAATTAATTACAGTAATTGATGTCATTAGAAAAGAATTCTAATATCAATTCTATCATAACCTAAAGTTTTGAGTTACTATCAAATTGCACATATATTTATGAAACACAATCATATCATAGCTTAAAACTTTGATTGTTTGGGAAGAACAACGAGATGCAAAAACCAAGTACATGATATATATATATATATATATATTCTTTTGTCTTAATTGATTATTATATATTCATTACAATTCGTTGTAATTGTATTTTGAAGAATTGTCCATTAATTTACTCTAATTTATTTAAAGGATTATGATATGTATATCTTCGGTCAAAGATTTTTAAAGAAATATATATGTATATTTGATCATCAAATAAATGAAGTCAAACTATTGAAAAAATTCGTATTTCAAATTTGCTCCCAAAGTAGTAATGTTAATGATTATATGGTGAAAAACCATTTACCTTGCATGACTAAATTAATTAATATCATTCATTGAAGTGAATTTTAAATTATCTAATAATCGTGGTTGTGATTATGGTCAATAAAACTTTGATGATTATAATAAATTTTGATCACTAGAAGTAGAATCCATACCAAAGCAAAGTAAGAAAAGTGTTTACTATTTGTGGAATATGAAATTACAATAGTTATATGCCTAAGGTATACATATATATCATATTAATCTTTTATCAATTATATATAAAGATCCTAGAAGAGCAAATTGTATATTACAAAATGAAAAACAACAATGTTATTTAAATGATACTTTGTTATTTTAATAGATTCTGAAGAAATCTATTTAAATATACATTATGAAAATTATATTATATTATTTATAATATCATATGCCCGGAGCATATTCTACGATTAAGACTATCATATGATCATAAGTACAATATGATCAGCAGTTGTAATAAATCATAAGTTTTTTTTTTATCCAATAATATAAAGTAAATGATGTATCAAATTATTGGAAGTAACATGGATATTCATTATAGAACTTAAATATTCTTACCTAGTAAATGTCTCTGAAGGATAATAATTGATATTACAATTTGATCCTTAAAGAATACTGTGTGTTTGGACCTTGAAGAACGTTATGTGACTAGTCATTGAAGAATAGCATGATAGTCTAATATATTCTTAAAGTATAGTAAAATAGTATAAATAAGTCTAAGAAAGATATTATGATGATACAAATAAGTCCATGAAAGATAACAAAATAAGACTAATAAATAAATTTTCTCGTCATTTAGGTAACAATAATAGGGAGTAAATTAGAAAATTTAACGACGTGAAATTATAATTAGCATGAATCATTTACTATTACGATTATTGTATAAGTCATGTAAACATAAAGTTCGAAGGATTGTTCATTTGAAAATTTTATATCTGAATGATTTTATACTCTTATTGCCAATATCTTAACCTATTTCTAAAGAATTTATGTAAGTGACAATAAATAAATCATTCATTACACACAAAAGTGTGAAAAGTAAATTTTATTGTAAAGTTATTGTTGCTTGAAATGAATAATGAAAAATTATAATCATTTTAAAAATTACGCTTGAGCTATATGTTATCATCATATAAATAATGACTCCTAAAGAGTTAAATGTTTTTTAAAAGATATATCACTTTGAACAAGAAACAAAATTATATAATCTCCCCTATAATACTCACAAAAAAGGATCTTAATTGTATATGGAAAGGTCCATATGTCTAAACTATGAATATTATAGTTTGCCTTAAGAATATATGAAAATTTGTAATAGCCACTAAAAAGACATATATACTGAAAACTTAAAGAAAATTGAGATGTCATATTTTATTACTCTGCATATTTACAAAAAAGAAAATGATGAAGATATTGAATAATACATTATGGATAAATGTTAACATAAAAATCATTTATCAAAACAGAAGCAGAGCTACACTTATGTAGTTGTGTTAAACTTATTATGTGGACGCTTGAAAACGTCATATGTTTTGATCAAAATAATTATTCATATAAAAATTGAGACAGTGAAATATAATTATATCTTAAAGAGTTTACTATAAAAACTCAATATTGATAATGTGAAAATAAAATTATTTTACATTTGATTTCATATAATAAGAACTAACAGCCACTGTAGAGATTAGTATCCTACAAGTGATACAATCTCCTGAACATATACAAAAATTAAAAGCTTTTTTAGAGAACTATGTAGTCATGATAAAATCATCATTTACAATTTATTTACATATGCAGTAGCTATTGAGATTATTAATGATGATCATGAACCACATATTATCAATATGTATTCAAAAATACATGATTAACCTAAGTGGAATGAAGCAATTTAAGCAGAATTAACTTCATTAGTCAAATGTGATGTATTTAGACTAATAGTCTAGATACTTGAAGACGTTAAACTCATTGGATATAATTGAGTATTTTACTGGAAAACGTAATAAGAAAACGAAGTCGTGAGATATGACATTGATTATGATAAAACATATTCCCCTGTGATGAATACGATTGCATTTCGATTTTTTATTAGTTTGACAATCTCCTAAAGACTTGAAATGCGCTTTATGGATATGGTAACGACATATTTATATATGTCATTAGATACCAATATATATATACATGAAAATTTCTGAAGGATTTAAAATACCATAAGTATATAATTCAAATTCTCATAACTTGTATTCAATAAAGTTACAACGATCTTTATATGACTTAAAACAATTCGGACAAATATGGTATACTCGTCTTACTAAATTCCTTATAAAAAAATATATATTAATGATTTTATATATCTATGTGTATTCATAAACAAATCAGAATTTGGATTTACAATTATAGTAGTATATGTCAATGACATGAACTCAATTGGAACTCTTGAAGAGTTCCTAAGAACTGTTGAATATTTAAAAAGAGAATTTGAAATATAAGATTTTAGGAAAATAAAATATTGTCTCGACCTGAAGATCAAGTACAAATCAGGGAGAATACTAATCCATTAATCAACCTATGTTGGAAAAAGTCTAAAAAGATTCAACATGGATAATGCTCATCCCTTAAGTATTTCTATGGTTATTCGATCTTTGGACCCAAAAAAAAAAAAACTATTTCATCTAAAAGATGATAATGAAAAGATACTTGATCTAGAAATATCATATCTTAATGCAATTGGTTCTTTATTACACTTGGCACAATGTACGAGACCAAATACTGTATTTTTAGTAAATCTTTTGGCAAAGTTTAATTCTGCACCAACTTAAAGATATTATAATAGAATTAAACAAATTTTTCGGTATCTTCAAGGAATTACACACTTGGGTTTATTCTATTTAAGATCAACAAATAGTTCTGGTCTTGTTGATTATGCTGATGCAAGTTATCTCTCTGATCGTCACAAATCACGTTCACAAACTAGATATGTTTTTACATATAATAACATAATAATCTCATAGCACTATACCAAGTAAACTTTTTGTTGTCATGTTATCCAATTATTTGGAGATTCTTGCAATACATGAAGCTAGTAAAGAGTGTATATGGTTAATATCTGTTATTCATCATATCTAGAGTTTTTATAAGTTGCTTTAAGTTATGAATTCTCAACAGTAGGATATGAAGATAATACTGCTTATATTGCACAAGTTAGAGGATGATACATTAAAAGAGATAGAACTAAACATATATCATTAAAATTATTTTACACTTATGAACTCGAAGAAAGTCAACTAATTGATGTCAAGTAGATATGGTCTACAAATAATCTTGTAGATTTATTTACTAAATCTTTACCAACATCAACTTTTGAGAAAGTGGTTTATGGTATTGACATGCATCAACTTCAAAAGTTACAAGAATGACATCTGTATATTTTTCAAGGGAGAATATTCTTTAGACATATCTGCACTGCACTCTTTTTCTCTTAATCAGATTTTGTCCCATTAGATTTGTAACGCCCCGAATATCTAGATGAATAGTATTTCGGATGGAATAGGGATTTTTGGATAAATAGTGATGAGTGAATAATGATTTTTGATAATTGGATTTCAAAAAATATATATATATTATAAATAATTATTGTTCAGAATGATTATAGGTGTGAATTATTATAGTGTAGAATATACGATATTATGTATATGGAAAAATTGGAAAATTATTGAGAATCGAATTATTATAGTTATTGATGATTAAATGAAAGTAATGATTTTAGAGTAAGATATTCTGATATGAGATGATCCTACATTTCAAGGACGAAACTTTATAAAGAGAGATAAATTGTAAGACTCTAATTTCACTGTACCCAAGAGATTAATTAAAAATTAATTTATTATTATCAATTTAGTCCAATTCAAGTCTTAGAAGTACAGAAGTTTGTAGATAAATATCCCATTGAAGGATATTTATAAAAGAAATTAAGAAAATTGGGTTAAAAGGAAAAATGTTAGAGGGGTAGAAAATGAAAATTTATAAATATTCAAAAGTAAAAAATTGTGGCGTTTGTTGTCAAAATAATTAATAAATATAGTAAAATATATGTGTCAGCTAATGATGAAAAAAAAAAAAAATCTGAAGATTGGCATAACAGTGAGACGGTGATTGTGTGAGTATATATATATATATATACACATATATGTTTGATTGGAAATAGACAGAAGAAACAAGAGAGAGCGGGAGTAGTAGGAAGAAATGAAGAAAAACAGGAGCACGAGCAGAAGCAGAACTGGGCAGCAGTCGCGAAAACAAAAAGAAAATGGAAGAAAAAAAAATAGGAGCCCAGATCGCAAGATGGGAAGAGGAAAAATTATATATATTTTTTGGGTGTTCGACTATTTAGATAAGTAAATTTATTTCAATATGATTTGGATCCCAGAATAGTAGTTTATTTTTTTTATAAGTTTTAAATTTAGTTTTATATGATTATTGGATAGATATAGGATGATAAAAACATAAGAGGGGAACGTGTTTTAGATCCAGAAATAGATAAAAGAGCTATGTGAGTGAATAGTTTTATTTTTAATTAAATTTATTGAATCATGTTTATCGACAGTTCAGATTTTATTATTTATTTCAAGTTTAAGTAAATATTGTTGAGATAATTGATTTTATAAATTATAAATTATGTTTTACAATGGAAAGAAAATATTATATATGTTTCAAATTTGATTTATTTAAGCATTATTAAAAGAAAATTATTTAATTAGTTTATTGAGTTATTGAGTTTGTATTATGATTTATGATTGGATTATAGAATATATATTTTGATAATTATATTTCTATTTAGAAATCGAGTTATATAATTTTGCATATAAAATGATTTAAGATTTAAAAAATAAATAAAATGATATTTTAGTACGTTTACGTATATTTCAGTTTTTATTTTGTATCGAAAATAAATGAATTATGTAGTAAATTATGTGATATTGTTATTTTTAATTGATTTGATTTTAGGTTTATGTGAAAATCGCAATATAAATAATTTTGTGATATTATGAAATGAAAAATAAAAAGTTTTAAAAAATATATATAAATATATATATACAGGTTGGTCTGAAAATAGAGATTGAGAGTATTATGAATTATATTGATAAATTATAATAATAATAGTTTGTTGAACTACGAGGGTTTTGATCCCAATAATGAAATGTGTACGTAGGCGTTTGAGATGAGATCTCAAACTCAAGCCCAATTAAAATACGATAATAATTTAATTCCCTAGACCGTATACACAGTATAGAATAACCTAGTGGTATTTCTATCATTTTCTTCTTATTGTATTGATGTGTTAAATAAATGATTTTTGAATACTTTATATGATGAAGTAATGTATGAAAAAGAAATATTTTAAAAACTTCTTTTTAGGTCAAATGAATATTAATTTGAAAATTCAAGGGTATTCGTGTCATTTTATGTTTATTTATGTAACGATTAAATGATAATCGAATGATTTTGAATGATAATGGAAAGGAAACGGAAAGAAATTGATAAGTTCAGTGTCTTGATCGAGCGTATATTAGAAGAATGGCACGGACATTATGAAAAAGATTAGATGAGTTAACTGAATGTAAAATAGTATTTTATGATGCTTATATGATAATTTGAATATCTATGAAAATTTGTGACTAAAATTGTATTTATCGCTTTCCGAATGAAATCCTTATATAGAAATAAAAGTTATCAAAAATATGAAATTTTTAGTAATTAATTAAAATTGAGAAATGACCCGAGTAAACCTGAATATTGGTAGGTGGGGACTGGTAGTTAGCATGCCAATAGGGTAATATAGTAGTACTACACCGTTACACCGATACCAATATACTGGGTTTGACGGATGGATTATGAAAGACACTAGGTGTCCAGTCCTGAAGTCGAAACCGACTGAGATATGTGATATATGATATGCGACCCGATGGGTGGTCCCGAGTGACCGATGCTGGGAACGCTGTTTATTCAGTTTGAGACCCGAATTCCGGTCCATGGTATCGTGTCAGAGTTTACGAAGGGCACTGAAAATTATTAAATGAAATAGTGTTATTATGTTTGAATAATTATTAAAAACAAATCGTGTCATTATGTTTTAAAAATTATTAAACGAAATTGTATTATTAAATAATTGTTGATGAAATGGATATGTGAAATTCTTAAGCAAGTGTCTTCGTCAGAATTGCTTTGAAATTTTTAAGAAAATCGTGTGGTTACAAATGGAAAGAAATGATGTTAAGTATTTTGTATGTACAATTATTAATCAATTTAGTTATTAATAAATGTTGATATAAAATTTAAGAATGTTTGTTAAAAATAATAATTTTCATGCTATTATGCGTTTGTTTTTTTTTTTATTAATAAGCTTTATTATAAATGTTTGTGTGGTGAAGTGGTTTGAAAGTCGGACGGGAGATCCGAAAGGGAAGTTGAGAAAATGAACGTGATTTTAGAAGTGTTAATTATTTCTTTGTGGGTTTTTAGATTTTTGGGTTTTCAGTAAAATAGAAGGGAACTCTGTCAAATTTTCTAAAATTATACAAGAGAAAATAATATTAAAGTTTTAGTTTTAGATCGTAAAACTTTTAATGGTAATTCCATTTCTTTTAATAAAAAGATTTCAAATAAATGAATAAATGAATTTTCAGTTTGGAATCGTAACGCCCTTCGCCTCGAATCTCACTCCGACGGGAAATCAGGGTAAGGGGTGTTACAAGATTTTACTAGTAAGGTTTTTTATAAGACATATTTTTTATATAAGCGGACATCTAAGAGAGAGTGTTATAAATTGATGAAATCTACTAGTTAACATTCCATAACCCCTATCATTTAATATTCCATAAACGCTATCAATAATACTCTCTTTATTAAGGCTTTAATATCATTTGTAATTTATGTTTTTACCAATGGTTTTTATAATTCTTTGTCTATAAATAGAGAAAGTAAGAATGTATTTGAGACAACTGAACAAGAGAATAAAAAGGTTAGAGTTTGTTTTTTTTTTTTGCACTTAACACTTAATAATGCTGAATTAGGTTAATTAAGATATTTTTGTTTGTTTTTTAAGTGGTCAAAACACTTAAAACAACTCAAAAACCACTTAATAAAAAAAAATAGGGATCGTTTGTTTTTTTATTTGAAGACTGAACAGTGCTGCTGAAGACTGAAAGCTGAATAGTGACTGAAATCTGAAATCTGATTGACATGTTTGTTTTTTCTTTTCTTACCTCTGAATGTATAATAATCTTGTTTGTTTTTTAAAGTTAAAATTATCTGATTACTAGTAATTTGACATTTATATCCTTTTACTATTAGTTGTTGTGTAATTTTATTTAATATGATACAAACAATTGTAATAAATTATTTAACAAATATTAAAAAACTTATATATATAATATTTTATTCATAATTAAAATAAGATTAATTATTATAATAGAATCAATTAAGTTTATATGTTCAAATAAAAATAAATAAAATAATCTTAAATTGAATTACTATTATAACAAAAGTTGAAATTGTAACTTATATATATAATATTTTTATACATAATTAAAATAGTAGAGTCAATTAAATTTATATATTCAAATAAAAATAAATAAAATGATTTAAATTAAATTACTATTACAATGAAAATTGAAATTGTAAAGTAATATATATTTTCTGATATAATTAAACAAGAATAATCAAATACTTAAACAAATTGATTTGTAATTTGGTCTCTGAGTTGTTGTATAAACATTTTATCAATAAATATTCTTACAAGAATTTAATTAGAGAAATATAGTAATTCAGCTATAAAAAAAATTTGATGTTGAGATATTTAGAGTTTTTATTTTTCAATATTGTTTATTAAAGTATTAAAAGAAATTTTTATAATATAAAACTAAAACAAACTTGGAAACATATTATTTTAGGAAGGATAAACTTGGAAAATATATTTATAAATCATTAAGTGATTTTGTATTAAGTGAAAAGTAAAAAAATGTTACTTTTTTTTTTTCAGTGGTTTTTGGGTGGTTTTAAGTGGTTTAACCACTTAAAAAAACAAACAAAAATCTCTTAATTAACCAAATTAAGCATCATTAAGTGTTAAGTGCAAAAAACAAACAACCTCTAACATTTTTTAACTTTTCACTTAATACAAAATCACTTAATGATTTTATAAATATATTATTTCAAGTTTATCTTTTCTAAAATAATATATTTCCAAGTTTGTCTTAATTTTACATTATACAATTTTTTTTTTAATACTTTAACAAATAATATTGAAAAATAAAAACCTTAAACATCTAAACATTAATTTTTTTTTTTTTTTTTTTATAGCTGGATTATTATATTTATCATATCAAATTTCGATAAGAATCTTTATTGATAAAGTGTTTATACAACAACTCATAGATAAAATTACAAATCAATTTGTTTAAGTATTTGATTATTCTTGTTTAATTATAGTAGAGAATATATATTACTTTATAATTTCAACTTTTATTGTAATAGTAATTTAATTTAAAATCAATTTATTTATTTTTATTTGAATATATAAATTTAATTGACTCTACTATTATAATTAATCTTATTTTAATTATGAATAAAAATATTATATATAAAAATTATAATTTCAACTTTTGTTGTAATAGTAATTTAATTTAAGACTATTTTATTTATTTTTATTTGAATATATAAACTTAATTGACTCTACTATGATAATTAATCTTATTTTAATTATGAATAAAAATATTAAAATAAGTGTTCTAATATTTTTTAAATAATTTATTGTAATTATTTGTATTATATTAAATAAAGTTACACAACAATTAATAGTAAAAGGATATAAACGTTAAATTACTAGTAATCAGACAATTTAAACTTTAAAAAACAAACAAGATTATTATACATTCAGAGTTAAGAAAAAAAAAATTAATATGTCTATCAGATTTCAGATTTCAGTCACTATTCAGTTTTCAGTCTTAAGTAGTACTATTCAATCTTTAGATAAAAAAATAAACGATTTCTTATAATTTCTCTTGTGTTTTCTCAATTCGCTAATATTTTGGTTAGTGTTATAATTTCAATGTTTTTAGGTTTTTGTTTCGTAACAATTATAAAGATATATTTGAAATTAGGATTATTATTATCATTATTATTATTTTTATTTTATATAAGCGATCAAACGAAGCAGACATAAATTCCAACATCCAAGTGACGAGACGTTGAAAGATGAAGTATTGGTTGAGAAGACTTCTTCGTCAAGGTAGAAGGTGTTGTCTTGTCAATTGCCCATCAATTTCCACTTTATGTTTGCATTAATATTCTGCAATTAATTCGGGTATGCACAGTTTACCTTATTAAATATTTATTCAAATACATATATATATATATATTTTTTGTAAGTAATCCATTGGTACGATCCACCGACGCAGGCATGCACCATAAAATGTGTGTACCATTAATATTTAATTTATTAACATCATTGTTTCCTTGTATAAATATTAAATTATTTTATATTGTAAAAAAAACATATGACTATTTATTTTTAATTATAATACAAACAATAGGAGGAATTCATTTTGTCTGATTTCCATACATTGCATCCATTGAATCATTTTGTGTTAACCCAAGGTTTGTGCTGAGATCAACCAGATGTTTGTAAATTTAAATAATCAATGATTGACATTTGTTTTATTTTATTGTATTGTATTTTATTTTTACATTTATTTATTTTTTTTAAAATGAGTATATAATTTTCAATTGCTTGAGATAAGTATAAAGTCCAGTGCAGTAGGATCTCTTTCACCATATTGGCTTCAATTTATGAGGGATATTATGTGCATGAATCATCAAAAAAGAAACTACAAATCAATTTATTTATCCGTTAAAGGTATAATCACCGAATTTGATATAAAAATTAAAAGTGTATTCGAAATGTTAAGTTTTGATAACATTGGTAATAATACTGATAAGATGTTACCAATTAAGTTATATAAGTGTGTATCTGGGCTTTATGCTAAATTTATTTACAATAGTTAATTAGATTCAAAAACTTATCAATTTCTTTTTTCTTTTTTTTCTTCTTTTTATTGAGTCAGCTTTACACAATATTATATAAGGATGTAATATTATTTGTTCACAGCAAAGAGGCAAATATAGTGCTTAAAAAAAGCAAATACAACATGAAATAAAACCTTTTATTTTAAGAAAGAATTTTATTATATATATATATTTTTTTTCTAACGATAATTTTATGTTAATTTTTTTCTAAATTTTTAATAATTTAATAATATATCAATATAAAAATAATAAATAATCAATATTATTACTTTATCATCTTTCATGTGAAATGGTTGGATGATGCTGGACCCCAACCTCAACAACTAGAAATCTAATATCATTAAATATACTACCTGCCTCATTCCACCGGCAGTCATTAGCACAAATTGCAGAAGCGGCTAACGTTTTAAACAACTCCTTAATTGGGAGAGGACATTTGAATAAGAGAGTTCAACTGAATTGATGTGATTATTGAAGGAAAAAATCGATTTTAATACGGATGCAGAAACCTAAATTAATTTTTTTTAAAAAAATATATATATTCGATCAATATTAATAATAATAATTCAATCATTAAATTAATAAAATCAAATTTTATCTTGTATAAAAATTAAATTGATAATTTTTTATTTGTAGATTTTTTACCACCTGATCTTCTCTACTATAACTTTTTATAAAAAAAAAAAAAAAAACTGTGTATAGGCACAATCTCGAAGAATCAAATAACAAAATTTTTTTTTAAAAAAAAAATTATATAGAAATCGAAAAACAATTTTCTTGATTTCTTTGGAAATAGGGCAACATGGTGTTTTTAATTAATGAAAGTTTTTGGTTCAAGTAACTAAAAATTTTTCTCTTTTTAATTATCAACATAAAACACCTTTTTACAATGGTAAGCTAGAGCTTTTCAATTTAACAAGGAATCTAATTTTCTTTTTAAATTGAAAGACTTAATTTCTATCTAATATGAAATCAGATTTCTTATTAGCTTGGACTTCATTATTTTTAATTTAATATAGAATCCAATTCCTATTAAATTAAAACTCCTTTAATTTAATTTAATTTAATATGAAATCTAGTTCTAATTAAATTAACTTATTATTTTCATTAATTAATTAAATAATTTTTATTAAAATAAATGATTCTAAATCATAAATAATTTAATGAAATCATTTAAAATTGAACCCATAATCTCTATAGATAATTAAATAATTAACAATTAATTAAATAACTAAATATATTTTAATAATCAAATTATTTAAATAATTGGTGAACATGTCCATCAAATTTATATGTGCACTAATAATTGGACAATCCAATTTTATTCTTCCATTTATTTTTCTTGAGAAAATATTACTAGATGACATTGTGAGTTAGTAAGGAGACCAAATGGATCTACAATTTGAGTTCCAATAATATAGAAAATATTAATTAAATTTTTTAATTAATAATTCACTATTATTTACATTAGAGTTACTCTATTAAAAATTTAAGGTTACACTCTTGAAATTGTAGATGTTTTACACAATCTGAATTTTTAATTCATCAATTTAATCAGTTTATATGGTTCAATCCTCCACGAGTAGCTCATAATTAGAGTTAGATTATTAAAGTTCATTATATTTCTCTAATTTTATCTTGTTCTATTAAGTATCATTGATTCTCTAATAAACAAATATATCTATAACAACCAATGAATTTATCTTTTCGTTCACTCGTAAACAAAAAGTCAAGTGTTTTTATTATTCAAAACTCGAATCAACACTTAAGGGAACTACTAATTTACTTCTCGTAAAAAGGAGTGAATTTCAATATTGTGTAGAATGTTTTTGGTCAATTATTAAATCACATTTTCAAAATACGAAACTTATTGACTATAAATTTATAATAGTCTCATCGATGTAAATCAAAATATATGACTCAATAAAAAGGAGTCCATAAAACATTCAGAGTTCAGATCAATTCATATATGATCATCTAGTCAATAAATGTGAATTTATTTGTTTAACGGATATTAATAAAAAAAATCATTTTTATTATGGTCTAGCTCTAGGTAATCTCTATTATATAAGGTGTCTCTATTTTTATGTCACCATATGAATGATCTCGGATAAAATCATTGTATCAAATATAAAATAGACCGCGCAACTGTAGATTTATCACAAACAAAATACTAAGTTTTGTTTGCTTTCCTACAGACTCTTTAGATTATTAATTTCAAACTAAATTTTTTTGTATATAACATTTATATACTTAGTTTGAAACTACATAAGTAATCATAAATGTTACATAATATTTGTATGAAACAAATATTTCATAAATATACATAAATTAAATAAAATAAATATATTTTATTTATTATTTTAAATTAAACATTTACAAATTACAAGCTCTTAAGGTACACAATACTTTGATAATGTATGATCACCTTAATAAATATTAGCTATTGTTATCAACATTTTTTTTCTTATATAAGAGACGACATTTGAATACGAGAGTTCAACTGAATTGATGCTATTACTATCAAGTTATGCTTGTCCTTTGATGATTATAATTTCTTTTAAGAAATGGTATTCCTTGTGCAATATAAGTGATAGTACTAGTCCTTGTGCAATATAAGTGATAGTACTAGTCCTTGTGCAATATATAGACCTAGTTTGTAATCACTGTTGGACCATCAACTGAATTAAGAGAGAATTTCACTTTTGTTCCTATATTATTTGAACATTCTAATTTCTTAAAAGCAAATCCATTTTAGGCTTTGCACCGCCTTTCGAGTTTGAAAAATACACCATTTTAGTCTCTCTTACAGAAAATTTGACAATTAACATTTACAAAAAATATATAAAGTCTATTTTGCCATTAAAATTATCAATTTACCCTTATGAAAATAAATAAAATTTAAGACCAATAAGAAATTGACTCATCATTAAAAATAAAAATAAATTAAAACCAATAAGTGATTGACACCTCATCAACTTAAAATTTAGAAACTGAATTTTTTTGTCTTAAATATCTTAATCTGATGAAGATTTAGTGGAGACAACCCTTAAAACTTACATTAAAAATAGTTTATCAGTAAACTTAGTTTATTTTCGTTTAACAAATCTTCATTAGAATTCATCAGTATTTATTAATCTTCTGCTCTACATTGATTTCTTGCCATATTTTGGTAATGACTCTGTTTTTATTTTTTTTACATAATTTGATTACCTTTATTTTATTTTACAGCTTGGCATCTCTTTTACCTATTTTTTAAAATGCAACTTGTTACTTTATTATTATTATTGTTGTTGTTGTTGTTTTTCTTATGTATTTTAATGGTATTGTTGTGTATTAATTCCAAAATATATTTACAGGTTTATGAACAAATATATATGCCATTATTTTTTATAGACTTAAATAAATAATGAATTTATACTTGTAAAAGTTTTGCATTTTGTGTATGTTTTTATTAAACCAATTTTTTTTTTTTTTTAAAAGAGCAATATTATGTGTGTGCTAAACAGACTTAAAATTGGGATAGGATAATGTTTATAAAAAGTATATAAAAATTATTTAAAATATAATTAATTTCTATAAATATTTATTAAAATTTGAAATATTATTAGCAATTAAATATATTTATTCTAGACTTTATTAAATTACTTATTTTTAGTTTCTTTTAATATATTAAAATGTATATATAATAAATAGTAGTTTAAAGGGCATAGATGTAAAAACAACTGTTTTCAGTTATTTGTAATTTAAAAAACCAAATAACTTATAAGTTACATTCTTTTCAGTTAAAACAAATATCATATTCTCTTAAAAAAATAATTATTCATTATATTCAATTTTCACTTAAAACAAACATCTTATTCAATGTTAAGGTTTTAGTTATTATTTAGTTTTTAATAAAAGTCAACACAGTAGTCTTTAAATAAAAAATCAAACGTAACCTAAGTTTTTGTATCTTCAGAATTTCTTCATTTTGTTTAAAACTTGAAATTATTTTTGATCGAAATTCTCCCTAATAAATAATATACCAATGGGATTGATGTTGTGATTTTGGTTTAAGATGGGTTTTAAAGTTTTCGGTTGAAAATGGGTGGGTGTTGGGTTGGATACAAAACTTCTCATTCCATCATTTTCATCTTTTCTCTGTTTTGGATTTATTGTTTAAACAAATACAAAATCATACTACTAAAAGACCTTGTTGAAATCAAATTTGGGTAATAATAAAATTTTGAAAGGTTTTAGAATCTGTAATTTACATGAACTTGTGTAATAAATTAACCTTACCATAGAAGATTTTTTAAAATCATTTTTATCTTATTCTCAGAGTAATGACTCCCTGTTAATTTGATAATTTAGAGATACATCAGCATAAAAAGATTAACTAAAAATCCTTACTCGTCCACTCATGCAACATAAAGATTAGATTCAAATGGGGTGTCAGCAAACTTGTCTCCAAAGAAATTTAATTAAGTTCTGCCTAGAATCGTTGCTTCTAAATTAAATCTTCATAAAGAAATATTAATCTAAATTGTAAGTCAACTAGTTGGCTGCTTAAGCATATAAATAATTCAGTTTTCTCTAGGATCTGGTCAACCTTCAATGTGCAAAATATTACTACTAGCAGATGCTTAGAGACATTGACATAGTTTCAGCGGTAACTTATAATTTCAATCTTTTATATAATTGGATAAGGTTTGAAACTCACTGTAACTGTATTATGTGAACTAATTGGATAAGACTAATACTATATTACTATAGTTTTGTGTGGTTTACTGAACCAAGCTGCATCACATTTTTTATCTTCTACAGATGATGTGTTGCTGTCTTCCAAAGTAATGTTATTATATGAAATATTGAAATTGTTACTTTTATGCGTACGTAATCTCAATTCATGAAGACTTTTACCGCCTGCTAGCTAGATGATGAAATAATATATATATATATATATATATTGAAATAGATGATGAAATAATATTATCATACACACGTTGCACTAGTTTACACACATATATATAGACATAGAATCTTAACCTTTCAATTTATATTTTATAATGTGGAACAGAAATTGGAGAAAGTACAGTAAACTTTGAATTTTATCTTCCATTTATATCACATTAAATTTATGAACCCGATTATTTATCATTCGTAATTTCGTATCACGTTAAATTTATGTACCCGATTATTTATCATTCATATCACCTGAAATTTTTGTACCCGATTATTTATATCATGTGATATACTTCGATGGTGTGTCAGCAAAGTTTTTATTGTAAAAAAAAAAAAAACAGTTGAAAGCTTAAATTCTGACTCTGTTTTTTGGTCCGCCATTGAAACATATCCCGAGATAAAAAAAAAACAAATGCACTAAATTCCCATTACATAAACATATGTGCATGCTATCTTTGATTTTAAGCAAACTGCATTTAACATAAATGGCCCCAGACAGTATGTTACCAGTTCCACATTTATCGTTCCATCTTTATTATTGTTTGTCCGCGATCGGCTTACTTGACACTTGTTGCCGCTGCTATGTCTTTTGCATCTGCTTTTTAAGAAATAAATATCACCAAAAGCTACATTTACCAATTCAGAGCTATGATATCATGGTAAGGTAATGCTTGCATCATAATTAAACTTGCATTATAACTTGTTCGCGTTAGATACTTATACACTGCGAGTATCCTAGAAAATAATGCTAAAAATTATGAATTTTAAATTAACATTAAAAACATAAAATCAGTTTTTTTTTTTTTTAAATCATTGATATTCAAGAACTCTAATTTAAAAACAAATGATGCCAAATGATTATTTTATGATTTTTGGTTTGTAAACTATTTCATTTATTCATGAATATTTTGTTGAAAAATTCATCTTACTTTTTCTGTACAAATTCAAAAATTTATGTCTTTTGAGTATTATTTTTTTTAAAAAAAGTCCTCATATATCTTTTTATATCTTTTTGAAGTTATTTATACATAGGTGGATAGCCTTACAAACCTAAGATTAATTTATTGGATTGTAATATTTATTAATATAGATATCATCCTCTTAACTTTCTTTTAGATAATTTATCACTTGTAATTCATTCATACTTTATATTTCTCAAGCTTCATATATCTAAAATATAATTGATAAAGTATCTTACATGTCTAACTCTTAATATAATAGGTAATGTAGTATACCTTCTCTATCATTTCAGTGATGATCAGTTGGAATCTCACGTAGTTTATAGTGTGGGCATCATACACTCCAATTGTGAAACGATTATTGTTTTAATTTTTTTTACTAGAATATTTTACAAATACAAGTATTTCAGTTAGGATCTCCTTATATAAACTCTAAGAAGTGGTCTAAAACAAACTTCCAAAAGCTGGAAGAAGAGATCCACACACAAATGAGAATTGCTTCAAACTGAACCTATACAGAGGTGGGAGTGTGGCTTGAACGGTGGTACCCAGATGAGAGACAGGAGGGTGGTGTCGTTCAGCTGCGTGAAACGATTATTCAAACCATACTGGCTTGTCGTATTTTATAGCAGTTAGACTGTTTTAACTTCTGTTATAATTAGATTTAGAACAAACACAATTATAAACACATAATCTAGTTACAAATTAACTACGTTAAATAAATTACTGCTCGAGTACTCAAAAGGTTCAAGCTCTGACAAGCACTAAACCACCGCAAGTTTTGGATAAAATATAGACAAACTCGTGTACATTAAAAACTAGTCAATACGCAAAGAAAGTCTCGGACACAGGATAAGAAATATAATCGTCCAATTTAAAAATAATATTATCGAAACATATCTGTAATGAACTCAGAATAGGAAGAAGAGGCAATATGATATTACTTGGCCGTTTACTTTATAAAGTTCATAATGACGAAGACACGATGGCAGTGAAATGATAATGTCGCAACTAGCTAGGATACACTATACTGTACATTTATTTATTTTTCTATTATATGTAAGTTGGGGAAAAGAGTCAAATTAAAGAGAAAACTTTGTTTATGTTGATATATAGTATACTATGTTAAACTATATATTATATGTCAGATTCGTCAATAAGTGAGTGACCTAACACACACACACACACACACACACACACACAAAGTAAGAAGCACGATGATGAGGAATCTAATTATGGAGAACATACAAGTTTATAAAATATTGTTATGCAAATAATAAAAAAAGAAGTTGCTAAACTATCCTTGTCGATCCCTTCCCAACAAAACAGATCTTTTGGTCCCCTGTCTCCCACTCCAAGCACGCGCCCCTAAGTCACAATCGAAAAATATATAGATATAGATATATATAGACACACACATATGATGCTTATTGCATCTCATGAGTGCATTTTTTTTTTCCATGTAAAATGGATTTGTCCATAGCTATGGCCTATGAGTATGGTAATGTCTCTTCTCTAAATGTATAGGAAGTTTTAAAGTTGAATTTCACTCATGTTTATTTTATAAAAATAAGGGACAATAAAGTTTATTTATGAGGTACTTGTATATGCATTATATTAATGGACATTACAACTAGGTAGCACATTGTTAATTATAAAATTATTTTATCAATAATAATTATAAATAGTATGAAAGTATAATCCATTTCAATTGAATCAATTATATATGACGCGCTCATATCAATAATTTTTTTTTTTTTTAAGAAAAAAGGGTTATCCATTTCAAGAAAAAAGAAATAGTTGTACAGTAAATTTATAAATATATAATTGCTTGAAGTTATATACTTGCCTTTAACTTTTAGCGAACCGACATTTCACATAAATTTCTCTAGGGAAATTGAAATTGTCAATTTTATGTGATTAATTTTTAAAGTCACAAGCAATATCGTAAGTGATTAATTAATCCATAAAAATGATTTTTTTTTTTTTTTTTGACATATAATCCATAAGAATGATTATGCTAGCTAATTGTTGCACAATTCAGAAATGAATCTGCCAGTTTTTTATTATAAACCATGACATGCTAAAAACCTCACCTTCAAATTGGTTATGTTTTTATATTTGTTAAAAAACCTTTCTTCATAGAGTTCTAGGAAGCAGCAAGTTGCAGCTACATCTAGCACTTGGGCTGAGTATCGTTCCCTGGCTCAGATTACAATTGAAATCATCTGGTTGCAGTCCTTATTCAAAGAACTGCATATATCTGTTCCACAGCCAGCTGTCTATGGTGTGATAACATGGGAGCAACAGCTCTTGCTCATAATCCCATCTTTCACGCCGGCACCAAGCACATTGATATAGGTACACGCTTGAAACTAGATTTGTTCCTTTTGAACATCAAGCTGCAGATCTTCTTACAAAAAGTCTTCCTGCAACTCCGTTTCATTTTCTCTGTTCAAGCCGAATCTGGTAGACTCTCCCCGATTCAGCTTGAGGGGGGATGTGAATGTATATGCTCAAGCCGGAAGTCAAGACTGCATTAGCCAATCTCCGTTCAACTTAAGCTGAACAAGTTCAGATTAATGATCAAACTGTTGATCATTCTATGCAGCTTCAGAGGAGGTGCTTAATTAGCTCAAAACCAATTTATCAAGCTTGTTTAGCTCAACTTGCTAAACCTTGTGACTTGTAGAACAAGTTCGTTAGAAATGCATCAATGTGGAAACATTCTATTGGCTGATGGTTGTTAGTCGGTTAGATTAGATTCCTTTAACAGAGTAAGGATTCTCTACCATCTTATTTTTTGTTAATCTTTTAATAATCTAGTGACACATCAGCATTTGAAAAAATGAATGATCAAGATTAATAGATTTTTCTCTCTCATAATCACCCAAACTTAAATTGTTTTCATAAAAAGATTAGCACCATGTCAACATTAACAGAGAATCCTTGTCCTTCCTTTAACAATGTTATTTGTACAAAAATCAGTAGACTTGTTAATTACGCTTTAATCAATGATAGAAGCTCATTAATGGAGCTTTTGTTTTCACTTCTCTAAATCAAACCCTATATTTAATTCTTTAGTTTGTATTCTACAAAGCTTGAATCACCACATCAATGAACCATCATGATTAGACTTATGAAATGGTGATTTGGGTGTGGCTTAATCTTTCTTATTAAATTTTATGTCAGTTTCAAAATTAAATAGACGGCAAACTATACCTAGCACATGTACTATGCCCTACCATAAGTTGCTGTCATAGTTAATATGACTTTACACTTGATAATTAATTTAGGCTTTTTTCTTATAAATACACACACTAATATATAAAACCAAAGAGACACCAATCAGTTGAGTAATTCGTGGTGGTGGACCTACTATTCATCATATCGTCCTCACTTTCATCGGTCACTTAGTCAAACTGGTGTGTTTGGCACTTAGCATTATTTTAAATTTTAATCAATAGAAAGCACATTCGAGTAAAATCGCTTAGGTAATTACTTAAAAAAGCAGCATCTGTCGAAAAACGGTTCTAGAAAGTACTTTTTCAATGGAAAACTTCTTTCTAACCTTCGAGGACAACATCTACTAATTTCTTTTTCAGAAAATCAGACACAAAAACCAACAATCGTTCTTGTATTTAAAAATGCAGTTTTGTTTTATTTTCAAATATTATATGTATTTTCAAATAAATATTATAAAATATATATTTTCAAAAAAAAAAAACTATAAAATGTATCTAAACATATATTTCACTATTTTTATTCTCAAACACACTATAAATTGAAGATTAAAAAAACTATTACGTAAAAATTCGAATAACGACAAAATTTTAACTGATTTAAAGTACACTAAGATGACCATAAATTAATATTGAAGTCTCATATATTAAAAAAAAAAAAAAAAAGAATGTAAGAACTTTATCCATGTGTCACTCACTCATTCAATTTCTTTCTTTTTCTTTTTTTTTTCAAGTACAAATATAAAACAACTAGGATATTAAGGTACAGTATAGATTTCTAATCCCTAAAAAGCGAGAGAGAATAATCCAGATAAATTGTAAAAACTATTCACACGTGAGATTTGGAAATGGTCGATACTTGTGTGGGTTATGACACTCAACCCAACCCTCAATCTATAATAAGCGAAGTTGGATGAGAATGACGTCACTGCACCGCTTTATTTGAGAATTCACTCATCCAATTTCCCATCTAGAATAATAGATCCAAAAATCTCTTTGAGGAAAGTCTGATCATAGAATGAAATTTGGAAAAGTCTACACTGATTTAGGTTAGGCTTTAGCATTAGCAAGAAGTGTAAAAACTGCACAAAAACATCGAGGAATATAAATTAATATAAACAGTGGCTGCGGACCAATCCACCATAACTTTTGATACAGAATTGTCTACTTCAATTATGAGTTAACATGATTTAGGCCGTTTATTTTGTGGATCTGATCTTTTCTTGGAGGCTTCATTTTTATTTTTTAAGAAGTGGTACATTTTGATTCTGTCGTGTAAAGAGATCTTGGCTGTTCGAGAAGGAAATCTCTTACGTTGGAGGCATTAAATTTTGGGTCCCAAGTGTGAAAATATCTTCCTTAATTCAATTTCTACTGAGAAATCGTTCATATTATATGAATTATGTAAAATTAATTTACATGTATTGTATTTGATCTTACAAGTTAAATAATTGATTTTGTAATCTAAGCTTGTATAAAACTAAAATTTTGAACCACCTTCTTTTATGGTTTGATAGTAATCTATCAGTATCTCAGTTCAAACCGTTATAACATAAGTATTACATCCACATATTAATTATACAAACTTGTTTCAAAATAATAACTTAAAAATATGCAAGTCGAATTCTTTATTAATAATGCTCTTTATTAATTGTTAATAAGAATAATAAGAAACGTAAAATCGGTCTCAACAACTTATATATATATATATATAAAATTTGAAAGTTCGTTGAACAGTTTAGTTTGAATATTCACTCATGATTCACAAACATCATTCGTTTCAACAAACGTGCAGCCTTGGAATCAAGTCGATGAGTATTATCTTTAGCGCTTTCAATCAAGTAATTAAACATCATAAAAGAGCCCTTATAATTCATATGTTTTAAATAAATTTTAGCTAATTTTTCTTAAAAAATCTCTTTATTTATGTACTTAGAGTTTGATTATTAATCCATTCATTTGACTATCAACATCACAATCAACTGGTCTTTTTTCTAAAAGAAAAATTCCAAATTAGCAAACTTATTTAACAATTGATGGACAGTATCATTGACTTCTTCATCCATTTTTAATATTTAGGTTGAATATTGACTGATCAGTGATTCGATTCGAAATTTAAACGTTTATGAAGGTTTCAATTAACTTTCATAAAGAAAGAAAAGTTTTTATTGAATTTTTCAAATGTTAAAGAGATATCTTCTACCGATTGGCATAAAGTTATGAAATGTAGCCCATATTTCAATAAACCAAAACGGTTTTGTAACAAGCATTTATAGAATGCTCTATTTAAAAAGGTAATGCCTCATGTGACATGCCAATTATACCAAGAGGTATACTCTAATTTTTACATCATAAATTAGAAATCTGAAAATTCCAAAAAAAAAAAATTTAGAAATCTGAAATATCTTACAAAAGGAGTATATATATATATATCGCGTAAACCAATCCATTTTTAATAATAGTTTCTACTGAAATGACAATGTATACATAGTGTCATTTCAGTAGAAACTATTATTAAAAATGGATTGATTACACGATTTTAATTTGGTTTCATGACTTAAACCAATGCTCATACAACCTAAAAAATTGATCGCATGACTTAATATCTTATATAATCTAAACAACTGATTATGTGGCTTAAATTTGTATAAAACAAAATGCAAATGCTTATGGTGTATGTTGACTATATCTAATTCGAAAATATAAGGCTAATAATTAAATATCTATGATAAAAACATTGTAAAACTGATGAGAAAGTCTGTCTGATGATAGAATTGTCTTTTTCTGCGGTGGTCCATTAGATTTACTTTGCACACCCACATGGGGGTTATGTAAGCTACACTCATTGTCTCATTATCATCACATGAAATACAACAAACGCATACAAACTTGATCAGAACAATAACAATAATAATAATAATAATAATACGAATATTCTAATTTCACAATAATTTCGAGGAAGATCAACATAATTTTAATAAAAAATTAACACCATAACAAAAACAAGATTGATAACCATTAACATATATGAAGTTGTTCTGTTTTGTTTTTTTTGTTTTTTTACAGCACGAAAACTAGATTTCCAACATGTTCTATCACTTACCGAGCTCAAAATCGGCGAGGACGGCGATTAATGAGGTCATAGGATGATCTGGTCGATCGTGGTAGATAAACTATAGACTCTGAAACTGCACAAGTTTTTTTACAAGAAGCGTAAAGATTTACAAATCCAAACCTGTCACTAATGCTCCTTGCAATTTTATGACTGCCACTCCAGAAATTGCTGGTTGATGAATCTTCTTGATCATGATCATCGTCATCATCATCTTTGGAACATTCAACCAATGCAGCCACAAATGGATCTTTAATAGTGAATCTCTCTGAAGTAGAGAACTTTTTAGTACTACTTCCAAAATGTTGGAAATGGTGCTTTTCGGAGCTTGGTGGAGTGGCTGGTGGAGGCAATGGAAGTCGTTTGAAATCCAAGATGGATTCTTTCTTTTTGTGAATATTTTTCTTGGGGACTCCAGGTAGTTGCTCCCAAGAAAATGGTTTCCCGGAATATCGTAGTGGGGTGGCAGGACTAAGAGGGGTTTCCTCGGGATAATTATACGAAGATGAAGATGAAGATGAAGACAAAGACGACGAAAACGAAGGACTTCGTCGAGAATGGGGGCTTTTTTTGTCGGGAAAAATGTTACCGTGTTTTTTTGCGACCGGTTGGACATTGTAACTAGTTGTCGTAGAGGAGTCCATTGCTTTAGAGAGAGAGAAAACACTACACTTCTTTTTTTTTTTTTTTAACTTTTGGTCTTGTTTGTTTGTGTTTATATAAATGAGAGAGGTAGAGGGATGAGTTGCTTGTTGACCGATACATGTCTTATTATCTTAGAATATAAAATATGAACTATTTAAAAATGAGAAAAAATAAAAAGAAGGAAATAATTTGGTTAGAAAAAAAGGACCCCATGTCATTAATGGCAACGAATAGGTTGAGAAAGGGACCAAGGGAGAGAAATGGAAATAAACATTGGTGGTGGTGATCAAGCCACCTTCAAGGATAATGTTGTCCGAAAAAATCTCCCTTAGAATTCAAATGTTAACGCCATTGAATATGAACAAAAATGTTAACTCATTTTCCATTTATGCCATCTATCTAGTGTCATTTCCACTTTGTATTAGTTATACATGTTACATGTATTATAGACACCGAAAAATGTGTTGATCAAATTATTTGCGGCTAAGTTTGTCATCAATATTAAAGTTTAGAACTGTGCTATTGTTACTTTTTTTATTAATTGGAATTTTTGCACACTTTATTTTTATATAGACGTCAAACTTTAACTTTAATGTAAATTTATATATTCGGGTGAATATTTTACGTTTAAAAAAATTATCCTTAATTTAATTACAAATATTTGCATATAAAAATACTAACGATATTATATTCTAAAATGATTTTATTATCAGTATCTCATAAATTTAAAATGTTAAAATGAACTAAGTAAATTCATTTATTATATTTTTTCTCTTATTTAATTTAAATATAATGGATAAATTTAATTGATTCATTCGAATTCTTTTAAAGGTGAAAAACATTAATGGTAGAATTATTCCTGTATTTTGAAATTATAACGTTTAGGTTCTCTTTGTCCAAGGAATTAGCATTCTTCTTTGCTGGTTAAAGATGTAGTAATTCTTTGTTGAAGATGTAATAATTCCTTGTACGTAATTTGACTCTTAATCGAATAACTTAGCCGCTTTAATCAGCATAAAAAGTTGTGCCAAAAGCTGTTTAACATTTTTGATTTTGTAATTTGGACAAACTAAAACATAGAAGCCGAAGTCTCTTTCGAAGAAAAAACATAGAAGCCGAAGTCTTCACCTTTTGAACGCTTTAATTCTCACCATTAGAGAGGTCAAAAAAAGATGATAAATTTATCTTTAATCGACACTCGACATATTTCTCTAAAGAATAGCATGACCCTTTATCGATATAAGCTGATCACTAGCTTTATATATATATTTATATATATATATATAAATCTGATCACTAGCTTTTAGAAAGTCTTGCTCTACACTATTATCATCATTATTATTATTATTATTTTTTATATGATTGACTACAGATTAATATTATTGATATAATAAGTTGTAATTTACTTCACTTTACATCTTCTTTCTATTAACAATCAATTTTAAATATTGAATATATTCAAATAAAAGTTTATATCATAAAAAATCATTTTAAAAATTGTGTTAATATAATGTGAATTTTTGAACTATTACCAAAAAAATAAAATGATTTTTTTTACCACAATCAGTGTCCATGAACAAAACCAATAATTTATCAACAAATTATGAGAATTATGGTTTTTTATGGTCTTTAATTTGTAAACTATTGTTTTTGTTCATATATTATAGTTTTGCAGTAAACGATCGTGCTATAAAAAGTCACTTTGTTTTGTGCTACTTCAAAAACTTACAATATTTTTATTTTTATTTTTTCGAAATTTCCTTATAAGAAAATTCAAATTCTTTAAATATGCAATACTAACATTCATAAGAGTATCATTTCTTGAGTACCCTACTCATACATATTGTAGTAGTTTTGGTAATTTCTATATTTAATTAAGGTAAAATATCACTAATATTTCATAATTTTCTATGGAAAAACAATTTTTTTTTTTACACAGACAATACAATATTAAAAAGAAAGTTTTTGATGAATTATAAAATAATGCAAGTTTGTTTTTATCATGCCTTTAGTTTGAAATGTAAGAACAAAACTCTGGAAAATGAATCCAAACTATAAGCTTTAAGTAGGAGAAAAGCTTTTAAATTTGCTTCACTAAATAATTGTTTAAAATGTGGATTTCTTAAGACAATTTGGAGTAAAGCGGTGTCTTAAAATACAAGCTTGGACCACTATAAGCCGAACCCTCTGATCGATTAGGAGCAGCGGTTTGGACTGGGACATCATTAGTTAGTCATCGACAATTAATTAACAAAGTTAATATTAATTGAGTTAGGTGATAATATATGTGTGTATGTATGTATATATATATATATATTTCTCTTGTTAGTTGTCTTTAATCTGTACCTGTATCAAGTTTAAGTAATATATTAGCATTTGGTTGAGATAAAAAATTGTATCAAATCTATTGATAATTGGCCAACTTGTTGGAAAAAAAAAAAGAAGAAGAAGAAGAAACAATTCTGTATTTAATTATTAACTTCCTTTTAAAACCAAAAATTATTAATATTAATATTTTTTTTTTGCTAGAAATATTGATATTCTTATAATAATATTATTATTGTATGTAGTAGTAAAATAAGTTTAATCCGTTGGAGTTGGACAGTTTGTTTTTATTTAAATAAAATCCATCAGGGACCTTAATTAGCAAAAAAAAATATCAACTATTGCCCGCGAGGCTGCTTCAATCTCGAGCATTTTGAATATAGATTTTTTAAAAACAAAAATTACTTAAAATTTGAATTTAGTAATTTTTAACAAATATATAATAGATTCAATTTGTTGATTCATGTGATGCATGAAAATATGTCACATAATCTTATTAATGGAATTGTTTTGCATTTATAAATTTTTCTTTGCTCAATGAATCTTCTCGTATTAAGATTTAAGAGGTTGTAGAAAATAGAGAGTCCAAATAATTTGCAAAGATTTTTTTTTTTTTTTAAAAAAAATTATTTCTTTAACAAGGACTCCCTAAATCATATAGGTCTTAATTTAATATAAAAAATGAGTTTAACTATTTTATTCAATTAGTAATATTATCAATAAATTGTAACCTTTGGATTGATTGCAATTAGGATCCTTATAACCAATTTAAAACTACAATTGATGTATAATATTACTGGTTGGGTACAGTATGTAGCCAAACCTCTAAAATAAAATTAGAGAAATATTTAAAATAAAATCACATTTTTAAGAGAATTTTTACCATTATCCCTTGTAAAAAAATCTTCAAATAAGAGAAAAATATTTATTTTTTCTGATCAAGTGTTGGACAGCCAAAAAGTAAATTATAAAATAATAATAATCAACGTCCGCTATCATTTAGGCTTCATGTATATCGCCGCATCATATTAATTAATTTGATGAAGACATTTTCCAAATTAATTCCATGACAAAGATAAAAACAACTTTAATATAGGAGGCGAAAAAATTGACGGGTCGATTCTCTTCTACATTATTCCAACTATTAGTATTATATTTAACTTTTTATGCACGGCTTCATATTAAATAGGGATAGTCCAACTTTTCCCATTTTAGTTTGAAATATTCACTAATTATTCCCTCTAATTTTAAGAAATCTCATTTTATCTCTTACTGTTACTATAATTATTGAAATGACTGAAATAATTAAAGTATCTCTGTAGTTACACCCTTTTACAGTAACGGTTCAATTTTAATTTTCAAAATCGACTTTAACAGCAATGTTTTTTTTTTTTTTTGGATATTTTCATAAATTACAAAGGGTTTTTAATATATTTCATAAATCAATATGAGAGATATTAAATATTTCTAACATATTGGACGATTTATTATAATGTCAAAATACATGGGGCAAAATTGGATTATTCCTATTAATTAATTTGATGAAGACATTTCCAAATTAATTAATTACGTGACAATGATAAAAAACAACTTTCAAATTGGAGGTGAAAAAATTGACAAGTCTTTTCTCTTCTACATTACTCAACTATTAGAATTGTATTTAATGTTTTATGCACCGCTTCATAGATATTAATTAATTTGATGAAGACATTTTCCAAAATAATTACATGACAATGATAAAACAACTTTAAAATAGGAGGCGAAAAAATTCTCTTCTTCGTTACTCCAACTATTATTGTTTTATTTAATTTTTTAAGCATTCAAATTTAAAGCCATTTATATCTCGTTTGGATTACTAATATTTTTTTTTTTAAATTACAATTAATTATACCAAAAGTTTATTATTTTAGTTTTGTTATATATATATATATATCATATTTCTCTAATTTATATATATATTTTTTGAAATACCACTCAGGTGTAGCTAATTGAACCCAGGTAATTATGAGGCTAAATAAGAATTCTTTACCACTGAGTTACGTCAGACAGTGGTCTAATTTCGAAATTATTATCCACTTTGTTTTTAATTTTTATTACATTAAGATACATAAAAGATACCTTCAAAATTAAAGAAAAATATATATTAATATAATTATTGTGCTTATATAAATGAGTGGAACTAACCTAATGTTTTGGTTTGTTCACTAGTATGACAATTGACTAGTTATTGGACATTATATAACAACAGGCTTTTATGATTGATGAATAAGTTATACTAATAAACAACAGCATTTTTTAATTAATAGCACAATGTGGTTTGGTGCAGGCTTGTTAAGCCTAATGGAATCGCTTCCAATGTAGGTGGTGTTAAAAAAAACAACGGCACTTTTCATTTTAAATATACAATTTTTAGAGTTAAAATAATGAAAAAGACACGTAACATATATTTAACAACGTGGTTTTAAATTAATCGAAGTCATTTTCAAAATCAATTTCATGCATTAACTAATGCAAAGTTTGTATATATATGATGCATTAACTAATGCAAAGTTTGTATATATAAATATATGTATTTGACATAGGAAGGTTCGTATTTCATCAAAACTAATTTACTTCATTTTCAAAATTAATTTTACGCGTTAACTAATGAAAGGTTTATATTTTATCAAAACTAATATATATTTAATCACATAATTTTAAATTAGTCAAAGTAATTTTCAAAATTAATTTTACACGTTAACCAATAGACGGTTTATATTTCATCCAAACTAATTGAAAGAAAAATAAATACATGTTTAACCTTCTATGTTAATGAAAATGATAATCGTTTTCGATTAGTTAAGTTTTTTAAACTTTTGAAAATGAGGTTGAAAACATTTTTATTATATATTTAGAAAGTATAAATTCAACTTGGAAGAAATTATATGTTAAATCAAACACGCGTTTTCCTACATGAACTAATCAATTAAATACCTTTTGCAAAATCTAATCATTCATCTAAATGGTAAACTAATTGATTTGCATTTTAATAATATAACAAGAAACACGCCTCCCTCAGGTTTGGGGTAGAGACATCTAGATGAAAAAGTTTGTTCAATTCCACAACAACACCCCTACATTTAACTGTGATAACCATTCTGTTAACTTGATTTTAGTTTGACCCTTGAATTTTTAAACTTACCCTTATATAAGAAAATAAAAAAAAAATGAAAATAGGAGAAAATGTTTTCAAATAAAAAAAGAAAGCAAGATAAAAGAAAATGGGAATAAATGAAAAAAAAAAAACAAAATAATAATAGAAAAAAGGAAGTACAAGATAAATTAATTTTTTTTTTTAAAAAAAAAAGAAGAAAAGAAAAGACTTGAATTTCTTGTATTAAACTTTATCAAATGTTCTCAGTAATTTTTAAAATTTTGTTTGATGAATTTTTCGAAAAATCTCACTTTTGTCTTCTAAGAATATCAACCAAAATTTTAACTATCAATAGTAGGCAATTTACCCACAAGAACTCAATTAAACCCTATTGTTTCCTTAATAATATAATTAATCTTTTCGGTCCAAAAATATGTATATTTATTCTTGTTTTTATTTATATTTTTTTCGAAAGTTATTCTCATTTTTACCTGGAATTTTTTTTTTCTTTTTGTCCTAAATAAAGATATTTTAAAAGTCCGGCCCATTAATGGCCCACATATCAACTCGTGTCTTTGTTAGTTGGGTTGAATAATGGGGGGGGGGGGGGGGGGGGGGAGCGGAGGGGGAGGGGATGTGTGGGGCATTAAGCCCAAAATGATATTAACATCTGTTGTTCCCAAATATTATATAGTTTTGTTGTGTGAATTCAAATTTAGATAACATAGTACAAATCCATCATTTAGTGCTATTTCACTTTATGGCAACCTGTGGAGTCTTCAGATAATAATAGTAAAGCTATAATCCAAATTACATTATAAAATGATTAGCATTATATTTAATTTTTGATGAATTAAGCATTAATTTATTATTTTGTACTACCTTTCATAGTTTGTAAATTTTATATTTATAAGACATGATATATATATTTTGATGCTATAAATCTCAATTTTTTCTTTAAAAAAAAAATAAATCTCAATTTTTAAAAAACATATAAAATAAGAAAACAAATAAAAATTTGAAAAAATAGCACCCTAACTTGAAAAAAATATAAAATTTTGTCAATAAGTATATTATATATTTTTCGGCATTCTTAAAAAAATCTAAAAAAATTACATAAAAATTCATTAAAACAAAAATGAGTTTAGATATAACTATTATGTGAGGGAATTTGCTCTTGAGAATTCTTTTTTTTTGTGTGTGTGTCTCTCTCTATATATAAGATTTTTTAAAAAATAAATTAATAAGGTGAAAAATTATAGTCTTCAAAAATTAAAGAAATATTAAAATTAAGAATAAAATTTATCTCAAATAATGGAAATTCAATCTAAATCTACACCAAAAAGAGATACACAAGTCTCTGTGGCTAATGATCTCCATTGCATGCCAAAGGTCAGATTGAGTCATTGTCGCTTGACTATTTGGGTTTCAAAATAAAATTGTCAAGCGATGAACTTGTTAATACCATATCATCAACAATCTCGGTTTGAATACCTAGATTGTCAAACAATAATACGATGTGGGTTTATAGATAGTCAAACCAAGATATGGTGGTTTGATGATTTAGTTCCAATCAAGTTTTTTCTTAAAATAAAAAAAAATCACTTTAATTGGTTTTGCTCTTCACCATTTATTTTAGAGATGAGATGGATATTGGAGATCCATTTTGTTTTGTTTTGTTTTTTTAAATTTAAATTTAATTATTTCATATCTCTATAAAAGACAGTCCGTCATTTTTTTTTTCTTTTTGGTATTTTCTTAATTAGAATTAAAATATTTTTATTGGAATGATAAAACTAACTCTCATTTTGTTAAGTTAAACCATCATTTGACTAACGGTAAAGAGCAAATCAATCAAATTATGAGACTTAGGAATTGTAGGTTGATAACTGAATTCACAATTAAAAAATTCATAAATCTGCAAAATCTAGGGATTACAATTAAGTTTGCCTTTAATCATATTATTTCAAGATTGTAGACTATTGATTAACAAAAATGGATATTAATTATTTAAAAGCATATGTACATGTATTTATAGTCAAGCTATGTTACCTTAAATATCTTACTTAAATTTGCAATTTCAACATTTAACTGTTCATTTTCATTCAATTCAAAAGTGAAGAAAAGTAAATTAGTGAAAAGGATTTCAAAAAAAAAAAAAAAAAAATTAAAAGTTTATGACAACCCTTAAATGTATAGATAGTCACAAATTTAAATCAAAATTTTAAGTTGACATAATTTAGCTTATTCTTTTTTTTTTGGGTTATGTTTCTAATGAAAGATTCATCTTTCTTTTTTGGATTTATGTGTAAATTCTCTATACTCCTCTTATATGTTAGCTCAGTTGGCTTTAATTGGCATCTTTTTGTTTTTCTTCTTTCAAGTTGTTGTTTGCTTTCAAGGGAGGATTATTTTGCTTTGGCTGGCCAAACTATTGTAGTTAGGGAAAATCCTAAAAAACTCTGACTTTTGACCGATTATCTATTTTCTTTTATATGATTTCGTTTTTATTCAAAATACGGTCTGACTTTTAAATAGACACCCAAATACTCCCTGAAGGTGTATGAAATGATGATAATGCCTCAGATGGTAATAGATTCCATGAGATGGATACGGTTGATCGTTTGACTCTAGGAATAAAAATAAAAATACGAAGAAAATTGATTAAAATAATATTAATAAAAATATGAAAAATCAAAGTAAATTATATTAAATATAAAAATATAAAAAATAAATAAATTTTTATTTAAAAAGTAAAAAAATACAAAATATTGAATAAAAATTTAAAATAAAAATCTATCACTTAGGTCTCTCTCTCTCTCTCTCTCTATTAGTCACACACTCTCTCTTTTCTCTATGGTGGTCGACTGCTTTCTCTCCCTTCTACAATGGGCAATTCATCTCCTTTCTATCTTTAGCTCCAACCGATGAGTGCTGGGTTCGGCATTTTATTACTTACCCCCCTCTCTCTCTCCCCCTTCTTTTCATTTCTCTATGTCTATCGTCGGCCGGCGATGATGGTGGGTTTGTTTGACGATGAATTCAACGAGTTCATACCATATTAGCGTAGTAGAAAAGAGTGATAGTGGTGACGAACTCAATGGGTGCTAAAACCAATGGATAAGAGACAACCGATTTTGGGTCTCCACGGTAGAGGTGGGCTAGAACAGGTGGTCTCCTCCATTGGAGACCATCTGGGTTTGTGGTTTGGAGGCTTATTTGATTGATTGATAATTTAAGTTATGGTTCAGTTGCTTGATTGATGATCTGGGTTGAGGATTGATGATTGATAATTTGGTTCAGTTGATTGATGGTTTTTTGGTTTTCAGCCATATTTTCTAGGTTTCTAGCTATTGAAAATTCAAAAAATCTACTGGAAGCCCAAAAACTCTTTTTGTAAAGATTTATTTTTTTTAGGGTTTGTTGTGCGTTGGTTGAATTGGTTATGTTTTTGTGTTTGTTCAGATGTTTGCAGATTTAAGATGTCCATCGTCATATACACATACTAAAGTTCATGGTAAGGTTTCGATGTGTCCTTTTGATTGTTTTCAATATAAAGGGACACTTGATATACTTTACAAAATTGTAAGACTGGTTAGTAAATGTAGGTGGAAGTGATTGTTAGGATGTTATAGTTATTATGCCTTGCGTTTTTGATAGTTTAATTAGGGTGTTTTTACAAGAAGGATTTTCGAAGCTATGAAAGAGGACAAATGTTGGTCTGACGTTAGTGGCACCAATGATGAATTTCTTAATTAGGAAGGGTAATGATGAAACAACTAGCAATTTTAGTTGAGGATTGATAATGAAATTGATGATGATGAAGATGAAGGTTGAAGGTTGATGATGAAGACAGTGGAGTTGGATGGACAGTGATCTTCACATTTTTTTTTTTTAATTTTTATCAATTTTTAAATTTTAACTTGGTGTGGTATTAGTTTATAATTTGTTAATTTGGTGTGTTAATGTTTATCTGCCAAGGTTAAAAATGTCTTTTAAATTTTGCCTAACTTTTCTATCAACTTATCAACAGAAGAGAAATTTTAGATAAAAATGATGCTACATGAGGGAAAATGGACAATCTGTCAAAAGTCAGACTATTTTTTAGAATTTTTCCTTTTAGTTATCGTTTGGCAAAGCTTGATCTAAACTTATATGACATTTGTGAATAGCCTTTAAACCTAAAATACTAACTTATTTTTGTAGCATTATGTATATACCTTATTCCCTTTTGATGTTTTTTATTATGATGATAGACGATGAAAATCCAATTTAGAAATTTGGTCTCTACTGATCGTTATTCTTCATTGAAGAACATTGAAGTTCTTCATCAAGAAGAACAAACTTTTGCTTCTCTCTTATCCTCATCGATTTCTCATTCTCCCATTCTCTCTCATCCTCCATTTCTCCTTTTCTCTTCTCCCACTTGCTTGCTGTTTATTATTCTCTTCTCACATCATCGTCTTCCAATTCGTGGTGGCTCCATTTTCTTGCTCTTTTTTTTTTTTTATTAACACCACTCTCTTCCTTCTCTCTTTATCTTTAATGCATTCTCTATTCTTATCTCTGTCCATCTTTTATCTCTGGTTAAAGATGGAGCTTTAGCACTAAACTTGACAATGGAGATCTAGACAGGTCTCTATCGTTGAAGACAACCCAGATAGATTGCCAACAATAAAGACTCCTGGGTTTCCATCTCTAGAAACCTAGACTCTTTAGGGATATTTCTAGGTTTCCATTATTGAGAAACAAATAATTTTTTTTTCATTTTTTTTTATGTTGAAAGGGTTGTTATTTAATGCTCTGGTTTGGTTTGTTGATGATGGTTAGATCTTTGAAGATCTGGTTAGTTTGATTGTTCATGATCGAGGGTGTTGATGATGGTTTCAATGGTGCTATTGGTGATAATAAACTGAAGGTGGAGATTCAATTTCAACTGTTAATTGTGATCATGGACGGTGGAGATGTAGTTTGAAAATTGGATCTCAATTTCAATTTATTTTCTAAAATTACAATTAAAATTATATTTTAACTTTTTTTTTTTTTTTAATGTTTTACTTCTTTGCTTTCATACGGTGGAGATTTCACTTCTTTTATTTTTTTATTTCTAAGTTTTCTTAATTTTTTTTTTAATTTTTAATTACTTGGGAGCACTTTTTTCACTCAATCAAAAATTATAACTAACTGTTACATTTAAATTTTTGATTGATGGAATGAGGGTTCTGTGTGATTAAAAATAAACTTTAAATCTACATGCAGAAATTTAAACCTAGGGGTCGGGGGTCGATCCTTTGTGATTTGCTCTTCTACCTATTTTGAAAATGACACACACACACACACACACACACATATACAGAACTTTTATGGTCAATGTTTCCTAACTTTTTAAAGTTAGGATGAACCAATTAAATTTATCTATTGCATTTTCTATCCTAAAGCAAATTCTCTCTCCTTATTCAATTTAAATGCAATGGATGAATTTGATTTATTCGTCTTAACTTTTTAAAGTTTAGAGGTACTGATAATAAAATTACTCTCTCTCTCTCTCTCTATATATATATATCATTTTTAGAATAGGTGGAAGAACAAATCACACAGGACCCCATACATACTTTTCTTCTTGTGTGTGCCTTTTTAAAGAATATATATATATATACATATAGAACTTTTATGGTTAGTCATCATAATTTTAAAAAGTTAGAATGAACAAATCAAATTCATTTATTGTATTCTCTCTCCTAAAATAAATTTTCTCTCA
This sequence comes from Dimocarpus longan, assembly GCA_022984855.1. Classification (NCBI taxonomy): domain Eukaryota; kingdom Viridiplantae; phylum Streptophyta; class Magnoliopsida; order Sapindales; family Sapindaceae; genus Dimocarpus; species Dimocarpus longan. Next base: position 25,947,284 of record CM041018.1, on the reverse strand, counting down.
TATTTAATTCAAATGTACTAGATGAATTTGATTGGTTCGTCCCAAATTTTTAAAGTTAGGAGACATTGAATAAATAATTACTCTCTCTCTATATATATATAGAGAGAGAGACAGACAGAGAGACAGAGAGAAAATCTCTATGGTTAATGTCTTCTAATTTTAAAAAAATTAGGACGAACCAATCAAATTTATCCAATGCATTCTCTCTCCTAAAATAAATTATCTTTCTATTTAATTTAAATGCAATGAATGAATTTGGTTGGTTTGTTATAACTTTTTAAAGTTAAGAGACACTGACCATAGAAGTTCTGTATATATATATAAATATAGAATTTTTACCATCAGTACCTCCTAATTTTAAAAAAGTTAGGACAAACTAATCAAATTCATCAATTGCATTATGTCTTCAAAAACATATTCTTTCTCTCCTATGCAATTCAAATTCAGTGGATGAATTTAATTGATTTATTCTAATTTTTTAAAGTTAGGAAGCACTGATGGTAGAATTACTATATATATATAAAATGATGTGGAGCACTTGTCCACTAAGCATAGATTATTAGGATTAATAAATGGATGTTTATATATAGAGCACTTGTTCACTAAGCATGTATTATTAGGATTGATAAGTGAATGCTTATGTGTAGAGCACTTGTCCACTAAGCATGTCTTGCATGATTTAAGGAATGATTTTATATTAGTTTGGTTTCTTTAAATAGCCTAAAATATTTATGAATAAAGGGGACAGACACTTGCACTTCTAATACTTTTTCCTCTCTTATTCTCTTCTACAAACTTCTCCATTCTTGTTTAATCAAATACCAACACATCGTTTGGTATTAGAGCTTGGTTTCGTCATGAATATCTGAGGCAAATCCATTGCTAAATTCCACAATAAAGTTAGTCAAATATTAGCGCGTCATGAGTTGAGCTTTGATTTGCTTAACAGTAACTTCAACTAAGTCAACGCAACATTGCAAACAGTTTTGACTGAAGTTCAAGAGTTGAAAACTCACTTTGCTTCCTATACTCCTAACATCAATCCTTTTGGCCATGCCAATGCCTCTACCTCCCATAATTCTGCACCAAGACACATAGTCATGGCTTTTAATACCTGGATCTCCACTAGCAATTGTGACCATACCTATTTGAAATTGTCATTTCCAAAGTTCAATGGGGAGGATCCAACGGGATAGGTTTATAAGTAGAGCAATACTTCGACTTCAATAATGTCCTACCTGAACAACAAGTAGAACTTGTCTCTTTCCATTAAAAGACATCATATTACAATGGCATCATTGGTTTACCAAATTCAAGGACCCATAACTTAAGATGAATTCACCAAAGCAATGTTTATTTGCTTTGGGCCAACAGATTATGAAGATCCCTGTGAGGCTCTCACACGGCTCAAACAAATCTCTGTCGTGGTTAAACACTGGGAAGCTTTCAAAAAACTTTTACATAGGGTGGACGGACTATCAGAAAATTTTCTTATTGGATGTTTCGTGGCAGGTCTACGAGATGATATATGGTTAGATGTTAGGATAAAGCAACCACGTTCGTTGGCAAATGCAATCGGAGTCACGCGGTTATTGGAGGAACGAAATCAACTACAAAAGAAATCAAGGGGCTCTTTCTGCAATAATCTATCACAAACATCAACTCTAAGGCTTGGGATGCAAAACATAACTGGAATACTTGGTTCTCCACCTATTCAAAAAGGAGGTCAACCTATTAATAACCTTCCTATTCCATTTCGGTGTCTCACTAATCAATAAGCTTGAGAACGTCGTGAAAAAGGAATTTGCTACTATTATGACTAAAAGTATGTTCAAGGGCATAGATGCTAAAACCCGTAACTATTCATGATTACAGATCAAACTCCCACACTCATATTAGAAGCAGAATATTGGATGAATGAACCTGCACTGCATGATATTGTTCCAGAAATTTCTCTTTATGCTATATTTGGTACAAAACATCCTCAAACAATCACCATACAAAATCGCCCTGTTACAATTCTTATTGATGGTGGAAACACCTATAACTTCATTGATCAATCTGTGGTGACTAAATTGGGATTAACAGTGACTCCCAATAAAGTTTTCCAAGTCATGGTGGCAAATCGAAGATAAGATAGAGTGTCCAGGGCAATGTTTGTGTCTCAATTTGCTTATCCAAAATAATCAAGTAATAATGACTTTTATATTTTACCGGTGGCATCTTGTCATGTTGTTTTGAGAGTACAATGGTGGGAAAAGTTACGGCCAGTAGAGATTGACCATCGTAACTTAACTATAACTTTTAAGTAAGATGTCAGACTTGAATCCTTCAAGGGATGCGTCAACTTGATTTCTTCGTAATAAATGACAAAGAGCTACAACATCTAGAAGGTGTTTTCTTGTTTTTGCATGTTAATTCTAGCAATGAAATCGATAATTCAAGTTCACAACTAGCCGAAATGGCAAAACTCCTCACTGATTTCCACCATATTTTTTACCCTCCAACAAAATTACCACCTTCCTGAGTTCATGACTATCGAATAACTTTGCAACCAAACTAAGGACCAGTTAGTGTCAGACCTTAAAGATACCCACATCACCAAAAAAACGAGATTGATGCTTGAGACTGGGCTGATTTGACCCAGTAGAAGTCTGTTTTCATCCCTTGTGTTGCTCGTTAAAAATGTCGATGGTGGGTGGCACCTTTGTACTCATTACAGAGCCTTGAATAGTATACTGTAAAAGATAAGTGTCCAATTCCAATAATTGATGAGCTTGTGGATAAGTTATATAAAGCAAAATATTTTTTCAAGCTAGACCTTTGTTCTGGCTACCATTAGATAAGAGTCCATAATGAAGACATAGTAAAAATAGCCTTTTGTACCCATGATTGGCATTATAAATTCTTAGTCATGCCGTTTGGGTTGACTAACGCTCCAGCTACCTTCTAATGCCTCATGAATGATTTATTACGACCTTACCTGTAATAATTTGTGTTGGTATTTTTTAATGATATCTTGGTGTATAACAAAATCTGGATTGTTCATTTATTTCATCTCAAGACCGTTCTAACAATTTTATATAACAATTGTTTGTTTGCAAAACAATCAAAATGTCATTTTGGGGTATTGCAGGTCGAATATCTTGGTCATATGATCTCTACAAAGGGTGTGATAGTGAATCCAACTAAAATCCAATCAGGTTTAGAATAACCACAACCAACTACTACAAAAAGGTTTTGAGGATTTTTGGGATTGACTGGATATTATAGGAAATTCATCAACGAGTTTGGAGGAATTATAGCCCCTCTAACAAACCTATTAACCAAAAATGGTTTTCATTAGACTTAAGAAGTAGCTGAAGCCTTCAGCCGGTTAAAACAATCTCATATGTGTCCACCTATCTTTTGTTTACCAGATTCTTCTCAGCAATTTATAATTGAATGTGACTGTAAAACCTTAGGTGTCGTTTGCATGAAAAATAATTTTTTCGGTGAATAATATTTTGAATGAATAGTATCCGTATAAATAGTGATTTTTCTGAAAGCAGACATTGGAAACCAAAAGTCTCGAAATAGGAATTAGAGTTATTAGAATCTAAATCAGATCGAAAATGAATTTATTTGAATAAGTTTTAAGCGATCCGAAAGTAATTAACGAAAATATCCTCTTTGAGAAACAATGGGTATTAGTGATTTAACATCCATTCGAATTTTTTTAAAAGTATGAGTTAAGGGGTTTTATACCTAATTAGAATATTTCATGGTCAATTTGATGATAGGATGACCATGAAATATTTTTGGAATTTATTTAAGTGTGAATGATAATTAATTGCATTAAGGGTAAAATGACCATTTCAAGCTCAAATAATACATGGATTCGGTGTGAATACTATATGAAAAGAACTTGAGCAAAAAACATAATCCATATCATATGAAATGAACCAGTGGGAGAGTGACATGTCAAATTAACTTATGGAATAAATGAGTGATAGTTGGCATGCACCAAAAAGATTAATGATATTTTAATTGTTAAGTGACTAAATTGCTATTGGATGGATAAGTTTCTATGAGATAAAATTAAGGGCATTAAGGTAAAATTAATTAAAAGATTTTATGGCCATTTAGTGATTTAATGAGGGGTATTTTAGTCACTTACATGGAACAATATATATAAAGTGAATGGATAACTATGTTAGTCCCATTTGAATGGCAAAAGAAAAAAAAAAAGAAAAAAAAAGGAGAGCAAGGCAGATTCGGCAAAGGCAAGAAGAGGAAGATCAAGAGAAGTTTAACCATTTTTTATGCTAAAAATTCATCAAATAAGGTGCTAGGAAAAAGATTAAGCAAGAAAGTAAAAATTTAGTGGTAAGTAATTAATTTTAGTGTTGATTTACATGAGATTTTCATGGGTTTTTATGGATGTGTGATGACTTAAGATATTTGTGGAATTTTTGGTGTGATTAAAGGTTGATTAATTTGTATTTGAGCTTGGGATTGAAAGGAATTACGAAGGAAGTAAGTTGACAAACAAATTAGTGAGCTAAGTTGAGGTTTATGTGAATTTTATAGAAAACTTCAATTGAGTTGCTATTAGGTATTAGATTGATTATGGTGTTGACGGCCCCCATTCCTATACCTCTATTTTCGTACTATCGACGACCCGCCAGCAACCTCATGGTAACCTCTCAGAGGATATCTGATCTAACTAGAAAGTTTCCATGAAACTAAGCTGTTTACTTTACCAGAAATCTTTTTATAAAACTCTTTCAAATTAGAAAACATATAGGATTTTTTTTTTATTCGTAAAATAGATTTAGTAAAAATTTGAGCAGTATAATGTTTGTTTTTCTAATAATGCCACCCTGCAAAATTTCAAAGAAAGTTCAAACACTTCTAATACATATATTTTCTCAACTTCCTGGGTCTCAGACTTTTCTCAATTCAATCCACAAACAAACCCAAACATGCATTCAATTTCAAAGCAATTTAAAGTAATTCGTAAGTTATGCATATATATATATACACACACATTAATACAATTTCCAAAATACATATACAAGTGAGTGAATATATAAATTTACAAAACATTCTATAAGAATTATATACAAATAAACAGCACGCACAGCAACTCGATCTCTACTCTTGACTCGGAGCTCCTATCCCTGACGCACTGGCTCCTATACCTGTCCTTGGGGAGGTTTTATTTATAAAAACATAAACTATGGTGAGCTAAAGAAGCTCAGTGAGTATCATAGAAATCTATTGTGATTTCTTTTTATAAAAAAAACCTTCCTAAAATTTCTTTAAAACATAATTTATAATTTTTTTTTAAAAAAAACTATAGTTTATTCTTTATAAAACTCTTTCTAGGAAAATCACTTTAAAATACTTTTCAATGCTTTACTATAATATAAACAATGACGATAATAAACTTTAGGAAAATTTCTATATGAAAATAACCAGCCACTGTGTTCATATCACATGGTACCCTAGATACGAGCGGAATGAACCATCGCTCAGGCTTTCATGACCCCCTGTCCGGTAAGGCGCTAGCTATAATATACCCTAACTCGTGCATGGACGATAAACTAATAGAACTCATTGACTCCGTCCCTCCTGCTATTAGTGACAGACTCTCCCTGACACTCTTATGCAAGGTTTCAAGTACTCTAACTGAAAATCTCTATAGGTAGGACAATCATTTTTATCTAACGAGCCTGATCCATCCTTACTCTTGGGCCGCGGCCTCGGCCCTCATGGATTCAAATGCGACCAGTTCGGTTACCCCCTCTTTTGGACTTTCATGGGCCTGCTCTCAAGGATTCGAATAGTAGGTATCGTCTCCTGTAATTGGAATAACTATCCGGAATACCATAGGTCTATTAAATAATTCATTTTCAATAATTTTGCTTTATAATATTTTTCGCATATCTTTAAAATTTCAGTAAATTCATTTAGTAGGTTTTGATTTAATCAATTTACTAAAAAATCAATATCAAATATTTTCATACATAATCTTTAAGCATAAAATGTAAAATCAATTGAATAGAAATAAAATCATTTCATTTCTAATAGACACTCACCTAATTTTCTTATTTGGCTCACAATTGTGCGTGCGTTTTCAAATTCCCTTTTACTTCCGTCACCTACATATTTTCAAAATCTAATTTTAGAAAACGTCATAATCAAACTCAATAATTCGTATTCACTTTCATTAAGCACATAAGTATCTAATTAACCATTAAGTTTCACAACAATTCGAACACCCAATTTCACAACATAACTTTTCCGTTTGAATTTCAAATAATTCTTATCATCCATATAACTCTTAAAACCATCTAAATCGCTCAAAAACAATTGTAAGACATTTTAGTACACTAAAAATCAATCCATGCCAGCTTGCTGTCCAAGATTTTACTTTTAACTTTAACACCAATTCTTAATGTTTTAACATTGACAAAACTTTACCATATGTCATTCATTTTATTCCAACTCATTTCTTCACACATAAACTTCACGAAATCCATCAAAACATTACATAATTCATCAACATCATCCCCCTATCATAACTATACCTAACATGCACTCAAATTCAATTTCACCCATTCTATTCTAACATGGAATTCATTACACATGCTGTCCCTAACTTCAACCAATCCTTTAATGCAATTTACTTATTCAAATGACATTATTTCTTGACCAAAATTACATATATTCAAGTCTATACCTTTCCATTTCATTTCCACATTAAATTTCAACATTTAGGCAGTTATTAACAATCCCTATAATAGCTCCTAAGCTATCACAAAACTCATGGATAGCTTGCACCCCCTTTTTGAACTCCTTTGGCCGAATGCTTCTCATCATCATCACCATTTTCATTTCATATTTTTAACACCACAAATCATCATTCTTACATAAATTCAAGCATGTAACATCATCAAAATAATTCAAACAAAGCTTGATACATAAAATTATCATATTGGCCAAATACACAAGCATATGATCAAACATCTTAACTTCATTCCACCTCATACTTTTTACACATCAAAACAACCCCTATATCTTACCAAATCATCCATAGTTTATTTACATCATCTCACCCTAACATAACCAATATGCATAGCAATATATATATATATATATATATCTCAACATATAATTATACTTCTTACACACTTCAATCACCATCACAAAAAAAAAAAAAAAAAAAAAAAAAAAAAATTCCAGCAGCTTTTATCTTTACTCATGACCATCAAAACTCATTTAAATCACAATAATTTTTAACCAAATCACTTACCAAATGTTCCTTGATGTCTTGCCCTGTTTCTTCACTTGATTTGTGCCTCAAAACCTTGAATTTAAACATAAAAAACTCATCAAACTCAAGGGCTGTCCATGAACTATTTTTGGACAGCTTTTTCATTTAAAAATCACATCCAAAACTCAATTTTACCTCTTGTTTTTGAGTTGATTTTGCTTAGAAATATCCTAGACTTGTTCTTCAATCTTTGATGACTTCATTAACCTTCAAAAATAGGGAAAAATTAGATTGGAATGGCTGCTAGTCCAGGTTCTGTACAACCCTATTTCTTGCTTGAATTGCTTCTTCTTCTTCTAGATTTCTCTTCATCTCTTCACTTATATATAACTATCACTTGCCTCATGTAATTGCCCCTAAAATTTGATATATAATTACATGTCTTGCCACTATATTTTCTTGACCATTTTGCCCTCTTTTGATTGTATAATTTCCATGTATACCACACTAATTTTAATAAAATTTCATCATTCATGTAACTAAATTATTCTAATCACTTCTAGCTCTTTTTGGACGTCCTTTGATCATGAATTTCATCTCATATCCTTGTAAATCGTCATGTCACTTATCGAATTTGAATCCATTTTCGATCCATTCGAAAATTCGATTATGCGATTTCGAAAAATTAAATAATTTTATTAATCCTCAATGAGGGCATTATTGTACAATATATTTACATTAGTTTAACAAACCATCTTCACAGTATATAATTTAAGTGAGAGTCATTGCAGGTGTGATTTTAATGTGTTTGATGATCAAAAAATTGAATCAAACATATTGGATGTATTAGAGATAGTGCTCGGCCAAGCTAGCTTTGTTAAGGGATTGAGTGGATTTTTGATATTTGATGAAATCATATGATATTTGGCATGACTTTGAGTTGATATGTATCATTGGAATGAAAAGAAAAAATTTGTATTTGATTTTGGTAATGATTAGGCAAAAAATGGATTTATGAAATACAAGTTTTGTTTGATTGTTTTGCCTTGTTATATGATAAGTTAGGATGGATTTTAATGGTTTAAATTGAAGAAAAGTTAGTGTTAGGGGTTGGTATGTGTTCGACCAAAAACAAGTCTTCAATGGGTTATTTTGAGTTTGATGTATTTGAATGAGTTTCAAGTATCTGAATGTGATTGATTAAAGTCAGTTTGGCTTGAAATCAGATATTTCGATTTCGATATCCTTACATAATTAAAGTTAAATATTAATGCATGTGTAAGTTCTAATAAAAGATTCGCTTGTATTAAAATGTAGGTAAATTGGTGATCGGAAGGAAAGTATAAAGAAATAGGTTGTTAATTTGGAAGCAAGTAGTGAATATGGTTAAATTTCAAAGTTTCATGAATTTATAAATTGATTATAGATATTTGCACTTATTTATTTTAGTATACAAGTTATTATTTTAAATTGATTTATTTTATATAATGCATGTAAGTTCCTAAAATTTATATTATAAATATTTATATACTTTAGAAGCAAAACAATTTATTTATGATTATCTACGTGCCAATAAGAGACATGCTAGAAAATATTTTTTTTGAGCTGAATCAATGTGTTTTGAGATAAAGAGTAAAGAAATTTTTAAGTAGTTTGAAAAGATTTTAAATGTCTATGGTTTACCCTAAGCCCTAGTATACTAGGTCGAAATACCTCAGCGTGTATGTCAAGTTGGTTAGGAGAGTCACTAACTAGGGGGTTAAGTTAGTGAATCGCCTTCTACATGTGTAGGGTAGTGTAAATCTGCTGATATTGGAAGGGGATCATAACCCTAAAGATTTCCACTTCTACGACTACACGTGATAGCATTCTCGAGCTCTAGTGATGATAAAAAATTCCGTCACGATAGAGCAAGTTTCCTTGGGTTGCCTTGGCTAGTTTTTGAAAGAAAAAGTGTGCATCCGTAGGCGCAAAGTTAAAAAATAAAAGAATTTTTAGAAAGTAATGTATTTTATCCTTACTAATGTTATTGTTAAATTTTGAGCAAAGTTATATTATTTATTTATACTAATTTTTTTTAGTTTTATAAAGTTTAGTGAGACATTGTAAATTTTTTAAAACTATTTTGGGAGGATATTATTATATTTTGGTAAGTAAATTATTATTTGAAAAGTTTATTCACTCATTAAGTTATATACTCACCACTTTATTTTTATATTTTCTAAAAAATCCTCCCTAGGTACAGGAACGAGCCAGCAGCCAGACGCTACTCCATCAAACATATAGGTGGGTCGCGAATACAATACTACTGCACTTGTTTAATTCCTTCAAATGTTTGTGTATGCATCATATTTTATACTTCTTTGTATTTTTGTAAATATTACTTTTGAATGTTTATAAACCCTTTTGAGAGTTATATTTTGTAAATTAAATTTCAGTGGATAATTTGAGTATATATAAATGATTTTATTTTCAAATATATTTTAAACTGAAAACATGTTTGAGTTTGATTGTGAGAATGAGGGTCTGATTCTCGGTAGTTGAGAAAGATATATGTCATAGAAGTGTTTTTTCTAAAAATTTGCAGGGTGACATTTAAAAAAAAAAAAAGGTGGTCTTTATGCTATCGAAATTTTTATAACCCTATTTTGCAAGCTACCCTAAAAGAAGAGATTTTTATTTACTTCCGCTAGAAAAGAGTTTTAAAGTGAGATCAGTGTCTCCACGGGACCCTTTCGAGCCAAAGTGAGAGTTCGACTGAGTTCCGTTGGGATGCTTTGTTGGGACTCCCGTCGGGTTTAGTAGAGAGAATTCGGGGTGGATCCTTACAATAGTGGTATCAGATCATTTATTTTTGGTGTTTTTAAAACATTATGCATTACATGACATTTAGCATGTTTTGACGTGTAGTAAGGTATGCGACATGTTGGCCGTCCCCGCACACAGAGAGCCGTAGCTGAGGATCCACTTGCTCCACCAGAGGTTGAGGAACAAATCAATGAATCAGTAAATGATCCACACCAGCAAGTTCTTCGGAGCCACTTGCAGTTGAGCTGGAGATAGATCCTATAAAGAGATTGACATAGATTATTGAGAGTAGGAAGCCTCACACACCCAGCGCCACCACAGAGAGGGCACAAAAACTAGGTGTTGAGCATTATAATGGTTCAGGAGGTCCAAAGGTGGCGATAAAGTGGTTGGACAGCACTAAGAGAGTATTAGAGCAAATAGAGTGCACCAATTCACAGAAAGTATCCATTGCTTCATTTCTACTGAAAGCTGCAGCGCAAAATTGGTGGGATTCAAGGAATAGGAGAATGGCCACTCCTATCACTTGAAAAAATTTAAAGAAGAATTCAATGAAAAATTCTACCCCAGGGCATATCAAGATGTCAAAATAGAAGAGTTTTACAGCTTGGTACAAGGTGATATGATTGTTGAGGAATACGAGAGAAAGTTCACCGAGCTGTCTAGAGTGACCCCATTCATAGTAAATAATCAAGTGAACAAGTGTCATAAGTTCAAGCAGGGTCTAAATAAGAAGATTAAAACTTATGTGGTAGCCACAGAGCATAGACAGTACGGGCTGCTAGTAGAGATAGCTTTGAGAGTCGAGTGGATGGTACAGGAGGACAGAGAGTCAGGTTAGAAACAGAAGCACGGGCAGAGTTTAGGATGGCATTCGGGAGGCCTTAGTAAGGCTCCCCAGACTTGAGGCAAGTCCAGGTGGTCCTACAATAGACAATAGAGTTCCAGGGTCGCATTGAGTCAGGGTTCCGTATGACCACTCAGGGTCCCAGGGCAGGAGTAGTACCTAGAGCAGATTAAGGCCGTATAAGAAATACGACAGACTTGACCGAGGAGCGTGCCACCTGAGTATTACAGGTTGTCAGCGTTGCGGCCATAAGCGACACTTTATGAGTGACTGTCCGTAGAGATGGGCTAGAGGCAGTGGTGAGTCCAAAGCTGGTACTCAGGGGCAGACCAATAGAGATCAGACCTCAAACATGAGGGGTCCCCAGATGAGAGGACTAGGGACGACTAGTCAGTCTGGTGGAGGAGCAGGTAGATACACCCCATCTAGAGGATAGCCAAGGAGACCACGTGTCTAGGCTAGAGTATTTACGATGACCATACAGGATATTGAGGCTACACCAGACGTAGTGATAGGTACAGTGACAACCTTTGGTACAAATGCTTATATTTTGATAGATCTTGGAGCTACGCACTCCTTTGTTTTTAGAGATTTTACTAAACAGGCAGATGTAGAGGTAGAGTCTTTAGAGTGCAAAATGATAGTCACTACTCCCACTTAAGACATTTTGGTAGCAAAGAATGTGTATAGAGATAGTGAAGTGATGATTAGAGGCCAGATCTTCCCTGTTAATTTGATTTTGTTGGAAATTCATGATTTTAACATCATCTTATGGATGAATTGGCTAGCCAGACATCATACCACGGTGGATTGTTTCAGAAAGGAGGTTATACTCAATTCTCAGGGAGAGTCGAATATAGTATTTCTTGGGGAATGCAGAATGCTTCCATCTCTTATCATATCCTGTGTACAGGGTATTTGGCTTATGTGATAGATACTACAGAGAAGAAGACACGGATAGAGAAAGTTCTTATAGTTTAGGAGTTTCCAAATGTATTCCCAGAGGATCTCCGAGGTTTACCTCCGGACAGAGAGATTGAATTTGAAATTAATCTGATTCCTGGAATAGTACCTATTAACAGGGCACCTTATCTGATGACACCCACCAAATTGAAGGATCTGAAGACTCAATTGGAAGAATTGGTGGATAAGGGCTTCGTGCAGTCGAGTGTATCTCCCTGGGTAGCACCAGTATTGTTCGTCAGAAAGAAGAACAAGAGTATGAAGTTGTGTATAGATTACCGAGAGTTGAATAAAGTAACAGTACGTAATAAATATCCACTTCTGTGGATAAACTATTTGTTTGATCAGCTCTAGGGAGCAAAGGTGTTTTCCATAATTGATCTGAGGTCAATGTATCATTAGTTGAAGATCAGAGGGGAAGATATCCCTAAGACTGCTGTTAGGACATGCTATGGACACTACGAGTTCTTAATTATGCCTTTCAGTCTAACCAATGCACCAACTGTATTCATGGACTTAATGAACAGAGTGTTCCATGATTTTCTAGACAATTTTGTTACAATGTTCATTGATGACATCTTGGTGTACTTAAGTAGTAAGGAGGAACATGCTGAGCACCTAAGAGCAATTTTACGGACACTCAAGGAGCAACGACTTTATGCTAAGTTCAGCAAGTGTCAGTTCTGGTTGTATCGAGTCACATTTTTGGGACATATGATTTCAGCTAATGGTATCAGTGTCGACCTTCAGAAGATAGAAGCAATCCTCAATTGGAAGCAACCAGCCACCATAACGGAAGTTAGGAGTTTCTTAGGGTTGGTAGGGTATTACAGGAAGTTTGTCGAGGAATACTCTAAGATTGCCATTCCGTTGATGAAACTTACTATAAAAGAAACCAAATTCGACTGGTCAGAAGTCTGTCAGAAGAGTTTCGATGAATTGAAGGAGAGACTAACTACAGCTTCCGTACTTGCACTCCCTACAGGAATCGAGGCTTCACAGTGTACAACAATGCCTCAAGGCAGGGTTTGAATTGTGTCTTGATGCAGAATGAGAATGTGACAGCTTATGCTTCCAGACAATTAAAGAAGTATGGGTAGAATTACCCAAAACACGATTTAGAGTTGGCCGCGGTAGTGTTTACACTGAGGATTTAGAGACACTATTTGTATAGAGTTCCAAGCTGGATATTCACCGATCATAAGAATTTTCAATACTATTCACTTAGTAGAATTGAATATGATCCAAAGAAGGTGAGAGTTAATCAAAGACTATGATTGCATCATTGAGTACCGCCTAAGAAAAGCGAATGTAATAGTAGATGCATTGAGTAGAAGACCTACCAGCTCAATGGCTCACTTAAGAATCGGGTATATTTTGTTGCTAGTAGAGATGAGATCTTTGAGGGTTAAATTAGAAGTAACAGATACAAGTGTATTGTTAGCTACATTTCAGGTTCGACCAGTACTTGTGGATCGTATTCGAGAATTACAGGTTAAAGCCCTTGTTAATCAAGATAAGACAAGAGGTGGAATCAGGCCAATGAGAAGACTTTTCATTAGGAGAGGACGGTACACTGAGAATGGGTTAGAAACTGTGTGTACCAGATTTGACAAAACTCAAAAATGAGATTTTAGAGCAAGCCCACTCATTTGCATATGCTATGCATCCAAGGAACACGAAGATGTACCATATCTTGAAGGAATATTATTAGTGGCAGGGTATGAAAAGAGCAATAGCTGAGTACGTGTCAAAATGTTTGATATGCCAACAGGTTAAAGCTGAGCACCAAAAACCAAAAGGACTTGTTCAACCACTCCCCATCCTAGAATGAAAATGGGAGCGCATCACGATAGACTTTATAGCAGGACTTTAATTGATATGATAGCATATAGGTGATAGTGGAACGACTCACGAAGTCTGCCCATTTCTTACCCATCCAGAGTACTTATTCTCTTGACAGGTTAGTCAAGCTGTACGTAGATGAAATTGTATGCTATATGGAGCTTCAGTGTCAATCGTATCAGATAGAGATCCAAGGGATTGTTTGTTTTTTGCACTTAACATTTAATGGTGCTGAATTTAGCTAATTAAGAGATTTTTGTTTATTTTTTTAAGTGGTCAAACCACTTAAAACCACTGAAAAAAAAAAAGTAACATTTTTTGACTTTTCACTTAATACAAAATCACTTAATGATTTATAAATATATTATTCTAAGTTTATCCTTCCTAAAATAATATGTTTCCAAGTTTGTTTTAATTTTATATTATACAAATTTCTTTTAATACTTTAATAAACAACATTGAAAAATAAAAACCTTAAACATCTCAACATCAATTTTTTTTTTTTATAACTGGATTACTATATTTCTCTAATTAAATTATGGTAAGAATCTTTATTGATAAAATATTTATGCAACAACTCAGAGACCAAATTACAAATCAATTTGTTTAAGTATTTGATTATTCTTGTTTAATTATATCAAAAAATATATATTACTTTACAATTTCAATTTTCGTTGTAATAGTAATTTAATTTAAAACCATTTTATTTATTTTTATTTGAATATATAAATTTAATTGACTCTACTATTTTAATTAATCTTATTTTAATTATGAATAAAAATAATATATATATATAAGTTACAATTTCAACTTTTGTTATAATAGTAATTCAATTTAAGATTATTTTGTTTATTTTTATTTGAACATATAAACTTAATTGATTCTACTATAATAATTAATCTTATTTTAATTATGAATAAAATATTATATATATAAGTGTTTTAATATTTGTTAAATAATCTATTACAATTGTTTGTATCATATTAAATAAAATTACACAACAACTAATAGTAAAAGACTAAAAATGTCAAATTACTAGTAATCAGATAATTTTAACTTTAAAAAACAAACAAAATTATTACACATTCAGAGGTAAGAAAAGAAAAAACAAACATGTCAATCAGATTTCATATTTTAGTCACTATTCAGCTTTCAGTTTTCAGCAGTACTATTCAGTCTTCAGATAAAAAAAACAAACGACCCCCAAGATTTACATCGTAGGTTTGGCCAAGTTTATAGAGGGCTTTAAGCACTCGGTTATAGTTCAGCACGGCAGTTCATCCGCAAACAGATGGGCACTCTGAGCGTACTATTCAGACTTTGGAGGATATGTTGAGATCCTACGTGATGGAGTTCGAAGGAAGTTGGGACACTCACTTGCCATTGATCGAGTTTGCCTTCAATAGTTATCAGGTTAATATCGGCATGGCACCGTATGAAGCACTTTATGGGAGGCGGTGCAGGACGTCAGTATGCTAGGATGAGGTGGGCAAGAGAGAGCTGATTGGACCCGAGCTTGTTCGAATGATTGTAGATAAAATCAAGATGATTAGGGATTGGTTGAAAGTCATTCAAGATCGACAGAAGAGCTATACAGACAAGCATAGGAAAGATTTGGAGTTCTAGGTTTGGGGATAAAGTATTCTTACGAATATCACCATGGACAAGGGTAATACAATTCGAAAAACGTGGTAAGTTAAGCCCATGATATATTAGCCCTTATGAGGTGATTGGTAGAGTAGCAGATGTGGCATATTGTTTGGAGTTACTAGCAAAACTCTCCAAGATTCATAATGTGTTCCATGTCTCAATGCTTCGAAAGTATTTAGCGGATCCTTCATATGTGTTGACAGAATAGCCAATAGAACTCAAGGAGAACCTGACTTACGAGAAAACACCAGTTCAGATTCTTGACAGGAGGGAGTAGGTTCTTAGTAATAAGGTCATTCCATTGGTAAAAGTGTTGTGAAGGAATCATGCAGTGAAAGAAGTCACGTGGGAGCACGAGGAGTAGATGCACAGCCAATATCCGTAACTATTTTAAACAGGTATGTCTGGTTAAATTTTGAGGATGAAGTTTTTATAAGGAGGGTTGAAGTTGTAGAACCTTAGGTGTCATTTGCGTAAAAAATAATTTTTTTCGATGAATAATATTTTCGGATGAATAGTAACCGTGTGAATAATAATTTTTCGGAAAGCGGACCTCGAAAACCAAAAGTCTCAGAATAGGAATTAGAGTTATTAGAAACTGAATCGGATCGACAATGAGTTCATTCAAATAAGTTTTAAGCAATCCAAAAGTAATTGATGAAAATACCATTTTTGAGAAATAATGGGTATTAGTGATTTAACACCCATTCGAATTTTTTTTAAAGCATGAGATTAAGGGATTTTATACCTAATTAGAGTATTCTATGGTTAATTTGATGATAGGATGACCATGAAATATTTTTAGAATTTATTTGAGTGGGAATGATAATTAATTACATTAAGGGCAAAATGACCATTTCAAGCTCAAATAATACATGGATTCAGTGTGAGCACTACATAAAAAGAACTTGAGCAAGAAAAACAATCCATATCATATGAAATGAACCAATGGAAGAGTGACAGGTCAAATTAACTTATGGAATAAATGGATGATAGTTGGCATGCACCAAAAAGATTAATGATATTTTAATTGTCAAGTGACTAAATTATTATTGGATGGATAAGTTTTTATGAGATAAAATTAAGGGCATTAAGGCAAAATTAATTAAAGGATTTAATGTCCATTTAGTGATTTAATGAGGGGCATTTTAGTCACTTACATGGAGCAATATATATAAAGTGAATGGATGACTATATTAGTGCCCCTTTGGATGGCAAAAGAAAGCTTAAAAAAAAAAAGAGATGAGAGCAGGGCAGATTTGGCCAAGGTAAGAAGAGGAAGATTAAGAGAAGTTTAACCATTTTTCATACCAAAAATTCATCAAGTAAGGTGCTAGGAAGAAGATTGAGCAAGAAAGCAAAGATTTAATGGTAAGTAATTAATTTTAATGTTGATTTACATGAGATTTTCATGGTTGTGTGATGAGTTAATATATTTGCGAAATTTTTGATGTGATTAAAGGTTGATTAACTTGTATTTGAGCTTTGGATTGAAAGGAATTACAAAGGAAGCAAGTTGACAAACAAACCAGTAAGGTAAGTTGGGGTTTATGTGATTTTTTTAGAAAAATTTCAATTGAGTTGCTATTAGGTATTAGATGGATTATGGTGTGATTTTAATATGTTTAATGATCATGAAATTGAAGAAAACATATTGAAAGTATTAGGGGTAGTGTTCGACCAAGCTAGCTTTGTTAAGGGATTGAATGAATTTTTTATATTTAATGAAATCATATGATATTTGACATGGTTTTGAGTTGATATGTATCCTTGGAATGAAAAGAGAAAATTTGCATTTGATTTTGGTAATGATTCGACTAAGAATGGATTTATGAGATACAAGTTTTGTTTGCTTGTTTTGCCTTGTTATATGAAGAGTTAGGATGGATTTTACTGGCTTAGATTAAAGAAAAGTTAGTGTTATGGGTTAGTATGTGTTCAACCAAAAACAAGTCTTCAATGGATTATTTTGAGTTTGATGTATTAGGATGAGTTCCAAGTAAAAGAATGTGATTGATTAAAGTTAGTTTGGCTTGAAATCAGATATTTTGATATCCTTCCGTAATTGAAGCTAATTGTTAATATGTGCGTAAATTCTAATCGAAAATTCGCTCGTATTAAAATGTAGGTGAATCGGTGATTAGAAGGGAAGCATAAAGGAGTGGATTATTAATTTGGAAGCAAGTAGTGAGTGTGGTTAAATTTCAAAGTTTTATGAATTTATAAATTAATTATCGATATTTGCACTTGTTTATTTTAATATACAAGTTATTATATTGAATTGATTTATTTTAGCATGTCTTTATTTTATATAATACATGTAAGTTCCTAAAATTTATATTATAAATGTTTATATACTTTAGAAGCAAAGCAGTTTATTTATGATTATCTACGTGCCAATAAAAAACATGTTAGAGAATATTTTTTTTGAGCTAAATCAATGTATTTTGAGATAAAGAGTAAAGAAAGTTTTAAGTAGCTTAAAAAGATTTTAAATGTCTATGGTTTACCTTAAGCCCCAATATATCTTATCGAAATACCCTAGCGTGTATGGCAAATTGGTTGGAAGAGTCACTAACTGGGGGGTTGAGTCAGTGAGTCGCTTTCGATATGTGTGGAATAGTGTAGATCTGCTGATGTTGGAAAGGGATCATGACCCCAAAGTTTCCCACTTCTGTGACTAAGATGCAGTAGCATTCTCGAGCTCTAGTGATGATGAGAAATTCAATCACGACAGAGTAACTTTCCTTGGTTGCCTTGGTTAGTTTTCGAAAGAAAAAGTATGCGTCCATAGGTGCGAAGTTGAGAAATAAAAGAATTTTTAAAAAACGATGTATTTTATGTTTACAAAAGTTATTACTAAATTTGATGTATTTTATTCTTACTAAAATTATTACTAAATTCCGAACAAAGTTATATTATTTATTTATACTAATTTTTTTCAGTTTTATAAAGTTTAATGAGAAATTGTAAATTTTCTAAAATTATTTTAGAAGAATATTATTATATTTTAGAAAGTAAATTGTTGTTTGAAAAGTTTACCCACTTACTGAGTTATATACTCACCACTCTATTTTTATGTTTTCTGAAAAATCCTTTACATATGCAAGAACGAGCCAGCAGTCAAATGTCGCTTCATCAGACATGTAGATGGGCTGCGAATACGATACTACTGCATTTGTTTAATTCCTTCAAATGTCTGTGCATGCATCATATTTTATGTTTTTTTTTTTGTATTTTTATAAATATTACTTTTGAATGTTTATAAACCCTTTTGAGAATTATATTCTGTAAATTAAATTTCAGTGGATAATTTGAGTTTATGTAAATAATTTTATTTTAAAGTTTATTTTAAACTGAAAGCATGTTTATTGTGAGAATGAGGGCCTGAGACTCGGTAGTTGAGAAAGATGCATGTCATAAAAGTATATATATATATTTTTTAAATTTATAGGGTAGCATTTTAAAAGAGCAGCTGTTATGCTGCTAAAATTTTTATAACCCCGTTTTGTAAGTTACCTTAAGAGAAGAAATTTTTATTTACTTCCGCTAGAAAAGAGTTTTAAAGTGAGATCGGTATCTCCATGAGACCCTTTAGAACAAAAGTGAGGGTTCGACTGAGTTCTATCGAGTGCTTTGTAGGAACTCCCGTCGAGTTTAGTATAGGGAATTCGAGATGGGTCTTTACAGTGATGTTTATGGATCTGGCATTGATGTTGTCTTCTCACAACAAGGACAACCAGTGGCATGTTTTAATGAAGCTCTTAAAGGTACTACTTTTATCCTACCCATATATAAGAAAGAGATGTTAGCAATCGTGAAGGCAGTTCGCAAGTGGCATCCGTATTTATTAAGTAAGCCCTTCATTGTCTGTACAGACTATAAGAGTTTGAGGTTTTTATTAAAGCAACAGGTGACAACTCCAGCCCAAGCTCGTTGGCTTCCAAAATTATTAGGGTTTGATTATATAATTAAGTACAAAAAAGGCAATAAGAATCGTGGTGTGAATGCATTGTCTCGACGAGTAGAGTTGGAATTCCTAGTCGTTTCTCTACCTGTGGCTGCTTGGTGGGATGTGTTGAAAAATGAGGATGTTGAAGACTCTTTTTACACAAGTTTGTCTGATTTGAACTCAAAACACCATTATAAGATATGTGATGGAATGTGATTCAAAGTGGGACAACTATTTTTGAGTCCAACCTTACTCTATTACCTATGATCTTATTAGAAATACCTATGATCTTATTAGAAAGTCACTCTTCACCAGTAGGAGGTCGCTTTGGATTTCACAAGACTTTGAGTAGATTAAAAACAAGATTTTTTTGTCCTGGTATGTACACTTCTGTCAAAAAATTTATTATAGAATGTGTATGTCTCAATGGTGCAAGGCAAAATGTTTGAAACCAGTAGGACTCCTTCAACCTTTGCACATTCCTTCAAAAATCTAGGCTGACATATCCATGGACTTTATCGATGACTACGACCTTTGTTACCCAAATCATCAAGTTTCATAGGGTTCCAACTTCAATTATAAGTGATTGAGATCGAATTTTTATTAACTCATTATGGAAAGCTTTATTTCAATTACAGGATACTAAGTCTTTTATGAGCTCTAGCTATCATCCATAGATAAACGACTAAACCAAAGTGATTAATCGCATCTTAGAACAATACTTGAGATGTTTCACATGGAAGCAGCCTAAGAAATGGATGGAGTGGCTTCACTAGGCTGAGTATAGTTACAATGCATTTGTACATTCTGCCACTAAAATCTCACCTATTGAAGTTGTTTGTGGCATTCCTCCCCCTACTCTTCTTCCTTATGTGGGTGACACAACCAAGGTACAATCAGTTGATGAACTTTTACAAGCAAGGGATGATATACTACGAAACTTGCGCAATAATTTAAAAACTACCTAGGATTGAATGAAGAGCCTCGTGGATCAACATCGACAAGATGTGAGTTTTGATATTGGGGAATATGTGTACCTGAAACTTCAGCCTTACCGTTAGAAATCTGTAGGATTTCGAAGTTCGTTGAAGTTGGCTTTACCATTTTTTAGACCTTTCAAAGTCTTGGCTAAACTTGGGCCAGTTACATATAAGCTGGAATTACCTCCAAAAAAATTAAATTCATAATGTTTTCCATGTGAGTGTTCTAAAGAAAAAACTAGGAGCTTTAGTGCTTGTTTCTCCAATATCACCCCCTGTGTCGGATACTTCTATTCTCTTCCTTAACTAGAATCTATTCTGGGTCGTCGGACTATTAAAAATGGATATTATCAGCCGAAGATAGAAATTTTGGTTAAATGGGTAAGAGCACTACTAGAGGATACAACATGGGAAAATCAATGGCGTTTCACCAAGACTTATCCAAATTTCATCCTTGCGGACAAGGATTAAGAGGAGGGGAATGATGTGGAGCACTTGTTCATTAAGCATGTATTATTAGGATTGATAAGTGTATGTTTATGTATGGAGCACTTGTCCACTAAACATGTGTTATTAGGATTGATAAGTGGATGCTTATATGTGGAGCATTTGTTTACTAAGCATGTCTTGCCCGATTTAGGGAAAGATTGCGTATTAGTTTGGCTTCTTTAAATAGCCTAGAAGATATATGAATGAAGGGGACAGACACTGGCACTTCTAAAACTTTTTCCTCTTTTATTCTCTTCTAAAAACTTCTCATTCTTGTTTAATCACACATCAACTTATTTACTGATGGTAGAATTACTCTCTCTCTCTATATATATATATATATAAAAGGCTCTCATAATTATATATACTTGATTTTAAAAAATAAGGATCAACTTATCAAATTTATCTATTACATTTGAATTAAATAAGAGAGATAATTTATTTTAGGAGAGATAATGCAATGGATTAATTTAATTAGTTGGTCTTTACTTTTTAAAATTATGTATACCTAATTCTAAAAGTCATATACATATATTTAGTAATTCTACTATCAGAAGCACCTCCTAACTTTAAAAAAAGTTAGAAGGAACCAATCAAATTTATCAATTGCATTATCTTTCCTAAAATAAATTCTTTCTTCTATTAAATTCAAATGCAATTGATGAATTTGATTGGTTTGTCCTAAAAAGTTAGAAGATACTAATGGTAGAATTACTATAAATATATATATAGAACTTTTACGGTCAATACCTCCTAGCCAAATTCATCTATTGCATTCTTTTTTATAAAACAAATTCCTTCTCTTATTCAATTCAAATACAATGAATGAATTTGATTAGTTCGTCCTAACTTTTAAAGTCGGGAGGCACTAATAGAAGTATTACTCTTTCTCTCTATATATATACATACGCACATGTGTGTTCTTTAAAAAGGCACACAGAAGAAGAAAAGTATATATAATAAATACAGAAGGTAAATTTTTATTATTATTATTATTATTATTATTACAAATTTCAACATTATGTTACAAGAAAATTTAATTTTAGAATCTAATTTCTTTTGTGTGAATGCATTGATTTAATTATTAATGTAACAATTATCAGTGCAATATATTTGATTTTATGATTGTTCTAATGACCAAAGTCATTATATTATTTCAAAGGAGGTTTCTGAATCACTTTGAAATCATTCTAAAATCCTCCACTCTTATATTCTCTTCTCTTTACTAAAGGAAGTGAGAAAGCTGTTCTATAGTTTACAAATTTGTACATGCAGAATTTTGTCCATTGAATTTGAGTGTCTAGAAAATTTGTTTGGTGCTAGAACAATATTCTAAGAGGGAAATATTTTATCATTGAAAACACTTCAATTTTGCTGGTCTCGACCACTGCCCAACAACATTTTCAACTATTTCTAACACATGCTTGATAGAATAAGGATAACTTGCTATTCATAAAACTTATAGGGGAATTATCTTTAGTCCCTATAAGTTATACTTACCAATAGGTTCAATCGAATCAAATATATTCTTTTCAAAGCTCACTTTTATGTACTTTTCTCTTTAGTAGAGGATAGTTCACAAGTTCAGTACATGTAGAATTTTGTTCATCGAATTTAAGTGTCTAGAAAAATTGTTTGGTGCTAGAACAATATTCTAAGAGAGAAATTTTATCATTGAAAATAGTTCAATTTTGCTGGTCTTGACCACCATCCAACAACATTTTCAACTATTCTAACAAATGCTTGACAGAATATAACTTGCTATTCACAAAACTTGTAGGGGAATTATCAATTTGGTCCCTAAAAACTAGACTTACCAACAGGTTGAATCAAATCAAATATATGTCAAGTTGTAAGTGGTCAACTCGAATTTTACTCACTCTAAACCCACCCGTTAGCGTATTAGATGTACATACAAAAACCTAATGAAACCCGTATATTATTTTAATGTATAACTTGAAATCAATCCATTTAACCTGTTATCTTTTTTTATTATTATTTTTCTAATTAATTGATTTGATTTTTTTTGGAAACAGTTAATTGATTTGACTTAAAATAAAAGAAAATAAATGAATAAACTATTAAAAAATTAAGAAAAAATAAAATAACAAAATATATGAATTCTCAATTATAAACAAGCATATTCTTGGACAACGATAACTCATGTTCAAAAATAAATGTATGTAAAAGTTATTTTATCAAAAACTTTAATAGTAGAGATGTCCAAATTAGCTAACACTAGTCCAATAACTTCAGAAAATTATATATAAATATATATATATATAAAAGCCTAGAAATAATGTAAAAGGATATAAAAAAAACAACAATTAAAATTATAAATAACAAAAGGTGTGGAAAGAAAATAAGAAAAAAAGGGAGGCGATACTCATTTGCTGTAGAGGTAACGTTTAGGAAATGTCTATCTCCAATGAAGATCGGATCGCCATTGATCTCGTTGTAGATCAATGATTGTTACCGCTTCTGTTTTTTCTTTAAGGAAAAAAATTGACGCTTTGATTATTTAAGTATTCTTTTTGTTCATATCAACGTAAACATATCACCATTTTGTTGACATTATTGTCTACAAACACAAGTAACCTTGTAAAGTAATAGAATTCAAACAAATTAATTTTAAGAATAACAAAAGAGTGATATTTTACTATAAATTAATTAAGGATGCAATTGATAAATTCCACTTACAAGCAGCGGACTTGAGGAATCTATAATAAAATAAACGAAGGAATAAAAATCTTTTGATAAAGTGCAACAATATCTTTAAACAGGAAACCCAAAATTGCAGAGTGATGGGTAAAACCCTCTTTCTTTTTTTTTTTTTTCTTTTTGAGCCATTTCAGAAGTGATGATATTTCGATGATATTACATTAATAGAAAGATAAAAAGACCGGGTATGCTGCAGAAAATTCAAAGTTTTTACCAACTATAGCTTCAATACAATTTTGCACACATCTATACTTTACACCTCCATCCATGAACCTTATAGATTTTACAGCACAAAGCGATCCAAAATGGGTCACCCAAAAAAGTGTAAGTAGATTTTGTGGTCCAACCATTGATAGACAAAATTTCACACCCATACACTCCCTATTACGCTTCCCAAGGGTCTACAGAGTTTGATCATTTTTTCTTTTTGAATAATTGAGACCAACT
The DNA here is from genome assembly GCA_022984855.1 of Dimocarpus longan. Lineage (NCBI taxonomy): Eukaryota > Viridiplantae > Streptophyta > Magnoliopsida > Sapindales > Sapindaceae > Dimocarpus > Dimocarpus longan. Next base: position 25,923,318 of record CM041018.1, on the reverse strand, counting down.
CATGGTACAACTGGAACAAACAGTCCTAAAATCAACTCACAAGAAAAGAAGGAATCAGCTTTTAGAAATTGGGGGAGGTAACCCACAAAACGTATTACTACATGGTCCATGAAGTTTTAGATTTATAACAATTTGCTTCATTTGTTTGTCAAATATTAGTCAAAGTTAACATCGTGAAGGATATAATCATCATTCTATATGAGTTGCATGTATTAGTACCCATGTCAGTATTTTAAAAATTGAATAACTAAATAGAAAATAAAACAACTAGGAATTACTATTAATTTAAAAATTATTATTATAAAAACAAAATAAAAACTTAAATAAGGCATATTAAAAAGTTTAATAAAAAGAATGGCCACCTCCAATTGCAACGATAGAGTCGTCTTTGTTGATCTCGTTGAAGGTCAATGTTGTTGGAGATTAACAGTAAAAAATTAGATTGAAATTCATCAGGTTGGGAGCGAGGATTTTCTACTGGTATTTTTTGTTCCAAACTTTTTATAATCAAATAATACATAAGCATTAAAAAAAAAATCATAGAGAGCATTGTTAAATTTTCCTCTTTTATGCTTGTAAGTAGTTAACTAGCTCAAACTCAAAATCTACTTATAAAAATCAAAATAATAAATAAGCATAAGAGAGGATTCCAACTCCTAATTGGACCAAATCGACCTATGATCCAACTAAACTAGATCGAAAAAGATCTGAAACAAACTAGATTAAAGATGATATGGATTATTCGATCTAGTTCAAACTAGGTCGATTAGTTCATCTTTGATCTAGTTTGTTGCCAAATTATCTTTGACTTGGTTCAACACAGATTGTCTTTGATTTGGTTTAAATTATATTGTCTTTGATTTTGTTTTAACCAAATTGTTTTCGATCTAGCTCTTGACTATATCAAAGTTTGATTCGATCGTGGACTTCCTTTGTATGCCGATGGACCTCCATAGATATGAAAGTCCATCACTAGTGGAGATATAATCTAGAACAAACTAGATTAAAGATGATTTGGGTCCTCAATCTAGTTCAAACTAGGTCAATTAGATCATCTTTGATCTAGTTCATTGCCAAATCATCTTCAACTTACTTCAACCTAGATTGTCTTCGATTTGGTTCGAATTGTATCGTCTTTGATCTTTTTTAATCAAATTATTTTCGATCTAGCCCTTGACCATATCAAAATTTGATCTGGTCGTGAACTTCCTCTGTATGCTGATAGACCTCCATATCTGATGAACCTTTATAGATATGAAGGTCCATCACTAGTGAAGATCTAATTTAGATCTTCACTAAAACATAGATTTTTAAAAAAAATAATATATATTATGTATTTTTAATTTTGTGTTTTTTTTTTTAAATTAAATTTTACTATTCAAAAATTTTAAAATCTTTTAGTTTTAAATTTTATTTTTTAATATTGATTTTTTCATAAGTATAAGTTTGACCAATGACTAAGGAAAATTGGTCATTTAGTTTGACCATAGAAAACTCGCAAAACAGATCAAATTGATATAATTCTAAAATTTTAGGGATTAATCATAGAGTTAATCCAATAACTATTCAAAAATGAAATTTTTTTAATCCTAGAGACACCAATGAAATTTTCCCTTTAGATAAAAAAAAAAGTTGTCCCCGCATTATGACACGCTCACAGAGGTTGTGACAGTGCGAGTACAAGTCAAACAAACCGAAGTGGGAAAGACTGGAGAGGAGAAAATGGAGAGTGGGCGTCACGTGCCAGTGTCTTCGTCTGCTTGACACGCGTCACCGCCCTCATGGTGGGACCCCAATACTTATTTATGTGAGATTGTCCATCGTTGGGTGCTCCTGAGATGCGAACAGAAAATGAAATAATTGTAAATTAAAAAATAGAAACAAAAAAAAAAAAGTCCCTGGTGTAATGGGACCACCATGGTCTGTGAGCGTGACAGCCCAATGAGAAAAGCGAGAATTACTCGAGGCCAGTGCAGGTTGACCAATAGGGTCCAAGTACAACGTATCGTAGCACGTCAAAGTCACTACCACATTGGAGGACGTTAGCGGAACCCTGGCAATGACGTGTCTGCTCTGGAAGGTACCACCTGTAAAAGCCACATTTCCTGTGTTCTTTTTCATTTTTTGTTATATTAACATGAATTTTATTTATTTATTTTATAAATAATATTTGAAAAAAAAAAAAAAAAAAAACACAACGACCGCTGTTTGCATTGACAGCAGAAAATATTTTTAAGAAAATATGGATATATCTTAAGAGAAAAAATTACATTGCAAAATTTATTAAAATTTTCGTTACAATAATGTGTTAGGGAATGAGTATTTTGCAACTCATCTTATGATTTACTTATTTCTCACTTCATTTAATGTAAAAATATTTAAGCTAAAATATTTTTTAAAATTTATTTTATATCTTTTATATTTGAAAATTAAGAATTATTTATCATTGGAATAAGAAATTATTTTATTTGATATCTATCATCAAACTCTTCAAAAAATAAATGAATATAATAACAAATATTATTGATTAATAGTGGGATAAAATTTAGTGTCACCTATATAATAATAAAAATCGGGTTTGGTTAGTATATAGTTTCAATATCAATTCTATTTTTAATATTTTTAATTTCTATTTTTAAATTTTTTTATTTGAATCGTTGAATTAAAATATAACCAAATTAAATTGTTTTATTCATACTGCATAGTAATATAATCTATTAGAATCTACATAATTGCAATATAGGTTTAACTGTTTTGAAAATTTTGCTTGGTTCTGAAGTTTTTTATTGCACGTGCCCTCTTAGCAGTTGTGATGGGGCCTTAATGTTAGAGTTCAAGTCCCATAAAGCACATACAAGTTTAACACCTTTCCGTTTCTTTTGTATCATAATCAATGCTTTGACTATAAATGAATGCACATGAAAAACGATGAAAATAATTAATAATATGTGTCAATAATTGACACATCACTGAGATTCGAATTAGAATATATAAGTTAATGTATCTAAAAATACTCTTAAGGTGTATATGATATATAAAGTAATCATATCATCAGTATCTCGTAATTTTAAAAAGTTAGGATGAATTAATTAAATTCATCTATTGTATTTAAATTAAATTAGAGAGATAATTTATTTTAGGAGAAAGAATTTAATTGATAAATTTGATTAATTTGTTATAACTTTTTAAAATCATGAGATACTGATGGTAGAATTACTATATATTAAAACTTCTATAATTAAAATTTCATAACTTTGACGAATCAATCAAATTTATTAATTATATTTTAAATATGAAAGATAATTTATTTTATGAGAGAAAATACAACGTATAAACTTAATTAGTTTGTCCTAACTTTTTAAAATCATGAGATTTTGATAATAGAAATATATATATATATATATATATATAAACACTAATGGTTGCATATTTCGAACTTCAATTTAACATAAAAAAATAATAATAAAAATCGAAAAGATTTATACAAGGCTGAAATCTTTTTGCATATAAATTTATATTAATTAAGTACGTTCGTGTATTTGTTTTCTCGCATTAAACAAAAACATGAAAAGAAGATGCATTGAATTAATGCTTCCAATGGGCGATTTAGATTCTCTGCCTTTATATTTTTCAAATGACAAGAAATTATAAATTAAATAGACGTCTGACCTTTTTCTAATAAAGAGAAACAAAGTTGTGCATAATAGCACCAGAACAAGATTTACATTGACTAACAATTTGGGAAAACTAACTAATCAAGAAATTATTTACTTATACTGTAAGAAAATGATGGTTTATAGTATATATAATATCATTATATCCCCCTTTGAGATGTGACTTCAATACCAAACAATCCATATGATTTTGAAAACCATAAGAAACCTCTTTTCGTATTCACCCATTTACTTATTTCTTTCTAAGATTGAAATCGGTTGGGTCAAAGGTTCATCATGATTCAACAAAATCAAACACTTTGAGCATGACCTAGATAATAACTTTCACAAATAGGAAGCTTACCTAAGCTTACTAATAAATGCGTGAGATGAAATTACATTCTCACACTTACTAACAAACGAGTAAAATGAAGATATATCTTTAAATACAAGAATAATATAAGTATTTTCAAATTTTTTTACTCAAATGACATGATATATAAGTTGTCAACATTATATTAATTATTACATCATCTCATGATTTATAAGATATTGATAATTTGCATATTATATCATGTCTTATATCATTAGACATAGATTTAGATAAAAAATTTGAGAGGCTTAATATTACTCTTAACTACAAATCAATTAATATTGTGCCTGAGGTGTATACAATACTAAACTAACAGATTAAATTAAAGGTCATCTTGAAAATTTTTGTTTATGAGAAAAACTTGGGTTAGATTAAATATGTGTTCCCCCAACTCATAACATACTTGAATTATTTCTTCATTTCACCTCTACCTTGCTTATTAATGATTTTGTAACATATGAATATTATCAATAAGTGGTTAATAGCTAATTATTAGATTTTAATACATCAATAAATATAAAGAACGGTGAGGAAGATACGGGATGAGGAGACTGATCATTACATGCAATCTAGTATGGACATCCTATTCAATCAATTACGAGAATTTATCAATGATGTGATAAGTTATTCAGAATGACACATACTTTTCCCATTCAAGTTGTGCTCCCTATTAAGAAGAGGCTATCGAGGAAAAATGCATATGCGGTTAGGTTAATGAAATTTTAAAATCCATACTCGTTCTTAAGGATTTTGCAATGTTGTTAAGAAAATTTTAATCTTATATATGTAAATATAGGTGTCGGTTGTCCTGGCTAAAAAGTAGAGTGCCTCAACGATTTACACTCTCATCCAGCTTGCTTGTTAATAAACTGTTAAGTTCGAGCACTTTCATCTACATAATGGATAATTTCCAAATAAATCATAAATATGGACAATTTACTAAAATGATTGTGGATAGTTTTTATATTATATGTACATAGTTTTCTCCCAGTTATTAAGGGAATAGTAGTAGTAATACTAATAGTAAATAGTAGTAATAGTCTGGATTGTACCTCAAAAGTCTAGATCATGAGGTTCCTGAAAGTTGTAATGTATACTTGTACTATATATAAAAAAAAAAAAATGTTAGTTGTCTTGGCGATATTGTATATTGTATAAACAAATTCAACAAATGAGTTTTATTAGTTATTATTGTGCGATTCTTATAAAATATCTTTACCAAGATATTAGCTAGCGTTCTAGTACTTTACTTAACAAGACCATTTACTATCATCTATGCCATCAAATGCAATAAATTTTAGTAAGGACACGAAAGAGCCTCTGGCCAATCTGTAAACTACTCAAAATCCACTATAGCTTTTAGCCGTTGTTAGCCCTTTCTACCTGCACTCTCATGTTAGAAAAGCTAAACATGGTGGAAGTTTCATCACATTGTATTTATTTAGGCCTCCTTGCCTCTAATAATCGTAATAAACGATCCCTTTTTACAGATAAAAAAGACTGGGTATGGCAAAAATTACAATGACAGAAACATAACTTCTTTTCCAAAGGTGGCAAAGAAGTTTTAATTAAGGCTATTGTGCAAGCCATCCCTACATATGCAATGAGTTGTTTTCACTTGTCTGTATCCCTCAGTTTGGAGATTCAATGTCTTTGTACCACTTTTTGATGGGGTGGTTTTGTTGGCCATAAAAGAATTCATTGGACTAGCTAGAAGATGATGTGTAGTCCAAAAGAAAATGGTGGCCTGGGATTTAGAGATATATTCATTTTCAACCTGGCAATGTTAGCCAAACAAGGCTGGTGTTTTCTACAAAATTCTTCGTCCCTTGTGGCTAAGTCCCTTGAAGTGAAATACTTCCCTCACTCTTCCTGTTTATCTTATGGTGTAAGTATTGCCCCTTCCTTAATTTGGCAAAGCATTTTATGGGGTCGTGAGGCCCTTATGCATGGTATTAGGTGGAGGATTAGAGATGAAAATAATATCTCTATCTACGATGATCAATGATTGTCGCGCCCCTCAACTTTCAAAGTCACCTCCCTTAAGCTTCTTCCTGATAGAACTACTGTGTCTTTCCTTTTGTTTGAACTTGTAAGGTGGTTGGAGGCTTTAGTGAGGTGTATTTCCATCCTGAAAAGACTAAATTAATCTTAAGTATCCCTCTCAGCTCCAATTCTTATAATGAACAAATTATATGGCATTATGATCAGAAAGATATTTTCTTCGTAAAAAATGCCTACAAGGTGGCTTTCCACTCTCTGGGTTCAGGATCAGCTTCAAGTTCTTTTAGCCCTTTCTTTCTATGGAAAAAGCTTTAGTTACTTTCAATTCCGAGTAAAATATGAATATGCTGTTGGAGAATTTTCAATAAAATTCTTCCTATTAAGGCCTCATTTTTAAAAGAAAGATCGTTGTGGATAGTATGTGCATCTTGTGTTTTCTTGATTTGGAATCAGTTGATCACATTTTGTAAAAGTGTAAAGTAGATATGAGGAGATAGGGTTCTTGCCCATTGTGCCATGATAATAGTTTTTATAGCATTAATTTTATGGACTCCAATAGGTTAGCATTTGTGTTCTCTGTTTTGAATACCAACTTGGTTGCCCAATTTGTTATGGCTACTTGGTTTGTGTGGTTCAATAAGAACGCTTTGGTTCATGGGAGCAAGTTCCCTCCTATCATAGATTGTTGCTTAAGTGTTGGGCTATTTTTGTAGGAGTTAGGGCAAGTTAATTCCCCTTCTCAGTTAGCGTGGTTCCCTCATCTGGTTGGAGTCTTCAAGATCAATTGTGATGTAGCTGTGAGTAAGGTAAAAAAAAAAGTTAGTCTAGGAGTGGTGATCTGAGACCAGTGTGGGTTCATCTAGTTCACCCTAGCTTTCTCCTTTCATCATGTTTCTGAGGTCAATATTGTTGAAGCTCATGCTATTCTGAAAGGTTTATCAGTTACAATACATCATCATTTCCCACCTCTTTACTTGGAATTGGATGCTCTAACCATTGTAAATATTTGCAATGGGGTAAGCTTTTCTCATTTGGACATAGCAAATATCATCTTTTACATCAGAATTATTATGAATGTAGGGGTGGCAATTTGGAACTCAACACGACGAATCGACATGAAACCGACACAATTATTACGGGTTAGGGTTGAGCATAAACAGGTCAACCCATGTAACCTATTTAATAATTGTGTCAGGTTTATGTCAACTCGTCGCATCACGGGTTGACCTATTGAATGAGGGTAAAAAAGTAATTTCATATTAAAGGGGCATTCATGTAATTTTAGTGGTAAATATATATACCCTTCAAACCCTAACCACACACACTCCACACATTCATTCATCCACCAGCCGTTGCTCACACGCTTTCTCCATAGTCCATTCCATGGCTCCATTGCACGGCCATACGACCTATACCAAGCAACGCGTACGCCGGTTATCGCCTCCACGCCAGTCACCCAACACATCTCCTTCGTCTCCTTTATCTCCACACTGATCGTGGCACTTCCTTCGTCTCCGTCATCTCCACACTGATTGCAGCATCTCTTTCGCCTCCGTCATCTCCATACCAGTCACGGCATCTCTTTCATCCTCTTCATATCCACACCGGTTGTGGCATCTCTTTCATCCCTTCCATGTCCACACCGACTATGGCATTTCTTCATCTCTAATGCGGTCGACGGTCTCCTTCGTCACCCAACCATGCCGGTCGTCATATCATCATTAACTTGCATCTCCGACGTAGCTGCATCATCATCATCATCATCTACTATGCTACATGTAAAAAAAAAAAATTGAGATTTATTTTTATTTTTATTTTTGATATTTCATTATATTTTCAATTGCATATATTTAATTTGAATCATTTTAATTTTTATGGATTGTATTTGTAGATGATTGTGTATTTTTAGGCTTTGGATGATTGTATTTTATTATTATTATTATTATTATTTAGGCTTTGGATGATTGCAGCTTTATTTTTTAGGTTTCGGATAATTGTATTTTTTTTTTATTTTTGATATTTCATTTGTGGTTAATTGTATCTTTATTTAAATTTTGTTTATTATTTGATCTATATTACAATTTAAATGTATTAAATATGGTTAAATGAGTCATAAATGGGTCATTAACAGGTCAATAAACGTGTCAGTTAAACGGATCACTAAACGTATTGACTAAACGGGTCATTAAATGTGTCAGCTAAATTGGTCATTAATGGGTCAATAAACGATCCGTTAATAAACGGGTTAACCGTGTCGTTTTCGTATCGATCCATTAATAATCGTGTTGTGTTTGTATTAAAGGGGTTCGACCTATTTTTATTTATCGTGTCGTGTCAAAAATAATTGCATCGTGTTCGTATCGTATCCAACTCAACCCGTTAATCCGAATTGCGATCCCTACATGAATGTATATAGGCTAGGCCCCATTGTTTTTGTGCATAGGGAATGCAATAAAGTTGCTTACAGTATTGCACATTGGGCTTTGGGATTCAATAGTTCAACTATCTGGTGATATTCCTTTCCTCCTTGGCTGCTAAAATCTGCAAAGCTGGAGGTTCTGTTTTTGTTGGTTAATATATCGCATTTCTCTTAAAAGAAAAAAAAAAAATGTAAGGACAAAAGAAGAAGAGTAGTTTTTTTATTGGTACAATAACGTTGTCCATTTGCATTTATAGCGATTTAACAGTCTCCTACCAGCTTCTTAATAATTACAACAGTAAAAGAAGCAACATTTAATTAAACACCTGCCAGCTATTCTTTTTTTGTCAAAATTAATAACATGATTTTCGCACTAATTAACCTTGTACTTAAGGAACTGAACATGTAGTTGATGCTCTACAATAATTGCTTGCCTTTGCATCCCTAGTCTCTTTCATGGTTGAGCTGTTCTTCATCTTCGGCAACTTCTCTCTGCTTTTTTGGACAAATTTCATTCAATTCTAACAGAGCTAATTATAGGCATTTACAGGTTGTCTATAATTTTTATGAAAATTCAACAAATATCTTTTGATATTTTTTAAGGCAGTTTTTACGAACTTCTGGAATAATCTCGATTTGATTAAAAGTTTATTAAAATAAGGTGAGAAGTAATAAAATTTATAGTACATTAAAAGCAATTTATAGTTTCAAAAATTCTGATTTAAAAATTTGAAGTCATGATATATTAAAAAAGGAAACACTCTTTTAGGAAAAATTTCTTTAAGCTTCATTAGAAATACATTTTAAGCATGTGTGTGATAGGGATTCAAATCTTACTATACTTACTGATTGATATATGTGGAGAGTTATAAATTTTTCAAACACATATTTTCGATCCGTGTAAATCACAACAAATTCCTACTGTTGTTTTCAGTGATTTTTTTTTTTTTATTACATTGTATCTATACCTAAAAAAGAGTTATATATATTATTCAATTTCAATGATATATATCTATTCTCTAGAACCAAAAAAAAAATCCAATAATATCTATTTAAACTTAAGTTATCATATTACGAGTGTATTTTGAGATTAATTCTCTGTTAATTGTCGTTCTTGAGGTAATCGTTCTTGTTATAGTTTTTGCTTGCTTTTGAAAAATTGATTAAAACTATTACAATAAATTAAGAAAGGATCAAAACTGCAACGAAAGCAACTAATATAGAACTAACTTTCTTTTTTTGTTTTTCACATTCGGATATTAAATTGGATTACTATCGGAATCAGTTGAAATAAAATTTTAAAGCATGACTTAGATTTCTATTCCGAAGAGATGGGAGAGGACTACCTATATAAAGATGAAAAAATTGTCCACACCATAGTAGAAAAGATGAGTCGAGCTCGTTATTTGAAGGTGTGTGACAGATAAATAAGACCTTACCACTAAACTACACTGCTTTACTCCATAGAACTGTTTTTATAAAAATTACAACCGACTGGGGAGAGGAATATTATCATACAAATTTGAACAAAACTTATAAAATATACAAAGAAAAAGAAAAATCGGTGAAAGTTTTATCTCTTATATATATATATATATTTCTCATTTTTGATCTCTCATACTCTCTCTCATTAGCTAAGAAAGAGAACATGGAAGACATACAAAAGATGAACGGCGCCTGAAAAAAGCGGTTTCTATGAACCCATAATTGAGCGGCTGCCAACTGGAACGATTAATGCCACGTTGCAGTTCTCCTGTTGGAATTTCGCTTTGACGTGGCGCCCACTCGCCTCCCTCTTTCCCTGAATAAATAGCCCAATAAACACTCTCCCCTGCTATCCCCTCAGTCCTCACTCTCATTTCCCTCCCACCAAACAACAACACCTCTCCCCTCTCTCATTTTCGCCAGAAAATCATACAATGCCTGAACCTTCATCCTTATCATCACCACCACCTTCGCCTCCATCCGACGGCCAAGAGCAATCCAAGGATGTTGTCTCCCTCACTCGGGATTCGTGTGACCTTCCCTCTTTATTGTCTTCTTGTTACCCCATCACTCTCAAGGTACGTACACTAACGAGTGTTCATTTTTTTTCCCTCTCTAGTGGTACAACTCTGTGTGTTTACCCGAGTTTTGACTGCAGTTTGACCTCTTTTTTTATTTTCCTTCTTGCAGTTCATTGACGTGTCATACCGGATGAGGATTGAGAGCGAGAAAGGAAAAGCAGGGAGGTTCAGGCGTATGTTTGATAATAGATTCAAACCGTTGGATCATAATAGTCTGAGGTCATCAACGGCTACTATGAATTCCATTCAAGAGAGGACGATATTGAAAGATATAACGGGTATGGTTTCTCCTGGTGAAATCCTGGCAGTTCTTGGTCCTTCCGGGAGCGGGAAATCGACGCTCCTGAATGCTCTGGCTGGGAGACTACAAGGGCAGAGTGGCTACACCGGAACAATTCTCGCGAACAACAAGAAACCCAACAGGCAGGTCGCGAAACGCACTGGATTCGTCACCCAAGACGACCTACTCTACCCGCACCTCACCGTCCGCGAAACCCTAGTTTTTTGTTCACTTCTTCGACTCCCCAAGACGCTATCCAGAAGGGAAAAGACCTCGGTGGCCGAGTCTGTGATGGCGGAGCTAGGCCTCACGAAATGCCAGAACACCATCATCGGCAACAGCTTCATTCGTGGGGTCTCTGGCGGAGAGCGGAAGCGCGTCAGCATAGCTCACGAGATGCTCGTGAACCCCAGCTTGCTGATTCTCGATGAACCCACGTCGGGTTTGGACTCCACGGCCGCCCACCGCCTAGTTTCCACGCTGAAGTCTCTAGCTCACCGAGGAAAAGCCATCGTCACCTCCATGCACCAGCCGTCGAGCCGAGTCTACCAGATGTTCGACTCCGTTCTCATGCTCAGCGACGGCAGGTGCTTGTATTTCGGCAAAGGAAGCGAAGCCATGACTTACTTTGAGTCGGTTGGGTTCTCGCCGTCTTTTCCCATGAATCCGGCCGATTTCCTGCTCGATCTCGCTAATGGTACGTAAGCTTTTGATTTCTGTTTTTGTTCCATTTTTCACATGCTCTTGCGTCTCCTTTTAAAGATAACTTCTTCGTTTCCAGAAAAGTGAAATACCATTTTTATGAAACTATCACTTATCGCTTGGCCGCAAATTCAAGTGTCTTTTTTTTTTTTTTTTTTTTTTTTTTTTAATTTTTTAACTTTTTATTTTAATAATTACGTAAAATAATGATATAGTATTTATGGTAATACAGTTGCATGACTATTTTTGTGTACTCTCCTTGTTTTCTCTTTCCGTTATACAATGTTTTGCTGTCACGTAATTGTGCGCCTGTTGGTAAATCTATTGTACAGTTTTGTCTTCTCTTTATACCATGTTTAATGGTTATATTTAAGAAGGTCAATAAATGAATGAGTGAAAGACAGGGACTAAGTTCGAAAAAAGATATATATAGAAAGTTGATGACCATGGAGTCAAAAAACTAAATACTTGAGATTCATTATTAGGACAAGGTCATGTGGCATACGTACACTATGAACTACTTCTCCATAACTTTTTTTGTGTAGCGATATGCATGTATTGGTTTCACTTAAACACCTATTTCTGGGCCATACCCATCTTTAAGCATGACTTAAAAAGTGCCCCACTCATGCTACTACAGCCAATTCTATCCACCACTGCATCATTACCTACATGTGCTCGACACGCACGAAGAATTTTTATTCAAATTTAGAGACATACGTTTCAGATAATCAGAGGATCCGAGTTCCCTTTTCGTTCTATTGGGGTGACTATGCATTCTTGATCTTTTTGAAGAGAGATTTTTTTTTTTTTTGTGTCCCATCTGCCTTTTTCGGTCCAGAAACACCAAAAGAGTGGAAATAAATGGAGGTTTGGTGATGGAAAACTAACAAGTATTTTTAATTTTTAAATGAAATGTAAAGGTGAGAAAAAAAATATAAACTTTATAGTGGATAAAATCAATTAGATACGTGCTTGGCCTTGATATAATATATATTGGAGATTTCTGTTTTAGTGGGGGAGAGAATTATGGGATGTTCTGCTGAACCACTACAGGTGTCGCATTTTCTTTACTTTGACGGTCATTTTTTGTTTCTGTTTTTTTTTTCCCAATTTTTGATCCCTTTTTTGCCCCCTGTTAGCCTGCTAATTATCATGATTTATGATGCGATGCTAGCTAGACACTTCTCATTGTTTCATTTTTCAACGTCGTTCCCTTTCCAAGTCAAGTCAAGCCAACTATTGTTTGGATAGCGGCATTCCCTGCCATTGCCGTTGTCTAGTGAGACTCGTTGCTTCGTTTCTAGTTTGTTAGCTCGTTTCGATACGCCTTTTGTTTGCGCGTGAGTTAATGATTTCTTTTAATTAGTAGGAAATTAAGAAAATATATTAATTCGTAATTTCAATCTAATACTTTTAAAATTGTTTTATAATAAAAATAATTTAATTTAAAATTGAACAAATGCTTCGTCATTTTTAAAACTCAATAAAGTATATACACTATTGCTATATTCGTATTAAAACAAATTTCTAATTAAATATTTAAATTAAAATTAAAGCAAAAAATCTCATCTAAGTTTTAAAATCTGAAGAAAACAAAAAACTTTATTTATTTTTATTGGATTAATATTCTTTCTAAAAAATTCAAAAATTATTGAGATAGGATTTCTTAAATAAAGAGTAAAATATTTGTACATATATACTTTAATCAATTAAATGATTTTTTTTCAAAAACAGTAAAGTTAATTTTTCCAGTATCCTGGTATCGGGAACAGATTAAATAGTTTAATAAAGGTAGGTAAAGACAATAGAATCATATTCTATCTTAGAAGCATTACTATTTTTCCAGTGTTTTATTATTTTTATTGAAAGTTTGGATCCGAATGTATTTTACATATAGATTATAATTTTTAAGTCAAATTGGAGAGAGATATCTATACATATGGTATGGAGAGCGGGACCCTACAGCCAAATCCTTTTCCACAGGATTTGTGATTTTGAGTGTTGTGGACCGTCCAAAAGGATAACATTAAGACACTTTTGTTGTGATGTGGATATCTCTATAGAGGTACTCAAAATAATTAATTATTTTGTTGTACGATGGAGTTGACTTTTTTTTTTTTTGCATTAGAGGACTTTGCTAGCGACCGGTCATTTTACACTCTTTAGGAACCAGATCCTTACATAATCATAGAAAATCACCATTTCTTTTCATTTTCTTTTTTTGGATGTTAAGAGTAATTTCAACTTTGGTATATTTTCTCTCCGTTTAGTAATTTGAAGTGGCATGAGACTCAGTTTAACACCTTTACTACAAATCTCATTACTGTGGAGGTAGTCATCTCCCTTTTCTTAGGTAGAATTTCAAACCAACTTTAGGGTTCTATCTTAATTAAATCTTGACAGACATTTTATTTTTTTTTTAAAAAAAAAACCTACAAATCTCACGTTTGCCTCCCCTCATGTATGTTTGCGTTTGTGTTTGTATTTGTACTGAATTCATAAACTTATGTGAGAAATCTGTTAAAATATTGTGTTTAATTATGATTATAAGCTTAACTTTTAGGTTCGGTGATAATTTAACCCTAACTTTGGAGTTGGATGAATTTATGTTTATGAATTCTAGGAGGTTTTTTCTTAAATTGTTGAGATACAATTTGGATAATGAACTGGAAAGTGTACGATTATACAATTTTGTAATAACTATATATAATAATCATCATGGTAATCATGTAAAAATTAGGTTTCAAGCCACTAAAAAGAATCCAGACATTTTAACTTGTATGAAATTGGTTGACAACATAGGTTTGAATTAATAAGTGTAGAGGTTTATATGTTTTTTAAAAGTGAGAAATTGCTTTGTATAATAATAGAATGTGGTGGGGTATATTATTATATCACTAGACCAAATAAAGTCCAAACTTAAATAATGCAAAGAAAATTGTTGTTGAAGTGCACTTTGACTAGGTGTAATGGTGTGGAGTCTTGTTTTAGGCATATTATTAATTAATTTACAACTTTAGGAAAGGTGACTAAAGCTAAAAATAGAGAGAGAGAGAGATTTGGTTGTTTAATAAATTAATTAATTGTCTAATTAAATAAGTTTTACTTTAATCTATTCTTGGACACCATGATCGTAAATTAATGTGGATTTTTGAGGTGGAGAAAGATGATGACGACATTGATAGCGTGAGGAAGCATCTTAAGGGGCATTTGGAAGCTGGCACATCGCATTCTTGTCCCTTGATAATTGGTGTTACTACTCCTAGTACATCTTAATTATTTTTTAATTTTCTAAATAAAACATTTAAATCATCAATTAATTTATACATATAATTAGCTAGCAGTATCATGAGATCGCTAATTGATTGGCGTATCCGTTATATGATTCTTGGCTGGGATGGATTTTAACCTGACATATAATCATACAAATTATTTTAATATGTAGTTATAATTATCTTTCTCATAATATGTTGTGTTAACATTATATATATATATATATACACGTATGTGTGTGTTTAACCTTTCTATTATTATTTTTTTGATGATGATATCTGAATAGTAAAATTTATTTTTACCGCTTATCATGTTATGGGTTCATAAATATTGGATAGTACGTCATGTTAGGTGATACTTTGGGTAGTGATATTTGACCAAAACACTGAGTTTTACAATTTTGTCACACCCTTTAAAGTTTAGTGGTGGTGAAACAAAATGATTTTCCCGTGGAAATCTTCCTCTATGGCAACATTAGGAAACATAATATTGACGAAATTCGAATAGCATACCATGTTCTACTTTCACTTCAAATTATTGCTCTAATAAGGAGCCTAGCTAGACTGCCCCAGCATTCATCATTGCACGCTTGTCAAGGCTGGACCTAATAAAATCTCATGAAAAATTCATCAGTTCAACATTTTTCCAAAGTGCTTTTCTTCCCGATCACTTCTCTTTTCTCCTCCTCTCTTTCTATTTTTTTTTTTTGTTTATAACATCAAAATCAAAATCTCAAATTTAGTAAAAGCTGAAGGCGACACGTGTTAAGAATTAAGATGCTTTCGACTTCCACACACACATACTTAAAGTCATAAAAAGCTAGCTGTTGTGGGTTTTATTTATCTTTTCTCTCATTTTTTTTATTAAATAACAATATATTAACATAAAAAATTGGGAATTAATTTAAAGTAAGTGGTGGTGGCTCAACATATATAGTGGCATGCAAGCACCAACTTTTAGTGGACTCCCACCGTTGCCACCAACATCGGTCAGCTTTTGTTATCTCTGTGTGCTCCTCATCATAATTTGTTTGTACATATCACCCAGTCATTTTAACACTACTAAAGTAATCATCAACCAATAAGATTTCCTATTTTAAGGTGTACTGATTTGTGACTAATTTATTGTTTCCTTTATGATGAGATTATTTGTCATAGTGATACAAAGCCAATGGAGTGTATTATACCAACGTTCCCTTTAGATATTATCATGATCAAAAGGTGAAAAAGAAACCTCAACTTAGCTACCTGCTGGCCTTGTCTGACCATTTAATGTGTGTTTTATCTTGGTGTGAAATAGTCGATCCGATAGGTTGACATATATTTGGTTTATGTTGTAGACTTGTAGGTAATATTTTTCTTTGAAAGTTATAATGACATTCCATTCTTCCTTGTAACATTCATTTAATTTAACGTATAAAATTTATTTATTTTTACTTGTGTCACGAATAAATAAATTTTATAAAAATTTGTATATCATATACACATAACTACTGAAAATTAAAATTCTAAATTGAGAAGTTAAAATATAACGACAAGTTTTATTCAATTCTTTGAAGTGACAAAAAACAATTATTGTTACTATTTTTTATAGACTTCTGTGTGTATTTCGTTTATAATGTTTTTGAGGTAGATATTAATCCTTGAATTGAATTTATCAGGTGTAAGCCACTCTGATGGAGCAAGTGAAAGAGACAAGCCAAACATCAAATACTCCCTGGTAACCTCATATAACACTTTGTTGGCTCCAAAAGTTAAAGCTGCATGCATTGAAGTTGCTTCTAATAATATTATTCCAAGCAAAGAAGCACTTTTGCTAGAAAATCATCAGGCTTCCAAAGAACACAGGAAAACCGACAGAATTGGCTTCTCCACTTGGTCGAATCAATTCACCATTCTCCTACAAAGAAGCCTCAAAGAAAGAAAACACGAATCCTTCAACACCCTCAAAGTTTTCCAAGTAATCGCAGCCTCCATACTCGCCGGTTTGATGTGGTGGCACTCTGATTTTCGAGACATTCAAGACCGTCTAGGCCTCTTCTTCTTCATTTCCATCTTCTGGGGCGTCTTGCCTTCGTTTACCGCCGTTTTCGCCTTCCCTCAAGAGCGGGCAATCGTCAGGAAGGAAAGAGCATCCGGCATGTACACCTTGTCATCATATTTCATGTCACGAACCATTGGAGACTTGCCCATGGAGCTGATTCTCCCCACGCTCTTTCTCATCATAACTTACTGGATGGCTGCATTGAAACCTGAATTGGGTGCTTTCCTCCTCACCCTTCTCGTCCTACTAGGGTACGTGCTTGTCTCTCAAGGGCTCGGACTTGCTTTAGGAGCAATCATCATGGATGCGAAACAGGCCTCAACCATAGTCACTCTCGCAATGCTAGCATTTGTCCTAACAGGAGGGTTTTACGTGCACAAAGTCCCCTCTTGCATGGCTTGGATCAAGTACATTTCCACTACTTATTACAGTTACAAGCTGTTTATCAATGTCCAGTACGAAGATGGGGAGAAGATTTCCTATCTGTTGGATTGTGGACGCCGTGGAAGGAGCGAAAACACTAGCTGTAAGTTTGTGGAAGAAGACATTGTCGGACAAATCGCCCCTGCAACAAGTGTTGGTGTCATGATGTTAATGCTAGTGGGTTACAGGTTACTGGCTTATCTCGCACTGAAGAGGCTCAAGCTTTGAAGTTGTTTGATTGGCAAGAAATTGGTTTGGGCAGGATTTGGGTTTGAGAGGCATTGTAGGAGGAGGATAGATTTTTACACTACTGTAATTTGATGAATCATTCAAAGAAATTTAAGTGTTTGAGCAAGTAAACGTAAAAGGAAGAAGAAGAAGAAGTGAAGATATATAATTGTTATTTACATTTTTATTATTATGCAAAACGAAAATCGATTTATATTTCTTTAATTAAAATTTCCTTGTCTTATTTTAATTTAATAACATAAGTTACTGATATTTTACGTATGATGTACTGGAGATTTTTTCTTTTATGTTTGATAACTTGGAAGAGAATTTATTAAATATCTAGCTTTAAGAAAATGTTCCTCCATAGGTTTTCATGTCTACATGAATGTAAATTATTTTTGGGTTTTATTTTACGAATCAGACTATTATACAGATAAAAATCATATATTTAAAAAATAAAGAATTTTAGAAAAATGTTATCACTTGTGCAATTACAAGATCTGTATTGTAACAAAATATGTATATATTGTGTTATAATTTTTAAATTATTGTTATCAACCATTTCAATCATTTATTATATTATCTCTTCTAAAAAAATTTATTTATCATTTAATACAAATGTAATAAATGACAGAGATGGTTAGTTATAATAATTTAAAAGTTAAGATGCATTAATTATAAAAGCTATATATATATATATATATATATATATAACTTCAAATTGTTAATTGCTATTTGTTTTGATTTTTTAGGTGCAATTATATATAGTTGTATCATGCATACAACAATTTACAATAATGGTCGACATTTAGAAGCATCGACTGCAATAATATGTGTGAAGTAGTTTCAGTTAGTACTCACAATTAACATACATATCAACCTCTAAGTTGGGGATTTACAAGTACTCGTCGCTCTTGAATTTACAATTAATGAAATACTAGATACATAATTTCAAAAAAAAAAAAAAAAGAAATACTAGATACATATAGATATTAACTGTGCGGCAATGACACAATTACTATCTCACTTCTTATCATTTCTTTTTGTTTTTAAAGGAATTAAGGTAAAATAGAATAACCAATTGTTTTGATAGGTTGGATGAAAATATTGAAATAGTGATTCGCTAGTATTTTATAAAATCATCATTTTGAAAATATTTAAAAGTTTAAAAGACATTAATTCTAAAGGCCAATGAAATTACAACATTATTTTTAACGTGTATTATAATGACTTTGGTCAAATAAACTTAACATATTAGATTATATCTATCATTTTATGCTGTTTGTATAACATAAAAAACAAAGGAAATTAAAATTATAAACCAAGTACTAAATTAATTATTGAAAGAAATAAACGACACTCATAATTATAAGTATGATTCAATATATACCTACGGTAGAGGGTCAAACCCTATGGTCATAACTATAACTTGGCGCTAACCACACCTTTGAACAAAGTTGAGATCCTAAATTTAAATTCTCCCCTAATTTTGTTTTTTTTAAAAAGAAAAAATCAAATTCTAAAATTGTTGGGCTCAAGATTGGGCCTGTTGTTGGGCTAATTTTAATATGTTTTTTATGGCCCTTTATTGTTGGGCCTAGTTGTTTTATTATTATTATTTTTTGAGCTGTTTTTAGGCATCCCTTGTGATGTGTTTCGTGGGTGAAAAATAAAAAAAATCCAGATGAAAGGAAAAAAAAAAAAATTGAACCGAACCAATGTCGTGTGTAACCTAGTGAGTCACTTAAAAAAAAAAAAAAAAAAAAAAAAAAACCTTTGTTGAATGAGTGTCACAAAATCACACAAAACATAAGTTATACGTGTGTAACAAAAATAAAAATAAAAAATACATTGGTGACACATTCAACAAAGGCACTAACAGTAGTGGAATGGGAAACTAAGAAGAAGAGTGAAACCTTGGAGGAGAAACTGAAATGACGATAGGTAGCTGAAATGGCAAACGATGACAGGAAATTGAAATAGAGAAATAAAGGCATTGGTAGTATTGTGTAAACAAAGACAGGAAGTTGAAACAATAAACGACGACAGGCTGGCTAAATAGAGATAGGAAGTTGCGAAGAAAAAGAAGAAGAAAAGAAGAAAATGGGGTCAGGTTGGATGGGTGCAACGAAAAAGAAGAAAATGGGTTATGATTAGGGTTGGACTCGGATGTCACAGGATTTAACTCTATAATTAATGAGTGTCAGTTTTGTGAGAATATAATCAATTATTTCTTATTGTAGTCAACTGTAGCACCTCCCCATCTCAATATAAGTAAGGGGTTGTAACCATTGTAAAGTGGATCTTTTTTGGGCTCTGTGGTCTTTCTCTCTCTCTCGCTCTCTCTCTTTGTAATTAAAACCAGAAACTCAATAACAGTGACTACCACCCTTCATCGGAGCAGGCACCGTGGACGTAGACCCATTCTTGGTCGAACCACATAAATCTTCCTTGTCTATTTCTTCTTCCTCCTTACCTCTCTTCTCCTCTTTTTGCTTTTTTATGGATTGATCTGCAGTTCTGAACTAAAAAGAACCAGTAGTTGACCAATATTTGACGTCAACAATAGTAAAATTAATAAAATGTTTATTATATTTTTCTTATCAAATCACACACACACACACACACACATATATATATATATATATATAATCATTTCAAAATGTTATTTTTGAAACTTACAAATAACAGAAAAAACTTACATTCATATGTAAAGAATCTCTGTTCTCGATCTTATCATTGCCTGTTGTACTGTAAACTAGATGAAAAGAAGTTTTACATCTAATCTTTTCGTCAAAACAAACAACAAACATGTTTAATTAATCATGTTCAAGCATTTATTAAGCAAATAGCAAGGCAATCTAATTAGAACTGTAACACCCCAAAATTTATGTCAGTGTGATTTATTTTTGTAATTATATAATTCAACCGTTAATTGTCCAAATTTCAGATTTTCGAAAACTTTTTTTCGCGTAATGAACTATTTTCGAATTTAAATAAAATAAGTAAGTGAAATTAGATCGCATCGTATAAGATGATTATTGGGGCAAACAAGGAATTTGAAAAAAAAAAGTTTAAAAAAAATAAAATGAATTAATTATTTTTTATAAAGATAAAGTTTTGGATAAGTTTGAATGAGTTAGTGGAATAATGTGTTGGCAAGAGTATCCAATGGGATGTTAGCGTGTATGATGGGGGCATTAATGCAAATAAAAAAAACTTTTGGGGTCAATTTATAAATAGAGAAAAGTTTGGGGTAAATATGTAATTAAGAAAAGTTGATAGCTATAAAAAGAAGTGTTTGACCTGATTTTTCATTTTCTTCTCCAGCTTCTGCCGAATTTAGCTCCCTCATTTGCCGTGATCTTCTTCTTCATTTTCTTCACTTTTTTTTTTCTTTCATTTAAGCTTCTAAATAAATTATTTTGCTTATTTTATCCATTATCTACCTATTCTAAGTTTCCAAAGTAACCAAATTCATCAATTTTTCAAGTGAATTTTCGGATTTTCAAAGGGATCAAAAGAGATATGTTGGTTATTTTGTAATGTGTTTTACTTAAAAATGTCATAAATGCATCAATGAGCATGCATTTAAAGTTATTTTAGTATTTAGAATGATCATTTTGAGTTTATTATTGATTTTTATTTATTTTTGAAATCCTAAGCAAGAATTTGAATCCAGAGGGCTTAGAAAATGTTAGAGGGAAGTCACTAACTTTCCTTAAGTGTGTGAAAAGCTAAAAAGTAAGTCCATAAGACAGGTGTACACATATTTGAGAAATTTGATGCTTATTAGTTTGAAAATAATGTGAAATTTCTTTTGTAAATTGTTTATTTTAATTTTTGAGGTGTTAAATGACTATGGATGTTATTTGGGTATTAACTGCATGTCATTGAATGAGTTTATTTGATGAAAAATGGTTTCGAAAATAATTTCGTAAATAAACCCCCTTTATGGCCGAATTTGTTATATATCATACACTATGGGTATTTTGATTATTTTGCTTGTATTTATGCGTTAATTATATAATGTTTTGATAATACGTGTGATAGATTAAAGTTTCGAAATAAATACTTTGAAAAATTTCTTCTATAAAGCCGAACGAAAACTAAAAGAAAATATATGTGGTTTTGATAAAGCATGAAATGAAAACTATGGGCAAAACTGTCATTTGAAATGGTCATGAATAGTGCTCTGAAAAAATTCAAAGAATAGATTTAAATATGTATTAAAAATTTTACGCGATTAAAGTTTTGTTGAAAATTTGTATATTTTATAATTATTAAAACTTAAAGGGCCCGCGTAAATCTAGTTCCCGGTAAGTGGGGATTGATAGTTGGCTAGTCAATAGGTTGATTATTAGCAATATTGCACTGATACGATGGATTACCGATACTGTATGATGGACCCTGAGAGGCATCGAGTGTTCGGTCCAGGAATCTGAAAATTCTGTGAGATTATGTGAAAAATGCTCCGACGGGGAGACACCGAGTGTCCGATACCGGGGAAACTCGTTATCGATCCATGATATCGTGATAGAATTTTACAAATGACTCTAATTAAAGAAAAATGATAGAATCGTAAATATATTTGATAAATCCATTTGATAAAGTAAAATATGTGAAATATGCTATAAAGAGAAATGATATTTGAAAAATGACAGTATTGTAATTAGGTGTAACAAATGAGATTTGAGATGATAAATGTTAAAATTTTTATTTATTAGTTACTAGTATGTTATTAACTTTACGAATGATTAAAATTTTAAATGGTTAATTTATGTATTACGATAAATATTGTTAAATTTTGTATATCGTGTTTGATTTTTATTTGATGATAACGTACTGTTTTCGAAAATATAAATCTGATTACGATATAAAATTGAGTTTGAAAAGATACTAGTGTAAATGTGTTTAATAACGGATTTTGAAAAAGTTTATGTGAACAAAGTTTATATTGAATTATGTTTGATATATGTGTTTTTGAAAAACTGATCGTTTATGTATTTCGTTTGCTTGTACTATTGTGAAATTGGAATTAAGTTACCGTGTTAAAAAGATTGAAATAAAACTTATTATGTTTTATTATAAATATTAGAAAAATTACGAAATGTGGATTTAAGATTGGAGTTGTGAGAAAATGATAAATAATTTATGAAAATAATATAGTTAAAATCGGAAAGGAATGATTTATGTATTTTGTCTGCGTAATGAAATGATCGATTAGTAACTTTTAGATAAAAGTTTAAGAATGACGTTAAAAATATTAATTGAAAAGTTATGTGAATTTTAAATGGATATAAATAATTTTATATGTTTTGCATTTGAAATTGTTAGTAAATGGGATAATTAGAGAAATTGATAAAAGTTTGAAAATTTGTGAAATATTAATTTGCAATTGGTATTTCGAGAAACAAAACTTATCTAACGAAATCGTGTTTAAGAAAATATTAGATATATATATATATATATATGAAAAATGATTATTATGTATTTGATAAGTATAATTATTAGTAATATGCTTTCATCGAGATTTATAATAAAATTCTTACATACTGAATTGATATAATTAATAATAAATAGCATGTATTTTAAGTATATGATTTTGATATTTGAAATTTTTAATAAAATATTTTCATTAAGATTTGTTATGAAAATTTTAAAAATTGGATTGATACGTTTAATAACAAATTTTATGTATTGTATTATTGTATATGTGAAATTATTTGTAAATAGATGGAAAATGATTATGATTTATTTAATACATATGATTAATAGTAAAGTGCTTTCGTAGCAATGTGTAATAGAATTTTTACAAATGAAATTGATATAATAAATAATAAATTATATATATTTTGAATGTGCATTTATTAGTAAACAAATTTAGTTGTAAATTTTAATAAAAGTTAAGAAATGTTAACATATGGTAAAAATCGTATGCATGTAAATGGAAAGAAATGCTTTTACGTATTTGGTACATGTGAAATTGACAGTAACTTGAATAATCAATAAATTTTGATATAAAGTTTATGAATGACTTTTAAAATTGATTTTTAAGTTTCATTAGCTAGTCAATTTTTATTTTAATATAATTTCGAACCCTGAAACATGTTGAAAGGTGTAAATTTATATTATTGTGAAATAAAGTTTTGTAAATTCTAAATTAAGTGTACACCCACTAAGTAGAAATACTTAGCGCGTTGGATTTACCGCACACATGTAATTGAATCGGGTTTGTCGCCGAGACGAAGACGAAGTCCCTGCAGATTTTTCACGAGTCACATCCGACGTAAATTTTTGGGTAATAATCATTTTGTATGTATATATATGAGCACTATTATGTACGTGTGAATTTCTCCAAAATGTAAAATTTATAAATTATATCTTGTATTATATTTTATAAATTATAACGTACAAAAAATTGTGTAGTATTTGGTACACATTTTGTGTAATATGTTTTGTTGTGAAATGTTGAATTTTTAAAGAATTACGATAATTGTGTGTTGAAGTGGTTTGAGAATCGGACAGGAGATCCGAATTGTAGTTGATTAATAAATTTTATAGAAATGTTATTATTTTCTCTACAGGTTTTGAAAATTTGGGTTTTCAGAAAAATAGGGGAAACTCTACAGGATTTTCTAAAATTATAATGAGAAAATGATATTAAAGTTTTTTTTAATATCGTAAAAACTTTAAAATAAAACTTTTAATAGTGATTCCATTTTCTACTAAGTAAGTTTTTGAAATAAATTAATAAATGAATTTTCAGTTCGAAACCGTAACGCCCTTCGCCTCAAATCTCGATCCGATAGGAAGTCGGGATAAGATATGTAACATACAAAACAATGTTCACCACCATCTATATGCATGCAATACTTACCTCATCACATGACATCTTTTAACATCCACATTCCATTTGGGCAATCTTGTGGCTTTAATTGAACTTCAATTATCTTCAAAGCTTCATCTTCAGAAGGACTTTTAATCTTCAAATATCTCTTGAACTTCTTTTCATCTTCCTTAGTAAAAGATCATTCTAGAGTTGTATCAAGACATTCAACTTTAGATATGTTTACTTTGGAATATTATAACATTAAGCCCAAGGGAAAAAACAATTTCTCTCTTTGTCAATTCCATGGCAAAACATCCATGAAAAACATTCCAATAACATCTAGATACTAATATACAAATAAATCAGCTCCTAAAAATAATTAATCAAACAACTAAAGAATTAGAAATAAATTCTTGAGTTTTTTATTTATTAATTCCTTCAGACTCTGAATCTGATTCAATCATTACTTCAAATGACTTTGCATTCTACTTTTCATGATTATCATGTGCTATCTTGGCAATAAGCTCCTCTTCAGGATCTTCTTCAATTTTCAAGTTGTTCTACTTTTTCATCTTGATCCTCCTCCTATTTGTGACCTTTATCTTCGCTATTGATATTGATGTTTCCAACATCTAAATCTACACCCATCTTATCATCATCATTAGATGAGTCATAGGTTGAATCATCTCGATCTATCCAACCATTTTCCTTTAGAAAGGGTGGATCATTATCCTTTGCTTTAAAAGCACTGTTGTGCTTTCATGAGAGGCCTTCACATCTAGACTAAAGTCGTTCAAGGTACTCTTTTCGACCTCAATATGAAGAAGTTGAGATATTCTTTATTAATCTGTTTAAAGGATCGATACATTAACAATGTCTACCATCATTTTAACCTAAAAATCACATCATTGATGTTAACATAAAAAATCGATTGACACCTGAATTAATACAAATTGAGTGCTAAAAGGTGAATGAACTAATGTAGTTACGACAAGATAGCAATATAATAATAATGCTAGAATGAAAGATAAGGAAACGACAGAATTTTTAACGTAATTTGACCCTTTGGATGGTACCTACATTCATAATTATTTTATTTCTTTTAAGCGGAAGATTGTGTTTTAGTAGAGTTTCCTGCTAAAGGGTTTCCGTGGCTTCTTTGTGCCGTTGTTGCTAAGGATCTCATTTACGTATATGCGAATAATCTTTTTATATAGTGTTAGAGTTCCATGCTTACATATAATTAGGTCACTAAAACATAGGAAAAACAATGATTTCTTTCATATTTTATATTGATCCTTATTAAATGAGCTATATTCCAAACACAATACAGTTATTGCAATTTCCTGTTTAAAGCAATTCTCTACCTAATATAGGATTTTTGATGTTTATGGAATTATGCACTATTAAGAAAAACACAAGTTGTTAAGCTTTGAGTTGTTGTTCTTCTATGCTTTTGAGCTGCTCTATATGCAAGCTAGTAAACTCAAGCTACCCTTCCTGCCTTACCAAAAATAGGCCTTTACACGCTTTTGTCAATGTGACATATGATGATGTGTTATGGGCCAATGGGTTTCATAGTGCTTTATTCTTGATTTGGGCCTTTGGGCTTGCTAGTCTTTTAGGCATCTTAGGTCAGTGGCTTAGATGATATTTTTAGACACAACAATTGTTAAGTTTCGTCATATATATATATATATATATATATATATATTGCAAAAGATCCATGAAATTGACAACCCATCTACAGATGAAAACAATGTTAGCTCAAATTCATCAAATGATTTAACTATCCAAGATAATTCTTCAAATAAGATGACAAACATACTTAACTGAGTAAAATGATATCAAACATATCATATAAAAGTCTTCTCTAGCAGATAAAAAATATCAATTATTAAACAAAAATACCAATTATAATTAATACTTTTAAAAAAGAATTTGATATCAATTATAAAAGAAATTTTATTTATTTATTTTTTTTGAAAATTTTCTTTCCAAAATCGAAATGATGACCTTCGATTACTTGCAAAAACATAGCACAAATTATCAATATAGTTAACGAAACATGTGACAACAGTATTAAGAATCAAAGAACTGAAATCATATATATCTCTATGAATATCAACAAGTGTGATTCACTCAATTATTTAGAGTTTGAATCAAGAATCCCTTCATGTTCTAAGCTTGACCTTCCACATTTACATGCCTTAATAGTTTTATATTCGATTCACTAAATTAAATAACTTGGATTTGGGTGAGCCTTTAATTTAATGGGTAGACTTGGATCGCCTTTCCTATTTTAACACCATTATTTGGAGAAAGATAGACATAGAAAAGATGTCTCAAATATGACATCAAACTCTTTAACCATGTATAGAAGATTTATTTTCATTTTCCCCCTAAAGATTGAGGAATCATCATATTCCCCCTTGCTGTTTGAGGAAATATCAAAATACTCATTTTTGTTATATTATTGTTAGAAAAGTGGTGTTTTGACACCATTATACTTTTAAAAGATAAATTTAACTTTCACCTTTTAGATTGAAGAACAAAATGACATTTTTGTCCTAAAAAAAGGACCTTTAGAGTAACGGTTACTTGTGGTCTTATATAAAGATACTCTTTCCCACCTATAGTTTGTGTAAAAAAAACAAACACAAACCATTTTACATTCATCCACCTCATTCTTATAAGTTTAGCCTTCAAATTCAACAATAAACACAAAAATATCTAGTTCAACAACAATAAATGCAATCATCTTCAAGTTCGATAACTGTTGATGGTCGGAACCAATTAACCCTTGTTGACGGATGGAACCAGTCAACGAATGATTTGTGTCAGGCCGGTCGGATCGTGGCCATGAGCTTGAAAGCATCTCAACCTACCCCATTTATTCCCTGGAGGGGCACGTCCGGAGTCGAACCACTTACCCTTATAGGAATATTGGGCGTAAGACTCCTACCCACCAGGTCGATTGGCCTGGTGGGTAGGAGTCGATCGGCTTGGTGGGTAGGAGTTTTACGCCCAATATTCCTATAAGGGTAAGTGGTTCGACTCCGGACGCGTCCCTCTTGTAACGTCCTGATATTTATTTTCGTCCGATTTATATTCGTTGATTTCTTAAGTAATTTATTAAATGAGAATAAATTTGAATTTAAAATGTTTTGATCGTAATAGACAAAATCGAATATTTTTGAAAATATTTTTCTCGCGTAAAGAATTATTTTCGAATTTAAATAAAATAAATAGAAAAATAAAAAAATTAGGATAGTGTAATTAGATTGTATTATGGAGAATAATTTTTGAGTTAAATAAATTATTTATTATATAATTATTAGTATTATTATTATTATTATTATTTTCCATTAAAATAAATTATGTATTTGTGGATAAAATAAGGTTATGAATAAATTTGAATAAGCTAATGGAAGTGTGAGGTGTCAAAAATGTCAAATGGGATGTTAGTATGGGAGTAGAGGTGTAAATGCAGAAAATAAAAACTTTTGGGGTCGATTTGTAAATAACGAAACTTTTGAGGCAGTTTTGTAAATACGAAAAGTTTGTGACTTTAAATATCAGTTTTTTTTTTTTTCCAGATTTCACTCAGCTACTGTTCTACATCACCGACTTCAGTCCTTCCTCTGCTCGTGTCCATTTTCTTCTATTTTTCTTCATTTCTTTTATTTGTTTAACCATTAAATCTCTCAAATTCCATTTTCTTTTCATCATCTACCCATTCAAGCTTCAAAGATCACTAAAACTCATGTATTTTCAAGCTGATTTTCGAAAATTAAGAGGGGTCTACAAAGAGGTAATTTGATTTTAATTGATTATTTTGTATTGAGTTTTAGTTATGGACGTTATAATACATTATAAGCATGATTTTGACGTTGTTTTAGCTTTTGATTTCGTTATTTTGATTTATTTGTTGAATTTTATTTATGTTGGAACCCTAAGTGAGGGATTAAGTTCAGAGGACGTAGGGAAGAATTGAGAGACCTGAAAACCTCCCATTGGATGTATAAAAAGCTAGTGGAAATCCCAAAAAGGTTGGTGTACACATCTTTGAAAATTTTAGTTTTATTAGTTTGATAATAAGCTGTGATTTCGTTGGAAACTTAATTTAATTATTTTTGTTATGTGTTAAATGAGTTTGTATGATTTGGTGTATTGTTTGAATGTTATTGGAATGAAAAATTGCTTGAAAAATGATTTCGAAACAAAATATCCCTTAAGCCGAATAATCAGTGGAAAAGGACTTGAGGGGTGTATTTGTCATTTCCTTTTTATTTATATGTTATTTGAATAATATTTGGGTGGTTTTTATGAGGATCAACTGGTTGGAATAAAAAAAAAAAAAATTTGTTTACCAGTTTGATGTTTATGTGGAAATCCTATTAGAAATTGTTTGTTTTGATTTTTCAGATATCTAATAGCTCTGGGTATTAAAAATATGACAATTGTACGTCATTGGATGAGTTGTGTGATGAAAAATGGTTTGGAAAATGATTTCATAAAATAAACCTCTTTATGGCTTAAGTTGAAATATAGAGCATCTTAGGGGTATTTTCGTCATTTCACCTCCGTTGTTGTGTAAATTATATCATGTGTTGATAGTACGTATAACGGATTTAGAATTGAAAATGAAAAAGTTGAGATTCTCGCCTTTTAAAATTAAATTAGAATATGAGAAATGTGATAAGTATTGTGTTAATATATGATATGAAAACTGGGGCGAAATGGTGATTCGAAATGACCATAAGCGATGCCCAGAAGAAATTCGATGAATTGATTTAAATATGCAAAAAAAGTTTTACGCGATTAAAGTTTTCATTTTTTTAATTTGAAAAATTTTGAAATCTTGAAAAATATAAAGGGGCACGCATAAAATTAGTCATCGATAGGTGGGGATTGATAGTTGGCTAGCCAATAGGGTGATTATTAGCAGTACTGTACCGTTACGATTGATATCAGACGTTGTATGACGGACTTTGAGAGGCACCGAGTTCCCGGTCCCGAAACGGAAATTGATTGTATTTGCGACCCGATGCATAGACACCGAGCGACCGTTGCTGGGGTTGCTATTTAATCTGGCTGATGCCAGAAAACCCGTTATCGATCCATGATATCGTGACAGAATTTTACAAATTGCTCTAATTAAAGAAAAAATGGCAATATTGAAATTTTGTGTGACAAATGAGATTTGAAAAGATTAATGTTGAGATTTTTAGTTATTAACTACTATTATGTGATGAACTCTCCGATTTGTTATAATTTTTAAATGATTAGCTTATATATTATGAAAATATTGTTGAAATTTGTATAGTGTATTTTGATTGTTATTTGACGATAACGTGTTGGTTTCGAAGATATAATTGGGAATATGATAGGACATTGAGTTGAAAGAATAATAGTATAAATGTGCTTCGTAACGGATTTCAGAAAAGTTCATGTGATTAGAGTTTATATTGATACATATTGTGTTTATATTAGACCATGTTGGATAGATGTGTTTTTTTTTTTAAGAAATTAATCGTTTCTGTATTTCTTTGATCTGATTATAAGTTGATAAAAAACTGAAAAGAAATGACTTATTTATTTTTTCCGTATAATTATGATAAAACGATTGATTAATAATTTTCAAACGAAAGTTAAAAAGGGATGTTAAAAATATTAATTGAGAAAATATGTGAATTATCAATAGATATAATTAAATTATATGTTTTGTATTTAAAATTGTTAGTAATTTAGATTATTAGCGGAACTGACAATAATTTGAAATTGTGTGAAATATAAATTGACAACTGGTATTTAGAGAATTAAAGATTATTAAATGAAATTGTGCTATATTAATTAAAATATATATATATTAGAGAGATATATACATATAAATATATATAGATATGAAAAATGATTGATAAGCGTTATGAGTAATAATATGTTTTTCATCGGGATTTGTAATAAAATCTTTACAAATCGAGTTAATAAGTTTAAGAAGAAATAATATGTATGTTAAGTATATAATTTAGATAAGTGAAACTTATAATAAAATGTCTTCATTAGGATTTGTTGTAAAAAATATATATATATATATATATACAAAATTATCGTTACGCGTTTGATATGTATGATTCTTGGTAATGTGTTTGAATAGGAATTTGAAGTAAAATTTCTTTGAAATCGAACTTAGGTTATAAAGAATAAAATATATGTATTTTGAAGATACGTTTATGAGTAAACTGATTTGATTATGAATTTTAGTAAAATAATTGAGAAATATGCGCATACGGTGAAAATTCTGTAGGGGTAAATGAAAAAAAATGTTTTTACGTATGTGGTATATGAAATTGATAGTAACTTACGAAATCAGTAAATATAAACATAAAATTTATAAATAGATTTTAAGTAACTAGATGGACAATGCTTATTATGCAGTTGGTAGGTAAAACCAAAAGTAAAGTATTTTCATAGTAATATATAATAAAATTTTATAAATGAAATTAATTTGACTAATATTAAACGGTATGCATTTTGTATATGTATTTATTACTAAATAAATTTAATTGTGCAATTTTAGTAAAGAAAAATATTTGGTGAAAATTGTTTCCAAAAGCCGTTAAAAGAAATAGTATGATTATATCTATTTATCAGTCAATAAATATCAATGTGTTATATAAGGTTTATTTGAACTGAGAAAAACTAAATTTTATAAAATCATATTTGAAACAAGATTTTTATGTACGTCATAAATTGTGTTTCTTTTTTTACTTTCAAATATTGTTGAAAAGTTTTGTGAAATTTTATTATGAGGAAATGAAGTTTTATGATTTTTAAATTATGTGTACACCTACTAAGTAGAAATACTTAGCGCGTTGGATTTACCACGCGCAGGTAATTGAATTGAGCTTGTTGCCGAGACGAAGATGAAGCTCCTGCAGATACTCTACGAGTCACATCCCATCATAAAATTTTCAGTAATATTTATTCTCTATCATGTGTGTATATATGCATGGGCACCATCATGTATGTGTATAAATTTTTAAATTTAAACGTTTGTAAAGTACAATTTGCATTAAAGTTTTAAAATATTTGTAATTTAGGTATATAATTTGATAAGTATGTAGTATAAAAGCTTATGATGATGAATTTTGAATTTTGATTAAATATTGATTTTAATTGGTTGTGTGTTGAAGTGATTTTTGGATTTTTGGAATCGGACGGGAGGTCCGAATTGGAGTTGAGAAATGAATTTTTATAGAAATATTATTATTTTATTTACAGGTTAAATTTTGGATTTTCAGAAAAACAGAGGAGACTCTGCCGGATTTTCTAAAAGTATATGTGAGAAAATGATATTAAAATTTTTTTTCAATATCATAAAACTTTTAGTGGTGATTCCATTTCTTTTAGTAAGAAATTTTCAAATAAATGAATAAATGAATTTTTAGTTTGGAACCGTAACGCTCTTCGCCTCGAATTTCGCTCCGACGAGAAATCGGGGTGAGGGGTGTTACACCTCCGGGGGACAAAAGGGGTAGAATGTGAGCTTCCGAGATCGCCAGCCATGATCCGACCGGCCTCACACAGATCGTTCGTTGACTGATTCCGACCATCAACAGTGGTTGATCGGTTCCGACCATCAACAATAACTAGCATCAATGGAGGATTGATCAAGTTGAAAACTGGACATGCTATTGTGAGAGAAAAGCTACTTTAACGATTTCAGAAACTACTAATAATCCTGACAAGTTGTTTGTTCATTGTGAAACTAGAGAATGCAATTACTATTGCTTTTAGGAGCCAAATTTTGAAGAAATGAACTCACCACAACTTCAAATGCAAAATAGATTGTCGCATCTAGAAGAAGAAATTAAAGTTATTATAGCAATGTTGAAGAATGTGGAGCGCTTACGAACTAAGGTAGCTAACTTGGAAAGTCTAAATGAAAGACTTCAGAACATGGAAACATCACAACATTATAGAACGCACAGCTAGAAACCCATGTAAGGAGGTTCAAGTCTAGTGATTCAAATAAAAATACTATTTTATGGTTTAACAATAGCACTTTGTGTACAATATTAATTCATAAAGAAAAGTAAATAAAGTTTCAAGTAAGATTGGATAAGGTTTTTAAATTAGCAAAATTTTATGCAGCTCAA
This sequence comes from Dimocarpus longan, assembly GCA_022984855.1. Lineage (NCBI taxonomy): Eukaryota > Viridiplantae > Streptophyta > Magnoliopsida > Sapindales > Sapindaceae > Dimocarpus > Dimocarpus longan. The sequence continues at coordinate 25,890,854 of CM041018.1, read as the reverse complement.
GCAGTGTATCAAGGGCTGCTAGCAATATAGTAAATTACCAATCAAAGTATGTATTGCTAGTACAAAGTCCATAAACAAAAAGCAATAATTTTAGCCAATATAAATATTAACTGTCAGCTAACATCTAATATGAAATCAAAATATAACTACGCCTATTTATGTAACTGCAAAACCTAAAAAGCAAGTTGGTTCAAGTTATTGCAAATCCATTGTCAGTTGTGACTGATTTTGAGTTGAGGGCTGAGATTGGGGCAGTACTTCAGTCCTCTATAATGATAAAATTACTTAATAATTTATTACTATTTGGATTTGTAAAATGTCGACTTATGTTAGTCAACTTACGTTTTCTTTTCAGTGATGTTGAAACACCAATGGTTGTGTTAGCATGTGAGCTTGAAGCACCTTCTGTAAAAAAATTAAATATTATAAAACTGTTTAAACAATCAATGATATCATGGTAATGGAAAAAAATTATGGTAGCTAACTTTAGACTCGTAAGGATCTTTGCATGTACTTTTGTTGTGGCCAGAACATCCACATTTTTTTTGCATGTCACAATAGTACTTCTTGTCTCCTTTAGGCTCTCATATAGTTCCCTTTGCCTTGCAGTCTTCAGTCTGCCTGGTTGTCTCTTTATTGGAGGTCGTATGACTGGTTGTACACTAGGTCTTCAGTCTGCCTGGTTGTCTCTTTATTGAAGGTCGTATGACTGGTTGTACACTAGTTTCAGGCCACACGTATCTATCAGGTATTGGGTGGACAGAAGTACTACTATATGTTTGCTTAAATGCAGTCTTAGTCAAACTAGGGTATACATACGCAACAATATAATCAAACATTCTGTCTTGTTGACACATATGACTAATTGCAGCCATTACACGACTGCATGTTACCCCACAAACTTCCCAATACCCACACTCGTTACTCTTGTCTTTCAACTTAACTACATATGCTCTATTATCATTTGAAAGTTCGAATTCACCATTTCTAGCATCAAGCAACAAATATAATTGGTTTCTTTGCTTGCTTTAATTATTTTTACATTTACAATAGGAGGTAATTCATTACTCCACCTAACACATACATTTTTCCTCTATTGGAATCTCTTCATCACCATTTTTCTAACGTATTCCAATAGGTCAAGATATGTTTTGGCCCTATGCTCCCCTGACATGTTGTTGAAAGATTCAATCATACTATGTGTGATATGTCACATTTGATGGAAGGGTCAAAAGCATACATTGACCAATGTTCAGCATCAATTGCATCCGACCACTTTCTTGCTTCAGGATTTTTCAATTTTTGGCTTGAGTAAAGTTTTCTGAAAGTGGCATAAGTATGCCTTACACAATACCTAAATAAATTCACAAGAAGAAAATCATCACTAATATTAAAATAAAACAAGTAATTAATAAGTTAAAACTACGCTACTGCTTGTAAATAAGTTATATCACTTAGTAGATGCATGTGGCCAGTGAAGTTGAACAGCTTTTATCACCTCTTTCTGTCAATCACTCATGGATATTAATGGCTTGTCATTAGGGTAGTCCAAGAACTTGCACAATTGGCTTGTGAACCAATCCCAACGATAAAATCCATTTGTAAGCACCTTTTAGATGAAACCATCTAATCAAATGAAAGGTCTGCACCCATTTGTAAACACCTTTTAGATTACAGCCATCTAAGCAAATGAAATGTCTACACCCATTTAGAAACTTTTTTTTTTTTTTTTTTTCAGCTTCAAAGCACAAAACAAACCTTGAAAAGTGGGTTTGGTTCTTGCATCTATATATATATATGCAATTGACCCTGGATTAGTTTATCTTACCATATATGCGTATGTCCTTAAGCAGGAGCGAACCCACCATTGAACCAAGGGGACATGTGCCTCCCTAAGACTTATAAAAAAAAAATGATAAGTTTGAATTTGTGCAATTTTGCTTGTCCAAAGAAAAGAAAACAATTATGTAGACATGCAATGTTGCCAGTGTAGAGCAGTGCAGTTAATGACAGTGATATAATTTGATTTGTGTGCATTGTTGTACACTGTTGACAATTGTTTTTTTTTTTTTATAAAGTACTGATGAGAAATTATAATAGTTAAAAGTTGTTATTATAATTAATTATTGTTATTTTATTTTATAAACTGCTTTTAATGTTTATAAGCGGTTGGAATTTATTTTTTTTCCGTTTTATCCGGATTCGTGCGTGCCAACGGTGCAGTTACTTCACTTTGACGTCTTATCACTTATCAAGTTAGTAAACTACATAATCGATAAAGAGATCAATTATTAAACGATAGCTTGTTTGTATATGTGGAGAAATATATTTTTGATAAAATTGATAGATAAGTTATCATAAAACAATTTTAATATATGAAGCATCGTCGAGGAAAATTATTATGTTATTTAGTTTTTTTTTTTTCATTTTTATTTATTTGAATGATTTCATTAGGATTTTGAAGTATAAGACTATTTGTTTTGCCTAAATATTATATATGTTTCATTTTATTTAAACTATATAATGTTATCGAATATTGTTTTATATAAAAATATTATATCTTTAGTATATTCTTAATTTTCGATATTTTTATTACTTTATTCATGTATCCCTCCAAACAAATTTTCTGGGTCTACTACTGTCCTTAAATGCTTAAAGCATTCAGCATGATCTTCTCCCAAACAATCCAAAACCATTATTTTTGTTTTGTGAAGCCTTTGAAAATCTACTTTTACCTTATACCTATCCCTCAACATATCTGCAATTTCCTTTGCTTTAAAATCAAGATTATGTTTTACAATGGATTCAAACTTGGGTACTACCCATTTCACTTTGGCCTCATCTTTTTTGTACACCCTACAACATTGATGGTTGTCATTATATCTCTTTATTTGCATGATAACATTATCTTTCATAAGTGAAGCATGCAGCCTCCAAGGACAACTAACTACTTTATATTTGTATGTAAGTCTATCCTTATCATTTTAACCTTATCTAAAATAACCCCTTCATGTATTGTACATACCCTCAGTGCCTCCCTTAAACTATAAATAGTATCATTCCTTTGATTTACTACAAATTGTATGACCTCTCCCATCACTTGTTCAAAAGGCTCCCCTCAAACTAATTCAACATTTCTTGATGAAGGTCTTCATCACCAGAATCACTATCAAATACATCATCTTCACCAAATTGGTACCATTCAAACAACTGCAAATTACTAGGACTTCATCAACCCCTTCTTATCTATCACTTCATCATTACCTATTTGATCATCATTACCAACACCTTCTAACCTGATCCCTCTATATTCATCTAAATTCCCAAACAAGTCTTCTAGTTCATCCTAAGACACAACTTCATTGTTGTCTTCCAAAACCTCAAAATTTGTATTAGGTTTGGAAGAAGGTATATATGGTTTAAGCTCAACTTCAAAAGACTATTCTCTTTTTGGCCTGTTTACCGAACAAATTAAAAACCCCAACCAACTCTCTATCATTATTCATTTCTAATCTCTCATGACTCCGTAGAAGTTGCACACAAATAGTGTACTCTTCCTCAGGTGGATTGGTTTCTCCACTAACCTTTTTTTTTTTTTATGGTTTTCATGCAACAAGGTTATCTTACTTATTAGATCCTCATTACACACTAAAGCTGACAACAATCTCAAATTTATTCATCTTCCCTAATAAGGAAAAAAATTATTCGTTATTATAAACAACACAAAATACATACATAATACAACATATATAAAATCTAACACTTTATATTATAACAGTACAACAACATTAATAATAAATATGCTTTACTGTTAACTAATAAAACATCATATCGCATTATGCCAACTACAATGGAAAACAAAACATATATCATGTTCAACTATAACTCTGTTAAACATGCTTCAAACATAATTAATGGGCATATTTTAGAGAAAGAAAACATAAAACAAATTATAAAACTTGTTAAACATGTTAAAGATAGAGATATAATATGAAATTTATAGCGTACACTTAAATCACTTAGTAGATAGAGTGTTTTTAGTTTAAAACGGGATAGATACAAGTCCAATAATACATTTCATGGATTAAATCGTAAAAGCCCTAAATTTCAGAAACCTAAATCAAATTTCTAATGAAAACAAACATCTATCTCGTGAAGCTCGCCTCTATGCAACCATAATGAAAAAATATCACATAAACGACATAGCTACTTACTTCAAAGCTTTTCTTCCTCACAAAAGCAAATATATATATATATATATATATTTATATATATATTACTTTGTTTTGTTTTTTTTTGTTTTTTGTTTTTTGCATGCACCAATGAACCTATGGAACTATTCTTAACAATGACCACCCAAACTACACACTCCCTTCTCATTCACTAACATGTAGGTTTTCATTGTAGCAAGGTGGTAACGATTTTTTGGTGAGAAATTGAAAGGAAGAAGAGGCAGTTGGATGGACCACAAAGCTTCTGTTTTGGACCCAGATGAAGACACAGATGCCTTTGTTTAATATACTTATGGTAAGGGTTTTCACATGCATGTGATGTGGCAGACATATAGCCACACACAGTGGCGGATCCAAAAAAATTTGTTTAGGGGGCACATAAATATAGTAATAAAAATATCAACATTCATACTAAATATATAATGTTGTTATATAAAATAAAGTTCGATAATATAATATAATTTAAATAAAATGAAATATATGTATACACACAAAGCTAGATATATATATAATATTTATGCAAACTAAGTAGTCTTAATTTATTCTCGAAGAAAAAAAAAAAAAAAAAGGTAGTCTTAAGTTTTAAAAATCCTAACAAAATTATTAAAATAAATAAAAATGATAAAAAAACGTAAACTATGTAAATTTATTATTTACTCAAAAAGTTATTAGTTTAAATAAGACACAAATGGAAAAGTAACATATTTTGATAGGAAAATTGATTGAACCATGGTGGATGAAAAAAAGAAAAATAAGATCCATATCATAAAAAAATAAAAAATAAAAAAATTATGAGACAAAACAACATTTATAAGTGAATATAAAAAACATTTCCCAAAAAAAAGAAAAAAAAAAAAAACAGAGTGAATTAAAAATAGAAAGTAAAAAAATTATGAGACAAAAGGGGGATTGAACAATGGTTGGGTTTAGAAAGAAAGGCAATCACAACCAGTCAAGGTTTTCACATTTTCTACTTCTATTTGACATTTTATTTATATAATATATTAAATGACTAAAAAAAGAGAAAAAGCAAAATACGTTTGATGGGGTAGAGATCAAAACCTACTGGCATCTACAAGCATTGCAACCATCAAAGCCATTGTGCAACGTTGAAATAACATGACATTACATTCATATATTTAAATAGAGTAAACTTAATTAATTTTCAAAAAATTTTAGGGGGGGCACATGTTCCCCCTGACCCAACGGTGGGTCCGTCCCTGGCCACATATTACATTTATTAATATTTAATATTATTTTATGAGTGGTGATATTGGCACCCCTCAAAAATTGTATGTACACCCCAAAATTAGTATTTTTGTAAATATCCAATATTACCCTTAATTAAATAACCAAAAGGGCATACACAAACAGATAGTATCATTATAGAATGCAACTAACCTTATACATAGCCCTATTATTAATGACAACTTGCGATGCACTTGAGCAACCAAATCATCTTCATCACTAGAAGCATCAATATCATCATCGTCTTTTACTTTTGTTGACACTCAATTTCGGTCAACCCGGTTCTCCAAACCCAATACCTGCGACACAACAAATCTCACACGAAACAAGTATTACCAAAACCAAAACAAACAGGACGCAATCAAATTTTTACGTGGTTCAGCAAAAACAATGGTCTACGTCCACGACAATTACCCATTCTCTCTATCGGAGTAATTGTATTTTATTTCACCTTATCCTTTACACTGAATTCTACCTCCTATTATAGCGAAGGTGTTACAATCAGAATAGGCTTAAGAATCTTACAGATAAAGCAAAAAATAATACACATTAATTAAGATAATATCTTTCGAGATTATCTCTTCTACATATATAGCAATTTTCAATAGTGTAAATATTCAATTTGCATGAAAATAGGTAAGTCGACTCATTTCCTGTTTTGAATTGATTTTTCTTCCAAAAAGTCAACTGGTCAACTCTAGCGAATAAACTGCTCAACGACCAGACGTTGCATCAAACGGGCAGACTACTTCAAGAATCATACGTTTCTATTGCCGAACAGACGAGCAGACTTAACCACTCCTTTGACTATCGGGCTCACGAGCAGACTTCCTGATCGCTGAGACTGTCAAGCAGACTCCCTGATCGCTGTGATAGTTTCTTCCGAAGGGTACTTATTGAACAGCCTTCTGATTACGAGCAGATTACCTTCATGCAATCACTCCATACTTAACGTTTTAAGGCAATCAATTGCATAATTAGGTGTGCTCGAGTATATCTGTTACTGAATGACTATTCTCCTTCCTTTGACTTCTGACCATTTTGACCAGCACGTCCTGGGCTTCTTGATTCAATGGGCTTTCGCCCCTGGGCTTTTCTATAGTATCAAAATGCCCACAACAACTTTCTCATGGTTAAAAAGAAACGATAGAGTAGCAATTATGGCTAATGTTTATGCTTTGATTTGTTAGGATCATGATTGCTGCTCTGAAGCAAGTTTTCAAGTTTATGATGATGTTTTTCTTGTCTAGGTCTAGGCTCAATTTGGCCTTTTTGATATTAATAAAATGGTTAAGTTTTCAAGTTTATGATGTTTCACTTTTGTTGAATTGGTTAAGTTTATAATGCTTCATCAGTATCACCATTTTATCAAATGGAGTTTTTCCAGCATAGCAAATGCTAGACTTGAAGTTTTTCCTAACAAGAAAACTTGAACTTTGGTATTAAATGGAGTTTTTGTTGGGTAGTAGATAGAGTTTTCAAGTTTATGATGCTTCACTTTTGTTGAACTAGTTAAATTTTCCTATATAGTTAAGTGAGTGAGCCTTGACCTAGACAGCAATCAAGTAAAAACATCAAATGATTGTACTAAAATTTAGAAACATGTCATTTTTGATATTATGGGGTTTAAAAATAAATTAGAAAAGTTTTAAATTTTTTATGGGGTGTGTAAACAAAAAGGGTGTCTATACAATTTTTTAAAGGTGAAAATATCGCCTCTCTTATTTTAATATATTATAATAATTTTCTAGAAATACCTTCATGCCCTTACATTGAAAGCAGCTTCACTGAGGAATTTGATCAATGACCCATTTGGCTTTCAAGTGAAATGCTCAAACCTTTAGGGAAAAAAATCATTTTGGTCCCTAAATTTTGAAAAATGATGAAATTTTTAATTATATTTCAGAAAATGATAAAGTCAACCCTAATATTTTAAAAAAATATTAAATTAGTCTCTCACGTTAGTTAACTGATGGTTTAACCTAATGGAGAGTAAGAAAAGACTCTTTTGCTCCTTTGCCATTCATTAAAGTTATGATGAATGGTCGAGATTGAATTAAAAAAATATTAACTAAAAAAAAAAACTTAAAGAAGCATATCTAGGTTAAACCCAGATTGCATCACTCTCTTCCTTGGCCTCTCACTGCCATTGACACCAACTCATCGTAGTTAATAACTCTGCCTCACCATCGATGACACTTTCCCTCCGTCAAAGCTCTAGCAATTGCCATGCCACATACCGTTTTTGGTATTGCCTTGTTAGTTGAAGATCTCGCTCCTTCTATCATCATCATCGGCGATCCATTGTCGTGCTAGTTGAGGTCCCCGGAACCGATAGCCCACCAAACTTAACAAACTTATAAAGGTTGCGAAAGGCCTAGGAGGAGGGGAAGTTATTGTTGTTGTTATTGATGTGGTTGGGGTGGTGGTGGTCGGAGTTGGAGTTAGAATCAAAAGGGTCTTCGACGGCGATGATGACATGGGATTGGTTGAACATGAGGTTTTAGCCATTCTTTGGTTCCAGTGGAAAAAAAAAAAATTAAAAAAAAAAGAAAGAAAAAAAAGAAGCACAATAAATATGACTCTGACAATGATGATTTGGCTTAGATCTAAAGAGAAAGAGAGATTGAGATTTGATTTGGTTTGGTTTTGGATGATTTGATTTGGCTTTTGTTATTTATTTTTAAATTTTGATTTTTTTTTTAAAAATCTACAAGATTAAGATCATCATATCTTATTTTTGAATATATGAGAAGTTGAAAGTTTGGGTTAGACACTTAGATCTGAGTAATAACCAAGAGTTTCATCTAAGTGTTTCACTCAAACGAAAATCTAGGTTGTTCAAGCCAAGATCTTCAAATGAAGACCTGGGTTCATCAACTCAGATTTTTTTTAAAAAAAATTTTTGGAACATCTTTTTCAATTTTTTCATTATACATGTTTTCTTAATTTTTATTTTTGTAATATTTTTTATTCATTTTCCTTTTTATTCATGTTTTAGATTTTAAATATGATAAAATTACCTCTACCCATCATATTGATCGTTAGGTTTGACCGTAAGTATTAAACATGTTTTCGAAACAATAGGGTTGATTTTATCATATTTTGAAAGATAATTAAAAATTTGATCATTCTCTAAATTTAGAGACTGTTGACGTCAAATATTGGTCAACTCAGATTCACAAACTCAATACTGCAAATGTAACAAAACAATTCAAGAAACAGATAAAAGCAAAGGAAAAATCAAAGGAAGAACAAGAACACAAGAAGTTTGACGTGGTTTGGCCCAATATTGCCTACGTCCACGGTGTCTTCTCTGATTTAGAAAGACAATCACTGTTATTAATTATTTTCTAGTGAGAGATACAGCCCAAAAGATCCATTTTACAATGATTTTTGCCCCTATTTATAGAGAAATGGGTGGTGCTACAGTTGTAATACAATAGGAAATAATTAATTACATTTTTCAATGCTGACACTCATTAAATGTTGGGTCAAATCCTGTGAAATTCAGGTCTTGATTAGGTAGTTACGTGCCCCTTAATCTGCATTGCTACCATTATGAGAAAGATTCAATGTGTATGCCACGCTATGCCGCGAGCTAATTCTGTTCTGGACGAGCTTGATCTTGTTCTGAACGAGCTGGAGCTCATTAAATAGTTCTAATCATGACCAGCAACCTGAGAGTTGGCCTATGTAAGCTGGTGTCGTGTTGGAGTTAAAGCTTATATCATTGAGTCGGTGGTCCTTACGCATGAGTATGCAAGTTGTTTTTCATGTAAGAGCTCGTTGTTGCGAGCTAAGATTTGATAAGCTGGGTCCTTATCTGTTGTGTCAGTCTATTGGATCATTTTACTTAGGTTTTAACAGCTCATTTGTGTAGTCCCAAAAATATATATAACACTGACCAAAATGATTTTATCCTTTTTCTAAGGGTTTTGTAATGGTAAGGGGTTAGGTTTATTTTGATGTTTTCATAAAGATCAAAGGGTAAAATCACGATTCCTTAATCGTAGGGCTAATATGAAAACAACTCTAGAATGTAAAAGTTTTTTTTTTTTTTTTTTTTTCTCATCACGAAATCTAAAAAGCATTTGTGTGCGAATTTCCATTTTTTTTAAACATTGTACGAATGTTTTTCAACGCAGAAGTTTTCTCGTAATTAAATGTTTTGAACAAGTGATAAATTTCCAGTCTCTTCTCGCGAAAACAAGTGCAAGTGAGGATGACGACACCGCCATTGTCGTCGTCGAGCTCCAGAGAGCTGGAGTGCGTCGGGAGACTAGAAATCGCCAGACCGAATCCGGTCGGCTTCCTCTGCGGCTCCATTCCCGTCCCCACTGACAATTCATTCCGGGAAGCCTTCAGTTCCGCTCTCGTCCCCTCCCGCCAAACGTAACCTTTGATTTCACATTTCTAATTACAAGTCTGCAATTCTCTGTGTGTGTTCTTATCTGGGTTTGCTTTGTTTTGCAGAGTTAGTGCTCCGCGATATCGGTTGCTTCCAACGGAGACTGATCTCAATAGGCCGCCGTTGGTGCCAAATTTCCCGGAGAAGGTGCTTCCTGTTGCTGCTGTGCAATCTAAAGCCGATGGAGGTATACTGTTTTATTGATTTAGTATGCAAATATATATATGTTGTTGAATGCGACATGATGGTTTAGTATGTTGAAGATTTTGTTATAGATGGCATGTTTGTGGTGGTTTTGTGATGTACCATGATTTTGTAGTTTACTACACTTGTATATAGTCACGATGGTTTAGTAATTTCATTTTTGTAAGTTTAAGGTTTTAATCTGAAATCGATGACATTGATGTGGGAGTTTATTGTTTTGCTCTTATATGGATTGTATGAGCCCAAAAATGACGCATGTGATGATTTGTGGTTTTGGAATATATAGTGTGTACTACACGTGTGTATAGTCATGATGGTTTAGTAATTTCATTTTTGTAAGTCCAAGATTTTGATATGTATTAGATGGCATATTTGATGTGGGATTTTGTTGTTTTGAGCTAATACTAATATTATGAGCCCAGAAATGACATATGTGATGATTTGCGTTCAGTCATTTGAGGTTTTTCATGTGAGTGATAGGTTCGCTGCCTTATTATATTGATATTGCTCGCAGCATGAAAAACACAAACTGTGTATTAGGTTAAAGTTAGTGATAGTTACTTACGAAGTGATTTGGTATTTCTTTTTATTTTGTTGTGTTTTCGGGTTTTATTAATTTAAAAAGTTATGCAACCATTCCAAGCGAAGTAGCTTTTAGTCTATAATTGGCATGTATGTTTATGAGGTTTGAAAATCTTTTGTATTTACTTTTTGTGGGTTGTGGTTTGAGTTATGATCTGTAGGGATTTGTGTTGAATCAGTGTGCCATCCAAATCCGTCATAGTCAGTGAAAGAGTTCTTGAACTAGTTTATATAACCCATTGTTTAGTCCTAGTATAGATGCTCGCTAGAAATGTGTGGCTTTCAAAGCTCAAATCAAACAAGTTTTGCACTAGATGGGTTGGGCCATTTATCTACTGCTTTACTTTTACTCTTAGGTATTAATTCCTTTTTAGATTTTGTCAAAAATTCTATAGGATTATCTGCTGCCTAATTTTTGTTTGTTCCTAGTCATGCTAATGGCAATCTGTCATGACTAGTTGAGCATAAGAGAAAAGCAAAGTAGATGATGGCTCTGTTTCTGCTAATTTCTTTTAAGGTTGTGGGACTTCGAGTTATTATCTATAAGGATTTGTGTTGGATTAGTCTGTGCCATCCAAATCACACATAGTCAGTGAAAGAGTTGTTTGAACTAGTTGATGTACCCCATTCTTCCTTCCTAGTAGGGGTGCACTCTAGAATTGTGTGGATTTTGAAGCTCAAGGCAAACAATCTTTATATTAGATGGTTTGGGCCATGTATCTGTAGCTTGAATTTTATTCTTAGGTACTAACTTTTGGTAAGAGTTTCATAGAATAGTTATTGGATTATCTACTGCTTAATCTTTGTTTGTTCCGGTTCATGCTAATGGCAATTTGTCATGACTAGTTGAGCCTAAAAGAAAACCAGAGTAGATGATGGCTGTATATTTGCTATCTTGCTGTTATAACTTTGGTAGAAGTGACTGTGGTGTTCGTTCCTAGCAGATATAAGTTTGGAAGGTGGTGCTATTGCATCAAATCTTAGTAGAAAGGGTGAAGCCCTTGCTGTATCTGGTTTGGTCGAATACGGAGATGAAATAGACGTGATTGCTCCGACTGACATTTTAAAACAAATCTTTAAGATACCATACTCCAAAGCTCGAGTATCAATTGCAGTTCATCGCGTTGGACAAACTCTTGTTCTGAATACTGGGTATGCATCTAATATGTTGCTTTTTTATTTATTATTCTGTTTTGTGTTTCAACATCTTGAATTTTATGGTAAAGTGCAGATCTGATATTGAAGAAGGAGAGAAGTTGCTTAGAAGACATAACAATCAATCCAAGTGTGCGGATCAATCTTTATTTTTGAACTTCGCAATGCATTCTGTTAGAAAGGAGGCTTGTGACTGTCCCCCAATGCATCATCCTACATCTGAGAGGCAATCAAATTCATCAGTTCTTCCTAGGGGAGATGCATCCTGTTTTATGGGACAAAGTGAGGACATTGCTAATAAGGAAGAATTTGAACGTTGTTCAGAGTATTCACAGGTCAAACAAGATGGCTTCATTTGGGAAAGTAAGAAGAATAAAAGAACTAAGGACCATGATACTGTCAAAAAGGCTTCACATGTTGGTGACAAGCCCAGATGTTCAATTCAAGAGTCGGAAAAACATAGAAGAGTTGGTAATGATGAGTTTTTAAGGGTTTTGTATTGGCAATTTCACAATTTCCGCATGCTCCTGGGTAGTGACTTGCTTCTGTTCAGTAATGAGAAGTACGTTTCTGTGAGTTTGCATTTATGGGATGTCACACGACAGGTTGCAGCCAACTAATGAAACTTTTCTTTTGCTTTATATTCCGTGCATTATTTATTGTTTCTAACATAGGCTCTGTTTCAACTCTGGCAGGTCACTCCATTGACTTGGCTTGAAGCTTGGCTTGATAATGTCATGGCTAGTGTGCCTGAGCTTGCAATCTGTTATCATGAAAATGGTGTTGTTCAAGGTTATGAACTTCTTAAAACAGATGACATATTTTTATTAAAAGGCATCTCTGAGGATGGCACTCCTGCTTTTCATCCTCATGTTGTGCAGCAAAATGGCCTTTCAGTTTTGAGATTTCTTCAAGAAAACTGCAAGCAAGATCCTGGTGCTTATTGGGTATGTTTCTCTTTGTTTCAATCTGAACTGCTACGCTATTAAAGGTTAATGTTAGCTGACTTTGTTTTGTTGGCTGACTTATATCTTACAGCTATATAAAAATGCTGGTGAAGACGTAATCCAACTTTTTGATATTTCTGTTATTCCCAAGAACCATTCCTCTAGTGCTTGTGATGACAGCTCAAGCTCTCTGCCTCTAATTCATAGAGGAAGGAGCAATTCATTATTTTCATTGGGAACTCTTCTGTACCGTATTGCTCACAGGCTTTCACTTTCAATGGTGTGGAACAGTTTTAAATTTTGTTTGGTGCATCAACTTGCAGCCTGTGGTTTACCTTGCTAATTATCGATAGTAATTTTGCAGGCACCTGATAAAAGGGCTAAGTGTGCAAGGTTCTTTAAACAATGTTTGGATTTTTTAGATGAGCCGGATCATTTGGTACTAATGTTAAATTATAATAGTGTTAAAATTGTACTTATTCCTTTTTAAGAAGTATATTTTTCTCATATGTGATTGAGGAACGTGAATTCTAATGATTGGTGTAATGCTAACCAGGTTGTGCGTGCATTCGCTCATGAACAGTTTGCAAGGCTCATTTTAAATTATGAGGATGACTTTGAATTATCATCTGAATCTCTTCCTGTAGGATGTGGAATTATAGTTACTGATGCTGAAGAAGAGGGTGACAAATTGAGTAAAACTGAAACAGTGTTGCAAGATTTAACCATAGAAGCTTCTATGGGGATGACTTTAGAGTCAAATATATCTATTTCTAGGCAATTGATCACGCCAGATAACCCAGAATTGGGTGATCAAGGTCTGTCAAGTTCCAGTGGTGATGAAAGCTTTGCATTGTCTAAAATATCTTCATCATCCATGAATGTGGTTCAAACTGTTTCTGATCCAATTTCTTCCAAGTTAGCTGCAGTAGACCATGTTTCAGAAGCCATAAAGTCTCTAAGATGGATGCGCCAACTACAAAGCTCAGAACGAGAGTTGGTTGACCAGGGCATTGAGATTGATGGTAGGCCTCCATCCGTTAATCTTTCTGTTTGTGCATGTGGTGATGCTGAATGTATTGAAGTTTGTGACATACGAGAATGGCTCCCAACATCAAAATTGGACCACAAGTTATGGAAACTTGTTCTTTTGCTTGGAGAATCTTATCTGGCACTTGGACAAGCACACAAGGAGGATGGTCAATTGCATCAAACTTTGAAGATTGTAGAATTGGCTAGTTCCGTCTATGGATCAATGCCTCAGCATCTTGGTGACACAAAGTTCATTTCCTCGATGAATAAAAGCCTGTCATCTCAACTAATATACAATGAAAAAAGTAAAATGGCGAGATCGTCTGTTGGTGAGATGAAAGAAGTGAAATCTAGTTGCCTTACATATGAGCATTTATCTTCCATTTACCTCTTTTGGGCTAAGGCATGGACACTAGTTGCAGATGTGTATGTTGAGTTCCATAGGATTAAGGGTGACGAGGTGTCAATACAAGCAGAGGGGAAACTTTCTAGCAGGGAGTTGAGGATTGCATCAGGAGTCATCAAAGAAGTCCAAAGGCTGAAGAAGAAGCTGGGTCAGAATTATCAAAACTGCAGCTCATGTTCTTTGGTAAATTGCAGCTGCCAGAGTGATAGGGCCAGCAGTGGTAGCAGTGCAAGCAGCAGCAGTGGAGATAAGCACTCAGTCACATATGGAAGAAAACACAATAAGAGATCACATGCTAAGAGTGCCCCATACTCCTGTTTGGGTGACCCCGAAGATGCCAGTGTCAAGTGCTCAGTGCCTATTGAAACTGAAATTGCATCGAGAGAAACACCAAGAATGAAAAGTGGTGGAATATTCAAATACCTTGAGGGGCCTGTAGTTGGTGATGTTGAGCACAATCTCTCAGCTGCACTTAGTTGTTATGAAGAAGCTAGGAAGGCATTGCATGGACTTCCTACCGTTTCAGCAGAATTACACTCTGTTCTGAAAAAGAAAGGATGGGTTTGCAATGAACTGGGTCGAATCATGCTTGAAAGAAAAGAACTTATCAAAGCTGAAATTGCTTTTGCAGATGCTATAAATGCATTCAGAGAAGTTTCTGACCACACCAATGTTATATTGATAAACTGTAACCTGGGCCATGGAAGACGAGCATTGGCTGAAGAGATGGTATCAAAGGCTGAAAGTTTTAAAGTACATAAAATCTTCCATGATGCGTACAAACAAGCACTGGAGACTGCAAAACTGGAATATTGTGAATCGCTCAGATTTTATAGGGCGGCAAAATTGCAACTGAATTTTATTGCAGACAACTTGAGTTCAGAGTCGAACAATTTGAGGAATGAAGTGTTTACTCAAATCGGTCATACATACTTGAGGCTTGGCATCCTTCTGGCAAGAGAAGATGCAACTGCTGAAGTTTACAAAAATGCAGCCTTGGAAAATACGTCTGTTCCATCTGCCGGAATAGCTAGGAAGGAAATGAGAAAGCACGAGATATCAGCCAATGATGCAATTAGAGAGGCATTATCAGTGTATGAATCAATGGGAGATTTGCGCAAACAGGAGGCGGCATATGCATATTTTCACCTTGCTTGCTACCAAAGGGATTGCTGTTTGAAATTCTTAGAATCAGATGATAAGAAAAATAATTTGCCTAAAGCGGAAAGCAACGTTGTCCAGAGGATCAAGCAATATGCTTCCTTAGCCAAGAGGAACTGGCAAAAAGCCATGGACTTTTATGGTCCGAAGACGCACCCCACCATGTACCTGAATATTCTCATAGAGACATCAGCTCTATCATCCAGTCTTTCGTCCGCCTTACACTCAAATGCTGTACGTTCTAAACTTTCTTTATAAAATTTATGCGTTTTATTACTGTCCTATTCGTGGAGTGCTAGTAATGAAATTAACTTCCCTCCGCTTTCTTAAATGTGCGGGTTAGGAATCTGGTTTATAAAATATAGACAATTAGGAGACTTGAAAATAAATGAGAAAATTGTTTGATTTTGACTTCATTGACCTTTGTAATTTCTGAAGCAACGTGAGTTTGCTTGGCTATCTAACCGGCTTCTTTCTAGCTGGTGATGTTTTTGCAAAAACCTAATTATTATTTGTTATTAAATCTAAAAATATTATTGAAATGTCATTAGTCTAGGATTGGTTTTATGATATCATTGCTAAACATTGTCATAATACATTTAACTTTAAACAAGTTGACCGCATGCCACAAAAATGAAGCATCGTATTATTTTCATGATAGCTCTTTTGTACTTTCATTTCAGTCACTTTCAATGAATGATTTTTGTTCCAGATGATGGAGTCAGCTCTATCTTGCCTACTTGAAGGACGCCATCTATCCGATACACTTGCAGGATCTTTGTCGACTGACTACCCGGAGCTGAATGCCAAGTTCTGGAAGCAACTGCAAATGCTTTTGAAAAAAATGTTGTCCATGGCAATGTCCACAAATAAATCTTCTCCCATTGGTCAGCCAAATCCATTGAATCGATATGGGGATGCTGGAAAGCTCAGGGAGCTTTACAAAATGTCATTGAAGTCCTCTGGTTTAAGTGATTTACCTGCCATGCATTCCTTATGGGCAGCATGAGATAGAAACTATCCAGAAAATACTTTGCTCATCTTGCTGTTACAGTTTATATATGTAGATCATTGCATATTATCTCTTGATCAAACATTATGTTCTTGACTGGTTTGAGGCCATGTTGTGTGACTTGTAACTGGCCTGTTAATAGAAATAGTTTTTCTTGGGGATTCAAATATGCTCTTCTTTTTGAATATTTTCATGTTTGCTTAAGTTTGTTGATATGGGGAAATCCACGGAAAGGGATTTGTGAATGGACTGCTCTTCTTTTTGAGTCTTTGACAAATCCGAAGCATGAATTATGTTCCTTCCTCATTGTTTCTTTTTCCGCATCCATTGTTTGTCGAGTTTGGAAACTTGCTTATATTATTGTTAGGGAGAAGTATTTTGGGATGGCTGGAGGACATTATTCAGTTAAAAAAAAAAAAAAATCATAATAATAACAAAGAAGGAAAAAAGAGACATCTCTAGGATTTTACTTTATTTTCATAAATTATCAATACCAAAAGGTTATAATTCCACATTTATCATTGCCTCTCATTTCACTACTAGTCGACTAACTCTTTTTTTTTTTTTATATATATATATATTTTGATATCTTATGGGTCAGATAACTATCATTAATAATGCAGTTCAGATGATTTGAACTTTTGACCTTTTAAGATAAAAAACAGTATTTAACCATTCTTACTAAAAGATGATGTGTTAGTTCAATAATTTTTTAATCAATAGCTTACGTCATATGATTTAAGTTATTAATATATACTTTTTATAATACAATTGGAATGTGACAACATAAATTAAATTTATTAATAACTTATGTGGAGAGTTGTGGGGGGATGAAATATGGCAAATCTTGTTTTCAGAGTTTGTAATAGGGCAGCTCACTCTCTAGCTTCTCGTGGCCTTTTCCTCCAAATGCTGAGAGGAAAGATCTTGGCTTGGTACCAAGCCAGCTTGTACTTATTTCCTTGTTTAATGGAAGTTTCTGCAGTTAAAAAAAAAAAAAAAAACAAAGCAAATCTTGTAAATAGATTTTTATTTAAAATATATATATCTTATAAATGGTTAATCTTAATCATTGACTTGGGAGGATAATGAAGAGTGGAAAGACGAAAATAGGCATGATGTGATGAGATTACGTGTCTAATGAAAAGACGAAAGTGGGCCTGCAAGCCCAGCCAAGGGAGCGGAGAAACCCAAACCACATCCAACAAAAAGAAGAATCTAATAACCATAACTTAATAGTTAAGTCGTCTCATTCACATCCACACAGCACATAAAAAGCTCAACAAAGGATGCGTAAAATCAACTTGTTCTTCATTTTGTCATCGCTGCTGTCCCTCTTGACGACCCAAATGGCTGAATCCGCATCGCAGGCATCTGCCGTTCACATCATCTACACGGAGCGCCCTCAGGGGAACGAGGAGGCCGAGGCCTACCACCTTCGAATCCTCTCCTCCGTCGTCGGCAGGTAAAATCCTTATCATATCATTGGATATTGAAATTATTGAATTGAAAGGGTGTGTCATGTGTTGATTGTTTGTGTGTAGCGATGACCTGGCAAAGGAGGCTTTGTTGTACAGTTATAAGCACGCTGCTAGTGGATTCTCCGCCAAGCTCACTCCCGACCAAGTCACCCAGATGTCCAGTAAGTCTATCCTTCATTTTCTTCAATTTCAAATCGTGACATATTTGCCATTAGGCTTTTATTTGTGGTGGAGGCGGGCGTTGCCATGTCCTCCTTGTCAGGGTGCGGCGGGTGTTGCCATCAGGGTTTATTCGTGGCGGAGGCGGGTTGCCCCATCTCATGTCCTCGCTGAGTCACAGGTAGCGCAAGGTGGCGTTGTTGCAATTTGAACCAGTATTGCAGACCTGGTACAGGCAAGTTGCCTTTGTGGTATTGGTTTGCAACCAAAACACATGTAAGTTATTGATTCAAATATTGGGGACAGTGGGGACACCGCCTTGTGGATCTGAGATTTAAGGAGGATATGACAGCATCCTACCTCTGCTGCACTTTGACACTTGTGGTTCAAGGAGGCTGTAGCAGCATCCTGCCTTCACCACATCCCTCCGGGGGCAAAGCCAAAGCCCATGTGAACAAATGGCCACCATGGCCACTAACAGTCACTGCAATATGTATATCATGATGCAAAACAAATGTGTCTTTCGAGTCTCATATTCTTGTTGTGTTCCACTTATATTTGGATTTTCATTATTAATTGTCATGTGGGAAGATTTGCAATGAGAAATTGATAAATTTTCATTTGATATACTTCTTCTGTGGCAGAACAACCAGGTGTTCTTCAGGTTGTTGAAAGCAAGACAGTTCAACTTCATTCAGGACCCGGAAGGCTGCACTAGATAGAATCACTAGAAGCTAGTTAATAATAAGACCTATGTGTGTCCATCAAACAGTTTACCTTACCTTGTCTATAAATCCGTTTTCTCTCTTGTACTCATGGCATTATGGTCTGTAGCCGTGTGCTTTGCTTAAATAAAGATTCAGTTTATAAATCTAAATTATATGTATGACATCTTTTATCGGTGTGTAGTGTGATAGCAGTTTACTGTTTTAATATGCTGAGACCATATGTTTTAGGTCATTTATACATGTTTCAAATATGTGTTGCTGGAACACACCACCCTTTAACAGGAGTGATAGGAGAATTTTTGTTCTAGAGGATTGATAAAGAAGATAGATAGCAGAAGATAAAAGAGTAAAGAATTTTCTTATTCATCCATAAGAAAGCATACCAGTCCTAATCGGTCTATTAAATAGACCTACATACTGGAAACTAGAAAATAGGAATAATATTGAAAATAGGAACCCTGTTACAATGTGTATAACAAGCACAACAAACAAAATGATATAAAGCCCAGTATCGAAATGAATGCTACCATCCTTGGCTTTATTCAATAGAGGTCAAAAACTCAGTCAAAGGGAAGCAATAAAATAGGACTAGTACTGCATGGCCCTCTGCACATATCATTTCACCCCTCTTAAAATGTCCTTGTCCTCAAGGACAAAGAAAAACTATTGGTAATATCTTTTGGTCGAAAAATACTTTCCGTCTTGGTCCATATGCTAAAACCATACGTTTGGTTAATCTTCCCGATGAATGAGTAGAAGAAAGCTCCTAAAAAGGCACACCAATAGACATTGTTGCTGCAGAGGATGTTGTGATCACCGCTGCTAGACTATCGGAAAGACCGCTATTGGACTGTCAGTGTCAGAACTGGGGCTGTCATGGTCGCCTTCGTAGTAGCTGGAGCTACTACCGTCTTGCAGTTACCACTGTTGCTGCTGCTGATATTGGCAGGGGAAGACGATGGATTCGAGAGCTTGTGAATGGATTGAAATTCAATAAGCATCATTTCGAGAGTTGACTGAACTTGGAATAACCTAAACTCGATTCGAGTTAGGACCATATCCATGGTTAAATCAGGCTCTGATACCAAATGATAGGAGAATTTTTGTTCTAGAGGATTGATAAAGAAGATAGATAGCAGAAGATAAAAGAGTAAAGAATTTTCTTATTCATCCATAAGAAAGCATACCAATCCTAATCGGTCTATTAAATAGACCTACATACTAAAAACTAGAAAATAGGAATAATACTGGAAAATAGGAACCCAACAACCTGTTGTTACAACGTGTATGACAAGCACAACAAACAGAATGATAAAATGCCCATTACCAAAATGCATGCCACCATCCTTGGCTTTATTCAATAGAGGTCAAAAACTCAATCAAAGGGAAGCAATAAAATAGGACCAGTACTACATGGCCCTCTGCATATATCATTTAATTTTACGAGGTCAAGAGTTCGAGTTTTATTTTTGTTTAATTAAAACACATGATGCGAGTGTTAGTCTTCTCTTGTAGGAATAGTCATCTTTCAATTATAAGAGTAGGCATCTGGATCATATTATCAATGATCGAAATCGATCCCCGACAGTCTTTTGTAGTTTAAAAACTATATATTATTTCCTTGTTGATCCTTCTGGTTCTCAAGCAGGTGGGGTCTTATATTTGATGGTTGGGTTTAGACCACCCTGCCTTTCTAGTTCCAAAATAACAATTTGAGCCATTTGACACCTCTGCTATTGGAGATCTTGATTGGGTGATTTTTTTATTGCAATTAACTAGGGATTTCATTAGGGAGGGTTTTGGGCAAGGTTAGGAATTTCCAACCCTAACCTAAACAAAATTATTTGCTCCAAACTAGGGGTAACGAAAAAGGTTGGCGTGTCGGGTCGAGCTAAATTCATTTTCTCGATGAATAAAAGCCTATCATCTCAACTAATATGCAATGAAAAAAGTAAAACAACAAGATCGTCTGCTGGTGTGAATTGTGATGAAAGAAGTGAAATCTAGTTGCCTTACATATGAGCATTTGTCTTCCATTTACATCTTTTGGGCTAAGGCATGGACACCAGTGGCAGATGTGTATGTTGAGTTCCATAGGATTAAGGGTAACGAGGTGTCAATACAAGCAGAGGGGAAACTTTCTAGCAGGGAGTTGAGGATGTCATCAGGAGTCATCAAAGAAGTCCAAAGGCTGAAGAAGAAGCTGAGTTAGAATTATCAAAACTGCAACTTATGTTCTTTGGTAAATTGCAGCTGCCAGAGTGAAAGGGCCAGCGGTGGTAGCAGTGCAAGCTGTAGCAGTGTTTTTGTGGCTATGAAATGGTATGGTATGTAGTTTATAAGATATAAGTCCGGTTGCAAGTGGAAGTTTAGCCAAAGAAATTAAAATGTTTTTTAGGTGTGCCAAGTATCCTTAATTATTTTATAATTTAAGGATGGATCCTAATAAACAGGCGATCTTAGGGGTTGTTTAATAGATAATAGTGGGAAGTCGGTTTTTACTGCTAATGCATGATTAATCTTGTATTAGAAATACCAGTGTGTGTTTTGTTCTTTTAGTTTGCATCCTCTTGATGTATAAACAGGAAATAAATATGCTCATATGGATTGCTATTTGTTACAGTGAAGAGACAAACAAAAGAAAGTCCCAAAGAAACAAGGTTTTCAAAGATGTTGAAAAGGCTCTCCATGTGTTGGTCCAATATAGGAATTTGAACCGCAAGATACCAACCTTGAAAGTTATACTGATTATTATTTTGTTGGGATCATTGTTTACACTCTTCCTCTGTCGTGGTTTATATTGCAGATCATCCATCTCGTTCTGCATCTCGGTATGTTTTGCTGTTGATTACACTTGTTAATGATACATTTGTTTGATTTTCAGTAGTTTCTTGCCTTTGTCGTAGTGCTTGTTCTGAAGTTGACTTTCCTAGATTATAACTTTGTTATACTCCTTTAGGACTGAATTTCGAACTTTCTTAAAATTTTTAGGAGTATCCTAAACTTTTGTTGATTAAACAGAGTGTTGTGGACAAATGGGTAAGAGAGAGTGGTAATGGAGATCCACGATATCTATCAACTTTAGAAATCAACTGGGATCAAATATCAAATGTTGTTGGTAAACTGACTGACACAAATGAATATCAAGGGACTGGCTTGTTAAACTTCAATGACAATGAGATTGATCATTGGAAAGATTTAATACCAGATGCCAATCATGTTACCCTACACTAGATAGAATCATTAGAAGCTAGCTAATAATAAGACCTGTGTGTGACCATCAAACAGTTTATCTTAGCTTGTCTATAAATCCATTTTCTCTCGTGTACTCATGGCATTACGGTTTGGAGCCATGTGCTTTGCTTAAATAAAGCTTCAGCTTATATATCTATATTATATGTATAACCACTTTTATCGGTGTGTACTATGATAGCATTTTTCTGTTTTAATATGCTAAGATCATATGTTCAGGTCATTTATTCATGTTCCAAATATGTGTTGCTGGGACACTCCACCTCTTAATAGGAGTGGTTGAATATCTTTCTTAATTCTATGAGGTCAAGAGTTTAAGTTTATTTTTGTTATATTAAAACACGAAATGTGGGTGTTAGTCTCCTCTTGTAGGAGTAGCCATCTTTCAGTTTTTGAAGTAATCATTTGAACTGTACTATCAATTATCAATCTCGATATATCTTGACAGTCTTTATATTTCAAAAACGATGTGTTGTTGCTTTGTTGGTCTTTCTGGCTTGCAAGCAGATAGGGTCTTATATTTGATGGCTGGGCTTAGGCCGCCCTACCTTTTTGGTTCCAAAACAACAGTTTGAGCCATTTGACACCTCTGCTATTACTGATCTTGATTTTATTTTTTAAAAAAATTGCAATTAATTAGGGATGTCGATAGGGAGGGTTCTGGGCGAGGTTAGGAATTTCCAACTCTAACCTAAACAAAATTATTTGCCAACAACTTTAATATCTAAAGATTGGGTTGGGATTGAGGACTTTTCATGGTGGGTTGATGTGAATCTGCTCCGTCTTGCTTCGTTACTAGTCCACCTCTCGACCTTGACTTGAACAAAATTATTTGTCCCCAGCCTCGATAACTAGAGATCGACTCAAATTAGAGATTGTCTAGGGTGGGCATAGGTGAACCTGCACCCATCATAGTTCATCTTTACGATCAAATTTATTTATTTGTTTATATGGATATTAAACTAACGTTTGGATATTCAATAATTATTTTTAATAAATGAATTTATTATATTTGAATAAGCTCAGAAGCAATACAAATTTTTTTTTTTATGAGCTTAGAAGAGCTTTTTTGGGCTTCTTGCATTCAGAATATTATTTAGTGTGTTTAGATGCTCCAAAAATGGTTTTTTGATTTTGGGAAGAGCTTTTAAACGAAGCCACAATTATCAGCTTCTCCCAAAAGAGCTTCCATAGGAAAAAAGGGGAAGCCATTTTGTTTAATGAATCTTTCATTATACCAATTTTGCTCCTTTTAGTATAAATACCAAAATGAATTTTTCACTCGTATCCTTTCTTGCTTCATCTTCTTCTTCTCGTTGCCCGATCTTCTTCTTCTCCTCCCTTACTAGATCGTGCTAGAGGAATCACGGGGGTTCGCTTGAATTGATCGGCTTCTAGTTTCGTTTTGGATCCTTTGATTGATTGATTGGTTGTCATGAGATTGTTGTGTTTTGGCGGTGGCGACATCAGATAGCTCAGTCCAAACCCTCCTCCTCCCGTCCACATACGCTACTTGGATATTTTTGTTTTCCACTTTTAGTTTATATTTTGTAGTAAAATTTGGAAAGCAAGCAATCTTTCATGGAAAGTTGGTTAAGTTGTATTAGTGTAGGTACTTGTCTGCTATAAATGAGAATGAGATGATTTGTATGTTGTAGAGTTTTAAGTTATCTTCACTTTCCTCTCCATTGCCATCTCACCCAAAAGTAAAACCCTCTGCCATGCTACCCTAGTTCTACCTTTGCCTGATGCCATCCCAACATTTGTTTTCATCCTTCGAAATATATCAATGTAAATTTTCATTTTTATCTCAATTTAATATGTTGGTTGAAGTTTATTTAAACATCGTTGCTTGTTAGTTTAAATAGATTATTTCTATTAGTTCTTAAATGGTGATTTAGATTTGTTTAGGCCATAAAACATGCCAGCTGATTCTATTAGGCTTTATTAAATTAGAGGGGAAAAAAAAAAGATATATATAATATTTAGTTTGTAACAAATGTGTGCTTACTATATGTTTGATTAAATGACAAGGTGAAGATGAAAGGTTATGATGTCACTTGTAGTTTAGATAGGTTTGAGTTGGTTTTATTTTAGGTTCATGTTATATAATACACTCGTAGAAAGTTTGAAATATGCATATGCTAACAATTTTAAATAGGTTAGATGGTTAGACAATATGTTAGATATACTTTGGCCCTCCCTGCTTTAAATGTTTAGTTCCGTCCTTGGATGGGGGAGTGCTTTGAACCCATTAGCGAGTCTGCTTCAAACATCTAGCACCCCATCCTGCCATTCTAACTCCTAAATAAAGGTTGTATACAGGTGAAGATTGAATCCTAAATTGAAAATCCATGGGCTTTCCCTGTGACAGACATATGAAGTTTCAAAGGTGTTAGAGTGCCTAGTAACTTTGGGTGTCAAACCTAATGCAATGTCATATTCAAGATAAGATTGTGGGATGTTGAATTTGGTTGTAATACACTTGTGAATTTTGAAACTGTTTGGCTGCAAACCAGCAAAGCCATTCAGTTAGCAATGAGTTAGGATCCAGCTCTTGTTTTTATTCCATGCATGACAGCTGTTAAAGTAAAACATCTCTCTCTGTCATATTTCTCTTTTTGAATTTTATATTATTACGTGCGCATGGGATGCAAGTCTTCTTTGCTAGCAACTTTAAGTTGTCTTTATTTTAGGCATTTGATATCTGATCGGGTATTTCATGGGCATTACAAATATGCAATTGTTGCTGGTTTAGCTCACTGGACCAATTAGGACCTTATTCCCCAACGTCTTGTAAAAATTTAATTAATCACGGCAGTATGATTAGACAAGGGAGCAAATGGTCAATTTATTTATTGAGTCATGTCATCAATTGTGTTTGGGAACATGCATCCTATTGAATTTACAAAATCAGATCCATGAAACTCATACATGAAGATGTTTTCACCTTATGAGCTACACAATATTGATTCCCCCATTTAATTATGTTAAATTCTACGGAGGTATTTGATTAGGATATTGGGGTTTCAATGAGGTAAAGAGCAGAAGTTAGAGGAAGATATGGAGTTATCTTTCAAACAATTTTATTTGGAGAACCAGAGTTTGCTTATAAATGGCTCCTCATGCCTTATAGAATAGATCTGACAGTCTTTAGTTTTTTCACAAAAGATTGGTTTTTCGTTGTACATTATGTTATATATGTATTGGCTGCTCATTTGACTGATTGTCAATTGTTGCAAGAACTATATGCAGGTGGAAGTGACATAAAAATTCTTGTCCCATCCCCTCCTAGAATGATTACCGATAAATTGGTAAACTGTTTGGTTTTTGTTGCATTTTATTTCTACTTTTGGTATCAAGTTCTACCTGTGTGCACTAAAACTGTAATGTATTAAGCTTTAATTGTCAAATAGCTTCTATCATTTTTAACTCCATTGGACATGCAGGATGAAAGATCCATGAAAAAGCAGGGTAGCTGGAGCGATTGACTGAAATTGCTGTATGCGTCTTTTCCAGCTATCACAGCCACCATCACCTATTTTATAAGCAGACGAATGTTTTCAAGAATATATGGTTACCATAGTTGTATGTATACTGAGCTTTTTTGTTAGATTGACAACGTTTTCTAGCCAGTATAGTTTTGTTTGCAAGTACATGTTACAGATTTTCTGTATAAAGTCTCTCTTCACTGAATAAATAAATATGCTTTCTTCAATTAGCTTGAGTAATGAATTGAATTGCTCGATTACATGACAATGGCGTTTTGGGTTTCTCTTATGAACTGATTGAATGCTTTTTCGCAAGTAAAATGATTGAATCTATTAATTTAAACTACAGTTGTCAAGCAGTTCATCTGGAAACTTTTGCACTTACAGTTATTTTCGGTTAATCCAAGCGTTGGGATACTGTTTAGCCAAAAGGACAAAAAAAAAAAAAAATCGAGGACGAGAGGAGAGGAAAAAGAGAAACAATGAAAGAAAAGGATAGTTTTATTTTATGTAAAATTATTGACAGAATTTGTTTGTATTATTATGCATGAATGTATGTGTAATTTTAATTTAATTTTTAGTATTTAATTTATTTTAATAATCAAATTTTGAGTAAGTATAATTGAAAAAATAAGTTACATGTACGTTTATATAGTAAATTGTTTAAAAAGAACATATATGTAATGTATAGGTGATGATTTGAATTATTTTAACCAAACATATTCAAAAACTCTTTTAGAAATGTATAAAAGCTATATCATCATTATACAAGATTTCAGTAATATTTCAATTAAACAGTTACAAAAACTCTTTTGAATATAAAGCTTTTCTAAAATGTATAGTCCAAACAAAATTTGAAAAGCTTGAGTTTTTACTTTTTTTTTTTTTATTATCAAAAGTCAAAAACAAAATTTATCTCAAACGGGTCTAAAATATAGTATAAATATTCATGATTAATTGTAAAATAAAATCTATGAAAATAATTATTAAAAAATATATAATGAGCATAAAATATTTTTTCAAAAATAAAAAATATTTTAATTTTAATTAATTGATAATTTATATAATAATTTTTATTATATATATATGGGTCAGAGCGTGGACAATTAACTAAGAACCCTCCTTGTTTTGAAATCCATACTAAACTTACTCTAAAGCTATTTATTTTATTTGAGCCCTCCCCTGTAAATTGTATGGTGTAGAGTTAAGGCGAATTTGTAATTTTTTTTTTTCTTATTCTTTTACATCTCTACAATTCACTAGTATTTCTTCAATGCAATTATCCGAGGTTAAACCTATATTGATTTTCAATAATGTATTAGGAAGTGCTTTTGTGATCGCTGGAAGTACTTATGAAACGATTAAAATGTTGATATTTAAAAAAACACTTGAGAGTTCTCTTTTTTCCTTTTTAAATGTTCATTACAATGATTATTATTATTATTATTATTTTGGTAAACTCTTTACAAATTCGTTGAACGGCATTAATGAATGAAGCCAAGAACATGCGTAGAGTGATGGACTAGTTGCTGTCCACAACACCTAGACTACGTTTACTACTTTGCCGTCCAATAATAATATACTTTTCTTTTCCTTCTTTTTCTTTTGCTTCTTTTTCTTTTCCTTCTGGTCATTTTTGATTCCATGATTTCTTCTACATGAGAAGTTCAAGAATACAAGATCAACTTCAGTTTTAAATTTTTACTTGAGTGTTTCTGTGATTGGTGAGAGAGATGCCTACATTCACTCTATAAACAACATATTAGACTCAAATGATTTTATATCTTCTTTTTATTAAGCTATTAACGAATGAGGTAGAAGTCCATGATAATCTATACAAATCAAATATTACTTCCAATACAAGAAGCAACTCCTACGATAGGCTATCCACATAAGTTTGAAAATATACTCGACAACCTCCTAATACTTCATCTTAATGAATGAGAAGTGTACAAACACCGATGCTAAAAGGTAATATACAAACGATTTTATATCTTAATGTGTGATAGATTTAAATATTCAAACTCTATATAAATATAAGAGATATTTCTAACTCAAGTTATTGATAGTATCCAAATATAATGTATATCAAATATATACTCAAAATATTTTCATGAAGTTGTATAAAGTATTTTAGATATGTTTGCCAACCCTTAATCAAATAATATAGGCTGGCAAATTCTAAAAGTAAAAGCAATCTATTTAGTACAAATAGAGTAGTAATTGATATTTAAATAAATGAGAAAATTATTAAAAAAAAAAAAAAGAAGTGATGATTTTAGAAAGAAGAGTGGTTTGCACTAACCATATGTCCGCCAAAAATGAGGCTCTAGATAGTGGTTGCATGTCATTGTCCATAGCCATCTTTATTTTCAGGGGTTTGAACTTTCTGGGAATATAATCTTGATTCCATTGAAAAAAATTTGCAAACTTTTTTCACATGATGAACAGATAATCTTCACTTTCCAGCTAAAAAACCTCCAAATTTATCATTATTCTACAAATGGGTCTGTTCTATCAACTTCCACCTTTAATGTTATGTGAATTTCTTTTCAATTTCATGTTCATTTTCCGTATGTTGCTTGCTCATGATTAAATTCATGTATCTACTATTGGTTTTACACAGTTATAAATTTCCAAACTTCAACTGAATATTCACATTACAAATTAAGATATGACTTCCATACGGCCGCGGGAGTTTAGTTACAAGTAGTATGCTTATTGTAAATTGTAATTAGCGAAGAGGGTTTTATTATTATTATTTTATTATTGTTATTTAGTGTAATTATTCATTTAACTCCAACTTTTAGGTCTTTTTTGGAATTTTCCATTGATATAATGACAATGTTATTCAATACATTGGTTTATTAATCATTAATTTGGAGTAAACTACCTTTCAGAGTGTATTTAATAATATTAAAATAAAAACTTTAATTACTGTTTTCCCCCCTAATTGTGCTAATTTATACAAAGAATGTATGGTTTTAACATCGACTCCAAAGCTCTTAAAAATAACCAAAAAAAAAAAATTACTCCAAAACGTTTTCCTTTCTTTCGAAGGTAATCCATCAATAATAACAATTGAATTATTATTGATAATCATCCTTACAATCAATCTAATATTTAATATTGATAGATAATTTATTCAACTAATAAGATAGTTGAATCATTTTAGAAAAAGAATAGAGAGTAAGTATTTTTAATTTCCTCATCCTTAATATTTAACCTAAATTAAACTTTCTAAACTGGCGTTCCACGTATGTTCAAATCCTCAAAATTTAATCTTCACTAAAAAAAAATCCTAAAAATATCAACTTAATCATTAATTAGACAGTTGAGATTATTTTGTCCTAGTAAACATTCACATCCATATTACTTAATCATTAATTAGACAGTTGAGATTATTTTGTCCTAGTAAACATTCACATCCATATTTCACATGCAGAGTTAACAAAAAATAAATAAAAATCAGATACGGTAGTGAATGATCTCACCTACCATTATAAAAACAAAATAAATAACAATTGTGCATGACCACCATACTAGCAGATTTTAAATCTGCTTTTAACAAAATATTGAATATAAAACAACAAATTAAATTATAATAACCATAACCAAATAGAATATAATACGAGAGAACATTCATTCAACCTAATAATAATTCAGATTTGAGTAGTTACGTCATTTAAAAATAACAAATTAAACTACAAATAGCTCACAATCATCATAGTAATGGACTATGCATTTATATTTATCAAAATAATCAAATGTGATAGTGAATGATCTCACCCCGTCGTCACAACAACAAATTAAATGACAATAGTCAACTTCAACCATCATGCCAAGTATGATTAGAATTATCATGCGAAATAATTAAATAATATAATAATTGATATGTCAATATAAAACATTAAATAATATGATAATGTGTACGGTAATTGTAATTTATGTCATATTATTTAAACATAATTTTGGGTAAATTTAATATTACTTAAAATTAAAACTAAATAGAAAAAAAAAAATCTCAACAATGACAATAAATAAGGTTATATTTGAAACATAAGACTTGAGATTAATTTGAGATTCAAAATATCTCAAACTCTTAAATCTCATATTTAGATAAGTTAATTTGGGAATAAAAACTCATTCTCATCTTTATTTCAATCTCGTTGTTATAGGAATGCTCCTTTCTAAGCTCCATCGTCATATTTAATCGGATGATATTCAAGTTCATTAATTGTTTTTTCTTATTTCTTATTAATTGTAATGCACTTTTATTTTTTTTTTCTTTCCTTCTACCAATCTCATTAATTTGTTTCTCATGTACTTTGTAAAATTAATTTTATTATATGCAAACAAAAATTTAGAAATAATGTTATTATTTAAATAAGAGTTATTCCAAAATTAAATTTTATTTATTCATATTTTAAAATATATATAATTGCAAAAAAAAAAAATTAATATAACTTTTTTTTTTAAAAAAATGATTTATAGGATATATTTGATTTAAAACATTATTAACTTTATATATAATATAAGTTAGGTTAAATAATCAAATATTTAAATTAATTTTATTCCTATTCAATCTTATTCTATACTAAATATAATATAAGATATTTTTAATCAAATCTTAAAATCTATTAAATATAAAATAATAATTTTTTATTTAAATCTAATTCAGTTAATTTTATTTCGTTCCAACGTCTTGGGTTAATCATGGACTACTAGTCTAGAACAAGGTGATGATGTAAGAAATAAATAAATATATCCTAGAAAAAGTAATTGAAATGGTGATTGATTTGATATATATATATCGGAGAGATTCTGGAGCACCCAGATGCACCTGTGGCCCTCCACTATTCTCCCTCCAATGGCCCCAAATTCCCTCAACAGTATTCAACTATAAATAAAACCTTCTCTCTTTTGTTCACATTTTCATTTCCCAAAGACGGAAACCATTTTGTTTCAACAAGAAACAAAGAAAATCCAACACCACCCCACTTGAGTTTTTAATCGAAACAGCGCACACAGATTGATAAAGCAAGCGAAGATCCCATCTGGGGACGTAAAAGATGAGTAAAATGAAGAGACCAGAATCGACGAAGCTAGCAAACACTGTTCTTCCGTACCAGACGCCGAGACTGAGGGACCATTATCTTCTGGGGAAGAAGCTGGGACAAGGGCAGTTCGGGACGACGTATCTGTGCATACACAAGACAACGAACGCGCATTTTGCATGCAAGTCGATCCCCAAGAGGAAGCTGTTGTGCAGGGAGGATTATGATGACGTCTGGAGGGAGATACAGATCATGCACCACCTCTCGGAGCACCAGAACGTGGTGCAGATCAAAGGGACGTACGAGGACTCGGTGTTCGTGCACCTGGTCATGGAGCTATGCGCTGGTGGGGAGCTCTTTGACAGGATTGTTGCCAAGGGACATTATAGCGAGAGGCAGGCTGCTAAGTTGATAAATACCATTGTTGGGGTGGTGGAGGCTTGTCACTCTCTTGGGGTCATGCATAGAGATCTCAAGCCTGAGAATTTCTTGTTTGATAGTCCTGGTGATGATGCCAAGCTCAAAGCTACAGACTTTGGCTTGTCCGTCTTCTACAAGCCAGGTTGGTTTTGCTTTGATGGGTTGTTTTCTCTGTTTTTGACATTGTTCATTGTTCTTGAAAAAAAAAAAAAAGAAAAAGAAAAAGAATCTTTGAGGTGTGAGATTTCTTTGTCTTTTTTGATTTGATTGGTTACTATGAGTTCTTGGTTCTTGGTTTTGTTTTGATTGTTTCTTGAGTTGCATATTATTATTGATTTCCTTTGTTTTATTGGATTTTTCTGCTATTTTGTGTTGAATGGTTGTTTACATTTCTGTGTTTTTGTTGTTTGTAAATTTGTTCAATTTATAGATTGTTCTCTAAATGAAGTTGTTGTTTTTAATGTAAATTTTGCTTGTATCTTGTCGTAATATTGATATCAGTGTTTGTGATTTCATTCTGTTTCAAATTTAATAGTTGAAGATCATCCAGTTGCAAAAATAAGTTTGGGAGATGACAAAATATTGTATAAAATAGAATAATGACACTGTCAATCCTGATTCTTGATCTTTTCAAGAATCAAGATCAAATTTAATTTATTCATTTCTTTGTTGGGATTATGTATTCCCCACCCCACCCCACCGCCACCCTCTCCTCCCCCTCCCCACACCCCCCCTACCCCCGCTCTTTTAACCATGCTTTGTTGGACATGGAAATGTTATTCATTAACTAGAGATGTTGTTGATCCCAATTCTTATTGACGTGTCTCGTTAGTAGTTTGCATTACATGCTATCCCTGAAAACTCAATTTTGTTTCCTAGTGTACCATGCTCAATTCAGTATGTTTGAAATTTGGATAAGCATCTTTTACAGGTGGCTCACCGAAAACCTTTCTATATGCTGTTCTTCTTGGTTTGTGTTTCGTCAAATATGACTTGTTGGTTACTTTTCTCGTTTCTCCCTTCAGGACAACCTTTATGCGATGTAGTTGGAAGCCCCTATTATGTTGCCCCTGAGGTTTTGCTTAAGCATTATGGACCTGAAGTAGATGTATGGAGCACTGGCGTCATTCTTTACATCTTACTAAGTGGGGTTCCACCTTTTTGGGCGGGTAGAGTTATCTCTATTAGAAGATTATCTTAACTTTGACTGCTGTATTTTTCAGCCGTATCATTGGTATTTTTGTTCATTTCTCATCATATGTTCTTTATCCTATAATTGGCAGAAACTGAATCAGGAATCTTCAGACAAATTTTGAAAGGCAAACTAGATTTTGAATCTGAGCCCTGGCCTAGCATATCAGAAAGTGCCAAAGATTTGATAAGAAAGATGCTTGAAAGGGACCCGAAGCAAAGAATTACTGCTCATGAAGCGTTATGTGAGTTGTTTCATTCGTATTATGCTACAAAAGCTGTTATGTGCTTGCTTGCTTTAGCGGACATAGCTGTGTCATATCTTTTTAGAGAGCATTTGTCCCTGTGAGTCATAACTATGGATTTTTCTAATGTATCAGGTCACCCATGGATTGTGGATGACACAGTTGCCCCAGACAAACCTTTGGATTCTGCAGTACTGTCGCGCTTGAAGCACTTTTCAGCAATGAATAAACTCAAAAAGATGGCTCTGCGTGTATGTTTCATCAACCTTTTCCTGTTTCCTTCCTGCTTAAAGATTTTTGTAATTATAGAAAAATTTTGCTATAGTAATCTGGTAGCGTCGACCTGTTGATAAAAATGTCAATTGCATAGAATTTGAGATTTTTTGTTCTTCATTTTTGCATAATGTGAAGCTCCTGACATGACTGTTAGAAGGTGGCAGGGAACTTGTATTGGAATTAATAGTGAAAGGGGGAAAATGCGGAACAAGCAAAATGTTCACTTGTTTCTTGCATAAATATAACAATTAGAATGTTAAATCTATGTTAATTTTGATACACTACTAATGTTAACATATGAGTGTATCTGTATATACATAATAGTATTGCTTATGAATTTGGTTGATATTCTTAAATCTTGCACAGTTTAGTGTGTGAAAAACTTTCTAGAAGGATAAAATTGATTTATAAATGGGAGCTAAATTGCATCTCTGACAGCCAGAGGCTGGTTAGTGAATTGAGAAGGGTACACTTGCTATCATTAATAAATTTGACTCACCAATACATAATGTTTTATGAAGTTGATAATTCTTATGATGGTCTTTTTTTCGTTAGATTTTTTTCTTGCTATACATGGATTGTTGGGTTTTGTGTTACGTTTAAAACTTTTTAGGATGTTATGTACCATGAGATCTGCTTAAAATTTGTGTGTGTTATCTTACAAAAAAAATCCTGTTTATAGAGTCAAGTGGGCATAAATTTTCGATAATGTCTGGTTGTCAGTTACATACTTGTAAAATTCAAGGCTGCTTACTTGGCCAAAAGCTCTTGCTGTTTCCTAGCTGTCTGTTCTTTCATTTGCTATTGGTTTGTATAACAAGTTTCCTAAACCTTAGCTTCAAACTCACCCAGTTATTTTAAGCATTGTTTGAATCGAATCCCTTCAGGATGTGCTTATTAAAAGTTTCCCTAATTTATTACGCACATCTTGCAGTTAAATTCTGAAAGGTTAAACTCTTGTTATTTTGCATTGTTAATGTTAGCTGTTAAATATCCTGCATTTACAATTGCCTAAGTACTGGCTAATATTATGTCTGCAATTTCCTAGAGTGCTTATGATTCTACTACATAGTTATACCACATGATTGATAAATTTCTTTCTCTATTGTTATTGATGTCCGTAATTTAAGAATGATACTTGCACTCTAAAGTGATGAAAAAAGGCTACATTCTGTTAGGACACGATGGTTAACGGACTTATCTTTGTTATTTCTGATGAGACATGCATATAAAACTAGTGAAGATGCTTGTGGGGCCCCTTTTTTTTTTTCTTTTTTACTTTTTTTTTTTTTTTTTCTCTCTTCTGTTCTGTTTTTATGGCAGTTTATTCTATATCTTTGTACCTGTGAATTATGCATTGATTTCTGGCATCTGAGAAAACTATGTAGGTAATAGCTGAAAGACTTTCTGAGGAAGAAATTGGTGGTTTGAAAGAGTTGTTCAAAATGATAGACACAGACAACAGTGGGACAATAACATTCGAGGAACTTAAAGCAGGTTTGAAAAGAGTGGGATCTCAACTGATGGAATCTGAAATTAAATCTCTAATGGATGCGGTAATTATAAGCAGTTTACATCTTTTCAATACATTGAGCATGAGTCTCTTGCACAAGTTGTAATATGACTATGGTTGGATGCCAGTATAACATTTTGTGTACAAAATATGACAGGCTGACATTGATAACAATGGAACGATAGAGTATGGTGAATTTCTCGCTGCTACGTTGCACTTGAATAAGATTGAGAGAGAAGAGAATTTGATCGCAGCCTTCTCGTTTTTTGACAAAGACGGTAGTGGTTACATCACCATTGATGAGCTTCAACAGGCTTGCAAAGAGTTCGGTCTTGGTGAAGTTCCTCTAGATGAGATTGTCAAAGAAATCGATCAAGACAATGTAAGTCCTTTTATAGGTGCATTAAAATTCAACAATTCTAAATTTATTAGTCATCTTCTTATTCAGCTAAGGATAATAATCTCAATGCTTTCTTGGAACTTAAATGACATTCGAAATCGCTAAACTTACTGGATCCTAACTTTACCCCTAATACATTATATTGCAGGATGGAAGGATAGATTACGGGGAGTTTGCCGCAATGATGAAAGCGGCTAATGAAGGAGTTGGGAGGAGCAGAACAATGAGAAGTAATTTGAACTTTAATTTGGCAGATGCTCTTGGAGTACAAGATTCATCACCTTGAGTCACACCGACTAAAAGGCAATGTTTTGTACAGTTAAGAATCAATGCTGTGTTACAAAAACTGAAAATGTGGAAAAAGGAAAAACAAAAATTGCAAACAAGTCAACTTGGTGACATTAATGTTTTTGCTTGGAAGGATCTACTATGCTTTTGTTATAGGTTTGATGACAGAGGTTCTTTTCATTGAAATTCTTTTTTCTCCTTGTTGGGAGCTAACATTCTCGTCAAGTTTTATCACTTCTTCACAAGAGGGTTAAAACAAAATTAGAGAAATTCGATGTGATAAATTGTTAGGGTAGATTTTTAACATCATGAATTTTGTAGCCGTGAACCATGGTGAGGCCATTGAATTGTTTTGTCATGTCAACAATTCATCCTCCTTAATTGTAAAACAATAGTGCATAACCGAAAAAGGAAAAAAATTGAAAAACTACATATTGGAAGATTAAGCAAATTTACTCGAAACCTAAATGATTAGTCTACTTTCCTTTCATATTCATTATAGGATTTAAGTTCCATTATAGGCATTTTATCACTAGTGCGGAGAGTTTTTTCTCCTCATTGGTACAATATATATCTTTGATGTAATAATAAATTTTTGATCCGTACATAATGTTTAATCTTGGTTAGTACATATCGCATCTATAAGAATAAATTTTAAGATCGCGCGTGGTGATAAGAAAACTTAGTGGGGATCCTCTCTTAGTATTTTTTTTTTTTTTTAACTTACCTTCATTTTTTATAAGAAGAGTCTGAATTTAAGTAATGTGACGTAGAAAAAATGTAACAATTCTGAATCATTCATTATTTTTTATTTCGATGTGTCATGAAATTATAAAAGTCAAGAAAATAAAAACGTTACGAAAGAATTCTAGCTCAAGAAATCTGCCCATATAATCTTTAAAATGCATACTAAATCCATAAGAGAGTTAATAAATAAAAAGGATACAATAAATAAAAAGGGACATGCTAGTTTTAATATTTACTAGTATGAACATTTTGTTTTATTCACTATTATCTGACATAATTTCTGGATCAGATGAGAGTCATGGAAGCATGGTCCATTTAAAAAAAAAAAAAAAGGTTGTGGAAATAAGTATTGTAATGGAGGGCATATTGGTCATATTAAAATACATAAAGAAAGATGGGATAAAGTCCCTCTATCGTCAAGCAATAGAAATCTCTCTCTCTCTCACGCTCGCGCTCTCACTCGCTCACTGGCTCAACTCAGTGAACCATGGCAGCAGCGTCGTCCTGTTCAACACTGGCTCTCTGTTCTTCATTTTCAAGTCACTGCAAAGTCTCCAAAAACCCACCACCACTTTTGCTTTCTCCCTCCAGGCCCAAATTTTGCTCCTATGCCCTCCACACAAGACCCGCATTTTCCCTCACGCCCAAATTCTCCCAAACCGAAGCCCCGGTCATTGACTCCGAACCCGAACCCGAACCCGAACCCGCTCCAGAGGAGCCCGCCCCGGTTGTGGAATCTACCTCCAAGGAGGAGCCCAAGCGCGAAGAGGTTTTTGCTGTCGTTATGGTGAGTTGTTTTTCTCTGGGTTCGTTATAGAAAACAATGAAAGGAACAAAACTTTCGTGGTTTCATGCGTTTTTGGAGTGATTTCGTGGATACCAGATGATAGTTATGATAGTTTTTCACGTTTTTGTCTTCCTTTTGTATTTATCAAGATCGCTGTTTTTGGGTGTAATTGTTTGGTTACAAAGACGATAATTAACTTCGTGAGAAGTTATAGTGGTAGTAATATATGTGTATTATCTCTAGTCTAGAGTCTAGATGTAAATTTTGTTTGTTTTTTGGTGGTTCTTGTAGTTATGCTTTTATGGATTCCTTTCGTGCTTTGGTAGATGCTTCTTACGGAGCTGGGAGCGATTTTGTAGTCGGAAATATATTTTATGATCCTTGTTTAGGATTTAGAGTAATGGTTTGGCTTCCCAGTTGGCATTTTGGGTTGTTGCTTTCTTTTCAAGTGTAATTTTGGTGGTTATTCTTGTTGGTGCTTCCTTTTGTTGTTCGAGGATTTAGAGCAAACTTGTGATATACCAGATGATTTTTCTGATTGGTTAGTGGGATGCGATTGTCGTTTATGGCTTTTAGAGTATAATGTTGTGTTCTGTTGGATCAAGTTTCCCTAATACTACCCATGAGTGGCTAGTAAGAATGGTTGTGTGTTTGCTCCGTCAAGGTCTAAGGTTCAAACCCTTATAGGTACCTGTATGGTTAAAGCTATAGTTTACTATTTTCCAAAAATTGTAGGATACAACGGGGCCTTTAATTTCGAACTCGAATTCACTAAACGGTTTCAAGGGATTTTTGGATTATCAAAAAAAAAAAAAAAAAAGAAAGAAAGAAAAAGTTTCTCTAATGTTGGCTTCGAGGATTAGATTTTGTGGTATTGGGGTGCTCCATAATGTAATCTTTTGGTTGTTATGTTCAGTTTATGATTTAGTTTTTGGAGGACAGAGTTTGTCTTTTAATTGATTAATTCTGTTTTGGTTTATATACAGATTGGTTCTCGACAGTATATTGTTTTGCCTGGGCGATACATCTATACTCAGAGGCTAAAAGGTGCAAATGTTAATGATAAGGTATGCTCTTCTGTTTTTCTCCCTCCTTAATTCTTAAATGTTTGAAGTTACAGTATTTTTTGTTTCTTTCCCTTGGATATAATGATTTTGGCCTTGTTAATTATGTGGCAATTAGGTGGGGTAACTGAATTTTTCTTTTTTGATTCGGTTTTCAATTTTAATTACCAAAGGAATTGGCACGCACAAAAGTGATGATGCTATGATCTGTGCTTAGTTATACATTGATGTAATACTACAATTTTGCTTGTTTTGACTAATGCAGACATAAAAACCAATTGGGCATTGGAAAGGGAAATCATTTAGATATTTAGGCTCTCTATCACTATGGAGAAAGTTTGCAGACTGGTCTTCAGTATCTCATTTGATGTGGCATTTTCAATTCACTAGTAATTCATGTGTTTTTATAAGATTTTTGCAGTTGTTTATGTCCTCAAAGGTTGTTGGGTTGTCTATGGGGTTTTATATAGAGTTAGGTTCATATCAACATTTAAAACTTGATAAATGTTTTATAATTATATTGTCTGGTCATGAACCTTTGTGAAGCTGATTGTGGAACGGTGCCAGACATTAATATTTCCAGCCTTTTGCATTGGAGGTGCTTTGAATAACAACGCAATGACAATCCATCGGAAATTGAAGTAGTGACATCTACTAAATGCTTGACCTCTGTTTATTCGTTTGATTTTTTTATTCTTTAAAATCAGGATCTCTGGAGTCTCCAATTTAAGGTTCTAGCTTACTTGGTTATGTGTACGTCTTAAGTGCTTCCAGACTGCAGGTTGTCTCTAGTTCTCAAAAGCTTGGAGTTGAAAGAGAAAAGAAGAGTTATACAGGATGATTCCAGGATCAAATTCTTAGATATGATAGTAAAATTAATTGGGGGGATTTATAATCTTGAAAACCGTTCTTTTTTTTTTCCTTATCAAAGTTTGTAGTTTAACAGACTCTCATATAGTATATTAGTAGAATGATGCACCAAAAGTGCTGTAACTAATCTGAACTCTTATTAAGCATAGTACTGAATGTTGTATAGTATTTGTGCCCACAGCAGATTGTAGGACAATTCCATACAATGAACTTGCCAAACAAAAATAATGTAGTCTGACATGGCAAATGTACCCAAAAGGATATCCAAATTAATATATTAATGTATAGTGATATAGATAGTCTGGCTCCCTCAGTGTCTTGTCATGAAGCTGAAGAATCAATTATAATCTGTCTTGTAATTTATTTCCCCGGTGAAACCCACCCCTCAGTGCATCTGTCTGGAACTTTGCTTATTGCTTTCTGCTGTAACTAAGATGCTTAAGTTTCACTTTTTATGTAGATTATATTGAACAAGGTGTTGCTTGTGGGAACAAGAACAACTACCTACATTGGAAGACCAGTGGTGACTAATGCTGCTGTACATGCAGTAGTGGAGGAGCAGGTAGTTATTTTCTTCTGATGTCGCGGTGGCCATTATTGTTATTATGCTTTATATATATTCTTTGCCTTTACTTGTCTCTCACATTCTT
This sequence comes from Dimocarpus longan, assembly GCA_022984855.1. Classification (NCBI taxonomy): domain Eukaryota; kingdom Viridiplantae; phylum Streptophyta; class Magnoliopsida; order Sapindales; family Sapindaceae; genus Dimocarpus; species Dimocarpus longan. Next base: position 25,851,845 of record CM041018.1, on the reverse strand, counting down.
TGGTGCAGGGATTAAATCCCAAAGTAATTGTGTTCAAGTATAAGAAGAAGAAAGGCTATCGGAGAAACATTGGTCATCGACAGGTATTATAAATTTCTTTAAATCATCCTACCATAGGACAACCATTGTTCCCATTTTTTAATTATTATTTTTGGGGCAACAAAAGGATAATCTTTTTACTACAATGAATGTAGGACTACAAATTGCGGGCATCTGAACATATTAATTAAACATCTTTCAGCCATGGAGGCTTTGCCCTTTGTCTAATTTATATACCCACTTATCTCTTTCTCTCTCTCTCTTGTTGAGCTTATAGCTTTTCAAATGAAACTTTCCTTCACTCCATGTGTCCAACTTCAAATGCACCTTGCATTCTCATGTAAAGGAGTCAAAGCTTGTAGGTGTTGCTGAGAGTCCTTCATTGCAACCTCAGGCACATATTCACATGTGTGAATGTGTCTGGCTCTTCAAAAGTCACCTTTGCATATACATGTAACTGGATCAAAGCTTGTAGGTCGCTTAGAGTCCTTGAGTGCAACCTAAGTCACATGTTCACATATTGTGAAGGTGTCTGGTTCTTCAAAATCACCTTTGCATTCTCATGTAAACGAGTCAAAGCTTGTAGGTTGCTTGGAGTCCGTTTCAACCGAAGACACATTAACAGCACCATCTCAACAGCCACCCAGAACAGAGAATTATATCCAAATCAAATAGTTCTATATGTAAATGATCATTATGAAGCTTGAAAAACCTTAAATTTGTACCTACTTTCTCTTTCCTGATCTGATTTAAACTGTTTTGTTGTGGTAATAACCCAATTATGCAGCCGAATACACGGATAAGGATAACTGGCATCACAGGCTATCAGGATTATCCAGCAGTCACGCTAGACTCGCTTAACTTGCAGGATTCTTCCAGTTGAGTTATCACTGAAAATTCGAATCTGAATTTTGCGAAGTTTCTTACGACTTTCATGTTGTATGTAATCACCTTCGGAAGCTAATTGTTTTATTAGATTTTGTCAAAAGTGAAACTATGAAATTATAGAATGTCAGGCCAAATTGGTCTTTGATGGCCACCTCAATTCGTGTGTAATGGTTGTCCATGCAATGTATTAGATTTGGATCTTGCAAATTGTCCATATTACAATTGCAGAAAATTCATTGTTTCCCTACAGGTGGCTGTGGAATGATTACAGGATTAGAATTTTTTCTAGACTCAGTAACCATATTGATGTTTTGTTGCATAAAATGCGCGTATTCGAATTCAATGCACCCGATTTACGAAATCAAATTGAATCCTTATTTATTCCAATTCATTAAAGTGTATGCAATGCAAACGGACACAGACCACACAGTAATCAGTCAAATAACTAAAGCTTCATATTGTATACCTGATACACTATTTTTCCGCCATATAAAGCTTTCAACATTTCTTCCTGCAACTTGTGCCATACTATGGCTGGCTACATAAATCAATCAATTACAACAGAATTTAGACCCTCAACATATAAAGGGTATTAAGCTGGCACTACACTACCCGGTAACACTGTTCAGAAGTTTGGTCAGAAAAACGGTGTATAATGCATCTTTCTATGAAACTGAGGACTCCCTGAGGTCAAATATTCCATATTGGGAGATGATTGAACCAACGTGGCTTATAAGAGGAAGAAAGAAATAGAATTAAAAAATAAAAATGAACTATATATCTTGTGAGTTGGTGCTGCCCTGTGGGAGAGTGATCGACCAGTTTGTCTTACTGGATGGGGGTGTGACCTACCCTCAGATGCCTTGTGATGAAAGAACTGCCACTACTGCAGCTTCAGATTATTTTGGATCCTGCAATTTCTTATAGTTAAGCTATCAACTATAATCCTATGATGTATCAGATAGGACGGTATAGTATAGAAGGGACCTGAACGACCTTCATTCATAAATTCGCTTCCTTTTCATGAGGGTAGGAAATATGATGATGGACCCAATGAGAAAAAGTACAGACAGTGTTTTGAAATCATATAGGTCTTTAACTGACTTAAGATCCCCAAGCGCAAGACCAGCCTGAAAATAACAGAAGCAGCAGCAGTGAAATAATTAGGGAAAAATAGCACATAAAATGAATTCAACCTAAGAAACCACAGCACGGAGTGAGCACAGAAAAGAAAAGAAAAAAAAAAAAAAAAACACGGACACGAAGAAAAACATCTGCTAATACAATGCTTCAACCTAATTTTTCATAAAGCTCAGGTACAAAATAAAATATATGCATTCTCATATTTTAAACTCATTGGGTTCAAGAGAAACAGCAATATAAGAACCCAATAACAGAAAAAAACAATTCCACTAAAACAATCCATCAACGAGCCAGCTATCTTCCTATTTCCTTTTGATTAGTCTGACTGTCACCCATGGGACATAATACAGAATATCAACATCATCCTTCTGTTACTGCTTCTAAGTTGAGTACAGAAGAGATCATATTATCATTATTTAATTTTTTACAAACAAATCTCTTCACATATACTTTCGAGACATAGAGACATAAAAACAACTTCTTCCTTCATTTACAAGGAGCAAAAAATGACCTTTTAAACAAAGAATGACCTTCACAAATACTTTTGAATTACGCAAACAGCAAATTCGCTTTAAATGTTATTTTTTTCCTTTCGAGTGCTATGTGCCCCTAAGCAAGAATCTGAGAAACAGTCATGACTAGCTATCCTTGACTTAATTAGTTTGATTACCGCAGCTAATGGTATCAGTGACAAACTCTATGAATAAAAAAAAAAATTTTAGAAGCAAACTTTGCATACTTATAAGCATAAAAAACAAAACTCCTACAGATTCAACAAATTCTGTACAGGGAAAATTTCTCTCTTCACCTGATTTAACTTATATAATCTTGCACATGTATCAGTTTTTGTCGATGTCAACAAAATTTGAACAGTAGTAACAAGTACAATAAGGTCAAGTGAGAACAATTGCGGCGCAACCTTTCTCTCATTCTTTCACTAACTTTTGTTAAACCTTCCAGTAATTTCTCTCACAGGTTCCAAACAGCCCCGATTGACGTTCCCACATAGTAACAAGCTAGAGAACCCCGTATTAACTCTATGTTAGTTTAAGCAGTAAAGTATTTATATTATCATGCCCACATAACCTCAAACCCCATAATAACCATAAAAAGACCAAGAAAACAACAACAAAAGGAAATCACATTACACTACAACATCTGAAAAACCAAAAACTTACTCTGACAGTGATATAAGAAGCCGGAATAAGGCCAATCAAAGTCGCGCAAAAGAAAATATGAAATGGGATATCAACAATAGGCGACGCTAAATTGATGAAAAGATTAGGCAAAGTCGGAGTAATCCTCAAAAACAGCATGTAATTCAGCAACTTCTCCTTCCGCTTGGCTATCTAAAACCAACCAACCAGCCAAACCCCACAATCAATTCAGTCAATTCTAAACAAAACCAAAGAAACAAAATGGAAGGAAAAACAATTGTGGGCTTTGCTAATTTACTGATTGGATAAGGTTACCATCAATAACAACCCCCGGATTGGTTATAAGGACGGATATTGAAAGATATCAAGGGTTGTTATTAAAGGATAACCTTACCTAACCAGTAAGGTATCCAAACCCAGAAAACATATATATACCTCAGCCTGGAAGAACCTTAACTTATCAGGCCACAACCAAGAAACTAAAGGCCTGCCAATCAACTTAGAGAGGAAAAAACAACAAGAAGCTCCAACAGTAGCGTTGAAAACCACCAACAAAAGGCCTCTAATTACACCGAAAAGCGCTCCGGCGAGCAACGACATGAAAATCGTCCCGGGAATCATGAATGTCTGCATAAATATGTAAGTCGAACAGTACCCTAATATGAACTGCGCCCTGTAATCGCTAGCATATATCGCGAGATTGTCTCTGAAACCCCAAAAAAAAAAAAAAAAAAAGGAAAAAGTCAAAATCAAAATCTTTTTTCAATTTTTTAAGAGAGAGAGAGAGAGAGAAAGAGAGAGAGAGGGATTGTGGTAAGGTACTTGAGAGTGCGGAGATCGGCAACGGTGCGGGGGAGCTTGAGCTTGGCGTAGTCGGCGGGGGGCATGGTAAGGTAGATGCAGAAGAGGCCGGTCAAGAAGAGCAAGAAGACGCCTACGAATGCCGCCAGTTCCCAGCGAGTCAGCGGAAACCGGTCCGATTTGAACCGCTTGGCCGTCGGCGATTCCTTGCCGCCTCCGCTCTCCTCGTCTTCTCTTGTCGTCGTCACATTCCTTGCCGCCGCCGCCATCTCGTGTTGGTTTCTGCGATCAGGGATTCAGGTTCTGATTCATTGACAAATGACTGAAGGAAAAACCCTACTTATTGGGGCATTTTTTGGTGAAGGTTTTGTTGAATTAAAAATACACTGACGAATAGGAGGAGGAGAGGAGGAAGAGGAGCTGTAGCTTTTTTGTTTTTTAACTTTTATAAAATTAATTAGTTTGAAGCTGTGGGTGACTTTGGGCTTTGGAGGTGGTCACATTGGCTGTCGGGGAGAATTGGCACAAAGTAGAGGTCTTCTTTGGAATAAACTATAAATTTTGGGTTCTCGTTGTAGATTATAAAATGAATTTTTTTTAATAAAGAGCAATTTTAAATTAAGAAAACCATTTTTTTTTGGTGGGACGGGGAGATCGAATTAAGAGAAATTTATTCACATACCGTATTTTAGGATAAGAATAGAACTTGAACATTTAAATCTTTTAGAATCAAAAAAAATATTTAATCATATAATTTTTAAATTTGTCGTTTTGGGTAAAATTTCAAACAAATGCTCTAAACTAACAAAAACACATTTTATGGTTAAGTTAAATGATTGGTTTTATTATTATTATTATCTAACATCTTTTACGTATAAAACTATTATTGAAACTAGTTTAGATATAACTATAAACTATGACTTGGATCTTTATTTTTAATTATTGAAACTAGTTTAGATATAACTATAAACTATGACTTGGATCTTTACTTTTAAATATTGAAAGAGAGCTGCCTACACAAATGGTGGGAGTACCGAAATTTGAACCTATCACTAAGTGATAGGTTCAAATTTCAACACTCTCACCATTTGGTGATAGGTCAGATGGGACAGACGTACCACTAGACTATTCAAATTTTCTCCGTTAAGTTTGATAGTTAAAACTAATAACTCTCTTCGATTTATAAAAAGATTAAATTGCCTTAATCACATCATCCATAAATAAAGTCACACAATTTTTAAATTTGCTACTTGAGATAAAATTTCAAACAAATGCTCTAAACTAATAAAAACACATTTTGTGGTTAAGTTTAATGGTTTTTTTTTTTTTTTTATCTAATATCTTTTACCGGTTAGACTACTACTGTAGTGCTGAAATTGGAATCTGCCACTTAAGTGATAGTCAGGTGGAAGATGACTTACCACCAAACCACTCAATTTTTCTCGGTTAAGTTTGATAGTTAAAACTATTAACTCTATTTGATTTATGAAAAGGCTAAATTGTCTCGATCACGTCATCTATAAATAAATAATTAATGAATAAAAAGATTTAATTAATTAAAGATTTTTTTTTTTAAAAAAAAAACCCTCTTGGTAGAGATTAGTAGATAATCTCCTGCAGTTGGGGACATCTGTCCGAGATCTGCTTCACGAGAGGAAAAGCAAAATGTATAAGTTGCACTTCTAATGGTGTGAAATTCTTAAGGTGGTGTTTGGATGTATTTTTTAAAACGATTTTTCATTTTAAAAAACAAAAAGTGGGTCAAAGGTTTTTGGTGACTAAAAGAGTTATACTAAGTTTTTCAAAAATTTTATCAAAATTCATGTTCAAATGATGTAACATGTTAGTTGTCAAGATCTTATTAATTATTACATTATCTCATGATTTATAAGATCTTGACAACTCACATATCATATTATTTGGGTATGAACTTAGGCAAATTTGGAATGTCTAGTGTTACTCATTTGAAAATATTTTTTCAAAATGAAAAAATACATTTTTGAAAATTATAACTGAAAAGTGAAAAAAGAATTTTTTTTTTTTTTAATATTTTTCACCATCTCGAAACACATGTTTTCAAAATAAATAATTACTTTTCCATTCACACAACTATTTTACTTATTTTCAAAAATAATACCAAACACAATTACATAATTTTCTGTTTTTTAAAATAATTTTTAAGAAATCCTACTAAATATATTATATTTTCAAAAACATCATTTTTAAAACATGTTTTTCATTTTTAAAAACACCAATTTAAAAATAACTTCAAACCCATAAGTTATTTTGTTTACTGTAGAGTGGTATTAGGTCTTTTGATTACCAAACGAATAAATAAGTTATTGTAAATACATATATACAAAGAATTTCACCCCATTAGAAGTTCAACTTAGAACAAAATTCTTAAGTTGAGCATCTAAAAATGAAAATGACTTGATATAACTAAGAATAATTATTTGATCCTTTAACTAATTTTAATGTAATTTCTTTTAAAAATTTTACAAGAATTCAGTTATTACAACAACTTAAATTTCTATTACTTCCACAAGTAGAGAAAGTTGTCCACATATTGGCAAATGCATATTGTAAGACTCAAACCTTTATTGCAGATATGAAAAAATAATAATAATAACACTTGACCTACAAGTAAATCTACAAATTATTTTTTTTTTTTAAAAAAATGAAATTATTCATTCTAAACAAATTATATTGGATCTTAGGTAGTTGTCCTTTACACATACATAAATACATACATACAAATCATGAGAGAATTTACTTAAAAAAACAAAAAAGGATAATCCCAAAAAACCCATTGTGATTTGCAAAAATATCAATTTTAATATTTATGTTTCATTTTTGTCCAAAATCTTCCCTGATGTTAAAAAACTAAAAATATATATATCAATTTTACCTTTCATGATTTCATCATCAATTTATATCCATCGGGGGCATTTTCGTCATTTCTTATGCCTCCAGTGGGTATTTTTAGTGTTAATATTAACGTCAAGAGAGATTTTGAATAAAAATGAAATTATAGTTGATAAAATGAATATTTTTGTAAACTATAATGAATTTTTTTGAGATTATCCCAAAAAAAATCATGTCAAAATTGAAGTTTTAAATTCTCTCCAAAGCCCATTCAAAATTGGGGATGGGCCTGGAAATTTTTGCCCAATAGCCCAAGCTAGGGCAGTTTGGTTTCATAGCAACACCATAGTAGAATATAATTTTATATTAATTTAACCATTCGTGAGATTCATACATATATTTTTAATAGGTACCAATATTCCCACCCAAGGCAATAATTAGTATACCCATAGTTTTACTAAATTTTATACTTAAATAAACAAACTACTATTGAGGAATTATAAAAAATTCAATCATTCTGAGAAAACAAAATCACATATTACAATTCTTCTCATTGTGAATTTTTTTTTTTAATTTTTTTCTTTGTAATTGTTTGTTTCAAAATACCCAAATACTATAATCTTGTTGGATCTCTTTGAATTATGAACAATAGAATATAAATAAGGTATCTCCTTTGGATGTTGATAGTAAAGTTTAATTTTAAATTTTAATGATGGATGTATTAATTAACTATTACGGGTGGCAACATTAACACCTTTTCTAAATTAATAGCGAGATTATTGTATGTATTTTTGAGTTACCCCAAATGGACTGGTAAAAACCTAATAAAACTGTCCTAATAGACAAGGGTCCAAATTGCTAGTTCAAAGAAACAGACATAATTTTGTGCTCGATTGTCAAATTGCCTATTATAATATGTTTTCGGAATGAGATTTTCGTGCTCTATAACGTGACAACCGAGGTTCCTCGGTTGATGTCGTTGACATCCTAAGAATTGTTATTTTAGTGGATGTGTTCTTGAGGTTTACGTTTGCAATCCTCTTATTCTTCCATTCTGCGTCAAAAAGCATTGAACGAACAGTCCATGAATAAGCATACAAACAGGTTGATGAGCGAGCAGCTGCATGAGTAGCTCACGTGACTGTACACAACATCCTGCTCACGTCAACGAGCAGGGTTGACAAGATGATTAGCGACCAGATAAACGAACAGTTTATTGTTACACGCTCCAATTCAGACACGACCAGCTCACAGACGTCTTCAGCCCAACCCACTGATCAGGTCGCTCATTACTTGAACAAGTCTTCTCAGAATACAGCTCCAGCGACCAGATCTTTCGATCAAATCTGCTCGCCCAAAGCATCCTAACGAGCTCCAACTCGCCTAGATTGGCCTACATATCCCCTGCTGGCTCAGAGCATCCTAACAAGCTCAAGATCTCCCAGAGCAGTCTCAGCTCGCAGGCAGCGTGACGTGCACGTCAAGTCCTTCTCAGAATGGTAGCAGCATGATTTCCAGATTTCAACTACCATGTCAGAAGATACTGCCAAATCTCAGGAATTAATGTGTGTCAGTTATAGAAAGTCAATCAAGCATTAAATACTTTCCTATTTGAGTTGTACTATAATTGTAACTTCTCTCTCTATAAATAGGGGTGAGTTTTCTTGTAAAAGGGGTCTGGTCCCTCGGTTGGTCTCTGAGACTTTTTCTCTTCTCTCTCTCATTCTCTGTAACCAGAAAATATAGTAATAACAGTGACTATTCCTCCACTAACGAAGGCGACGCTATGGACGTAAGTCTTTTCTTTAGCCGAACCACGTAGCTTCTGTGTCTAATCTATTCCTTTTTAGCTCTATTCTCTTGCTTTTGTTCTATTTTTCATTGATTTGCAGTCTTGAGTTTAGAAGAATCTTGTTGACTAATTCACCACGTCAACAGAGATCAAGTTAAAAATTCATAAACTTATGAATAAAATAAGATTAAACTTCTATTTAGAAGTATGAAAATAAATTTTTATGAGTAAATTGAGATTCAATACAAACAAATCAGGTGTGCACCACACAACTAAAGGATATACATTTTGACATTTACATTGATAGTTGTTATGGGTATTTTTTGGTGCAATAAGAAAAGGCCCAAAAATGGAGGCCCATTAAGAGCCAAGAAGACACTTGGTCAAATAGTCAAAGGAAAGTTAAAAACACAAAGATAACCTGCTCGGACATTCCTACTGACTGGAGATATGTTCGTCTGCTCGACGGCCAAAAGGATAAATAAGTCTGCTCGTTTGCTCGGAGATATCTGCTCGCTCAATTTGCTGTCTGATCGTTGAACAGGCGAAACACTTAAATTGACCAGTTGACCTTCTGGAAGAAGAATCAATCCGAGACCTTCTGGAAGAAGAATCAATCCGAAACAGGAAAGGAGTCGAATTACCTATTTGTATGCAAATCGAATCTCTACATTCTGGGAAATTGCTATATACAAGAGATAATCTCAGAAGATATTATCTTAATTAATGTATATTATTTTTTGCCTTATCTGTAAGATTCTCAAGCCTATTCTGATTATAACATCTCCATTATAAATAGGAGATATAATTTAGGGTAAAAGACAGAGTGAAATAAAAATACAATTACACCGAGAGAGGGTAATTGTCGTGGACGTAGGCCATCGTTTTTTGCCGAACCACGTAAAAGTCTTGCTGTGTCCTGTGTGTTTTGATCCTATATTGTTTGCATTGTATGAGGTTTGTTGTGTCACAGGTATTGGGCTTGAAGAACAGGGTTGACCAAAAATAAGTGTCAACATCTTTTGGCGCTAGAGGAAGGGCCCAGACTGTGATTTAACAAACTTGTTTTGGTTGTGATACGGCTGACATGGCTAGGGTCAAGACAACCAGGGTTGTAGCATCGGAAACCGATCAATTGGAAGAGCACCAAGGTCAAGGTCAGGCAGCAGGGACGTCTTCTGCCGCTTTGCCACCATTGCCTCCTCAACCAACTGATGGTGGCGGAGGTGTTATGCCAGCTTGGCAGCGTCGTCAGGAAGCACGTCAGGAGGCTTTAGAAAATACGGTAACACAATTGGCAGAAACCATCAGAGCCTTGACACAGGCCCGAGTTCAGGAAGTTCCAGGGAACGCAGACCACCAGCCCCGTTCTGTGAGTGCCGTTCCAGTTAGGAGAGGAGAGGCTGGCAGGGACAGACAGCAACCAGCAGTTTCTGTTCGTTCCTCAAATCTGCGCCCACAAGGGGAGAGGCATCCGGCTCATCAAGAAGTGGCTCCGCATCCTTCCAATCAGAGGATTAGAACAAGTCAGGGTAATAATCGCCGAGGGGAAAATAACTCTGATCATGGAAGGGGTCGACAGCGCGAAAGGGAACGTTCACATAGACAAGGGACACCCCATGCAGGAAGTTCTCGCAGGAGGAGTGGATCACGTGAAAGGATGTCGTTGGACCGAGGAAGGTCACAAACCCGTCTCTCAGCAGCAGGAGAAAGCCGGGGGAATCGACAAGTCCCTGCGAACGGGATTGAGCGGCAAGATCCCATGGTACAGGAACTAATGCAGAGGGTGCGACAGTTAGAGACTAGACCCGGACACCGTGACCAGGACAGAGAGCAAGACAGAACCCCGTTTTCAAGAGAGATTGAAACGCAACTGCTGCCTCCAAGATTTAAACTCCCAAACATCCCAATTTATGATGGAGATAATGACCCGTATGATCATCTGGACATTTTCAACGTTCAAATGGACCTGCAGACCTCTAATCCTTTGGTCAAGTGTAGGGTATTCCCAGCAACACTGGGGAATACTCCAAGGACGTGGCTAAGGAGTCTTCCGGCCCGAAGTATAAACAGCTGGGATGAGTGCCAGAGAAAGTTCGAGGACCAGTACAAAGCGCTGAGAAAGCAGCTCGCGCCGACTTGTCACTTAGCGACTATCTTTCAGAAGCGGGAGGAAACTTTAAGAGATTACATCGCCAGGTTTAGGCGCGAGGTAAACAATGTGCAAAATCCCTCTGATGAAAATGTCTTAACTGCAATTTCTGCAGGACTGCGAAAAGATGGAAAGCTTTACAAAAGCATTTATCGTAATCCTGTGAAGAGTTTGGGAGAGTTCTATGACCGTGCAGCAAAAGAGATGTGCTGGGAAGACACATTCGGACAGAAAAAGCCTAGCAAACAAGAAAAAGGAGCGAACAGTTCGCGACCAAGAAAAAAGAGGGACCAGCGCGAAAATGAAGAGAGCGGTCACAAACATCGCTCCAGTAATCAGGTAGCGAAGCGGTCAAAAAATGAGTCTCGGAGGAAGGCATCTCCACCCAGAGATCGTTACCAGAATTACAGCGTCCTGACGGACAGACAAGATAGGATCTTTGAAACAGAAAAAAGACGGGAGAACTTCGGAAAGCCAAGTCCCACAAACATCCCGAGGAGGTTTCAAAACCCAAGGAAGTATTGTGCTTACCATAGAGAAAACGGGCATTATACTTCTCAATGCAGAGAACTTAGGGATGCAATTGAAGAATTGATCAGACGGGGTCGTTTGAGGGAATATGTGGCGCAACCTGAAAGTCATCATCCTCTGCAGGGAAATCAGCCAGTACAAGAACATCCTAATATACCTCAGCAACTTCCTCAACAACAACCACAGCGCCTGATTGATCAAGGTCACCAGCCCGCTGTGAGGACTATCTTTACTATTCATGGAGGACCGCACATCGCAGGGACATCCAACCGATCACAGGAGCGCTATGTGCGGGAGGCTGGCCGAGTCTTGTTGACAGGTCAAAGTGGAAGAGAAGGGCCATGTAAGAAGGCCAGAGTTGCTGGAGGCGGGATGTTGTTTAATGAAGATGACGCTCAAGGCTTGCATTGGCCCCATAATGACGCACTGGTCATCAGAGCAAGGATTGGCGGTGCTGAGGTAAGAAGGATAATGATGGATACAGGCAGTTCAGTAAATGTGATGTACAAGGGCTGTCTCGAGCACATGGGTTTAACAATTGGGCAGTTGACTCCATCCCCAGAACCTCTTTTTGGCTTCACTGGGGATGCAATTGTACCGCTGGGGCAGATTAAACTTCCCCTCGCCATAGGAGACGTGAACAGACAAGCTCTTGCAATGGCCGACTTCCTAGTTATTGATTGTCCATCGGCATACAATGCCATCCTCGGGAGACCAGCTATGAATGATCTTGATATAGCAATATCCACCCGAACACTCACCATTAAATTTTCCACTCCCAATGGAGTAGGGTGTGTTAGGGGCGAGCAAGAAGTGGCAAGGAAGTGCTATAAAAACGCTGTAAAGGCTGGGGTTAAAGGAAAAAATATCAGTATGGTGACCGAGGAGAAGAAACAATCTGCCAGTAGTACAGGAGTTAGTCAAGATCTGGATCCAAGAGAAGTGGATGAAGATCGAACGGCAGGCCCTGTAGAAGAATTGGAAGAAGTACAAGTTAGCGAGCAGGATACCAGACGGTGCCTGAAGATAGGGAGAGAGTTACCCTCAGACATCAGAGAGCAGCTCGTTCAGTTCCTAAAAGAAAATCTGGATGTCTTTGCGTGGACTCATGAGGATATGGTGGGGATCAGTCCCGAAGTAATGTCGCATAGGCTAAATATTGATCCCCTCCATAGGCCGGTTCGTCAAAAGATGAGACCTATGACAGAAGAGCGATATGAGGCGCTCAGGGAAGAAGTGGAAAAACTGCTAGCAAATAAATTTATCAGGGAGGTTCACTACCCTGTGTGGGTAGCAAATCCTGTTCTGGTGAAAAAGAAAAACGGAAAATGGAGGACATGTATTGACTTCACCGATTTGAACAAGGCCTGTCCGAAAGACAGTTTTCCTTTGCCTCGGATCGATCAACTCGTTGACGGTACTGCTGGGCATCAGCTCCTTAGCTTCATGGACGCCTACTCAGGGTATAATCAGATCCCAATGGAACCGAGTGATGAGGAACACACGTCTTTCATTACTGATCGGGGACTTTATTGTTACAAGGTGATGCCATTCGGATTAAAGAATGCAGGAGCTACTTACCAACGGTTGGTGAACATGATGTTCGAACATCTCATCGGGGGGATAATGGAAGTGTATGTTGATGACATGTTGGTAAAGTCAAAACAGGCGTGTGGGCATGTGCAAGATTTAGGAGAGATGTTCCGAATCTTGCGTAAATTCCAAATGAAGTTAAATCCTCTGAAATGTGCGTTTGGAGTTGCTTCGGGCAAGTTTTTGGGGTTCATGGTCAACAGCAAAGGGATTGAGGCAAACCCCGAAAAAGTCAGGGCTCTTATTGACTTAAAGTCGCCTACTAAGATCAAGGAAGTGCAGAGCTTGAACGGCCAAGTCGCTGCCCTGAGCAGGTTTATATCCAGGTCGACAGATAAATGCATTCCATTTTTTGATGCGTTGAAGAAGGCTAGGAACTTTCAATGGACTGCAGAATGTGAAGTAGCCTTTCAGCAACTAAAGGAATACATGGGCCGAGCTCCACTGTTATCCAAACCAGTAGAAGGGGAGAAACTGGTCGTTTATTTGGGTGTTTCCCAGCACGCTCTCAGTGGGGCCTTGGTTCGCGAGGAAGACGGAAGGCAGCTTCCTGTGTATTATGTAAGCAAAAGGTTGATTGATGCAGAAACCAGATACACACCTATGGAGAAGCTCGCATACAGCCTGGTGGTAGCTTCCAGGAAGCTTCGTCCTTATTTTCAAGCCCACGCAATTGAAATCCCGACCAAATATCCTCTGAAACAGGTTTTGCAAAAACCTGATGCCTCTGGTCGTTTGCTGAAATGGGCTATTGAGCTCGCCCAGTTTGAAATAGAATTTAAGCCTCGAACGGCGATCAAGGGGCAGGTATTGGCCGATTTTGTTGCTGAGTTCACGGGGTCGAGTAATGATGAGCCCGAGTCTTCTGAAGGTCCATTTTGGGAATTATATGTCGATGGTTCTTCCAGCGAGCAGAAAGCAGGGGCTGGAATAATGTTGATCAGCCCGGAAGGACACAAAATCTTGTCTGCTTTAAGATTCGAGTTCAAAGCCACTAATAATGAAGCTGAGTATGAAGCGTTGCTGACAGGATTGCGACTGGCCTTAGAAGTGCGAGCAGAACGAATAAGGATTTACAGTGATTCCCAGCTTGTTGTAGGTCAAGTCCGGGGAGAATATCAGGCCAAAGGATCAAAAATGACCCTTTATCTACAGAAAGTAAGGGAACTCTTGACAAAGTTTGAGAAATATGAGCTGCAGCATGTCCCTCGATCGCAAAATTCTCACGCGGATGCTTTGGCTCGTTTAGCCACTGCAAAACATGCAGATTTCATGGGAGTTGTGCCAATAGAGGTATTGCCCATTCCTAGCACTGAATCGCAAGATGAGATAATGGCAATTGTGGTAGCACAGGACTCCTGGATGAATCCTTTGGTAGAATATTTGCAAGATGGGAAGCTACCTGAAGGAAAGCTAGAATCTCGCCGCCTTCGGACGCGAGCTGCTCGGTACTGCATCTATGATGATAAATTATACAAGAGGGGATTCTCAGCTCCGTTGCTTAGGTGCATTGACGATCTAGATTGTCAAGTCGTGTTAAATGAGATACATGCTGGGCATTGTGGTAATCACGCCGGGGGGCTATCGTTGGCCTAGAAAGCCCTCCGACAGGGGTACTATTGGCCAACTATGAAAAAAGATTCAATTGAAATGGTCAAGAGGTGTGACAAGTGTCAGAGATTTGCCAAGATACCTCGAGCCCCTCCAACTTTTTTGCAACAAATGATCAGTCCGTGGCCATTTGCCATATGGGGACTGGACCTGATTGGACCTCTTCCTACAGCCCGAGGAAGGTGTAGGCACGCTATTGTAGCAGTTGACTATTTCACAAAATGGGCAGAAGCAAAGGAGTTAGTTGAAATATCCACCACCAAGGTCGAAAAATTTGTTTGGGAAAATATTATCTGTAGGTTTGGAGTCCCCCAACAAATCGTAACAGATAATGGAACCCAGTTCAGTAGCGAACAGTTTCAAAGATTTTGCACGGATCTGGGAATTAAAAAGAGCTTCTCAGCGGTGGACCACCCTCAGGCCAATGGACAAGTAGAGGCCATTAATAAAATCATCAAGCAAAACCTGAAGACTAAGCTGGAAGCGAGAAAGGGGGCTTGGGTAGACGAGCTACAAAAAGTGTTGTGGGCATACAGAACTACTGCTCGCAACACTACTGGGGAAACTCCCTTTTCATTGGTTTACGGCTCGGAGGCGATGATTCCAGCAGAATATGAAGTTGCCAGTCAGCGCCGAACAACATTCAACCCAGAAGATAATAGCAGTTTGCTCGTTGCTAGCCTGGACCTGGTGGAAGAGATGAGGGATGATGCTCAAATAAGGATTGCTGTCTATCAGAGGCGAGTGGCCAGATTTTACAATAGAAAAGTCCGTACCCGAAGGTTTAAGACGGGGGATTTAGTTCTGCGCCTTATTCTACCTGCTGCTCGGAAAGCTGGTGAGGGAACACTTGGTCCAAATTGGGAAGGGCCTTACATTGTGAAGGAAAGTTTGCAGAACGGAGCCTACCACTTGACTAGCATGGAAGGGGCGCTAGTTCCCAGAGCATGGAATGCTGAAAACCTACGACCATATTTTATTTAATTGGTTTAAGTTTTGTTTTAATTCGCTTCGATAATTTGTCAATTTTGTTTCAGTGCAGTAAAATCGGATCAGATTCTCCTTGAATGGCAATGCTTGATCGTTTTTTGTTGTTACTGATGATCTACTCGCGTTTCGATTGAAGCAAATGCTCTGGAAGATGTGATTACCACCTGTGAGTAGCCGGGCTCTGGAAGGTGTAATCATTATCTGTGAGCTATAAAAAAAAATGTCCTGGAAGACCTTAGCATAACCTGTGAGTACAAGGACTCTGGAAGGGATGCTTATGGCCTGTGGACTTAGTAAACCTTGGAAGATCCATGTAACTTAAGAACGAATAGTATCTTGAAGGAACATTGGATCTGTAGGTTCAAACGAGCAGAGGTAAGGGCCCTCAAAAATGGGTAATTTCAGCATGACTAGCTGTCCCCACACTTACTCTGCTCGAACAAAATTTAAAAAGCTGGGAGAAATTGGCCATTCAAGAAAGCTGGGAATTTGTTTTAATCAAGCAGAGGTAAGGGGCCTCAAAAATGGGTAATTTCAGCATGACTAGCTGTCCCCACACTTACTCTGCTCGAACAAAATTTAAAAAGCTGGGAGAAATTGGCCATTCAAGAAAGCTGGGAATTTGTTTTAATCAAGCAGAGGTAAGGGGCCTGAAAGGGTAATTTCAGCAAGTTGGTCGTCCCCACACCTACTCTGCTCAAATAAGTACTGGTCGAAAATCCAATTCACGAGTAAATAAAAATAACGAACATAAATACAAACAAGAAACGATGAATAAAGATTTATTTAAAAAATTGTTAAAAAATGTAATAAGTACAAAACAAAATATCATCGAGCAGGAAAATTTTTCTGGTCGCTGTCATCAATATTGATTGGACAAGGAGAGCTGGGAGATTCTGAGCTGGGAATATCAGCAGAGGCAGCACCAGCAGAAGAAGCTGAAGGACCGGCTTTAAGTTTATCCTGCTGAGCGTACAGCTTTACTTCAGCCACGGCGTCTGGACCAAAGAATGAAACGTCCACATCTGGTCGCTTGAGCCACAGATTATACAGGAATAAACTTCCTGTCCTCTCTTCTGCCTCTCGAACCGCGGCTTCGATACGTCCCTTCTCCGAAGCAATGTATTCCTTGAGAGAAACTGTTTCCTGCCTCATTGCTTCCATAACAATCTTGGCCTCCGCGGCTTTATGCTTATGCGAGGACAGTTCTCCCTTCAGTTCCTTATTCTCAGTTTTCAACTTCTCCTCCGATTCCCGAGCAAAGTGGAGATCATGCGTCAATGTCTCGATCTTTTTATCCCTAAAGGCAATCTGTATTTCCTGCCTCTCCAAGGACTCCCGCTGTTCGTTCTTCTGATTGTTCAGTTTCTCAATTTCCTGCTCCAGCTCACGGTGTGCCTCCTGCGCTTTTTCCAGCTCTAGTTCATGATCATCCTGCAGTTTAGCCTTCTCTTCCTCCAGAGAATTGATGGTGGTTGCCATGGCGGCCTTCTCCTCGGGCCAGTCCCCAATCTCCCGCAAAAGCTTCATGTACGCCATGGACGCCTGAAACAAAGCATTTGTTAGTACAGAAAAAATGGAAAGAGATACTATAGCAGCAAAAAAGTAAAACTTACAAGCGTACTGTGGAAGCCCAAATAGTTGATGAGCCGTTCGCCCGTTATTTCTTTCTTGTACAGGGCAGGCTTCCTCGCTCCAAGGAATTGGGGCGCGCGATCTAAAAGATCGCTGTAATATTCCCCGGCATCAAACCCCTGGGACTGCTCCTCAGCACCAGAACCGGCCGCGGCTGTTTTCTGGCGTTTATGAGGCGGTTCCGCAGTTTCTGAATCGGCGATCCCTTTGCCCTTGTCGACATTTTGAGTAGAGGCGGATGGGGAACTGCTGGGCGGAGCAGGCTGAGATATATCCCCTCGACGAGCACTCTTGTTCGAAGATTTCCTCGCCACTGATTTATGCCTCATCGAGCGAGCAGGAGAACCGCCAGAACCCTGTTGAGGAGGCGATTCTTGAGAGACTTCAGCAGCAGGGGGAGAGCCTGAACCTCCGGCCGCTTGAACAGGCTCTTTGGGAGCAGAAGACTGAGCAGGAGCCTGGCTGGGTAAAGGCTGCTCGAAATGAAGCCTCACCATTTCCGGAACTGAAGTATTCGCTGGATGTGGAATTTCCTGTCCGGAAGCTTCGAAAGCAGAAGGAATTTCTTTCTCCTCGCGAGAGCCTAAATCAGAAGCAGGGTCCAATAATTCTTGGTCGGCAGGAGGAGCGAGACCATGAAATTGAAGCAGATGCTCGGAAGGTGTCTGATCGTCGGATGGTGTCTTTACATCCGAAAATTTATCTAACAGAGAGAGCTCCTGATCGGATAGAGGAATCTCGCCCCTAGAGACATCTGCACAAAGAAAAATGTTAGCAACGAGCAGAAATACAAGATGGAAAACTGAGACAAATATACTTACTGGGCGAAAGGCAAAAAGAAAAATTCTTTAAATCCGACAATGATAAGCACGACGCGTAGAACCATCGTGACTTGTAATCTCCTACGTTGGATTTTCCAATCCCTTGAGGAAGGTTCACTTTGTAAGGAGATTTTCGGGCTGAAGTATAATAAAACCCATCCTTCTTATTAGCCTTCGGACCCGTAGTACTTCTAAACAAAAAGAGGTGATGGATCATCGCGGGAGTAAGAGGAGGAAGGTCGTTTTTAAGAAAGATAGAAGCCAAAGCGGTGAGATGAGCATAAGAGTTGGGGGTAAGTTGAAAAGGGGCTAAGTTAAGGTCGTTTAAAAGAGCGACCAGGTAAGGATGAACCGGAAACCTGAAACCGGCTTCTATGTGTTGATGACTAATGGCAAAGAAACCCTTGGGAGGAAAAGCTGCATGGTCAGAAGCCTTAGGCACCATAGCTCGGCAGCCCTTAGGTAAGGAGAAGCCCTCAGCGATGGTTTCAAGGTCGCTGAGGCTAAGGGAAGATTCATAATGAAAAAAGGGTGCGCGAGCAGAGGAGGAATGGTGTTCAGAAGGGACTAAAGTAGCCCCACCACCTTGAGAGGTAGCACTAAGATCCT
Source organism: Dimocarpus longan (assembly GCA_022984855.1). NCBI lineage: Eukaryota > Viridiplantae > Streptophyta > Magnoliopsida > Sapindales > Sapindaceae > Dimocarpus > Dimocarpus longan. Next base: position 25,833,215 of record CM041018.1, on the reverse strand, counting down.
CCTCGGAGGCAACATCAGTGGATCCCACCTTATGACTGCGACGACTACGACCAGACATCTACAAAATCAACAGGGGTGTCAGGTCGCAGAAAGCAGACCAGAACTCAGTACATACGGATACGATACTCCTATGAACACAAGGGGGGCTATTGGGGCGAAAAGTTGGATGGGCAAGAGATATTACAAACAGACAGCAACTCAAAGCAACAATACGAGTATCTATTTAAAAAAAAAAAAAAAAAAAAAAAAAAAAAAAAAAAAGAAATCATGCCCCAGATACACAAATAGTAATCATGGAAGAAAATAATCGCAGAAGAAAAGAATAGGAGTTACCTTGAAGATGGCGTTGACAAAGAACCTTGAGGATGTAGGAGAATGGTAGCAGACAAAAATATCAGGGCTTGCAAAGGCAGAAGAGAGAAGACGAAAAGAGAACGACAAAGGGTAATATATAGCTGACGTTTCGGAATCCCAATCGGCAAGTCAAGACATTTCAATCGTCGCCAAAGTTTGGCAATAGGCGCAAAAAACCGAAAGAGCCATCATGAGTAATTATTGAAAAGACGCGCATTTAATACATGCAGTAAGGAGCGCGACAGTTGAGTGACAAGTAGCCAACGCCTGGGGGACTGACACAGGGCAAAAAGGAAGAAAAGCAACGGTTCACATCTCACTAAAAGTTTTCTGGGCGCAAGTCTGGGCGCAAGAACATTGTTTCCAGTACAAAAAGTGTACCAGAAACAAGGGGGCTTGTGTTATGGGTATTTTTTGGTGCAATAAGAAAAGGCCCAAAAATGGAGGCCCATTAAGAGCCAAGAAGACACTTGGTCAAATAGTCAAAGGAAAGTTAAAAGCACAAAGATAACCTGCTCGGACATTCCTACTGACTGGAGATATGTTCGTCTGCTCGACGGCCAAAAGGATAAATAAGTCTGCTCGTTTGCTCGGAGATATCTGCTCGCTCAATTTGCTGTCTGATCGTTGAACAGGCGAAACACTTAAATTGACCAGTTGACCTTCTGGAAGAAGAATCAATCCGAGACCTTCTGGAAGAAGAATCAATCCGAAACAGGAAAGGAGTCGAATTACCTATTTGTATGCAAATCGAATCTCTACATTCTGGGAAATTGCTATATATAAGAGATAATCTCAGAAGATATTATCTTAATTAATGTATATTATTTTTTGCCTTATCTGTAAGATTCTCAAACCTATTCTGATTATAACATCTCCATTATAAATAGGAGATATAATTTAGGGTAAAAGACAGAGTGAAATAAAAATACAATTACACCGAGAGAGGGTAATTGTCGTGGACGTAGGCCATCGTTTTTTGCCGAACCACGTAAAAGTCTTGCTGTGTCCTGTGTGTTTTGATCCTATATTGTTTGCATTGTATGAGGTTTGTTGTGTCACAGGTATTGGGCTTGAAGAACAGGGTTGACCAAAAATAAGTGTCAACAATAGTAATAAAGAGAGAGAAAAAATTTTGACCCCAATATACTAGGGACAAATTCGATTTTATTCAAAAAAATCTGACCATATTTAATCCTAACACATTTATATTCAATATCTAAAATACGAAAAAAAAAAAAAAGCAAAAAACTTTAAAAAGTCCCAATAAAACTCAAAAAATCAACAAAGGAAGCCAAAGGTTGCGTAACGTGAGCAATAAAAGAGGTAAACAAGATCATTAGTGGTGAACGACGGTCTATGAAAGTCGGCAACGGTCTGCGAAAGTCAATAATGATCAAAATCTCCATTTGTGCCACAAATGGGTTGTGTATTAGGTTTTATTTTGTTGAAACTTGGTTGAAATGGTTTGGCACCGAGTTTCAAGCCCTTTTATATAGTTTTGGGTAGTTTCATAATTATCTAATCAAGTCTTTTTTTCTTTTTTTTTTTTTTTAATTTTACATGATAAGGATATATGGATAAATTTGTGGCAAGGACAATTTGGTTAACTTGAATATAGAGTGCAATTAATTTGTTTGAAAGGTTGAGGACGTATTTTGTTTTGGATTTGGGTAAAATGAATTTTGTCATTTTAGGGTGGACACATTTTGTATTTTTCACAATATATATTAATTATGAATGAACGTGAGTCATAAAATACTCAAAGTCTCAGCAATACTTTGGTCAAAATAAGATCATGGAGTCGATTGGACAAGATTAATTGTGATTTTTGCATTTAAATAATCTTTGGACATATATATATATACATTGCTCTTAAAATAAGGACTCTCTTATTTTAAAAAGTAAATATCAACCAATCAAATTCATCCATTGCATTATCTCACCAAAAATAAATTTTCTCTCATATTTAATTTAAATAAAATAGATAAATTTGATTAGTTGGTCCTAACTTTTTAAAGTAAGGGACTCCTCATTTACAAAGCACTATATATATGTATATATATATTCATTTAAGGCTTCTGACTCTAAATACTACGTTTTGATTTAACTTAGCATATGCTTCTTAATATAAGTGATTGTATATCCTTTCATTTACTAAAAGTACAGGAAGTTTAAAGTCCAATAAAAAAACATTTTATCAATTTTATACATGTAGTTTTATCAATTTATTGTGGAGAGTAATTGTTTTCTGATTACAAAAATTGATTTCGATAGATCTATTAAATTTTTGATATATTCAGTGTTAGTTTGAAAAAAAAAAAAGAAATATTCTACTTTATTTCGTGTAATCTTCAACAAATAAAATTAGTATCTTTATTTTATTGATGGAATAACACCATTTTTCCTCTTATAGTTTGACATAATCGTTAGTTATATTATTATAGTTTCGAGAAATCTCATTTTATCATCTGTCGTTATTAAAATAATCAAAATGTTCGAAGCGTCTTTGTATTTTTATCCTTCTATATTAATGATCAAATTTTTATTTTTAACATCAACTTTGATGGTAAGAGTTTTTTTTTTTTTTTTTTTATAAATATTTTCATAAACTACAAAGAAATATTTGATATATTTCATAAATCGATAAATAATATATTAGCAAGCCTTCCAAAATACTAGGAGAATTTGATATTATATAAAACTATAAAGGGAAAATAAGATTATCCCTCTATTAAATTCTTCCTTAAAAAGGAAAAAATCTGAAAAGACCCTTAAAATGAAAAATAATATCACTATACCACATATTTTAACATACAAATGGGTGGTTTCATATTAGTTTCATTTTCATGAGGTAATAATATCTCTTTTTATAAATGTTTTTCTCCCTTTTAAAATAATGCGAAATATTATTAAAGAATTTGAGAAGCTTAACCTTGGACGTTTCAGATAAATACTTCTTAAACCAAGTTTAATGTATAACCGAGCACAAAATTCAACAATGAAGGAAAGCATTAGAGATATATAATAAGAAACAAAAATATTTAATAGTAGAAAAATTTACAATTATGCAACAAACATGAACAAGTAAAATTAAGAGGTGAATTAAAAACTTTCACCTAGGACTCTAAAAGTACTTTTAGGAGATCCACATAAACTCTCCTAACTGATCATCACAACAATTTAAATTCTTCTTCAACAACTTCTAAATAAAAATGACATCAAGTTTAGTCTACTCTGGACTATTATTATTAATTAATACATATAATATGAGGATTAATTATCATCAATCTTACTTGGTTTCAATTTATAATTAAAACCATGAACTGGGGTTTTTGTTATGAGTCATTTAAGCAACCAAGAATGTGACTATAATGCCCTTGATGATTTTGAGGTTCTTCAAGCTCATTGTAATTCTGAGATAAGACCATGTTTGGATAGGGTTGAACCAGTTGTGATGCAAGTAAGTTGTCCAAATTTTTCCAGTCAAAGAATTGGCTTTTTTCTTCTTCGAAATCTTCATTATTGGTGATGAGATTTTGTTGGAGCTTGCTACCTTCTTTTGTTGCAAAACTTGTTGAAAAAGAAGGGCTATCTAGTTGAGGAAGTTCGTGGATGTTGTTGAGCTGGTTGTCCAAAAACGTATGATTAATGTTAGAAACATATTCAAACTGATCCGAACTGATCACTGGCTGATGAAAACTTGTGCCTTCGGAGCTCGGATGGGTTATGTGAGTTGTTGTAGCTATGATGTGATCAGAAGAAAGTGATGGAGCAGGTCTAAATTGGCTGTTGTTATCTCTCACATAGTATGCATAATTCCAAGGTTCAAAACCCTGCCTGTGATTAGGGCTCGGTTTCTTGAATGCCCTGCACACCACCCATCCTTCTTCCTGCAAAGTGATTTTGAAATTCGTTAGAAGTATTCTTATAAAACATATTATTCAAATTTCATCCAATTGTTTTCCATAAATTTCTGTCTATGATAGGTTTATAGTGAATTTCAGAATCGTGCAGATAAGCCGATAGATATTTAATCAAAAGTTAGAGAAGAACATTGATCCTTCTCTATTGTTTAAAAGGGAAAGAAATCATGATAAAGGAAATTTGGAAGGCATGTAAAAGATGTTAGCTAGACTAATTGAATATGATGGAAAACTAAATGATTACACGGAAGAAACTTGTAACCCGCATGCAGCAGTAGCGTAGGTGAATATGCACTCCTAAATGGCTTTTAAATCAGATATGTGTCCTTCTAGAAGACAAAAGTCAGTCAAGCTGAAGCATGCTTGGTTGAATTTTTGGTAACTAATAGCTTTTTATCGTTCAAAAAAGACCCTTCAACAATGTCGTAGCTTTTTTGTCCTTATTGTATGCTAACTTTTTCGCCTTTTAATATGTGTCTTCTTCATAATATCACATGAAAGATATTTTGTTAACTAAATGTACATTCACTGATCAATTTTAATTGTTCCAGTACCTATACTGAATCTGTAAAGAAAATGTCAATTTTTTCAATGAACTTGTTTTGATGTGCCCAAACAACTATATTATCACACACCCAAAAAAAAAAATGAAAAATGTGCAAAATTTATGAACCAACCAATGAACTTAGGAAAAATTTCAAAGAACCATCTGAAATGCAAAATAATATAACTGGACCCCATTTTTAAACACAAAAAATTGACAGTTTCACATTAATTCTATTTTCAGAAGATATTTTGATAATATCTTCAAGAAGAATGAACTTGCCTGAGGGGGTCCATTTTCAGAAGTTTGGAGCCGATATTCATGCATGATCCAATCACTCTTTCTTCCATTGGGTGCACGACCCTTGTAGAAAACGAGGGTCTTTCTCATCCCTATGATTTTATTCTTTGAAAGCACAGCCTTGTCTCTTCCTGTTGCCTTCCAAAAACCGGCAGCAGTAGCTCTGTTGGTCCGAGTTCCGGTCGGGTACTTCCTGTCTTTGTGACTGAAGAAGTACCACTCGTTCTGTTCATTGTAACCTAGATTGCAGCTAGCTGAAAAAAGGGAGAAAAAAAAAAAAAAGGATATATGTACTCTATGAGTCTATTAAATTACTATAAAATGTATGCCAAGTAATTATCATGTATTTAGAAATTGAAATTCTCTTCTTCAAGGCCTTATCTAGTAGTCATACTATTGTTAAAGTAGTTTTACTTTAGTCATACTTGTTTTTATCATGCTAAAACCCATATCTGTCAATAAGGAAAACAGTGATAGTTATTTCTTTTTTTTTAGTTGAGGTTTGTTTGAGAATGCATGCTTTTGTAAAAAGCAGACTTTGGAAAAAAAGCACTTTTGCTAAAAGTATGAAGAAGCTCTTTTTTCTTAAAGCATCTATCTAGTGTTTTCCTAAGAAGCAGTTCAAATGCTGTTATCTATGTATCCAAAAACATGTAACATCTAGTACTGTTCTATCTAGAAAAAAAAAAAATTGTTTCAATTGTTTTCGATTTAGCAAATTATTATTAGTATTGATTTTGGTCAAATACCACTATAAACTAAATTTAATAGCGTTGATTGAAAAAACTACTTTTGACATTGTCAAAAACATTTCCAAACGCACTAACAATAGAATCTACTAAACATGCTGTGTGATCAAGACATGCACAATCAACAAAAACATTGACTAGCTAGCTACAGAGAAGAACAAGCTAGTGGGGTGTACTTACTAGAAAGAGAAGACAAGTGCTCTTCTTCCCTTTCCTTATAAATCAAACCCTAATTAAATCTTAGTGAGTGCTAATTGCTATAAATATGTTCAATTCCAATTGGTTCTAATAAAAAATTAAAGACAATCTAAATGTTTAATTTCCAACATGCCTATTATTTAAACAAACAAAATTACCACATTTATAGTAAAATTTATTTGGGGCATATATAATGAGGCCAACAGTGTGAACTTAATTATTAGAGGTTACCTTCTATGTCCCATGGCTCCATTTTGTAGAGATCAATGTCGATTATAACATCTAGATCAATTTTCAGAGAGTTAATCTTTCTCTTGAGGTAGTAACCCACAAGTTCTTCTTCAGTTGGGTGAAATCTAAAGCCGGGGGGGACGGATGATTCGGCCAACTCCATTGATGATCTTCTCCTGATCATAGACAAAGCCAATGTCAATATCACAAGGAGGGAGGGAAAGAGAGAATTTTAATTAACATAAAGGCTTTTTAAGATTTGAGTTAGCCATGCATATATTGCTTATCTAAGTACTCATAATGATATTAAAATAAGGAAACAATATATTTATACAATACAATCTATCAAACAAACACAAGCTTAAAGTTTTCTATAGCGTTAGCCTAAAATCTAAGGAAACTCTGAGAGAAATGACTCTTAAATGAAATGAAGTTCCACAGCTCACAAAAGCACCCAAAAGGAATAAAAAAATTAAAGATTAAAGAAGAAGAAGAAGAAGAAGAAAGAAGTAGGAAAGTTATATGACAAGTTTGCCGTAGATGTTTTTGTCATGATTTGCATCAAAATATCTCTTGACTCTAGAGCTTAAGCTATAAATAATGATGATGATGATGATCTATCAATCTATATGGACCAGGCAATATTGGTCCTGCATGTGTTTCAGCTTATATTAAAAAAATGAAAAAGAAATTTAAAACAATTTGGGTGGAGCCCACCAAGAACATAGGTTGTATCCTAACCAGAGTAGTTTTGGGGGGCTTGTAGTTGCATGAATTTTAATTAGGTGAAGGACATTGAAGGTTAAAAAGTTGGCCGAAAAGCTTGACTTTGCTGGCACAAGCATGTTCTTGTGTTTCTTTGAGTGCAGTGCACAGCACTCTCCCTGCTCATAGTGGTGGAAAAGTTTTCACGCACCCACCACTCATGATATTTATGCTTTGCTTAATTTCAAAAGCTAACCAGCTAAGCTAGCCTCAGTACATATATATATATATATCACTCTCAGCAAATTTTATTAAGGACTACTGCGACTCTCTCTAGTACATAAACAATGCTAATCCTCTTCTCCTTACAACCCCCTCCTCTCTCTCTGTGTAATAGCTCTATCATGGATCAACCATCAAGCTGTAGCATATAATCTTTTGATCAAGTTTGCTTGAAGTATAGCCAAAAGACTAGTTTGTTAAATAGTGATATTATGAAAATACTTCCGAAAATGAAACTAACGTGAAATCATCCCTTTTATACGTTCAAAATTAAGATAAATGATATTATTTTTTATTTTAGCGGTTTTTCAGATTTTTTTCAATAAGCTCTCATCTTTTTATTCATACAAGGATTGTGATATACTTGTTGTAACTTTCCTGTCTAGGTAATTATATATCACATCAAGATCTATAGAACCAAAAGCATGTCAAAGTTTAAGAGTGCACAGACATAAAAAATAAAAATAAAAATAAATAAAAAGAGAATAATGGGATTAGTTCTATATCGTTTCCTAAACTCTCAAAATGGAATAACTACATTTGCATGCACCAGAAACCCTACTATCATCTGGGTAAAACCCCATAAACATAAACTAAGCATATGTATACATATAGAACACCGAAGGTCGATCCATCGATACTCACAGAAATTAATATGCGAGAGCTACTACTTACGTAAAGCTTGTCAATGGATCGTAATCTTGCACTACAGACAAGAAATTGAAGAAGAAAGAAAGAAAGGGAAGGAAAGGAAAGGAAATGAAAGGATCAAAAGTGAAGAGCAAAGAAGTGATAGTTAGCTAGTTTTTGGTGTTGGAAGGATGTTATTGATGAAGAGAAAGAAGCATATAATAAATGTATATATATAGTAGTAGAAAAATGTAATAGCTAGAGAGGAGTTATAATTGATTGCGCGTGGGGTGGCAGCTAGATGAATTGAAAGGTTTGTTTGGACGGCGTGTGACACCAAATTTTCACGCCACCCCCCCTCTCTCCACCGCTATTTTGTGTTTTAAGATTTTCTTCATCACTCTCAATCTTAACCAAACAATATTGCTTTTTTTTATTATAATGTTTACATAAAACACATAACATATAACACATAAGACATCACATCAAGACATTCTCTATCCCATCCCACAATCCAGCATCTCTTGTCTGGTTGGTGCGCCGCCCTTTGCCATTTGGCACCAGTAGTTTCTGGACACGTGTGTTCCATGTCAGAGTGTCTACCTGTCCACATCAAAAAGCTAATCATTTATGAATAGGTTTTCTATCAGATGAGTCCCACTAAAACCATTGTCGTCCTTTTTACCTTACTTGGCCATGCCTGGTCATGCGTCATCCTTGTATATGTTATACATTAAAACGGAAAAACTTGATCCTGTTTGGTTTCGATTCCGTTTACTTGTATTGTAATCGTTCCTTTATTTGTTTGCAAGTTGTAATATATTTTCTATCTGCAATGCTGCTGTATATAATTTATATGCAACTATAGTAGGTTGTGCATAGCTAGGCTGGATCAGGTTGATCCAACTCTTATCAATGGTGTTACATCTAAAGTGCATTTCATGAGATCAGCAACTTGGAATACCATTTTTTTTTCCCCCTTTTCAAGAATTATATATCAAGAAACTAATATTACTAGTGGCAGTCACTGATACGACAGTCATTGTCGATCTATGTAATTGTGAGAAGTTTTATTTTTATAGGGTTATAAGAAAGTCTAGAGTGATGCATCATGCATGTTAGCAACTTATGCAGTACATTCAATGTAAACCAGATTTTGATGAGTTTGGATTCGATCCTGGTATGAGTTTTACTTGAGATATCTGTTTTTCAAGATTACGTTGAGATCGAAAGAAACATAGATAACATTAGTTGTAAATATGAGAGGAACGTCATCTATAGGTCTTTGGTTCAAATCCTAAAAATATCATATTCCCCATTTATTTATGGTTTAAGAAATATATGTCTTCATCATACTCTGTTTTGCACTCTGTTCAATACTGTCTTAGACCTGTAGTTCAAAGAGAGTTAACCTTCATCACACTCTTCTAAGTCTAAAGTCAAAATCCTAAGTAGATAAATGACCACCATAGTGACTAAAAGTCACTGTAACAAGTGCAGTCTCAAAATTAAAATAAAACTTTATATACGTTTGGTGCACACCAGATTACTATATCTAATCCATGTATGAGTTTCTTAAATTTTTAGTCCAAAGACGTAAATATACCAGACGAGTCATAACATACTTTAGGAATTTAATGACTTGGGCTATAATATTTTATTACGGTTACTATACAAAGTACTCCAAAATGACAAAGGAGTCCTTTATATAGGTATTTGTTAATTGTGGTGGGCGCATATGGAGCCAGGCAAATTACTTTTGTACCGTGTACTTAAATTAATAAACTCATTGAGAACTAAAAATTAGTGACAACTGGCTGGCTTTTAGTTTGCTTCAAGCAGTACGAATTAATTTAATTAGCCATCACACCATGTGCAGGTACTTCAAAGGCACTGTTGAGGGAGGATTCGTGAAGAGTATTGGATGCCCAGTTACATTAACCAGTTAAACTAATTATTTGGTCAGTAAACTATGGCTCAGCTAGCTAGTGGGTCCATGGGATGTAGTTGCAGCGTTTATATTTTGTCGTTGACGCCACTTAACTTTGAAAGTGATATCACTATTAAAATCAACGGCTAAAATTACATTTGATAAGTCATTCTATACTTAGGGATCCATACTTAAAAAAAATTCAAGATATCTCATAGTTTACATTAAAAATTATACAAACTTCACACTATTTATATAGGAACATTCAAACTAAGCAAATTTGGTTATTAATATTAAGCTAATTAAAATATAATCATAGATGTAATTTGATCATAATTATCACATTTCTTAACAAAATTAAGGTCTTGAATTGAAGTATGTTCCTTTTAAATAAAAGGATTAAATTAATCAAAATTATATTTAAATTATATGTTACTTTTTAATAGAATAGAATTAAAGTCAAAATTTCAATATAATTACAAATCACTAATCCAATGTGAATAATCCACAGTATAACATATGATTTCTCAACCATTCAAAGTGCTTTATATCTAATGGCCTATAGATGTATAATTAATCATTTTTCTTTTCACTAATAAAATTAAATAAATGTTGCTGATGATCTCAACCATGTATGTATATGAATATTGTATATATCTTGGTACATGCGAGAGCAATTAGACCTTGAATGTGATTGAAATGGCCAAGTTGCACAATGTTAATAGTACATTCTCTGAATAGCCCACAATAGTGATGAGAAATGATACGATGAATAATTATGTCCAAGAAATCTATCCTAATTTTAATTATTCTATTTTAAATGGAGCAATATAAATGTCTATAGTCACCATAATTATCTTTGTATCATTTTGCATTATGGACCATTATTAAACACATCCGAAATGGCTGCGCATTTTGTTCATATGGTCACATGTATAATTGCACATTAATCCTTTTATCCAGTTTTAGGCATTAAATCTTTTAATGAAGTATATTTTCTTCGCACTTGTAGTAATAGCCACAAAAGCAGAGAAATTTTTCAAAAGAATAGGTTCATTATGTCATTTATATTCTCATAGTATAGACTATAGAGTAGATCATATCTATCATAATTTCTTTAAAAATAAATTACTAATTATTTCAAATTTGAACAAAACTAGAAGAGGTTTTTGAGTTTGTTGATGCAATGGCGGAACTCAACTTGCTTTTGCTTATCAATTAAGGATAAGGTTCGAAATTCATTTAGGATCACAAAATATGATAAATTTTTTCATTAAAATATGAGTCGATTCTTTTGATTTTATAAATAGTGTTCCAAGCAGTAAGTTAAAAGGATTATATCTGTAGATCTCAATAGTTATTTAATTTAGTGTCAGAGGTAAACAAAAAAATACAAGGGGTTTTGATGAATTTAGCAATAATTTATTCAAGATCCAAGAAGTTAAAATTCCCTCCTGCATGTTTTTCAACTAGTTTATGCATGACTTACGTACAAAGGTGGCTAGGTTCAGCAATAGATTTCATGTCCAGGTAGGCGTTGATGATTAACCTTGACTGCTTGGACATTCACGAACTCAACTCATCGATGCCTGCTAATTAATTGTTTTTTAATAGCCCTCGTTTGCTCTCAAGAAAGCAATAAAAGAGAAGATTGCACGTCAAGAGTGCGAGAAGAGACAGCTTTCAAACTTGAGTTAGTAGCAGAATCTAGCACTAGATCCTTTTTGTCAGCCCACGCCTCCCACATCGATTGTTTAATTACCTTGTAACTACTCCCTCTCTGTCTCTTTTTTTTTTTTTTTTTTATTTCTTTATTTCTTTCTTTCTAACATATAATTAGTGATACATTAAAGATAAATTTAGTGAAACCGTTAATAATATTAGACATCCTATCTTTTATATTCTATATATTGATCTCAATTTATAATGTTCTAATCAATTTAACTACTATCCATGAAATTTTTTTCTCTATATATCTATTTTCTATAAAATAACATTGACAACAAAATAATTTCAAATCAGTTTTTTAAAACGAATTTTAAGATAAAAATATAATTTATAAACATAATGAAAAAGAGCGTCCTGCTTAAGTACTTATAAATATTGTACTTTTAAATGGCCTTATTAAATATATTAAAAAGCGCCTAGAAAATATGCTTGAAGAAACAAAACACTTTCATATGCTTTTGATTCAAATAAACACTTTCTAGAAGAGTATGCATTAATCACTTTCCCAAAAAGAAAAAAGTCCAAATACTTTCTATTTAAAATTAAGTTTATGTTTATTTTAACAAATTCTTGTATACATATAATACACCTAAAAGTAAAATCTATTGGGCCATTTAAGATAGAGATTTTATTTAATTTTTGCTTTTCCTTGGATTCATTATGGTTGTCTTCTTTCCCATCATGGTAGTGTAACAACTTCTTTGAATTTTGTTTTGTTTTACTCACACATATATATTTATTTATTTGATTGTCCATAACTTTCCCAAGAAAATGATGAGTAATCCAAATTAAATTATTTTACCTTTTGTTAATCAAAACTGATAGCGAAATGCAACCAATGAGAAAGGGGCCATTTTCTAGTACCATGTTGGATGAGCAGTCTAATATTGGATTGGAACAAATCTAACCAAATTAATACTAAAATATTTAAAAAAAAGGGTAAGTCGGTAGATCGCATCGGAATGTGATGATTTAATCAGATTAGGTTCATCATACGATGGGGCCCCTCTAACGATATTGTTGCGTAGCATCCAATTTTTATTTGTTTAATTTAAAGTGGTGTCACAAATTTTTACGACTTGAAAAACTATATGATGCTAATACAAAACGGTTTTTGCTAAAAGGAAAATACAAGACGATTTTGACAGGTTGTGAAGTTCAGAGTTCTAGATTAATTCTATAGTGTTTGGGTAACTAAAATCATAAAAAATACAAAAATTAAAGAGGAATGATGTTTCAAATAATTTTTTCTTTTTTTTACTAATGCATTTTATAAGTATAGATATTATAGTCGGACTTTTTTATGTAAGTTTTAATACGCGGTCCAAAACAAGCTCATAAAGATTCGATAAAAAGACCACACACATAATTGAAAATTGTTTTAAATTGAACCTATATAAAAATAATGAGAGCACGGCTCAAACTTTGACACTCAAAAGAGAGACAGAGGGTGGTGCCAACTACACCTCCCACCAGCTCGATAACCTATATTTATACATCATAGTAAGGGTACAAAGTGAAGTAAATAGAAGATATTCCAATTGATACAAACTATATATGATAACAAATCACCACCTTAATAATTAGAAGAACAATGAAACGACAAAAACAAAAGATTTGATTGGCTTTAGCTAAGTTGCATTAATTTGACTTTATACAAGGGTAAATATGTATTGTCAAAGTTTGTGAAGTTAACTTTTTGGTTCTGGACCGTCTTTTGTTGCATTATGCACCGACCCGCCAAGGAGATTTTGCTACGTCTATGGGTTGACATAGATGGAATTAATCATGGTAAGATCAGATGTGACAGGAAAAATTGAAGTTCACTTCATGTCCTAAATTTGGTCGTATCGTGAAATTAAAAGGAAAAAAACTGAAACAACTGAGTCAATGCACAAGAGCATATTTGCCTCTTTGAATTTGACAAGAGAATAACTAGATGAGTTTACATTTTTTTCATTCGTTTTTCATGATCACTAATCACTTTCCTATTATCTATATGACGCTGCTTGTTTTTAACGTTTTAACCACCAAACGCATTTTTTGCCCTTTGTGGGATTTGGGAGACGACAAACAGTAACAACAAGCACTATGGAATGTTACCTTAACAATAATTAATGTGTCATGAATCATGATGCATACATACTTGTTCATCTACCTGGTCACAAATACATAAAATATATTTTAGTCACCAAAGGGATGCCAAACGTTACCATCCCATATCAAACAGATACCGATTTTTGGTTTATTAAGGGGGTACTTTTCGGAGTTAGTTGTAATGACTGACATGTAACAAGTGATTTCAAAGTCTAAATTCTTACCAACCCGTTGGGGATGCCTACATCTATGTCGAGCTTAATTAGACATAACTCCACACAACAAAAACTACAATCCTTCCAGGATGGAGTCCATATATGTGTAAAGAGAGTGTTAAATGATTTGGTAGTGTAGGTAAACACCACTTAACAGATTAATCTTTTCAAATTAATTGTAAATACCTAGCTTGAAATTTCTTTAGTATAGACTCGAATCATCATATTTTTGTGGTCCCTATATCCATATAAAGTTTAAACCTGACACATGAATAACTAAAGGTTAAAATTCCACCACCATACAGTCCACACCAAGGGATATCGGAACCCTTACATGATAAGTGCGTCACATAATTGAATCTCTAAATAATATCATGATCCGAAGTCATACAGACAAACAAATAACTCTAGTCGAACTGTAATTAGAAGAATTTTGACTTATCGCAAGTGCAATCCTTGCTAATAAGTTGTTAAAGAGAACATTTGAGCTGACCCAGACGTCTAGCTACCAGTAAAATTGAGTTTAAGTGAGGCATTAGTTATCTTGTAAAACTTAATCATAAAGATGATTTAGTAAGAGTCATTGTCATGGCCGGTTATTGATTTGCCTCCATCGTGGTCGGACGGCACCACTACTACCAACAATTTTTAAGTGACCTCTACAGGACACTTCTTCTGTACATACACCACAATTAATAACAAGTTCTCTTTTTTTCCAGATTAATCTGGTTTTTATTCACTATCAATCACATTTTTGTTTGGTTTGGTGCAGTTGCAAAAGAAAGTAATGTGAACACACTGAAGGGTCATGAACTGGTGACGCAAAATGTGAACATTATTTGGCTTATATTCATAAATTTGATTATTCATGCACGAAGCACACATGTGTATTATTTATTTATTTATTTTTATTTGTACGCATGAAATTTATACAACCTCACCTTCTTCTCAGACAAATAATGAAAAAAGAATAATAATCTAACATAATTAGTTAATTAATTAATATAAACTTGGCTCCTTTACTGACTTGAATGCATTCAATTTTTGGGAAAATCTTGTCGTATCAAAAGTCATTGATTAACCTTTTTTTAAAAAAATTTATTAGCAATTGGTAACACATTTTGATTTATATTCATATAAGCTTTGAATAAGGAAGATTTAATGGTGGAAAAGTTCGAGGGAAAATGATAGTCACATAAAATAAAAAATAAAAAATAAAAGGAAGAGGGAAGAAAGGCAGAGAACTTGTCGTATAAGAGAGTAGGGCTTGCTTTTGCAAAGAAGAAATAGTGTAAATGAAGTAAGTGGGGTGTGTTTCTGGGGCGGTTTGTGGGACTGCCAAGGGGTTGTGGGCGGGCGTTCCATTGTACATTCATGTACAGACAAAGTTTTCAAACTTATAATAATAATATATCCATATCTATGTGTCAAATATGTTTAATTTGATGTGAAAATAAAGAGAAATATAACCTCAAGTAACCTCATTTTTTAGATATTACTCGACTAATAGTTTAAGTTTTAGTATCATTTAAAATTATAAACTATCGAAATATCTTTAATGAGTTAAAACTTTTGTCCTTTTAATTTGTTTATTTGCTCTCTTTCTTCCTTGTTCTTTATTGGTTGCTTTCTTCTCTCCTGCTTTCTCTCTCTTGCCTTCGAAACGAAATTTTCCAACCATTTCGTTCAACCATATTGTTGTAAGGCATCAAGAAATACAATTGAAATAGATATGTCTTACTAGCTATCTTGCATTTTAGTTCAGATCTATGTATATAATTGTAATACGACATGTGTATCAACTTTTACAGAGGTTGATTTATGTTGTTTTCGTACACATTTGTAGTTGGTTAAGCTTGGTTTTTGATGTTTTGGATGATTAAGTATTTTAGCTTTATTGTAAGGTTTGATACACACTTGAATTGATATATATATATATATATTTTGAAAAAAAGACAAGATGCCTTTTTTAAAAAAAAAAAATGGCAAGGTTCGGAATTAACTATTTCGGGACCAAATATGTGCAAATTTGAGATCAATTTATGATGAATTTGGAACTAGAAAGTGGTTATTCTAGACACATCTTGACTTAATTCAGGACCTATTTGTCATGATTTTATAGAAGTTCTTTAATTAATTCTAATTAAGAATGCATTTTGTTGGTATTGGGACATATTGATGTTTTTATAAATTCTTAAAATTGATAAATGTAAATAAATTGTTAACATTGAGAAGTTTGTTGTTGCAGGGAATTTGAACATGTTAGACTTTTGGCAACGTACAACGGCCGACGAGATGAAACTCCAAACAAAGGATATGTACATGTGTGGAAAAAAAGAGACCAATTCTAAATCAGAAATAAAATTTGTTCATTCATTATTTTCAATCATAAAAAAAAAATAAAAAAAAAAATGATATTGTTCACGTGTGGAAAAAAAATGTCAATGAACATATAAATAGAAAAATGACAATGAACATTTACATTATCAAATCCAAAGAATGGCAATGAACATTTGCATTTAAATGAAATTAAAATATCAATGAATATTTATATTTATTAAATTAATAACAATGTAAACACTATATATATATATATATATATATATATATATATATATAAAGAAGTAAGCGAATAAATAAGCCTAAATCGGTCCATTATAGTCCCCAGTTCGTCAGAATTGGGTCCCAAGTTGATCTATTTCTGGTCCCCAAAATTGTCCATTTCGAGACCTTGTTGTCTTTTTCCAAACAAAAAAAAAAAAAAACAATTCAAGTGTATTAACACATACAATAACGGCAAAAGAGCTTAGCCACCACAGATGTGTATGAAAACAACATAAATCCACCTTTGTGAAAATTTAAACAAGTGTATCAAAACTTACAATAAAGCTTAACCATCCAGAACATCCCCAAACAAGTTTAACCAAGCTTTAAACATCACTTTTATATATGGGGCAAGTTTTAAATCCAATAATAGGTGACGTTAAAACTCAACTTAATAGTTCAGTAATAGTCATATTTTAAACCTTATTTTAACTTCTACTTAAAAAAAAAAAAATTAATTTGATTCAAACTTAAAATCTTTTAATTTTAAAAAAAATTAAATCATAAATTGTCAAAGGCCACTACCCAGTATAATTTGGTTATAAAGAATCATCATTTTACTTTATAGTTATTTAGATATGAGTTGTTATAACTTAAATGCTATTTAAATAATGGTGCGTTTATTTCACTTAGAGGAATCGGAATGATCTGGAATCAGAATGACTTTGAATCGAAATGAAGTATCGGAATAAGAATAAGTTGTTTATTTCAACTATAGGAATCGGAATAGGAGTCAACAGTATTCCTATTGAGATGTTTACTTTACTTTGGAATCGTAATTGATTAATTATAAATTACAAAAATAATCTTAATTAAATGAATTAATTATAATAGTGTGTAGTTTTTTATTATAATATACAGTTTTTTTAATATCAAATAAAAATTATACATTACAATTAAAAAAAAAAAATTGTATATTATTTTAATGGTTCATTATGATAATTAAGCAATTGGTGATGAAAAACAAATTGTGTACATTTTTTTTATTATAATATGCAGTTTTTTTTTTTATATCAAATAAAAAATTATACATTATATTAAAAAAAAACTACATATTATTTTAATAGTCCACTATGATAATTAAGAAATTGATGATGAAAAATAAATAATGTATAATTTTTTATTATAATATACAGTTTCTTTTTTAATATAAAATAAAATTGATTTTTAAAAATTTTTTTTTTTAAACAAAGGTATAAGGGACTTTTTGTCTTGATAAAGGGAATGAGAATGAGATTCCCAAGTAGGTTGGGGGGAATGAGATTCCCATTCCACAACCCCAAATTGACGCGGGGTTCACATTTTCATTCCCATTACGGAATGAATTTTAAGCAAGTAAACACTATCAATCAATCTCATTTCTCATTCTCATTCCTTAATCCATGAAGTAAACACACCCTAAAAGTTATTATCATCGAATGTATCTATTCATTATTAATTGCAAACAATTCTAGCTAATAGGACTTGAATCTTGTAATTTCATCGAAATTAAATTGTTTGGACAAGAGAGTTTAATTCTATGAGTGTAACTACGAATGTTGTGTGTTTTTATGAAGCAAAACCTTCTAGAGAGAGAGAGAGAGAGAGAGAAAAGGAGGATGATTAATTTAGCTAAAGTTCATGTAAATAAAAACAGAAAGAGAGGAGAGAGAAAGAGGCGGCTTAACTAAGATTGATAATGACATGTCTCCCTACGCAAGTCTCAAGTTGTCTGTCTCTGCCTTTGTATTTACTATTTTCATAGGATTGGTGATGGCTCTTGTGGGGGTTCTAACTTTTTCTTTTTGGGTTTGTTTCTTCTCTGCCTACTTTATAACTTCACTTTTCTGTTCCTTTTCGAATGTTTAATTAATTTGTTTCAGAAAATATTTTAAAATTTCTCCATCTTTTGGGCAGGCTGTGGTGTTGTGATGAGGAACATTTATTTAACTACCAATTTCTCCTCTTTGAGAATAATAAATTGTTCCCTTATACAAGTATTGTATCACCAAAATATTTGATCATCTATAATCTGGATTTCATTTGAGTGTAGTTAAAGCCTGAGATTGGTTATCAATAGAAAAAAAAAAAAATTGCAAAAAGGGTTCTAGCCACTTATTAATAATAACTTTAATGTGTCACACATATGATTTAAGGATTGACGCAAGATGTTGGGGTACTTAGATGCTACATCGAAGGTGTTTGGCTAGAAGATAACTTTTATTAAAAAATTGTTGGTAAAAATGAAGAAAGGAACAAACCAAAAAAAAAAAAAAAAAAAGAGAGACAGAGACAGAGGTCTGTCATTAAATTCATGTTTCCCTAATTATTGTACCATACTCATTAAACGGTGCTAGTTAGCATTTTTGTATGATTCGTCTCCGCTGGATTGAAACCTAATGTTTTTTGCTTTTTCTTGTTGGGACAAATCTAGAGATCAACGAATTTAAATCTAATGTTTATTTATCTTTTTATTTTTGTTTTTCAAACAATAGTTTATTTATGGTATAAAAATTATGATCGAATCATATTTTTTTCCTTCAAATCTCGAATTAATTATAATCCATAAAAGAAATTTGAAGGCAACGAGTTTTTGATATGGAAAAGAGGAAAATAATTGTTTTGGATGTCCTGTCAATCAAGTTTAGAAAAAACATCTTTCAAAAAGATGGTTCAGAAAAAACGATAAATAAGTTGTAATTGGGCCTAACAAAACTCAACTGAACTGAGCATTTCAACAAACAGACCTTGTGTTTTCGTCACTAATTTTGTGGGCTATGTTAGGATTGCGATCGAGTCACCTGTTTTGTGCGCGAGTGACGATGTTTCCATCCGTTAAATATTGTATGTACTGTGTACACTCATTCTTATACACACAACCAATTAATGGTTATACAAACATCCAATTAATGGTTGTTTTAAAAGATTATTAATTATAGAATTAGTTGCATTAATATTCCTCAAGTACCTGAAAATTACACTAAATGGCAACTTTAACATTTATTATATTAAAATACCTTTAAAAATGTTGACCACTATTAAAACCAACTATTGATTGACCATTTATTGTGAAAAGTCAAAACTACCTCTAGTATATATATTTTATTATTATTTTTAATTATTATATCATTTTTGAAAAAATTGTTATATATATTTATATAATAAAAATTAAGAAAAAAATGATATCATAATTATAATTATAAAGAACTTTTTGCTCCTAAATTATAATTAGGATATGTTTTTTTATTAATTTTTATTATATGAATTTATATAACAATTTTTTAAAAAAATAATTAAAAATAAAATAATAAAATATATACTACAGGCATGTTTTAAGGTATATTAGTGCAATAAATGTTAAAATTGTCATTTATGCAATTTTGAGATATATTAGTGTAATTAACCTTATAATTAATAATTTTTTAAAATAACCATTAATTGGGTGTGTGTAAAAAAAAGGGTGTACATACAATATTTAAAGGGTGAAAACATCGTCACTCTTTGCGCGCTAGGTTAGTATTGAGATTAGAGAAACAGCAATGATACTTCCACCCCTTAAAAATGATATGTACACCTCTTTTGTCTGCATACCCTATAAAAAAATTTAATTTTTTTAATTTATTTTTAAATCTCACTTAATACTAAGACTATCATTTTATCTTAATTTTATTATATATATTTTTATAAATACACCCACCGATATCTATTTTATTATTTATTTAATTTTATATATTAAAATTATATACTATATAATATATCCTGTTGCCCCTTGTTGATCCGTCAAGTGTTTGATTAAGCTTAATGTTGTGTTCTGATTTGTATTTTCTTCCAATTGCAGGCTTGAAGATGCTAAAAGTATCTTCAATGGAAACGTGAATTGTCTTTTAAAAAAAATGAACACATTATCAATGTCAAGAAAATGTGTATCCTATATAGCACAAATATGGATTTATAGACATTCAAATCTAAAAAGGCTCTCAAATGTTATTCTATTTATTTGAATAATAAATAGTCAAACAAGAATATATCATTAAAGAAAATTATTATAAAATATTATTTAATAGAAGTTTTAATTATTTATTGCTGACATGGCTGTCTAAGAGACTCTCTAGAAATAAACACTGAGGTTGACAGCCTCTATTTTTTTTTTTTTGTCATGTCAACTTAATAGTGGTTAGAAAAGTGTGCATTGGAGAGACTCATTTTAACTCTATATCAACTTATCCTATGTGACACTCTATTTTTTCACAATTCATACTTACTTGGAGATGCTCTAAGATCTATTGTGGACCGGTAATTCTGGATGCAGGGGTGAATATTATCTACTTTTTTATTATTTTTTTGGGAAAGAAATCCCTTTTGTTTGAGACAATTGGATTGTTATGTGATTTTTATTCGGGCAATGATCTTTACGTTTAGGAATTTTTTTTTTTTTTTTTTGATGTGGCTATATTATAATGGAAGAATGATTGGAGGATACATGTATATACAGGGCTTCATCTAGGTTTAGATGTTATGCTTGTCTATGATCGAAACTAATTTGGTGCACCCCGCCCCTTTTTGTAATTGGGATTTTACTCTATGCTTTCCATTATTTTAGGGGTAATTCCATTTTTCCCCTTATTTGGTACAATAGTCAAAACCCCCCTAAATTTAAGACATCGCTAATATACCTTATTGATTTCTGAAATAGATAAAAACCTCCTTATAGTTTATTAAAATATCTTTAAAACCCTTTACCGTCAACTTGGATATTAAAAATAAAATTTTGACCATTAACATCAAAGGACAAAATTGTCAAAACAAAATAACATATAAAAAATTTATTAATATTTAATAAAATGACAATTTAATATGTTAAAAAAATTTTAAAAAAAAATCTCTACTATCTATCTTTAAAATAAACGGTGATAATCAAAATTATTAATTTTTTTGAATTATTAAAAAAATTTTAAGATATTAATAATTTTTTTCTAAAATTATGTTCATCTTCCATCAACATGATGGACAGTTGATATAATTAAAAAAAAAAAAATTTTTAAAAAAAAAAACCTTAAAAATCCAGAAACTTTCTCTCTCTTCCTCTCTTCTTCTCTATCTCTCCCTCTCGATGATGGATCTCCGTCAACAGAGACATAGTTCTGGGTCTCTATCAAACTGGGTTTCTGATAATGGAAACCCAGAAGTTTCTTGGGTTTTCGACAAAGGAAACCTAGGAAACATCTAGGTTTGTAGGCTTTTTTTTTTTTTTTTTTTTTTTTTGATGCTGTTGTGTTTAATATTGTTGTTAAGGTTTGGTGATGATAATGTTATTGTTGTTGTGTTTGATAATATTGTTGTTGCAATCAGGGTTCATGCTCATGTTGGTGATGATGATGCTGCTTCTGTGTTTAATGGATTTCTTAGATGTATTATTCATTGGAGTTAGAGATCCAATCTCCCACCGTTTATCAAAAAATAGATCGTGGAGATCCAATCTAGAGATTGGAGATTGGATATCCACCTTTTTTATTATTTTATTTTATTTTATAAAAAAATTAATGAATTTGTTATTTTTAATTGAGGGGTGGTTTGGACATTTCGCACACTGTCGTTGTTAGAAACCTTGTTTCATTAACGGAGTTAACAGAATGAGGAAAATGAAATTTCCTCAAATTATAGGGGGTAATTAATGATTACGTCAAATAAGGGGAGAAATTAGGATTATTCCATTATTTTACTTAGGGCAGTGGTAGAGATAGCTGCTTAAAGAAGAAAGGGAGGAGAAAAACTAAATTAAATAGAAAAATGAAGACGATTATGTCTTCAGAGACAATAGACATTCCTGATGGCGTTAAAATCAAAATTAACGCCAAAGTGATTGAAGTTGAGGGACCTCAAGACAAGTTGAGTTGTAACTTCAAGTACCTCAACCTCAATTTCCATCTCATTACTGATAAGTCAATTGGCAAGCACAAGTTGAAGATCAATGCCTAGTTTGGTTTTCGCAAGATGAGCACCACCATCTGCACCATCCTCAGCCACGTCAAGAACCTCATCATTGATGTCACCAAGGGCTACCACTTCAAGATGAGATTTATCTACGCTCACTTCCCAATCAATGTCACCATTAGCAATTCTAATAAGTCCATCGAGATCCATAACTTTTTTAGGGAAAAGAGGGTTAGAAAAGTGGATATGCTTGAAGGTGTCTCCATGGTCTGATCCAAAAAGGTTAAGGATGGGAATGACATTGAACTTATGTCTCGGTCAGCTGTTGTCATAAATCAGAAATGGCATGTGAAGAACAAGGATATTAGGAAATTCCTTGATGGAATCTATGTTAAATGAAATAAGACTAGATAGAAAGCTATTTGATATGAGTGGTGATATTGACACCCCTAAAATATCCAATATATATCCCTTTTTGTATGTTCGTTATATTATTATTTTTTTTAAATATTAAAAATTTGTAATCATATCCCAAAAATTACCAATATATCATTTTTTTCTTCCTCGTCTCCACCACCACCAACATCATCATCATCATCATATTCTCTTTCCAAAATTTCTTCATCAACAGCACAAACCATTTCATCTTCTTCATCATAAACTGTACAACTGCTTTATCTTTTTTGTTAACATACAAATCAAACCCAAAATGTCTTCACAACAACACAAACCCGCGACTATAATTATATACCTGTAGCTATAACTTGTACTCTTTCATTATCCATGACTATAGGAATCCTGTGAGCAATGCTAATGATTCTACATAAAGCAAAGTCCTCGCGAATGCCTCATCCAAAAACAAGATTTTGCTACGTTTCAGTGTCATCTCCATTTTATTTAATTTTTTTATTTTTTTTAAATTAATAGACCATGGAGATATGATAAAAAATTTTTTTATCATATCTCATCTTGTAATGAGATATGATAAAAAAAATTACCATTAGAATTGCTAATGGTGACATTGATTGGGAAGTGAGTGTAGACAAATCTCATCTTGTAGTGGTAGCCCTTGGTGATGTCAATGATGAGGTTCTCGACATGGCTGAGGATGGTGCAGATGGCGGTGCTCATCTTGCGAAACCCAAACTAGGCATCAATCTTCAACTTGTGCTTGCCAATTGACTCATCGCTAATGAGATGGAAGTTGAGGTTGAGGTGCTTGAAGTTACAACTCAGCTTGACTTAAGGTCCCTCAACTTCAATCACGTTGGCATTGATTTTGATTTTAACGCCATCAGGATTGTCCATTGTCTCTGAAGATATAATCGTCTTCATTTTTCTATTTAATTTAGTTTTTCTCCTCCCTTTCTTCTTTAAGCAGCTGCCTCCACCACTGCCCTAAGTAAATTAGATTATTAGATTAATTATTATTATCTATTAAACTAAATTAATATTATTAATTATTAATTAAAAAAATAATTAGACGACTAAGAAAATGGAGGTAAAGATCCCATAATGAATGAATTTTGATGAATGATGAAGATTTTATATAGGATCTCCACCTTTTACGGAGAACAATTAAAATTTTGTTACCATAATTTCCCACCACTCTGTTATCATCGTCCATCACAACCAATTTTCATCATTGTTCATCACAATCATAGCCATTATTAATCATCTTTCCATCACCATCACAATCGTTCAACCATTAATCTCAAACTCCCATCTTTCTTATTCAAAACTCATCCATACACATCACCACCCAACCTCTAAACCAGTATTGTAATTGCTGCCCCCCGAACTGCTTAACACAATCATAATGAGAGAAAAAGATATGGTGACATACATGGTACCCGCCATCCCACCATGCCACACCTATATTGCATAACATGACCTCCAAACTTCACCTATAAACACAACCAAAAACTAGAAATTAAAGGCATGGGTAGGGATGGGCACAAAAACATTTGACCCATGGAACGACCCGAAAGCAAGGGTGTTCGGTTTGATTAAATATTTCTTTTGAAAGTTGTCAATTATGCTGAAAGGAAATCGATTTTTTGGATTATGTCTGAGACCCGACCCCACAAGGACACATGCATTAATTTGCAGTGTCCTATATAAGTTACAACCCTAAATCACAACCCCATTTTGTAAGTCAGTCTTCAGTTGTCATTCTTCTTCTCCCTAAATCACAAGCACATTTTGTAGGGTAATATCTCTAATTGTCATTCGCCTATTTCCATATTCTTTTTCTTGTTCTTCTTTTTCTTACTCTCTTTCTCGCTAAAATCACAACCCATTTTACAGGTCACAATGTCATCTCCAGTCGTCATTTGCCCATTTCCTTATTCTTCTTCTTCTTCTCCTCCTTCTTAAATCACAATTCTATTTTACAGGTCATAGTGTCTTTAGTCGTCGTTCACTCGTTTCCTTCTTCTTCTTCTTCTTCTTCTTGGATTGTTGTTTAGGTTCAAGTTGTTTGGTCGTTCCTATTTGTTTTTGTGTGGTTTTATTGTGGAATAATGTGTGTTTTTTTTAAATGGTTTTTGTAGGGTTTTGATTGATAGGTTTGATTTGATAGATTGATTGTTTACGAGAGGTGTGGTTCCATTATTCTTAGTCTTAGTTTTTCACCACTATCCACTGCTTTTGTTGAACCAAAATAATCGAACCTACCAAGTTTGATTTAGGTTAGTTTTAGCTCTCAAATTAAAATGTTCGGCTCTCTATATTGAGAACCGAACATGGTAATGCCTACTCTTAGGCATGGGAAAGGGGTAAAAAAGAACAGAGAAACCATAAACCAAAGACAGTAAGGGTGAGGCTAAGTGATAGGGAGAACGAAAGACATGAGGGTGACATGGTGAGTTAAGAGAGGGTAAGAAATTGTGAGGCAATTGCGAGGGTAAGAAAAGGTGAGGGTTTTGAGAGAGAGATAGAAACAGAGAGACTCCAAATGTCACGATCTCAACCATCTATATTATTTTTATAATTAAAAACATTAATTTTTATTAACAATTGTACCCAATATTCTAATAGACATGTAGTTACACTTCTAGCCTTCACTCTAACAGATCTGTTAACTTTTGAATAGACAAAATAAGGTTTTTTGGATAATAATTTCAAAATCTGAGGTGATTTGATATTATTTTTTATTCAAGTGAGCAATTTGATTTTATATATATATACACACATATATATTGATAATAATTAATTGCTATATTTCTCTTTAGTTTGTCCATAATCTAGCTATCAATATATCAAACTCCAAAATTCATTCATTTTAAGTTGTTTCCTGAATTCTTTTCTAAATTTTGACAAGTGGCACCAATCAATCAATTTTATTGTAGTTAAAATTTTAAATTAGAGATGCAATGGTACTCTAACCATTAATTTTAGCCAAAAAAACCCACCTCTTGTTAACCAAAAACGGTTTTTATTCAAAGTTGTAGTGGTTTTGTGCTAAAAAACAATAAAAAACCAAAATACCTTTACTATATTTAAAAATTAAAAAATAAAAAACAAAAAAGTAATCAATTACCAAACTACCCTTTAATAACCAAAATTTAAAAAAAAATAAAAAATAAATAAAGAATAAAAATTTTGAGATTTTAACCCCTTAAACAAATTATTTTTATTTTATACTCAAATTTACCAAACTACCCTCATTCAGATGTAAAACATACTATTTAAAATCGGTTATCATCTTAAACGTTGCATCTTATCAACAATCTTCATTTTCAAGTCAAATCCAACCAAATATAACCCTAAATATCAATGTCCAACGTCCAAAACATAAAAAACTCGAAAAATCGCAAAAATACTCGCTAATAAGAGCCAAAAAAATAGAGTTTCAATATTGATAAAAATTCACAACAACTTTTACAAAAATAAATAAATAAATACTAAGAGATTTTAAAAAAATAATTTCACACGTCACAGTTAACTCGCTTGCAAAATCAGAGAATAACTTCCTAGCAAACTTGGTTCATACACATATGAAATGTTAATTTGATGCCTTGCCATGAAAATTGTAATACCTTTTCCGAAAAACAAATGAAAAACGAAAATTCTATCACCTTAATTAATTAATTACCTTGGAAGACCTCAATTTATGAAGCAATCCTAGGTATTTAAAAATAATTTCGTATGCTTAGATTAATATTAAGGCATCCCATATATTTATTCTAAATAATGTTTTTATTTTAATTAATGTCTACATAAAACATTGTTAGATGGAATGAACAGGGGCTATTATCAAACCAAGTCATTGAGTAGTAATCAGTCCGCAAAAAGCCGAGGTTGAGCCCAGTCCTGGATGCTCGCCAAGGCTTCAGTCAGCTCTCTGTCAACCAGCCACTCCAACTTTTTGGAATTTTTTGCAGGTCTCCTGGTGAATATTGCCAAAGTTTGTATGACTTTGTGGGGGTTGCGTTCGAATAGAAATGCCTCATCATTTAGTAACTACATGTCTATTAGAATATTGAGCTATTAATGGCCTTTTGCTGTTTCGAATGGGAATGAATTTTTTTCAGTTTTTTGGATAAAAGTGAATTTGTTTCCTAATCTATTATTTCAAATACAACTTTAAAATTTTATCGTAAAAAATGCGGAAATAACTTTCTTTTTTTGGTTGGATTCTTTTAGCATACCCGAGACCGATAGCAACCAAGTCAATTACATTTTTATCAAGAGTGAATTGCAAGTTGAAATGTGTTATTGGATTTTTATGACAATGATCCATCAGGCAACTAGTATCAGAAAATTGAATTATTTGGTACCATTTTTCCTCACCAATTTAGAAGTGTTATTATAAAATTAATTTTTTAATTTTGGAGAGTATAAGGGTATGTTTGACTAAATTTAACTAAAAAGAAAATTTGTGATCTTAATTTTGCCAGTTGGGATGAAGTACTTTATAACCACTGTCCGTTATTTCAGATCATGTATATATTTACTTCACATGTGTAAATGTTACAACCTGCATCTTGCATGTCCATTCAAAAGTTCGATTTTGGGGTTTTTTTTTTTAATCTTTGTAAATGTAAATGTTGTTGATCTTCGTAGCAATGGACTACATTAACGTAGTTTCTGTTTCTCATGTATCTAAAGAGTGTAATACTGTGACCTATAGACCATAGTATTGTAAAAATGAGCAATAAGGAACAATAGCTCAACTTTTCTTGCTTCTCTAATTGGCTGTGTAAGCTGGCTAAGTATGATGTTTTTTGTTACTTTATTCCTTTCAAAAGAGTATAACAAAGTGAAGAAAATAATGAGAAAAAAAATATTGAAAAACAACTGAAAAGCATAGACATATATAACAAACACATCCAACAATATGAGCATGGTGAGATTGGAAATGGATAAGTAAATTCTTTAGAAATACAAAGCAAAGTGATCAGATTAGACAAAAGTCCTTTTGCATTCCCATTTGTCTGGTGGAGGGATTGATCTCAATCTTTCTGGAATAGTCAACTCGGAGTTGTTTTGAATCCACAAACCTCTAAGCCTAGGCAAGGCTCCTTCCTCTACTTGCCAATCCTGTATTTCATCAACCACATCGAATCGTAGGATTTCAAGCTGCGGAAAGCCCCTAGCAGTGCACATAATTTTCTCCCCACGGAAAAACCTGGGGCCAAAGTCAAGAATCATGAGGTTTGGTAGCTTCTCTAGTACAGGCATTGGATCATCCTTGAGTTGTGATTCCCCTAATGATAGGCATTCAAGATTAGGCCAGAGTTCATGTATGTCTTCTGGTAGAGTCTCGATCTTACCCCATAATCTCAAATCTACGAGATGCGGGCAATGAGAGAGCTGTTGTAGTGATGCAAAAGATTTATAATCATCAATGGTAACTGATAGTATCTGAAGGCTTTTTAAATTGGAGATGGAGTCAAAAGTGAACACATCTTGCTTCAAGTATCCATGAAGCCACAACTCTCGAAGATTAACCAATTTCTCTGTTTTGATTCCAGTCCAGATTTCATTGATTACATACCTCAGAGTTTGAAGCTTTGTTAAGTTGTCTATTGGCAACAACCCATAAGAAAACTTTCCAATTAGATGTCTCAACTCTTGCAACTTGCAAATTTCAGCTGGTAGCTTAACATAGTTCTTGATTTCAGATACATCCAAAGTTTGGAGTCTCTGCAAGTCGGAAATTGACCATGAAGAAAGATCAACACGTCTCCCATTTAACCTTAAATACTTTAGATGGATCAACTTTCGTACCACCTTAGGTAACATCTGTTGATTTTCGTCAATGTCAAATCCTACATCAAGCACTCTTAATGAGTTGAATTTACTGCAGATTGGTATCAACTGACCTCTTCCGCTTGTGTCGAATACAAGAAGGGAACGCAAGCGTGAATTACATTCTTGAAGCCACCTTGTTGTTCCGAAATAAACAGCTTGTCGTGGACACGATGATGTAACTGAAGATATGTTTGCATGCTTAAGTTCATCATACACGAAAAAAAAGTTAAGATTTTTTGCCTTTTCAATTGCAAGATCGCGTAACAGATCATGGACTCGACAGGTTGCAATCCTCCCCCATTCTGCTTTTTCTACTTGAATCAGGCTTCTGTTAATCAACTGGTCTAAGTAATCTTTGGCCACATCCTCCATTGTATGATCTTCATCTTGACGGATAAAGTCCTCAGCCACCAAAAGATGAATTAGTTTCTCCATACATATTTCATAGTCCTCTGGAAAAAGACCTAGGTAGAGAAAACATTGCTTCAAATGATAGCGTAAATCATCAAAGCTCAAAGCTAATAGATTAGAAATTTCAATTGAATCATTCTTTAAACGTTGCCAAATGTGATCGCGCACAACTCGCCATTCTTTTGGTTTCTTTGTAGATAAGAGCCCACCTAATACAATTATGGCAAGTGGTAAGCCATCACATTTCTGCACCATTTGTCTACCTAGCTCCTCCAATCCTTCATCTGGATTCAAATTCTGAAATGCTTTCTCACAAAATAGTTGCCAACTCTCTTTTGGCCTTAAATATCGAAGCTTATGAGCATATGTCCTCTCATCTGAACGTTCAGCAACTTCTTTAATGCGAGTGGTGATAATAACTCGACTTCCATTCTTCTTGTCAGGAAAGGCCCTTTTCAAGCTCTCCCAAGCTTCTTTATCCCATACATCATCAATCACCACCATGTATGAGCGATCTTGTAAGGATTCATAAAGGTATCGCCCCAAATCTTCTTCATTCATCTTCTCTAGATCTTTCATCTTCTCCAATTCCATCATCTTCTCAACATCCTTCATTTTCTCCAAATCCTTCATCATCTCTAGATCCTTCATCTTCTCTTGATCCTCATTTTTCTTTCCAATATTAAACGATCTTATAATTCTTTGAAGAAGATCTCGAGTTGTATATTCTTGAGATACAGAAACCCAAGCACAACAATTCATGAACCTCGTCCTGACATCATTGTTATGGTAAAT
Organism: Dimocarpus longan; assembly: GCA_022984855.1. Lineage (NCBI taxonomy): Eukaryota > Viridiplantae > Streptophyta > Magnoliopsida > Sapindales > Sapindaceae > Dimocarpus > Dimocarpus longan. Next base: position 25,803,345 of record CM041018.1, on the reverse strand, counting down.
CTTTCTAGCAAGAGTGGTTTTGCCTAAACCACCCATGCCATAGATAGAAACCACAAGGCGCTGTGGATCTTCGTCCAAAACTTTACCTAACAATAACTGAGCATCATCTTCAAACCCAACAACATTCTCTTCAACTGCAAAGGAGGTGGATCTTCTCAGTTCTCTCAATCTAGTACCAAGACCACAGCCCCTTTCTTCCCCTCTATTACCAGAATCTCGAAGTCCATATGATTCACGTCTACGAGAGAGATCATTGATTCTACTATTGAGCTCTTCAACCTCCTTTCCTATGTTATACATATTGACGTTTTCTTTGCCTTTATTAAACATGCAAGAACATACCGAAGAAAAGCATCCAAATTTTTGCTTACCTTCCATAGTTGGTCCACAGACAGCTTGACTACGGACTTTGAGATGGAATATATTTAAGACATCCTCAATATCATAAGCAAGTTCTCTGATGTCGGAGACCCACTTGCATATAAGAGCATCGCCATATTGTTTCTCTTCTGCATCTTTTAAGAAACATTGAATCCAACCCAATTCATCTTTCAACCGCTTCACTTCATTTTTGACTCCTTGTAAGAAAACTGCTTTTTCGACAAGGAAGTCGCCAAGGCTTTGCACCACGTATGAGACCACTGCATCAACCATTATTGCTCACAACTCTCCCTCCGTTTTACTGAAAAATCGAGAGGTGCTCAAGTGCAGGAGGTAAACTCTCAATCTTTTGAGGCCTTGTTGCTTTTGTGGAAAATAATTTAGTAAATGGTCGAGTAGGCTAGTTGGACAGCCATTTTTGCTCAAAATGTACAAGTCAATAGTCAAAATGTGTTTTTTTTTTTTTTTTAATAGTCAATTTATGTATTTAATTAGCGAGAATATCACAGAAATCACGGGTTTTTTTTTTAATTATATAAAATATATCGTGGAAATTATCACAACTACCGTTTTTAACGGGTCAATTTTATTTTTACCCACTATTTTAAAAAAAATTATTTTTAACAGTTCAAATAAATTAATTTTATAATATATCCAAATTATTCATAATTGTAACGTCTCAAATATATGAATAAATAGTATTTCGGATGGAATAATAATTTTTGAAGGAATAATGATGAGTGAATAGTGATTCTTGAGTATCGGATCCCGAAAATTAGTGAAAGTGAAATTTTTGATGCATAATGATTCCGGATAAATAATATTTTCGGATAAAAAACTATTCGTATAAATAGTGATTTTCGAAGAGTGGGTCTGGTGTATTATAAATTATTATTATTTAGAATAGTTGTAGATGTGAATTGTTATAGTGTAGAATATATGATCTTATGCATGTGAAAAAAAAAATTGGAGATTTATTTAGAATCAAATTATTATGGTTATTGATAATTAAATGAAAGTAAGAATTTTAGAATAAGATATTTTGAGATGAGATGATATCTAAATTTTGGGGATGAAATTTTATAAAGGGGGATGAATTATAAGATCCCAATTTAACTGGACTCAAGAGATTAATTGAAATCTAATTTATTATCATTAATTTAGTAGTCCGATTTCAGTTTTAGCAATACAGAAATATGTAGATAAATATCTCATTGAAGGATATTTTTAAAAAGAATTAAGAAAGTTGGATTAAAAGAAAATTTTTTATAAGGGTTCAAAATGAAATTTTGCATATATTGTCAATAAAAGTAAAAAATTGTTGGCGAGATTTTGGTTAAATAATAATAATAAAATAATTAAACAAATATATATGTATATATATTGATAAGGTATTGTCGGCACCGAATGAGGAAAAGATAAAATAAAATAAAATAATAGAAAAATAAATAATAAAAAAAACAAAGAAGTGAGGCAAGAGGTGGTGCATGATAGGGAGTAAGCAGAAATATATATATATATATATGTTCTGCTCGGCAACAAGCAGCGAAGAAGGAACGAATTAGAGAAAAAAAAAAAAATAGAGAAACAGAGAAGATAGGGAGAGAGGACGGCGGTAGGAAGAAAATGAAGGAAAGTGAGGAAAAAAAAAAAAAAACCAACAAAAAACAAAAGAAGAAGCAAATCAGGCAGGGGGGAAGAAAAGAAAAAGAAAAATATTATGGATACTTGGTTTATCCATATAAGGTGGACTCAGAAATAGGCAAATGAATTATGTCGATGGATACTTGTATTTATTTTTATTTATTTAAGATTTTAAGTAAATAATAAGTTGAATTAATTGGTTTTATAGATTATGTTTTTCAATTAAAATAAAAGTTTGCATATGTTTCAGATTTTATTTATATAAGTGTTACTAGAAGAGAATTATTTAATTAGCTTATTAACTTATTGATTATATATTATGACTTCTGATTTGATTATAGAATATGTATTTTGATAATTATGTTTATATTTAGAAATCGAGTTATATAATTATGTCTATAAAATTATTTAAGATTTGAAAATGAAGAAAATGAGATTTTTAGTTAGTTTATGTATATTTCAGTTTTTATTATGTATTGAAAATAATTATTATTTTTAATTGATTTGATGTCATGTTTATATGAAAATTATAGTATGAATGATTTGGTAACAATTGTGTAATGAAAGATTAAAAAGTTTGAGAAATAAGCATGTTTGACGAAAAATAGACATTAAGTGTATTGTGAAATTATTTTGATAATAATGATTATAATAAAAGTTTGTTTGAACTATGAGGGCTTTGATCCCAATGATAGAATGAGTACGTAGGCGTTTGAGATGATATCTCAAACTCAAGCCCAATTAAAATAATAATAATAATAATAATTTAGTTCCCTAGGTTGTATGCATAATAGAGAACAACTTAGTTGTATTTTTATTGTTTCAATCTTATTTATGTGTTAAACCAATGATTCTTAAATGTCTTATGTGAGGAAATAATATGTGAAAAAGAAAGATTTCAAAACTCTTTTTTTAAGCCGAATGTATGTTATTTTTGAAATACAAGGGTAATTGTGTTATTTTATGTTCATTCATGGTCGATTAAATGATATTCGTATGATTTCGAATGACAACGAGAAAGAAACGGAATGAAACGAAAGGAAACAGACAAGTTCAGTGTCTTGACCGAGCATATATCGAAAGAATGGCATAGACGTTAAAGCAAATTGATAAATTAATTGAATGCAAAATAAAGTTTTGTGATGCATATGTTGACAATTTGAATTTATGGAAAAAAAAAATGTGACTGAAATCGTGTTTTTCGTTTTACGAATAAAATAACTAATAATAAAAATTGAAAAAGGTCTAAGTAAACCTGCACATTGGTAGGTGGGGATTGGTAATTGGCATATGATACGAAACACAGTATTCGACAGATGGATTATGAGAGACACTAGTTGTCCGGTCCTGAAGTCGAAACCGGTTGTGATATGTGATCATGATAATGCGACCCGACGGGTAGTCACCGAGTGACCGATGTCGGGGATACCGTTGATTCTGGCGAGTAGCCACCGAGTGACCGATGCCAAGAGATCCGATTGTGATATGTGATTGTGATATGTGACCCGGTGGGTAGTCACCGAGTGACCGATGTCGAGGATGTCGTTTATTCTGGCGGGTAACCACCGAGTGGTCGATGTCAGAAGATCCATCTGCCAATCCATGGTATCGTGTCAGAGTTTACGAAACGCACTAAAAAAAATATAAAGGAATCTGAGTTGATACGATTAGACATAACACTGATGGTGTTTATGGGTGGATTAATTGATAAATTTGAGTTCTTTATAATTTATTTGTAAAAGATTGGAAATTATGCAAAGTTGTTTTATGATTTATATTTGGAAAAACATTAATATATGGTGAAAATTGTGTGAGTGTAACCGAAAATGAATGATATTACGTATTTTGTATGTGTAATTGTTAGTAAATTGATTATGTAGTGAAACTTTGATAAAGGTTTACAATGATAGTTAAAAGTGACTTTTAAACTTTACTAGGGATTCACTTTTTATTTTGTTATATTCTGAAATTTGGAATACGTTGAAAAAGTGAGTGTATGTTATTGTATAATAAAGTTTTGTAGCTCTTAAATAAAGTGTACATCCCCTAAGTAGAAAAACTTAGAGTGTCAAATTTATCACGCGTAGGTTGAGATTTGGGTATTATAGATAAAGATTAAAGAGAAGATATCTGCAGCGATTGTCGCGAGTCACATTCCTCTATACATGGGTAATAATTTATCTAGGCACCATATATTATTGTTTATACGGGTTGATACGCATGTGTTTATATATATATATATATAAGCATATATTCATGAAGTTATGTAATTGATAATGTATATAAATGGTATAAAAGATTTCGACGTTGTAAAGTGATTCTGTAAATAAATTTATTTATTTTTCTTTTGAGCAACAATTACATTTATCAATATGATTTTATTAAATATGTGATTATAAATGATTGTATGGAGAAGTGCAAGTGGGGATGGATGGAAAGTCCAAAAACGGAAGTTGAGAAAGTGAATGTATTTTAGAAGTGTTTCTTTTGAAATCTACAGGTTTTATAAATTTTGGATTTTTAGTAAAACAGAGGAAACTCTGTCGGATTTTCGTTAAAATAAAAAGAACGTTTTACGAAATTATTAATAACAAACTTTTCAAGAAAAGGATAAACATTTGAAAAAAAAAATTTACATAAGTGAATAAATCGATTCAGGTAACATATTTCGACTCGGATTCTATTTTAACAGGAATCGGGTGGAGGGTGTTACAATAATACCCCTACATATTTTTATCCATAAACCCTCAACTATTAAAATTTTATAAAAAATCAAAACGTAAAATTACGAAACAGTCTGTATTTATATATTGTGAAGAAATCGATGGAAAACATTTTGCATCACCGATCAAAAGCAAAAACCGACCCGTGTTATGAGACCTAAACTCGATCGCAACTCGACAAGGTACATCAATTTTTTCTAGCCATTCTCTCGACGTTTTTAACCTTCTTAGAGGGTCTTTAACATCAAGTGAGCTACCACATCTTGCGAAGGTATGGTTTCTATTTGAAATGTTGTATTTTTTTATTTTGTTTCACGATTTTGAGATGTTTCTTATGTTATTGATGTTGGGTTATGATTATTACGTTTAGAATAGATAGGATTTAATTGTATTTGGTAGGATTTGAGTTGAAAATAATCGATTCTGATGATAGCAGCGTCATCAACATGTGTTCGGTTTTTCAGTTAAGTTTTTTACTTCGGTTTTTCACTTTGATTTTTCAGAATTGTTTTCCTTAGAAGTGAATAATCGAAGTAAAAAACCGAAATGAAAAACCAAAGTAAAAAATCAGAGTGAATAACCGAAGTAAATAATCGAACTGAAAGACTGATGTGAAAAATCGGTTTTTCAGATATAGTAAAAAACCGATTAAGTTTTCAACATCCTAGTATTGATCTATTTTAATATTTTTCTTTCCTATAAATGGATTTCAAATATAAATATAGTTTGCAAAAATTTGTCAAGGAAACGAGCGGCAATACACACATTGGTCAAAGGTTGCTTAGTAAAATAATTATCGTTCTTACTAGAAGAAATTTGTACGATCGGTTCATAGAAGAGTGCTCATTTGAATATATTTTGAAGATTACCAATAATACGATTGCCGCCTTCATGATATTATAGGTTCTTACTAGAGAGGTAGAGGTGGGTGGACGCCATGATGAAATGTGGTTTGAAATAGGGGGGAGAACATATAGGTTTAGGAAACAAGAGTTTTTATTGGTTACAGGACTTCATTTTGGAAGCATCGACTGCGAAATCTTCAATATATTGCAAAATAACCATAACAGTCTTCTATGACGATTGTTTAATAGAGTGTTACTGGATATAACCGAGTTAACCACGTTTTTTGAGGCAAGAAACCATAAAAATCGTCAAGACCGTACAAATAATAATGTAATAAATGATGAAGATCTTTTAAAGTTAACGAATGTAGGGATCGCTTTCCATCTCTTTATCGGACAGGATGATAGGGCGAAGATTTCTCAATACATGTGGGTCGTAATTGAGAATACAGAGATGTGGAACTCATTCCTTTGGGGTATATTATGCTATAGTGTCCTGTTCCACTGCCTCCGCTTGGCAATGAATGAAGAGTAGATCAGAAACCCACCACGTAACATTAATATTTATGGCAATGTTCTGGCGTTTTAGGTATAACTAATACCTTTAATATTTATTGCTTCCTTCTATCACGATTAATATATATGGTTATATATTAACTATATGTTTGTTTTTTGTTTAATTATTTTTGCATTATAGTGGTGGTTACTAGAATTATTCCCGATGTTAAGAGAGAAGATATAAAAAAGTAATCAATATTTACAAAATGATTTACCAAGATATAAAAGACAATCACTTAAGAAGACATCGAAAAATATGAAAACCCTTGATGATTCGCCCCCTGTAAGTGGCAAACGTAATCTAAATTGATTTTAATTATTTGTTTATTTTAACTATCCTTATTTGTATTAAGTATAAGATTATAATGTAACTATACATATGTATATAATGCAGATAGTTAGTATTGCGTAAACTCTTTCACAAATTTTTAAACTTTTATAAATAAATTTCACAAAACTCAAATTTCAAATTAATGCACACATAAACCACAACAATTGTCATTTTCATTCACATCAACACGAATTTCTTTTATATTTTTAAGCGTCATTCATAAACATTGACACGATACTATGGATTGACAAACGGGTCTTCTGATATCGGCCACTCGATGGCTACCCGTTAAAATAAACGGCGTCCTTGACATCGGTTACTCAATGACTACCCATCGGGTCGCATATCACAATTGGGTTTTCTAGCATCGGCCACTAAATGGCTATCCACTAGAATGAACAGCGTCTTTGATATCGACCACTCGGTGGCTACCCGTTGAGTTGTATATCACAATCGGTTTCGACTTTAGGACCGGACACCTAACGCCTCTCATAATCCATCCGTCGAAAACCATGTATCAATGTAACGCCGCAGTATTATTAATCTGCTTTATTAGCATGTCAATTACCAATCCCCACCTACCAATGTTCAGGTTTACTCGGATCCTTCAATTTTTTTATTGTTTATAAAAAATTTCATATATTTGATAACTTTTACTTTTAACTAAAAGTTTCGTTCGGGGAGCGATAAATACAACTTTATTCACAATTTTTCCCATATATTCAAGTTATCAATATACACATCACAAAACTCTATTTTGCATTCAATTAACTCATCCAATCTTTTCAAATCATTCGTGCCCTTCTTTTGATATATGCTTGGTTCAGACACTAAACTTGTCTGTTTCCTTCCGATTCTTTTCCAGTTTCGTTTGAAAATCATTAAAATCATATTCAAACAAACTTTTATTACAATTTATCAAAATAATTTTACAATACACCCAATCTCTATTTTTGGTTAAGCATGCTTATTTCCCAAACTTTTCAATCTTTCATTACACAATTGTCACAAAATCATTCATACTATGATTTTCACGTAAACATGAAATCAAATCAATTAAAAATAACAATATCACACAATTTACTAAATAATTAATTTATTTTCAATACAAAATAAAAACTGAAATATGCGTAAATATACTAAAAATATTATTTTATTTATTTTCAAATCTTAAACTATTTTATATGCAAAATTATGTAACTCGATTTCTAAATAGAAATATAATTATCAAAGTACATATTCTATAATCAAATCATAAATCATAATACAAAATCAATAAATCAATAAACTAATTAAATAATTTTCTTCTAATAATACCTAAATAAATAAACTTTGAAACATATATAAATTTTTCTTTCAATCATAGAACATAATTTATAATCTATAAAATCAATTAACGCAACTAATTATTTACTTGAAATAAATAATAAAATTTGCAATATAAAAAAACATAACTCAATAAATTTAAATAAAAAAATAAAATTATCCACTCATATAACTGCTTTGCTTATTTCTAGATCTATAACGCATTCCCTTCTTATTTTCTCATACTTCTGGATCCACCTTATTTGGATAAATCGAAGACCCAAAATATTTTATTTTATTTTCTTTTCCTTATTCTTCTTCTTGGTTGCTCTTTCTTTCTTTTTTTTTCCTTCTTTCTCGTTTGCTTTTCTCTGTTTTTGCCGACACCACACACACACACACACACAGAGACACAGACACAGACACATATATATATATATATATATATCCACTTTTACATTGTCATTTCATTACACTGCCTCATTCTTTTCTCTCTCTCTTTTTTTTAATTATTATTTCTTTGTCTTTATCCACTAACAAAAAAAATATATATATATTTATTTTGTAATGAATCACACCACTAATATATATATATATATTATTATAAAAAATCACGCTACCTCTTTTGACTTTTTTGGTACATATATAAATTTTCATTTATACCTTTATAACCATTTTCCTTTTAACCCAACTTTCTTAATTTATTTTTAAAATATCTCCAATTGAATATTTATTTACAAACATCTGAACTTCTAAAACTAAAACTGGATTAAATTAATAACAATAAATTAAATTTCAATTAATCTCTTAGGTCCAGTTAGATTGAGGCCTTATAATTCATCTATTCTTATGAAATTTCATCCTTAAAATTAAGAAATTATCTCAGCTCAAAATATCTTACTCTAAAATCATTGCTTTTATTTAATCATCAATAACCATAATAATTATATTATAAATTATTGACGTCTGGATTTGGATCCTAATCAACCAGGTTCGTGTTTTAGGCTCAAGCTGCAATATTGGATTAGTGTTGTTGAATGGATGAATAAAGTAAGAAGCAAAGGAAGCAAGGTCAAAGAGGAAGGAAAAGACACAAGGAATTTTTAAGTGGTTCGACCTAATTAGATGCCTACGTCCACTGTTCACTCTCTCATTATTTTGACAGAGTAACGACATTTAAAAGATTCATCTTTTGTACAATGAGGGTCCTCCCCTATTTATAGAAAAGGGGAGGAGCTACAATAAAATGAAATAAAATATTATACAGTAAACTACTATTACAATGATGGACTGCATTTAATACGCTTGAATTACATTTAATGCGACTGACAATGTCAGATTTATTCTGCCCAAAGCATGGGTTTAGGCGGCTGACCCACACGGGTTAGATGGGATTCCCGTAATTCAGGCTATAATTTCTGATGAGATCGGTGTCGGTGACACGCTTCGAGCCGTAATCCGTCTGGTAATTCTGACTTCTGTTGATGTGATGGACGGAGCAGAGATAAATCTCTCTAACGAGCAGAATGCCCTGTAGAATAGGTGAGCAAGTAAAGCTCAAGATAACCGGGCTCCCTATCGGTCACGGAGCAGGTTGTTGGGGGACCTCCGGCTAGACAGGTACTTTAATGGGCAAGGGATCCAAGGCACGAACAAGTAGGCGAACGTGCATGCAGACTGGCGAGCAGTTGATCGACCGGAGCGGACAGGCTTTTATTTGATCTGATGGACGGGCACAGAGACGATCGGGTATCGATCTGTGAATCGAGTAGGATACCGAGCAGGATATTGAGCAGGATATCAGGTTTTAATAGCGAACAGGTTGACGACCAATAAGAAGACCGGATATGACCAAGGCAGCGATCAAAAAAGCGAGCAAGCCAATGAACAATCGCGCGGTTAAATAGATGGGCTAGATACTAGATTTTTCTGGGTCTCTGGGTTATTGGGCCCATACTGTGGACCTCCCTCGGTCCAATTAGCCTGATCATAAAACCACCCATAACATAAATAAATCTCCAATTTTTTCACATACATAAGATCATATATTCTATACTATAACAAATCACACATATAAATCATCATTAACCAAAACTCTCCTATAATCATAATTGTACCCTTATCGAATATTTCATAAATTTATATATATATATATAATATCCAAAACCATAACAATTAACACATAAACAAGATTCTTCAATTAGGATTCTCAACAATAATCATACTTATATAATTCTGAACAATCACACATGTAACTATTTTGAATAATAAATATTTATAATATTCTAAATAATAATTCATTTCCTTTTTATCACTTCCAATAATATATAAAACTTATTAAATCATTCTCTATAACTTTTATACTTCCTGTAGCTTCCGAATAATAATTCAATATACACTAATGAATAAATTAATCACACAATTTTTTTTTTTTTGAAATCATTTCAAAATTTTTCGGTGCCTATATTCAGACTTCCTATATACTCCTAGTAACCTCGGTGACTCTTAAAAGTTGTTCTATGCCTCTTTTTGACTCTCTGAATTTCACTAAATCGCCTTTGACGATTTTCGAATTGATTCCATTTCTATCCGAATCTCCCTTGAGAGTGCCATTTGAGTTTTCAAAATACTTTTTGAACATTTTCATGCTCATTTTGAATTTTCTCTAAATTTTTGAATTTTTCGGTCGGATCTGGAAACTGTCCCATTTTACCTCAAACTGACTCGTTCTTGATTCGTTTAAGTTTTTATTAATTTTAGTTCCTATTATGAGACTTTTGATGTTCGGAGTTCTTTTTTCGAAAATCACTATTCATGATGACTTTTTTATCCGAAAATACTATTCATATGAAAATACTATTAATCAAAAATTTCACTTTCAATCATTTTCGGGATTCGTTTCTCAAAAATTACTATTCAAATATAACTATTCATCCGAAAAATATTATTAATTCTGAAATACTATTTATCCAGATATATATATTTTTAAATAGAAAAAATTCGGGGCGTTACATATTTAAAAATAATATATAAATAATTTTAAAAAAATAGATTTTCACCCCTCTAAAATAGTATGTACACCTCTTAATTTATGCATTTTCATATTCCAATATTACCCTTAAATTAAATTATTAATACTTTAATTAAAAGCTGATATTGTTATTATTATAATTAAATTTGAATACTTCAACTTCGAATCCCAATAAGAAACTTGGTTTGTTTTGATAAAGGATAGTAAAAAAATGAGAGTTTTGTGTTGTGTTTTTAGAGGTTTTATAAATGGTGATGGAGGTCTAGATTTGAAAGATTTTGGGTTTTTTTTTTTTTTGGTTGGTTAAAGCTTAGCTTGAGTAAAAATAGAGGTTTTTAGTTTTATTTGATAGTTTTATATATAATGTTTTGACGAAATATAAAATTTTTGAGTGAAAATGAGAGAGAACATAAGATAGAAAATCCATGAACATACAACATAACATCAAAACAAGCTTAAAAATGAAAGTTTGACTTTTTAAATGTTTTAATTTAATTATCTTTATAATTATTTACCTATAATAGTTAAAAGATAAATAAATAAATATTTATAATTGATAATAGATATGATGTGCTTATAAAATATGAATTTTTAAAAATATTAATTAAGTGTAAATACAAAAAGCGGTGTATAATCAGTTATTAAGGAGTGAAAATGTCCCCACTCATGTTTACTGGGCTTGTTAAAACTAACTCGACCCATATTTAATTCATGGGCTCAAATTTTGGCCTCTAGAAGCATCTTATTTATTTATTTTGAGTAACACTAGAAACATTTTCATTGGTCATTTTAAAAAAAATAGTAATATATGTATGAAAAAAAAATAAAAAAAAAAAGAAAAAGAAAAAGAAAAGATAGGGATATAATTTGATAAAGTTAGATATTACTATAATTTTCTCAAATCGTGCATGGTTAGGAGTGACAAGTACAAAACTAGGGCGCAGCCCCACTCCCTTACAAGTATTATAAACACTTTCAAAAAATACCTACAATTTTCTCGTTTTTATTTTTTCATCGATTCTCAGATCTTTCATCTCAGATATTTTTCTTTCTTTCACTTTCCCTTATTTTTCTTTTCTTGTTGTGATCTTCTTCTGGTATCAATAATTTTTTCTTAAAAAACAATTATCGAAATGTTATATATTTTCGTATCAAACTATCGATGATAGATAGCATATGATGCCGAATCACTGGTTTTTGTTTTTGATGTTTAGTCTAATGACGATTCTTGATCTTGGTTTAAATTTTAATTTTTGAACTTTTATTTTGTAAATGTGCATGCCATTTAGAATTTTATTGAAAGCATATTATGCATATATATTTTTTCATAGAAAAGTATTATACATTGTTTCTACTGTATTAAGTACCTATAACTTTTGCCTTTTCTTTAATCTGCAAAATGTATTTGTTTGTGTTCAACAAAATTTTTAGTTTTGTATTTTGTAATTAAAATATTTGTCTACTTCATTCATCATAATCTCATTTACTATATAATATATATTTGTTAAATTATTCTTAATTTTTTCAAAATTTAAGTTTTCCATCAGTATTTCGTCTACTTCTTCTTATGTTAATTCTAAATTATTACAAAATTCTTCAAATATTTCTTCTTTTAAATAATCAGTGGTTTTTTCAAATATCATACTTACTATATTTTCTTTATTATAAGTTATTGTTTTCCTCTATCTGTATTATCAAAAGTTATCATATTTATTTATTTCTTCGTCATAGCTACAATATCATTTGAAAATGGGGTTTTGAAAACCTTGTATTTGGGACATAGTTTTGGGCCAAATATGATAAATCTCAACTTTTCTTCCTCTAAGAACTGTATAGTGAAAGAACTTGTTATTATTATCAAAATGACAATATAATGCATCTTGACTTGAGTGTAAGTAAAACCTTTATAATTTCTTAAAAGCCATATATTATTTAATTTAATTTGCTGTTCTTCATTAATCTTGCCTAGTTAAAATGAACTTAGGTGAATATTAGTCAACCAAATTTAGGGTGTTACTAATGTTTACCCAAAATGTAATTTCACCTAAAATTAGGGGTTGTCAGTATAATATTTCCTTTATTGAACAACCGTAATTGGTCTTCTCATAACTCATCTACACCTAGTCGGTGTCTCTCTCTATCGTCACCTTCTCTTTCTAGAAGAATATTAGAGCATCAATAGTCAATACAAATTGAACCCTTGGACAATTGCCTCATATCTTATGCTCAATTTCAAAATTAAAGTTCTATTAAACAATTTTTGGGTTATGATAATAAAAGGGGCGCCAAAATAATACTATCGCCATGATTTTAATTTTTTTTTTTTAAAATACTACACAATATAATATATGGGTTTTCCAATCCCATTATTTGGGTACCTCAAGTGGGATTGAACCATCAAACATGCTTGAATGGAATAAAATTACATATGTGGAGTCATGCTAATATATTGGTTCAATATAATTATAGAACAATTAATGTTCATTAAATTAATATCTAATAGTAAAAAAAATTAATAATTTTTTTTCTAAAACATTTCAAAATTATAAAACAGAAAATTGAAAAAAGTTTTATGGCTTCCCTCACAATTGAAAAAAGTTTTATGTCATAGTAAAAAAACATTGTAGGTGCTTTGTTATACAATTATTGAGGTAGACTGTATGTTCTATTGTCAATTTATCAGACCACTAGCAACCTACAAAGAGAACACAAGAGTGAACGTATGATGCTTTGACATGGGGGTGGTACTGATCAAATGCACCCTGATACTCAAATCATCTTATATATAAATCGAAATTAAACCAATAAAGTATGAAATATTTCCCGTAGAGATAGCAGATTGAAATTGAATAAAATGATCAATAGATCACTGATAAAAAATCTCTTTGTCAAAAGTTGATCACCGTCGTCGGAAAATGGTCATTCTATGCTTAGAGAACTCGAGAGTCAGAGTAGTTATACTAAATGCCAACAGTTCACCCATAAATATTCATACTCATGGGAGCAAACGTTGGGGAAAGGCTGATAATCGGGAGGATCCTTCCGCATTTATCTCCAACCAAGTCAGATAGTTTGACTTAGTCTAGCCAACTCAATCAAAGTGTTATAAGGCGGAGAATTGGGCCTCCTGTTAAGTTTGGGCCACTTTCAACATTAAACAAAGACCTTAAAAAATTTATTGGGCTCGTTAACTAGCCCCATATTCCATTCATGGGGCACTTTGGTCTCTAGAAGAATCTTCATCTTTTTTTTTTTTGTTTGAAAATGGAAAATATGAAAAAGAAACGAGAGGGATAGAATTTGATAAAGTTGGAGATTACTAGAATTTTCTCAAACCGTGCATGGTCAGGACTTACAGGTACAAAACTAGGGTGTAGCCGCACTCCCTTGTAAGTGTTATAAACACTTTGAAAATCCATACAATTTTCTCTTATTTATTTCTCATCGATTCTCAGATCCTTCATCTAAGGTACTTTTCTTTCTTTCAGCTTCTTTAATTTTCCTTTTCTTGTTGTGATCTTCTTCTGGTGTCAAAATTTTTTTCTTAAAAAAAACAAATATCGTGATGTTGTGTATCTACGTATTAAACTATCGATGATAGACAGCATACGATGTCGAATCACCCGTTTTTGTTTTTGAACTAAATCTCTGATGTTTATTCCAGCGATGATTCTTGATCTTGGTTTAAAATTTTATTTTTATTTTTATTTTTATTTTGTAAACGTCGTGCATGCCGTTTAGAATTTTATTGAAAGCATATTAAGCATATTAAGCATATATATTTTTTTTCATAGAAAAGTATTATAAAATGTTTCTGCTGTATAAACTGTAACTTTTTCCTTTTCTTTAATCTGCAAAATTAAATCTGTTTGTGTTCAACAAAATTTTAGTTGTGTTTTGTATTTAAGGTAATCTTACTCACCGGAAAGGTAGATAAACCAGTAAAAGTAATCATCATACAATTCAACCTTTGGAGCCTTAGTGAAACAACTAGAATACGTTTTGAGTGATGATAATGTTTTGATTCTCTGCTTGTTGACTTGATTACTTTCATTTCCGAATCTTCTTGTGTGTATCTTATTTCTCCGAACAGTGAATTTAATTTCGTTCGTATTTTAGGTCTCAGAGTATTGATTAATTGAGATGGCTTCGAAGAGAATTACAAAGGAATTGAAGGATTTGCAGAAGGACCCTCCTGTTTCTTGCAGTGCAGGTTTGTTCAATTACTACTTTCGTTTTCTTATTTTAACACTGTATTATTTGGTACCATAATCTTTCTGATTTGAAAAATTGTAATAGATTAAATTTTCTCATAGTTCGATATAATTGCATAAAGTGATACCAAACCCTTGTCACTGATGTGAAGGGGAAATTTAATAAGCACTAAAAAACCACTTTATATTATAAAATATCAAGAATATTTAATAATAATTTTATAAACTTTTGTTAATACTTTTTCAAGGATAATTGTTCTGATTTATGCAACTTATTTAGCCCCTTTTGAGATTACATCTTATCTTAAACCTCAAACTAAAACCATACAAACCTTTTGTACTGTTTTAATATATATATATATTTTTTAAGTTTATCATGCATTTTATGATGTATTTCTTTTATAAAAATATAGACGGTTTTACTAAAATGAACTATATGGGTATGTATATGTAATCATTTCTTGCAATTGGTTTTTCATGTAATCGGTAGGTCCTGCTGGTGATGACATGTTTCATTGGCAAGCCACAGTTATGGGTCCGGTAGACAGTCCATATGCTGGTGGTGTGTTTTTGATCTCCATACACTTTCCTCCTGATTACCCTTTCAAGCCGCCTAAGGTAACATCAAGTTCAAAGCTTTTCCCTGCTGTTTTGTTTGGTAACCCAACCCATATCTCCATCAAATGACTAATGAGTAGTGTAAGCCGTCTCGAACTCAATATCTTTCACCTATCCGTATCAAATTTTATCGGCCAAACTAACTAGTATCCTTGATATTAATTTATAAGCTAGCATATATGTATATATATATATTCAACTTTGATTAATTCTTTAATGCCTTTTTGTCAGCATAATGAGAATATTGAGAATTGTGTTTAATTTCTTTGTTAATGAGGTCAATCTTTACATCTAGAGTAGTCATTTCATTAATTATGTTTTATGTATTGAAGCTTGTTATATATGTATAGTCTCTGAAAGTTTGCTTCAATACAAAGCATTTTTAGTAAAGTGATATTTAGAAAATGCATTTGGAAGCCCTTATCTAAGAAGCATATATTTTAAATTTCATTTACGGTGTAACAATTCGACTTTGAAACATTGACAGGTTGAATAAACATTTTTTGCCATCAACCTATATTGGGCGGTGGTTTATCATTTTTTAAC
Source organism: Dimocarpus longan (assembly GCA_022984855.1). Classification (NCBI taxonomy): domain Eukaryota; kingdom Viridiplantae; phylum Streptophyta; class Magnoliopsida; order Sapindales; family Sapindaceae; genus Dimocarpus; species Dimocarpus longan. The sequence goes on along the minus strand of CM041018.1, from coordinate 25,787,149 downwards.
CAGGCAGTGTTTCTATATAGCTAGTTTATTCTCAACACATTTTTCATTTTCCTCCTTTTTTTTCTCCTTTTTGGTTGTCACTACAAAAAGCATTTTTGGCCATTTGAAAGCATTTCTTTAGTATCAGAAGCACAATCCTCAAACAACTACAGTACTTTTAATATATGTAGGAGTGAGTTATTAATTGATTTTGTGGGCAGGTTTCATTTAAAACAAAAGTTTATCACCCCAACATCAACAGCAATGGAAGTATCTGCCTTGACATTCTCAAAGAGCAATGGAGCCCTGCCCTTACAGTTTCCAAGGTAAATTTATTACATTTCTTTGTTTCAAAAAAGATTTTTGACATATTTTAGGAATCCACATTTACTTATCTATACCCTAAAGCAATATGATTGTATAAAATATGAGGGTCAAGTGATTATGTCTATTGTTTGCTCCTACAATATATATAGGATTCGATTTCTCAAAGCCACACACTAAGTAATAACATCATAAGTTTCTTGTTCTCCAAAGACCACACGGTTTGGTAGTTTGGGCCTTGTTATCAAACTAACGTTTTTAGTTAGTAGATTTGGGGGATTTCTAGATTGCCAAGAAAATCAAGCTAAACTTGAATTGTAGTTCTTTTTGCCGTTAGAGTTGGGAAAGACTGTTTGGAAAGGAATTTTCTGGGAACTAGTCTTTGAAAACCAGATCACTAAATAGCTTGAAAAGCCATTTTTCTAATGGTTTGTTAGGAACTTTGAAAGCTTCAAATTTTTTCAAAAAAACTCCGGTACAATTTTACCTCGTTTAAATTCCTGTGTAACTTTAACCTCTTTACAATGTTGATTTTTCAGAAATTCTTGTACAATTCTAACATTTTTTAAATTCCTGTACAACTTTATCCTCTTTACAATTTTGGTATCAGAGCTAAGGATGAAACATTTGCAGGTATTATTGTCCATATGCTCACTGCTGACAGATCCAAACCCAGACGATCCTCTTGTGCCAGAGATTGCTAACATGTACAAAACTGATAGAGCCAAGTATGAAGCTACTGCTCGATCCTGGACCCAAAAGTATGCAATGGGTTAGAGAATTATATGGATTGGCCTGCAATTGTTGGTGATTACTTATTGCCCACAAATTTAATGTCGACTTGTCGTTTTCATTACTGTTTTATATGCAGATTGTAATTTTTTTTTTTTTGGGATTATATGCCAGTTGATAATATATGAATGATAATGAGATTGTGCAGGGAGGTGAATTATAAATATTTTGGTGGCTCTTTTTTTTTTTAATTATTTATACGAAGCATGTTATGCTATTTCTTGATTAATCTGTTAAGTTTAATTATAAAAATGATTTTTTTTTTTTTATTTATCCAAGGATTTCCAAAGTACATCATAAACCTTTTGTTTTTATCTATGATAAATCTAAATAAAATTTAAGATGGTCAACAATCTTTTTTATGATTGCTCATACACTAATCCAGTTATAAAAAAATGTTCAATCTATACTTTCAAAGGCTTATGAAATTAAAATTTTGGAACTGTGCGGTATGGGCTTGTAATTAAATACTCTATAAAATTTATGGTGTTTCAATTTAAACTTTTAATAACTTTTATATTGATGGATTTTAATAAGTAGAAAGCTCCTATAACATAAAACATAAAAGAAAATTGTCTGTATATCTGTTTGTAATGGACAAAAAGGAAACAAGGAAGATTTGAGCTTGGGCAAGACCCAAAATCTTAAAAGAACAATGACACAATTAATAAGTAAAGTATAATGACACAATTAAATGTCAAGATTTCTAATTTTTTTCTTTTATACTTGTTCTGGGTAGATTTAAGTGGTTTGTAATCATTGAAGTAACCCCTATTTACAAATAATAGGGCATAAGTTGTATGTTGTTTTTAGCCTGCATGCTGGACATATGTTGTATGTTTGTAATGAATTGATTAAAGCATAAAAAATATAATTTTAATATTAGTAAATTGATTGTATTTGTCAAAATATATTATTTAATTAAATATTTTTATTTGATTATTTTTACGACTGTATTTGGTTTGATCATTTGATTTAATATATTTTTATGCTCATGAAATTGACAATTTTGACATAATTTATGGACATTTATTTTGAGCTTATGGTATTTTTCAGAAATAAAATCAAGAAGTCCAATTTAAAGAACATCAGTTCAAGTGTAATAGGCCTAAATGTTATTGAGGTTCATTAGTTAAATATAAATAAAGTTAGACCTTAAACTTCTTCAGTCCCAAGCTTTATGACCTATACACTCCCACCATATTTGATTTTCAAATTTAAAAAATGACCAAATGATTTGTGGAGATGACAGGGGATAATATTTGACTTTCACATTTGAAAAAGTTAGATGAGATATGGTTGATGGAGTGATTTTTGGGGATGTATTACAATTTGATTTGTCTCTCAAATTTTGGAAGTGGTAGTGATTTAGGGTGATGGATTGAGTCAAATTTGTGAATAAGATGGAAAGATTTTGAGCAAATTTTGTTTATTTGAATTTTGAAATTAAATTTGAATTTTGAAAGCCTTCATTTTTCGATGAAATGAAAATTTTATGGAGAGATTTTTTGTTCCTATAAATAGAGTGTCTGGTAGCACAACAAAGGCAATCGATTTCAGGAAAAAAAATCGGTGTTTCAAAAACAAAGTGTCTTGCTGAATTATTTTCATACTTTCTCTGTAAAATGTGTGAAATAATGAGCATGTTAGGTTAAAATTAGAGTGAGGTTGAAAAGTGATCTTAATTGTAAGATTAGTATTGTTATTTAAGTTTGTTTATTTTCAAGTTCTTTAATGTCTATGTTAAACTCTTTTTGAAATTTTAATTCAAAAATTATATTTTACAGTTTCATATAAATTCAATCAAGCATTTTTTACGTGGTTCATGTTAAAATTATAGTTTATTGATTGATAAATTTATAAATTGATTTTCGACTGCAGTATTGTCATCTTGATATATTGTCATTCTTAAATAATTTATAAATTATAACAAAGTTTGTTCTTAAATGTAAAGAGTTTTGCAATTATTACCGTATTTTTATTTGATCTCTAAATCCATATTTTTCAATTGTTTGTTTGGGATGTGAAACATGTAATTGAGTAATAATTAAAAATCAAACTTAGTAATAGTAAAATAAACAATTAAGTGATATTCAAAACCTTGCTATTCCCTCTATTGGTTGTTATATATATTTTATTCATTCTTCCTTTAAAAAAATCTCAAATAATTCTTTTTTTTTAATTGTTCTCTATTTATTGTCTATTATTTTATTTTATTTTACTGCTTTGAATTTTTCTTGTTATTCAATTCTCTGTGGGATCGATACTTTAAACTTATGCTATGACAACTGTTTAGTCGAATATGATATTTTGGGTATAATCGTGGACAAAAAGGAAAGGAGGAAAATTTGAGTTTGGGACTTCAGAGTACAACAAATAATGACACAATTAATAGTGTTAAAGTATAATGACACAATTAAAAGTAAATATTTCTATTTTTTATTTTCAGTTATTTTTAGATAGTTTTAAGTGGTTTGCGGTCATTGAACTAGCCCCTATTAACAGCACATTAACAATACCACAATAAGATGTAGTGCACACACACATTCAGGGCACGAAATGCGTAGTTCTCAACAAGCGAATAACTAATTGCATTTCTCAAACCCTTCTTCCCATGCCAACCCCCGACCCAAACCAAAGTACAAGAATAAACTCATTTCTACAACCATTATATTTATATGAACGTGCAAACCTTTATCAAATTCAAGCTAACTATTTGCCTAGTTGGCTAACTAAATCTTCTTTATGTGCAAAACTCAACCCCAAACCCATACCAAAATATAAGAAGAAACTCATTTCCTCTACCATTCTATGCATATGAATGTTCAAACCATCATCAAACTAAAGCTAAATATCACTTTTAAAATGGGTTTCTTACCTCAAACCATGGAGTGTAGTACCATCTCATAAAGCTTTTAATGAAGGACAGTATTGACATTTTAACTGGAAAGGTGTTAGTAAAACTAAAGTAATTTTTTTTTGCTAGTTAAACATAGTGACAGTGCTATTCCGCAACATTTACCCTTACTAGGATTTGATGCCTTGAATATGCTACTCTCATTGTTCTGCATGTGAGGGGACCGACCTTTCTCCATCATTTGGTTGTCATTGTCCACATACCAACCGGCCAAAGAATCAATAGCTGTACTCACAGGCATGGCAAAACCAATTAATACAAACCAAAACAAGTTTCAAAAATACTTTTTGGCTCAAAACATCTTCAATACACTGAACATAAACCATGCGAGTCATGTTTTTATTTTTATTTTTTCACGATTTTTACAAGTCATTCTTACACGAGATAAAAAAGTAAATCCCAACTGACTCTCTCTATAATAGATTCCACCCCAACTCTTCTCTCTTCGCTCATTTTCAATCATCACATCAAGCTTATCATAATCAGCCACTGTCTGTTCACAAAAATGAAGCTCTTATCCTTTTTTGTCATTGCCATCTTCTTCATACAGGTACATTATATTTTTTCAAACATTTTTATATGATTTTTACAATCAACAGTTTTTTTTTTTTTTTTTTAATTTACATATTTTTTCAGGCTCTGGCAGAGGTTTCATTGTTTAGCAACGCAGCGAATAGCCTAGCCAATATTGTGAGTCTCACTGATTTATATATTTTTATTAATTATTTTGTTTGTGGAACTAGCGTTCACAATAAATTCCTTAGAACATATGTTAATAAGTCCGATTTTAATTAACAAATTATATTTTGACGTGGAGATTGATATTGTAATGTTGCTAATTGGGATGCAGAAAGATGAAGAGGGTGCTATTTTAGCTCTTGATCACAAAAAGCGTCAACCTAAGAAAATCAGTAAGTTGTTTTAAATTTTCCAAATGCAGGTGAAAGTGTGTATGTTGTGCAAGTTTTCTTTTATTTATTCAACTTTTGAATTTGATTTCCTTCTAAGAATTAATCAAATTATTGGAAAACTTTATAGACAACCAAATAATTAATTAATTTCTTTAAAAAAAAAACCCAAATAATTAATAAATCCGAATGCTTTTTGAATTTTCCGAAAAGTAATTTTGCTGATATGCAGTAAAGATTTATTACAAAATAGAATCATAAACGCATTTAATTACAACAAATATGTCCAAATTAATCAAATAAAATTAAAGCTGTCTTACACTAACTTTGGCCTGCCACTATCCAATGTTGTTTAGTGGTAGAAAAGGTACATACGATTTGACAACATCTTAGGTCTGAGTTTGTACGGTAGGTGACTTTTGAAAACACTTTCGACTGAATTTAATGTAATTGAAGAAGACATCCACATATGAGAATTGTCAATGATTATGCTTCTGGCAATCAATATTTACTTTCATTTCAATTATTAACCATCATAAAAAGAACAACTAAAATCCCTATCCAACTGCAATAATCTGAAATACAGATTCTTACAAGGCTCCATATGTTGCAGCAGAAATTGACTAAATTAAAAAATAAATATAAATTTTTTGGTTCATGTGAAATTAACCAGATTGCAGCCACGCATGCTCGAGGAGATGCAAAGAATCATCAAGGAAGAATGTGTGCCACAGAGCATGCAAAACTTGTTGTGAGAGATGCCACTGTGTTCCACCTGGTACCTATGGAAACAGGGGAGCATGCCCTTGCTATGCACGTCTCAGAACCCATGGAAATAAGCCCAAATGCCCTTAGGGTTGATTGTTACCGATCGCTCTCGGGTTGGTCGTCCATTAAGTTTTCAAATATTGATTTAATAGCCGCGACCTCCTGATGTAAACTATAAAGCACGGCCCCGAAACATAGCTTATCACGGATTTGTTTTGCGTTCTCATGTGTTATTGACCAACACTTCCTAAAGTAAGTTTGTGATTTGAAACTTGTAAGAGATGTCATGGATTTGTTTTACATTCTCAACTCTCAAGGCTATATTGAATTTTTCATTACATTAACATTTTTGTTGGCTAATTACAATTGAGAACTCTCAATAAAGATTACCCTATCTGTTTCTAAAACTATAAAAATATAAAAAATTATTAAAAGAATAATCTTAAATAAGAAATTTTTTCTGCCAAACAAACTATGTTGTTTGACGTACTTCATATAACACAACTTAATTATGATAATTACAAATAAACTTATTATATTATTTGAACAATGAATTTAGACAAATTTTTGGATAGTATAGCAATATTCTATATATATATGTATATATATCCCAAATCCGTACTTGCCAAATCTATTAATTAAATTTTTGGATATAAATGTGAGAGCGCATTGTGTTAGGTGTTTAATTCATATGAAAAGTGACTCAAAGTTTTTTTACTATAAAGAGGTCTTTTTCTTAAAATTTTCCATTTCATTTTTAAGTTAATTATTTAGTTTTGGACCGTTTGATTAAAATCTAACGGTCTTTAAATATCATGTATAGCTACCTCACTCTCAATGGCTCTTTCAACCAAAAATAGCAACAAAAGGGAGTAAGAATTTTCTTTCATCTTTTTTTTTTTTTCCCCTAATATTTTGATAGTTTAGTGAAATATCAGCATTTAAAAAAATTGATGATCTAATATTAAAGGATTTAAAGGAGTGAGAAAAAAGAACAAGAAAAAAGCATATTTTCATGTGTAATGAAATTGAGCTCCATGATTTGATATTGATTGGATAGCCACCAGGCCACCAGCTTCTACATGGGATTGTCATGACAAAAAATAATTAAACATTAATATACAGTAAACCTTCTTATAAATTAGAGGCATTTCATGTTCTTCAAGCTTGAACCACTACCAACTCTCTTTTATCTCTTCACAGGTTCTCTCTGATTCTCTGATTCTCTGATCTTTATAAGATTGAAAAAAATGGCCAGCAGCAAGACAACACTTGTCTTGCTAATTCTTTGCCTTGTCCTAATACATGAGGTATTTGTTTTTTCCAAGGTCAAATTATCTTCTTTTTTTTTTTTTTCCAAGAACAACCTTACTTTTTTAGTTGATTTTCTACTATATATGTTTGCCTTTTGAAGAACCTGAAATGAAATATTTACTGATATTTTTATTTTAATTTACTTGCTTACCATTTTTCAGTTGGAGATACACACACTAGTTGAAGCTGAAACTCTATATATATATATATATATGAAAAGCTCGAAGTCTAATTATTGTAATGTAAAAAGTAAATCATAGATAAACATTTTGAAGTCCTCCACCGCTCCATCTGCTGCACGTTTTTAAGATGTAAAATTTTAATCTATAAAAGAAACAAATTTAACAATTGATTAACTAAAATTATGGCAAATAAGTACGTACATAAATTGCTAATTATTTACTTACTTATCAATCAAGCAAAACTTGGTCTTTGGTTATGGAGGTTTTCCACATTGCAAGAATATGACCTCTAGTTTTGGTGGCTGAAGCGAAGAAAATAGAAACAATGAAATAATCAATTACGGTTTGGGTTTTAACTATTCACAATTTATCTTTTAAATCTTCATAAAATATTCAAAAGTACTTTTACATGGTCCGAGCTGGTTTTGATGAATTTGAAATTTGGACCATAGATCAGACCAGATCATACGATTTTATAAAACGGTTTTTTATAAGTAAAAATCCAGACCAAACCAAGCAGTTGGTTTGGTTTGATTTAGTGGTTTATAAGCTTTTTCCCCAGCCCCAGCAAATACTTCACCGGTCTGGTATCTACAGAAGTTCTAACTATGTTATGCAATCATCTTTGAGGTACTTGTTCAATTCAAAACATGATGCTCAGAAACCACCAGTCTGTGTGTAATTCTCATTAGAAATCAAAATCGAGGCCAACTAACATTACACACCCAGACTAGCAATCCATCTCTAAATAAATTAGAAAGAAAATAGTTGAGCATAGATGATAGTCACTCTAATATAAACAGCCACAAACAATTTCAAAAAAAAAAACTCACAAATGTTAAAGCAGCCCCATAGTACTTTTATTACAATATGTTTAAGTAATAATCCCTAAGGAATGAACATTCACAATTACAAAACACATAAATGATATGCAAACAATGATAACAAAAAATAGGTCCCTCTATGGAAAGCTAGGCTATATCTTGGTACATTAGTGTGCTAAAGTTGACTCACCATGACCACTTTTGTAGTGGTTAGTTTTCCCTTCAACATATGAGGTCCTCTTTCCTTTCTTGGAATTTATTCTCTTATTTTAAGGAGTCTTCTTTCTGGATTGTATTTCAGTGGTTCTATTTAGAGTGTTCGATTGTATATCTTTCCGGACCGTATCTTAGAGCCACTATATTACATAGTATATGTAATAAATAAATAAAAATAGTGAAAAAATAAAACTATATTATGAGCCAATACATTCATTTCCCATTCCTCACCACGTCAAACCACATGAATCCATTTTTTTTTAGGTAAAAGTCACATGAATCTTAATCTTTATCAACTTCACGTCTTCACCTAAAGCCACTTGTGTCATAAGTGCTCCGCCAAGGATGCTTCTCTTTTTTTGATGCAGGAAGAGTATACTGTACAAACTGAATTTCAGAAACAATCAGAAGCAGTATACCCATACCTCTACTCGCAAATTTCAAGCCGCAGAAGACATACCCCTTCTTTGCAAACTCAATTTCAGAAGCAAGAAGCAACCAACCACTCTCGACCATCACTTTCAAAGCTAATTTTAGAAGAAATTATCTACTGTAATGATTTTATATATGTATATATAATTTTTGTAACTCTATAAATAAGTTTATAATTCATAGTTGAAGGCGATCCAGTTATCAATCATTTTTTCAGTGTTCTCAAACTTGATTGTTGATCTCCCTAAAAGTCTCTAAAACTATATCTAGCAGATAATATACGAAAATGATGCAAGATAATTTTACAAAATGGACTCATTCCGAAAATTATCTAACAGTGGCTTGATATTATTCCAGAGATCTTTAAACAAAGTTTAGAAACACTGAAAATATGATTGATAACTGGATTACCTTCAACTAAGAATTACAAATCTATTTATAAAATTATATATATATATATATACACACATATGTATAAATCTTCTGAAATTGGGTTTGAAAGTGATTGGTTGGTTCTGAAATTGAGTTAGCAAAGGAGGGATATGACTTATACCGTTTGAAGCTTGCAAATTAGGGACATGGATGCACAGGTCCTGGTTGCTTTTGAAATTAAGTTTGCAGGATAGGGGTATAGGTATACTGCTCCTGCATCAGTTTTATAGATAAATGCAAAATATGAGATGATAAATGTCATTCCCAACCAGTAATCAATACGTAAGACCTCCTCAGAAATCTGTAGATTTTTCAGAATTTCACTAACGTAAGTTAGTGACAAAAGAATTTAGCTTCATTATCATTGAGAACTTCGGTCGCTGGTGTATATGCTCATGCAAATTGAATTTAAACTTCATTTTGATGAAAAATTCAGAAGCATTTACATCTACCTTATGATTTTGTATGATGAATTCTCCGACTACAAAATTTCTTTGGCTGGCCTTTCTAGATACATAACTAACCTTTCCACCATTAGTGTTAGCTAGCGTTTATTTATGATATATTTATTTTTATTATAAAATAAATAAAAATAAGATGGAGAAATATAAACTACCATGAATAAAGTAAGAATATAAATGAGAGGAGAGGACCGAGTAAGAGGCATGGAAAGATTTGGTTTATTGATACTCGGCCAGGACACCCTTTGCAAAAGCTTGATGCAATATATGGAGTCAAAACAATAAGCCATGTTACAGGATCATGACCATGACAAATGTTATTTTGCTTTTACGATATAGATAAATGAAGGCCATGTGTCTATATTGTTGCTTAGGTGGAGAATTGGTGGGAAGACAAATGTATGTGCAGTGCTGAGTCGATTAAACAAACCGACTTCAAATCTAATAATTTAATAGTCCCTTGACAGTTGGCATCATTAATAATTTATTAATCGCTTGACAGCTGGTTCCATTGATATGGGCACCAACTGCCCCCTTATCAATTGGAAGGTTCTAAACGTAAGTCAATAAATTTATTCTTTTATTTTATTTTATATATGAGTTGTTTTACATTTTTATATAGATTTTTTCTTCGTCTTTGTATTAATGAATTCTTTTTATTTGAAAGATCATCGGACTGTATCATTAATGTTCTTATTTTAATAAATTGTGATAATTTTTTAGACCAATCTCAATTAAAAAATATATATCTAATAGTTTAATGTATTATATTAAAATAATGCTGGAACAATTATATATATATATATAGCTATACACACTCACACAACAATTTTATATTTATTGTTGTGTCCAAATCGCTACTTGCCAAACCTATTTATTAAATTTTTGGTTATGAATGTGAGGGCGTACTGTGTTTGGTGTTTAATTCACATGAAATGTACATTTTCCCTCCCCTCTTTTGAAGAGGTCCTTTTCTTAAAATTTTTCATTTCATTTTTAAGTTATTATCTTGTTTTGGATCATTAGATTAAAATCTAATGGTTTTTAAGGGGAAATATTCAAGTTAGAATTTATTAGAATTTAAAATATTTTAAAAGTTTGAGTGTCTTTAATATAAATTTAAATATGTTTCATTAAAACATAGATGTATTCAATTCAGATTTATATTCTACGTAATCCAATAAAATTAAGATATATTAAAAAATCATTTAGTTCATATGTTTTATTTAAGTGATAGAATTGTATGAATTTTAAAGTGATTCTTATGAAGAAAAAAGTTTATAACAAATATTGTTATTTTCTTCAAGATTTTATTAAATTTTTTAAACAATTATAATAAATTCAATATAAAGTTTATAGAATCTATAAATTTCATCAAAATTTATAATTTAAAAATATCCATCAATCTCCAATAAGGTCTTACACCCCATAAATATCATATATATTACTAGACATTCAATGCACCTTTCAACCAAAGATAGGAACAAAAGGAGTGAGGAAAGGAAAAAGAAAAAGAAAAGAGTAGCTGCTAGCTAGTGCCGTTGGATGCGCCACCTACCCCATGCCAAATATGGTATGGTTCTACACCCTTGAGAACCATCTTCTTTGGTAACGTGTGCTGCTAGGTTGTTTCCTCACTCCTATGTGAGGGTAGTTCTCCCATTTATGTGTGGGTCACCTCCTTTTATATGAAAGCTTATTTCTGGATCACGTGTTCAGTGTACACTCCGTTTAGTCCCTATAGTTTTCTAGGCTAATCCCAGTTATATAATGTGTCAAAAAAAAAAACAAGACATCTTCATGTGTAATTAAATTGACTTCCATGATATTGATATAGATTAGACACCAAGTTAACCCACTAGGCCACCTGCTTCAACTTGGCATTATCATGACAAAAAATATATATATATATTTTTAAAAGAACATGACAAAAAATAATTAGAAATTAATATACAGTAAATCACTAAATCTTCTTATAAATTAAAGGCATTTTGAAATAACATGACAAAAATAATTAGAAACTAATATTCAGTGAAGCACTAAATCTTCTTATAAATATTAGAGGCATTTCAAGTCCTTCAAGCTTGAACGACTACCAACTCTCTTCATCTCTTCACAGGCTCTCTCTCTAGATTCTCTGATCTTTATAAGATTGAAAAAATGGTCAGCAGCAAGACAACTCTTGTCTTGCTAATTCTTTGCTGTGTCCTAATACATGAGGTACTTGTTTTTCGAAGGTCAAATTATCAATTTTTTTTTTTTAGAACAACGTTACTTTTTTAGTTAATTTTCTGCTATATGTGTTTCCCTTTTAAAGAACCTGAAACGAAATATTTACTGATATATATATTTATATATAATTTAATTGCTTACCATTTTTCAGTTGGAGATGCATGCTGAAGCTGAACAAATAGGTATGAATATCATTATATATATTGAAATCAATTACAGTCAGTCACATACCATTTTTTTTTTTTAATTCATATTGTTTACTACCAGTTGCGTGTTTAATACGTATTTATTTGACTGATTGTCGATACATAAATCGATAAATTGATTAAGATGATTAATTAATGTTATAATATTGTCATGGTGTTTTGCACTGCGTGAAGACTGCAACTCAAAGTGCAACTACAGATGCAGCAAAGCTTCACGGCAGAAGATGTGCAAAAGAGCATGCAACACATGCTGTACGAGATGCAACTGTGTGCCTCCTGGAACTTCCGGCAATACAAGTGTCTGCCCTTGTTATGCCACCATGACCACCCATGGTGGCAGACTCAAGTGCCCTTAATTACTTATAAATAATTATATGATTTCTACTTAAAAATAAGGTCTCGACAGACACTTCCCTGAACAGTATATAAGTTCAGGATTAGAAAGACTTTGTACGTCATTTTTTTTTTCCCTTGTAAAATATAAGTCTTCTTGTTGGTATTGTCATTTCATTGGCATGGAGTTGTATTAAATTAAATTTAATATAAAGCATCTCTCTATATATTAATCTAGATATTTTATTTTTTTATTTTGTGAGAGAGAGGGATTCAATTTATAAATAACTACTTATATCTTATCTTTTAGAAATGAAAGATGAGACAATCTAAAGTTGACAATTTTTGTTTTAATAGATTTAAGAAAATATTGACCATCGAGAATCTTTCCAATGACAAAATTGATGGTACAACAATTTCTATTATTCAAGAAAGCACTCCAAGCATCAATGGTACAAAATAATTTTTGGAAGAAGCTTACAAACTTACCCTAACTTTAGTAACAATTGCACTCAACTACAACCTTCAACATAGTTAATCTTTCAAATCTTTTGACTAATGGTTGATGACTGTTAGTGTATTAGAATCCAAGCAGAGTTATTTTTTTGTCTTCTTTACAAATTAAATTATTATAAATAGAATTAAATAACAATAAAATAAAATCAATATAAAATTAATCAATAAAAAATTAAACAAAAAACTCTAACTGATGGAGTGAATCCACTGGGAATGGTTCAGATCGTCTCCTCTACGCTCCATCAAAGGAAGAGATCCTTTTTTATCTCTTGATAGAGTAATATTATCTTATCCACTGATCTAGAAGACAATCTCCTCAGGCGATATGGTAGAGAAAACGATCTCCTCTATGATCAAATAGAGGCGATGATGTCTTCCCCATCTAATCATTTGTTTGATAATGATCAAATGGATCTAATCATTGATTAGATGAGCGAGACCCCTCTGATCAACATCAGATATGCCTTTATATTTATGATTTTTTAAATTTATTTTTAATTACTTTTAAAAGAATATTGATTTTCTAAATTTTTAATTAACTAACATAATATGTTAGGGATGACATGGCATAATGTAATTGGACCATATTTTCTCTTACATTTACTTTATGAGACTGCATAAAAAGATGAATTTGCCCTTCTACCCTAATTGATTAAAGTTACTCAACTGTTAGTCAAATTGTCCGATGGTAAATTTGTGTGATTATACTGAAATGTCAAAGTAGTCCCATTACAACTAAAGTTAGGGTAAGTTTGTGTACTGTTTCTATAATTTTTTTTAATTGTAATACAAGAATACAACTCCAGAGTTTTTAAGTGCATTATGAAAAATTAGAGAGAAAATTCAAGTAGAGTTAGATTTTAATGAAAAAACAAAGGCAATAATAGATTTATATTTGAAAAAAAAAAAAAAAAAAACATAATCGGTTTTACTGTCTTCAGGATGAATAAATTTTATGATAGTTTTTTTTGAAAGAAAATTTTATGAAAGTTAGGACAATGGTTGTGAGTACGGATTCTAAATTAATCAATAAATTGAGTTATCGAATAAAAAAAAGGTAAAATCTATATTAACAGCCCACAACTCTGGTCTTTTAACTCTTACAAAGTTCATTAACATTTCATATATTTTATTATTGGGATCAACCTAAGGTGCTGTCAATATCAACTGCAATATGACTCTGAGATGCGGTCCGGAAATCAACTCCTAAAAGACGGAAGGGTTTAACCTATACACATGAAGAAATTTGTCCACATTAAGTGAAATTTGTGAGTTGAACCCACGATCTATTATGGGACAAGTAGATGGACTTTTGGTTTTATCACCATACCAAAATCAATTTCTATAATATATGTATTTTTGGAAACAACATGAATAAATATATAAATAAATGTCATTCTATTGATATTAGTCATGTATTTCCTACTACTAGAAGAAATTAGCTAGCTAGACTACAGAGGTTACTGATTTAAACTCACTAGAAATTCTTTATTGTGTCTAGTTCTTATCATTAGTCTTCATGTGTAATTACATTACTTCCATGCTATTGAAGTAAAACATCAAACTTATTCACCATTAAAAATAGTAATAGTTTTAGGAGAGTCATAATACATAGGAAGTCTGAGGAGAATGACCTTTGACTCTCTTTTATAAATCGACATTAGAGTTTCTTCAAACTTGAACTAACAACCTACTCTCGTTATTTCTTTACAAGATTTCTCTTATCTTTATAGGGTAAATTGCACAAACTTTCTCTAAGGTTTTGTAAAATTACACAAAAATAATTATGTTTGGATAACTTGCGCTGACTTCTCCTAAGATTATAAAAACTTGATACAAACATCTCCTACTATTAGCTAATCACGGTTAAATTCTCATGGTCAACGATCAAAGATACAAAGAGACTAAAATACCTTTCAAGTCAAATTTAAAGTCAATGTCTTACTTTTTATAAGTTAAAAATTAATATATTATATTTTTTAATTTAATTAAAAAAGCCAACAAAAAAATGAAAAGAAAAAAAAACTCTAGGTTCTTCTCCCACCAGCCATCATTCTCTCTCTCGCTCCCTCTCTCTCTCTCTTTTTTTTCTTCTTCTTAAAACTATAATACCCTTCAAGTCAAATTTAAAGTCAATATTTTATTTTTTTTTGTAAATTTAATATTAATATAAAATATTTTTAATTTCTAAGTTCTTCTCCCACTGGCTCCCATTCTCTCTCTCTCCCCTCTTCTTCTTCTTCCTTTTCTTTTTTTTTTCCTTCTTTTTCCTCTCTTCTTCTTAAGCCTCATCATCATCTAGGTTTGATGATGTACCCAAATGAAATCTAGTCATCTAGGTTCAATGATGAAGCCAGATGAACATTTGGTTTCGATTCATGTTTATCTGGGTTCATCATCGAACCTAGATGAACATTTGGATTCGATTTGAACCCAAATTTTTATCTGGGTTCAATGATGAACCTAGAAGAAATCTAGTTTAATTCAAACCTAGATATTTAAATCAAACCTAGAGTAACTGGTATTCATCATCGGAGACCATAATTTGGTCTTTAGTCTCACATGGAGACTTATTATTATTATTATTATTATTATTATTATTATTATTATTTTAATTAAATTGAAATGTTTATAAGTTGTGTATTGATCATTTTACTCTTGATAATTTTAACTTCATGGAGGTTGACTAATGGTTAAGTAGTAGTAAAAGAGGTTTGTGTTAAATTTTTTGAAACTAATTATCCAAAAATCGTTATTTTTGTATAATTTCACCAAACCTAATGGGAGGTTTGTGCAATTATCAGCGGCAAAACAACACTTGCCTTGCTAATTCTTTGCTTTTTCCTAGTACATGAGGTATTTGTTTTTCGTAGGTCCAATTGGCTTTTGCAATAGCACATCAATTCTTAGCCATGTGATTCAACGTCTCCCTTACATCTTTGTTATAAGGGCTCAACTCACACTTTTGTCAATTATATCACAAAGTTAGGGGAGACCCCTCCCTTATAATAGGAGTTGTATTCCAAACTGTACTTATAATAGTTTATCTTGTTAAATCTAGCGTACTGTTATCATATTGATGTCGAGAGTTTTTTTAAAAGAAAAATTGTCTTTTGCATTATTATATTAACTTTAAATTTACAACTACGTGTTGCTTTTTGAATTTTCAAAATTTTATAACTTGATTTTGCAATGACCTTGTATTTGTGGTTTATTGTTTCATTTTCTACGTATCTCAATGGTAGAAAGAAATTTATTATAATATTAACTAATTTCTAATGTTGTTCTTTGCTATTTTCAACTGGAGATATAGTATACACTAGTCGAAACTCAAAAGATAAGTATGGACATAATATACTAAAAACAATTGTAATTTAGAAAAAGAGTTGTGGTCCGGTGGTAAGATCACTTACCATCCATGGCCTCTCATAGATGGTTAGGTCTGCACCTAAGTCCTATAAAAATTACGGGCATTTTATTTATTCTACATGGGTTGCCCTCCCTTGTCTATAGGAGTTGATCCCCGAACCATGCCATAAAGTCACATTACAGCCGGTCTTGGTTGTACCCTATGGTCCCAATCTTTTTTTTTTTTTTTTTTTTTAAAAAAAAAAAAAAGTAATTTGGCACCATATTCAATCCCTAAAAACCGTTTGACAAACAAATATCTATTTAATTATAAATTTATCATTAACTTATCAAATGAAACTCCTCTTTTAATGTTTTATCTGGTCTTGATAAATCAACAAACTGATTAAAAAACAAATAACGAATTATTTTGTGTTGTGTATTTGTGAAGACTGTCAGTCAAAGTGCAACTTCAGATGCAGCCAAGCTTCAAGGCAGAAAATATGCATAACAGCATACAACACATGCTGCGAGAGAAGCAACTGTGTGCCTTCTGGAACATTTGGCAATAAAGATGTCTGTCCTTGTTATGCCAATATGACTACTGATGGTGGCAGACTCAAGTGCCCTTAAATTCAATATTGCAAGAAATTTTGTGATTTTATTTCGAAAAAAAAAAAAAAATTTGTGATTTCTACTACATGTACATGGTCTGATACAGACTAAATTTGATCCAGGAATATAAGGACTTTGTGTGTCTATTTTGTAGTTTTTTTTTTTTTTTTTAATACAAGTCTACGTTACAACTCTTGAAACCTCATGATTTAGATCTGTAAAGAATGGCCCGGACTATTATTACTACTACTACTGCTACTACTATAATTTACTATTTTCCAAATATGTGGAAGAGGTTACTCACATATAGTAGGAAAACTATGTAGGAAAACTATCTACGAACTAGTAAGAATTTTTTATTATGTTGCTGATCATACTTGTGGGCCTTTTAGAAAAACTGTCCACCTAGTGGACGGAGGTGCTCAAACTTAACCCCCTTATGTCAAGTGACAAACAAGCTAGGTGAAAGTGCTCCACTGAGCCACTCCAGTTCAGAGCTTGTAGTTTCTTATTTGCCTTGGTAAAATAGAATCTTTTATTTGCCAACTTTTAATTAGTTCTGTCATGTGTATGCATGCCCAATTATTGTTTTCTTCTTACACCATCCAATTCATTTTCAGACATCACAGGGCATGTGTGTCCTCATACCATCATTTTTTTTTGTTTAAAAAAAAAATATAGTTGGAATGTTCTTACTTTAACAAAACTCGTATCTTAAATTCTAAATTCTGGAACATTGATACATCCAAAGAACTGCAATATGTTCTACTAGTAGGTTTATGTGAATTAGCAAATACAAATGAACCAAGAGATAATTATCAGTTATGCACTGAACATATTTTTAACTTATCGCATTCACATTCCAATTAAAAATATAATTGTGAAAATCATTAATGACATCTAAAACCTCACCCAGCATCTGGTGCATTTTGCCATACAATCCCCTTTACAATCAACATTATAGCCCAGCACTCTTGGATTTCGCCGAAGGAGTTTTCGCAAAGATTTCCCTTCGATCCCCCAATCCTTTTTCAAGATCATCACATTGTTTCTCAACTCATGTTCGATATCGCATCCAAGAACTTCAGGGAATTTTTTTAGTAGCTTATGGATTTCGTCATCAGAAAGGTCTAGATTCCTCAAATAATCTAATATTTGGTTTATGCCTTCAAACTCCGGGACTTCCCTTTTACGTTCTTCACTCCAGTATGGTGAATGGATATGGCCGAATGCTTTCCCCAGTATCTTGTCTTCCTCTTCAACACTGAAATTGAATGCAGACATCGCTTGTCTGCATGCTTCCCATTTCGTTCTCTCTTCATCGCTCAAAGTTATGTTTTCTGTTTGTGTGGCCAAAGAGACTGCCCGTTTCTTTGAATATAGATGGGAGCTCAAAACCCCCTTGACAGCATTTGGTGGTAGACCATTGGAGAAGTTCACATTCAAGAGAACATTATTTGGAATAGCAGTAGAAATATCAGGCTGCCAGTAAAACAGGCACTGTGAATTACAAAAGCACAAGACACTTGCCAAAAACTATAACCTGATTTTGTCCAATTTAATATATCATTCTTCAATGCAGTGTTATAATATTTACAAGCATAACAGCATTCTTACTTACAACTCCACAGGTTGAACAAGTAAAAAGTGACAGCCTTTGTACAGTTCAAATACAATCTCCTAGTGCAAAGATAGGCTGAATTGATGAGGAACTCAAAAAAAAAATTTTCATTTCATTTCCATGTCCTGTGATTTTCATGCCATGCCTTGACACCACACAGCAGAAACCAGCTCAAGAGTTTTTCAAATGTAGTGAAGAATAATCTCATTAGTATTCCATTCTAGCATGACATGATATTGGCATGTCAAAATCTGACATGAATATAGAGCTAGCATCATATTCATACAAGAGCACACCAGTATCACAAAGACAATCTGGGGCAGAATAAGATTAACAAAACACTTCAAAGTAAATTATGAACAAAAACATGTCTGCCAAAACAGGCTTTATGAGCTCTCTAATGATGTAACAGAAATTTAATTTATTTCATTTTTTGTTTCTCATCAAACAGTAGGTGGATGGGCTGATGGCAATGTAATTATTTTGCAAAACTGACTTCAGTTTTCCACAATAAAAAATAAGTCTAATCCAAAGCAAGAACATATGCTTCCACAAGTTACAAATACAATGAACAAATATGTGTCATCTACAGTCGCCAATATCTGCTTCGGAATGAGGTGCTAAAATGTACTTACAGTGGAAAACCAGTACTGCGGCGAATGACATGACAAAAGAGGAGAAGCCAATAATTTCCCAAGCATTACTGCACCATCAAAAACAAACGATGACAAAAGAAAATGACAATGAGCGAGAAGAAGTTGTCATGGTATGGACACCTTACAGAATGCTGAGAAAATAAAAATAGTATCATGTCATTATATCAGAAAATACAAATATACCTAAAGAGCTTACTGCATTATATCTACTCTGCAACTAACCTTTTCTGATGTAATCCTTGGCATCTAACCTACTGAACTCAACTCAATAACGTCTCTTTTAGAAGCACCTATATAAATTCTCTAACATTTGTTAGCCTTGTCTACAGTTTATTAAAATCTTAAGCTATTATAGTCCAAAGAAGTTTGTCTAGAAGAGCAAGATATTTGAACACTAGGTAGTCTTAACAGGATGAGAACCATGAAAGCTAACCATTATTAAACGTCCTACTTATATTCCAATGCCAACCAGTCCTTTTCCAAGTATATAGCAGAAAAGATATATTTTTATGATGGTTGGCAAAAATGATATATGAATTAAGTGAATTCAGAACTTAAAATTGATGAAATATATCAGTCCTTAGCAAATACAAGAAAGTATTGCCAATTCGTACAGGAGAATGAATTAAATATACAAACCAAACAGTTGACATGCTTGTTCTCCTGAACAACTTTATCAGTATCATTTAACATTTCTATGAAAGTGCACTTTAATATTGATGAAAATGAGAGAGATGAAATAAAGAAAAATAGAAGAAACATTGAAACTTAAATATTGAACTGACAAAACTATTATCTCACCAATCTCAAGAATTATAAATGGGAATGAAAGCACAACACTGTATTGAATTCTTTATTACATGAAAAGTTGTGGGGCAAGCATGTTTCTCACTGCAAGATTTTTTGGCTATGAAATTGAAAAGATATCTATTTCAAACTGAAAGCATCTTCCATATCAAAATTGAAACTTCCATTGCAACAGATATGGTCCAGATCATATACAGCATGTACTGTCCTCCCTTTTGGGCACTCTAGACTGACAGTGAAAAAACAAATCCGTGGCCATTGTCCGTGCAGGTAATAAAAACATCACTTTGCACACCAATTAGTCAGATAAAAGGCATTATCCTGACAATTACCAACTAGAGAAGAGCATCAAACATCCACTTCAAACATTTGACAAGTTGAAGATGCTTGATCAACTACCAAAAATTGCAACCTAAGAAGGACCCAAAAATCCAATATCTCAAGAGTCAAGACCTTTTTCCTTTCATTCATAATCCAGTTCTCAACTAACAGCCAAATTTGACCACGATCATCACAAGTTACAATTGGTAGAAGATAAATACTACTATCCGGCCCTACCTCAACAGCTTACTGAGTTTTGCAGTTACTAGCAAAATATTATAGCGCATTCAATCTAATGGTCTCAAGTTTCAATCCTCTATAACATCATTCAAACTCTCTTGTTAGAAATAGCATAATTATTCGAAATGTGAAAGCTAAACTCTTCCTGACAATTCCTTGTCACATAAAATCAATAAAAATTAGTGAACACATATCATATTACACTAAAATTTCTAATCATTGGAAACAGTTATTTCAGTCCTACAAATCAAACCAAATCATGTGCATACATTCGATGCACCAGCCCATTGAAAGAATAAAGCAAATATCAACTCTGCCAATAATCTAAACAATCTTACGTTTTTGCTACAATCAGACCCAATTACATCAGTTGTGCACTACATAAGCTTTTTCATATTCATAAAAAAACCACTAAAACAAACAGAAAGCAAGCACTTCTTATCACAGCTTTTTCCAATCTTCACCAAACTTGACCAATTATTTAACTACCCTTTATCAAAAAAGAGTAAAAACATTACATAGAGATATAAAACAACAGAAAATTTATCAAATTGAAACAAAAACAAAACCGAAGAAGATAAGTACCTGCACAAAGTTGGGTTCCTAGCAGTTGCCACCAACCCAGAAAGAGTGTGATAGTTGAGCAGCTTCTGGTGAAGAGAGGGGAGGCAACGAAAAGGTGGCTCCTACTCCCAATAAGAGCTCCACAGATACTGGGATGTTATCAGATATCAGAAGGGAACCTGTCCTTTCACTGCAGCCAATAGCTACTACTACCACGTCCAAGTCTTCAACGCATCAATATTTCCATCAAATTTTGATGGGGTCCCTAACTTATTATAAAATATCACTTTTTTGTGTGACATATGTGTACTAGATCTTTTGGTCCTCAGCTTTTTAGTAGTGCTTCAATGATTATTCTTTTTTTTTTTTCATTCACTTGTTTTTTATTAATAGGTAACTCTACTAATAAATTACATCCCTTTCATAGGTTACTATCATTTTTTTTTTTTATCCATTTTAATTCTAATATTTTTAGTCTAACATAAAAGTTTAATCAATGCAACAAACCATAACATTATCAATTTGAATTGGTTACATTAAAATTATTTCTTATCTTAAAAAAGTTGTATGCTTTGATACTTATTAAATATATTGTGTAGGAGACATATCCCTTACTTTTAACTCTCTTGACCGTCAAAAGTCACAAAATCACTTCTTTTATTTTATTTTATTTTTTTTTTTTGAGAGCTGAGATTGACCCAAGTGGTTACCGAGATCAACTAGGATACGAACATTGTGGCAAGATCCGAGAATAACTTCTAATTTGGAGGAATCTACTCACACGAAGATGGAAGAGAGACCCACATATAGGTGAAAGGTCAACAAAAACTGAATGGTGGGAGATTTTTTAGTATATTATTATTATTATATACATATATATATTTGGATTAGGCGGGAGATGTCGAACCCATGCCACTTACAATGGGAGGCATTGGGGTTGTTGGTGGCCAACCAATGACACCAGCAATCAATCAACGTCACAAAATCAATTCATACTTACTAAAATTTTAGATTTTGTTATTTATTTTAGAATAGAATAATTCTACACTTTACAAATTTTTTACCCAAATAATATGACAAGATAATTTATAACAACCATCTTAATTATATTTATGGGATGATATATTGATGATGTGATAGTTATACATAAACTTGTTACATTATTTGGATAATAAATTTGAGTAGTGTAACATTATTTTTTAAATATTACTATATTTTGGGATTGGGTAAACGAGACATAACTCAAATTTACAGTTTTTTCAATATGGGTTGTTGTAAGTCATAATTCGAGCTTACAATACAATTTTATTGATGTAAACGTGGGAGGTTTACCAACATCTCACCGAAGTTATATCCAGGAAAAGCTGTAGAACTTTTGTGGAAAGAGTTTATGTGGTTTATATTGAAATTCAAGTTTTCAGAAATCATGATTGTAGTAGAAGATGATGAATCGGATGGGGCAGATGTTGCTGTTTTCCAGTAAGCTGATCAATTAAAGGGTGAAGACTCTCCTTCGGCTCATGAAGAAACTTATAGAGCATAACTATGATTTCTATGAACAGCAGACTGCAAAATGCTCATGAGTGAGGACATTCTGATTTTGATAGTAACACACACTAAAGTTCATAAAAAAAAAATGAGTGCTATAACAACATGGAAAATATGATTAAAAGGTGTAATGTCTTGCGAATCACACTGCATGTATTCTCTCCAGATGGCGACTAGAAGAACTATTGCAGTCTTTTTGAGGAACTCTGGACAATTCTGTAACCAAAAAAAAAAAAAAAATACATATCAAAGGAGAAAGCAGGAATTGTATTAAATACTAGAGATTGCTTATCTTAGTAATTCCATGCATGCCAGTTTTATCATGGAACTGTTGTATTGTTTTATTAAGGTCACCATCAGGAGATAGTTCAATTGATTTCCAGTTAATTTTGACTTCCAATAATGTAGGTGTGCTTAAGACGCCTTGACAGAAATTCTTCATCGTGGGGCATCCTTTTATAGTCAGTTCTTCTAAAGATGGAAATTCTAGAGTAGAATTTCCGAAGCAGAAACTTGTGAGTTTTGGTAAAAATTGGAGTGACAAATTCTTCAATTTGTTGAAGATGATTTTATCCTCTGTTGTTCCTCCTTGATTTCCTTCTACTTCTGTAATCTTTTCACAGTTCAATAAGCTTATTCGACCGAGTTGCGGCAAATTTTTGGCTGTTGAGAATGTCACCATGTTTGTCAAACTCTTGCAATTCTGAACTTCCAGAATTTTTAGATTTTGTAAACGAGTTGAAGGTGACATTAGATTGATCAAACGGTCACAGCATATCACTTGTAGAACTTCAAGATTTTGAAGAATGAAGTCCAATTTGGAGTCTTGTTTCCACATATACTTGAGATTGTCAAGCCCTTTGAGAACTAACTTTTTAATTTTTGTAGGCATTTGTGCTTGTGTTTCGCCAGTCTTCATATGAAAATATCTCTTTGTAGGAACAACAAAAAAGTGAAAACATTTCTAAACTATGAAAATTCTTAATGATACCAAATGGCAAAACTATTGGTTCATCATTCCCCATTTCCAGAATTTTGAGTTTCTGAAGAGAACGTTCTGGAATTTGGCCCTGCCACACCATAGTGATGTTCTTTCCTACCAAATTCAATTCCTCCAAGCAGGGGAAGACCTAGCAAACAATCAAATTAAGAGAAAGTATTTGTTATGTTTCTATAGGTAATTTCCCGGACCATATAACGTTTCATATCTATTTAAAAAAAATGAGAAATATTGACCAAATTACACATGGCAAAAAATAATTCTCTTACCTGGCCTTCTAAAAAGAATACCCTTACATTGCCACAAAGATACAGCTCCAGGTTTAGTGAAACTGGCCCTTCAATTGTATGTCTACCAGGATAGAAAGTTCTAAGTTCCGGTAGGTTATGTAATTTCAAGGAGGTCAATTTTGGAAAGACAAATCTAACAGTTGATTCTTCCACTACTACTTCTTCCCTTGCAACTATTTCCTCCACTCCACAATCTGATATACTAAGGCATTTAAGTTCAGAAAGTCCCCTGGCAACGGATGCAGGAAAGAGATGCTTAGACTTCAACAACAAGAAACTTGCAATTTTTGTAGGTTTGCAAAGGAAAGCCTTCCTCTGGGATCCACACTTCATATGTGCTTCAAGTTTGGTAGATTATGGATACACAATTTTCTCAGCTGAGCTTCTTCAGTGGAATGTCTTTCTTCGAAATTTATTCCATGAAGATCAAATATTTCTTCTATAGAGCCACTGCTACTAACATTTATGGACTCCAGCCTCAATATCCTTCCAGACATAATTAATGGAAACACAATCAACAGCTTCTTGCAGTCGTGAACTTGCAACAATTTTAATTTGCAAAAGGAATTCTCATCTAGCTGGTTGTGCCATATCATTCTCAACTCATCCATGTAGGAAATGCACATTCCTAAACGTGCATGTATAATAAGAAAACTATAAACGTGTGTAAACAAAGTGAAGATATATGGTTATCTATATATGTACCTTTTCAACGAATATGAAATCCTTCATTTCAGGACAATCCTGTATCATAAAATTTTTCAAAGATGAAAACTCAATATAATTTTCTGAATACAATCTTCTCAGCTTCATAACATCTTTGATCTAAAAGAAATTTAATTGAGGGAATCATATCCTTTATTCTCCTCTTAATTTTTCACTGACTATTATCTCTTCCAAAACACCATAATAACATATCTGAAGGTATTGTATTTGCACAAAGCTATAAACCAAAGAAGATGAAAATAACTCTTTTAAGTTATCACAGTATTTTATGATCAAGCTTGCTAAATTTTGAATGCAAGAAGACACTTCATTCGTAGATCCAAATCTTTTCCATCTACATTTCAGAAATTTTCAGTGTCTTCAAGTTGAGGAGCACAACCTGCAGAGTAGAATTGTTGTTTCAATATTCATTTTATGAAAACAAGTAACAGTATATCAATCATGGATATATGAGATGCCATAAGCTTATATAAGAGTGTTTCTCATTCTAACCATAACAAACATTTAACTTCTTTACATGCCAATTCTATATTCAAAATATGTAGCTTTAAATTGAAAACAATAGAACATTAACTTCAACAGCAAAAAGATAAAAGAGAAAAGCATTATATATATATGTAAGAACATAACTTTGTAAAGTGTGTATCAAGTTCAAAGTTGAAGAACACGTCATCAACTTTGGTGATCCAATGTTGGAAGACACCTTATAAATTATAATTCTTCTTAAAGGAGAGAGAAAGACAACAATTTTTTGACTTTCCCCAATTTTTTAGAGTCCATCAATCAGCTCTTTATTTCTAATTGTGATTTGTTTTTATGTATAACTATTTTGTGTAATTACACAATATGGCTGTATCACATTGAAGTGAGAAACCCTAAACTATAATACTAAAGTAAAATAGTATGAACCATAGTGCATAATTTAGTGGAAACCATGTTCTTGGTGAAACGAAGGATTTAAAGGGTAACTGATATAAAGAAAATGCATCTTTAAACATTTTAGTAGATTTGAATTGGCTTAACTCTGATCTTTATCAAAATTTATTTAAATATTAAAATATGAAGAAGAATTTTCAACAATTTAAGTCTTAAATAGCTATGCCCTATTCTACTTAATTTTCATTCAAATATTACAAATTAAACATAAAATGTAAAACTTGCTTGAAATCAACAATTGTATCTCGTTCGCATTGATGATAGATATAGTAATCAACTTATAACAATATTAAAAAAAAAAAAAAAAAAAAAATCAATTGACCAGTTCTAAATCCTTTAAGAACATAATAAGAATAATGTTGGCTCCATTGTGGTCCTTAATAAAAACTAACAAAATTTTCAATCTAAACTCAACATCTACATTGTGAGAAATCAAAACAACTACATAGATAAGCTCAATACTAGATAGGATATACAAGATAAATTTTTAATTTAATGAAAGTAAAGAGCATAATTTCATTCACGAAATGGGCTGGATCTTGACCCCATTTGGGTTTATGTTCATGAAGGATGGAAACTTGTCATGATAGATTTTGGAATTTAGTATGCAAGTTATTTTACAATCCAATAACTGTAAAAAGATACTATTAATGTAAAGAATTTGAGAAGAATAATGTCAAAAACAGTCTTTTAGTTATGGCCACCTAAGGAGGCCTAAATGATTTTTTTTTTTTTTTTTCCCTTTCAAAAGCTAAATTGAGGCAGTGCCATTTTTACTTTTATATGCAATATGTGGCGTTCGGTGTTCACAAAGCTCATCCCCTAAACTGATTCCTCCAGCATTTGTATTACTTGTCAATTGCAATCCTGAAGGTGCCTTCGCTTTGCGGAAGAAACTTTTGAAGATCTCTTAGGGTCACATTGCGTAATTGATTGACTTGAATCTTATGAATCACTTCATTGTTGTTGACATGCATCTTCTCCGCCAATAGCAAAAATCTCTATCATATTCTTGCACCAAGACACATCAATTTCTTGAAGTTGTGGAAGGACAATGTCAATGGAGAATGAGACGATATTAATCAATTTCTCGCAGCTCCCCACTCAAATAGTTCTTAATTGAAGCAAAGACTTTGCTCCAAGCGAATTATTACATATCTTCTCCAATTTAGTCAACCTGAAGAGCGACATCTCCTCCAAAATTGGTGAGGGATCACAAGCTGATTGTTTTGAGTCTACAATGCATAAAAAGTGAGAATTATGTTTGACACAAAGATGCATCAATTCAGGAAAACCATTTCTATCTAAATCATAGAGAACATTCCTAGCATCCGGCACAACATGCAACTCTAGCTATTATTCCTTTCAACTGTGAGATAACTCCATCCTCTTTGGTATTTAGATTGAGTTTCAACATTCTATTTCTAGTAGTCTCACACTGTGATTGCCAATGATACTTATACCCACAGTCTCCTATCAGTATTTTGTACTTTTCCAGTTTTGGGGAGAGCAAGCCCTGTGACATTTTATTGTCTGGAATTTGTATCTCTAAAGTGGTTAGATGACACAAGTACTTCAATTCATCAAGACTAGCATTACTTCTTGTAATGATGGGTCTTTTCAACCTCCTATTGGAAAGAGGTGTTACCCATATACAATGCTTCTAATTGGGAATAACTCGATAAAACATTTTGTGGAATAACACTAAGCTTGGAACAATCACTTAAATCTAACAACCTTAGCATTGTCAATTGATGAATTTCTCTACTTAAGTTCTTGATATTCAATTCGTGAAGGCTAAGGATTTCTAATTTTTTTGGGTCCACAATAACAGCTATATCTCCCAAATTACATTGATCAAGACATAAAGTTTGAAAGCTTACAAGCTGATTAAGCGATGTAGGTAATGATCATAAATCCATTTTAACCAAATGTAAGACTCGAAGCCTTGGCATCCCTATAAGGAAATTGTGGGGGATTCTTGGAAATGAATCATTACTTTTCACATAAAAAAAAAGTTAGGGGCATACCGGATCTTGAGGAAGCATTGTAATATCATGTATAGAGATTGCAGCATAACTTATCCACGTATCTTCATGTGCCCAATTCTTTGGAACGGTATCTATCACTTTAAACCATCTCTCGATGCAATTGATTTAGCAACATCACGAACAACATCATGGACTGCAAATCTTTTCCCATTAGAAGTGTTGAGCAATAAAGAAGTAGCCTTCAATTTGCTGACTAATGCATCTACATTATCGAGTGCTTTGGACTCTCATGAATAAACCCAAACCCATTCCGTATCTCAACAAGTCTCAAACAGAAAAAATGTAGATATAGGCCATTGTACCACAAAGCAAAAATAGCGACTTGAGTTCCTCAAGTTCTAAATGGTTGTAACTCAATTGTATACTTAAATATACCTCCGAAGTCACTCCTTCAAAGCTTTTCAGAGAATGCCTTCTCAGTTCTCGCAAGGCCTTGTTCCATTCAGATACACCCTTGTCTTTTAAAGCCTTTGCTACCGTAACAACTGCAATGGGCACACCTACACATGCTTTAGCTACAACGCGTGCTACAGATTGCAAATTAGGGAGTTCACTACAAGCACCTGCTGTCCTCTTGAAAAGTTTCCAAGCATCTTCTTCATCTAAAACCTCAACGTAGAAATTAATTTGAGAATCCATCTTGTTTGTTAGCACATCTTTACGCATTGTCATCAATAAAAATTTACATCCTTTGAGATTATCATATCAAGGAATCCCTATTTTCTCCAAATCAATACTCGTCCCCCAATATTATCAAGAATCACAAAAATCTTTTCTACTTTTGTCAATCGTTCACAGTCTCCTTGCCCTTCCAGATATAGTCTACTCACGAAATTCCAAACCCAACTTATTTCCAATTTCTCCTTGAATGTTTTTTATGTCCGGTGTATTCGGTGTATCAGACACCTCTGCAAAAACTATCTCATTAAAGAGATTAAGTCCCTCGACTTGTCTTGCAACTTCTTTTGCTAGTGCTGTCTGACCGACTCCACCATACCATAAATCCCAACCATGTAGACATCATAATTACTCAATGCGTCAATAATGTTCTTCAAAATCAACTCTCTTGATTCAAAGGCTTCGTAACCATTTCTGGACTAAAGCCATGTCTCCTCCGAAGGGGTGCGATATGAAACCTTCTTAAATTCCTCAACTTCTCCTTGTAGTCGAACAACATCCTTCAACTTCCCAGCTGCCTTCTTGCTGTGTTGATGGGCGTTTCTTCAAATTAGGACACTTGAAACATTGCATGTTTGCTTGCTTATGACCATCTTCAACAACCTTCGAGGCCTCATCTATTATGTTCGTGACATTATCAAGCCAACTCTCAACATGCTTTTCAATCTCTTCTCCTTTCCTTCTAGCATCGTCAACCAAATGCTGCATAGTGTCTCTTCTACCCTTGAGCTTCTTCACTTCATTCTCCAAATTCTCAAAATTGCTCTTGTAGTTCCACAAATATCTGCACAGACGTGCCACAGGAGCAATCAAGTATTCGGCAATCTTTGCAGCAACAGAAAGAGCAATTTCAGCCATTTTGAACCCTTTTAACTCCTCTCTTTCACCCTTTTTTTTTTTTTTTTTTAATTAAGTTTTTAAGGAAACAGAGATGGGAATAAGCAAAACAAAGGAAAGCAAAACTATAGGCCAACAATGGAAGCAAAACTGGTTGTGTGAAATCAAAGTGAAAAACAAGGGAAAACAATGAAAGAAAAAATTATTCTGATGCGGTGTTAGTCAGCTAAAACGACTAGAACATGGAATCATGGAAATCGACATGCCACCCAACTACATTATTGTTTTGTTAAACAAGAAGGAAATGTCAATGGCTTAAATAATTGACTTAAAACTATATATTAAAAGAAAAGGAAAGAATTACAAATTCTATTATGCATTCTTTTCAGGGGTCAAAGCTACTGAAATCAGGTCATATAAACTGAACGAGAATTATCTACCACAAAGTCACAATGGCCAATGGTCTATTTTTATTAATTAATGGGCAATACATAAACAGACATGCAAATTTCTTTATGGTGCTAAATATAAACGATAATTATTGAAATATTACTATCGACATTCATATAGAAATTACCTAAAAGCAAGCTATTGTATTATGCTAGATTCTGTAATTGAAATTTGGATTGCGTACTGCTGTAAAAAAATATTCTATTAAGAAAATCTTAATTAAAAATGTTTTATTAGTATTAGCGACGAGGTGTCTTCAAAAATTCAAACAAAGATTAAAATCTATCGTGTGAAAACGAGAAAAGACTTTTGTTAGCGATATTTGATTACAGGCCAACGCATAGACACGGTTTTTGTTTTTTTACTAAAACAAAGGCTTCTCAGTCGATTGTAGATGGAATGATCCCATTTGGCATTTTCTCATCCAAGTCAAGGTCTGAGAATTGATGTCCCCAGCTGGTGTGCTTCGAAAATTTTAAGAGAAATATTCCTCTTTCAAACGACAGCAATAATGATGTCGATTGAGCTCATCATGTGTAAATCAGTCTTGTATTTGTTTTTACAATTTACATTAAATCTAGATATAGGCACCAACTCTTTCGAAAAAAATATATATATATGATGTGATTGGACATGATTTATTAGTACTGTGTCTCAATATTTTACACGGAAATTGCTCCATTCAGGCCTTTAATCATACCAATGTTGTTCTAATCCCTGAAAAGAAAGATCCGCAGTCCTTAAAAGACTTCAGATCAGTTTGTCGTCAGTAATGTATAAGATGGTTGCCAAGGTGCCTGCCAATCCTTTAAGGAGGGTACGACATAGACCATCCCTTCTAATCAATCAGCCTTCTTACAGGGACGTAAAATTTTTTATAACGTTTTAATTGTGTTCGAGTTTCCCCATTCACTTACTCATCATCGTCATACACGTCGCGTAGCTTGGTTGGCAATGAAATTAGATATGAGTAAACTAAGAGATTTTTAGGTTTCATATTATTATTATTATTATTTTCAGCTGATGTGAACATCATTGGGTCGTGTTTAATGATGATGATTGATGATGATCTTGGGTATGAGACCGGGATTGAAGATGGCAGTAGAATTTGTTTAGATCTTGGATGCAGGTGACGATGGTGATGATTGATTGAGTATTTTCGTTTTAGAAAAAAAAGAATGTGTTGAATTTTTTGAAGATGAACAAATGTTAATCTGGGTTTGAAGTATGATTGCGTTGATGGTGATTCTGGGATTGGTTTTTGAAGTTGATGGTGGTTCTGGGTTTGATGTCTGATCGTAGAAGATGAACGAACAGTATTTTCTATTTCATTTTAAGTTTTTTTCTTTTTTCTTTTTCTTTTCTTTTTTTTATTTTAAAAAGCGGAGTCCATCTTTTCTATGGACAACTCAAATCCATTTGAAAAAATAGAATAATTTATAATTATTTTTATTATAAATATATGGTCTTAACATTACTTTCTTTTTGATAATATTTTTTATCTTATTTGTTGATATTCAATTATGGAATTGATTCTCCAATTTGCCTATAAATAGGCTTATATTGTAACCATTAAAAATACACATCAATTGAATTATTTTCACTCTTTCTCTCATACTTTTGCTTGTTTCTCTTATTCGATTATTGTTCTATATTCATTACTTTTAGGTCATATTTCATAACACGTTATCAGCACGAGTCTAGTATGAGAGATTTCATTCATATGATCTACTTCCTACTATCTGATTTAAATAACATAGTATGAGAGATTTCACTCATATGATCTACTTCTTACTATCTGATTCAAATAACATAGTATGAGAGATTTCATTCATATGAGCTACTTTCTACTATCTGATTAAAATAATGTAGTATGAGAGATTTCATTCATATGATCTACTTTCTACTATTTTCTTCAAATAATTCTGTTACTATAATGTATTATTTGAAGTAGTGTTATCATTCTTGCTTTTATTCGATTTTTGTTATATTTCTTATGGTGTGAATATATATAATTCTTGGAACTTGAAGCTTCCGAGATATTTTAGAATCAGAAGTTCTAAAATTTCTATAATGATCTAAAACCAGAAGTTTTTAGATTTGTAAATTGTTTAGAACTAGAAGTTCTAAAATTTTTTATAATGATCTAAAACCATAAGTTTTTAGATTCAAATAATATATTGTAGCATATGTATTTATATATGTCTATGAAAAAGAGGAAATATTTTCTATTTTAATCTCATTCATTAATTATTGTCTACCATTGAAATATGCATTAATTTAATATTCTTATTTTATCAAAAATTACCATGATGGGATATGCAATATTTGAATTGTTATTTATATCTTTTCATACCATACACAATCGAAATAATTTTTCCTATTCTTCTTTGACATTCATTTGTTTAATTTATGGCTATATATATATATATATATATATATATTTATAACATCATGTTGAAATTTATATGAATTGTGGAATTAATCTATATTATTTCATTATTCACATCAATATTAATTATATATTGTTTTTATCTCTTTAGCATTTTGGAGATGTTGAATTCCACCAAACCTGAATTCAATGTGCTTGACATTACTGAAAAAATTATCAATCATGGATTCTTGATATTGAGCTGAAGTTACAATCAATGAATTTGATTGATACTATTAAAGAGAACAATACAGTAACTGCCCAAGATAAGGCTACAGCGATGATTTTTATCCGCCACCATTTGCATGAGAGTTTGAAAACTCAGTATCTCACGGTGAAAGATCCGTTGACTTTGTAGAAAAATTTGAAAGATCGATATGATCATTTAAAGACTGTTGTTCTCCCTAGAGCTCAATACAATTGGCATCACTTGAGACTACAAGATTATAAGTTTGTTGCCGACTATAATACTGCTCTTTTTGACATCACTTCAGAGCTTGAGTTATGTGGTGAAAAATTAACCGATACAGATTTATTAGAGAAAACTTTCTCTACGTTTCATGCCTCGAATGTACTCCTGCAAAAGCAATATCGAGAGCGTCGGTTTAAAAAATATTCTGAGCTAATATCATGTCTTTTAGTTACAGAATAAAATAATGAGCTGTTATTGAAAAATCATTATCTAAGCTCAACTGGTTCCTCAGCATTGCCAGAAGCCAATGCTACCTCAAAAAGGGACCATGGATCATATCGAAGACATAATGGTTCCATCAAATTCGCTTTAATTGATTGAATTCTCGATAAACGATTTGAATCCGAATTTTTGTATTCTAAATCTGAACTAGAAGTTTCAGATTTTAAATAAATTTATTCTCAGTTTTATTTGAATCTTAAAATCTGAAGTTTCGGATCCTTACTTCAATTCTAGATTATAATCTAGATTTTGGAACCAGAAGTTTCAAAATTGTGAATGAAAAAAATTGAAAAAAATCAATTCGAATTTGATACGAAAAGAACCCGTCTCGAACTCAAGTATGTAGATTTGAAAATATGTTTCCTTATCGAAGTTGAGTAGAGACTTGAAGATCTTTTATGCTAACTTTTGTTCATGATTTCAGGATATAAATCGTGAAATTTAGATTCATAAATATATTAAAGCATTCTATTTTTCTGTTTATGAATTTCAACGCATCGAGGTATGTATTTTCATATTTATGTATTTAATACGGATTACTTGATCGGATATATATATAACGATCCCATGTCTCGTGTTATATAGTTAAATCTATTTGTATTATGGTTAAGTCATTACCTCTCTAGTGACGGCATGAGTTATTAGATGTGAAAACCAGATAGAGGCGATGATTAAGGTCGTGTTATTTTCGCTCCTCAAAGTAAGATGCGAAATAAGATACATGATATATATTTTCTTATACCTTATTTGATTATTAAATATTTGTTACAATTCGTCGTAACTGTATTTTGAGAAATTGTTCATCAATTCACTATAATTACGATTTGTATATTTTGGTGAAATAAATGAAGTCAGATGATTGAAATAATTTGTACTTCAAAATTTGCTCCTGAAGTAGCAATGTTAATGATTATGAGGTGAAAAATCATTTATCTCGCATGGCTAAATTGATTAATATCATTCCCTGAAGTGAATGTTAAATCATCTGATAGTCATGACGATGATTATGGCCAGTAAAGTCTTGATGATCATATAAATTTTATCCATCTGAAGTGGAATTCATACTGTCATATGCCAGAAGCATATTTTACGATGACTGTCATTATAGAATCTGAAGATTCTTATATAATAAATGTCCCTAAATGACACTATGTGTTCGGTCCCTGAAGGACATTATGTGACATTTTAGTCATTGCAGAATAATATGATAGTCTAATATATCCCTGAAGGATAGTAAGACAGTATAGTCCCAGAAGGACATTATGATGATGCAAATAAATTCATGATGCCAATTTTATCGTCGTTAGGGGGAGAAAAAGAATTAGAAAATTTAACGACGTGAAATTATAATTGGCATGCATCATTCATTATGACGATTATTGTATAAGTCATATGAACTTGAAGTTCAAATAATCGTTTACTTGAAAATTGTATAGCCGAATGATTTTATACTCATTGTCAATATATTAACCCGGGTGATTGTTCCTGAAGAACAATTTATGTAAATGGTAACAAATAAATCATTCATTTTGTAAAGTTATTATTCCCTGAAATGAATAATAAAATATCATGATCATTTTAAAGATCACGCTCAAGCTGTGTATAATCCTCATCATATAACTCTTGAAGAGTTAAATGTTTTTGAAGAGATAGAACTCTTTAAATCTCCCCCTATAAAGCTCAAAAGGGATCTTAATTACATGTGGAAAAGTCCATGTGCACAAACTATATAGTTTGTCCTAAGAATATGTGAAAGTTTACAGTAACCCCTGAAGAGGCATGTGTACTGAAAACTTAAAGAAAATTAAGATCTTATATTTTTTTGCTCTGCATATTACAGAAAAATGGTGAGGATATTGAATAATATATTGTGGATAAATGTCGACATAAAAGTTATTGATCAAAACAAAAACAGAGCTATACTTATTGGATGTTTGAAGACATCATATGTTTTGATCAAAATAATTATTCATATGAAAATTGAGACAGTGAGATATAATTATATCTCAAAGGTTTACTGCAGAAACCTAATATTGATAATATGAAAATAAATTGTCTCATAGTTAATTTCATATGATGAGAATTAACAGCCCTTGTAGAGGCTAGTGCCTCAGAAGTAGTACAATCTCCTGAAGAGATACAAATCTTGAGAAAAAAATTTCTTGGAGAATTGTGGAGTCATGATTATAAATGATGATCATAAACCACATAGTATCAATGAGTATTGAAAAGGTATGATTGACCTAAGTGGAAAGAAGCAATTCAAACAGAATTGACTTCATCAGCCAAACGTGAAATATTTGAATTAGTAGTCCAGACACCTGAGGATGTCAAACCCGTTTGGATATAAATGGGTATTTGTTCGAAAACGTAATGAGAAAAATGAAGTCGTAAGATATAAAGCACGACTCGTAGCACAGGGTTTCTCATAAAGACTTGACATTGATTATGATGAAACGTATTCACCTATGACGGATACAATTACGTTTTGAATTTTAATTAGTTTGGCAGTTTCCAAAAGACTTTAAATATGTCTTATAGATGTGGTAATGACATATTTATATGGGTCATTAAATACCAATATAATCCCTAAAGGATTTAAAATACCTGAAACATATAAATCAAATTCTCGTAACTTGTTTTCAATAAAGTTACAATGATCTTTATATGGCTTAAAGCAATCTAGATGGATGTCATATAATCGTCTTAGTGAATACCTCTCAAAATAAGAATATATTAATGATCTATATATCCATATGTATTCATAAAGAAATCAGAATTTGGATTTGCAATTATAGCAGTGTATGTCGATGACATGAATTTAATTGGAACTTTTGAAGAGTTCTAAAAAACTGCTGAATATTTGAAAAGAGAATTTGAGATGAAAGATTTGGGGAAAACAAAATATTGTCTCGGCTTGGAGATCGAGCACAAATCAGAGGGAATATTAGTCCATCAATTAGCCTATGTTGAAAAAATCCTAAAAAGATTCAACATGGATAAGGCTCATCCCTTAAGTACTCCCATGGTTGTCCGGTCTTTGGACCCAAAGAAAGATCCATTTTCGACCGAAAGATGATGGTGAAAAGATACTTGGTCCAGAAGTACCGTATCTGAATGCCATTGGTGCTTTATTATATTTGGCACAATACACGAGACCGGATATTGCATTTTCGGTAAATCTTTTGACAAGGTTTAGTTCTGCACCAACTCGAAGACACTGGAACGGAATCAAACATATTTTTTTGATATCTTCAAGGAACTACAGACTTTAGTTTATTCTATTCAAGGACAACAAATGGTTCTGGTCTTATTGGTTATGCTGATGCTGGTTATCTCTCTGATTCTCATAAATCACATTCACAAACTGGATATGTTTTCACATATAATGACACAGCAATTTCATGACGCTCTACCAAGCAAACTCTTGTTGCCACATCATCCAATCATTCTGAGATCTTTGCACTTTATGAAGCAAGTAGAGAATGTGTATGGTTGAAGTCTGTCATTCAACACATCCAAAGTACTTGTCAATTGCCTCCAGTTACAAATTCATCAATAGTGATATATGAAAATAATGCTGCTTGCATTGCACAAATTAAAGGAGGATACATCAAAGGGGACAGAACGAAGCATATATCACCAAAATTCTTTTACACTCATGAACTCCAAGAAAGTCGACAAATTGATGTCAGATAGATACGTTCTACAAATAATCTTGCAGATTTATTTACTAAGTTTTTACCAACATCAACTTTCAAGAAGATGGTATATGGTATTGGTATGCGTTGACTTCACAAACTACAAGAGTGATAGTTGTATAATTTTTAGGGGGAGAATCTTCTTTGGACATATGTGCACTGCACTCTTTTTCCGTTAACCAGGTTTTGTCCCACTGGATTTTACTGGTAAGGTTTTTAATGAAGCAGTATTTTGGCACGTCCAAGAATCTCGAAGAGTATTATCAAGTGGTGTACGCCCAAGGGGGAGTGTTATAAATATATGGTCTTAACATCACTTCCTTTTTGATAATATTTTTTACCTTATTTGTTGATATTCAATTATGGAATTGATTCTCCAATTTGCCTATAAATAGGCTTATATTGTAACCATTGAAAATACACATCAATTGAATTATTTTCACTCTTTCTCTCCTACTTTTGCTTGTTTCTCTTATTCGATTATTGTTCTATATTCATTGCTTTTAGGTCATGTTTCATAACAATTTTATAATTATAATTTAATCGTTTTTAAATTTTAAAATAATTTTTTAAGTTTTTAAAATTTTAAATCATTTAAAATAGATCTTTGTTGTCTATATAAATAATAAAAATTTAAATAATTTATTAATTAATATTATTTTTAAATAAAAAATAAAAAATAATAATCAAAATATTTTTACTATAATTATCTCTCATGGTCAATCATAATGGAACCGTCAACGCAGGAGAGTGTGATATAACAAAAGACAAACATTGCTTCTGTTCGATATTAGGCATATGTTCAGTTTGTTATTAGATATATGCTCTGAGAGTTTTAAGGCTTTTTTTTTTTTTTTTTTTTTTCCACAGTTGATAACAAGTTTAGAGGATACATCTTACTATCTGTCAGTCTCGCATTGCTAGTAGTTTTGAGTAATTTACTCCATTTAAAATGATTGATATATCTGTCGGTCTCGCATTACTAGTAGGATTTAGGACCCTGACTAATCCTCAAAATACAGAAAATGATGTGTGTAATTAGGGAAAATGAAGTGCAATGATTGAGTTGATTAGATGTTTTATAATATACTATATATTACCATAGAGTCAAGTCCAGGGATAAAATCGAAACCTGTAGCACACACGCACCACCGACATTCATGGATGCGAATTGTGAATAGTAGTTAGATCTGTTTGTTTTTAGAAGCAAAATAGTTGTTAGATCTGTTATCATTTAACATGTGAGTGGATCATCATCTTCATGCATGCGCTGCCTCTTATTTTCTTTTTCTATTTAAAAATATCAACTTACTTTTCATTATAACTTTTAGTAAAAAAAAAACTTTTAATATAAATAAAATAATAATAAATTTCTGTCTATCTTTTCACCAAATAAGTTACATTAAATATTTTTCTTGATCATAAAATATTAAAAGTTTAAATCTCATTCTTATTCTATTAAAATACAAAATATGAATATGAATATCCTTTTTATAGGAGTATTTATCTGTCGATTGTGGAAGTAATCATCCGAACCGTTATCAATAATCAATTTCAAGAGGTTCTTGTAATTATTTGTATTAAAAAAGTACGAAAGTAATTACAATTTATCTTATATAGGATCCATATTCATCCGGTTAATTAATTTTGTCAAAAAATAAAGTCTAAATCTCTTAGATTTAATATATTTTTTTTCTTCATTTTTGTGTTAGGAGTTTAAGTCCCACTTTTATATGATAAAATTATAAAGTTTAGGGAGGTTTTTCCTCCCATTAAATCGTTAAATATGAGGTAAACATTTACTATGGTGTTAATATCATGCTGATAAATATAATTTAAATATAAGTAATTTAATTTACAAAATTTAAGAAAAAGAATGAGATATTACGATAATTAATAAGAAAATAAAAAAACATTGTAGATAGCTTTTACTCTCAAAATTAATTAAAAGTAACTATAGACTTCCTAAATATTTTATCCAAATTCATGTTCAAATAAAGTGTTATGTGAGTTGTCAAAATTTTATAAATTATGAGATATTACGATAATTAATAAGATATTAATAACTTATATCATATCATTTGGACATAAATTTTGATAAAATATTTAAAAAATTTAGTATTACACTTTAATTAATTAATAGGATCCTAAACTTGCTAAATTATCTTAATAGATGTCTCCCTATTGGCTTACAGCTGATAAAAAATATTAGTAATTTTACCAAAATAGGTATCAGATCTAGCGACTAATTCGAGAAGCCACTTCCTCAAAAAGGAAAAAATCAAAAGGACAAGTCCGTCACTTCACAACTCCCTCTCCAACCCTATAAAGTCCCAACAGAAACCATCACCGTTAACTTCTCCGTCAGCGCATCGCCGAGACACACACACGCTCACACTCACCTGGAAAAATTCGTGTCGCTGCGATAGATGACTAAAAACGCGTATTTTTTATAGATTCGAGACACAGAGATGCTAGAATGGCTCAGCACAGGCAATCGGGGACCGAGAGGCACGGCGCGTCGTCGTTGTCGAACGACTATTTATCGATCGGGATACGCAATACGGCTCCATACAGCAAGCCGGCTAGGGCGCGCCGATCAGCTCGTCTCGACAAGTGCGGACGCCGGCTCTCGATCGGCGCCGTCGTCGTCGTCCTCTTCATCGTTCTCCTCGTCACCGCCTTAGCCTACTTCTACATCTCCGGATTCAGCAATGACAACGACGACAACAACATTGATAGTAACAACAATAAAGGTCAGTTTTTCAGTTCCTTCTTAGTGAATGTTATCGTTTGCTTGCCTAGAAAGTGTAAGAAAATGCAAGAAAGTTAAGTTTTTTTAGCTTTAGAAGAGAAAAACAGCTCAATTTGACTATGTCCAAAGTCTGAATAGATAATCTGTTAAAATTTCGTTTTAGATTTGGTCTGTTTTTTAATGCAATGGCTGTTAAGTTGTTTAAAGGTGAGATCTTGTGTGCAGGAATAGATAGGTACCGTGTTGAGGAGGATGATAATGATATGAAGAATGATGTTGATTTTCTTACGAATGTGACGCGGACAGATACTCATAGAGTTGTTGTTTTCGGCAAAGGGGGTTCGGGATCGCATGGTGGAAGGGATTCTCGATATTGGGATAAGGATGATAGGAGAAGGGATGATGATTATAATGAGGATGTAGTGGAACATGCTAGTATGAGTGGTAGGAGTCAGTTTACTAATACGGGTGATAAGAAGGTTTCTTTTGATGATCCTCTTAAAGGTTCGGATCAGAAAGGGGTTGGTTTGTATAATGAAGCGGGACGTAATGAGTTGAAAAAGTATGAAGCGGAATATATAAAGTCACTAGAGAATGTTGGCCAATCGGAAAGTGATAATGGAAACAAAAGTTATCAGTCAAATGGTAAGGATTTTGGAGGAGTACACAGTGAAGCTATTGATGTGGATGATGAGTATGATGACAAAATTGAATTTGATGGCACTGAATTGAAGGAACATGAGGATTATGAGCATCAAAAGGTGGATCAATCTGGTGTTGGTAAGATTCGAAGTGAGTATCAGAAAGAGTCTGCTGATTTTCTAGATACTGGAAGCAGGGATCGGAGTACTACCGAGGATGTTGAGGAAGCCTCCAGCAATTCATTGCGATCTCGAAATTTTGGTGGTGTTGCTGCAAATTCTCGACATGTCAGTGTCATGGGTGAGCAATCTACTAAAAGTTCACGGCCAGATTCTAAAAGAAAATCCAGACGCCGTAAGTTTTCTAGTAAGTATGAATGCTTTATTTCTGTTGGTTTGAGTGTATATATATGGAAGAGCTTATGTATACATAGTATGTGCATATAAGTTTATATAATTAAAGTCTGAGGTGGACATTGTAACGATGAGTTTATGTGGTCTCTATGATGTATAAATTTGATTCTCTGGCAAACGATGTGCATATTTTATGTCACTAATCATATTGTAACTATGTTTATTTTTAGGAATCAATGTATACATGAAAGAACTTGAAACCATCGATACATATGTTTGAAACCCCAAATGCATCTAGATTGAATCTCCCAATGTTCTGGTTGGGTGAATCAACAGCGGATAATTATTTCTTCTTTTGTTTTTCTTTTTGGCTTTTAAACTTTTGTGTGGCTGAAAAGTTTAGCATGCCTGCAAATATTGTGGAAAACTAATGCAAAATCAAATAGTTGAATCAAATTTCTTCTTTTTGAGAAGCAAATGTACAAATTTGCTATTACAGAAGTGAATGCACAGTTGGGGAAGCAGATGAAAACTGAAGGTTGACTAGTTGTTTCATTTTCAATTTTCTGATGGATGAAAGACGCAGATTTGATGAAGCTGATTGATGCGGTAATTTGTGCACAGAGTTCAGTAAGAAAAGAGAAAGGATTGAGTTGGGGAGGAAAGTTTCTGATTTTTATTCCATAATCCAAACAAACATCTACTGGTCCTATTAATAGACCTGAACATTGCAACTGAAACTATAAAATAGGGATATTCCCTCAAAACAGGAGAAACATAACAGTAACAGAAAGTGGTAACACGTCGTAGCCGAGATGCTCGCCACCTTCCACATTTATTCAAGATTGTTCCAACTAACCCCATCATATCCATCCTTACCCTTCTGCCTGCATGGTTTACATACACTGCATGGCTCTCGTGTGTTGCATGAATTGCATGAGCCCAGTTGGACCTTTACCCGTATCATTCTTGATACGAACCCACTAGGTAGAACTCATCCTCAAAAACCGGCTATTGAGGAGAGGGTGCCTAGCAGGTTATATACCTTCAACCAATCCCATACTTAGTCGATGTGGGATCGTAACATTCCACCACGCTTCGGCAGCTGACGTCCACGGCGGCCCATCATTCCCAGCTGGGTGACTTCGCGGATCCCACCTCTTTTGGGTAGCAGCCCTCCCCAGGTCGCCCCGTCCGTGCGTCGTGCTGGTGCGCGTGGTGTAGGCTCTGATACCACTTGATACGAACCCACTAGGTAGAACTCATCCTCAAAAAAACCAGGCTCTGATACCACTTGATACGAACCCACTAGGTAGAACTCATCCTCAAAAACCGGCTATTGAGGAGAGGGTGCCTAGCAGGTTATATACCTTCAACCAATCCTATACTTAGTCGATGTGGGATCGTAACATTGATCTATTTGTCTAAAATGAACAAAATCTACATCCTGTATCCCTTGAATTCCTTGCCACTAATGCTGATGGTATATGACTTGAATATGAAAGATTAAATGCATGGTTTTATTAGATCAGGTTTCTGAAGTGGAGTTTCCTAAATGCTTCAAGGCATGAAACCCTAAATGCAGCGGGTAGTGTATTTAATGGAAAGGCTAACAACTAAGTTAGTCGATGTTTTATGAAGGGGTGAATATTCTGGCCATTCAATAATTGATCAGTTAAATTTCAGACTGAAGCAGACATAATTATGAGTTCAAGCTTTAAAGAGTGTTTGTCCGTGCACTTCATTGTTACATTTTCATATGTTTTCATAAATTTCACTAATTTTGACAGTTTGCTTGCATTTTTGCTTCTGGATTGTTGCTGTGTTCTCTCTTTAAATTTCAACTTTATTCTTCTCACTTGACATCTCATGCCTAATTTTTTAGGGTCCTCCTGTGAGATGAAGTTTTTAAATTCCACCGCACAGCTTGTAGAGCCATTAGAAGGTCGAAAATTTGCAAGATTTTCCTTGCAGTATACAGAAATGGAGGAGAAGCCTGACGGAGAAGTACAATGGGAACCCAGATTTGCTGGGCATCAAAGTTTAAGAGAGCGAAAAGAATCATTTTTAGCACGTGACCAAAAATTAAATTGTGGCTTTGTTAAAGGTCCTAAAGGATCTCCAAGTACTGGATTTGACTTGTCCGAAGATGATGAAAACTATATTAGTAGATGCCACATTGCTGTGAGCTCTTGTATATTTGGAAATTCAGATCGCTTAAGGGTTCCTGCTGGTAAAATGGTATGAAAAAACTTAGCTTTGCGTTTTGTTTGTTATACTTTTCTTAGAGATTTAAACATTAGAAAACTAAGGGTCGATTTCTCTTTCTCTAGTTTGGTATTTACTATTTAGCACTATACTTACATGAGGGCTTTTGGGTTATGAATTCAAATTTGTATATATATTACCATAATGTGTGAGATTTATTTCTCCTGTGTTCCTCCCCAAGAAGGGGATAAATTTTAAAAAGTTCAAGTTCAATTTGGAAATTGTAAAGAATTATATATATATGCCTTTTCATCTTCGTGTGTATTGATATAATAATTTTAGTTTCTTAATTATCAACCATTAGATTCACTTACTTTCATTTCTTGTGACTTAGTCAACACTCACTTATGTTTAATCAATGACCCATATTCAATGCACTGACATAATTAATTTCAGTGCACACTGAGGTGAAAACCATTACACACACACACACACACACGTTTATTTGTTACAAAAGTATGTGTAGAAATGGCTAAGTTATAAAAAAATCTGTCATTAGATTGTTTAGTAATTCACGTATGTTGACATATCATCAATTTTTCGTTTCTTCCTATAAAATTTTGTGTGGCTTAACGATACTGAGATCAGGAGAGATATTGTTTCCTAGTATTTTGGTAAATATCATTCTAAGACTAATCTCTAGTTTATTAGAGAAGGCTTTATCTAACTACCATCTAGACACCACACCACACCTGCCCCACCCAACCCCCCCTCCTCCCAAAGGAACTACGATGTGATTGGATGCCTGTTGGACATAAAATAGTGCTGATGTTAGGTTGCTTCTGGATTGTTATTAAATAACTTTTGGCAAATCTAATTTCTCTGATGCAGTTTTTTAGTTATTTTTTCTGTTTTTGTTTGCTTATTGTATTTGAATGGTCTTGTGTTATATCTAGCCATTTTGCATGCCAAGTAATATATGAAATGTATCTTCAACCATATCTGGAACCTAAACATCATTTAAAATGGTAAAAGGGGTGTCAATCGTTTTCTTTTCTTTCAGATCACTCGTTTGTCAAGGAAA
Source organism: Dimocarpus longan (assembly GCA_022984855.1). Taxonomy (NCBI): domain Eukaryota; kingdom Viridiplantae; phylum Streptophyta; class Magnoliopsida; order Sapindales; family Sapindaceae; genus Dimocarpus; species Dimocarpus longan. Next base: position 25,743,757 of record CM041018.1, on the reverse strand, counting down.
AATGTCTGCTTTGTTATGTTCATGGACGAACGCACTTTGGAAACACTTACTTCAGAAGGTCATGTGCCAGATAGAACAGGTTTTATTGGTTTATGGAGGATAGTAGTTGTAAAGAATCTTCCTTTTGATGATATGCGAAGAGTTGGGAAAATACCAAAGTTGTTGCCACATCGACTGTTCCCTTCTGCGAGGTGAGAAGTAGAATAAACAGCATTTGCAATTGTTAGCATTCTTCTGCAGTTAGTTGATTAGTAATGCACCCTTCATATTTCATTTTCTTGCCGTACTGCAATTTCTTTTCAAATATTTATTCTCTATCTATAATATAATAAATACCGTCGGGCTGTGGTATTTGGGTTCCTAGTATTGGTAAGTAATTCAGCATTGCATGTTAAATTCCCTTTACCGAATTTCTGTGTAGACTGTTTAGTTGTTCGCTTGGTAGAAATTTACTATTCTTTAGGGTTGTAATTGAAGCGCAAAATTTAGCATTTCAGTTCGTGTTTTGTTAATGTTTTGGCTAACTTATGTGGTGTTTGATGCATGCAGGATTCTAGTATTATGATTTCATTCAGTTTGATAAGAAAATCAAGATAAATGAGCCATGATGCATTCTGGGGAAAAAATTAAAAATGAAGCACCCACATTCTTTTTCTGATGTCAGTTTGTGTTTGCTCTTTCTCTGCAGTTTGTCTACTAAATAAAACACTTTATGCTGGATTCAATCCATAATAACTTGCTATATTAGAGACTATAGGAGAAATTTAGTTGCTGGACTCAGATTAATGCGCATCCACTTCTTGCTAATTTGTTGTGATGAAATCAACTCAATATAGGTTGAAAATACACTGTTGATTTGAAACAATCTCAGGAGATACAGAACCGGACCTGGTTACTATATATGTTAGACAACCAAAATAGACTTTGAAGCCAGGTAGTACGGTTTTTGTAACAGACCATTATTATTATTATTATTTAAGCTGAATGCCGATTAATTGATATTAATGATGAATGAAGATACCTTGCATTCTGTTGTTGAAGTAATGATTTTCATGGATTTTGTTACCTGGTAGATTGATTTAATATTGGGGTGCATGAAGATGGAAGATAAAAGGAGAAAACCCTGCATAATATGTGCAGATTTTGGTTAATTATTTCAACATTGATGTTGTCCATTTTACCAACTTGTAACTAAAAGTTTGATAAGCTCTTATGTTTTGGAGTTCTGGCCTGTAGAGGCTCATTTTCTTAATACGTATATATACATATATATATGTGTGTGTATATATATATGGAGACTGGTTTTATGGTATTACTTGTTCATATATATTATACATTGGCCATATAGTTGGGTATTGCAGGCAAGACTGAAGTCTTTTTTTGGCTAACCTTGAAATGAATTCTTCTCAGGTATTCAATCTGGTTGGATAGTAAATTGCGTCTCCAACTTGACCCTCTACTCATCTTGGAATATTTCTTATGGAGAAAAGGTTACGAGTATGCCATTTCTAATCATTATGATCGGCATTGTGTATGGGAAGAAGTTGCTCAAAATAAGAAGCTGAACAAGTATAATCACACAGTCATTGACCAACAATTTGCGTTTTACCAGGCTGATGGGTTGCGACGATTCGACGCTTCTGATCCTAAAAAGCTTCTTCCTAGTAGTACGAAACTTGAACCTCATTTATATTCACTGCAACTGAACTGCCAAATGTTGTTCTCCTTCCCATTTTTCAGTTTTAATGTAAGATTTACCTGTTGCTGTCAACAGATGTTCCTGAGGGGTCTTTTATCGTAAGAGCTCACACTCCAATGTCAAATCTGTTCTCCTGTCTTTGGTTCAACGAGGTTGACCGGTTTACTCCTCGTGATCAACTAAGTTTTGCTTATACATACCAGAAATTAAGAAGGATGAATCCCAGCAAACCATTTTATCTCAATATGTTCAAGGTATAATGTCCCATTGAACTTCACCTGACTCAAAATCAATAAAACTCATCTTGGCAGAAAAAGTAGCCGTTAAGACTTTTTTCCTGACTAGCAGTTGAGCAGAAGAATTTCAATCGAAGTTATATTTACATCCTTTCTTTGGTCCCTGTGTAATGCAGGATTGTGAGAGGAGAACCATAGCTAAGCTGTTTCGTCACAGGACAGAGGAGAAGCGGAATGTACACTGACCGATTAGCAAAAATAAAATGTGTGCTATATTGTACCCTACATCAGAAGCTATTTTCTATACATTATGCCTAGCCGCGCTCGTCCAGTGCCTTTTGAAGGTACGTCCTATTGCCCTCACAATGTTGTAAAACTGGTGACTGCTGACACAATTCCTCATACTCTGGAACATAGATTCCACAGAAATCAAGCAGGCGAAAAATCTTTTCAACGGTGATTGTAGGGTTGAGGTCAAAATTTCTGCAGCACTTAAGAGATCTTGGTGTAGAAAAGAAAGTTGTGCATCTCCATTTATCCGATTCATTTTACATTCATTGTTTCATTTATCGATAAGGGAAACACTCAACACTTACTGTACTACTCCCACTTCAAAAATTTGTATCTTCATTTTTTTTCTTCTTACTAGTTAGCCAAGTCTATTGTTGGATGTAAAAAATTTTGATGGTTCAGGCATTGTATCTTTAAGGCAAAACGATCAGGCTATGACCACGAATCTTGCTAGTTATGATGAAAATTTTTTGGATAGCGAAATGTGTTGATAGTCTTATCAACCTCAACCCCTTCTTCACGTATAGTCTATTGTTGACCGTGATGATGCCTTGCAAGGAGACCTTATTTTGATAAGAAAATAAAAATGGTACGACTTGTGCACATAAATGTAAGGGAATATAATTAATTGACAATTTTTAAGTGTGAGACTGTCTGCATTATTTTTGTGTGGATATAGATACTAAATTTCGAGCAAAGGCCCAATGCCTCTAAGGAAAAACAGGTCATCTTGGTGCATTAGTCTGTTAAGATTGACTCATCGCAGTCATTCTCATAATGGTCAATTTTCTTTTTAACATGCGGGGTTTTCTTTCTTCTTTTGAGATCCATTCTTCCATTTTAAAGAGTCTTTTTTTCGGATCGTAATTTAGTAGGTCTATTTAGAGTATCCGATTATATATCTATTCATGTATATATGTAATAAAAAAAAATACTAAATTTTAATTCTAATGGGACAATACCTTACAATGAAACCTTACCCTAACAAAAAAAAAAAAAGAAGGTACAAATTGTGTGGAACTAATATGCATGGTAAATAATTAAATTGCATAGGCATTATTTACATGTAACCATGCATCGTAGACCAAAGGCCCTGTGCGAACACAAACGACCTTAAAGTCTATAAAATACCTGCTTTTTGCACAACATTATGTTTGGATTTTCCCTTGTGAGGTGTGGTCACTTAATTGTTTTATATATATAAAAGTTTCTATATAGCAAAAGCATGAATTGATCTGCTATGGCCTATATGTTTCTCGGCTAATTAATGATAGATTTAGGGAGAGTAACAATAACACTCATTAACTCTCTCTACATTATCCACAACCTCATTGCCCTCAAGCAAGGCTATGTGTGATATACGGAATTAAAATTAAATGAAATGAATTGGATTAGATTAGATTAAAAAACTACCATTTCTTGTTTGATCGAACTTGGGGTTGAATTAAAATTTTACCATATTGTATTTAGTGTAGGTTGAGATTGGATTGAAATAAAATTACTTTAAATATTTTATTAAACACTTAAAATTGATTTGAAAATTAATTTTATAAAAATTCTGAAAAAAAAGAGAAAAATTATTTTATTAATTTAAATACAGGGATTAATTTTAAACACTAAAATGTAGGTTGAGATTGTATTGTAATAAAATTAATTTAAATATTTTATTATATAACCTGACTTATAAATCATTTTCTAAAAAGTTTTTCAGTATTATATTATTTTAAAGTATGAGTAAATAAAAATTAATTTTGGAGATGGGATTGGTAGAAGAAAGAGTAAAAGGTCGTTTGTTTTTATTATTTTTTACTTAATAGGTTTAAATTACACCTATTAAATTATTTTTATTTGTTTTCTTAAGTAGTCAAATCACCCACAAATCAGTGAATAAAAAAAGCTATAATTTTTAGAGAAAATGTCACTGGATGACACTTTTAAATATTGAATTGATAATCTTGTCCCATTTCAATAAAATTAATAATTGAGTCTCAAACCTTATTTTTTTTTTTACACAAATACTCTTGATAAAATTGGTGAGAATGCTACATTTTTTTAAAAAAATGAATCAATTGTTACATTTATTATAAAGATATTTTGATATTTTTACACAGGATTTAAAACTCAATTGCTACATTTTTTGAAAAATGATATAAATATTAAATCATTAATTTAATTTGCTATTTTCGTACTTATCCCTAACTTTTAACTTTTAACTGGATGTCAAATCATTTAATAGTTTTTAAATATATTATTCAAAATCTATCATTCTCAAAATAACATATTTTTAAATTTATCATAATTTTATAATATGCAGATTGTTATTTTTACTTAAATATATAACAATAGTTATTCAACTTAAGATCATTTTGTTTATTTTTATTTTGCTTATATAAATTTATTTAATTTATTATAATAATTTATTTATGTATATATAATTTTTTAAAAAAATTACTTTAGTATAATAATGAATCATATTTTAATTATGAATAAAAATATTATTAATATATACATAAAAATATTTGTTAAATAATTTATTATAATTATTTGTATTATATTAAATAAAATTACATAACAACTAATGATAAAATGATATAAATGTTAAATTATTAGTTTTTAGATAATTTTAACTTTAAAAAATAAATAAGATTAGTATACATTCAAAGGTAAGAGAAAAAAAAATAAACATATCATTAAGATTTTAGGTTTTAGTTACTATTTAGTCTTCAATCTTCAGTAACATTGTTTAGTATTTAGATAAAAAAAACAAACGATCCTAAGAAAAGTACAGTGCAATTAATAAGAATAAAGAGAAACGATTAATGAGTCTTAAATCCAGTCCCATTGAATCTCATGGTGAAACTTAAGAATAAGCATTTCCATGAAAGTGGGATTACAATGAAGATGAGATTGGATTTTCATTCACAAATTGGTTTTTTCAAATATAGGATTTAAGAGTTTGAGATATTTTGAATTTCAAATTCACCTCTATTCGGCATTCCAAACACAACCTCATTGCAAGACTAACATGATAATTGAATAATCAAAATTTTCAACTTTGCTTCATATAATATCTGCATAAAAGATATTAAATTGATCTGCTCTCTCTCTATATATATATGGAACAAGATCTGCTATATGTTTCATGTATGTCAATTTATGTATTAAATAACTAAAATGTCATGTGACTAATAGATGTGAATCATATGATAGTCACAATCAACTAGTACATGATTTCAGATGAAAAAAATTGACCACTGTAGTATAGCATCATTGCTGAAAAAATGAATTAAGACATTCACGTGTTATATCACATATTAGAAGATCCTTTAAAGTCCAAGTGAGTTTCGAACAAGAAGAATCCTTTACCATGATATTCTTCAAACCTGTTTTTCGGAATGATGATCCTCAAGAACCTTTCCAGTAACGGCATCAACTCTCTATAAAATTTACTTTCGGAGCCTCATTACCAGATCTTTAGTCACTGGCTCTTACTAGTAATTAAGCAATGCAATTAATCCTTTGATTAAGTTTAATAATTTATCTGCTTAGTTAATTTTAATTATAGACTTGGGTTGAATATATATTTTCTTGTAGTGATTGTTGGTTATTACGGTAACCATTTATCTACATAGGGTTTTAGCTTTGCCCCTAGAGGTATGTGACGGGGGAACACAACACGTAGCAAAATGTAATGGAAGCATATTATCCTTGAACCACAAATAAATGGGCAAAATGACGTTCCCAGGATTTTAACAAAAAACCTATAGATATTTTGATTGCAAACATGATATCACCAAACTGACGATTTGCCCTGCATTATACTCTATACCATCTTAGACCTGTGGTTCAAGAAGGGTTAACCTCCATCACATCCCTTCACTGGCAAAGCCAAAACCCTTCATAGCCAAAAAGCCACCGTGGTGACCAACAGTCACCACAGTTTTCTCTGCGGAGGTGTTTCTTTTTTGTGTGTACTGCAATAAGTTATTTGATACTATATGCTCTCTGCCTTTAAGAATTATTAATTACTTTTCTTGGATGGTTTCACCAAAAGAATGCTTCTTTGGTCCGAACGCACTACATTTTTTCTTAGAAGATCATTCGTTCTAGGTTTTTTCTTATTAGGATCATTGGTTTTGCAACGGTGCTGAACTAGTTTTGCATTGCAAAATGTTCTGTAACATTATAAAACTGGTTCTACACGGTTGCAGAACGAACGACCCTGATGAGAAATTCAAGCTGTTCTGGCCTGATAATTATTTATAAGAACTACTCTCCACATAAGGAATTTAAACAAACCAAACATCCACAAAATTTTTAAGAAGTGGAAGGCCACGCAAAAGTTCATCAAGAATTCAAGAATGCTAGAATATTGTTTTATTCTTGATAATTAGTTAATAAAAAACAAAAGGTTAAAAAGAAAAAGAAAGCAAAAAATCCTTAGCTGAAATATCTGGTAAAGCAATCTAATAAGCAATAATTCTTCACTTTTCTACATCATGAAACAGCTAGGCATTCAGTCGACAAATTTCACGCATTTATCACTACTCTATCCTCTATAGATGCAATTCAGGGCTTTCAAGTGCATGTGATTGAGGAAAAAATAACTTATACCATGAATTTCCTGGTTTTGATAAACAATCAAGAAAGGAGTTTGAGACAATTCATCAAGGCATTTGTGTGTTCTGGCTTCCCCACAGAAACACGAACGTATCCTTTCAATTCTTTGTTATTATAGTGACGAATCATCACACCCATTTTTGCAAGGTCTTCCTGCATCATAAGATTCGAAGAAAAGAAATTGAGGAAGTGACTCTCCAACATACTCTCACAAGGTTACAAGGTTACATGACTAAGAAAAACTGAAAATGAAGTAATCATACTACATGAAACATGAGTACGTAAAACTGAAAGGTTGAAGAATAAATTTTATCATGCGAAAGACTATTGTATACACAAATCAAATTTATTACTATGTAATAGAAGGGATTTCCCAGTAACGGCTCATGTACCTTTAGCTTCTTAGCATCCTTTCCAGATGTAACCTCACAGAGAATAAAATTAGAATGACTTGGATATGGATTGAGAAACGGAACTTCCTTCAAGAGTTTGAAAAGCCTCTCCCGTTCTTGTATTAACGTCTCTTTCACTTTCTGAAAAACATTGTTGACTAGTATTATAAACGATGTTCAACACAAGGAGCTTGCACAAAGCATAATATAAATCCAAAATTGAATAGCAGATAAAACCTCCAGATATGTGGGGTTCTGCAAAGCTGCACATGCAGCAACTTCAGCAGCAACAGAGACATTGTAAGGTTGCTTTGCTCGCCAGAGATACTCGATTATGCTCAAAGGAAATGCTCCATATCCTACACGGATTCCGGCTAAACCTGCATCCAATTGCATAATATATGAGCCGTGTAAGATATCACAGAGGAAAAAATAAACCATATAACTAAATTTTGATAGGAATAAAGTATTAGATTAATTTTGCCAAAAAATGATTTACTGAAAAGACATGTCAATGTCTATATCCTCCATATGAAGTGCGAAAGCATATCCCAGTAAAATAGATAATCAACATTAATGCTCGGTGACAATATTGAATTTCTTATCTATTAAACCGCAATTCTTGTTTTACTTCCAAGTTCCAATGGTAAATAATTATATTAAAGCGTAAAATTCCAGCACAATGCAAACTGAATTACAAGAACAAGAAATTGCAGATGAAGATAGTGCGAGAAGATAATATATGTCATTTTTTACTAGAAGACTAGCAGAAAGCTCAGGCAAGTGTAAGAGAACAAAATACAGTATCAAAGAAAGTTCTCCTCATTTGCGTAAAAAGCCCGTATGTAGTAAACTATACCAGCAGTTGAGACATCACTAACAGCCAAGCCTTTTCACTAAAGTGTAATCATACACAAAACATATACCAAAATAAAAATAATAGTAATAATAATGATAATGAAAAAAAAAAATAGCACCTTCTTTAAAAGTCAGTCAAAAAACCAAACAGACTGGGTATCAAACTGTAAAAGAGACAAAATGCCTATATTATAAACCAAAGCAATTGTACCCAAGGATAAAAATTAATATCAGCAAACATAGCAAGAATATCTTGAGTATGTCCATGTACTTCGCATATAATGGAAATCATCTTTTTTTTTTTTCCTTTCAATATTACCAAGAGGAATAATGTGTATGTAACAGAGAAATCTTGTCTTTGTAATAGCATTGAAAAATATGCAGAGATTATAGCTAAAAGCAATAACGTATTACTTCGAAAAAAAGAAAAGGGAGACAGTTGAACTTTAATGCTTCGATCATTATGCTGAATCGTCATATTTTCATTTTTATTCAGTCCCCTAATTAAAAATGGTTAAGGAACAAACAGCCAACGACATACAAGGTATCAAATTCCTTTATTCAAAGCCACAAAAGAATGAATTATACAGATAAACAAGTTAAATTTGATGTATGTAATAAGGTATTATCGCTATACCAGCTCTTTTGCTAAATGTTCGCAAGACAATTAAATTTTCATGCTTCTTCACCCATTTCATCCTAGATTCCAGTCCTGAAAATTCAATGTATGCTTCATCCAGCACCACCAATATGGGCATCGCAAGGATCTTCAACAGGTCTTCGTCATTGATGATGCTGGCAAAACATAGTGTCATAAAGACTTTACAAAGTTTGATGATAAAATAACAGAACAACATTCCAAATCTTTTAACCATGTGATCTGTAAACTCCCAGATCATCATAATGCATCACAGTTATACCATTCTGTAAAATTTTAAAGGAATAAAAGAAAACCATTTGATGTAAACATGTTCAATATATAGTAGTCATTTTTGTCAATTTCCTTTGAAAGAGACCAGGCAACTTCCATCTCAACGAGGTTAAGCAGAGCCAGACAGGCCAACTCATATTCATGTGGAGAATAGAACCAACAAATGTGTCCAAATTCATACTGAGCAAGGAACAGCTTTAGTACATATCAGCATTGGGGGTCAATACTTCTTTCAGCATACTGGTTAACCAAACTCGTGTGCAAGCTAAAGAGATACAATTATTTACTGATCAAACAAGGATGTATTCTTATTCCGGATAAATTACTTAATTTCAGTATAAAAAATTTAGAGATATCAAACTTGAGTGTTGAGAGGGAACAACACCCCATAAAAATTTGTTAAGAATAATAATTAAAGATCAGAAGCACATAATTATATTCCACGGTTCTAACCCACACTTGCCATAAGAGCAAACTGAATCTCAAGAGTAATAAATTTTAGTAACAAAATTAATTGAACATCAACATTACAAAAACACATTCTTTTAATAAGGGCAAGAGTTTACACTGTGAGTGTCAGCCCAAATACCGTGAATCGCTTTTAAGATAGTTACCATTTCACAACAGAAACACAATCGTGGAGTCACTCACACATGCAGAGCCTGCAAATAGAAACAACTTAGACTAACCTTCCATCCGGATTGTTTGGAGAAGTAAGAAATATGCATTTTGGTTTCTCCTTCTCAACAACATCAATAATATGTTCCACATTCAAGCTGAAATCAGGCTTCCTTGGAACTGCAGAACATCAAAAGTATACAATTACACTGGGGGAAAAAAAAATTATCAAGCTACATAACAGTTGGTAAGTGAAGAACTACTCAGTTTGTATGTCAGGACCTGAAGACATAGCATGTGGAATAAAGAAGACTTCCTGGTCCGGGAAAGAACTGAAGTAGTTTTATGGAGTTTTAGTTTGTAGAAGGCATTTTCTAATTCGTATTTTGATGGAATGATCAGTAAATATCCAAATTTTGAGCATCCTAGTTTAGAGACAAAAGAGAAACTGAAAGACTTAATGTCTAGAAAAATTGAGTTTTACAAGTTGAGCTCACATGATAATTTGAGTCTTGAATTACTTTCTTCTTTCTTCCTCTACTTCTTTATTTACTATTTTTGTGCTTTCATCTTTTTATTAGTCAAACCAAACATTAAAATTCAAATCCTTACAACCCCTAATAATATGATCTTAGCCTCACCAACTGCCACCCCCAACCCAACCTGAGTCCAAGTGTCAAACATCAAACCTTAAACCAGCTTCCAATTAAAGTTACTACTCATGCCACAATAGTGTCCTCATTTCATTTTTCTCGCTTGCAACCCCAGACAAAAGCTCTATTATCAAATTTTTAAAGCCAGAAAAACCTACAAATGTGTACAATTGGGTATAAAATAAATTCAAAGTCCAGGTAACAGCTACTGCCAGAAAACACCAACATTCAGGGCCTAAAGTTCTAGTCACCTCACTGGATTTCAATTCAGGCCAATTCAGATTATCACCAGCCTACAGAGGCCTAATTCAAATTCCATCCCAGAATACCTAATTTTCTTGACCTGAGGCTACCAAAAATCAATATAGAGGACAAATTAGAGATCATCTTCCCAACATTGATGATTGGATAATGTATTTCAAGCCCATGTGTTAAGACTTTCACGGACAAAGGAGTAAAAGAACCAAGCAACCCATGTCCAAGAAGCGAATAAATTTAATTGGAAACTTTAAAAACAGAAATGCCTGAGAAACTTAGTATTAGAAAGCTTTCTCACCTTTGATAACAGCTGCCGCATTGACGGCAGCATCAAATTCATACATTGTAAAAGTCGGTGGGCAGTCCAAAATCTTGTCACCAGGATCTAGTACACATCTGCATCAATAAATTAAATTAAAAAAAAAGAAAAGATGAAATACTGAAATTTTTTGTTCTTCAAGTTAACAGATATAAAAAAAAATGAGGCATGCTATGATAAGAAAAATAATATAAGCACACGTCTTCAGAGCCTAACCGCATGATTAAATCAATGAGCTCATCAGCACCACAGCCAACGAGAATGTAATTAGATTCCAGCCCTGAATCTACAGCAAGAGCAGCACGCAGTCGACGTGTTTCAGGATCAGGATAGATATACGGAAATTTCAGCTTCCCCAAAGCTTCCTTGACCTGCAAACAGTCTGAAATATGTGCTCAGGGGATAAAGGTATATTCAACTCATAGGAGCCATTAACTGTTTTAGACCTGACTAAGAAATCAAATTTGAACTAAAGACCATAATATTTTAGTGACATATAACAACAAAAGTATGATGCTGCATATAACTTGCCTCTGGAGGTGGACCATAGGGGTTTTCATTGGCATCAATTTTGATGATATCCTCAGGTTTTCTTCCAAGTTTGGTTGACAAAACCTGTATAAAGAACCATACTTGCTTAAATGGATATAAATTCATCAATTAACATGAGAACACATTTAAGTAGGTAGTAATGGACTGTTTGCTAACTTTAAGAGGGACAGAAAATTACAAACCCAATTCATATGAATCATCAAAACGACCAAAAACTATTATCTCGTTCAAATGTTTGAAATTATTAGTATAATTGACAAGAGCATTCTTACAACTTGTAACAATGAGACCCTTTTTGTTTATATCAATAAGTGTTATTAACATAATTAGAATCTACAAGATGCACTATGATTGTATACCAATATAGCCTACTCATTAGCCCAAACTCATTCATCCAACATCTATATCTGCATAAACATTCACCGACAGTAAAGGAACAACCATCTTTAATTAATTTTGTAGTCTCTTAACCCAAAAAAGTGTCATTTACAGCCAGCTAAATCAGCAAACAAAGCAATTCTAAGCATAATAAGAGGAACCATTTTACATCTACAGGAAAATCAGAAAACTTAAAGAACTAAGTTCCGCCATTCACACGAAAACTGATAAGCGATTGACTAGATTGCACTTAAGGGAGTGAAAATGGAATAATTAGATATTAACCATCAAACATCTAGCAGAAAACCAATAAAACAAACCACAATTCAAAACCCGGTCAATACACATTTAACCAATTTAGTGGCCACTCTGTTACCTCAAAAGGCAAAATCGGCTGATAGGGGGACAATTTCCTCAAATGTTCTCGTATAAACAAGTCACCGGTTACACTCTGTTGACGCTGACTGAAATTTTGTTCGGAAGGTATAGTGGAGGTCATTGCAAGTACCCTTCTCTGATTTCCTCGAAACGAGCAAAAGAGTCTGCTGGGTACCACAAATTGGTGAAAACTTGAGTTGCACTTGGGTAAACAGAGAGATGAAGCGTTGTGGACATCAATCACACCCATGGATATCTGCATTTAACAAAATCCACAATCTTCATACACTTTAAGGGAACCAAAAAACAGAAAGTATATGATTTTGCATACAAAAAAAGCGTCATCATCTCCAACCATGATTATTACACTTAAACTGAACCAAATAAGGAAATGATCATGCATGCAAAGAAAGTTCTATAAACACAATAAACCCATCTGAGGACTCAGGTAGACAGGCAACAAAAAGGGTAAAAAACCCACCTCATCGATGTTCAATCAAGCAGTATTACGAAACTTGTAAATTACAGAGAATACAAAGAAAGTGTAGCAAACCCAATTGCAGATATGTATGGATGAACAATATTAAATACACAAAAAGCCAGATAAATGTGGCGGGGCGGCATACCTTAAAAACCCACCCGCAAAATGCAATAATGTGGAGTGAATGAGAGAAGTGTAAAGAATTTTTTTATAAAACCCTAGTGGCTGCAACGCATAAAGCAAACAAATTTTGTATCATTTTAAGAATATAAAACGATTCTGGTGATGTTATATGTACGATGTGTTGAAGTGAATTGTCAGTTTTGTTTTTTTTTTTGGGAACTACTGAATTGTTAGATTTTGACATTGACTTTTGTCAGTCAGAAACATGTCCCATGGTTCGCTTGTGTTTCCGGGGGCTTTCGTTTTTGTTCGGTTTTGTTTAAATGGGCTTTTTGCCTCTCGTTTAGAGGCCCAATACTATGTTGGTATTGGGCTTGGGCTTAGTAATTTCATAGAAGAAATGTATTTACTTTTCATTTAAAAAAAAAAAAAAGTATGATAATTTGATGGATGGTAAAGATCTCTCTCCAATTTTCTTTGCTTTTCTATTTTCTATTTTTTAATTTAACTTTAATTATTTTTATTTCCACCATTCATCTTTGAGATGAATGGTGGAGAACCCTTTTTTTTATTTTTAATTATATTTTAAAATTTATAATCCATATTGAAATGATTAAAATAATCCTCATTTTGTTATGTTTGACCAATATTTGACCCATGGTAGAGAACAAATTGATGAGTTTATTAAATTCACGAACCACGGGAACCAAAAATCAAGCCATGCTTTGAAAAGTTATGAACCCTAAACTTATAGGGATTGAAATAAAGTTCCCCATTTCATTTAAATTTAAATTTAAAAGGTCATTTTGAAAAAAAAAAAAAGTCAAACCTTTAAGGTTTTTTTTTTGCAATTCCCTCTAAATTAAACCAGCAGAATAGTAATTAAAAACGCAACATCAAGATAACACAAACACAAATAACAAATTGCCACCAGTAACTACAAGCAATTAAAATCCTTGCTTTTTGGTGGTTGAACCACACCTTTCCTATGCTTTGCACCAGCTTTCGAAGTCATGATTTCAAGAAGCATTAGTGTGAAAACGCATGTCTGATTACCCTTTTTGAGTACATTGATTGCATTTTACTTCGTCACTACCAAACTCGATTTTTCTCCTCCACTAATTCAACTAACGTCTTACATGACATGAACATGTCATTCTCACGGATTTTTGTGCTTAACAGCTGCAAATTGATAACTGATGGGTTTCTTGACTTTTATTTATTTATTTCTTTTGGAGGGGATTCAAACTTGGGTTCTCATAATTTGTTCACAAGTGTAATTACCTGTACACTATTCTCATTAAGCTTTGGTGTCAGTTTCATTTTATCATCATTTCCTATAATGGGTATATATAATATTTGTATTTATTTCAATTTTATTATTATTACTTGATATAATTAAAAGGTAATTACAAATCTATAAGCACTAATCATTAAGAGTTAGTAAGAGTGTTGGACACTTTTTTTTATCCTAAGAGGTCATGGATTTAAATCTCATATTTATCCTAAAACATAAGGTATGGATAGTTTTATCTAAATTTAATCATCGTCTCTTATCCTAAAAAAATGTTTAAATATTATATACGGTCTAAATATCTAATATATACGTAAGATGAAATTTGAATATCTGGAATATACCATAGAAATGTAATAAACTAATAATCATTTAACCTATAACATCAATCACAAAACTTAATTTAACACTAAATAAGCTTCAAATCATACACAATTTCTACCTTTAAAAATACGTAAACTTCAAATTTCAAAGAATAATTGGATTCAAAGAAAAGGATAGTAAATTGATACATTCATTGAATATATATGTACATCATTTATAAAAATTGACCCCAAATGAATTACAAATTCTTTCCAATTTGCCCCATCCTACAAGCCAAAAGAAGAAACAAAATAAAGAAAAAACGTTCTCTTTCTATATTAATTTCTTTGCAAAATATAGCATGGTGGTATGAATTTGAACTGTAAGTCAATAAAACCAACCAAAAGAGAAAAAAGAAAAAAGAAAAAAAAAAAAATCCCCCAAGTAAGTAATTAATTGACCAACCATATATGCAACTCTGATCACCATTTCATATTCCTCACAGTCACAGATTTATGGCGATGATGATGATGATGTTGATGATGATGATGAGAGTTATGGAGCAAGAATAGCCTCTTCAAGACCTTGATAAAAACCACCACCGCAGGCTTGTTGTTACTATGCTTTGGTGATGATGATGATGAAAATATGGCACCATTATTATTGTTACTAGCTTTTGATGATGACAACTTCAAAGCTTGAACACAACCCACCTGAGCCATGTCTCTTGATGAGCTGCTCTTATTTTTATAACCACCCTCCAAGCTTGATGACTTCCCTCTGTACAATTCTTCATTGAAGTCTTCCCATAACACATCCATCTTCTCCTCCTCCTCCTCCTCCTCCTCCTCCTCGTCATCATCATCATGTTCTCTATCTTCTATATCAGAGCAACTCTTTCTTTGCATGGAACCTTTTGGTTTTGCTCCATAACAATATCCTTCTTGTTCTTCATTGTGTTTTCCTCTTCTTTCATGGTGGGGGTCCGGAGAGGCTGCAGGGGACAACCGCCAAAGGGGAGGAGAGTCTATGCTAGACGGGCACGTGTCGGTGGAGATGACAGGGAAGGTGAATTCTTCAGTGGTGGCCATGGCTTGCTTGAGGAGGTGTTTGTGAAACAAGAAGAGGGTGTTTGTGTTGTGTTGTGGGGGTGTTGGGGCGGTGGGACTGGGGGGAGTTTGGTGGTGGTTGTGTTGGAAGGTTTTTAGTTCAACTGCTTCAACAAGTTAACAAATGTGGCTTCTTGATATTTATTATTTTTATTATTTTTGTTGTGGGTTTTTGTCATGAATGTTGGCCTTTTGGGTCCCACTTTGTGAGGTTTTTATGTAGATTTTGGCTCCTCCTCTAAACTTAAGGTGGGCCATTTTGTATAGAAATAAAATGAATGCCATGCAAATGTCATTTTCATATGAATTTTTTAATAACATTTAATTAATGCTTCATTCAAATACTATACTCTTTTTCAAGTGTAAGGGTTACAAAAATTTCAAAGAGAAGTTTTTAATTTTATGTACGTACACAGTTGGCAAAATTTGTCATTACATTTATTGATAAATAATTAAGTTTAAATCTTCTTTTTGTGAGTTATTGAAAAACTGAATTGAGGTTTATTTTATTTTTTAACAATCTTATCACATAGGAATAATAGTTATCATTACTCAAACTCCTCGTAATCTTATTGTGTTTGTTGAGAGATTATTCTATAATTTATATGAACTTTGCAAAGCAATGCCATGCTTAAACTATTGAATTGTTTAAGTGATTTTGTTTGTCTACCTATTTTGAAGGTGTTACATGCATTGAAAATGAGCTCACTTCAAGAAACCCATAGAAAGGGGTTGAGTACATCTCATCTAACGCCGGATTGACAGGGGAAGTCCTTCTCTATGCTTGATTTTTTCCACAATCTTCTATTGACTCATGTAGCTTTGAAAGGGATTGCACTACAACTTGATCAAACTCTAATTATATAATATAGTTTACTTTTGATCCAACAAGTAAGCTAATTTTACAATAAATAGGTCAAATGAGCAACCAATGGCTTGGGAGGATTTAAGAATGAGATTTGGTTTAGGGTTTAATCAAGACAAAAGAATGATTGTGAAATGATGATATGCATCCAAAAGTAGATAGGGAAACAAAATCAAATCATACTAAATAGATGAATATATATAATTAATTACACGTATTTAAATGTGAACTTAATAATATAAATCCACATGGACCCACAAAACTAATGGGATCCAAATTTAAAAATATAATCTGCCAAAACTTAAATCTCAAAATAATTTAAGAGTAATGTTAGGTTTTTCAAATATTTTATTCAAATTTATATCCGAATAATATGATATATGAATTATCAAGATTTTGTAAATCATGGAATAACGTGATTTTTAATAGGATTTTGACAATTTATATGTTATATCATTTGGATATGAATTTAAATAAAATATTTGATAAACCTAATATTACTTATAATTTAAACACCAACACTTTGTTACATAACCATATAAAAATCATGTCAGCAAACTATATAGAACACAGACATTTGTTCATATCTGGAGTGAACATGAATTGAAAAATAAAAAATTCACATAATATATGACCCTTGCTACCTTACATAATGGAAAAAACTTTGAATTGATGATTAATGATGACAACAATGTATATCAAGATCTTTTAAATCTGGGATAAAATCACAAAATAAGCAAAAAGAATTAAATTCTAATTAACAAATCCATACAAGAACTGATTCTGTAACCCAAAATCCCCAGTTTGCCACATTAAGGAATATCCAAAGACTCGAGTAAAGATTATAGAATAAAGATTATATATTTAATATAATAAGAATTTGGTTACCTTACTGATTGAATAAGATTACTCATTAATAACAATCATTAAATATTTTTAACAATCATCCTTACAACCAATTCAAGATTTATTATCAATAAATAATCTTATCCAACCAATAAGGTAGTTAAACCCAAATAATAAAGTTAAACAATCTCAATTTATATTGCAATTTTTAAGGAGCGTCTAATTGGAATATAAACGGGAAACAATCTAACATTATTGGTACTTGAATCATCTTAAGATATGATGCATCAGTCAATGAATTCCCCTATCAAGAGTTAATTGCACAGCCAAGTAAAGTACAGCTCAAATTTAATGCTACCCTACAGCCAATTGCACAGCCAATATAGCCTAGAAAATCTGCATTTTTCATTGTAATTTTAAAACTACCTACATTGTATAAAACACTGATCAAAATTACAATTTCCGCGTGGACCTTTCACAGGGAGACAAAGGCGGGGAATTTAAATGTGTATACATCAGCAGCAGTTGAAAGTGTCATTTCTTTTGGATCAAAGATGGTAAGTCCTTCAATGTCTGATCGGAGCTCGTCAACTTTTTAAAAGGATAAACAAGGCAGCATAATCTATACAGGTCAATCGGCAGCAACGCCTCTCCCCAGGCAAGTGCAATAATGAGGACATGAACCAAAAGCCGTAGTCATGATGATCGCCCGGAGTCTTGACGCCTGAAAGGAATACTTTCTGGATTGAATCCATCTTCTTCAGGAAGCTTAATAAGGCGCATTGGTATAGACAACGAACGCCTGAGAGGAACACCATCTGCATCAAATCCATCCTGCCTAAGGCGCAACGGTAACAACGAGCCTGTATAAACAGTAGTTTTGAGTATTGTGGATTCATAGTTCAAGAACAAATGAGCATTATACAATATTTCTGGGAAGGCATTGAAAACCCACCACCAACCATGTCCTTAGTTTTGTGAAGAAGGAAAGTGCCAGAAAGAATCGTCACAAACCCACAAACTTCTGTCACAATTTGAGATAGGTTTTGTCGATCCCAATCCTGTATTGAAAAATAAGATACACCTGAAATTTTGTTCTTATGTTTTACTGACCATGCCATGCAAAATGAATAATTGAATACAGAAAAAATCCAAGCATGGTGAGGTATCTATATAGATACTTATTGGATATTGCTGATGCACAGCTATAAACTGTGAGGATCTAGGTACTAAAAAAAATGTAAAAATAAGCATCTACCAAATTTGAAGTACATCACAATCTGATGCCCCATCCAATTTGAAGAGTTTAAATTTTATGTTTCCCAGAAAACCAACAAATCTCTAGTTAAAGGGCCATTATCAGTTGTCCCACTTCAATGAAGAAGAGGGTTATATTTTGAGATCAGGAGAGCATTGATGCAACTTATTTTGACACGAAATCAGATTAAAATACATCTATTTAAACAAAATTAGATAATATACATCATCCGGGCAAAGGAAGTACCTTAAACATGATTACACTGGCCAGAATGGTTAAGGATGTAAACATGACATAGTATATAGGTGATACCACAACTGTGTTGAATGTATCAAGAGCCTGCCAATTAAACGACAATATCAGATACACCTCAAGCAAAAAACACTCGACCAAGATAAACACAAAAGTCAACAATCCACAGTTAAATTTATTTCTTTGCAATTTAAGAGAAAGAAAGAAAGGACAAAAAAAAACCATTTCCAGAAAAGACAATAGAACAACTTTCAGACCTATGTTGGTCTTATAGACCCAAGTGATAAGTTTAATGAGATTCTTAGTGATTGTAAAGAAAATAAACAGCAAAATTAGATTACGCAAAAACAGAAGTATCTAATGCCTTAAAAAGAACACATCCATGACAAAATTTAGTATTCCAAGAGAAAGTTGAAAGATTGAAGATGAGATTGCACCGATTCCTATTTTTAATTATTAAGACAAGCTCCTAAAAGTGATATTACCTTGTTCAGATAGTTTATTTGAGTAATTACACAAGACAGCACAACCAAGGTAAATGCCCATGTTTGGGGATAGACTAATTGATTCATTCCTGCAAATGTTAATTTGAGAGCAATGCCAAGGGCTTTAACACTCATGACCTGTTAAAGAGTAATTGACAGTATCAGCTTAACAACATATAACTAAAACGCACAAATAAACACATTACACAAAAATAAAATAAAATGAAATAAAAATAAAATAAAAGCCGCTTCAGAAAAGAGGATAAAGACTGAAAACATACCGATAAGGAGCCAACAAGTGAACAAATCCCAATATAGACCATTACATGTGTCTGTCCATATTTTGGTATGAAACGGATAATGAGTATGAAAACTGCAGCTATAACAAAAGTTGCATATAAAAGAAAACCTGCATGAGACATACAAAATACATGGTCATCTGTAAAAAATGTGATTGTGAGTAAAAACAGATTAAACTATAAAAGAGATATCAAAATTCTCTTTATCTGTAGAAGGATATACCTGGCTCTGTTGCAAGATCCCAAACTTCCTTGACAGACTCAATCTCACGTTCTTGAGGAGCATGTAGAACAATTGTTGTTGAACCAACAACACAGAGAACACAACCAAGAACCCCAAAAACGTGTAACCTTTCCTGTAAAATAATATGTGCTAGAACAGCACTGCAAGAAACTGCAGAAGTTAGCATTTACCAGCAGATAAATTGAGATATGATGCACATATGCAGTTTTTCTCTTACCTTATAATAATACTAACTGCACCAAGAGGGGTGACCAAAATAGCTGGCGCAAACGCATAAGCAGCAAAATTAGCAATTTCTCCAACAATCACTGCCACGTGAGAATTTTGAAGTCAGAATGCATCTTTCCCATTGAAAGGATTCACTTAGTTTCAAACAAGCTTTAAGAAAAGAAAGAGAGAGAGAGAGAGAGAGAGAGAGAGAGGAAACTAACATGGAAAGGAAAAAAGAGAAAGAATAATACAATATACCAAAATTTTATCATCCTTTAGACTTAAAATGACAAGAAAGAAAAAGAAAAAATCAGTTTAACAGATGAAAAACTTCAATTGAATTTTCCACTTATAGTTTTCTGCAGGACACCATACTAAGTGCCAAGGAACAATTGATACATTATTTATCCACGATACTTCAACATCCAGTTTATGTGAAACGTGCAGTCTGAGAATTAGAAACTTTTCCTGTACAGAATATTGTCTCAGCTCCACTTATCTCTAAATGTCAAGCCTAAGTAGAGTTCTCAAGCAAAACTAACTAACCTCCTTCACAAAACTGTCAAAAATACCATCATACAAACACAGGAAAATAATAGGAACACCTAGTATACTTAAAATGTAACCCTTGAAATTTCCAATTTTCAAAGAATAGGAAAGTAAGCAACAGTTTCTTGTGAGCTTGCACCATATAGCACATGCAGCAGCATCACGCTGTCATTGCCTTCACAATTAGATAGTACTTTCCAGACTTCATAGCACATGAAACTACATTTCATTGACAAATGGAACAACAGAAGTACTAGGGAAGAAGAAATGATGCTGGAACGAGTAATGCCTAATAATGAAGGGCCAGATGTGATCGGCTTCACATAGATGCATGAATACTAACAATGTGCATGCATATATGATCATACATATATAACAAGTGCAGGCAGACATAATCAAAGAAAACAAGTTCCAGATTTCCAATTTCTGTTCCCTTCATGCCTCCACATAGCAGATAAAGATCAAGGAATTGCAAAACCAACTTGTTTAAAGAGAAACAACAGAAATATGCATCACCTCTACACACATTGAGCTTAAGATTCTCAAACCATATTGAAGTACACTGAATTTAAGTAGAACTTGCAACAAGACTCTAGTGATTAATACTCACTTGTTATCATGCCAACCCACCAAAGTGGCTCATACAGGTAAGAATAACCCCCAACACCTGTAAAAAAATAAATAGCATTCTTAAATACAAACATATAATGTGTTATAGAATAAATATACAACACTGAAGTATAGAAATGACAATGTATAGGTAAAACAATTTAGTGCAGCACCAAAGATCCGAACCATTGAACTCACAATAAACAAAACGAATAATAATAATAATAATAAGTAAAGGAAAAATCCATTGAGTCACAGGAAATCAAAACCTCAAGTACTTGTAACTTTAAACCTACTGTAGAACAAATATAATGTCAAATGAAACAGGAAAAAAAGGCTAAACGTTTCCACACAATCAATGCTCCTTTACACAATTTTTTAAATGCTGCAGCAAACCATAACAAGGATCTACTTGGAAAACAACAAATTTATCTCAAACAAGATAAAAAATAAGCTTAATAGCATTGAAGAAACACAATGAGATCATTTAATTTCAACCTATTTAAGTACCTACAAAAGAACACATGTTTACAAACAATCACCATTATACGCCACTTCTTACAATGCAACCATTCATCACAGTGAGCAGTTTACATTAACAAAATTGCCAATGATATAAATCAAAGGGAAAAAGAATATGAATTCAATATGATTCCATGAAAACATTGGCACTCTTTAAAATTAAATGCTCTACATGAATCTCTGATGATTTTTCACACAACTGTATTCAGTGCTGCACCAAATGATCAGAAAATTCATTACGCTTCAAATATCAACTACAAAGAGGAATTACAAAGTAATATTAAGAATTAAATGAAGCTACCATTATTCATCAAATCAATAAATAAGGCAAATAAAAACAAAATTTAAGGAGAAAATGCTATTTCAGACACGTGTCCTGACTCCTGAGTCCTGATCATTACCAATGACTTTGAACCAAACCACCACATAGAGAATTGAGACGAGTAACTCTTGAGTAAATGGAAACACCTTAAAGCATGAAAACCTTAACCCATCTTTTATAAAGAGAATTAATCCATTTCAACCTCAGATTTACATATACATTACAGAAGTAAAATGGACTCACACTTCAAACAAAAATGCCATTACGAGACTAAGTGCTAATTATGCTGCATCCAACCAGCGAAATATGCATTTTCAATGAAATTCACTGTTGAAAAAAAGAAAACCATTAGGTATAGAAGAAGCCTGGATAAACTGATCAAATGATAAACCCCCAAACAAAACCAGCCTGACTTCCAACAGCCCAAAAATGCCGACAGTAGGCACTGTTTCATCAAAAAAATCCTTTCTAGTCCGAAGAAATTTACAAGCAAACTAAACACTGTAAGCAGACAAATCCCCAATCAACCGCCAAGAACTCAATACATTTCTCACCCCAAGAAAATTCTTACAAACAACCAAACCAACATAAATTCATATATATATATCACCACCTCCTTGTACTTCATAATTCTGTACTCAACCAAGAGAAACCCCAAATCAATCCACTGAATTGG
Source organism: Dimocarpus longan (assembly GCA_022984855.1). NCBI lineage: Eukaryota > Viridiplantae > Streptophyta > Magnoliopsida > Sapindales > Sapindaceae > Dimocarpus > Dimocarpus longan. Next base: position 25,721,127 of record CM041018.1, on the reverse strand, counting down.
CCTAAATTGATGTCAAAAAAAAATAAATAAACGTGCTCTTTGCCTCCTTATACTATACAATGCTATCACTCACCAGTCTATCAGACCAGACTCAAGTGGCATATCAAATCCCAAATAAACCAATCAAAGTTCAATCCATTTCATACTCAAAAGTCCTAAAACAATAACCCAAATAATCAAATTCTCCAACAGAAGAAAAGACAAGACAAAAAAGGTACCTGCCCGGACACCAGAAGCGCTAGCTTTCTTCAAGCCCTTTTTTTTAACGATGAAACTGGCACCAATGAAGAAACTTGAAGACAAAGCCAAAACTAGTCCCTTTATGTTCGCTGATGACATGCCTCTATAAGACTCTGTCCACCCACCGTTCGAAGAACCCTCCATTTTTCTTCTTCTTCTTCTTCACTCACAAAACCCCACAACTTTTTCCATTCCATTATCAACCATCCTCCACCCACAAACACGCTCTACAGCTCACAGACTCTTCTCTTCTATAACCCATTTGTTTTTCCTTTTTTTTTTTTTTTTACACAAATAAATACAACGTGGGTGTGTGTGTGTGTGTCAACGAGAGTAAGAGAAGTTGAAGAGGGGATCTTGATCCAAGGCTCGGAGAGAATCAGAGAAGCTAAACGATAAATAGAGACAAAGGAGTGATTTTGCTTAGAGTTGATCGAGGGAGATATGTACCGATTATTTTTGTTTTGTTTCGTTTTTTCTTTTTTCTTTTTTTGTAATATGTTTTGTTTTGTTTTGTTTTTCGGATAATAGAGTGAAAAAGTTTGTATTTTCGCTTTTTTGTTTTTTGTTTTTTTGTTTTTTGTTTTTTTTTTTTTTTTACTAGGACTTGTCCACTCAACTACGGAGACCAACCCGATAATAATAATAATGCAATTTGAAGAACTGTTCTCGTACAAAAAGGAACGATTCACGTGAGAGTTGGGGGTTTGCCTTAAAAAAAATTGGTCCACACAAAATTGATAGGAAAATGTTGCTATTTGGTGTTTGCCCATAAAAATTAATGAAAATAATATAGTTATTTAGTGTAAAACTCGTGTCATAAGGCATGATAGCTATGATGTTTATTAATGGTGCCAACAACCCAACTAGTATTGTTTTTTCTTTTTTAATTGTTATTATTATTAGTTTAGGTTTTCCTCAAAATTCTAAATCATAAGGTATTTTTTTTAAAAAAAATAAATAAATACATAAGTTTAGGATGAGTTTTGAAAATCTTCTCTAATTTTTTTTTAATGTTATTTGCTAATAATATACATAATTAAAAAAAAAAATGACATTTGAAGGATCAAGAATCTATTGAGACATGTCAAAATTGCTTCGATTTATGATCCAAATATTCCTCGATCATATGATTTTGAATATGATTGGAGTATACTAAATAATCACTTATAGTTTTACTTAAAAATAAAAACAATCAGTTTAATAAATAAGTAGGTAAATATTAGGTAACTCAAATTTAAAATTGTTTTGCTTTTGGAAAGAAAGGAAAATGGATATTGTAAAGTTTTTAAAATGGACATTCTTATATAAATGGAGAATGGTAAAATAATTTTATAACAATTGTCTATTTAATAATTATACAAATAATTATTTGATAAATTTAAATAAATAAAAAATAGAAAATTATATAAAATTAAAATAATCATTGGCAATGGATCTATCCCAAGCATGTAGCAAACAATGGATTGGACAAAAATTTGTCAGATCCAATCCAAGATCACCAAACAGTCCCCAAAATTCTTTTTAAATTAATAAATTATTTTGTATTGTAAATTAAAATACTTTAGTCCAGTTTCAAGATTTTTTTTATGGAAGATGTTGATTATAAATATTAAAAAAGAAAATGTAATTCATATAATATAAAATTAAAATAAATTTGAATTTCAGATAATTTTAATTGATTTGATCATTTAAAAAATAAAAATTATTAACTTAATATATGCGACTTAACATAGTCGCATATATTAACTTAATGTGTCCTTTCATTCAAGAAATGTTGATATCATAATCATGGGAGGATAAAGTTACGAAGGGGAAAACCAGTAGACATTGGAGCCATCATTGCAATGGATGATGAGCTGTGAGAAGGATGACCTCTGTATCCTAATTATAAGTGCTCAATATCTGAACCTGAAAAAGCCATGGCAATAAAATGTAACAATAAAGAAAAACAACAAATAGCCAATAACAAATGGCACACCAATTGATTTTAATCTTCTTAAGGCTTGTGGGGTTTTTTTCTTCGCTGGTGTTGGGGAACTGTTTGGTGTTGTTTTGTTTCCGATATTTGGATTTCCACTAGTATTTAGTGAAAGGTATGAAGGGAGCTCAGGGATATCTCCAGAGAGCTGATTATTAGAAAGTATCAACTGTGTAAGGGATGTCATTTGGGCTAGAAATTCTAGAATCTCACCAGAGAAGCTGTTGTTTGAGAGATCCAAAACATCTAATCCAGTCAGATCGCGAAGAGTAACTGGGATCGGTCCTTTAAAGAGGTTGCTGCTCAGATTCAAAGAAATCTGCAGTTTTCTTGGCATGATCGGGATTGGCCCACTTAGTTGATTTTTTCCAAGTTGGAGTTCCATCAAAGAATTCATGTTACTGATCGAGTTGGGTATCACGCCGCTGAGATTGTTGTGTTGTAAATTTAAGTTTGAAAGCTTTTGCAAGTTTGAGATTGAAGAAGGGATATCGCCAGTCAGACAATTCCAACTAATGTTCAACGTCGACAACTTCGATAGCTTCTCAAATTGACTTGGAATCTCTCCACTCAGCTTATTGATTTGAAGCTTCATAACTTGAAGATCACTAAGATTACCTAACTCTACTGGCACCGAACCATTCAGTTTATTCTGAGCCAAGTTCAAGAGTGTCAAACTTCGGCAAGAACTCAATTGGTAAGGTATCATTCCAGTAAAGCTATTGTTATCCAGCTCCAAGTATGTTAGTTTCCCAGGTGTTGCACATATAGCAGAAGGGATCTCCCCAGAAAGTAAATGATTGCTTCCCAATCTCAACCTGACCAAGCTTGAAGACACCTTTTCTGGTATTGGACCTTCCAATAAATTATAAGATAAATCTACAGACAGTAAATTTGGTTGTGACAACAAGTCTGATGGAATCGACCCAGATAACTTAAAGATCCAAATGGTTCAGAAATCTTGTGAGCCCTCTAGGAATTTGACCTCTAAAATTATGCTGATTTGCTGCAAAACGAGACAGGGTTTGTATAGTTGACAGGCTTGCTGGAATTTCTCCAGTTAAATTATTTTCAGACAATATCAAAAACTTCAACTTGGAGAGTTGTAAAATTCTAACAGGAATGGAACCAGAAAGCTGATTAACACTAAGATCAATCAGAGTCAAATTCCCATAATCTGCTATTTGATCAGGAATTGCACCATTCAAGTTATTCATGGAAAGGTCGAGTTGCTCTAAAGCCTTGGATTTTCCTAGGTTGGTAGGAATAGTCCCATTAAACCTATTGCGATTAAGTTTCAAGTTTATGAGACTAACTAATTCATCCAACTCTACACCAATTTTTCCATCCAAATGATTGAAAGATAAATCGAAGGATTCTAAACCAACAAAACCATCCAAAGTAGGCAAAGAACCAACCAACCTGTTGCCGCTAAAATTCAACAACTTCAACCCATCAACCTCTCCACAACTTGTGATGAACTCTGGTGGGATTGAGCCGAGCTGGTTGTTGGAAACATCAAGAGCCTGCAAAGAACCTATCTGGCAAACAACAGGCAGGAAGTCAGCGCTAGAGAGACCAACCCCAGATAGAGAGAGCTTTGTTATGGAGGAACCAGTACAGTTAACTCCCTTCCATGAACATAGGTTTGGCTGTGTGGTTATGTTCCATTGTAAAGTTGTGTTTTGGAGAAGCTGAGAAAGAGTGATCATGGTGCTTGTCTGGTTGGATGATTGTTGAGGGAACACCAGAGGACATAATGAAAAAACAAAGAAGAAGAAAAAAGGAGACACGAACATAGCTGAGTTAGAGTTACTTATCAACTTCTCCTATAGTTTTTAAGTCTTGGTTTTTCAGGTGAGAGGAGGACACATAAAACACAGCAGAACAGAATATTAAACAAAGAGAGAGCAGTGGATAAGCAAAGGAAGAGAATATTAGAAGAAAATGGAGAGTAGGGATTTCAAGGAGAGTGGGGATTTAAACAAAGAAGGCATACAACAACATAGCTGAGTTTGTGTTATTAGAAAAAAAAAGAAAAAAAAAAACAACATAGCAGAATCAGAGATACTCATGAACTTCTCTTCTGATTAGCTATATCAGCTTATGATTGTTTCCGAAACTGAAAATTGTATGTCTCATTCGAAACATTTGTAGTAAAACAATACATACTATGATATTCAGATTTTTCTTTTTTTCCTGCTACATATTAGTCATTAGCGTATATATGCTGCGAATTGGAGGCCTCCTCTGTTTTTCTTTCTACTTTCGGTTTTTGAACCTTTTGACTCACAAGTACATATATTTTCTAAATTAAGAAAACATGATAGAGTGATCAATAAAAGTTTGGGTTTATTTAGTGATACTAGGAAGGTACTATTGACGTATGTGTGTATATATAGTTATTGAGTTTTCATTTTCTTAAGAACCCTTTCTTTTTAAATAAAAGCTGCACACGCACTATCATAAGAAATTGCGGTCACTATTTACAATATTTTATTGTGATATCAATTTCAACTCAAAATTTCCTCAGACATGCATGCACTTACAGGATAATTTATGATGTTAAAATTTTATGACTGTTGTGGGTATTTTCAGTAATGCCTACATGACCTGATGAAAGCCCAACTAATTGGCCCATCTGGTTTAGGCCCAATTTCATATTCGAGGAAACCATCGTCTTAAGATAAGGTGCAGAGTGCATTATACTCAAGTATCTACAATGAAGTGAAACCCCAGCGAAGTGAAACGGACATACAATATCATCAAACGTAGTGTGAAGTCCGCACTACCCACTTCGCGGAGCTGAGTCCGTTCCATACTCAACAAGACCTGCCTATGAGAAGCTGAGGTCGCCGATTAGTTCTCTCCATCTTTCTATACTCTAGTCCGCCTGAAGCCTTTACTTTGCTCACTACTATACCAGACCATGCCAGATCATCACTTAACTTGCCTTACACGTCAAGCTTGTCAGATATTACTATTCAAATTACAGATCACCACACTTAATCCGCGTGGGTTAGTCATGTAGATCTTCCACCTGTCCCTTGCATTTAATGTAATCCGGCTGCATTAATTGGGAGTCAGGTTCATTAACTACTGTAATCATTCTAGTTTAACGCATTGAACATCGCTGTAGCACTTCTCCTTCTATAAATAGGGGAAGCTTTTCTCTGTAACATAGGAGCGAAATACTTAGTGAAAAACTAGCTGGTACTCTGTCCAGATATTGAGAGAACAAACAGTGGACGTAGGCAAGCTTATCCGAACCACTTAAACACCTCACTGTCTTGTATTCTAGCTTTGCCATCCTTACTCCTATTACTCTTTACGTGTTGCACGTGTCGTTCATGCAGTGTTGAGCTTGGAAGAACTTAGTTGACCGATTTCATACGTCAACAATGACTAATGTTGGACTTCTCAAAAATTTTATCCAAATCTATGTCTAAATGATATGGCATGTGAACTGTCAATATCTTATTAATTATCACATTAAAATTTCCTCAGACATGCATGCACTTATGTGATAATTTTGTTGGAAGTTGAAGTTTGAGAGGTATTTGACAATTTAGTGGTCTTGCCTTTTTTCTTGGATCCCTTGCATGTATTAACGGTTTTAGTGTCAAACAGAAAATTAGAAGCATTCAATAGATCTTGAAATGAGAATCTATATCCAAATTGTTGGTAAACATGAGAAGAATATGAAGCATTTATTGGACTAAAGGCAAAATTGGGTTGGAACGGTAGGTTGAATAAACCAAATTGGTTAGCTTGTGACATAGAGATTTGTGGGTGAAATTGAGGATTAATTGAGTCATTAGCATTTGTATGTTTAGTATCATTAGCAAGGTGTTGAGAGTGTGACGATTGTTGAGAGTGTTGTGAATCCATTTAATAATGTCTGCACAAAAATAATTCATTGATGAAATATTAAAATGTTAAAGTTAATCAACATATTAACAAACAAAAACGACCATATTGAGATAAAGAAGAATAAAAAAAATCTACATTTATTGAAGGATGCAAAATCTGTAATTTGTGATGGATTTATAATGCAAAATCTACAATGCAAAATCTGTAATTATTGAAGGATGCAAAACAAGAAAATGAATGATGTAAATCAAAGCTTTAAATGATGATGCTTTGTTAGGAATGATTAGCAGAATGAACAATACATTCAAGCTGCATATTCAACTACACTTCTATCATCTCTAGCAACCTATAACAGAGTAAGCAAGATGAATCCACACAAAAGTTTTGGTAGAGTTGCAATACTTGATTCATTGTAAACAAATAGAGAACTAAGATGACTTATGAAACAAGCACTAACAAGTATATAAAAGCAGAATTACTGCTTTCAGTTAAATTGTAGAAGCTTTTGTATCAAGTTTATGAATATAATACATTATTGGATTCTCTGAAATTAAGTTTAGAGTTTCGTTTGTTTTGTTTCAAGATTTCACATAGATTTTACAATTGTTGAGAGTGTTGTGAATCCATTTAATAATGTCTGCACAAAAATAATCCATTGATGAAATATTAAAATGTTAAAAGTTAATCAACATATTAACAAACAAAAAACGACCATAGTGAGATAAAGAAGAATAAAAAAATCTACAATTATTGAAGGATACAAAATCTGTAATTTGTGATGGATTTATAATGCAAAATATACATTAGAGAATTAATAGCTACACGTGATTCATTATAAACAAATAGAGAACTAACAGCTTCACGTCTTTCATTATTTCATAAGATGGCTTATGAAACAAGCACTAACAAGTATATACTGCTTTCAGTTAATGGTAGAAGCTTTTGTATCAATAAACACTAACACTTGACTACACATGAATAAAAAAACAAAAACAGGCCAATGATAGTATATACAAATAACATAAATCAGAAATCCAACAACATGAATAAGAAAAAAAAAATAGGCCAATGACAGTACCACAATATGAATAAAAAAAAAATACATCTTTAACACATTTGGGCATTTCATCGATCACAAGGCAGACCCAAGAACATAATTGAATTGAAAATCACTCAAATTAACAGATTAGATGAACATAACACATAAAAACATGTTCGGTTCTTCAAACCTTAAACAAAAAAAAAAAAAAAAAAAGGATGCAGTATTTTAAGAAAAAAATACGTACAAGAAAATATATAGAAAATGGAAACAAGAGCTGAGCTAGAGGTTTCTGTGTTTTTTTGAATGAGAGAAACAATGGAGACGGTAGCAAAAAGCTAGAAATAGTTCTTGTGTTTTACTTTTGCCGCTCAAATTTTTGTTTTCTTTTAATATTGCGTCATAATGGATTTTCATTTATTGAGTTTGCTGTTCAAGAGACCCTCTGAAAATAGAGGGTCACATTGACAGTATTGATTTTTTTTTTGAAAAAATAGCAAAATTGCCCTAAAATGTGTTGAGAATTACGTAAATGTCCTTAACATAAATGATTTTGCAAAACTACCCCAAAAGGACTAAAATGCCCTTAATATAATTACCCTTTTTCATTCATTCCGCCAACAGACACACACCCCACCAGCCCGATCCCACACCAGACGAACCCGAACGCTGGTGTCAGCTCATCGTAGGCAGCGGTGACGGCAGTATAAACCCCTCCATCGACGACGACAAGGGTAACTTGAAATCATCTCAACCCAAAATCACCTCAACCCGATCCCAAACCCCACCAGCTCGAGAGACCCGAAATTACTTCTTCGGGTCAAGGGGTGACCCGACATCGGGTCGACCCAAAATCGAGTCACCCTCTAACCCGAAGAGAAAAATTCCTCTTCGAGTTAGAGGCTGACCCGAATCTCAAAAAGGGAACTAAACACCGCAAAACCATCACCAATCCTATTCATCTTGCGAAAACAATTAATCAAAATGTTTAAACTGAATAAATGAGGCACCAACCTAACCGAATTTAGTCTCTTTTGAAGAGAAATAACATCACTATAGTGCTTATTCTTCACAAGAGCAGTAAAGAAAACACTAAAGGAAGACAAGGGACAAGTTAGTTGTATGCGAATCATGTAATCGAAGAAATAAAGAGTGACCCGACTTCGGGTAAGATCGGGTCAGCTTGAGCTTGTATGGGCGGTTGTGGTTGACCTTGGATGGGTGGTTGTGGTTGTGCTTGGCCGGCGGTTGACCTTCGATTTCGGTGTACGTTTGTTGAGCTTGGGTGACTTCAGGTGGAGGTTTGTTCACCTTGGTCGGCAGTTGGGATGGCGGGTGGAGATTGCTTGACTTGGGTGGAGCTTGGTTTAGTTTTGATGCATCTTGAGATGCCGTGGACTGGTTTGAATGGAAAGAAGGGCTGCCGTGATTGTGGTCTGTCGTGAAAGGGAGAAATGGCTATTGTGAGTGGTCTGCTGTGAATGGGAGAAGGGGTGTCGTGAGTGGTTTGCCGTGAGGATGCAAAGCTTTGAAAGGTTCTGATGTCCTAAGAGCACCGTTGGACTGGTCTGAACGGAAGGAAGGGCTACCGTGAATGTGGTATGCCATGAAAGGAAGAAGGTTTTGTGGTGAGTGGTTTGCCGTGAGATGCAAAGTTTTGATGTTCTAAGGCCATTTTAGTCATTTAGGGGTACATTTGCAATTGAATTACATCAAATGACATTTTTATAATTTTAGTTTGTATTTAGGATAATTTTGCTAAATTCCCTCTTTTTTTTTTTTTTTACCAACTCAGCTTCATAGTGAATCCAAACAATTGCATTGAAGAAGCATATTTCGAGTTCATGTCTATCTATCCTATGTGGATTTCAATTTTTTTCACAATCCATTGGCCCATTAGAGATGCTTTCATATCATGATTTATAAGATATTGATAACTAACATGTCATATCATTTAAGTATAGATTTGAGCAAAATTTTTGAAAAGCCTAACATTATACAAATTTTATATACGCATCCATTGTTCGGGTAGATTATAATAATTGTTTTTTAGATTTTTTTAAAAAATAATTATTATTGTAGTCTAATTGATGAAAATGAGTGTAAGTCCAAAATAGCAGCCCGAGTGCTGAGCCACTAAGTCAATCAGACTCAAGTAAGGCCCAAAACCTAGAAGCCCATTATACAGTGCAACATTCCCCGACTTATAACTTCATTACTGAGAGTTGATTGTATTAATTGAATGAATTAAAACTTAGTAAGTTATGTGTTCAATAAGGGGGGTGTCCGATTAGAGAGGGAATCCCTCCATTCAATGTAGAAACGAGGATCAAAGGAACAGATCCCTTAGTCCTATTAGCATTACACTTCATCGACTCTCTTCCCTTCTATAAAATGGGAGCAACTAGAAGCACAAAAGATCCAATTTCTCTAATATTGTTACTTTGTCAAAAAGTACACTCATGCCTCTAGCTAATGCCTTGGTCTCCGTAGTTGCAAGGTGGTCATCTGTCCTTCTATTCTATCTAGCTTGCCTTCATACAATGCTTGGTTAATATCTGAGAGAACCCACATTTTCTCACTTGTCAAACAACATCACTATAATTGCTAGTCGTACGCCTTCTTTCTTACATTTATCTATTGTACTTTTATTTCTAACTTGTACGTTAGAGTGCCTTTGGTTGACACCATTCCCATGTCAAGATAACCTACTCTGTTTGTTCAACTCTTGTGCAAGCTGTTAGTTCCTTTGATGCTGATTGTCGAGTGCAATTTTCACATCAGCATTTGTAGATTCAAACACTCTACAATTATAATCTAATAAGTCAAGTTTCTATATAAATTCCTTATCCCAAGAATCACATTTTACTAAGAGATAAGAAATCAAACCTAAATTTAGCATTTTGAAAATAAAATTAGATTCGTTCACTCGAAATTAAACTTTTAGCAACGTCCCTAGTGCAGTTTCTCATCTAACTTGATGGTAGAATTCAAGTCTCAAAGTGTATTTTATAAGTTTTGTATAGATATTTGGCTTTTTTTTTTATTATTGTAGGAGTAGTGTCTCATGTTATGAGACCAAGAAAATTTAGTAACATTCTTTGGGATTAAATACTAGTAGACTATTATTTCAAAATTCCTAAAAATATTTGTCCCAAAACTTTAAATTTATATGAATATATACCTTATAAAAGCATCAAAGGTTTTTTCTTAAATTTGTGTAATTTTATTAAACACCATTTTACATATTGTAAGAGATATATATATTTTTTTCAATTTACTCTAAGATGATTTACCTCTAATTAAGTGTACGTTTGGTAAAACTTATCTACTGACCAAAAGTACTTTTTTAATGTTAAAAACTCTACTTGATTTTTTTTTTTTTTTTTATATATTGTTTAGTTAATATCCCAGTAAAACTTTTGAGGAGTTAAAAAAACTAAAAAATATCTACTTAGAGAAACTCAAATTTTAAACTTTTTCAAATAGATTTTTTTTGAGTTTTTTTTTTTAAAGATTAAAATGTCTGATATATTTCTATTTTATTTTGTTAATATCTTCATACTCTTATAACCATATTATGCTTTCTCTATAAATATAAACATATAGCCTCTATATTTCATAAAAATATCTGAGAACTCCTCATTAACTAATAAGTAGGGGTGGGCATTACCATGTTCGGTTCGGTTCCGACTGGAACCGACCCGAACATGATAAATTCGCAGATCGCATATTTTGGGTCCAAACATGATCCAGTAAAGGAGAGGAACCGACCTGAACCGAACACCCAGTGTTCAGTTCGATTCGGTTCGGTTTCCGTGTTTGGGCCCAAATTTGGGCTTCATTTTTGGACCGAAATTTTTATTATTTTTTAAGTGTTTTTTGAGCCTATTACCGGTAGACCTGTAAAGTTAAGTGTTTGTGGATTCTTTAGGCTACTTTATATTGTGGATGACACTAAAAAAATTAAAATGGATGGAAAAAAAAATTAGATATATATAACATACTAAGAAAAAAATTAGATAGATGCAACACATCCTTAAATATAAATGCAGCCTATTAAAGAAAAAAAAAGAATTCAACATGCTTTTAAATTCTGTCCATAACCACAACACACGTGACACCACTAATTCAATCTCCACATCTACACATTACTGCCCATAACCACAACACACACTGCACCACTAATTCAATCTCCACATCCACACATTACACAAAAAATTAGGTGGATGCAAAGATTAATCTGTCCATTGCCAAAGAAAAAAATAAATTTCAGCATATCCTTAAAGTTCTCGACATCATCCAATATTCACATCAACACATCAACAATATCCAATGTCCACATCCACGTATTACACAAAATAGTAGGCATAAACATACAACAAAATATTCAATGTTCAAAACAGATTGATTATTAAAACTGTAAAAGACTGGAACAGATCTGAAATATGTAAACTGGAATAGATTTGAAATATGTAAAGATTGATGAGTACCGAGCTACTGAATGCTGATGGCGACGGCGAGAAGAGCTGATGGGGACTTTTGCTTCACGGCCATGGCTTCACAGTGACGCCGACGAGGAAAAGGGATTGACAGCCACGGCTAGTCGACTACGGCGAGGAATACTCCACGTTTTGAAAACAATGTCAAAACAAATTGATGAGTACTAATGAGTACCAATGTCGGCCTTAGACTGCCGAGGATCAAAGTTACTGCTTCAATGTCAAAACAAATTGATGATTAAAACTAAAAGACTGAAACTGAAATATTGAAACTGAAAGTCTGAAACAGATTAATGAGTACCAAACTGGTGACGACGACGGCGACGGCAAGGAGAATACCCTCACGACGACGACGAGAAGAGGTGACTGGGAAAAGAGCTTTACGGCGACGACGAGGAGAACAGCTTTACGACGACGACGAGGAGAGGTGACGGGGACTTTTGCTTCATGGCGGCGACGCCGATGAGGAGAAGGGACTGACAGCTACAGTTACGGCAAGAAATGAGAGATGACAGATGAGAGGGGCTTCACCGCCACGACGCTGATAAGGAAAAGCTTGGCCACGACAAGGAGAGCGTGACTGACGGCGGCGCAAACTGTTAAAGATGACAGACGGCGTCGAGAGAAACAGCAACGGCAACGGGCACGGCAACGTAACGCCGATGCGATGACGAGGAGAGTGTGACTGACGGGCACGGCAATGGCAAGGATTCAAAACAACAGAAGGCGACAGATGGGAGGAAGAATGGGAGGGCTGCGGCGGCAGGAAGAAGGAAGAGAGAATGGCCAGTAATAAAAGCTAGGGTTAAATGGCTTTATATAGGGGTATGCGAAATTACGCATGTACCCCTGTTCACCGGTCGGATCGGTTTTGACCATGTGGAACCGATCCGACCCGTGAAACATGGTGTTTTTCGTTTTTAAGAACCGAACACCTTCATTTTAAACATGGGAACCGATCCGAACACCCACAGATCGGTTCGGATTGGGTTGTTCGGGTCGGTTCCATGTTTTTGTGCCCACCCCTACTAATAAGTATATTTTGTGTGTGTTCTCCAATTGGTTTTGGCTGACACACACACACATACATATATATATACATGCACTGTAATATATATATATATATATATTTTTATAATCTTATGCTGATTCTATGTATATACACTACATATATAGACCTTATATATATGCGTATGTTATATATATATATATATACTGCAATTGGTTTCGTTATTGGTACATTGATATATATATATATATATATATATACACACACACACTACAAGTGAGCAAGATAATTTTTATTACTATTATAATTGATTAATTTTTTATGGTTGAGGTTGAAATAATTATATTCCTAGAATGAATCTACTTTTTTCTCTCATGTCTTTTTTGGTAAATTAATAATCTAAAAATGTTTTAAAAATAATTTAATCAAACAATTTATAATTTAAAAGATATTTTTTAATTGATAGCCAAACAACCAACAATTTTATTCCAAATGATTTATTTTTAAAATATATACTTTCAAAATATCTAATTTTAAAAGATCTACTTGAAGAAACTGTACCAAACAAAGCCTAAATTAAGTAAGATAAGATAGTGAAATCTATTTTCCATTATTCTTCATTGAAATTTTATTCACCATAGGAAAGGAAGAAAGTGAAATGTATTCTCCATTGTTCTTATTTGAAATTTTATTCACCATAGGAAATGAAAAGAAGTGTAGGATCAAAGTTTTCTGCCCTCTCTTATATTGCTCAATCAAATAATACAATGGTGTCAATAAATTAAGAATGTGAGATTCTTATAGGGGGTGCTCTCTTAAAGGGAGAAAGGGTGAGTGCCAAACAAAACCCAACTAGTATATTCTCCCCAACCTTTTGAATCTAAAAGGAACCAACTAAGTTGAACACATTCCCACAATAATTATATATAGCAATTAATCAACTAAGCAATCTGCACACGTGTACAATAACATAAGCCACTTTTTAATATGAAAAACCTCTTCAATTTGAGGAGTAAAAACCATGAGATTATAGTCCACTCAAAAACTTTACTATCAACCAAATTGTGAATGTACAATATCTTCCTAACTACAACTAGGGATATAAATCATGGCAATAACATCAAGAAATTTAATTCTTGGCAACACAAATAACACAATTTAAGTTCAAATGAAGATAGAGAGGAGAAATATCACATATATAAGGGGTGTGTTCAAAGTCAATATCTCTCAATTGAATGATCTGTTTAGAGATAATACCATCCAGACTAAAGTATCATATTTAACAAACATTATGTCCAAATTTGAGCTTAATCCAACAATGAACAAATAAGTTATAGTCCTTTGAGCAAGATTGTGCAATTTAAAGGCCGAAACTCACTACAGGGACCTCTCAAACGATTCAACCATTTAAACTCAAAAATTACGAGTGCTTAACTTGTTGACTAAATTTTAGCCCGACCATCAATGGATGAAAGAGATACGACAATTTTAAGAAAACTGTTCCAAGTGTTCTCTATGTAGTTTTCTCTTTTTCTTCTTTCAATCTTTCTCTCTTTAACTTCATCTCTCTATCAATCAACCACATTTGGTTTTCAGCAATAGAACCTCTTTCCAGCAGTTGCGCCCTCTCAATTTTCCATGCACTAAACCCTATTGACAAAAACGGTTTTTAAACCACATGCAAAAAGCCCAAAAAAATGTCTCTTTTCTATTTTAAACAAAATGAGCCAACTCTAATGGATTGTTTCCATATAAGAGAGAAACCCAACCCAACACTCTCCCACCCTCACCCTCTTAACATAAAATGTAAAATAATAATATCGTTTAAAGTAACGAAATATAATTAAAATTTCTAAAAGCAAAAATTAATTAAGAGTTAAAGGAAAGCTGTGGTAGGACGAACCCACATTGACCTAAGAAACACGTTTTCGAATGACTTTTGGGGTCATGACAATGTGACCAAATTTCACTCATCTTTCTCATTTTTGCCTATTGATTCGCCAGTCCCTATCAACGCGATATGAGAAGCTTCAATGCACTCGGTGATGAATAGACATATTATCATAAAATAAGAGTAATCAATCATATAAAATTTCATGATATATATATTTGGGAGGTTTTACCATTTCAATCTGTTCCCTAATACAAAATATTATCAGACGGCCACAATAAAACAATGCATCTATAAAAGAATTAATCGATTTTGTTCATGCTCTATAAAAATAACGCATAAAAGAGATTTCTCAATTCACCATGCTTCTACAGTTTTACCAGGGTTTTCAGTCTGTTTCATGTTTTCATCAACTTTGGATTGACAAAAAGAGCTTCATGAGAAGTGAGAACTTGATAGTTTATTGAGGTTAAAATTTAGCAACCAACCTAAACTACTAATTAAATTAGACGAAGTTACATACCCTCAAATATTAAATATAATTTACAACATTATTAATATGCATATTATTTTGGTTTATGATTCATTAAAATATTTATTTTAGTGGTTTGTATCATAACAATAAAATTTATTACAATTAATCGTTTAAGGATATAAATATAACATTTTTTTTTTTGTTTCCAACTGTTTCAAATAAACATTGGAAAAACATATCTAAAGGTTATTGGTCCCCATTCTCATCACTCCCAATCGTGGTGTGGGCTTCTCCTCCCATGACTTTGAATCTTCTCATGCCTTCTCTTTCATGACTTGCAAGTATTTCAGTGAAATCAATGCCTTGTATCAGTTTCCATTCACTTTCATCTTTCTTTGATACAATTTTTCGTATGAAGGATGTTAGGAAGTTATAAAAACGTATTAGTCTAAAACATCCACACACATAGTTTAACTAACTAGTGCTATTTCTATTTCCTTTCACTTTTGTGATAAGATCGACTCTTATCATGTCTATTTATTATCATATATGAAAAACTTTCTCTTCCAATTATGGGTCGTAGTATTTTAAAAATAGATTTTTTTAGAACATTTTAGTCGCGTTATACATATAATTCACACTAATCAATCATTAACTAACAAAACTAAGATTTGATGATCAGTAAGAAATACTATTATACAATCAACATACCTTATTTTTGGCACATTTGTTACATAAAATATTGAGTCGAGTGTGTAATTATCAATGACTTTACACAACATACGATGTGTATACTTGTTATGATAAAACTTTCATTTTCTTTTTAATATATAGTATCAATTAGATTAAATAGTCTATCGACACATATGATATCAACCGTTCTAAGTATAGGGTTAAACTACAACCATGAACATTGGAGAAAAATCTCTCTGCATTTTACAATGATACACAAAGACGAGACTCACTTCTCTTATGCAGATATTGAAAAGGAAAGTGCATAGGCAATTGGTAGGAGAGTAAAGTGTTCAGGTATACGAAAGTTTGTGATGAATAGGAAACCACACTGACACTATTGTGAGTCAGTCTCGCCACTTGCTAGCAGTTCCAAGTCTGCAGTCAACTGCACTCCCAGCACAACACGCATCCAACACCAACAACATTTTTTCTCTCCATGAAATCCCCACATTCAATTTTCTTCTATTGTTCTCTTCCTTTGCTTCTTCACTGCTCTCTCCTTGTTTAATTTTCTGCTCTGCTGTGTTTTATGTGCCCTCCTCCTCCCACCTGAAAAACCAACACTTAAAAAACTATAGGACACGTTTGAGTAACTCTTAAGTCAGCGATGTTCCTGTCTCCTTTCTTCTTCTTCTTCTTCTTTGTTTTTTCATTATGTCCTCTGGTGTTCTCTCAACAATCGTCCAACCAGACAAGCACCATGATCACTCTTTCTCAGCTTCTCCAAAACACAAATATACAATGGAGCATAACCACACAGCCAAACCTATGTTCATGGAAGGGAGTTAACTGTACAGGTTCCACCATAACAAACCTCTCTCTATCCGGGGTTGGTCTCTCTAGCTCTGACTTCCTGCCTTTTGTTTGCCAGATAGGTTCTTTGCAGGCTCTTGACGTTTCCAACAACCAGCTGAGCTCAATCCCAAGCGAGTTCATCAGAAGTTGTGGAGAGGTTGATGGGTTGAAGTTGTTGAATTTTAGCCGCAACAGGTTGGTTGGTTCGTTGCCTACTTTTCATGGTTTTGTTGGTTTAGAATCCTTGGATTTATCTTTCAATCAGTTGGATGGAAATATTGGTGTAGAGTTGGATGAATTAGTTAGTCTCAAAAACTTGAAACTTAATCGCAATAGGTTTAATGGGACTATTCCTATTAACCTAGGAAAATCCAAGGCTTTAGAGCAACTGGACCTTTCTATGAATAACTTGAATGGTGCAATTCCTGATCAAATAGCAGATTATGGGAATTTGACTCTGATTGATCTCAGTGTTAATCAGCTTTCTGGTTCCATTCTTAGAATTTTACAACTCTCCAAGTTGAAGTTTTTGATATTGTCTGAAAATAAATTAACTGGAGAAATTCCAGCAAACCTGTCAACTATACAAACCCTGTCTCGTTTTGCAGCAAATCAGAATAATTTTAGAGGTCAAATTCCTAGAGGGCTCACAAGATTTCTGAACCATTTGGATCTTAGTTATAATAAGTTATCTGGGTCGATTCCATCGGACTTGTTGTCACAACCAAGTTTGCAGTCTGTAGATTTATCTTATAATTTATTGGAAGGTCCAATACCAGAAAAGGTGTCTCCAAGCTTGGTCAGGTTGAGATTGGGAAGCAATCATTTACTTGGGGAGATCCCTTCTGCTATATGTGCAACACCTGGGAAACTAACATACTTGGAGCTGGATAACAATAGCTTTACTGGAATGATACCTCACCAATTGAGTTCTTGCCGAAGTTTGACACTCTTGAACTTGGCTCAGAATAAACTGAATGGTTCGGTGCCAGTAGAGTTAGGTAATCTTAGTGATCTTCAAGTTATGAAGCTTCAAATCAATAAGCTGAGTGGAGAGATTCCAAGTCAATTTGGGAAGCTATCGAAGTTGTCGACGTTGAACATTAGTTGGAATTGTCTGACTGGCGATATCCCTTCTTCTATCTCAAACTTGCAAAAGCTTTCAAACTTGAATTTACAACACAACAATCTCAGCGGCGTGATACCGAACTCGATCAGTAACATGAATTCTTTGATGGAACTCCAACTTGGAAAAAATCAACTAAGTGGGACAATCCCGATCATGCCAAGAAAACTGCAGATTTCTTTGAATCTGAGCAGCAACCTCTTTGGAGGACCAATCCCATCTACTCTTGGCGATCTGACTGGATTAGAAGTTTTGGATCTCTCAAACAACAGGTTCTCTGGTGAGATTCCAGAATTTCTGACCCAAATGGCATGCCTTACGCAGTTGATACTTTCTAATAATCAGCTCTCTGGAGATATCCCTGAGTTTCATTCATATGTTTCAGTACATACTAGTGGAAATCCAAATCTCAGAAACACAATAACACCAAACATTTCCCCAGCGCCAGCGAAGAAAAGAAAATCAGTTGTTGTGGCAATTACTAGTGCTCTTGGGGTTGCACTTTTGATTATCGGGGTAGTCACAGTTGTCGCTCTATCAATCTCAAGGCGATGCTTTTACAGGGTTAATGACCAGCAATTACATTCAGGACGGAATCTTCCATCTCCTGAGGTCATCCAAGGCAATTTTTTAACGGTGAATGCAATCCACAGATCGAACATCTGCTTCCCCGAAGCCATGGAAGCAATGGCTGATCCGTTGAACATCTGCTTCCCCAAAACCGCAACTGTTTTCAAGGAAGAGGTCGACAAGCTGAATGCCGAGAACAAGGATCTTAAGGCAGAAAAGTCTACGGCAGAAAGTTCCGCCATTGCAGCTAGAGACAGGGCAGCAAAGCTGGAATCCATGCTTGAACGTCATCGAGAAGAGTCAGCTGGAAGGATAAAGCACCTCGAGGATGAATTAAAAACTATCCAGGCAGCTCTTGAGTACAAGACCAAAGAGGTAATATCAATCGCCGTTGAGGCCATCCTAAAGACTCGTGCTAAGTTGATGCAACAGTTCCTAGATGGGAAATCAACCGAGTGGAAGCCCCAACAGGATATAGCTGAGTGGGAAGAGTTCCCGAAGATGGAGACCGAAGCTCAACAGGAGGGTGAAGATGGCCAGTAGCAGAAGGACCAACACGAGGGTGAACGGGGAGAGGATGCGACAGATCAAGGGGATGATGTTCCTTTTAATGATTAGAGATCAGGGTTTCATCTAGCAAACCTTTTTTGTAACAACTTTTGAATTCATATTGTTGTTTAATTTTGTGAACTGTTGTTCGATCATTCGTTCGAACTTTTAATGACATTAAGCATTGTAGGAATTATCTGGTTGATCAGTATTACTAATAGTTCGACAAAGTATTATTATTTCTTTTGTTAATTTTGTATATCCATTCTTAGTGGGTTTTTATGTCGATTGTTGCTCCCTGAATGATGTTGCTCAGATCGATGGTGATTTTAATGTATTTGACTCATGTGGAGCGCTAATGACTTCTCACTTGTTATTTAACTAGCTCGTATTGAGTTCCAACGATTTGACACTTGTTTAATTTTTGTTATTTTAGCTCATGTCGAGCTCTAATAGTTTCACATTTGGTCTAATTTTTGTTACTTTAGCTCAAGCTTTGATAATTTGACGTTTGGTTAAATTTTTGTTAATCTAGCTTATGTCGAGCCGATGGTTTGACACTTAATCAATTTTTCAAGCTTTTATGCAGATAGAATCTTGAAAGAAATGAGCTCACGTAGAGTGTTTCATT
This sequence comes from Dimocarpus longan, assembly GCA_022984855.1. Taxonomy (NCBI): domain Eukaryota; kingdom Viridiplantae; phylum Streptophyta; class Magnoliopsida; order Sapindales; family Sapindaceae; genus Dimocarpus; species Dimocarpus longan. The sequence continues at coordinate 25,701,711 of CM041018.1, read as the reverse complement.
GAATTGAATGTTGTGCAATCATTTATCCGACGATGTATTGACTAGTGATGTTCGTTGTTACACTGTAAAAACTGAAACAACAATGGAATAAAAATGAATTATAGAAATGATATTGTTTGAGATGGATGACATTTCAACTGTTTGCTAGTTATTTCGTGACTGTCAATGTCCTCCAATCCATAAGCTCCTCATCCAACCACCTTTATAATCTTGTAAGGACCATCCAATGTAGGACCTAGTTTTCCTTCACTTGGATTCTTAGTATCATGGAAGACCTTACATAGAACCCCATTTACTTCCATGAACTCTCAAATCCTGATGTGCTTGTTATAGCTGCGATTTATTAATTGTCAGTAGGTAGCCCTTCTGACTTGCACTCTCTCTTGTCTCTCATATATTGTTCCTAACTCGAAGTTGAGTGCTTAGGAGTTTTCCTCTTCGTTTATGGCCCTTCTAGCTGAATGTAACATGTGTCGGTCGACAAACAACTTTTGCTCCATAGGTGAGTGTGAATGGTCTTTCTTTTGTCGATAACCTAGTCCTTATCCGGTATGACCATAAGACACTACGTAGTTGATCGACCCAAAACACTTTAGCACTTGTAAGTCTTTTTTCAGAGTCTTGATGATCGTTTTATTGGTTGACTCAGTCTGTCTGTTAGACTGTGGACATTTGGGGGTGTTCAACTTTAGGCCCTAGTCTTTGTAAAAATTCTGAAAGTCTAATGAAATGAATTGGGATCTGTTATCCATGATTATCTCCTGCGGGACTTAGAACTTGCATATAATATGCTTCCATACGAAGTTCTTTGCCTCGTAATCTTTTACTCTTTTAAAGGCTTCATCTTCAACCCACTTGGTGAAATAGTCCGTCATGATTAGTAGGAAGCATTTTCCATCCTATGAGGTTAGCAGCTTTCCAACTATATCCATTCAGCATTTCGCAAATGCCCATGGGGAGATTATCGAATGATTTTATTTCCAATTCTGATAGTGGATTTTCCCTCAAATTAGACTGTTTACTTTTTGAAAAAATTCATTTTAATGAGCACTTCGAGCTGCGAGCTATACTTTGCTCTAGACGACCTAGAACTGAGTATAAAGCAGTCTTGACTGTAATTGATTAGCAAACTGCAAGCTCATTTCTGCAAGTTGGATGTTAACGGACTGAGCTTTCGTCAATTTAGACAATTCATTGGACTTTTATTAACCCATTTATGCAATCTCAAATATTCCCACAATAATATAACATTATTTTTAATTAAATTCTCATTATTATTGTGTTCTATTTTATTTTATTCTTAGTGCTTTGAATTAATAGATCACTGGTTCAATTGATTTGGTAACCGTGAATGCATTCGGAAGGGGTAGTCACATGTTTATACCTAAAATAGGATAACATAAATTGCATAGGATACAGATATACCCATGTGGTTTGTGTGGTCTTGCTTAATATGCCTATTTTGGTTAATTGTCACATAAATATAATCAGTTAATTAATTTAGGTAAGTTTACTCAACCATTGAAGAGACTTATGGATAAATTAGAATTATTTAATTAAGCACATGATGAGAATAAATTATTAATAGTAGAAATATTGATTGAATAGATTGGTAGGGTGAAGTTGTAGCTCTAGAATCTATTCTCTCTTGGTTGTAAGTTATTTTGTTAGTTTTTTTTTCACTTTTTTTTTCTTATTTAAATATTTATTTTAAAACGCATTGATTTGATAGTTTGGATAAGGTTTGTCTTGATCAATTTTAATACTTAACATTACAATTTGGACAATGCTCATGAGAACGATCTCTACTTATCACTGTATTACTTATGAACTGTGTATCCTTGCATAAGTTTTTAGTGTGAATATTTGAAATTGTGTTTATTAGAAAATATCTTACCATTGAAATTAATTGATAAAACACACTAGAAATTTGCCATCAGTGACCAATCTCGTTAACATTTTCACTCGGCCTTGTAGTACGACATTCTTAGCTCTAATTGCTCTATCTTCTGTCTCAAGCTCCTATAGCTTCTCTGCGTAGCTACTCATCTGAGTCATCAAAGCAGCCACTGAGGCTGTTGACGTCTGAAACTGGTTCGGTCAACTTGCTGATTCGTTCAAGCCCAAGACTGCAGATCTGTGAAAGATACAAACAAACAAACAAAAAGAAAGGCAAAGAGGAAGAAGAGAAACACACGAGATTTACGTGGTTCGGCCTTAAGAATGGCCTACGTCCACGGCGCCGGCTCCGGTTAGGGGCGGCAGTCACTATTACTATATCTGTTCTGCCTTTACAGTGTGAGAGAGATCTCCAGAGGAAGTCCCCTTTACATTAATTTTGATCTCCTATTTATAGAGGAGATGTTACAATTTGAATAGGTTTCGGAATCTTACAGATAAGCCAAAAAATAATATACATTAATTGATATAATATCTCCCAAGATTATCTCCACCGTATATGCAGCAATTGCCAAGAATGTCGCGATTCGATTTGCATGAAAATAGTTAAGTTGACTCCTTTCCTGAATTGAATTGATTTGCCTTCTAGAAGGTCAACTGGTTAACTCTAGCGAGCACATTGAACAGCTTACTCCAGCGATCAGATAGTGCACCCAGCGGGCAGACTAGTTCAGCGATCAGATATTGCCTCCAGCGAGCAGACTACTTCAGCGTTCAGATGTTGCACCAGCGAGCAGACTACTTCAGCGTTCAGATATTGCCTCCAGCGGGCAGACTCTGGTCTGGGCGAGTTGGTGCTCAGGCAGTGTCAGCGATCTGATTGTTCGAGCAGAGATCGCGCAAGCTGGTCGCGCAGTGTAGACGAACAGGTTGGTTGCGCAGGATGTCCGAGCAGCTTGTGAACCTGTAATGCTGCAATGAGCTCGTTGAAGCGTGCAGATTTGCTCCTTCGCGAGCTGATTGTCTGAGCTTTGGTCTTAGCTGAATTCTTGCTCGTCCATCCGCTTGTTCATCAGCTCGTTCGTACGCTTATTCGCGGACTGTTTGTTCAGTGCTTTTTGACAGTAAATGTAAACCTCAGGAACACATCTATTAAAACAACAACTTTGAGGATGTAAACGGCATCAACCGGGGTACCCCTGGTTGCCACGTTATAGAGCACGAAAATCCCTTTCCGAAAACATATTATAATAGACATTCTGACAACCGAGCACAAAGTTATGCCAATTTCTTTGGACTGGTAACCCGGGCCTTTGTCTGTTGGGGCGGTTTTAGCAGGTTATCTTATTGGGCCTCTAGGCTTTTACCAGCCCACTTGGGGTAGCCCAAAAATACGTACAACAGAGGCTTTAATCACTAATGGCTAAGAGGATTCTGTCATCTTTGTTGGAATCATGCGATCACTCAACTTTTTGGCATAGAATAGTTAGTGTATGGGCACCCAACTATAGTGGGTGAACCTAGGCACTAACAATTAGTCAAAAAGTTAAGTGATTTTGATTAGGGGTGGCAATATGGGTTCCGACACGACGGATCGACACGAATTCGTTAAAAATAAATGGGTATGGGTTGGAGTTAAACGAATTCGTGTCGTAATCGTGTCGACCCGTTTAACCCGTTTATTAAACGAATCGAATCGGGTTTGGTTAAACGAATCGCGGGTTGACACGATTAATATTGGGGTCAAAATATAATTTTATATATTATAGGGGTTATAATGTAATTATGTATTTATATATAAACATACTCAGCAAATCCCTAGCAAACCTAATCTGCCGCAGCCCCAATCTCACTTCACCTCACCTTGCACGAGTAACACTGCAGGCTGCAGCCCCTTCTTTTTGCAGCCACTCGACCAGACGCCGCGACCCACTACTCGTGCAGCACCGCCGAGATCCACCAGCAGCACCGAGCAGCACGACAGGCGAGCAGCACCGTCGAGACTCCACGAGCAGCACCGCGCAGCACAACAGACGAGCAGCCACGAGCAGCGCGACAGACGACAGACGAGCAGCCACGACAGAAGACAGACGAACCAGGCGCCACGAGCAGCACCGAGCAGCACGACAGACGAGCAGCCACTCGACCAGACGCCGCGACCCACGACTCTTGCAGCACCGCCGAGATCCACCAGCAGCACCGAGCAGCACGACAGACGAGCAGCCACGAGCAGCACCGCGCAGCACAACAGACGAGCAGCCACGAGCAGCTCGACAGACGACAGACGAGCAGCCACGACAGACGACAGACGAACCAGGCGCCACGAGCAGCGCGACAGACTGACCAGTTGACCACCGGACGAGCAGCACCGCAGACTGGAGAGTTGACCACCGACGACCAGCATCTGCCTCTTGGTAGCCGTCCGGTCACCGCTTCAGCTTGACCAGCTTCGGTACACTATTGACCAGCTTCAGCCTTTCATTTATGTATTTTCATTTATGGATTTGTTACATACTTACATGTAGTATGACCAGTATTTGTATTTATGTCTAAGTTAGACAGTCTAACTCATCGTTTCTTTGGTTTGGCATGAATGGTGATCTGCCAGCTACATTCAGTTTCACCATAAAATTATGTTGCGATGTTTTGTTTTAGATTATTTAATTATTTTGCTTTAGATTATTCACCATAACATTCAGTTACACGGTTACACACTTATACAGTTACACATTTATACCATAAAATTATTAGTGTTGTTTTGATTTAGATTATTTAATTAATTTGCATGTCCTCCATATTATTTTACCATGTAGCCTTATACAGTATAGAAAATAATAAATTGAAATGATTTCAAAATAAAGGTGGAATAGATATATGTTATGAATATTTAAATCAATAGTAATTTGTATATGCAATGTGTTAAAGTGCAGCTAGCTATTTTTAAGGATCGCTTTTGTTGATCTTTATCAAGACACAATTAATCGATGTGTATATTGATTTATATTTAATATTTCAGAAGTTACTATATAAATATAAGTTAATTGATATAACCTTAAAATTTATAATTTTATCTTAACTTAAAAAAATATTTCTTTTTCAACTGAAGTGTCAATTTAATTCTTCTCGGGGTGATGAATTTGGTTTATTAATGTTATTATATATATCTCTAGGGTAATGTTATTTGATTATTTGGTTCTCATTATTTATTTGGTTATTTTATGGTTATTTGGTTTTCAGATATGAATTTAAGTGTTGATTTCGAAAACGATACCATTGATCTGGAAGATGAGCTTGAAGTTGCAAATGAGGAAGAAAATCTAGGAAGTTCAAGCAAGTCAAAGCAAACTAAAGCCGCTCGAAAAAGAAAGCGCACTTCGCATGTGTGGAAGTCCTTCGAAATAATATCGAAGGATAAAAAGGGAAAAGATAGATGCAAATGCAAATGGTGTGGTCAAATTTATCTCTGCCCTACCTCGAGTGTTACAGGTAACATGATTAGACACTTGACTCTTACTTGTCCAAAGTATAAATCGCGTGATATACGTCAAATGGTGTTTGAGAAAAGTAATTCTGGGTCTATTGGTGTTCATCAACCTAAAACTAAGACTCAAGAAGAATTTAGGAAGCTTGTTGCTGAAGCTTTAGTGTTGCATGATTTACCTTTTCAGTTTGTGGAGTGGAAAGGAATTATAAAAATTGTTGAGTTTTTAACTTCTGATTTTCATATGGTCTCTAGGAATACTGTGAAAGCGGATGTGTTGAGTTTGTATGAGAAAGGTAAACAAAATCTTAAAAAAATGTTACAAGATGCCCCTAGTAAAATTTGTTTGACCTCAGATTTGTGGACTTCCATAGCTACTGATGGTTACATGTGTATTACCGTGCATTTTATTGATTCTAATTGGGTTCTACATAAGAGAGTGATGAGTTTTTGCTTTATGCCTCCTCCACATGATGGAGTATCTATTGCTGATAAAGTTATGTCATTGTTGTCTAAGTGGGGTATTGACAAGAAGCTTTTTTCTATTACTTTGGATAATGCTTCATCAAACAAGTGTTTTATTGATAATTTAAAAGGTCAATTGAATATTAATAAAGCACTTGTTTGTGATGGGGAATTTATGCATATCCGTTGTTGTGCTCATATTATTAATTTGATTGTTCAGGATGGATTGAAAGAGATAGATGTGGGTGTGCATAAAATTCGTGAGAGTGTGAAATATGTGAGAGGGTCTCAAGTTAGGAAACAAAAATTTTCGGAGTGTGTCAAACAAGTTGGGTTAGATACAAAGAGGGGTCTCCGACAAGATGTTCCTACTAGGTGGAACTCAACTTATCTTATGCTAGATAATACTCTTTATTATCGACGTGCTTGGTGTACTTTAGAGTTGACCGATAGCAATTACAAGCATTGTCCTTCTGCAAGTGAGTGGGATAGAGTTGAGAAAATTTGTAAGTTTTTGCGTTATTTTTATGAGACAACTAACATATTTTCTGGTTCAAATTATCTCACTTCGAATTTGTACATGCCCAAAGTGTTTTTGGCGCATTTGACTTTGTTGCAAAATTTGGAGAGTGATGATGAGTTTTTGAAAAAAATGGCAAATCAAATGTACAAAAAGTTACAGAAATATTGGGCTGACTTTTGTGTTATTTTGGCAATTGCTGTTGTCTTGGACCCTCGTTACAAGATAGAATTTATTGAGGTAGTGTTCCAGAAGTTGTATGGTGTTATTGATGGATCAAAAAAGTTAGCAGATGTAAAAAGTAAATTATTTTCTTTGTTTGATGAGTATATGTCAAGTTCCATTAGGGCATCTACCTCTAAGGCCACCACATCATCAGCAACTCTTGGTATACAAGTGATTGATGCACAAGTGAACACAATTGATGAACTTGACTTGGTTTTGATGGTAAGAAATAATATAATTTTTTTATTATATATTTGTTATATTATTTTACCATAACAATATGTCTAATTATATTTTCTATTGTTATTAATTTTATATTGATAGGATTTTGATATGAGCCTTGGTGGTGGAGACATTACAACTCACAAGACACAATTGGAGTTTTATTTGGAAGAACGAAGGCTTGAACGATCAATTGATTTGGACATTCTAGCCTTTTGGAAGGCTAATGAAGCTCGCTATCCTGAGCTTTCTGCCATGGCTCGTGATATTTTGTGCATCCCATTATCTACAGTTTCATCCGAATCAGCATTTAGCAATGGTGGTCGAGTTCTTGATCAATACCGAAGTACACTAAAACCTGACGTGGTGGAATCAATAATTTGCACTCGAGACTGGATAATTGGTAGAGGTAACACACTAATTTTTTGATAGTGATTTCTTATAATTATCTTTCATTATTTTTTAGTTACTTTCGTCATTAATTATTGTAGAGAGGGATATTGTTTCATTAGAAGACGTCACTGAAGATATTTTGAATTTAAGTATTAATGAAGCTCCCCCTAATGCAAGTGCCCCTAGTGAATCAGTTGAAGGTTCAACACCAAATTCTTTCTCTTAGTGGTAAATTTTTTTAATTATATTTCGTCATTAATTTTAAGATTGTGAATGTAGATATCTAATTGTGTTTTTGTGTTTTTTGTGTAGTTTGAAGGTCCCTTTGGAGTTTGGAATCAATGAGGATACAATTTTTAAGTGACAAAAATTTGATGTTAGAGAATGATAATATTATGTCATTTTAATTATTGCATTGATTTTGATTTTATTGTGATTTTGTGTTTAAAATTTATGTGGTGGATATGGTGTAGTTCCCTTAATGTGTAGGTTTTATGTGTTGAATTAGGTGTTTTAAAAATTTGATTGTAAATTATTTGTTATATTTGTGTTTGTATTAAAATTGATTTTGTTGTGATTTTTAAATATAGATGATGTGAAATTGTATATAGTTGATTTAATGTGTAGGTTTTTATGTGTTAAATTAAGTGTTAAATGTTTGATTGTGAATTATTTGTTTTATTTGTATTTAAATTGAGATTGAGTTTGATTTTATTATGGTTTTTAAATGTAGATGATATGAAATTTTATAGTTGATTTATTGTTTAGATTTTATGGTTAATTTAATATATAGTTAAAATATTATTTATTATTTTTTGGCTAAACGAATTATACGGGTTAAACGAATTAAACGGGTTAAACGAATTAAATGGGTTGAACGAGTTAAACGAATTAAACGGGTTCAACGAGTTAAACGAATTAAGCTGTTTAAATGATTAAACGGGTTAAACGAATTCGTGTCGTGTCTGTCGTGTATAAACGAATTCGTGTCGAATCCAAAAATGTCAACCCGTTTCATAAACGAATTCGTGTCGAATCGAACGAATTCATAAACGAATCGAATCGAATTCAGCTCAACCCGACACGCCAACCCTTTTTGCCACCCCTAATTTTGATGATAAGGTTAAGAAGAATTTGATTGATAAGAAATAAAGGTTGCTAGAGGAAATGTAAGGCTTGGTTTATATTTTGTAAAAAATTTAGCAACGATTTTTTATCTTCTTTTTCTCTCGTCCCTTACCAAAGGAATGAAGCTACCCTTTTATAGACTTGGATTCTCCTTAACTACATGACCCACGGTTCCTTTCAATTCAACCTCCACTTATGCATCACATTAGAGTGGAGGCTTATGTGTTTTTGGTTATATCTCATTATCACTTATTTGTCAAGGCTCAAGGGAATTAGGCTTGTGTTTAGGTTTTGAAGAGCCCAATTCTCATGTGCCTATCCTTCTCATTGGGTTGACATTAGGTTGGACAACTTTGAACTTGAAGGCTATTTTTTTACCAATACAGCTGGCAAAGATCCAATTTGATTGAAAACAATCTAGAACGTACAGAATTCAAGTAGATTCTCTTCGATCTAATCTGACTAGATTAAGTTTGATCTGATTCCCCACCAAATTGAGTTCATCAACAAATTCCATCCTCTCTTCTCCTTTCGCTCCCCTCTCCACTTTGTTGACAAAATCATCTCCATAACAAACAGAGATAGAGATCTCATTCAAACCTAAATCATATCTGGTTTTGTTTGAACCAAAAAGCTTCAAATTTGGGTTTTCCTTTTTCTTTAATATATATAGTTTTTATCTGTATTGTTTATCTTAAAAATAAATGGTAGTAATGTTTTATAACTCGTTACTTACTAGTCAATCGGTAACCTAGCGATTAGCTAGTATTTAGCTACTCGAGGATTACTCAATAAGTACTTGTGACTATTAACAAAGTTGGTCAAATCTATACTAACCACTCCTTTCTCCCATCTACATTTGCATTTGCACCAACCACTCCCTCGACGAGTATTGTTTTTGCTTCCTCTCCTTCTATCCCAAAATCTTACTTGATATTAATATAAAGCAAAAAAAAAAAAAAAAATGAGCGATGACGGTGACGGTGATGGTGACCTGAAGAGGTGACAACAAGATGGTAGAGGCAAACCAACAAAGGTGGCAGCAATTGAGACGGTGATTGTTGTCGAGTTGAGCATCTATGAAGCAGATGTGTAAAGAGAAAGGTTTGTTGTCATAACTTTCTTTTTTTTTTTTTTTAATGTTTCTAGACACCAAAACGGTGTCATTTTAGTGTCCTCAAAACGATGTCGTTTTGGTGTCTCATTTTTTTTAAAAAAATAATAATAAAATAAAGGGCTTTGCGCCCTTGAGTTGATCGAGTTGGGTTAAATACTCAATCCAACTTAGCAGCTACTCACTTTCAACTAGAGAACCCCTGATTTGGGGGTTCTTGGGTTAGTAGAACCCTACCGATCGAGTTCTTAATGAGTAGTCAAATCTATCCATCCAATTTTACAATAATGGATTATAAAGATCCATTATTTTCTTTCAATGCTTTTTTTTATCTTCAATGTCCATCTTTGAGATGGAGGGTGGAGATCCCCTTTTTGTAATTTTCTTTTTCATTTCAGGTTTTATATTTTAAAATTAATTTTCAAAAAATATAGGTTTGACTAGTTGATTGACAAAAATAGCTTCATTATAAGTGATAATTTAATAGTTTATTAAGGTAAAATTTAGCAACCAACCTAAACAACTAATTAACTTAGATGAGGTTGCATACACTCAATTATTAAATAAATATAATTTACAAGTTATAACATTATTAATATGTATAGTATTTTGGTTTATGATTCATTAAAATATTTATTTTTAGTGGTTTGTATCATGACAATAAAATATTTATTATAACTAATCATTTAAGGATATAAATATAACATTTTTTTGTTTTCCGATTGTTTCAATCTTGCATAAGAGTGATTCTATTCTCAATCCAATAAATATCTATCGACACTCGTCATATATATATATATATATATATATATATATATATATGTTGCTAAACAAACAAACTACATATGATAGAAAATTAAACCCAATTTTGGCTATGGCTACAAGCCTGGTCGGATAGGTAGCCATTGTAAGAGGTGTAGCCATGGACTAGGGCCACTAGCCCGTTGAGCTGACTGGATTGAGTGCAGTTTTTTATGTGTGTTTGCTTCGTGGATTAAAGAATAGGAATGAGGAATGAGTTTAATTGATAATATTTATTTGCGTAAAATTCATTCCGTAATGGGAATGGAAGTACGGATCCCCACATTAATTTAAGGTTATGGAATGAGAATCTCATTCCCCCCAATTTACTTGGAAATCTCATTGTCATTCCCTTTATCAAAATAAAAAGTCTCTTATATCATTTTTTTTTAAAATAAAACATATTTTATTTGATATTAAAATATATATATTATAATAAAAAACTGCACACTAATGATTTTTATCACTAATTTTTTAATTATCGTAGTGGACAATTAAAATAATATGTAGTTTTTTTTTTTAATTATAATATGCAGTTTTTATTTGATATTAAAAAAAACTGTATATTATAATAAAAAACTACACACCAAGTTAGTGAACTATTAAAATAATATGTAGTTTTTTTATTATAATATATAGTTTTTTATTTGATATTAAAAAAAATTACATATTAAAATAAAAAAACTGCACACTATTATAATTAATCCATAGTTTTAATTAAAGACATTTATGTAACTTATAATTAATTCATTTTGGTTACAAAGCAAAGTAAACAGCTTAATGAAAATACCGTTGATTCTGATTTCGATTCCTGTAGTTGAAATAAACAACTTATTCTGATTCTAATAGTTCATTTCGATTCTAAATCATTCGATTTCTTCAAATGATGTACACGCACCATTAATCCTATTTTTATCATGAAGCTTTTGTTCTGTTTTGTTTTTTCGTTTTTTGTGTTTTTATTTTTCATATCTTTTTATCATGAAGCTTTCTTGATAAAGGATTATGTTTTCGACTTTCCACTGCCTTGGTTCACAATTTACAAGTTAATAGATGAGCAGGCATTGTTTGTTCAAAATATTTTTGAATTACTTACGTATAGAAGATTGAGCACATGTAAGGATGAAAATGAAATTAAAATAGGCATGTGAGAATTATTGAAGTAATAGAGGCAAATATAGATAACAGCAAAAGTAACAATGAATAATGGAGATTCAATTTCGACGGTGGCATAAATGGCTTGGCATCCCAAATATCAGATCTTCTCGTCAACTGCAGTGGCAATGACCTCAAACTAAAATAGGTTCTTTGAGTCACCCATAGTGGTTAGCTAGATGCTTATAATTTACTATGGATTTTGAAACGAAGTGTTTTTAGATATTCTTTGTTAAATTGAGCGTATTTGGAATGGAGGTGTTAAAAGACTAAAAGGATAATTTGGAATAAAATGAAGTGTCTACATATTTTTTATGAATGACTTTTGGGGTCATGACAATGTGACCACACTTCATTCGTCTTTCTCATTTTTGCCTATTGATTTGCTAATCTCTATCAACGCGAAAAGAGAGGCTTCAATGCATTCAGTAAGGAATAGACATAATATGAATAACCAATCATATAAAATTTCACGATATATTCGGAAGGTTTGCTATTTCAATCTGTTTTTAATGCAAAATATTATTAGAATGGCAACAATAAAACAATGCATCTATCAAAGAATTAATCGATTTTGTTCATGCTCTATGCATATAAAAGAGATTTCCCAATTCATTAATGTTTCTACCGTTTTACCAGGGTAATCTGTTCCATGTTTTCATCGATTTTGGATTGACAAAAAGAGCTTCATGAGAAGTGAAAACTTAATAGTTTATTGAGTTTAAAATTTAGCAACCGACCTAAACTACTAATTAAATTAGATGAAGTTACATGCCCTCAAATATTAAATATAATTTACAACATTATTAATATGCATATTATTTTGGTTTATGATTCATTAAAATATTTATTTTTAGTGGTTTGTATCATAACAATATAGTTTATTATACTTTATCGTTTAAGGATATAAAGATAACATGTTTTTGTTGTTTCCGACTGTTTCAAGTAAACATTGGAAAAACGTATATAAAGGTTTTGGGTCCCCATTCTCATTACTCCCGAAGTCATTCTCATAAACGCGTTACTTCTAGTCAATCGTGGTGTGGGTTCCTCCTCCCATGACTTTGAATCTCTTCATGCCTTTTCTTTCATGACTTGCAAATATTTTAGTGAAATCAACACCTTGTATCAGTTTCCATTCACTTTCCTCTTTCTTTGATTTAATTTTTCGTATGAAGGATGTTAGGAAGTTTTAAAAACGTATTAGTCTAAACATCCACATATAGTTTAACTAACCAGTGCTATTTCCTTTCACTTTTATGATAAGATCGACTCTTATAATGTCTATTTATTAGCATGTATGGAAAACTCTCTCTCCCAATTAGTCTTTTTATACATATAACAAGACCACACTGACATTATTCTGAGTCAGACACTCCACTTGCTAGCAGTTCCAAGTCTGCAGTCAACTCCACTCCCAGCACAACACGCATCCAACACCAACAACATTTTTTCTCTCCATGAAATCCCCGCTCTCCATTTTCTTCTATTGTTCTCTTCCTTTGCTGCTTCACTGCTCTCTCTCCTTGTTTAATTTTCTGTTCTGCTGTGTTTTATGTGCCCTCCTCCTCCCACCTGAAAAACCAACACTTCAAAACTATAGGAGAAGTTGATGAGTAACTCTAACTCAGCTATGTTCCTGTCTCCTTTTTTCTTCTTCTTCTTTGTTTTTTCATTATGTCCTCTGGTGTTCTCTCAACAATCATCCGACCAGACAAGTACCATGATCACTCTTTCTCAGCTTCTCCAAAACACAAATTTACAATGGAACATTACCACACAGCCAAACCTATGTTCATGGAAGGGAGTTAACTGTACTGGTTCCACCATAACAAACCTCTCTCTATCCAGGGTTGGTCTCTCTAGCTCTGACTTCCTGCCTTTTGTTTGCCAGATAGGTTCTTTGCAGGCTCTTGATGTTTCCAACAACCAGCTGAGCTCAATCCCAAGTGAGTTCATCACAAGTTGTGGAGTGGTTGATGGGTTGAAGTTGTTGAATTTTAGCCGCAACAGGTTGGTTGGTTCGTTGCCTACTTTTCATGGTTTTGTTGCATTAGAATCCTTGGATTTATCTTTCAATCGTTTGGATGGAAATATTGGTGTAGAGTTGGATGAATTAGTTAGTCTCAAGAACTTGAAACTTAATGTCAATTCGTTCAATGGGAGTATTCCTACCAACCTAGGAAAATCCAAGGCTTTAGAGCAACTGGACCTTTCCATGAATAAGTTGAATGGTGCAATTCCTGATCAAATAGCAGATTATGGGAATTTGACTCTGATTGATCTTAGTGTTAATCAGCTTTCTGGTTCCATTCCTGATAGAATTTCACAACTCTCCAAGTTGAAGTTTTTGATATTGTCTGAAAATAATTTAACTGGAGAAATTCCAGCAAACCTGTCAACTATACAAACCCTGTCTCGTTTTGCAGCAAATCAGAATAGTTTTAGTGGTCAAATTCCTAGAGGGCTCACAAGATTTCTGAACAATTTGGATCTTAGTTATAATAAGTTATCTGGGTTGATTCCATTAGACTTGTTGTCGCAACCACATTTGCAGTATGTAGATTTATCTTATAATTTATTGGAGGGTCCAATACCAGAGAAGGTGTCTTCACGCTTGGTCAGGTTGAGATTGGGAAGCAATCATTTACTTGGGGAGATCCCTTCCACTATATGTGCAACACCTGGGAAACTAACATACTTGGAGCTGGATAACAATAGCTTTACTGGAATGATACCTTACCAATTGAGTTCCTGCCAAAGTTTGACACTCTTGAACTTGGCTCAGAATAACCTGAATGGGTCGGTGCCAGCAGAGTTATTTAATCTTAGTGATCTTGAAGTTATGAAGCTTCAAATCAATAAGCTGAGTGGAGAGATTCCAAGTCAATTTGAGAAGCTATCGAAGTTGTCAACGTTGAACTTACAACACAACAATCTCAGGGGCGTGATACCCACCTCGATCAGTAACATGAATTATTTGATGGAACTCCAACTTGGAGAAAATCAACTAAGTGGGACAATCCCGATCATGCCAAGAAAACTGCAGATTTCTTTGAATCTGAGCAGCAACCTCTTTGGAGGACCGATCCCATCTACTCTTCGCGATCTGACTGGATTAGATGTTTTGGATCTCTCAAACAACAGGTTCTCTGGTGAGATTCCAGAATTTCTGACCCAAATGACATCCCTTACACAGTTGGTACTTTCTAATAATCAGCTCTCTGGGGATATCCCTGAGTTTCCTTCATATGTTTCACTAAATACTAGTGGAAATCCAAATCTCAGAAACAAAATAACACCAAACAGTTCCCCAACACCAGCGAAGAAAAGAAAATTGGACCACCTACTAAAATCAGTGGGTGTGGCATATATTATCGGCTTTGTGTTGTTTTATTTTATAGTTACTTTTTATTGTCTTTGCTCTTTCAAGTTCAAGATGCTTTGCAAGAGTTTACCAATCCCAAGATGCTTTTATAGGGTTAATAACGAGCAATTACATATAGGAAGGGATCTTTCATCTTCTAAGGTTGTCCATGGCAATTTTTTTACGGCAAATGCAATCCACAGATCGAAGATCTACTTGCCCAAAGGTATGGAAGCAGTGGTTGATCCGTTGAACATCTGCTTCGCCAAAGCCGCAACTGTTTTCAAGGAAGAGGTCGACAAGTTGAATGTCGAGAACAAGGAGCTTAAGGCCGAAAAGTGTAAGGCAGAAAGTTCTGCCATTGCAGCTGGAGACATGGCGGCAAGACTGGAATCCAAGCTCCAACGACAACGAGAAGAGTCGGCTGCAAGGATAAAGAAACTCGAGGATGAATTGAAGACTACCCAGGCAACTCTTGAGTACAAGACCAAAGAGGTGATGTCAATCGCCGTCGAGGTCATCCTGAAGACTCGCGCAGAGGTGATGCTACAGTCCTTGATGGGAAATCATCCGAATGGAAGCCCGAACAGGATATAGCTGAGTGGGAAGAGTTCCAGAAGATGGAGGCCGAAGCCCAACAGGAGGGTGAAGACGACCAGCAGCATGAGGTCCGCCACGAGGGTGAAGTGGGAGAGGATGCGATAGATCAAGGAGATGATGTTCTTTCTATTGATTAGGAATAAGGATTTCATCTAGCAAAAATTTTTTGTAATAACTTCCAAACTCATATTGTTGCTTAATTGTGTGAATTGTTGTTCGATCATTCGTTCAAACTTTTAATGACATTGAGCATTGTAGGAATTTTCTGGTTGATCAGTTCTACTAATAATCCGACAAAGTATCATTATTTCTTTTGTCAATTTTGTATATCCATTCTCATTGGGTTTTTATGTTGATCGATATTCCTTGAATGATATTGCTCGGATCGATGGTGACTTTCATGTTTTTGACTCATGTCGAGCGCTAATGAGTTAGTCACTTGTTATTTAACCAGCTCCTGTGGAGATCCATTAATTTGACACTTCATCAATTTTTGTTACTTTAGCTCATGTCGAGCTCTGATAATTTGACACTTGGTCGAACTTTTGTTAATCTGCCTCACATCGAGCTTTGGTCAAATTTTTAAGCTTGTAAGAAGATAGAATCTTGCGAGAAATGAGCTCACATAGAGCGTTTCATTTAATTGAATGTTGTACAATCATTCATCGAATGATGCATCAACTAGCAATGTTTGTTGTTGCACTGTACAAACTGAAATATCAATACAATAAAAATGAACTTCATAAATGATACTTTTTAAAATGGATGGCGTTCCAATTGTTTGCTATTTTGTGGTCATGATGCTAAAATACATTATTATTTTGTACTCAAATGTCTAGCTTTTGCAATGATTTTTCGAGTAAAGTACGTTAATTATTAAAATGTTTTTATTTGTTTTATTAAGGTGAGTCATAAAAGGGCAAATGAGTAATCATCTAACTACTTCAAGGCAATTCCACGTATGGGCTGAAACAATTGCAAGAAATAATTGTTGGGACTGAATTAGTATATTTTCATTATTGTTTTTAATTCAAAATCATGTCGAGCCCATACCATGATGGGAAATATGCAGTCGATGTCATGAGAAGTTGCCATCTATGCTAGGTTTACAATAAGCCCATGAAGCAAGATTAAGCAGCGGCCCAAGTGCAAAATAAGAGCAACTTGTAAGGTTTTGGTTGAAAAGATTTAGAAATAGACATTTGAGGGAATGTGGATTTCAATAACTTTTCATGAACCAAAATAACCTAGTCAACACAAGTTAATGGTTATACAACATAATTAGAGGCACAAAATGGAATCTTGACTTATCTTGATTGATGAAGAACTTGTATTTCTTTTGTTAGATTGATTTTTACTATCCGATCTACTTTGTTATGACTCTACACAAAGAATTTGTGTATGAACACAATTTTAAAGAATCAAATTACGAAAACTTTTTATAAAAGAAAATTCTTTAGAAAATCAATAAACGATTTTCTTGATTTTTTTTAAGGTGGGTGTCAATATAGTATTTTTAGTCGATAGAAGTTTTTGGTTCAAGAAACTAAAAAATCCTCTCATATTACCAACATAAAACACTATTTTATAATGATAAATTAGGGTTTTTCAATTTAACAAATACTCAAATTGCTTTTTTAAATTGAAATACTTAGTTCATATCTAATATGGAATCAAATTCTTTTTTGACCTGAAACTCTTTACTTTTAATTTAATATGAAATCCAATTTCTATTAAATTAAAACTCATTTAATTTAATTTAATATGGAATCTAATTACTAATTAACTTAAATTACTATTTTCATTAATTAATTAAATGATTTTTTATTAAATTAAATTATTCTAAATCTTAAATAATTTAATAATACTATTTAGAATTGAACTCAAAACCTCTACAAATAATTAAATAATTACATATATTTAAATATCAAATTATTTAAATAATTTGTGAACATGTCATTTATATGTGCGTTGATAATTGGACAATAAAATTATATTCTTTCTTTTATTTCTTTATGTGGTTGTGAGCTAGCAGTAGAACCAAATGGACCTATAATTTGAGCTCCAATAATATCAAAATTATTAATTAAATTATTTAAATAATAATTCACAATTATTAACTTTAGAGTTTCTCTAATAAAAATCCAAAGTTGTACTCTCAAAATTATAGATATTTTACACAATTTAAATTTTCAGTATCCATTGATTTAATCATTTTATATGGTTTGATTATCCATGAATAATTCCTAATTAAAGTTATATCGTTAAAGTTCGTTATACCTCTTTAATTATATTTTATATCATTAAATATTATTCATTCTCTAATGAAGAATAAATTTATAACAACTTATAAATTTATCTTTTTATCATAAACAGAAAGTCGAACGTTCTTTTATTGTTCAATACCTGAATCAATACTTAAAGGAACCACTCATTTACTTCCCATAAGAATGAGTGGATTCTACTATTGTATAGAATATTCTCAATCACTTATTAAATCATTTCTCTTAACAACGAAACTTATTGATTGTAAATCAATACCAGTCTCATCCATGTAAATAAAAATATATGACTTAATAAATAAAAGTCCATAAAACACTCAGAATTAAGATATATAATTATCTAGTCAATAAATATGAATTTCTTTGTTTAACGGATACTAATAATAAATTCATTTTTATCGTGGTCCAGTCATATATAATCTCTATTATATAAAGTGTCTTCATTTTTATGTCGTTATATGAATGATCTCAGATAAAAATCATCATATCAAATACGAAATGGACCGTAACTATAAATTTACCACAAATAAAGTAACTAGTTTTGTTTGTTTTTTACAGACTTTTTGTATTACTGATCTCAAATTAAATTATCTTATATATAACACTTATATGCTTAATTTAAGACTACATAAATAATCATGGATATTACATGATATTCATATGAAACAGACATTTCACAAATACACATATATTGAATAAAATAAATATAGTTTATTTATTATTTATTTAAACGTTTATAAATTACAAATTTTTAAGGTACAAATACTAGTAATTCTCCCACTTGTCATAGAACAAACGAGACATATCTTGTAATTAGATCCTCTAAATTACCTTAAAAAACTTTTAACCATTAAAGTCTTTCATAACCCATTTATTATTTTTATTATTTTATTTTTTTTACACGAATAAATACAACGCGCGCGTGTCTATGCATGACGAGAGTAAGAGAAGTTGAAGAGGGGACCTTCCAAGGCTCGGACAGAATCAGAGAAGCGAAACAGTAGAGACAAACATATTCTCCGTGATTTTGAGTAGATCAAGGGAGACACGTACTGATTATTTTGTTTTGTATCTCGGATAATAAAGTGAAAAGGTTTTTGTTATTTTTACTTTTCTGTGATTATTATTCTAGATTTTCCTCAAAATTCAAAAATTATAAGGTAATTTAAAAAAATAAAAATATTAAGTTTAGGGTGAGTTTTGAAAATCTTCTCTAATTTTTTTATGATTTGATAATTATAACATAATTTTTTCTTTTTATAAAAAAATAACAATAGAATGATCAAGAATCTACTGAGACATATCAAAATTTCTCAAATATATGTCTGAATTTACAATCCAAATATTCCTCCATCATATGATTTAGAATATGTCTGGAGCATAATAAATAATTACGTATAGCTTCACTTAAAAATATATCAGTAAAATAAATAAATAGGTCGATATCAGGTAGCTCAAATTTAAAACCGTTTGGCTTTTGGAAAGAAAGGAAAATAGATATGGTAAAGTGTTTAGAATGGACATTCTTATATAAACGGAGAATGGCAAAATAATTACATAACAATTGTCTATTTAATAATTATTTAAATAATATTATGATAAATTTAAATTATATTATAATAAATAATAGAAAATTATATAAAAATTTAAAAAAAAAAAATCATTGGCAATGGATCTGTCTCAAGCATGCGGTAAACGCTAGATTGAATAAAAATTTGTCAAATCCAATCCAATCCTAAATCACCAACATACCCTCAAATTCTTTTAAAATTAATAAATTCTTCATTTATATTTAAGAAAAAAAACTAAAAAATAATTGTTTGTATTGTAAATTAAAATATTTAAATCCAGTTTCAAGATTTTTTTTATTGAAGATGTTGATTATAAATATTAGAGAAGAAACCAAAACTCATATAATATAAAATTAAGCTAAACTTAAAAATATTTTATTTTGGATAGTTTTATAATTGATTTGACCACTTAAAAAAAATTCATAACTCAGTGTAATTCGGTAACATTAAACTATAACGGAAATACGCCGTTTCATTCAAGAAATAAAGAGAGACCATGATTATGGGAGGATAATTTTATGAAGAAGAGATGATTTGGTACAATCTGATTAATCAAAAACATATTTGAGCCATATTTTAGAAGATTGCAATGGATGATGAGCTATGAGAAGGATGACCTTTGTATTCTAACTGGAAATGCTCACCATCACAAACTCTTGCAAAGCATCTTGAACTGAAAGAGCCATGACAATAAAAAGTAACAATATAGAAAAACAACAAATAGCCAACAATAAATGGCACGCCGACTGATTTTAATCTTCTTGAGGCTTGTGGAATTCTGAGGTCCAATTTTCTTTTCTTTGCTGGTGCTGGGGAAATGTTGGGTGGGTTGTTTTGTTTCTGAGATATGGATTTCCACTAGTATGTAGTGAAACATATGAACGAAACTCGGGGATATCTCCATGGAGCTGACTATTAGAAAGCATCAACTCTGTAAGGGATATCATATGGGTCAGAATTTTTGGAATCTTACCAGAGAATTTGTTCGTTTGAGAGATCCAAAACTTCTAATTTATCCAGCTTGATAAGAGTAGTTGGGATCGGTCCTTCAAAGAGGTTGCTGCTTAAATTCAAAGAAATCTGCACTTTTCTTGGCACGATCGGGATTGTCCAACTTAGTTGATTTTCTCCAAGCTGGAGTTCCGTCAAAAATCATGTTACTGATAAGAGCTGGACCTCTGAGATTGTTGTATTGTAAGATGAAGTCTTTGAAAACAACGTCAAGTTTGAGATAGAAGAAGGGATAAAACCAGTCAGAGAATTCCAACTAATGTTCAACGTTGACAACTTCGATAGCTTCCCAAAATGACTTGTATTCATTTGAAGCTTCATAACTTGATGACGGCCCAGATATCCTAACTCTTCCGGCATTGAACCCCTCAGGTTATTCTGAGCCAAGTTCAAGAGCATCAAACTTTGGCAACAACTCAATTGGCGATGTATCATTCCAGTGAAGCTATTATTATCAAGCTCCAAGTGTGTTAGTTTCCCAGGTGTTGCACATATAGCAGAAGGGATCTCCCCAGACAGGAAATTGCTTCCTAATCTCAACCTGAACAAGCTTGAAGACACCTTTTCTGGTATAGGACCCTCCAATAAATTATAAGATAAATCTACACTCTCCAAATTTGGTTGTGACAACAAGTCTGGTGGAATAGACCCAGATAATTTATTATAACTAAGATCTAAATTTTTCAGAATTCTTGTGAGCTCTCTAGGACATTGACCACTAAAACTATTCTGATGTGTAGCAAAACGAGACAGGGTTGGTATATTTGACAGGTTTGCTGGAATTTCTCCAGAAAAAATTATTTTGAGACAATATCCAAACATTCAACTTGGATAGTTATACAATTCTAGGAGGAATAGAACCAGAATGCTGATTAACACTAAGATCAATCACAGTCAAATTCCCATAATCTGCTATTTGATCAGGAATTGCACCATTCACTTATTGCTCTAAAGCCTTGGATTTTCCTAGGTTGGTAGGATTAGTCCCATTAAACATGTTGCGATTAAGTTTCAAGTTTTTGAGACTTACTAATTCATCCAACCGTACACCAATTTTTCCTTCCAAATGATTGAAAGATAAATCCAAGGATTCTAAACCAACAAAACCATCAAAAGTAGGCAAAGAACCAACCAACCTCTTCCCGCTAAAATTCAGCAACTTCAACCCAACCTCTCCACAACTTGTGATGAACTTATCTGGGATTGAGCTCAGCTGGTTGTTGGAAGCAACAAGAGCCTGCAAAGAACCCATCTCGCAAACAACAGGTAGGAAGTCAGAGCTAGAGAGACCAACCCCAGATAGAGAGAGATATGTTATGGAGGAACCAGTACATTTAACTCCCTTCCATGAACATAGGTTTGGCTGTGTGGTTATGTTCCATTGTAAAGTTGTGTTTTTGAGAAGCTGAGAAAGAGTGATCATGGTGCTTGTCTGGTTGGATGATCGTTTAGAGAACACCAGAGGACATAATGAAAAGACAAAGAAGAAGAAGAAAGGAGACACGAACATAGCCGAGTTAGAGTTATTCATCAACTTCTCCTAAAGTTTTTAAGTGTTGGTTTTTCAGGTGGGAGGAGGAGCACACATGAAACACAGCAGAACAGAATATTAAACAAAGAGAGAGCAGTGGAGAAGCAAAGGTAGAGAATAATAGACGAAAATGGAGAGTGGGGATTCCAAACTAAGAAAGGCATTCAACAACATAGCTCAGTCAGAGATAGTCATCAACTTCGCTTCGGATTAGCTATTTATATTATCAACTTATGATTGTTTCTGAAACTGAAAATTGCATGTCTCATTCAAAACATTTGTAGTCAAACAATACGTAATATGATATACTGATTTTTTTTTTCTGCTAGCACGAACAATACATATTAGTCATTAGCGTATATATGCTGCGAATTGGAAGCTTCCTCTGTTTTCCTTTCTACTTTCGGTTTTTGGACCTTTTGACTCACAAGTACAATATTTTCTAACTTAAGAAAACATGATAGAGTGATCAATGAAAGTTTCTATTTATTTAGTGACACTAGGAAGGTACTATTGACGTATTTATTTATTGACATTTTATTTCAGAAGAACCCTTTCCTTTTTAATAAAACCTGCACACCCACTATCATAAGAAATTGCGGTCATTATTTACAATATTTTATTGTGATATCAATTTCAGTTCAAAATTTCCTAATACATGCTTGCTCTTACATGATAATTTATGATGTTAAAATTTTATGAGTAATGTTAGGATCCAAAAAATTTTTACCAAGATGTAACATATGAGTTCTCAACATCCTATTAATTATTACATCATTTCATGATTTATAAGATGTTGACAACTCATCTGTAATATCTTTTAAATATAGATTTTGATAAAAAATTTTAGAAGCCTAACATGATATAGGTTTTATATACACACCCATTGTTTGGGCAAATTATAATAATTATTTTTTTCAAAATTTTTAAAAGAATAATTATTATTGCAATGGTAAAAATTAGCCTCGTATTGGTCCAATTGATGGAAATGAGTGTAAGCCCAAAATGGCAACCCAAGTGTTGGGCCACTAAGTTAGTTAGGCTCAAGTAAGGCCCAAAACCTAGAAGCCCATAGTATAGTGTAACGTTCCACAGCTCATAACTTCATTATTAAGAGTTGACCGCATTAAAAGAATTAATTAAAACCTGGAAAGTTATGCATTCAATAGGGTGGTGTTTGATTAGAGAGGGGATACCCCCATTCAATGTAGAAAGGGGGATCAAGGGAATAGATCCCTTGATCCTAATAGCCTTACACTCCACCGACTCTCTTTCCTTCTATAAAAGGGAAGCAACTAGAAGCACAAAGGATGTAATTTCTCTGATATTGTTACTCTGTCAAAGTACACTCTGGCCTTTAGCTAATGCCTCAATCTTTGCCGTTGCGTAGTGGTCATCTGTCCTCCTAATCTATCTAGCTTCCCATCATACAACTCTTGGTCAATATCTCAGAGAACCCACATTTCCTCACTTGTCAAACGACATCACTACAATTGTTAGTCATGTGCCTTCTTTCTTACATTTATCTATTATACATATATTTCTAACTGTTAGAGTACCTTTGCTCAGGACCATCCCAATATCAAGATAACGTACTTTGTTTGTTTGACTCTTGTGCAAGCCATTAGGTCTCTTGAAGCTAATTGTCGAGTGCAATTTCCATATCAGCATCTGTAGATTCAAACCCTCTACAATTATGATATGATAAGTCAAGTTTCTACATGAATTCTTTATCCCAAGAATCACATTTTAATAAGAGATAAGAAATCAAACCTAAATTTAAGCACGTTGAAAATAAAATTTAGATTAGTTCACTCGAAATTAAACTTTTAGCAACGTCCCTAGTGCACCTTGTTGTCTAATTTAATGGTAGGATTCAAGTCTCAAAGTGTATTTTATAAGTTTTGCATAGATATTTGGCTTTTTTTTTATTGTAGGAGTAGTGTCTCATGTTATGAGAGCAAGAAAATTTAGTAACATTTTTTGGGATTAAATACTAGTAGACTATTATTTCAAAATTCCTAAAAATATTTTTTCCAAACTTTAAATTTATTATGAATGTATATCTTATAAAAGCATCAAAGGTTTTTTCTTAAATTTGTTTAATTTTATTAAACATCATTTTACATATTATAAGATATATATATTTTTTTTTCAATTTGCTCTAAGATGATTTACCTCTAACTAAATCAAGAAAGATAAGAAAGTGAAATCTATTCTCCATTATTCTTCATTGAAATGTTATTCACCAAGGGAAAGGAAGAAAGTGAAATCTATTCTCCATTGTTCTTAATTGAAATTTTATTCACCATAGGAAAGGAAAAGGGGTGGAGAGTCAATGTTTTCTGCCCTCTCTTATATCCTTCAATCAAATGATCCGGTGGTTGTCAACAAATTAAGAGTGTGAGATTCTTATCGGGGGTGCTCTCTGAAAGGGAGGAAAGGTGAGTGCCAAACAAAATCCAACCAGGATATTCTCCCCAACCTTATAAGAATCTAATAGAAACCAACTAAGTTGAACATAATTCCACAATAATTAGAAGTAGCAATTAATTAACCAAGCAATTCACACACGTGGACAATAACATAAGTCAATTTTTAATATGGAAAACCTATCCAATTTGAGGAATAAAAAACATGGGACTATTGTCCACTCAAAAACTTCATTATTAACCAAATTTTGAATGTACAATATCTTCCTAACTGTAACTAGAGATATAAATCACAGCAACAATATCAAGAAATTTAATCCTTGGCAATACAAATAACACAATTTAAGTTCAAATGAAGATAAAGAAGAGAAAGATCAGACATATAAAGGATTTGGTTGAAGTCAATATCTTTCCAATGAATGATTTGTTCAAAAATAAAATCGTCTAGACTAAAGTGTCATATTTAATGAACATTATGTCCAAATTTGAGCTTAATCCAACAATGAATGAATAAATTACAGTTCATTGAAGAAAATTACGCGGTTTAAAGATCGAAACTCACTACAAGAACCTCCAATCAACGATTCAACCATTTAAACTCAAGAATTACAAATTACAAGTGTTTAACCTTTGACCAAATGTTAGCTCGATCCATCGGTGGACGAAATAGAGACCGACAATTTTGAAAAAACTGTTTCTAGTGTTGTCTACGTAGTTTTCTCTTTTTTTTTATTTCAATCTTTCTCTCTTTATTTTCATCTCTCTCTATCAATGAACCACACTTGGTTTTCAGCAACAGAACCTCTTTCTGGCAGTTGCACCCTCTTAATTTTTCACACACTAAACCCTATTGACAAAAAGGGGTTTTAAACAACATGCAAACAGGCCAAAAAAAGTCTCTCTTCCGTTTTAAACAAACGTAAACTCTAATGGATTGTTTCCATATAAGACAGAAACTCAATCCAACACTCTCCCACCCCTTATTAACATAAAATGTAAAATAATAATATAATTAAATAAAACGTTTAAAGTAATGAGATATAATTAAAATATCTAAAAGCAAAAATTAATTAAAAGTTAAAGGAAAGCTGTGGTAGGAGGAACCCACATTGACCTAAGAAACACGTTTTGGAATGACTTTTGGGTTCATGACAATGTGACCAAATTTCATTCATCTTTCTCATTTTTGCCTATTGATTCGCTAATCCCTATCAACGCGAAAAGAGAAGCTTCAATGCACTCGGTGATGAATAGACATATTATCATATAATATGAGTAATCGATCATATAAAATTTCATGATATATTTGGGAGGTTTACCATTTCAATCTGTTTCCTATTACAAAATATTATTAGAACGGCAACAATAAAATAAAACAATGCATCTATCAAAGAATTAATCGATTTTGTTCATGCTCTATAAAATAACACATAAAAGAGATTTCCGAATTCATCAATGCTTCTACAATTTTACCAGGGTTTTCAGTCTGTTTCGTGTTTTCATAAACTTTGGATTGACAAAAAGAGCTTCATGAGAAGTGATAACTTAATAGTTTATTGTGGTTAAAATTTAGCAACCAACCTAAACTACTAATTAAATTAGATAAAGTTACATACCCTCAAATATTAAATATATATAATTTACAACATTATTAATATGCATATTATTTTGGTTTATGATTCATTAAAATATTTATTTTTAGTGGTTTGTATCGTAACAATAAAATTTATTATAATTCATCGTTTAAATATATAAATATAACATTTTTTTTTTTGTTTCCGATTGTTTCAATCCTGTAAAAGAGTGATTCTATTCACAGTCCAATTAATAAATATCTATTAACCCTCGGCTTTAATTTTTTTAAATGCAAAATTTTAATCTTAATTAAATTACTATAAAGATAGAGGTTTAACTTCGACGGTGGAATACTTGGCTAGGCATCCCAAATATCAGACCTTCTCAACTGCAGTGGCGATGACGTCAAACTAAGATAGGTTCTTTTGAGTCACTCAGTGGTTTGCTAGATGATTATAATTTAATATGGATTTAAGAAATTTATTCTTTGTTAAATAGAGTGTACTTAGATTAGAAGTATTAAAAGATTAAAAGGTATTTCTTTCAAAAAAAATAATAATAATAAATAAATAAAAGGATAATTCTGTAATAAAATGAAGCTTCTTTATACTTATTTTAAAATTTAATTTTTTTGGATGTAATGTCTAAAAGAAAAAAGAGTATCATAAGATAAGTTTGAATAGTAAGGAAAAAGTGTCCCTAAGAAAATGGAGTAGTCTAACGCTTAAATTCTCTAATGTCTAGAAATAAGTTTCTCACATCTATATCAGTAATTTATAAATTTAAGGTTTTTTTTTTTTTTAATAGAGAAAATAAAATCTTATTCCAAAAGGTAAGCTATTACATCATCTAAAATAAAGATTTATGATTAGAAGAAAAAATAACAGATGAGGAAACTAGAGAATGAACCATCTTGTTTTCTAAACGACACACATGATGACAAAATTCATTTTCAATTGATAATAATAAATACAATTAAAAAAACAGAAGAAAAAACATTGTAACGTTGGATAGTCTGGATTGCGGTGTTGAGTCATATTACTTTCTAAATATCCTATAAAGTTTATTTTAATATGTGTATTGATGATATATCTTCATTATTTTAACGTGAAAAGTGTGAATAAAAACCAATTTTATATGTCAAATCACCAGCTGTCCCATGCTTCGGTAGCATGGGTTCCATACTCGAGTAGCCCAAAGATAACAATTCTCCCACCATTATGTATGGATTATTCTTTCACTGTCATATGAGTTTCTTCTTCACCTCCGTGTGGGTGGATCCTTCTCATATAAGAGTAGTATCCAAGACCGTGCTACAATATTCTTATTCTAGTTGATCTTTATAGTCCCATGATCGGTTTCAATCTTTAAAAGGGGAAAAAAAAACAAACAAACAAACAAACCCACTTTACATGAACTTGCCTTTTCCAATGAAGTAGAATTCTTGCTTTTACACATCAATTTAACATCATCTGAACAAGAAAACAATTTTAAGAGATTGAAGGACTCTTTCAAAGTGAATTGATGACCATAACAAATCTTGTGAGTGGAAAATTCAACCGGCAAGAAGAAGGAAAATGATGCATCATTTTCTCACTTTAATATATATAAAAAAACAAAGAAGTCAGTCAACGAAGTAAACAGGGAAAAAACATATCCAAAGGTTTTATTGCTCCCATAGTCATTCTCAAAAACGCGTTTCTTCTAGCCAATTGTAGTGTGGGCTCCTCCTCCCATGACTTTGAATCTTCTTCTTGTGCCTTTTCATTCATGACTTTGCAAATGCAAACATTTCAGCGAAATCAGTACTTTGTATCAGTTTCCATTCACTTTCCTCTCAATTTAACATAAATCAGATTCATTAACTAACGAAAATAAGATCTGAACAATTCCCAAAAAAAAAAAAATAATAATGAACATACCTCACTTTTCGTACATTTGTTAAGTAAAAATAAAATATATCAACAACTTTATACAACATACGACGTGGTACACTTGTTATGACAATACTTTCATTTTCTTTTTAATATACAACATCAATAATTAGACTAAATGGTCTATCAAAACACATTGATATCAATTGTTTAAAGTATAGGGTTAACTACAACCCTTAACATTGGAGAAAAATCTTCCTGCATTTTACAATAATATACTGTTAAGACTTCACTCTAATAATTTTATAATAATACACTGTTAAGACCTTAATTTAATCCTTTGCTCATTGTGCCTGCAGGATATTGGTCTTTTTACTCGTTGCCTTAGTAGTAGAAGATTTATATTCAAAAGATATTTAATATATAGGATTTAAATCTCGAGACGTTGCCTGTTTGATGGGATAAAAAGATAAAAATTCTACAGAAACAATACTCAAATCTGTTCTGCTGGTATTGAAAGGGGAAGGGTACGGGTAATTGATAGGAGAGTAGAGCGTCATGCATACGGAGAGCATGGAAAAATTAAAAAAAAAAAAGCAGTCAAAAGGTCAAAATAAACAAAAGTAGAAACCACACCGAGGCACCATGGTGAGTCGTCAGGTCTCTCCACTTGGTTGCAGTTCCAAGTCTGCAGTCAACTCCACTTCCAACACAACACGCATCCAACACCCCAACAGCAATTTTTTCTCTCCTTGAATCCCCGCTTTCCATTTTCTTCTGTTATTCTCTTCCTTTGCTTCTCATATTCTAGTCTGCTGTGTTTTATGTGCCCTCCTCCTCCCACCTGAAAAACCAACACTTAAAAAACCATAGGAGACGTTTGAGTAACTCTTAAGTCAGCGATGTTCCTGTCTCCTTTCTTCTTCTTCTTCTTTGTTTTTTCATTATGTCCTCTGGTGTTCTCTCAACAATCGTCCAACCAGACAAGCACCATGATCAATCTTTCTCAGTACCTCAAAAACACAACTTTAAAATGGGACATAACCAGCCAGCCAAACCCATGTTCATGGGAGAGAGTTTACTGCACTGGTTCCACCATAACAAACCTCTCTCTATCCGGGGTTGGTCTCTCTAGCTCTGACTTCCTGCCTTTTGTTTGCCAGATAGGTTCTTTGCAGGCTCTTGACGTTTCCAACAACCAGCTGAGCTCAATCCCAAGTGAGTTCATCAGAACTTGTGGAGAGGTTGATGGGTTGAAGTTGTTGAATTTTAGCCGCAACAGGTTGGTTGGTTCGTTGCCTACTTTTCATGGTTTTGTTGGATTAGAATCCTTGGATTTATCTTTCAATCATTTGGATGGAAATATTGGTGTAGAGTTGGATGAATTAGTTAGTCTCAAGAACTTGAAACTTAATGTCAATTCGTTCAATGGGACTATTCTTACCAACCTAGGAAAATCCAAGGCTTTAGAGCAACTTGACCTTTCTATGAATAAGTTGAATGGTGCAATTCCTGATCAAATAGCAGATTATGGGAATTTGACTCTGATTGACCTTAGTGTTAATCAGCTTTCTGGTTCCATTCCTGATAGAATTTCACAACTCTCCAAGTTGAAGTTTTTGATATTGTCTGAAAATAATTTAACTGGAGAAATTCCAGCAAACCTGTCAACTATACAAACCCTGTCTCGTTTTGCAGCAAATCAGAATAATTTTAGAGGTCAAATTCCTAGAGGGCTCACAAGATTTCTGAACAATTTGGATCTTAGTTATAATAAGTTATCTGGGTTGATTCCGTTAGACTTGTTATCGCAACCAAATTTGCAGTATGTAGATTTATCTTATAATTTATTGGAGGGTCCAATACCAGAGAAGGTGTCTTCAAGCTTGGTCAGGTTGAGATTGGGAAGCAATCACTTACTTGGGGAGATCCCTTCTGCTATATGTGCAACAACACCTGGGAAACTAACATACTTGGAGCTGGATAACAATAGCTTTACTGGAATGATACCTCACCAATTGAGTTATTGCCAAAATCTGACACTCTTGAACTTGGCTCAGAATAACCTGAATGGTTCGGTGCCAGCAGAGTTAGGTAATCTTAGTGATCTTCAAGTTATGAAGCTTCAAATCAATAAGCTGAGTGGAGAGATTCCAAGTCAATTTGAGAAGCTATCGAAGTTGTCAACGTTGAACATTAGTTGGAATTCTCTGACTGGCGATATCCCTTCTTCTATCTCAAACTTGCAAAAGCTTTCAAACTTGAATTTACAACACAACAATCTCAGTGGCATGATACCTAACTCGATCAGTAACATGAATTCTTTGATGGAACTCCAACTTGGAGAAAATCAACTAAGTGGGACAATCCCGATCATGCCAAGAAAACTGCAGATTTCTTTGAATCTGAGCAGCAACCTCTTTGGAGGACCGATCCCATCTACTCTTCGCGATCTGACTGGATTAGAAGTTTTAGATCTCTCAAACAACAGGTTCTCTGGTGAGATTCCAGAATTTCTGACCCAAATGACATCCCTTACACAGTTGATACTTTCTAATAATCAGCTCTCTGGGGATATCCCTGAGTTTCGTTCATATGTTTCATTAAATACTAGTGGAAATCCAAATCTCAGAAACAAAACAACACCAAACAGTTCCCCAACAGCAGCGAAGAAAAGAAAATCGGTTGCTGTGGCAATTACTATTGCCCTTGGGGTTGCAATTCTGACTATCGGGGTAGTCTCAGTCGTCGCTTTATCAATCTCAAGACGCTTTTACAGGGTTAATGACGAGCAGTTACATTCAGGAAGGGATCTTCCATCTCCTCAGGTCATCCATGGCAATTTTTTGACGGCAAATGCAATCCATAGATCCAACATCTGCTTCCCCAAAGCCATGGAAGCAGTGGCCGATCCGTTGAACATAGCACTGAAAACAAGGTTTTCAACCTATTACAAAGCGATCATGCCATCCGGAATGAGCTACTTCATTAAGAAGCTTAACTGGAGTGACAAGATATTCCAATTGGGCAGCCACGACAAATTTGAACAAGAGCTGGAGGCCTTGGGGAAGCTGAACAATTCAAATGTGATGATTCCTTTAGCTTATGTCCTATCAACAGATAGTGCTTATCTCTTCTATGAATATGCTTCAAAGGGTACACTCTTCGATGCTCTTCATGGCAGCCTGGAAAACGCTTTAGATTGGCCAAGCCGTTACAGTATCGCAGTTGGAGTAGCTCAAGGTCTTGCTTCTCTTCATGTATGCACCTCTGGTCCCATTCTTCTCCTCGACCTATCTAGTAAAAACATTCTGCTCAAGTCAACAAAAGAGCCGCAAGTTGGAGACATTGAACTCTGCAAAGTCATTGATCCTTCAAAGAGCACTGGCAGCCTTTCCACAGTTGCTGGTTCTGTCGGCTACATTCCTCCAGGTATACTTTTTCTCCTGATCTTATAACCAAAGAATTCATTAAATCATGTTCAGCTGTTACATTTATCTGTTATCATTGCACACAATTGATTCATTGACAGTATCTTCCAGAATATTTAAATACTGACAATAGTTCTTGTATCTTCAACAAAACGTTTTCCAAAATTTGATTGATTTGGAATGACCATCTAATCCCTAGATCGTCACTCCAGTGCTCCTAATTTTCTGTTTCAGCTTTTGAGATCTCTCTTTTGTTTATTGCAGAGTATGCTTACACAATGAGGGTAACCATGGCCGGGAATGTTTATAGCTTTGGGGTTGTTCTACTGGAGTTGCTGACAGGAAAACCTGCAGTTAGTGAGGGTACTGAGTTAGCAAAGTTGGTATTACGTTACTCGACACAGCAAGGTAAACTGGATCACATCCTTGATTTTAGTGTCAGTAGAACATTACTTGCCATTAGAAGCCAGATGCTTGCAGTCCTTAAGGTTGCCATTGCTTGTGTTAATGTCTCACCCGAAGCAAGGCCAAAGATGAGCAGTGTGTTACGGATGCTCCAGAATGCAAGGTAAACTCTGCCAATGGCAAAATTTGGGTTAGTGAAATCAACTTGGAAGCGGCAGTCTATACATAAGATGGTTATTGGTTATCCAGAGTTTTGATCGTATTATATTATTAGCTACTACTACAACATAATCTTCCATATATACAAATATATGGCTGCACTGTAACTTGTAAGCCAACCTGCATGTAAAAGTCGCTGATTATGAGAATATATGTCATATATAATACATATAAAAGTTTGTGTCAGTAGCTCCATTTTAGCTTTACACTATGCTTCTAAAAGGCTTATGCAATGTGAGAATTACATGTCATTATATATGCTCACATTACACGACAAGATGTGAATGCAGCAGGTGAAAGTGTGCTCATAATTGGCAATTTTGTTGTATTCTTGTATTGCATTAGATTACTGAGGAGGTTTCATGCAATCTATCCAGATAACTTGGTGAACCATATATAGCCAAAATCTTAAAGAGGAATATAGATGCTTGGCATATTTAAGAGATTGATTAATGAAACATTGAGACAACAATGAACACCCAAAATTTAATGGACAAAACAACAGAGAAAATTAAAGAGTTCCTGACAGCCAAGTGAAAAAAATATATATATTAGAACATTAATGGAATGAAATTCGAAACAAACATTGCTCCTCAAAATTCTTCTCCTTGATCTTAATAAGACTTTGAATAGACAGCGAATAGTTCCCCCATTTCTCTGCACGATTCTACTCCATTGAGATCAATGATTGATTACTAGAGAAACTCGAGAGGGGGTGAGAGATCTGACAATCAATCAAAAGCCAAGAACATCTCATTTCGAGACACAGGTGTTACGCTAGAAGGTAAGGTCTTTGGGATCCTCGATGATATTTGCCAATGTTTGCAAGAATTGAGCCAGATCAGCACCATATATAACACGATGATCAGCCGTAACATTTACCTGTAAATATAACAAGTTTCTGGAGTATGAATCGGAGTATTGATTTCAAACAAAGTATAACAAAGAAATTGTGTGTCATAAGCACCGGCAATAAGACATTTTGTTACCTGCATTTGATTCTTCATGCCAATCCTACCATCCTTGGTTGCCACAACAGTAGGCTGAGATGCTCCAACAGCCATTATTGCTCCCTGCATAAAGAAAATCAATACAGATGATATACATACAGTATTGTATGATTCAATCCACATAAGATTTACCTGGCTCATGAAAAGAATCTAGCAGAATGGAAAACATTCATATTTGAGCCAAATAACATACCGTTCCGGGAGGTAGAATGGCATCAAAGCGATCTACACCAAACATCCCAAGGTTAGAAAGAGTGAAAGTTCCTGCACAAGAAGGAACATGAATGGTGAGCAGACGTGCATCGATAACAAGTTAAGCATAGTCATAAGCCAATTTTATATCAGGCCACAAACAAAGAATGGCCATTGTTACAAATTCTGAAGATACCAAAATAAAAATGGAGGATAACTTAATCATACCAAGAATCAAAACTGCCATTACTACACAATGCACATGATAACAATAGTTACTAATGAAATTACTACTACTCATTTATCATCAGTTGCTGGTGAGAAAGTCATTGCAGCAGGGTGAAGCAAAACAGCAGCTACACTAAAAATCCAGTACAGAGATCTCAAGGCTCTCTTCTTCCTTAATTTGCAGCAGCAAAAATATGAACCCAGTCTAAATGTGAATGGATAATATATGAAGTTGGAAGTTGAAATGGGTATGATAGCAACCCCTCCCACTGAATCCCCTAACATCTTTTGCCAAATTGAAAGCAACTGAAAATGCTAGAGTTGCCAAATGCTTAATTGCTTATAACTAGCAAATGCCATTGGCAAATACCGATCACATAACACCATTTATGTTAGGTAGCCAAAAGATAAAGGGACCAACAAAACAAATTCAAGAAGTTACAGAAGAAAGAAAAGAGAGAAACCGACTAATACAGCATCGTATCATGCACATAGACTACCTATACATCATTTTTTTCTTTTTTAATGTAGTAGAAGTGCAACTATGTTCTATACTTAGATAGGGTGCTATGTGCCCGATACATGTTGAACGAGGCCTAACAGAGATCCAATATATTAAATTACCAGTGGTTGATCTTCAAGCAAAATACAGTGTCCTGGTGTTCAAACTTTCATTCTGATGGTACATCCACAAGACCAATCATTTAGCAAGCCAATATTGAAGAACAAAACATATGCGCATAAATAAGGAGACTAAATAGGGCAAGATATGGGGTTTGATCAGAAATCGTACATTGGGAAGAAAGGAAAGGAGCTCTAAAGCAGAGAGTCAAAGAATGGGGTTTCAGAACATAACCATAGGGCAATAACTATTTCTGAACATCTAGTTTCCTATCGGGAAAAAAGAAGAATCTGGAGTGACAACTCATAATACTAAACATGAGAAGGCAAGAGTAATTCCTTTGAATTTCTAAATTTGATTCATCATTACGGATGTCCGCAACCTCAATGTAAGCTTCATATTTTACACATTCCGGCCTCTAACAACAATAACCTAAGAAAAAACTAGACAGATTACAAGCATGAAAATGTTTTATGATAGAATACAACGTTCTCATGAGATCAACAGCATGATCACATTTCCAAAATTTTCAAATCAAACACAACACCCAAATGACTCAATTATGCATATTAACACAGAACGAAACTCGCAGTACCAGTATTGTATTCATGAGGTTGCAGCTGCTTGGTCCGGGCCTTATCAACTAACTCCTTCCACTTTCTTGACAATGAATAGATATCGACCTAAAGAATAGATATCACCTTTAAACATCAGTAACAATTCCAATATCGGAATAATATGTAAAGAAAACACCACAAAGACAAAAGAACCTTATCGGCATCCTGAAGCACAGGGGTAATCAACCCGCCATCTATAGCCACAGCAACAGCAATGTTGATGCTACTATTATAGGTAAAGCTATTACCATCTCTACAACTAGAATTCACAACAGGGTGTTTAACCAATGCAAGAGCAGTTGCCTTCGCTAGCAATGCTGTCATCGTTACTCCCTTGGACTTGATCTATATACAATTAATTAAACGTATTATTGTCAATCCTATATTACCGATGTAAACGTATTGAAATCAAGAAAAGCGCAAACAAATTTGTGATACCTTCTTGTACAATGCGTCAAGTGCATTGGTAGTAATGGTGTATCCAACTCGAAAAGTGGGAACTGACAAGCTCTCCACCATGTTCCTGCTCACAGCTGCCTGCATTGTAGTGAAAGGCACCACGCCTGCCAACTCAACTGCAGGTGGGGAAGAGGCGGCGGCGGCGACGGTGGTGGTGGTGGTGGCGGCGGCGGCCTCCACGTCCTTGGCAACAACCCTGCCCATGGGTCCAGTACCAACCACAGTCCCCAGCTCCACCTTCAATTCTTTCGCTAGCTTCTTCGCGTAGGGAGACGCTACTATTCTCTTCCCGCCGTCCGAGGCCGGATGCACGGTGGAACCCACCACGGCGGGGACCACCTTAGGTTTCTCCTCCGGTTGTGGTGGTGTTTCGGTGGAGGAGGAAGGAGAAGGAGGAGTGGCGGTGGCGGTGGCGGTGGTGGCGGCCTTGGCATGTGCCTCGGCGATTTCGGTCTCGGACTCAGCGAGGAGGGCAATGGCGGAGCCGACGGGGGCGACGCCACCTTCGTCGACCATGATTTTTGCGAGATAACCGTCGTAGAAAGTCTCGACGTCCATGTCAGCCTTGTCGGACTCGACGACGACGACACTCTCGCCCTTGGAGAGCTTGTCGCCCTCCGACTTGACCCACGACACGATCTTGCCTTCAGTCATCGTGGAGCTGAGCGCAGGCATGAAGATTTCGCGGATCTTCGCCTGCACTCGGAGCCTCCCCCTCGAAACCCGAAGAATCCGGACCTGGGGGCGGTGGAGGAGGGTGGTGGAGGAGGAGGAGGAGGAGGAGGAGGGGAGGAAGGTGGTTTGAAGGATGCGAGCCATTAGACACAGATTTTGCAAATGGGGTTTCTCTGTTTCAAGAATTGAATATGTAATGAAGAGTTGATTTCTAGAGTGTATCGAAATTAGGCGGAAGTCTCAACTACTTTACCGGTGCATCTGATGACTGTATTTTGTTTTCACTTTTTTTTTTTTTTAAAATAAAAATTAATTTGTAGTTCCATTTTTTTTTTAATAAAAATGGATTAAGAAGAGTGACATTACTACTTGAAAGGAAGAAGACATGCTTGGTCATTTAGAATGTCATTAATGCACATTTAAAAACATGTCACCACCAAGGAAATGTGTTCAATCCAGTGTTGGTTAGAGTTTATTTATTTATTTAATTTTGAAAGAGTTGGTTACGAGTTTATTAACTTTTGTGGTGGGCACCAATTTCATATAAATTTTGTTGTGAAATATTTGGATGAAATACATGGACATAGAGAAACTTTTGTTGTGAGCTTTTATGTTTATAAATCTCATTTTGTGGAGTATCTTAAAAGAGTTGAACATTTATGGATTGTTCTAGGAGTTTGAGTTGAATGTATTCGGATTTTAAAAATTTTTAGATTCCACATAAGTTTAGATTCAATATACCCCTAATACTCGTAGAAGAATTGCTAAAATCAACGTCTAATGTGACTTCCAAATAGATTGTGCTCATTCAACTTCATAATATTAAAAAAAAAAAATCCAATTATTGAAATTTTCATGTTGAATATGGATTAAGAGAACCTGGGTTTTTTAAAAATTATTTGACATCTATTTTATCAAAATCTAATGAAACATATCTAAATCAATCACTACATTCATAACTTAAGATTCTACATCTATCCTCTTACTGTAGAGTTGAATACTTCACATTATTAGCTATTAATTAGTAAGCTACAAGATCCTAATATGGAGACAAAATATATGATAAATCATTGAGTTTAAATTAAAAACAAATTATAATTTAGTTATCTAATTGAAACATAATTACAAGCGAAACGATGTTTTCAGTTTTATTACAATTAATCTCATTTCGTTAGGAAATCTTCGTTAAATTTAATAATCAATAGTATAAATATGATCAAAAGACCAAAATACCCTCATAATAAAAAATTAAATAAAAGAATTTATTTAAAAACTAAAAGTAAAAAAAAAAAAAAAAAAAAAGATGTTCTTCTCATCTGGGAAGAAACATCAGCCATCCATAAATAAAATTAGGATCGATCTTTAACCCAACTTCAAAACATTAACAAAAATTGAAAAAACCTAATGTGCAATCGTCAACCTGCAAAAATCATTAACCATCTATCCAATCTACCCAATGCAAACTCATCCACCCATTGCAATCACTAATTCAAAAAATCATCAACAATCATTAGTAAAAAAACCTTCAACAATTACCAGTTCAACCATATCAACAAACAATCATCAACATCTTCAAAATAGGAAAAAAAAAAAAAAAACAACAACAACAACAACAATCAACTCTAAAACACAAAAAATAACCAAATTATTTAAAAAAAAAAATCACAAAATAAAGAAAATTAAAAAAATAGGACCCAAATTCAGTTTGACTCTAAAACGAACTCATATGAATGAGTTTTATCTACAAAACCTAAATGAAACTCATTCATCTGAGTTCGTTTCAGAACATGGATGAATCTGGGTTCTGTCGAACGAAGCCAGATAAATCTGGGTTCGAATTGAACACAGATGAATCTGCATTAGAAGGGGAAGAAAAAAAGGAGAGAAAAAAAAGAAGAAAAAGAAGAAAAAGAAGAGAGATCTTCGAAGAACAAAAGAGAGATGGTGACTTTGGCTGGCTGGTGGGGAAAAATAAGAAGGAGAAAGAGAGATTTAATTAAAAAAATTAATTTTAAAAGAAAAATAAAAATAAGGTAAATAATGTTAAAAGATAATTTTACCCTTCAATCTGTTAACTCTAATCAAGAAGGACTAACAATAGATAGGTTTATTATAATAAAAATAAAAAGTTAGCTCTATTTGTAATTACGTTTTAACTAAATAGCTAAATTATAATTTACTCTTAAGTTAATGTCACGCCCTTTCGGTCCTCACAAGTTCACAACTTTTTATGGCACACAATATGTGAACCTTTTGTAAAGTAGTTGCTTTGTATCCCCAAATTCTTGTCAATTGCATTCAATTATTTAAGAAAATAAATATCTGAACATTCATGTGCTCAAAATTGTCACTATAATTTTAGTATTTCTAGTGTTGGTGGTTGCAAATCGAACTCTAATATATTCATTTGTGCCTACACATTAAAAAAGTAATAATAAAACATTAATCTTTAATATAAGTTCATAATTTTAACATATTGCAACAATTATAGATATCAAAATTGACAATTCTAACATTTATCAATAAAAGTATATTTTCATTTAGTTTAAGTGGTGTGTTCATCTCCTTGCACACTTATGGTAAGAGATTAAAGCCTTATTACGATGCAATTGTTAATATATGTGGGGAGAATTTTCCTAGTCTTTGCAAGAGTAGACATCTCTTAATCATGATATTAAAGATTCATATTACTCTTATAATGCTTAATATCCATATGTCTCATTAAAAACAAAACAATTTTGGTAGAACATTTGAATAAAGCTCTTTTCTTTTTCTTTTTCTTTTTTTTTTTTTTTGAAGCAGAATAAAGCTCATTTATTAATTAGCAAATGTAGGTCATATAATATTTAATTTGTAGGTCTGAAAAATGAAGCAATTTTAACTGAAAATTGAACTTAAAAAGTGCTGGCTATGGGGTTCGAACCCATGCGCACTTATGTGCAGAAGATCTTAAGTCTTCCCCCTTAACCTCTCGGGCAAACCAGCTGCTGACAACAACTGTTCCTACCTTTTATTATTTATAATAAGCTTAGAGTCTTTGAAAAAATATTAGCTCATGGCTTTATTTATTTTATTCGATTTAAAAGCCCGTTGAAAAATATGTGGAAAATTTGAGTTTTAAAACTGGATTCTGCATTTTACTTAACAATTCTAAACTTTAATTTTACAAAACTTGCATTAAATTTGATAATCACCATACTTAAAAGTTTAAATTGATATGTTAATACGTCCCCTTATGTGTAATATAGACAAATAACAAATGACAGACACATACAATGTACATCTTATCATATAACATATGCAACTAGGATTATATTAAACATCTCCTACCTACCATATAATGTATATAACTAGAGTTTAAGTGTAATATAGACAGATAATAAATGATGAATACATGCTAGAATTTTGATGCAATATAAATAGATAACATATGATATATGTTAAAAGTCTCTTGTTGTATAATATGCACAACAAAAATTTTAGTTTAGGAAGAAGAGATGAGATGAATTAAATTGGAATCCTTGGAATTTTTGATATTATATTAGTTATTGTCAAAATCGTAAAATTAAATTAATAGAAAAAAAAATAATTATAATATTTAAAATTCAGGATAATAATAAGTTAACAAAACCATTTGCTCAACGACATGTTATAATTTAAACCACAGTTGTTGTAGGGGGCAGGCGTGGTTAATATTATCGTGCTTCCTCCGTCACTCATCGTTTAAACTCCTTTTAAATATAAACCGTTGGGTGACCATTAACCGAAGACTAATTGTACTTGAAGAGCACGTGCAGTGTTATTATTCCATCTTGCAAACTGGACACCAGTGATCATGATAGAACTAGCAGTGCCTACTCACGTTCACGGCGGGCCCTATCTCACTCTCAAACCGAGAACCGGAACGAGGAGAAGGAAAACATTAGAATTCAAAACAAATGTTGTCTTTGGGGCTTTTAATCGAACAGTTGGTGCGCAAGGTGATTTCAGTGGAGATGATAAAGAGAAGAGCAAATGCAAGAAAAGGGTATTCTTCTTGGACGTCAATCCACTCTGTTATGAAGGAACCACGCCCAGTTTGCGCTCCTTTGGTCGGTGGGTGTCTCTCTTCTTCAATCAAGTGACCCGCAGTGACCCTGTTATCGCTGTAAGTGTAATAGATAGCTGGAAATGTTCATGTTTTATGATTGGTATATATCTCAATTCTGCAAGTTGTTAGATTGACTCTATGATAATGTTAACGGATCATATCTTCAAGCCTTTGATACTGTAGTTGGCCCTCTTTTATCAATTTAAGCTTTTGGATATGGTAGTAAGTAATAAGTTATCAAAGTTAGGAAGTTCTTGGTTTAAACCCTTTCTTCCCCCTTTTATTTAAAATTCTTATCTGCTCGTATTGCAAGTGAGGTTGCGTAATAAAGTATCGTAACTTTAAGTCTTAAATATTACAGATAGATCATTTCCTAATAGTTTAAGTCTTTTGGTCTTATGGTAATTGATAGATAATATTCCATTGAACATTTAAAGTCATGTACCATGTGACTAGCAGTGCAATATGTGATGACTATGTGTCTCCATAAATGATGTGTGATTCACTCTCATGTAAGTATTAGAACAAACTGATAATCTAGTATTAGTATGTGTGACATAGGATGCAATATCTGATCTCTATGGATTTTTTTTTATTAATGCTGATTTTTACTTTATTGGATAGAAATCTCCATGTGTTTCTGATTTTTTACGATTTTAGCTTTTGTAATGGTTGTTATTAAACGATTTTGGCTAAGAAATGGTTATTTCATTTGCAGGTTTTTGATGGGCGGAGTGGTAATGAGCATCGTAGGCAGTTATTACCTTCGTATAAAGCACATAGGAGGAAACCGGTAGGACAATCAATAGCTTCACGAAGATTCTCAAGGGACCGTGTTGGGAGCTCACATGAGTTCATCGTAGATGTTCTTCGGAAATGCAATGTGCCAGTCAGTGAACATTCTTACTTGACATCTATTTAGCCTTCTGTATTTCTATCAGTGTGTACGTTCAAGTCCTTAATGAATCTGAAGCCGGACTTCTGTCTAGAATTTTTTTTTTGCTTTAAATGCGTTATGATCCAGTAAATTCTGGAGGATGAACTTGAGGATTTTCAGTTTATAAGAACCACAGTTTGTTCTTGTTAGAGTCTGTCTAAATTCTAGAGAGACTGCTGTTCCGTGGGTAGCTAACTGAGCATAATTGATTTTAATTGAAAACCATTTATAGTATTCATAAAAGGATTTAATGATCATTCATTTTATCCTCTGAAAAGAAAAGAGAAAACTTTGAAATTACATCATATAAATTTGAAGTTTCAGGCTACATGCTTTGAACTTTCAATACATTAACTTCACTTGTAATGGTTCTTATTTTAAGGAAAAGAATATGCTGTTGATGGACCAAGAATAGTAAAAAAGGAAATGTCATTGGATCCATCTTATATTATTGGAAATTCATTCATTGTTGAGACTTGAGAAGACAATGGAATGCAGGTTGTTAAAATCGACGGCTATGAAGCAGATGATGTGGTGGCTACACTTGTCGAACAAGTATTGCAAAGAGGCTATCGTGCAGTTATCGCCTCACCTGACAAAGATTTTAAGCAGTTGATTTCTGAAGATGTGCAATTAGTTGTCCCTCTGAAAGACTTGGAGCGATGGTCCTTTTACACCCTAAAGCACTACATTGCTCAATACAATTGCGATCCAAACGCTGACTTGAGCCTTAGTAAGTATTTAACACATTGTCTTGATATTCCTACCTCTTGTGCTAAGTTAATATTATAAAGTAATTTGATACAAGTCACTGTGTAGGATGCATAATGGGTGATGAGGTTGATGGTGTTCCAGGAATTCAACATGTAG
This sequence comes from Dimocarpus longan, assembly GCA_022984855.1. Lineage (NCBI taxonomy): Eukaryota > Viridiplantae > Streptophyta > Magnoliopsida > Sapindales > Sapindaceae > Dimocarpus > Dimocarpus longan. The sequence goes on along the minus strand of CM041018.1, from coordinate 25,660,310 downwards.
TTCCTGGATTTGGCCGGAAAACTGCCTTAAAGCTTTTAAAAAAACATGGTTCATTGGAAAATTTACTAAATGCAGCAGCAGTAAGAACCGTGGGTAGACAGTATGCACAAGAGGCCCTCACAAAGTATGCTGATTACCTGCGAAGGAATTATGAAGTTCTTGCTTTGAGGAGGTAATGCGTTTCCATCTTTTAGTTCTCCCCAATATTATCCATTCTCTTAATGGAAATTTTCCCGGTCAACCCTTTACTGAGAAAAATTTAAATTTGATCTCTTTTGCCACCTTCCTCTGTAATATTTGGTTGTTAATGGGCTTGAAACTATACAGGGACATCGATGTTCATCTCGAAGAGGAATGGTTGATTGAAAGAGACACATGCAACGATTTAGTTGTTTTGTCGAATTTCTTAATGTCATTGGAAGCAAAGCAAAATCTCGCTCAGCAGACTAGCTCTCATTTTTTGAATGGTTAAAACCCCAAAAGGTAACCTTCAACTTCTTCACTAGATGAGAGGCTGATATATGACTGTGTTTGTCTGTTACTAATCCATGAAATATACAAACACTAAACCCAAAATGCTCAAGTCATTTTGAATGTAAATTTTAGACATATGTATAATTCTTCGGGAGTCTTTTAGTTCTAATCTCACAGACAATAAAGAGAAAGAAATCAATTGAATTAATTTTTTTTACTCATTTCACATATTTGAACTTGCAGCGTTTTTGCCCATGAAGTTTATCAGCGAATGAGTATGAGTTTACGCGCAAATGAGTACGTGAAACATGACAGTAATTCAGATGCATTGGTGTATTGTGGATCAAGTTTACTAGGCAAACATACATAACAGTTCATGGAGTGATTTCTTTAAGAATCTATCCTTGTTAGGCAAGGCAGTCTGTGGCGGTTCGGTTCTCCTAAGCAAGACTTATATAGATAGGTTTTTTCATCAAGAAACATCCTCAGCTTTGTATGCATAGATAGCAAGAAGTGTTGAGTACTTTCAAAGATCATTTTTACAGTAACTTCTTGTATTTGTTCTTTGTGGAACAGCTACTATATATTCATAATAAGATACCGTCATCTTATCGAAATGCAGAGAACATTCAACATAGAGCAGCATGAAGAAATGATATGACTGAAACCTAGACAATATCAACATAATTTACTGAGAAAATATACAACCAGCCTCAATGACTTGCTGAGTTAAATGCAGACAGACTTAGGTGGTTTCTGAATTTGTTAAAAATCTTTTTAATGGTGTTGATTGGTTAAAAATGTTTTTAGATCCCTTATATTGTCATATTCTCAATACAAGAAGTTAATTAAAGTAATTTTAACAAAGTTTCTTTCAACTAAATCCTTATTAAATTATTCTACAAAAATGAGTATATTACATTGAATAATGTTATACCTTTCGGTAATTTGCCCAAAAGCTCTATCCAAAAGATATAGTAAGTTGATTAATAGTTATCATATTAATTTTGAAACAATATATTGATAATGTGTTAATTATTTTATCATATTTGTTACATCATTTAGATAATGAATTTGAACAAATTTTTGGATAGTTTAGTATTACTTTATTATATTTGTTAATTAAATAATTTGCACATTATTAGCTATTTTAGTTAGAGAAAATGCATAAAATAACCTCTTTTTGAGAGTTAACTTGAAAACTAACCTCTTTCTTTTATGTTGAAAAAATCTCAACCCTGAAGTTGAGATTGATTTAAATTAACACTATGACTCACAACCTGGAAGTTGAGATTCCGAACCTAGAGGTTTAGATTCTCTACCTTGAGGTTTGGATTTTAAAAAAAAAGAAGTTATTTTTCAAATGAGTTATTAAAAAGGGTTAGATTTCAATAAATCCCTTTTAGTTAGTAAATTTTCATATTAAAATAATTTTTATTTCTCTAGATACAATAAAACTTAGAGTTCGAGTTTATTTTTTAACTAATTAATATGTGAGGGTAATTTTTTTTCCTTATCATGGAAGTTATTGTATCCCATTTATGAGGTAGATATTCGATAGAATAATTAGTGTTTGATCTTAGCATATCTTGACAATATTTTGATTTGTCTATTATTAGCTTTAAAAAAAAAAATTAAATTAACAATTCCTAATTTTTTATAAAATTTATGAGATCTTCCACTAAGATATGATTTTTAATGAAATTTTTTACTTTATTATTTCATGATTTATATGTTCGAATTATAAATTTTTTAGATATATATAAATTAACCACCACCTCATTAAATATATACTTTATAATTTACTCATTTATATATATATATATCATTTAATAATAGAGAGTATTCATTTAATTTAATAATGTCTTAAACTTCATGTTAGAAAATAGTCATAAATAACCATTTTCATGGTTAATTTTTGAATGTATTTTTAATCTTGTTTATAGGAGATTAAGAAATATCCATGTTATTTATTGTAAGGACAATAAAATAGAGTTTAATACATTCAAAATTAGGATTAAATGAATGAGAAATTGAATATCAAAATGCACACTTTGATGCCAGGAATGGTCATTAATCTTACAATGGAAGATGAAAAGAGATTTGTGTTGTTTTCCATTCAAATTCTTTTATTTAAATTTAAAATTAAATTATCATTAATTGATTTTAATAATTTTCACAAATTAATGATTTTGTAACTGTTACGAGTTAATGAAAGTGTTTAAATTCTGATTTTAAATCAGAATTATAACAGCCATGATTTTAATGATTTCGATTAACAAATCAAATTTTAATAATTTTGTAACCGTTAATGGAATGATTGATGAAATCGAATTATTAGTTAATGGAGGTGTTTAAATGCTGATTTTAAATCAGAATTATAACAGTCATGATTGATGACCATTAATTGATAATTGTAACAGTAAAAATAATAACCATAATTGATAGAATTTAATTCTAATCTGAGGTGATTAAATTCTGATTTTAAATCAGAATTGTAACGGCCAAAATAATGACCATAATTGATAGAATTTAATTCCTCAAAGTTGAATTGATTTAAATTGGCATCTAAGTTGAAGAAGAAAGTTAGTGATTGAAAAATAATCTTCTTTCTTTACTAACAGTTTCCAACTCTGGTTTAGACTTCCAATGTGATAGAGATCGAATTTAATTCGATTCGTTGGACGGTTTCAACCGCTGTATTATAGGAGACGAACGCAATACACCGCGAATTTGTTTTAAAGACACTGTATTTCTTACAGGCCTCGACTGCTTCAACTTCTATTTAGAAATTTATTCACTGTATCTTTTATGTAATTTGTTGTTTTTGTTTTTTGTTTTTTGTTTTCCTTTACTTTACGTATGTACAGTAGTATTATCTTGTAATCTATATTCGATCCAACACTTCAACATTTGAGCTATCTTTGTTATAATATTTATTAAAAATAAAAAAACCTTTCATTATTTAGTTTCTTTCTATGAATATAATTCCATTTTACTCCATCAATCTAATAAATCAGATAAATAATAATAATAATAATAATAAAATAAATTGCAAATGCACCAAACACGGCCTTATTCTATTATCAGCGTTGTCCAGAAGGAAGAAAGAGACGGGTAATAATAATAAACTTTATCTAGAACCAGTAACCACCTCCAGAGAAACCAGACATTGAGTCACTTGAGTGATTGAGTATTTGTCTTTTCAAAACAAAACACAGACAGTTGATGCTGCGTTGAAGGTGTTTAAAGATGCTTCTCCAAGCAACCAATTCTTCTCTCTTCTTCAGGCCCAAGACTCTCCCTTTTCAGGTAAGGTTGCTTTTGGATGGCAAAATCATTCCTTTAAAGGTCCTTTTGATGCCAAGTTTGGATTTTTTTATATCAAATTTTAGGATGATGATGATGATGTTTTAGCTAGTTATATTACCAAATTATAAGGTTTAGCTTTGAAAGTTTGTTGTTTGATGGAGAATTTTGGCCTCTTAATTGCTTTTGTACATCTCCCAGGCTATCACCATGACCTCTAGAGAAGGCCCTGGACTAAACGTTGCAAGATTTTGCAATGTGCAGGTGTGTGCTATGACATTTTTCTACGCTTGTTTGTTCTTGTAGATGCTATCTATTTGCTGCAAAAATGAAACTTTTTTAAAGTATCAACAGTAAAAGATTTTTGCATTTCTCTATTTTGTACTAGTAAATTTCGTAGTTGGAACCTACATAGACCGTACATGTGCTGAACAACTCTACTATCATATGAGTTTATGTCATAGTGCGGCATTTTGCTGGATTCTCGAGTCTTCGTTTTTTTTTTTCTTTCTCTTTTCATATAACTTTTGTTGATAGAAACTTGTTGGAGAAAAAGGTGACTTAAAACTGAATATTGCAAATATATTTTTCCATGTTGCGAATATGGAATAAATACAACTTCTTTTTTCCATGTTTAACCGGATAAGATCACCAAGCAATTATGCAAATGAAATAAAACAAGTACCATAATAAGCATGAAAAAAGTAGGACACCTAATTTATATGGAAAACCCTTCAATGTGAAAGGAAAAACCATGAGATGCTAATTCAACATAAATTTCCGCCAAAAAAATTGATAAGTTACACCATTTATTTTCCAAACAAGTTAGAGGCTAGCAACATCGACAAACTTTTCATTGGTTAGGTGGTTTCAATATCGTCAAACTAACAAGTTTGGATCTCTTTGGATGGAAGTAAAACGAGAAAGGAATTGACAATTGAAATCGATAGATAGATAGCTTGTAGTTTCATTGAATTTGGAGGAAGAATGATAGTCTGATTTGTGAATATCCTGAAGCCGCACTAAACACTACTTTTCTTCTCTCCGTTTTTTTTTTCTCTAGTTGCTCAACTTGCTACCTAACCAACCTTTACCTTCAAGTTCTTTTGTTTTGTCAAGCGATTTTGCTTAGCTTTCAAAGCGCACATACACTCTCTTAATTAATGCAACAACCTTGACTTTATAATATTTTACTTTTGTTTTCTTTTTTTTATTTATTAAATAGTTGGTCAGTCCCACTCTTTGTGAGAGGGAATCACATGCAACAAATTTCCACTTCGCTCTGACATGGAGGGAACTCCCCCATACCTGCAATCTCCCTGCGTATTGCAATTTTCTTCTTGGACAGCCTTTTTCATCATATTCGAGCCATTATCATCAGTTTGACTTTATCTCCGACATATGTTGCATACAATTCTCTCTCACATCAATGTGTTAGGATTGAGGGTGAAAAGTAGAGTTCTAACTGAGATGAATGGCTTTTTGAATATCCAGAGAAGCCATATGATGAGATCTAAATTTGTTAGTTTGATGTTGTTTTTGTTGGATCCACCTATTTGGTGGGGAGCTTGTTGATGTTGCTAGTCTTTGGCTTGTCTAGAGAAGAACTGGTGTAACCTATTAATTTTATGTCGTAGAATTTTTTTCTAGATTAGAATCTTGTGGTTTTTCCCTTTGTACTAAAAGGTTTTCCACGTAAATTTGGTGTCTTGATTTCTTTTTGTGCTTATTGTGAGACTTGTGGTGCTTGTTGTGTTTCATTTGCATGTTGTCTTGGTGATATAATTCTGATTTTAGTTTGCCTATTGGATTCCATAGAGAGGCAAAAGGTTTTATTTGTTCCATTACAATATATTTTGTTTTGAGTCCCTTTTTTCCAACGATAATAAGTTTCCCTCAGCACATTTGTCGGCACTCTCTCAAGCCATTTTGTCTGCTATCCGTCAAGCTGTTACCTCAGCACTCTTAAGCTGTTCTGTTGGCATCTCTATCGAATTGTTTGGGGGATGTGAAAGAATCTTGGAACTATTATGCGTGCGAGGGAAATTATTACTTCACATGTCAAATACGAGGATTAAGTTGGCGACATCTTAACCAAAGCTGTTAAGAATCTCTATGCTCTAGTCGAACTAGAAATAATATATGTCCTAATTTTTATTCTAAATAATTATGGAAATACTCTGTTCTTTAGTATATTAATTGTTTTAGTTTTCCTGGAGAAGCAACTATTTGTATAACTCAAAATTCTTTATTTCTGTTCATATCAGAAGAAACAGCTATTCGTTTATCACCTTTATACACCAAAATTTTAGTTACTAATTTTTATTCTCATTGTTGTTGAAGGCAGACATATCAAAGGGAATTGGCAATGAAATCTCATATCCCGAGAAATCTTGAGAGTAATTTCTTTTTCTTACCTTTTGACTTTCCTATTGCTACATAATTTTAGTGGTTCGTTGTCAACATTTATTTGTTGGTAACGTTGGAATTAATAATTTCACTTCATTTGTTAAAATTGTGGCATTTCAATATCCTAAAGCTCTCATTAGACGTTGTTCACAAAATAAATTGTGTCTAAGAAAATTTATTTGTTTAGGCTGCTTGAAATAAATGTAATGAAGCTCTGCGCCTCTGCTGAATCTCGTTTCCTGAGAATTTACAAATTAAGATGATTTTTTTTTCTTGATATAGTAACTTGGTTTGTCTTGAGTTTTGAGATTCACAGGTTGGCATAGAGGGTGGTTTTTTCTTTACTTTTCTTTTATGACATAAGGTTGGCATACATGTTAAATTTGGTAATTACTTCACAGAACATGGGGATGGCAGAGCACATCTAGTATAAGTTTTGTTTTCAGTCAGTTGCTGTCTTTGTTACAATGTTGCTTTCTAAATTTATAATATCTAATCAGTTTGAATGGTTTAAACTCTTAATTGAAAAAACCACTACATGAATCATATGTCTCCCAGTCAATCTGATGATTAATTCAAGAGTTCAATGTTTGAAGCATGTTGGCACTGCCTGAAAGACCCCCTCCAATAATTTTTGTTAATTAAGTTATCCATCAATAGATATTGTTTATGACATGAATTATGATTTTAACATATTTTATATTTCAGATATGTTTCTGGAACCTTTCCTGTAGGTATGTACAATTTTTATGGCATCATCTCTTAATATCAGCAGTGGATTGCAGATTCGAAGAGCCAGCTTTCGACCATTGAGGATATCGTGACTATGAAGAGGCTGACAATTCGAGCATATGCAGTTGCATTTGGATCCAGCTCATGGTTGATCTCTGCACAAGCAGTGAATGCGGCTGAAAAATTCAGCACAGATGCGGTTTATGAGATTGGAGAGCTATTTGAATTGGGAATTCAGCTATCGTATGTACTTTTACTATTAGGTTTGCTTGGAGTTGGATCCTTCTTTGTTATTCGTCAAGTTCTTGTACGTAGAGAACTTGACCTTTCTGCTAAAGAGTTGCAGGTGAGAGCCTTTTTTCTTTTATCATGGCTTTCAGATGAACTTACACAATCCAAAGCTGCATTTCATGTACAGCCTTACTAAATATAACTTGCATGCTACTCATCTATGTTTTCCTCTTCAGGAACAAGTGAGAAGTGGTGATGCTAGTGCAACTGAGCTTTTTGAACTTGGTGCAGTGATGTTGAGAAGGAAATTTTACCCAGCTGCTACCAGATACTTACTTCAGGCAATTGAAAAATGGGATGGAGATGATCAAGATCTTGCACAGGTATGGATCTTAGGTTTTCCATGTTAAAAAGCATGATCAATGTGCATTTCCTCATGATAATCTTAATTGTCACTTGTGATGCCTATTTTGCCTTATGGTTGATTACAATCTGTGTGCAATGACTAACTGGAAAAGTATTATACATTAAAACATTATGTTTACAAAATGTATGGTCAAGTTCTGTGTGGATACTATAAGAAACTGAGATCAATTTAAGGAAATTTTTACGGTTTTTAACTAGCATCCTATAGTTTCATTTGATCTAGTCATCTAGCTACTTTAACATTTTGTGAAGCAAAAATGTTTAATAGTGCTAGGTATCATTTTTGGCTTAAATATGTATAAATTGACGCTTTTGAAGTCAGAAATTGAACTTAGCCATGAACCTCAAACTTGCTACAACATGACCAGTTGATGTCTTTTAGCAATGATTGTATAAAGCCATAAAATATGTTTAGAGCTTTAAGTATGCTGTCTTGCTTTGATGTTTCATGTTCTTTTGGTATATCTTTTGTACATATTGTCCCTAGTGAATTAAATTTACATTAATTATCATGGTGATACTACTTGCAGTAACTGAATTTACCAGTACTAATCATAATTGCAAAGAATCAGATTGAGTGAAACAGTGAACTTAAGCATTAAGCAATCACAAGAGCATCATTAACATTGATTCTTTTGTCAAGCTGATCATTTGAACTTTTCATAAGTTTGGCCAACGTTAGACTTTTATCTTATTTAGTTTTTGTAATTTTTATAACATTGGCAGGTACTGGTTTAAGAATTTTCATTGGCATAAAATTTAGTTCTTTCCTCTTGTACAGAAGAAATGGGAAATGTAAAATTATATATCGTGATAGTAAAGATGCAAAGATACCGTCTATCTTTTCTGCATTGTCTTGATGAAGCTTCACCACTGACAAATATTTTGACAGGTTTACAATGCTCTTGGTGTCAGCTACATTCTTGACGGAAAGCTTGAGAAAGGAATTACTCAATTTGAAATGGCTGTGAAGCTCCAACCAGGTTATGTCACAGCTTGGAATAACCTTGGTGATGCCTATGAGAAGAAAAAAGACCTGAAGTCAGCTCTCAAGGCATTTGAAGAAGTGCTACTTTTTGATCCTAACAACAAGGTGGCACGACCACGGAGAGACGCCTTAAAGGATCGCGTAGAGCTCTACAAAGGAATTCCTGTCAAATCAAAGGACAGATGATGATAGTCTTCATAAAACTGTGGTATCTCTTCAAGATTAACCTTGTAGTTCCTTTTATATTCCTACATTTTTTATTTTCCTTTCTGTTTAACTTCTGATTAAAGATGTCTCCCTAAAATTTTGGTATCCTAAAATGGTATGTTCTGATTTCTGAAACAATGAAAACAAATCAGTGATGAATGGTGAAATTGTATCATAAATTCAATATTCATGGTCCCATTTGCTCCAAAACACTTAAAAAAAATTCCACATTTACATCTCCATAAAATCTTTCAAATATTAATTCTTGATACTTGTCATCAGTTAAATATTATGATTGCGCTGCAAAATATATATCAACCTATTCTAGCACATATTTCTTCATAGAACCTGCAAGTCCATGTAGCAAGTATAGAAGGAAATAGGGTTGGCATCAGGCTCCGTCAATTGGCAAATGGTCAAAGCTGAGCCTTGCCTGGATCTAAACATGTTCTTGTTGGTGTAAATTTGAGTCACAGATTATTTTATGTTTTGATGACAAGTTTTATATTGTCCCACCTAGATCATAAAATATGTGCAAAATACAATGTATATGATAAAATATATGTTGGTCTTAGAGAGGGGGTCAGTGGCGTAGCTGATGTGTCACTGACTTTGGTGCATTCATGGCACGAGTTCGACTTTTATCTTAAAAAAGACAAATTTTCTTCCACCATTTAAAATGTGTGGGTTGTTTCTCCATCTTATGTAGGTTACTCTTTCCCATTTGGATGCCATTTCTTGAGTAGTGCTATAGAGTCAAAACTTTGTTTACTCTCATCCGAATGAAGATAAGTTTTCTCTCATCATTTAAAATGCGAAGGTTGTCTCTTCATCTTATGTGAGTTACTCTCTCCCATTTGAGTGTCATTTTTTAAAGAGTTAAATCTCATTTGATCCTAATTGATTTCTGAACCTGTTTCAATATTAATATATATGTTGGTCTTATGGGGTCAGCAATTATTTCATGAACTCTGTGTCAAAGACTGGATATGACATTTGATACTTGACAGTCCAACCAATGAGGGCACATTGCCAAACCCTTCAAATCCCACTTATTGCATTTTGTAGATGCTGAGATCTGTTTTTCGTAATAACTGCTTAAGTTTTTGCTACAGTGGTATCTAATAATATAATATAACTATTAGATTTATAAATTGAGAACCAGTTTGTCAAAAACAGAATTTCTTATATTTAATTATTTGGATTATACAAGAAAGTTTATAAAATAAGCTTTATATATTTTGGAAAATCAATCCCATAAGTATGATAAACTGTTTTTCTTTTCCACATAAATAAGGGAACATCCCTTTTAGCACATACAATTTTCCCTTTGTATGACACTAACATTTTGCCTATTGTCAAGACCAACCTTCACAGTTTAATTCAACTTATCAAGTAATTTTCAGAGTTTTCATTGAGATAAACACAGGAAATCCTAACCATAAAAACTTTTTTTATCTTATTCACATCAGGACATGTGACATTGATATTCAATAATTTTTATAAATTCTATATTATATACAGTATTGTGCAGTATGCCCATTACATCAAAGTATTTATTTTTTATTTCTTTTTCCACAAAGTAGATATGAAAAAGTTACTATTTATTTATTTTTTTTTTAAAGAAAAAGGGAAGAAGAAAAGGAGCAGCCATGGCCACAGAGTTGATGGTGTTATTTTTGTCACACAGCAAAAAGAGTCGTCTTCATGGACTTAATTTTTTTCAAAAGGAAACTCTTCCTTCAGCATCCACTTTTCGTCATTGCTTTAGTCATTATTTTGAAACAAAAACTTCAACGTCAAATTCTGCTTGGGCAGCTCCACCAACTCTTATTTCATTTATGTTACAATTGGACCAGATTCGGACTTTGCACTTAAGAGCTAAGTTTTGCCATTGTTATATTATATCTTCTAAAATAATTACTTTTAGCCATAAATCATGTCGTCGCATAGGTGATTACAGTTTTCCATACACTAATGTAGCATAATTAAAATCATTAATTTTGTTGACCCAACCACCAAAGAGGTAGATTTGGACTTAAAATTCTTTTAAATAATTTATATTTTTTTCATAATTATTAGCTAAAACCACATTTTCATCTTGTATTCAAGGTTTCTTTTTTCAATCACTTTTATTTTATGAAGGTTAAAAACATAACATCTAATTTTTTTCTGTTGACTTACTTGTTGAAGAGATGCGCCGTCGCCAGACTAGTGCCTTAATGCCTTTTGGAACACTCATCAAAATAGATTCAATGTTACTAACTTTTAAATTTCTAAATAATAGAGGAGGGATGAGCATGGGTTGATTTGGTTGGGTTTGACCATGTCCAAACCAAACCATAATCTAATAATTTTAATAATTTATAACATAAATCAAAGCAGTCACAAAATAAAACCATTCTTTGAATTTTGTCTAGTACATTTAGCATTAAACTATAATAGTTTAAATTTTCATCTTGTTTAATTTAGTAAAAAAAAAAAAAAATTTATCGGCTGAAATCATTATAACATAATATATATATGTATTTGTTAGGTTAGTATAACTTAAAAAAGTGATTTCAATATTTATCTATCTATTTTTATTTAATTTTAAGTGAAAAAAGTGAATAAATTCGAAATTGATAACAATTATTAGATTAAATAAAAATGAATGGATAAATATTGAACCCACTTTTTTTAATTGCTTGAACAAAGTTCACGAATAGATTCTTAGTTATTGCTTTTTATATTATAATTTTCTTTCTGTATACAAATTTCTGAGTCTACAATTTGTAGTCAAAATCTAAGATGTCATATATTGTTATGAAGTTTCTGGATGATATTATAATAATATATTATTTAAAGTCGGTCATAATCGACTCTATTTTGCTCTATATATATGTGTAACGACTCAGCAAAAGATATACATATTTTCCTGCTTTCTTTTGTTTGCCTCCTTTCTATCTCTATCTTTATTGCTTTTTCTTTGTTTAATTTATTATTTAGTTTTTCTCGCCTCTCTCCTGCTGTCTTACTTTTGCTTGTCAAATATCAGCTCAAGTCCCTGGTAAATTCTCTTTAAGCCCCTGATGATTATTAATTTTATTATATTCATTTATTTTAATTTTATAACACGTTATCAGCACGATTTTGAACCTGAAGTTCTTGATATTCTGACTTTAACTCTAACTGAGAAGTTTGGCTATGCCGACTCAATCAATGTACGGCTCTGCCTACTCAATCAATGTACGGCTCTGCCGACTCAACCAATGTACGGCTCTGCCGACTCAACCAATGTACGGCTCTGCCGACTCAATTATTATTATCATGCATTACAGATCTAACTATTTAATTTTATTTATTTACTTATTGTTACATACTATATGTGCAGCTCTGTTATTATTATTTACTATTTTTATTATGTATTTCATGAACGGCTATGCCGGCTCAATATATTATTTATATTAATTAATTGATTTGTTATCTCTGTTATATATTTATATTTTATGTATTTTATTCTCTTAAATTTATAATATACTAGAACCTGAAGTTCTGAATTTTAATCAATGGAATCTGAAGTTCTAAATATTTATTGTTAAAACCTGAAGTTCTAAAAATATAAATGAAATTTTTGACAACCTGAAATTTCAAATATATCATTTTGATTATATCACTAATTGTGATATTTTATGTATATAGCCATGTCAAATATCGTAAAACCAGAATTTGCTCTACTAGATATATCAGGAAATAATTATCTTTCATGGATCCTTGATGTAGAGCTGTATCTGCAGTCCAAGGGCTTAGTTGATACAATTAGAGATAATAATGAAACATCTCTACAGGATAAAGCAACTGCAATGATCTTTATCCGCCGTCATTTACATGAGAGCCTGAAGACTCAATACCTCACAATTAGAGATCCACTGACTCTGTGGAAAAATTTAAAAGACAGGTATGACCATCAAAAAACCGTCGTCCTCCCCAGAGCCCGGCATGAATGAAGTAATTTAAGACTCCAAGATTTCAAATCAGTCGCTGATTATAATTCTGCCCTGTTTAAGATAACCTCACAGCTGAACTTGTGTGGTGAAATACTGACTGATGCAGATCTGTTGGAAAAGACATATACTACTTTCCATGCATCTAATGTGCTCCTGCAGCAGTAATATAGAGAACGCAGGTTTACAAAATACTCTGAATTAATCTCATGTCTCTTAGTGGCATAACAAAATAATGAGCTTCTGATGAAAAATCATGAACTCCGCCCAGCTGGCGCAGTTGCACTTCCAGAAGCAAATGCTAGCACAAGTAAAGGCCGTGGACGTGGACATGGACGCGAACGTGAACGTGGTAATCATGGTCGTGGTGGGTATAAATTTTTAGGTAATCGAAACCAGAAAAACATCTCTCAAAAGTGGAATATTTATAATACTAAACATAATAAGGGCAAAAATGCAGAGAAAAAGGCCCCTAAAAATTATGAAGATGTTTGTTTCAGATGTGGTATGTCTGGACACTGGTCTCGTACCTGTCGTACGACTAAGCATTTGGTTGATCTGTATTAAACCTCTGTAAAGGGGAAGGAAAAGAAAATTGATACAAATTTTGCAGATCAAAGTGATGATCCTGTAGATATCACAAGCCTGGACTTATCGAATTTTCTTGATAATACGGATGGAAAAGTGGATTACTCAATTGGTGATAGAGATATCCATACCAATTAGAAAGTTGCCTAGTTAATATAGTTATATTAACTTTTGTTATGTTAGTACATATTTTTGTAATTTTCCAGAAGTAAGATAACTTATTTTGCTTTATATTTTGTTATCAATGATGTACTAACATATGGTTTATCTGATGAAAGACGGATATGGATGAATTATCTATTCTCAAAAAGGATGGTGCAGATATATATATTATCGACAGTGTAACAACACATACTATTCTTCAGAATAAGAAATATTTCTCAAATTTGACAGTAACCAAAGTCAAGGTAAATACTATATCAGGTCCTGCAGATCTGGTTGAAGGTTCTGGAAGAGCCATAATCTTATTGAGAAATGGTACTAAATTATATATAAATGGTGCATTATACTCTAGTAGATCTAGAAGAAATCTACTCAGTTTCAAAGATATACGTAGTAACGGATATCATATTGAAACTACAAATGAGAAGAATGTTGAATATTTATGCATTACTAAAATTATCTCAGGCCAGAAGCTAATTGTAGAAAAACTCAGAGCTTTTTCATCTGGGTTGTATTATACAATTATGAGATCAATTGAAACTTATGTGGTTTCAAGCCAGAAGCTCTTAAAACCAATAACATTTCAACTTTAGCATAACCGTCTTGGTCATCCAGGATCTACGATGATGCGTAGAATCATTGAAAATTCTCATGGGCACCCATTAAAGAACCTGAAGATTCTATTATCCAATGACAATATATGCACTGTCTATTCACAAGGAAAATTGGTAATTAAACCATCTATTTCTAAGGTTGGTTTTGAATCTCTATCTTTCCTGCAAAGAATACAAGAAGATATATGTGGACCCATTCATCCACCCAGTGGACCATTCCGTTATTTTATGGTATTAATTGATGCATCAGCAAGGTGGTCACATGTATGTTTATTATCCAGTCGTAACATTGCTTTTACTAGATTGCTTGCTCAAATCATTAGACTCCGAGCACAATTTCCAGATTATCCAATCAAGAGTATACGACTAGATAATGCTGGTGAATTTACATCAAAAACATTTGATGATTATTGCACATCAATCGGAATTGATGTTGAATATCCAGTCCCACATGTACATACCCAGAATGGTCTAGCAGAATCATTCATCAAACGTATCCAGGTGATTGCTAGAACTTTATTGTTACAAACCAAATTACCGGTTTCTACCTGGGGACATGCTGTTTTACATGTAACAACATTGATTCGACTTAAGCCTGCAGCTTATCACCAGTACTCTCCATTACAACTTGTACTTGGGCACCAACCTGATATTTCTCATTTACGTATTTTTGGTTGTGCCGTACAGGTCCCTATTGCTCCTCCTAAAAGAACCAAAATGGGACCCCAACGTCGTTTGGGAATATATGTTGGTTTTAATTCACCTTCAATTATCAGATATCTTGAACCATTGACAGGTGATCTTTTTACTGCCCGTTTTGCAGATTGTCATTTTAACGAGACAACTTTCCCACCATTAAGGGGAGGAAAAATTTCTCCTGAAGAGAAGCACAAGAAAAATGTAACTATTGGAGAGAAATATGAGCTATCATGGAATGTGACAACAATATCTCATTTGGATCCTCGTACTACCCAATGTGAAAGTGAGGTACGAAGAATAGTTAATCTTCAGATAATTGCGAATCAGTTGCCAGATGCATTTACTGATGCTGCTAAAGTGACAAAATCACACATACCAGTTGCCAATACACCAGCTAGAATAATTGTTCCTGTAGAACAATGTAATCAGAACGCAGCAAATGAATCATCTACTGCACGTCAGAAGTGTGGTAGACCAATGGGCTCAAAAGATAGTATTCCCCGAAAACGGAGAATGAAAAATTCAGATTCTTCTGAAAATAATACTGAAGTTACAAAATCCATTATCTCTGAAAGATCAACTCCAGAAAAGTTGTCAATCCCTGAAGAGACTAAAACCCACAAAGAGGTACAAACAATTGATGAGCCACAAAATTCTGGAAATCAAGAAATTTCAATCAATTGTGCCGAAGATATATGGAATCGTAATGAAATAATCATCGATGATATATTTTCATATACAGTAGCTTTGATAGTTATGAACGATGATTATGAACCACATACTGTTAATGAATGTAGACAAAGACACGATTGGTCTGAATGAAAAAATGCAATTCAAACAGAATTAAGTTCCTTAGCCAAACGTAAAGTCTTTGGACCTGTAGTCCAAACGCCTGAAAATGTCAAACATGTTGGATACAAATGGGTATTTATACGGAAACGTAATGAAAAGAATGAAATTGTAAGACATAAAGTAAGGCTTGTTGCACAAGGTTTCTCACAGAGACCAGGGATTGATTATGATGAGACGTATTCACCAGTGATGGATACAATTACTTTTAGATTCTTGATCAGTTTAGCAGTCTCAGAAGGACTCGAAATGCGGCTTATGGACATAGTGGCTCAATTGGTACCCACTTCTCTAAGAATTTGGTATTAAGCCCCAGGTGCCAGGTTCGAGAGGTGGGGGAGGCGAGAAAAATCCCCAGGGGAGGGAACAGTACCGATTGAGTGGCGATCTTGGGAGCCGGGATGTCACAGGAAGTGACGATCTTGGGAGCCGGGATGTCACAGTGACAACATATTTATATGGGTTACTTGATACTAATATCTATATGAAAATTCCTGAAGGATTTAAAATGTCTGAAGCATTTTTCAGGGGGAGTATATTAAATCAATGTGGACATATGTGCACTGCACTCTTTTTTCCTTCGATCAGGTTTTATCCCACTGGGTTTTCCTGACAAGGTTTTTAATGAGGCAGTCATTTTAAGCACATCCAAATATTATTAAATCCAGAAGATTATAATATTTTAGATCCAGCAGATCATAAAATATCTTTTGTTTAGATTTTGAGTTTTTATTGATAGAAAATTTTAAATATATTATAATGGTATCATTCAAGGGGGAGTGTTATGAAGTTTCTGGATGATATTATAATAATATATTATTTAAAGTCGGTCATAACCGACTCTATTTTGATCTATATATATGTGTAACGACTCAGTAAAAGATATACATATTTTCCTGCTTTCTTTTGTTTGCCTCCTTTCTATCTCTATCTTTATTGCTTTTTCTTTGTTTAATTTATTATTTAGTTTTTCTCGCCTCTCTCCTGCTGTCTTACTTTTGCTTGTCAAATATCAGCTCAAGTCCCTGGTAAATTCTCTTTAAGCCCCTGATGATTATTAATTTTATTATATTCATTTATTTTAATTTTATAACATATATATATATATATATATATATCAACCATGTACCTTTTTTTTTTTTTGGTTGCTTGAGCGAAGTTGGTAAATATATTCTTAGTTATTGCTTTTTTTACATTATAATTTTCTTTCTATATACGAATTTCCAAGTCTACAATTTGTTGTTAAAATCTAACGAGCCATTTGTCATAGGATATGCATTTGCGTTTGATTACAAGTTATTAACTTATCAGTGGTGCGCACATTTTATCTTAAAAATCCAATCCATATCCATCTAGTCATCTCCAAGAGTTGTGGCAAGTTCCTTTCAGTTGAAACCAAAAGAATCGAAGCTGTATCAAGACTTGCTGTTACAAATAATCATTTATATAATTCGAACGCATTGATTACTTTCATAATAATAAAATATAATTTTATAAAATACATAAAGTGAGAATTAAATTTCTATTACTTACTCGAACAAAAAGACACATAATGATCATGGTCATTTAGGTAATTATAGTTGAATATCCCCTTATCACAAAAAGAGGTTGGTTTTCCTTTTATCATCGTATAAGTTGCTTTCCCACCTACATGCTAGGTGATTGTTCTCTCTCATACCGTGATTACTCTTCAGACCGTACTATCAATGTTTTATTTCGTTTGATTCTATTTATTTTTTTAGATCAGTTTTAATAATTAACAAAAAACAAGATGATTTGTGCCGTGATATAAAGAGTAGTGGCACCTTTTACCGACCCCTACAGGAGTTTCCTCTAATGATATTAATATCAATGGTTAGTGAGATAACATGGAAGGATGCTTCTCAGAAATTGAAATAGATGGAAAGTCAAGAGAATCCCAATGTTGAAGGATTGTATTAATTGAAGACGAATGAAGCAGGCACGTGCAACATTTTTGTTAGTTGTCTGCCACAAATAATAACGAGTGTCGGATGTTGACCTTTCTCTCAATCCCATGTAGACTTCAAAGGAACAAGAACAAGATAACCAAAACAACTTGAGCCTTGACTATCTCTTCCTTGGCGGTGGCGTGCCTTCCTAGTAAGCTCCTATCTCCCAAACCTTTTCGTATGCCAGTCACTACAAAATACCGTATATTTGAACTAGTCATACTCATGTCAATCTCCTTTTATTTTTTATTTCAGAGTCTGATAGCTGTGCTCTGATTGCTGCTTCTAAACATAGGAAGAGAGACTCCAGTAACAACACTCTAATTACTGTTCTCAGACCTCCAAAGAGGTTTATTTATATTTTTATAAATATTACACAAAAGATGAAATGCTATTAAAGTAACAAATAGAGATGACTACCACTAAGCGACCTCACCAATAAGTCATGTCATCACGTATTATACTTTAATATTATGTAGAAGCTAAACTGAATTTCAGTATCTATGTGTTATTAAAAAAATATGATATATGAATATATGATGTAATTATTAATATTCAATCAATTATATAATCATATTATACTATATACATACATATATATATATATATATATATTATAATAGAACTAGGAGCTAATTAAGTTGGATATAACATTCTTATTATATATAATGTAAATAAAAAAATACATAATTAGTTATTATTGCAGCAGAAACTGTCTTTCGAATGTCTTCCATATCTTTGGGTGTCTCTATTCTTGAATGGCTTGCTCCTTTTAATTCTCAATTGTGACTCAACCTGCGCAAACAAACTAACACCTTTGTTAAGGTGGTCTAGATGTTATTTCCGAGAGCATCATCTGAATTTTAAGTCAGATTTTGTTTAAGATTATTTTAATGTAGTATTTGTTTTCTCTAAGAACTAACTCTTTAATAAAATGTTCAATCAACTTTTATGAGGGGGTAAAAATTTACCTTCTAGGTGTCATGTTGTATGCGATGATATTTACAATTTACCACTTGAATTACCTATTATGGGTATTTTCTGAAATGCCCAATCGGACTGATAAAAGCCCAAACGATTGGCCCAACTGGGCTAAGCCCAATTTTCGTCAATCTATAGGAGGAAATTTCCAAGTCATGTTCCTCATAGACTTTGCGGCGTGAAGTACGTTCAGAGCCAGTTGCGGTATGAAGTCCACTCAGCGCACTTTACGAAGTGGAGTCCGCTCAAAATCAGACCGTGTATAACTATTATTGGCTGAGATCGTCAATCATTACTTACTATCTTTCTGAACTCCAGTTCGTCCATAACCGTGCCAGGTCATTTTGTGCTTTACCGTGCAGGCCAAACTTGTCAAGGATTACTATTCAGATTACAGAAATCATACTTAACCCACGTGGGTTAGTCATATAAATCCTACATCTGTCCATTGTATTTAATGTAATCCGGCCACATTAAAAATAAATCAGGTGCATTAACTATAGTCATCATTTTGTTTTAACTCATTGTACATCGTTGTAGCACCTCTCCTCCTATAAATAGAGGAGACTTTTCAATGTAAACAAAGAGTTAAACACTTAGAAAAAACTGACCGTTATTCTGTCCATATATTGAGAGAGCAAACAGTGGATGTAGACAAAGTTAGCTGAACCACTTCAACACTTCTTCGTCTCGTGTTCTATCTTTATACTCTTTTACATCTTTTCCCCGTTTTGTGTTATATTAATCGTTTTTGCAGTGTTGGGTTTGGAAGAATTTTGTTGACTAATTTCGAACGTCAACATTACCCTTATATCAACAAGTATTCACTGCATATTTGACATTTGTCATTGATCTACTTGAAAAATCGTTTCTTTGAAGGTTGCATTTGAATTTCTTTAGCTAACCTCTTCACTCATCAAGCTTGAGATCTTCTTTGATTGCATAAACAAGATTTTTGCCTTCGATGACAGATTATGCTAATTTTATACTTTAACATATCATTTTATTTCTGTTTCGTTCGAAGTCTACATTATATGTCACGTGTCCTGTTCCTGTTGCACTGAGATATCCATTTTCTATCGGATTCATTTTGCACCTATATGATTATAAATATTCAGTTAGTAATAGCTATTGAATCAGTAAACATTATCTTATGCTAGGTAATTAACATTATAGAGATATTACTAAAATATTTGTACGATGAAATAAAAAAATGGTTTTTGTTGAAAACTAACCCACTTTTAATAACTCATTTAAATCTCAACCTCAAGGTAGAGAATCTCAACTTCCAGGTTGTGAATTTTAATATAAATTCAAATCATCTCAATTTTAGAGTTAAAATGATTTGAATATAAAAGTTATTTTTGAGATGAATCATATAAAAATGAATCATTTTTACAACTATTTCTAAAAAAATTTGACATCAGATCATCACCAAGTCAAGAAAAGAACACAATTGCATCCATGTGCATCCATTGAGTTTGAGAGGAGATTGGAAGAATCATCTTAGTTGTCTCCTGGGACCCACCTCGTCTCCTCCAATCGGTATTTCCTTGACAGTTTCTGTCTCTGCCTAGTTAAAGTACTTTGCTTGCACATATATATACATGGATGTGTACGCGTATATACGGAATAATTGGAAACTTTTATTTTGAAAATCAAGAATTATAATTATTTATTTTCAATAAATTTTATTCCAGTAATAAAATCCTTTAAAAATAAGTGATTATAATTAATAATACAAAAGAATCCTATATATACTTGTATGTATATACATACATAGAAGAGGGTTACTGCACATCACGCGGCTATGGATGTTGGGTAGTCTAATCAGGTTGACCCACATGCTAACAGTATCAGATGTGATGGATGCAAAATGAACGGTGGTGATTGATGGGTTGACTCGCTGTATGTTCCACTTGTTAACACAGTAAACCTCTTTTGGTCCCAGAGACTGGAGATATAAGGAATCAGTGGACTTCCATTTCTCTTTTTCATTTCTCTCTCTTTATTTCTCACTTTCTCTCAATCTTCAGCTAGCATGAACTGTTTGCTTTAGTGAAATCATCTGATCCTTGACAGTGGTGAGTCTCTTCTACTTTTCTGCTGTAGTTTCTCTTCAACTGCTTGTTTTGGCTAATATAATCATGCTGTATTTTTATTTTCTTTTGGTTTGTTTTTTAGTTTTTATAATCTGTGTTACTGGTTTTTGGATGTGGGTATTTTATCAAAACATGGGAACTTTTTGACGTTTAGTTGCTTGTAGCAGTATCTGCCAGTGAAAAATATTGGAAGGATAATTTGGGATATCACTTTGTGGTCTTCATGTTGTAGAAAGATGTGATTTTGACAATTTTTACAAGTAAAAGTTTTGAATTTTATAATTTGGATATTTGGGTTCATATCTAAAATGAAGAAAGATGTGATTTTTGTGCTACTTGAGTCATCCTTGAATATATTTTCAACCTATTTTTTTTGGGGATCTAAAGTTTAAAGATTGATGGATTTCTCATAAAAAAAAATATTAATAATTAATAAAAGAAAGATGGGATATTTACTATGATTAATTTACAAGAGGGGTTTTACAAGTTAAACCATAAAATCAGGTTTGGAATCTTAGTTTGAATCTCCTGAAAAAGATTGATTGATAAAGGAGGGTGACTATTGAGATTATGTTAGGATATTGTCTTTCATCGGATAAATAAAGGTGGTTTCCATGTATTTAAGATTTTGAGTAGCTTAAAAGTTAAAACTTTAATTGGAAGAAGGGTAGCTTGATGTCATGAGTCCATACACTCATATCAGTCTCCTGTTCCAAACATAATTTTATGGGGAAATTGTGACGTTAAGAGTTAGAGGATTTCATGATTCTGGGATCAAAGTGGTTCTTTGTTAGAGTTGTTATTGTAGATAAAATAGGGATCGTCAATCGTGAATTTGTAATCTAAGTAGACTGGTTCATTTTCTATGCGTAAGTTGGTTTGTCTATTGGTTCTTCTGATCTGTAGTTAGTATTTGATGTGAAATGAAAAAAAAAAAAAAATAGTTGTAGTTGTTGTTTCGATATTGAATTAGGTTTTGATTTGTCTAAGTGTTTTCTGATCTATTATGAATTTCCAGGTTTAATTGGAATTGCATCTGATTCGTGAGATTAGGATTTCAAAATGGATATTAAAGAGGGACTGTGTGTTGACACCTGGGGAAAGTCTTCTTCATGTGTGAATGAACTACCAAAGAGGATTTCATCTGATAATCTGTCTTTTACTGATTTCAATTTGCAGCAACATCAGCAGAAGTGGGAAGATACTACCATGTTAGATTATGGTGCTAGGATGGATCCACCCTTCCAAGAATTCAGCCAACCTCCTCCAACTCAATCTTTGCTGCCTTCGAACGCAAGTAACCAAGTAAAAATGCCAAATCAGATGAACGAGACACTCCAAGCCAATAAAGTGCAAGATTGGGATCCAAGTGCAATGCTGAATAACCTCTCCTTTTTGGAACAAAAGATCCATCAGCTTCAGGATTTGGTGCATTTGATTGTAGGCCGGAGGAGCCAAGTGTTGGGGCGTCCGGATGAACTAGTAGCTCAGCAACAGCAGCTCATCACTGCTGATCTTACTTCAATTATCGTGCAGTTAATCTCCACTGCAGGTAGTCTTCTTCCATCTGTGAAGCAAACCCTTGCGGCTGCTCCTCCTTCCTTTGGACAGCTTGGGCAGTTTGGTGGGATTCTCTTTCCTCCAGGGCAAGGCATGAATGGTGGTGTTCAACAGCAGAACCCTTGTGCCGTGAAAGTTTCTGATCAGCCAAACCAGATTGATAAATCTGGTAACTGTGGAACTGAACAAAACCATCCTGTTGAAGAGCACGAATTGAAAGATGAAGAAGATGCTGATGAAGGGGAAAACCTTCCACCTGGTTCCTATGAGATCTTACAGCTAGAAAAAGAAGAAATCCTTGCACCTCACACTCACTTTTGCACGATATGTGGGAAGGGATTCAAGAGAGACGCGAATTTGAGGATGCACATGAGAGGTCATGGGGATGAGTATAAAACTCCTGCAGCACTTGCAAAGCCTCACAAGGAATCCGGTCCTGAACCAATGCTTATTAAGAGGTATTCCTGTCCCTATACTGGTTGCAAGCGAAACAAGGACCACAAGAAGTTTCAGCCTCTGAAGACGATTCTGTGTGTCAAAAACCATTACAAGAGGACCCATTGCGACAAAAGCTACATTTGCAGTAGGTGCAACACGAAGAAATTCAGTGTCATTGCTGATCTCAAAACTCATGAGAAGCATTGTGGCAAGGATAAATGGCTTTGTTCCTGTGGCACTACGTTCTCAAGGAAAGACAAGCTGTTTGGACACATTGCACTGTTTCAAGGCCACACTCCAGCCATTACCCTTGACGAAAACAAAGGGCTGACTGGGCCATCTGATCGAAGGGAAGGCAATGAAGCGACAAGCAAGGTGGGAAGTGTAAATTTCAACTTTGGCTCCAATGCTCCTACTGCAGTTGGGATTCAAATTGATATGGATGCCAAAGGGAATGCCGACGATCCAACTGGTTTTTTCTCTTCACTGAACTTTGATACGTGTAATTTTGAGGGGTTTCATGAGTTTCCTCGACCTCCATTTGATGACACAGAGAGTGCATTCTCGTTTCTCATTCCTGGGTCTTGTAATTACTCTCCGAAAACTGGAGGAGACCTGAGTTTGAATACTCTCAAGTGATGCCCCCCCACAGTTTAGATTTTCGTTTTCATGAGGGATGATTATCTAGGAAGCTAATTTCCATCAAATTTGTAAGTCAGAATAAGGCCCCTATGTTGTTGTAATTTGTTCCATCTTAAATAAATGTTGTTCTGCACCATGATTATTTTTGCTTGAATGAAGGCAGAAATAATTGTTGAAAACAAAAAATATAAACTATCCCAATGAAAAGCATTCATTCACATTCAACAGAAATGCACCAATACAAGCATATCAATTGTTTGGAAGAGGTACAGGAGTTTGAACATCTAAACCACAAGCAAAGTTGTTTCATCTGACTGAACTGATGTGTGCATAGTTGGAGTTGTGAAGCAGAATGAGCTTCAAACCCTTTGCTCCATCTCCTCCTTTTGATGGCTTCTTAAAGGGGCAACGGCTATACCTCTCCCTCAAAACTACGTCATCTAAGTGAGACCAAGTAAGTCCTCTAGGAGAGCTCTCGGCCCACAGAAACCTCTCAGAGAAAGGGTTTACCAGAGTCTCTCGGAATTCCTGAGCAGTCTCGCAAATCAAACCCTGAAATCACAATGTTAATAACTTAAATTTCATGACAGAAAAAGAGAGTTAAAGCATAGAGAGTTATGTCAGAAGAAACAGGGTTGATACCTCAGCCATGGCTTTGATTTTCAAAGTGACATCATTGCTAAGCAGGACAAGTTGTCCACCATTCATTTTCCTATATAGAAGAGCATAGTCAAGAATATGGTCTTCTGCTGTTGGCGAAATAATTTCTGTTAAACTTGTATGCGATGAAAATGCCCCCCAGCTTGCACTCCCATCACTGTTTCGCGACTGAGGAGAAGCAGGAGGTGTTGGTGCAACTGGTATTAACTCTGCCGAGCTCTGGATGTGAATCCACCACTCGGTTTTCACCATGCACTCTTCAATCCATTCCAACACTGAAGTAATCTCTGTTGTTCTTCTAAACAGACCACTACGTCGTTTCAGACAATCCAATTCCCTTATGACTGCATTCACAGAAAATGATTCGTATTTTTTAGAGAAACGAAATAAGAAAGTATAATATAATAGGAGGAATAAATCTACTTACCCATTCTTGGAACGATTAATTGCGTGCCCTTTAGGCCTTGTAGAAGCTGTAGTGACTTCCTCGACTCCTTGTCAAGAAGAGTAGCAGAGTCCACTACCATCGTCCAGCTTCTCCTTCCCTCTCCAACAGATGAAGAGGAATTAATGACCTTCTCCATGGGTTGAGTATGGTAGACAGAATGGCTGCTTGTAGTAGCATTAGCAACTGATGAGTGTGATTTACTCTTGCCTGCAGATTTTTCGAGTAGAGATTGAAATGGTTGCCTCTCAGTTTTCTTCTTCATTGCCGAACCCTCTTGTTCCAACTTCACTTGATTTCTACAGGTGCGTCTTGTTGGTTTCTGCTCATGGAGAACTTTTGGGGTCCGGTTCTCTTTATCTGAAAAACCACTCAAGTCTTCTTCTAGCAGGATACTGGGGCTAAGAGCAACATTTATGAAGGAGCTTCCGGCTGACCTGGAATGCTTGATTTCTTCTAGCTTGCCCTTTCTTTTAAAGGACTTCAGTAGAAGAGTATTTGGCGAGTAATTCTCCTTGTTTGGAGTATAGGTTTCTTCCATCTCATCTAAACTAGAGAAAAGAGTCCTTGTTATTGATCTATTTTCTATATCCCCCATGTCTTGAAATTCTACCTCAGCATTTTCTAGACGCCTAATGGTCTTTTTCCCTTTGCTCCTACCTGTTTGAATCTGAAGAACACTAGCTGGTTTACCTCTCCTTGACCAAATGCTATTTGAGCTAGGCCTATTATCAGATCTTGTTTGAGAACTTTCTAAGTTTTCTGTTTGATATAGTACCGTTGGAGCATAGAAAGACTGTGGAGTTTCACTTTCTTTGTTATCATTAATCTCGGAGAATACTTCCCCGACAGGTAATGATGAGTTTACAGATTCTGCTTCCAGAACAGAACCAAAGTTTGGCATTTCCACTTCTTCATGGTCTTTTCTTGATAGGCTCTGGTCAGCTTCTTTGAACACCTCAACTGATGGACGACCATCTTCAACTACATGTGTGGTGTTCAGGTTAACCAGCAAGTCCAAGTTTTGGTCCGCTGGGAGATTCTCTTGGTTTTCATTCTCAGACAGCGATCGCAAACCAGTGAGAGGTTGTAGGGTCTGGTTTTCTTCGTCAACTTGTTCAAGGTCTCCTAGGACCAATGATGGGAGATTCTCTTGGTTTTCATTCTCAGACAGTGGTTGCAAACCAGTGACAGGTTGTAGGGTCTGGTTTTCTTTGTCAACTTGTTCAGAGCCAATCTTCGAAAAATCTTCTCCTGTCACCAATGCTGGGAGATTCTCTTTGTTTTCATTCTCAGAGAGC
The DNA here is from genome assembly GCA_022984855.1 of Dimocarpus longan. Taxonomy (NCBI): domain Eukaryota; kingdom Viridiplantae; phylum Streptophyta; class Magnoliopsida; order Sapindales; family Sapindaceae; genus Dimocarpus; species Dimocarpus longan. The sequence goes on along the minus strand of CM041018.1, from coordinate 25,634,540 downwards.
AGTTGCAAACCAGTGAGAGATTGTAGGGTCTGGTTTTCTTCGTCAACTTGCTCAGAGTTGATCTTTGAGAAATCTTCGTCTAGCACCAATGATGGGAGATTTTCTTGGTTTTCATTCTCAGGCAGTGGTGGCAAACCAATGACAGGTTGTCGGGTCTGGTTTTCTTTGTCAACTTGTTCAGAGCCAGTCTTCAAAAAATCTTCTCCTATCACCAATGATGGGAGATTCTCTTTGTTTTTGTTCTCGGACAGCAGTTGCAAATCAGTGAGAGATTGTAAGGTCTGGTTTCCTTTGTCAACTTGTTCAGTGTCAGTCTCGGAGAACACTTCCCCTAACACCAATGAGAGATTTATAGATTCTTTCACAAAAGACTCAGACCAGGATTTTGAATTATCATCCCTCATTTCATCATCTTTTTCCAATAGGCTTTCGTCTTTAGATCCTTCAACTATTCGCACTTCTTCGATATCAGATGGTGAAGCAAACAAGTTTGCTGAAACCTCATACTTTTCCTCTGATCTTAAGAAACTCCCAGGGTTCTCTCTTTCAGATATCACTTCTGTCATAGAACAATGCCATGGTATCTGGTAATCTTTGGCAAATTGCTGCTCTTTGGACTCTGATATAGCTTCCCTAACAGGCACTGACAAATTCACTGATTCAATCCCAGACGACAGGAAACAATTCCCATCAGAAAACAAGGAAACAATTCCATCCAAAATCAAATCCAGAGATTGGATTGCTTTATTTTGAACACTCCCAGAATTGTCATACTGTAGAACAAGAGAAAGAAGATAAAAGGATCAAGAAAACTTAAACAGACATGCTACTATAATTTATCTTCCCACTTATTAACCACCCCTATATTTCTCACCTGATCTTTCACTTCTTCTTTTGTTTCCACGACCAAAGACTCCTTCACTTCAGTGTGTTTAATATTAATTGACATAGAACTTAAATCCTACACAATTCCAAAGATAACAGAAGAAGCAAAATATCAACAAAAGGCTTCGAAATCTATTGTTTAACACTCACAAATACAATATACATTTTACTCTACCATTATCATATCTTCTCACCTGACATGTTTGCTCTTCTTTTCCTTCAACCGCCAACGAATCTTCCACTTCATTTTTCTTAATTTCAATTGACATGGAATTCTCATCCTAGACAGTTCCAAATTCGAAAAAGAAAAAATAAAAAGAACAAACATCAAAACCAAACACCTTCCAAGTTTCAACAGCTAAGTCTCAATTGCTTCTGCTGCATCCGTGACTATCAATAATTCTCATTAAAAAAAACAATTTATAATGAAGCAAAGTAACAAACAACCCATGAGCATTTCCACACCTGATTGGTTTCGGATTCTTCCAGCAGTCCATCTTCCACTTGTTTTGATTCAACAAACGGAGTTTCCATATCATAAGCCTGACTCAATGGCACCCAGTGCAACCTATACATCCTAGTAGAGCCACCCACCCTTATTGTATCGCCCTCGTTTAGCTCAACCGGAACCCTCGGTTCCAGCTTCTTCTCCGAAACCCAGGTCCCATGTACTGCAACCAAACCATTAAAACAACAAAAAAACAAAAACCCACCTCAAAAAACCCACAAAAGAACCAATTAAAACAACAAAAAACAAAAACCCGCCTTAGAAGACCCACAAAAGAACCAAGAGAGAGAGAGATTACCGGACGCCAAATCGATGACAAAGAGCTTCTGTGAAGAGGGTTTGGAGTGAATCTGGAGGTGGAATCTGCTGATGCTTGGATGAGTCAACATGACATGGCAATCTGGGTGTCTACCAACTGTCAAGATTTCCTCATCATCATCCCCGTTTTCTTCCTCCGATTGGTTGTTGACGACGAAGACGTTCTTGAGAATGGCTCCGTTCTTTGTCACAGTCAAGACTGGGATTTTCCTCTCTTCTTCAACAGCCATTGTAGGGTTTTTTTCGATTTGATTGAGACTAAAAGAATCAAGAAATGTTAAGGGTTTTTTTATGTAAGAAATCAACAAGATTTTCTTGGTTTTTTTTATTGTATTTAAAGGGAGGGATTTTCATTTTGAATCTTTAAAAAGGTGACCGTTGCACAATTTTGCATTTTTGCTTGTAACGGCTCATTTGCTTTCTGGATTTGGCCAATTGCACCGACCCTGATTTTATATGAAATTGCACTACATCCGACCATCTTTGGTCTTAACTGCCCAAGGTCCAATTACGTTTTTAACCTTAGAAAGAAACTAATAAATCCAAGGGAAAAAGGGAAAACGAAAAATAAAATACATTGATTCATATTAGATCTCCACCACTCATTTTGAAATGAATGATAGGATTTAACTTAGATTTCAACTGATTGCCATCTCAATCTCCTAAAAAATGGAGATATGTTTCATTCCAATGGTCTCAGATCCCTATCTCCATTTAAGAGAAGATTTTGGGGATTTTTTTTTTGGATTGGGGATGTGAACGAGGTTGGAAATTTATCCTTACTTAAAGTTGTTAACGGGGCCTTAAACCTCCATCCCTATATTGGGGATTTATGGGAATTGGGGCTATGAATGAGGTTGGAAATCCATCTCCACTTAAAGTTGTCAACAAGGGCCCTAAATCTTCATCCCCATTTGGGGAGAGATTTTGGAGATGTGAATGAAGGGATTAATTTATCCCTAACCCAAACAGGCAAAGAGATGGACTCTAATTCTTAATTTTGATGACTACATCGTGTGAATAGTTTGTTATATTTTTAGTTGTAGCTCTAAATTTTTTTGTAGGTTAATTACATAGAAGCATCCTACCATTTATCAAAACTCCAACCATAATGCTAGTTTATAAATTATTATATATTAGTACCCTTAGCTGGGTTTGACTAATACCAACCTAATGACAAATTTAACTTTTCAAGAGTAAGATGGTCTTTTTCCATATTAAAATTACTTGGCACAATCAGAAGCTGCCATATCATCATATTTATAATTAAAAAGAATTTAAATAATATTAATATTTAATTAAAAATTTTATTTATTTATTTAACAAAAAAACAAAGTCACTTCTAATGATATCATTCAAGTGTAGATCCGATGAGTCTCTTCATCGAATCTTTACAAGTGGTTTCCTCACGATGATGGAGGACGATCTCCTCCCAGATGCAAAAGAAATCGAAGTCTCCTTTACACTTAGGAAAAGAGGCGTCTCTTCCTAACTACTCTTTTCTCAAATGCAAAGGAGGTAATCAATTTCCTCCATGTTTTGGAGGAGATCGATTGATTTCCTCCTCATAGAAGGAGATCCACACGATCTCCTCCTCAGTGGTGGAGGAGACAAATCTACTTCGCCACCATGGGGGAGATTGTTAGTGAAAATCCAATAGGGACTGGATCTTCACCTAAACAAAACCACTAGAAATGGCTTTTTTTTTAAAAAAAAAAAAAAAAATTAAATTATTATAATTTAAATATTAATATTATTTAAATGATTAATTATGTAAATGATTTTTAAATATAATTATGATGACGTGTTAGCTTCTAAATGAGCCAAATAATTTTAATATGGAAAAAGACCATCTTACCCTTGAAAAGTTAAGTTTGTCGTTAGGTTAGTGTTAGTCAAACCCAATCAAGGGTATTAATATGTAATAATCGATAAATTGACAGTATGGTTGGAGTTTCAACGAATGGTAGGATACTTACGTGTAATTAACCCATTTTTATTTGTTACTATTTGTATCATATTAGTAAAATGAGGTTGAATGACCATATTTATTGTTGGGTAATGACAAAAAACTCATTATAGTTTGCAAAAAGTTAATTTTATTACCTATTTTTATTTTTGTCCAAAATCCCCCCATGATCTTAAAAAAATTAGTAGAAAATATTCATTTTACCATTCATGACTTCATCATCAATTTCTATCTATCGGAGGTATTTTCGTCATTTCACATGTCTTAAGGAGGTATTTTGAGTGTTTATATTAATGTCAAATGAGATTTTAGATAAAAATAAAATCATAAATGATAAAATGGATATTTTTATAAATTACAATAGGTTTTTTAGGATTATCCTTTTATTGTTTGATTGCCAACAATGCTTTCAAAATTTATAAGAAGAAGCGTACTATGGAATATATACTTGGAGAAGTCATTGAAAGTAGGTTGCTTTAGTAGTATATGTTAATTGTTTGATAAAAAGTCGGTAGGAAGTTCTTACTCTTACATACAAAATTATGCATAATTTGTTTTGCAAAGTGTAGTTTTGAATCTTATACACCGACAAAGGTTTTATTTATTAGTGATAATTATTTTCTTTTTATAGTCGTCTAATATGGCTTGGTATTATAGTGTGCTCATTTGACCTAATAGTGTTTCATATTCCAATCGTCCCATCAAAGTGGCATCTCAAAAATAAATAAATAAATAAAAGTTATACTTCTTCTTCTTCTTCTTCTTCTTTTTTTTTTTAAATTTTTATAAATAAAATTATTTTTATTTTTATTTTTTTAAATTGTTTTGAATTAATACAACTATGGTTTGTCAAATGCAAAAGATGGAAATTAATGAAGCAATCATCTTATTATATCATTTTCTTCATTTTTTTTGTGCTTAGAGATTTTTTTATAAGTTTTACATATGGTTTGGACCATTGAATAATTCTAGTTCACTAATAAAATATTTTCATATATTTTTAATGGCTGGAATTTTTTTATTAGAATAATTTTTAAATTAATAATTAAATAAGCAAATTTTAAAATATATTAATTTTATATTGAGTACCATTATAATAGCATTTTTAAGCAGTTATAAATTATAATAGTTAAATGGGAGCATTGTTTTGTTAATGCATTACTTAAATGTTATTAAAAAAAAAATTGTTTTATACCATTAAAAGATTGAATTTATAGCATACAAAAAATCTCTAAAAAGATATTTTCAAAAAAAAAAAAAAAATCTCTAATAAGAAAAGTATATAATTTGGGAATTTAATAAATATAACTATAGATACATCGCCACTGTATGCATGATCTCTGCCTAATTGTATTTGATATGTGTTTCTCACTCGCCAACCAAACCTGAAAAAATTAATTGAAACTTGCTAGTGATTGAGAACTCAGTCCAAACAAAAGTGGCTCGTATAGATTGATAAATTCGATTTCGTGTAACGGAAGTAATTAGCAGCCTAACACTTGAAAAAGTAATAGCCAAATTTGGTTTGTAAGATATACATAATTTCTAGGTTCTTTCAATAACCAAAGTCAGTAATACATTATTATATTTCTTCTATTAAACTCGTTTAGCACACGATATTGAGATTGGAAATGAAATTTATATAAAAAATGATTGAAATTTGATGAATTTGTATTGAATTAAAAAATTACTGTCTCATATTTGGTAATACTTGAGATTTGATTAAAATTATATAATATTATGTTTGGTATAGATTGATATCGTATTTGAATAAATTTTATTTAAATATTTTATTATGTAACTCAAATTATATTATCAGAAAAAATCAGATGTCTAGAAATCATCTAAAGAATCCAAACAAATAAGATGAACATGTTGGGATTCAAACATGTAGAACCAGATGAAATCAGGGAAAAATAAAATCAGATGCTTGATGAACAAGCAATAAAATCAGATGTCTGATGAGCAAAATTAACCATCTAAAGATGCCAAACAAACAATACTATCAGAAAAAAAAAAAAAAAAATGAAGAACAAGATGAACACAAACCACAAAACACAACAACTACAATATTCAATCCCTTCATCTTCAACCCAACAACCATAATCTTCAACCCCTTCATCTTCAATCAAAAACATGGCCCACAAAATCAATCCAAATTTATCATCATTTTGACAAAATTTATTGAGAAAAAAAAATTAAAAACAAAAAATTTAAAAGTTTAGATCGGTAATTTGAGTTGGAAACCTAGATTATCGTTTTTTGCAAACTCCCTCTTGGGATCATTGTTGGAACAACCCAAGAGGGATCCGTTTGATGTGGTATAAGTTCGTCATTGAATGAACCTAGGTGGATTCATCATCGATGGTGGTGGTCTCTCAATTACCGCTTCTACTATGACAAAGGCGGTTTTGTAACCATCATTCACGACGGTGGTTATAAAACAATGGTGGTTGCTTAACTGCTGTTGTTGTGGGGATAACGTTTGCTGCTATTGCTGGGTTCTTCGTGATGGATGGAGGAGAAGGAGGGAAGGAGATGGAGCGAGATAAAAAGAGATAGATAGAGAAGTAAGTGGAAGATAAAGAAGGAGAAGAGAGAGAGTTGAACACCATTTCCCAAACCCATTAGGTCAAATCCCACCGTATTGCTTGGGAATGTGAATTTCGGTAAGAGCAGGAAAAAAAAAAAGTTGAGATTGGATTTTGAATCCCTTCTAAACCTCTCATAACAAAAGATTTGATAGAATTGAAAATTTTTAATCTTAATCCCATCAAATTTCTTATGTACCAAATACAGCCTAAATGTTTTGATTACATTGACATTGTTATTATTATTTTTAATCTTAATCCCATCAACAAATGATTAAAGTTAGTTAGATCTGCCAACATTAAATATCTATGAATCTACTCCAATAATATTTGATTACAGCCCTCTTAAGTATAGCTCACCAATTTGGAATATTATGTATATACTTAATACAACATAATTCCTCTAATTAGGAAAGTATTTACACAATACGAACTATCATGTATTGGAGATACTTTTCGCATTGAATTAATACAATACAAGTGGAGTGCCAAACTGCATGTCGTACTACTTTAATATATTTTAAAACTCTAAATACTACACAATACATGGTAACAAACATGCCCTAAATGCATATAATATATAAAAAGATAATTACTAGAAAGCCTCCCATAATTTACTTTATTACAATCGGAAACCATTTTTACCTTTTATAACAATGACCTCCCCCCTGTTAACGGTTTGACTATGGTTGATCGTCAAAATTGACTGTAATACGGGTATTTTGGTCAATTTATTTGATTTTTATTTTTTTAAAAAAATTACATTAATTAATAAATAATTTAAAATTTTAAAACTTAAAAATATTTAAAAATTAAATAATTTAAAAAATTAAATTTAAACTATAAAAAAATAATTTAAATTTTTTTCAAATTGATCTAAACCGTCCATCTCAAAGATGGACGGTCTAGATCAATTTAGAAAAAAAATAATATTTAAAAAAATAGAAAAATGAAAAAAAAAAAATATTTGATGGTGATTCAGTTCATCACATTCAACATATCTGATTTCTGGTTCATCAACAGAGACATTAATCCGGCATCACCAGTCATCATCACAAACAAAACCATTATCATCGTCATCAAACAGACCCAGAACATCATCATAAACAATAAACACAATCATCAAACACCATCATAAACACAATCAAACCCAGATCTGGAATCTAAGTTTCCAGATCGAAAACTCAATTCGAACTGGGTTTCCAGATCGAAAACCCAGTTCGATCTGGGTTTTCGTATCTGAAAACCCAGATTGATCTGGGTTTTCAGATACGGAAACCCAGGTTGATCTCGGTTTTCGTCCGAAAACCCAGATGGGTTTCCAGATCGGAAACCCATCTGGGTTTTCAGATCTGGAGACCCAGATGGCTTTTCGATTTGGAAACCGATCTGGGTTTCCAGATGGATGGAAACCTAGACGCCGGACCGGCATCTGGGTTTTCAGACATCGATCTGGGTTCCGGAACCTAGATCGGTTGGTGAAGAAAACAAAAAACAAAGAGAAGAAGGAGAAGAGAGAAAGAGAGGTGAGAGACTCTGGTGCCGGTGAAGAAAACAGAGAAATAGAAAAGGAGAGGGAGAAGAAAAAGAAGAGAGAGAGAGATAGAGACAGAGAAAGAAGGGTGAGAGTCGAAGAAGGAGAAGATAGAATTTTATAAATAAATGATATTTTCGTCTTTTTACCTTATTCTGTCATTTTCTAGTTATATTAAACGGTCAAACGTGGTCAATGGGAGCTCATTGTTTTAAAAAACAAAAGTGGTTTCCAGTTGTAATAAAACATATGTTGAGAAGCTTTCTAGTAATTCACTCAATATATAAAATTAAAATTTACGTAGATAATTAATATTTATTATTTGAATATATTAAATTTCTCATATTTCAAAAGAATAAATATAAATATAAATTCTTTTACTCATTTTTTTATATTCTTAATATGTCTCCTCAAAGAATTCTAAAAATAAATAATAACAAAATATTAAAGAATTTTTTTTTGTTATGAATTATTACGTCAGGAAGGATAATGGCAACTATAATTTTACCAAGCAATGACAAAGTTACCATAGATTTTGTAGTCATTGAACAATATAAAATTATATGATTAATCAATTAAGGTTCTCATGCATTGCCTGATTAATAATCACACATACAACCAAAGTTTATATATATATGTATATAAAATATGGTGGTTTTGGATTCATTTTCATTGTTTTTCACTTTATAAAACAGAAAATTGAGTAAATATGTTTGGATGAATATTTGCAAAATATGTTTTCGAAAACTAAAATCAACTTTTTTTGCAATTATAACTAAGGTAAAAAAAAAAAAAAAAGCCTGTTTATGTTTTTCCTCATTTTTAATATAGATTTTCAAAATAAATCACTATTTTTCCTTTGAACAATTATTTCACTCATTTTTTGAAATAATATCAAATATATTTATATTAATTTTTGTTTCTAAAATAAATTTTAAGAAATTCAATCGAATGTATAAAACATTATTTTCAAAACATAATTTTTTTTAAAAGTAATTTTCAAAAACATCGTTTTAAAAAACGAAACTGGATGCATCCTAAGGTTCTTTATATATTAACAGATGGCTCTGACGCCAATAATTGAACTCAAAACCTTTTATTCAAGTTGTAAAAATAAGGCTTATAGTAACAAGATCATGGCCAACAATGATTCATTGTTAAATCAAAATCTTGGTAAACTTCCCCAATGAATTGTTTTGGGAAGCAGAGAATCTCTACCAATGGGAAGGGTTTTGTTACCCAGAAGACCTTTTATAAGGTATGTTAGCTTTTCAATCTCACTTCAAAGCACTTGCTGATGATGTGATGTTGGCTTCCTCCATGAAGACAGGAACCACTTGGCTTAAAGCACTTACTTCTTCTATCCTGGAATGCCAAAAGAAAGCGGCAGCTGGAGATGATGAAGAGGACTATGTGGATCAGCTTCTAACTAAAAGCCCTCATCTTGTTGTCACATCCTTGGAGTTCATCTTTTATGGTAAACATGCTGATGATATTCTCTCAGTTATGTCATCTCCCAGACTCCTCCATACTCATTCGCCTTACAGCAGTTTACCTGATTCAATAAAAAAACTCTAGTTATAACTCCGTAAGATTGTTTACATAACCGAAACCTTAAAGATATTTTCGTCTCATCTTGGCACTTCTTTAACAAAATCTGTGGACCTAACCGAGAGCCATATTCTCTGGAAAAAGCTTTTGATACATTCTGTAAGAGGGTTCATCTGTACGGACTGTATATCGATCATGTTCAAGAGTACTGGTGGAGAAGCTTGAAGATGCCTGAGAAAATATTGATTTTGAAGTCTTAAGAGCCTAAAAAGTGATCCCTCAGGGCAGGTGAAAAAGTTAGCTTCATTTCTTGGACGACAAGTTACGAAGGAAGATGTAGTGGAAGAGGTGTTCTGAAGATCAAGCTTTGATAGGCTTAAAAACCTGGAGGTGAACAAAAATGGTGTCATCTCCCACAGAATGTTACTCACCAGTTCATATTTCAGGCTTGGTGTTGCAGGAGATTGGAAAAACTACTTTACCGTTGAGATGGAGAGGCATTTGGATGAAATTACAGGCAGAAAATTAGAGGGATATGGCCTTGATTTCGATCCAAATGATGCAATTAAAGCTTGTAATCTCTCATAAACTCATACCCAATGTCGAATTAACTGTCACTAGAAAAATGCATCCTATAAGCATGGAGTTAAATTTGTAATCTTTATATTTCTGTTATTGCTAAATTTAGGATTTGAAGGACAACATGTAATTACAAATAGTGTCTATCCACACAATTAGATATAGAATCTTGATTTTGATCGCATTCTCCTTTGTGACAACACCGCTTGGATTGAATATATACCTATCAACCCTTTTTCTTCTTTTTTTTTTTAAAAAAAAAATAAAAAGAAGAAAAGAAAAAGTGATCATAACGATATAAAGATTTGAGTTGTATGCAATACGACATTAAATAATGTGCACCATGTTCTCGTTCTATGGTTAAATTTAATTTTGAGATGCCACGTAATTAAGCGCGACCTGAGTTTTGTGCAGCTTCCCTTTGTACAACTGAAAATTAAAAATGGTTTGTTAATTAAAAGATTTTAAGCTTAATTAAAAGTCTTACTTGGCACCATCGACTATATGATACCAAGGTCACGGGTTCGAGCATACAAAATTCCCACTTTGTGTGGACAATTTTGCCCACCACTGTGTAGGCTTTTCTATCTTTTGGAAACTAAATTCCGAGTTGTGCTTAAAAGCTCTATCTTAACCAAGTCGCGATAGATATAATGTTCAAATATAAAATATATATATATGAAGCCAATATTTCATTGCAATTTACAGCAACAAAATTATTTAGAGTACTCAATAATGATGATTGCACGATTATCAAAAGAATTACAATAGTTTTCACTTGTCAACAAAATAGATTAAAAAAACTGTTAAGTTCACAAGCTCAACGTCATAAGCACCCACATTTCCATACATTTGATAACATCTTTGCATGAGAAAAACAGATGCATACCAGAAGAAACAAAGAATGTAATCGAGAACATAAAATTAATGTTAATTTGATGCACATGGGTTAAGAACTCAAAATTTTTCACACTAGAGGGAGACATAACAAGTGTAGGAACTTGTATACAAAGCTCATGCTAGCATAGCATACAGCAGTTGTTGATTTACACTGTTGATAACATAGAGAGTGAAAAACAAAGAAAATGGAACTATAAACGTATCCAGAATCTAATTATGACCTCACTCGAAGGGAAGAAAAAAAACTCCGAAATTGTAACAGACAAAAAAAGACTACTGCAAAGAAATAGTCATAATGAAATAAACTCGGAGAGAGGTACCACTGAATGATGCTGCAGTGCAAGGGTTGTTAATCCTCTTTGTTACGAGCAACCCTTGCTCGATGTCTCAGTTCAGCCTTCTTCCATCTAACGATCAGGTGACATAAGGAAAAGAGGGTGTTTATCTGAAGGAGAAAAAAAAAAAGCATAGTTTTGATTAAGCATGCAGCCACTTGAAAGATAAGAAGCAGGAAAAGAGATAAAACGAAAGAAAGCACAAGTGGATAATTTAAAGGCTGTGGATACTGACCAGGATCATGATTGCAAGGAAAAGAAGAGGCCCAGACCAGAGTACCGATAGAAAAATGCCATAGGGATCAAAATAGTTTTGAGTTGCAAAACTCTTCCAATTTTCTCCCAGGATTTTATTGAGAGACTCAGCAAAATACACGCCACCCACTATATCAAACACCACATAAATGAGATTATGATTATCAAAAGTATCCAATAGCTCCAAATTTTAAATATGACTGTCCTTACATAAATGGGTGCAGAAGCATGGAAGAAACAATCATGTATCCTCAGATACATTTAGATATTCGTCAACTTTTGGGAAATGAATGAAATTTTAATAGGTTTCACTTATGTACTGCAATTATCATCAGACCTCCAAACATATTGATAAAACAAATTTTCAACCTTCAAATGGATGTAAAATATTCAACCTTCAAATGGACATAAGATGGCTACTACACTCCAGATATTATAGATATAATATAGGCAGGAGCTCAAATTTTGACCAGTCAGTGGATTTCAATAATATTGGCTTGACACAGAATGATAGATGGCTACAAATCACTATAAAAGCAGCTGAATAATTTTGTGCAAGCAACGAAAGTATTAAAAACTCTTGCAACAAATATTAGACTTTAAATACCATTCAACAGAGCTTTAATCACTCCAAAAGTGGATTTCATTTGCAAAGTTCAAAAGAATATATAAAAATCATTCATACAAAGCAGCAGCTTGTCTTTAATGTCTTGCTCTTCAAAACGTGGTCATTTGAAATTCTTTTTCTGTGTGTTAGGGTATGCTACGATGCTTCAAAAAATGTCGGGAAGAGTTTAATAATAAAAATTTTAGTTGTAAACCTAGTAATCTGAATTCACCAGTCATTTTTGTGTTGTGTACAGTCATCTTCTTATAGGGCATTTAAGACTTCAAAAAACGCTTACATAAACTTAAAGAGACACTACATGGCCAAACTAAAATGCATGCCATTTTCATAAGTGCTAAATAAATGGTGTATTCTTGATTGTAAGAATATGTTACCTCTAATCAACTCCTAAGCACAAGAATATACATTCAATTTTTAGTGGTTGATTATTATGTACTAGGAGTCTAGGAACTATGCTAAGAATTAGTTTACCAAGAACTTTGTTTTGGACATAACATCATACATCTCGTCAATTAAGTTTCTGAAGCGATACTACTCTGAGTAGGATGAGACAGTAGCTCAAACACCTAGAAACAAGGCGGCTTTTAACCCCAGTAGCATGAGATAGTGGCTCAAGCTCCAGACAAATTAGAAACCTACAGCGTCCCAGCAGATGACAAGACAAGGGAGTATTGCCTAAACTAAAATTATGCTAATTTTAATAACCACCCAGTTTCTATTTAAATACACTCTCATTAGTTTTCATACCCAAAAAAAAAAAAGATAGATCTCTTGGAGTTTATTATGAAAACATACAAAGTTCTTCCCACATAAAAGAGATGCAAAACACCGATTTCCCCACCTAAGGGTTTTTTATTTGTTTTTGATAATCCAGAAATCTCTTGAATCATCTTAGTAAATTCGAGTTCAAAACTGAAGCCTCTGCTGAACCCTACAATCCAGAAATCCCTCTTAACTCTTAAGGTTTGGCCTTTAGGCTATACAAATGAAGTTCCTATACCCAATTGTCCGATCAAAACCATTATACAAACACATAAATATTCTTCATTCTTGATGATCTTGTAAGGATTAGGGAAAAAACAAGACGACCCGAAAAGATTTTTGAGGCAAAAGATTCATATTTTTAATCATTCTTATTCCAACAACATTAATACACATCATCACTATTGTACACACAATCTCCTCAAAAAATCTCAGATCAAAACCACAAACAAGAGCAGATTCAAAAGCGAAAACTTACAAGCAAGAAGAAACAAACACATTTGGAAGTTGACGTTCTTCCTGGAAGCGAGAACCACTATGAGCAGCAAAAGATGAAAACCCATCAAGCACATCAACCAAGGCTCCTGCAAGAAACGACAAAGAAATGAGAAACTGAGTGAGTGGGGAATGGAATTGACCACACAAACGCTAACCAACCTTCCAGTCGATGGCGTGGAAGAAGCCCATGAAGTTGTCGTAGGCGGGGCCGAGGCCGGAGCGGAGCTCGGCAGTGAACTTCTGGATGAGATCCGCCATCTGGTCAATGTGCGCCTCCATCGCCGATCTCAGCTCCTCCATTGCTCTCTTAGATCCCAAACCGTTTGAGAATGCTCCGCTACTTTGCGGGATAAAAGCTTGCCGCGGTTCTGACCCGGTAACGTGGCCACGTTCCGGGTCAAGTATCCGCCCCGAATATACCGGATGCCATCGATTTGGGTCGGATTAGGCTATTTTACCAAATTTAGGGGTCGTTTGTTTTTTTATCTGAAGACTGAACAGTGCTGCTGAAGACTGAAAGCTGAATAGTGACTGAAATCTGAAATCTGATTGACATGTTTGTTTTTTCTTTTCTTAACTCTGAATGTATAATAATTTTGTTTGTTTTTTAAAGTTAAAATTATCTGATTACTAGTAATTTGACATTTATATCCTTTTACTATTAGTTGTTGTGTAATTTTATTTAATATGATACAAACAATTGTAATAAATTATTTAACAAATATTAAAACACTTATATATAATATTTTTATTCATAATTAAAATAAGATTAATTATTATAGTAGAATCAATTAAGTTTATATGTTCAAATAAAAATAAACAAAATAATCTTAAATTGAATTACTATTATAACAAAAGTTGAAATTGTAACTTATATATATAGTATTTTTATTCATAATTAAAATAAGATTAATTAAAATAGTAGAGTCAATTAAATTTATATATTCAAATAAAAATAAATAAAATGGTTTTAAATTAAATTACTATTACAACGAAAATTGAAATTGTAAAGTAATATATATTTTCTGATATAATTAAATAAAAATAATCAAATACTTAAATAAATTGATTTGTAATTTGGTCTCTGAGTTATTACATAAACATTTTATCAATAAAGATTCTTACCAGAATTTAATTAGAGAAATATAGTAATCCAGCTATAAAAAAAAAAAAATTTGATGTTAAAATGTTTAAGGTTTTTATTTTTCAATGTTATTTATTAAAGTATTAAAAGAAATTTTTATAATATAAAACTAAAACAAACTTGGAAACATATTATTTTAGGAAGGATAAACTTGGAATAATATATTTATAAATCATTAAGTGATTTTGTATTAAGTGATAAGTCAAAAAATGTTACTTTTTTTTTTAAGTGGTTTTTGGGTGATTTTAAGTGATTTGACCACTTAAAAAAACAAATAAAAATCTCTTAATTAACGAAATTAAGCATCATTAAGTGTTAAGTGCAAAAAACAAACAACCCCTTAGTTTTAATATTGAATAAAAACTACATGCATCTTTGAGTGACCTAAAAGCTAAGATATTGGATGATTTATTAATATTAAAGCCAAAACTTCAAATTCTTTAACTAACTCAATCCCATTGTAGCAAGCTCATTTACAATGTCATTTTTATCTCATTTTCATCAAAAGTTAATAATCTCTAATGAACACAATAATTAACCTAGAATGGGTGAATAGGTTAATTAAAATTCATTTATCTTGTTTTTATATACAGTGGAAAATCAAAACAAACATAAAGAAAGAGGGAATGGAGAAAATCAGTGTACAATAATGTTTACATGAAAAATCCAATTAAGTAAAAACTGTAGGACTATAATACTTCTCTAGCTACTTTCAAACGAACCAAAACTATAGGACTAGGATACTCCTCTAGCTACTTTCAAACGAACCCTAATATCATTAAATGGATTATAATTATTTCTCATAGCAACCCCTTTGCTTAGACAACTAATCCTTCTCTATCTAATAGTAGTCCCCAAGTTCGACATTTATAAACCTAGAACAACAACTTAGTTTATCTTCTAAATTAGCTACATCTTTCTGAACTTGCTGTTTTTACTCATGTTGCTCATCTTTAAAAAACAAGGTCTCTAGTAAATCGAATTATCAATCAAAGTTTTAGTTTTACTACACATGCATAAATATGTATGTACTAACAAGTAATATGGTTGATAAAAAACATTACCTAAGCCTAGATAAAATGCAACCACTAACATGAAGGATCTATACTTAAAAATAATAAAACTCTCATGAAAAGAACTCTCTCAAATATGAATAATGCAAAATAAACTCGGATACTTTTTGTGAACTAAAAGACATATATTTATAATGTAGAATATTATAATTAAAATCTAATAAGAAAACTTCCCTAACTAAGATGTCTAATCAAACTTAGTCTATACTTTAAATTCAACTAGGAACTCAAGAAAGATTAATAAGGGTTATCATGTGACTCAGTATTTTGACTTGTATTTTTATGTTCATCCTTCCTAAAATATAATTTAATCAATTAAAAATATATTTAAAAAGATGGGAATTGAAAATACATAAAAATGAGTTTGAACAAAAGTAAAAAAAAAAAAAAAAAAATGCACATAAAAACACAAACAAACCGTTTGAGCAAGTAACCCAATGGTGGTGACCACTGGGTTACTACTTGAGCGATGATTTTGGTTGTATCTTCCTCGTTTGACCTCCAGCTTACAGTTGATTTTTCCTGTGATTAGCTAATATCTAAGGATACATTTTTTGTGAAAAAAAACCTCCAAAAAAATTTATTTAAATGATCAAAATGCCCTATCTTTTGTAGCCTAAGAATTAAACTTGTAAGAAAAATGTGCAACCATGCAACACATGTAATAAATGCATTCCTAAAGCTCTAAAACTAATTGCAAACATTCTTAAGACACAAAATAGTATGAGAATGATCATATATGTATACAAAATTGGCGTGTAATTTGAGAAGATAAGAAGAAGAGAAGAACAGAGGAGTTAGGAAGTAATTATCAACATTCATGATTTTTTTATTTAACTGATCATTAGTTTAAATAGGATCCTGAAATATAACTGAACATAAAAATAGGGACACTTCCTTACATGACAGCAACTAAACAAATAATGCCAACAAAATAAGAGCCAAATAACAGCCCCACTTTATTTCAACAGAATGCAATTTGACTAAGTCCTAACTTAGACACCAAACCATGATAACGTCCAAACCTTCCTCTACATGCAGGCCATGCATATCACTTGACAACTAGTTGTCTAGTAGGCATGTTCACATCATTCCCTTCCCTTTCAAAATCCTTATCCGTAAAGATGAAGTCTAGATAGGTCCTTAAAAATCACCTTTGATTCTCCCACGTTGCATCCTCTATGGCTGTACCCTTCCATTTGACTAGGATTTCAGTTCTTAGCCTATAAGTCCCTTTGTGCACAACTCGTTTATCAATGATAGCTTTTGGTTGTTGTGGAGGCTCAGGTTCCATTGAAATCGGCTTAGGTTGAATTTGAGTAGGAAGGGTTGGTTCAAAATATTTTCGCAAAAGGCTTCCATGAAATACATTATGTATTTGTGAACTTACTGGTAAAGCCAATTTGTAAGCCACTGGACCAATTTTATCCATAATTTTGTAGGGACCAAAATAGCATGCGACCAACTTCTGAGAACTATGAGAGGCTATGGAAACCTGCTTATATAGCTGTAACTTCAAGTACACATATTCCCCTACCTGATAACTCACTTCTCGACGATGTTTGTCAGCTTGACATTTCATTCGATTGTGAGCTTGGATCAAATTCTGACGTAAATATTGCAAAATGAGTTCACGATCTCTGAGGTGCTTATCTATTGCCTGAACCCTTATGGTATCAGGGATATAAGACAACAAACTTGGAGGAGGTATTTCATACACAGCTTCAAAGGGAGAAATTTTTGTTGATGAGTGAACTGATGTGTTGTAATTAAATTCAGCCCAAGACAACCACTCTAACCAACGTTTGGGTTTTCCACCTACAAAACATCTCAAGAATTGTTCCAAAGTACGATTGACTACGTCAATCTGACCATCTGATTGCAGGTGGTAACTCGAACTCATACAGAGTTTAGTTCCTTGCAACTGAAATAATGTTTGCCAAAAGGAACTTGTGAAGACCTTGTCACGATCACTGACAATTGAGGTTGGAACACCATGGAGCCTTACGATATTGTGAACAAAAGCTTTTGCAACAAAGACAGTCGTGTAAGGATGTTTTAATGGAACAAAGTGTGCATATTTGCTTAAGCGATCAATAACCACTATAATTATTGAATGGCCATTGGAAGAGGCAAACCATCAATAAAATCCATAGAAACATTTGACTATATGCGATCTGAAATTTTCAGAGGCTGCAGTAAACCTGTTGGACTCATAGAGTCGACCTTATAACGCTGACAAACCTCACATTTACGCAAAAATCCTTTAACTGATTTTAACATCCCAGGCTACACAAAAATCTATTTTATATGGGCAAGAGTTTTATGATAACCAAAATGCCCTCCAATAGGAGTTGAGTGACAATCAGATAAAATTAAAGAAATTAAGGAGGAAATAAGACTTAAGTAAATCTTATCATCTTTAAACCATACTCCATCTCTGTTAGGGAAGTGCAATTGAGGATGAGTGGAACTCTTTTTAGCCAAAGTGTCATAATGAGAATCTTGTTGAACTACTTTTTGTAAAATCGACCATCAATCCGTATAGAGTAAGAAAATTGCCAAAAAATTTAATTCGGCCACTCTTGACAAAGAATTCGCTCCTTGATTTTCATGCCTCTTCTTATATTCAATTTCATAATCATAACCCATGATCTTTAGCAACCACCTAGTCTGAGTTGGCGTTGTGATTCTTTGTTCAAGTAAGTATTTTAGGCTCTTATGGTCAGTCTTCACGGTGAATGGTTTTCCAAGCAAGTAAGGTCTCCATTTTCTGATAGATTTGATAATTGCAAGCATCTTTTTTTCATAAGCAGACATGGTGAGTGTCGACCCTTTTAAAGCTTCACTGTAATACGCAATAGGTCTACTCTCCTGAGACAAAATTGCTCCAAGACCTATGCCACTAGCATCACATTCAATTACAAATTTTTTTGAAAAATCAGGCAATCTCAGAATATGAGGGGAAGTCAGTGCCCTTTTAAGTTGATTAAAAGCAAATTTAGCCTCCTTGTCCTAATGAAATCCGTCTTTGGTCAAGAGTTGGTTAAGTGGTGCGACAATGCTTGCATACCCCTAGATGAATTTATGTAATAACCAACGAGTCCAAGGAATCCTCTAACGTCTTTAACCGTAGTTGGAATTGGCCACTCTAAAACTGTTTCTATTTTTTATGAGTCCATTGCCACCCCTGCTGTTGACATCACATGCCCAAGGTAGTTGACTTTTGTAGTTCCAAACTTGCATTTGGATTTTTTGATGAACAACTTGTTAGTTGACAAAATTTCCAACACAACCTGCAAGTGAATTAAATAGTCCTCCCAAGTATTTAAATACGCCAATATATCATCAAAAAATACTAAAATAAATTTATGAAGATATGGATGGAACAGGTCATTCATAAGACTTTGAAAAGTGGCAGGTGCGTTTGTTAAGCCAAATGGCATGACGATGAATTTGTAATGCCCTTCATGTGTACGGAAAGCAGTTTTGGGTATGTTCTCTTATTTCAATCAAATTTGGTGATAACCTACTCGTAAGTCAAGTTTGGAAAAATATCTTGCCCCATGACCATCAAGTAACTTGTCAATAACGAGAATATGATACTTATCCTTCATAGTGATGTTGTTGAGGGCCTTGTAATCTGCACAAAAACGCCATGCACTGTCCGCCTTCTTCATTAGTAATACCGGTGAGGAAAAAGGGTTGTTGCTTGGATGGATTAATTCGGATTGCAAGAGCTCGGCTACCATCTTCTCAATATCAGTTTTTTCATACTACGGATATCGGTAAGGGCGAACATTTACTAGACCAGTTTCAGGCATTAAGGGAATATAGTGGTCATGCTTTCTTTTTAGTGGTAACGTTCATAGTGATCAAACTTGGAGAGAAGGTGGGCTAGTTCAAGAGGATGTTGTTGGCGTGCTTCTGGAATGTTGACACTTTGAACATGAAGGAATAACCCCATACAACAACTCTCTTTATCCTTTAAAGCCTTTATAGCATGACGTTTGATTACTTGGAAAATATGAGTGCCGGTTTCGCTTTTAAAGGACATGGCGAGGTTCTTGTAATTAGTTTCCACAGGTCCAAGCGTTTCAAGCCATTATACTCCCAAGACAATTTGGCAAGCAGCTATGGGTAAGATATAATAATCTGTGGTGACTTGGTAACCTTGAATAGTTATGGTAAGTGATGGACATTGCCCTGCACACTCAACTCGATCTCTATTAACAACCATTACCTGAATGTTCTTGTCCTTGGCTACTAGAAGACCGTACCGCTGCACAATCGATTGATCGATAAAGTTATGGGTGCTGCCCCCGTCTATCAAAACCATTACCTCCTTATTATTTAATTTGTCTCGAACTCTTAAGGTTTGTGGATGTTTTGCGCCTGCAATAGCATGAAAGAAATTTCAGGCATTACCTCTTCCTCTTGTTCAAGTGGACTATCGCTTCCTTCACTTAGGTATGAGTCTTCAATCATGAAGAGTTGGGGTCGTTCACACTGATGTCCGATAACATATTTCTCATCGCAGTAATAGCAAAGCCTATTTTGTAGATGTTCGCGTGCCTCTTAGTTGGTGATCCTTTGGAAAGGAACGATGGGTTGATTAGAGCTTCTTGTTGTTTTGGCCGTGGGTGGTGGTCCAAGTACCCCAACGGCTGGGTTATTTCCGGGTTTAGTTTGGTTGGTAAATTGCAGAGGCCGAGAGGTGTTGAATCCTTTCTTTTGTAACCTATTTCTCTCCTCTATAAGACGAGCTATCCCAATAGTATCTGCCAAGGTTCGTGGTTGTTTGATCTTCACATAAAGTTGAATTTCATCTTTTAAGCCGACTGTAAAACAACCTATTAGAAAGGGTTCTAACAAGCCATCCACTCGATGCGACAACTTCTCAAACGACTCTTGATAGACTGAGACAATTGTAGTTTGCTTGAGGTGTGTGAGAGCTTCTGATGAGTCCTCGTAGTCCGTTGGCCCAAAGCGTAATAGCAAGGCTTTTATGAATTCGGTCTAAGTAATCGGTCCCTTAAACTTAGAGAACCACCGGTGCCATTGGAGTGCAATCCCTTCAAGGCGGAAAGAAGCAAGTTGGACTCGATGCTCAAGAGTAACTTCTTTGAAATCGAAGTACTGTTCTGATTTGTAAACCCATCCCATGGGGTCTTCTCCATCAAATTTCAGAAAGTTGAGCTTGAGATGGTGATTATTTTGAGACTAGGAGTTGCTGGTTGATGTATGGTTAAGGGGGTAAGAAGACTCGATTTGGGTAAATGGGTTAACATTCGGATTGGAGGGATGGGTTCCTTGTGTCGCTTCTAAATTCTGAAGTTTGGTCAGAATAGTTTGCAATGTGAAATGTACCTCATCAATGCTGGATTCGTGACGTCCCAAAATCTCATGAACCTCATTTCAAATTCTGCATTCGATTGATTTCGGGTTGCCATGATGAGCCAACCAGGCTCTGATACCAAATTGGTGTGTATAATTTGAGAAGATGAGATTAACAGAGGAGTTAGAAAGTAATTATCAACATTCATGGTTTTTTTATTTAACTGATCCTTTGTTTAAATAGGATCCTGAAATATAACTGAACATAAAAATAGGGACACTTCCTTACATGGCAACAACTAAACAAATAATGCCAACAAAATAGGAGCCAAATAATAGCCCTACTTTATTTCAACAAAATGCAATTTGATTAAGTTCTAGCTTAGACACCAAACCATGATAACGTCCAAGCCTTCCTCTATATGCAAGCCATGCATATCACTTGACAACTAGCTGTCCAGTAGGCATCCAGTAAGCATGTTCACATAAAAAATTATGATTAATCTTCATCAAACAAGAGCTTGCATATTTGACTCTTACTAACTACTTTGCAATGTCTTGATTTTCAATTTTTGTTGCTCATCATCAATGCTAAGTTCTAACCCTTAAGAATCATAATCAAAATGTATATATTAACTACAATACAAAATATGACAACATAAAATAGACTAGCCCAACATGAATATCATATTTTTTGCCCATCAGTTGGAATGAATTGTGAGATGCAATTCCCAAGCCAAAGCAATTAAAGTCCAATATGTTTTTAAAAGAAAAGTAATGTCTAGATGAGCCGATAAGATCTACTAAGCGATCCAGTGTTACATTAAAATACAACGGCTGGAGCCCAAGTTAGTCCAGATAAGCCCAAGTATAATATTAAAGGAAATGAAAGACTAGTAATATTTTATTATTATTATTTTCAAAATGCTTACCTAGGTAGAAGCCCAAATAAACCATCACATAAATCCGCCTCTATATAGGATATGGTAAAGCATTTAAACACTAGAAGAGTAGAATATAAAGGGATACCTGCATTTTTAAGGGGAGACTTGGCAAAATATGAATTCATAATACAAAGAGGAATGAGATCCAAACTTAACTAGAACTAGGAACTTAGATGTGGATCTAAAAAAATTTGGCTCTAATTCTATTCAATTGAGGAAACCAACAATTCTTTTGAATGAGAATTGATTACACATTGTCTTTTTGTATGACCCAACTAGGAAAACACCAAACAAAGTAACCTTGCCATTATCCATTGTTTCTCACTGTAAGATTGTGTTTCTTGATCCTAGGACATATGGAAGCATCCTTTACATCCATGTCTTGATCTATATGAACCTACAATCTGTAGGAGGAAGGTGCAACAATAATCAAACACATTAGTGTTCTCTTAGGACTTTTGTCGAACACTTGGTGAATAACTTCTAACAATATTAGTAACACCTAAGATCTTGTTTGAATGGCCACACAAATATAACAAAGTAACATAATAAAGTTAAAAGCAAATAAACCACAACACGACACAAGAGATTTTTACGTGGTTTATTAAAATGGCTACGTCCACGGAGGACACCGATTTTATTAGTATGAAAATAACAAGGTTACAAGAAATTATTTCTATCTCCAAATTATCTTCCCCTCAAGCTCTCAATTTTTCAACCTCACAAGGTCTTAATGTTAGAGTTTTTTTTATTCTCTCAATTTATAGAGACACACACTCTCACAAAATATGCACATTCTCTCTCTCTCTCTCTCTCTTTACACTTTCTCAATAATACAACAATATATATTAAGAGACTTTCTAAAATTACAACAAAATCCATCTAAACATAAAATTACAAAATAAACCTAAACAACTACACTCATGAAGTTATATTTGAGACATACATTAACACTCTCCATCTTATCGAAAAGAAACTTTAAACCTTGGAAATTATTGGATAATACACATCCACCTTGACGAGAAATCCCCCGTCTCAATACACCTCAAGTGATAAGGTGACCAATTGAAATCAATAGGAGCAAATGTTTAACAAGCTCAAACAATGCTTAAATTTGTCTCTTGAAACCGGTTGGGTAAGCATATCGGATGCGTTTTCATCAATGTGAACCTTTTCAATGAAGACTTCACTTGAAGCAATCCAATCTCTTATTCTATGGAGCCAAATGTCAATGTGATTGGTTTTTGCATGGAACACTTGATTCTTTGTTAAAGCATGATATTTTGACTATTACACTTAAGCAACACCATATTTTGCTTAACTCCCATATCATTCACCAAATCCTTTAACCAAATTGCTTCTTTTGATGCTTTCGTAATTGTCATGTATTCCGCTTCAATAGTGGACAAAGCATTAGTAGATTAGAGCATAGATCTCCAACTAATTGGTCCACATGCTCATGTAAATACATACCTCATTGTAGATCTCCTTTTGTCTAAGTCACCTGTATAGTCGAAATCAACAAACTCAACAACATTAGTTTCATCATGTTTTATTTCAAACATAATTCCTAAATCTTTAGTACCCTTCAATTATCTCAACATGCATTTAATGGTCTTCCAATGTTCTTTACCTGGATTCACCATGTATTTGGAGACCACACTAACGGTTTGGGAGATATTGGGTCTTATACATATCATAACATACATCAAACAACCAATTGACATCTTCATCATCTCTTCTATCTTGGATTTGGTAGAAAGACATTATTTTGCACTTAATGCAAAATGTGAAGTAAGTGGAGTAAACACGACTTTAGCATCAAACATGCTAAACTTCTCAAGCATTTTCTAAATGTATCTCTTTTGAGATAACTACAATTTCTTCGCTTTCCGACCTCTTTTAATCTCTATTCCAAGGATCTTTTTAGCAGTTCTATGATATTTCATGTCAAATTCTCTACCCAATAATTCTTTGAGTTCATCAATTTTTGACATATCTCGATGTACTATAAACATATCATCCACACACAACATCAACAAGATAATTGTACCATTATCAAACACATAAGAATAAACACAACAATCATACTCACTTCTTTTATAACCAATCTTTAACATGTAAGAGTCAAAACGCTTGTATCATTGTCATGGAGATTGCTTGAGTCCGTAAATAGACTTCTTTAATTGACAAACAAGGTTCTCCTTTCCAACTTCCATGAACCCTTTTGGCTGAGCCATAAAAATGACTTCTTCCAAATCTCCATGAAGAAACACTATCTTCACATCAAGTTGCTCTAACTTCATGTCATATTGAGCTACCAAGGCTAACAATATCAGGATAGATGTATGTTTTACCACTGGTGAGAAAATTTTATTGTAATCAATACCTTTCTTTTGTGAGTAACCTTTAGCGACTAACCTTACTTTAAACTTTGGTGTTTCATTCTCATGCATGCTTTCTTTCTTTCTTTCTAAATACCCATTTACAATCGATAAGTTTTCAGTTTTTAAACTTAGGAACCAACTCCTAAACAGAGTTCTTTTGTAAAAGTTCTATCTGTTCCATAATAGCTTTTACCTAATTTTCCCCATCATGAAAAATGATGGCTTCATGAAATGTGATTGGATCTTTCTCTCTAGCTATAAATGCAAAGCGCACTTCCTCATTTTCATCATCTTAAGCATACTTTTGTGGTGGCCTTATAGTTCTCTTTAGTTTTTCTTGAGCCATGGATCTTAGTTTTTCATGAATATCTTCTAGTTGCACCCTTTCACTTTCTCTATCACTAAATTTTGTAGTAATAGGAATTTCGATGACAACTCCCGTTTCACCATTACTCTTTTTAAATTCTCTCATCGGTATTGAGGCTTCATCGAAGACTGTATCTTTACTTAGAACTTTCTTCTTGTTAATCTTATTATAAAGCTCGAATCCTTTCACTTCTTTCTCAAACCCCGAGAAATATGCATTCGAATGACTTTGATTGTAGCTTGTTTTTCTCATCACTTAAGGTAAGAGCATATGTCTTGCATCCAAAGACTTTCAAATTTGAGTAATCAATTTCCTTACCCATCCATACTTCTTTCGTTGATTTAAACTCAAGTAACTTCGACGGTAACCGATTAACCAAATAACAAACATGGTTTGCTGCTTTTGCCCAAAAGGATTCAGACAGCCCTATATGAAGTCTTATGCATCTAATCCTCTCTAAAAGAGTCCTACTCACCCTCTCCGCAGTACCATTTTATTGAGGATTATTCTTCATGATGAAATGTCTAATGATACCTTCAAGTTTGCAAAACTTAACAAATTTGTCATTTTGGTATTCACCTCCATTTTTACTTTTCAAATACTTGATTTTCCTTCCTGTTTGGTTCTCCACTTCTACCTCCCATTCTTTGAACTTGTCAAAGATCTTGGATTTCTCCTTCAAGAAGTACACCTAAACTTTTCTAGAAAAATCATCTATGAATGTAACAAAGTCTCAGGCTCCACCATTTGATCTAGTTGGTGCCGGCCCCCACACATCGAAGTATATGTAATCAAGCAATCATTTTCCTTGCTTGGAACTTTGAAGCTCACCTTATTTTGCTTTCCTTTAACACAATACTTATAAAATTCTAGCTTTTATGACCCCATAACTTTCAACAATTTTCGTCGATATAGTTCTTGTAATGCTTTCTCGCTCATATGCCCCAACCTTAAATGCTAAAGTTGAGTTTCATATTTGCAAGTTTTTTCTTCCGTAGAGATAGCCGCTCCACTTAAAATTGTGTTCCTCAAAAGCTTGTAAAGATTATTGTCTAATTTAGTACCTCGCATAATCACCATAGATTCTTTTAACTCCTTGATAACATTATCATTTGCTGAAAAAGAACACCTATTTACATCAAATGTGCCTAGAGATATCAAATTCTTCTTGAGTGTCGAAACATGTCTTACACTACCCAAGATTTTCATAATCTCATCAAACATCTTGATCTTGATTTTATCAATCCCAATGACCTTACAACTTACATTGTTACCCATTAGGACTTCACCTTCATTTTAAGACTCATAAGTGTCAAACTATTCACAATTTGCACACATATGGAAAGAGTACTTGGAATCAAGAATCCACATGTCAGGAGCATAACTAGTATAAGACACCGTCAAGTGTTCACCACAACCTTCGAAACCCCAACCTTTAGTGCACGACCTTCGGGTGCACTACAACCTTTAGATGTAACATTCGTAGTAGAGCTTGTCTCAGCTTTCTTGCCTTCTTTGATTTTTGCTTTGAGCTTTCTACATTTCCGCTTATAATGCCCTTTCTTGCGGCAACCATAGCATTCCACATTTTTCTTTCAAGACTTCGATCTAGAGTTCTTCGCTGACCTACTTCTTTATTTTGTTCGAACCTGCTCACTAGACTCCTTTGCCAAGAGTCCTTCGCCTTGAGCTTCCCTCTCACTTGCCTTGTCCAATTTCACATAAGAAAATATATCAGAAACAATGACATCAAATTCAAGAGTTTCCTTACCGAAAAACTAAGTAGTTCTAAAATGCTTAAAGGAAGCCGGTAAAGACCTCGACAACAATAGAGCTTTATCATCCTTCTCATACTTCACATTAACCCATGCTAGATCACTAATACACCGGTTAAACTCATTCAAGTATGCCATTACATCTTCGCCCTTCTCCATTTTTAGACCAAAGAATTGATCTTTTATAATCAATTTGTTAGACAAAGATATTCCCATGTAGAGCTTCTCTAGCTTCTCTCATGTGTCCTTAGCACTTTTCTCTTTCATGACATTACAAATCACTTCATCATAAAAGTTCAACTCTATAGAACTCATAGCTTTCTCATCCGATATTTTCCATGACTTCGGATACA
This sequence comes from Dimocarpus longan, assembly GCA_022984855.1. Classification (NCBI taxonomy): domain Eukaryota; kingdom Viridiplantae; phylum Streptophyta; class Magnoliopsida; order Sapindales; family Sapindaceae; genus Dimocarpus; species Dimocarpus longan. Next base: position 25,607,847 of record CM041018.1, on the reverse strand, counting down.
TATCCCTAGGCTTGGATTCAACTAATGAAATAGTAAAAAACAAGTTTTGTTGGATGAGGATATTCTTCATCTTCTTTTGCCATAATGTAAAGTTTGATTTTCCATCAAATGGCTTCACTTCAACCTTTACCCCACCGAAGCTTTCAGACATTATGCTACTCCTTTCGGCCGTACAAATAATCTTGCATAACCTGGTGCTCTGATACCACTTGTAGGTGAAAGACGCAATAACAATCAAACACATTAGTGCTCTCTTAGGACTTTTTGTCGAACACTTGATGGATAACTCCTAACAATACTAGTAACACCAAAGATCTTGTTTGAATGACCACACAAATACAACAAGTAATACAATATAATGACAATAACACAATAAAGCTAAAAGCAAATCAATCACAACACAACATTAGAGATTTTTACGTGGTTCACCAAAATGGCTACGTCCACAGAGGTCGCTAATTTTACTAGTATGAAAATAATAAGGTTACAAGAGAATGTCTTTATCTCTAAGTTATGTTCTCCCTCTAGCTATCAATATTTCAATCTCACAAGCTCTAAATATTAAGGTTTCTTTGTTCTCTCAATTTGTAGAGACGCATTCTCACAAATTATGCACTTTTTTTTTTTTTAACTCTCTTAATAATACAACAATATATATTAAGAGACTTTCTAGAATTACAACAAAGTCCATCCAAATGTAAAATTATAAAATAGCCCCAAACAACTACACATATAAAGTTACATTTAAGACATACATCAACACAATCCACCAATTTTAACCAAAGAGAAGGATAAATTAAGTATCAAAAAATAGAGAACTAAACAATATAAAAAACATGTCATAAGCATTCCCATTGCAAGACATGCAATACTATCCATTTAAACAATCAAGACTATCAACCCTACAAAAACAAGAATTTAGATATCCAAAATTCATACAAAGTTGATGACCTAGAACACTTGCATTTATTATTATTATTTTTTTGTCATCTACTTGAGACCAACTAATTAAAAAAAAAAAAACTTTAAGAATTACTTCTCAAGAGCTAGAGACAAAAATTATGAAAACATTACATATTAAAGTTTCTTGATTATATCTAAACATCAACAAGATATTGAACAATTCAATTAAACTTCAAGTGTTTGTGTGTGAATAAATAGTGCCCAAGAGATATAATATACCATGCACAAGATCAATGAGATTAATCAAATCATTGCAATTATTTTTCTATCTCATTTGAAAATTTGAATCAATCATAGCTCATACAACAATTTGATAAAAATAAACCTTTTAAAGCTATTGTCGGCATATCTTTCATTTTCCTTTCTTTCTTTCCTTTTCTTTTCACCTTTTTTCTTTATTTGCTTCTTTTCATCTATGGGGTATGTCCATATATATGTTTTATATGGATCTTGACTTTTAAACATATCGAAGTAATATTTTTGCTCCCCCTAAATATCACATTTTCATATATATATATATATATATATATATATATATTTTACTTTGGTATCAAATCATAACTTTTCATTATTATGACTTTCACTTATGTCGGTAATTCTTTCTTACATAGGGTAGCTTCACACATTCACAAAGGTAGCCCTTTTAATGAACTATGCTTCTAACTAGCTATCATCACCAAACAAGAAGAATATGACAAACACAAATCTTGATTTCAATTATTAAACAACTGAACTACAATCTAATTACCACTGAAACAATCAAGACATAAATATGCACCTATGAAAAGAACATTTGTGGGCAAATTTATCGAAGCTTTTCACGAATCATACATCATCAAACTTATGTCTAATCAATAATCAATAGGTTCAATAAGATCATCAAAATAATCATCATTATTGATTTTTCAAGCAAAAGGAAAGCAAAGATGATTTTCAGCAGATTTCAGATTTGAACTTAGTCCAATATTTGGCTTATATGTCCTAGAAAAATCAACATATAACCATGAAATTTTAGTGTATAAACTCAACATGGAAAAATAAATTTAAATCATATATATATATATATTTTTAAATTGGGACTGGAATATTGTGATTTCAAATACCATAAACAATTTACTAAGAAAATTAACAGAATAATTCATTTCTAAATTGAACTTTCTAAACACAACTCTGATTTCTATTGATCATAAAATTAGGATCTACATTCTTCGTTCTTTCCTTTATTCTTTAAATTACCGCAACTTCTACATACTCTGGTACTTGTTTGAAGCAATCACATGATGCCAATTTGTCACTTTGTGTTTCTTCAAGTACTTCTTGAATAGGTTTTGCAATGAATTCGGATCATGGAAGATAAAATGAGAAGTTACGATGGACTTTTCATTTGCTTGAAAAGTGGAAATCATAAAAGCATTTAGCTATGGCTCTTTTTGGTATTATAATTGGTGTTGAAAGAAATTTTTGCCTCTTAAAATATAATGGTGGGTATAGTGAGAAAATAAGTACATGGATAGCATTTTTAGGTGTAATAGAGCTATCCATTTTTAATTTCAAGTTGCAAAACTTGTATTCTTGTTACGTCAACTAAAAATCTTTTGCAAAATGGGCAAATTGTCAAGCAATTATTATTATTGAAAAATTACTTCAGTTAATTTACTTAATGCAAGAACACAAATTTCTATATTTATTAAGTTCTTCTATAAAAAATAAAACTTTGATCAGTAATATAAAAAATAAATAAATAAATAAATTTACGATATATAATTATGATGATTTTGAACATCCCCATGATTTCATGACGATTTTACAAACCCAATGATAACATGATAATTTTTAGTAACTCTAGCGACTTAATGATAATTATTAAAAACTGATATCCCGAAACAGTCTTAAACTTAAAGGTAAATTTTGAATAGCACTTTTGATAATTCTATAGTCAATCCATACAAAATTGATTTAAATATAATTTTTGAGTATTATTGATCAAAATGTTTTCGACCATAGTAAAAACACTTCAAAATAAACATAATAGAGGGATAAGCATACTGCAATCACCAAATTAATATGTTTCACACACTCAAACAAGAGTCAATGCATGTCTAGGAAAAATTGAATGAGAATCTATATCTAGCTAGCTTGGTAAAATTAGTGCAAGAAAATTTGTTAGAGGAACCAAGAAGATTGCTGATATATATAAATAACAAATCAACCATGAGAGAAATTTTATTAGCACAAAAATTAAAACCAATTGGTGTACCAATAGGCGTTCTCTATTATTATTTGATAAACTTACACAAATGAAGAATATGTGTTAGAAGATATAACTGGGTTGGATAAGGTTACCATCCAAAGATCATTATTGATAAGTAATCTCATCCAATTAATAAGATAGCCAAACCCTAATAACTATAATCAATAATAGTAGTGACATAAATTTTTCATACACAAAGCCATGCAGAGGCACTAAGCAAATACCTATCTTGCCACCCAAGTGAGATAGCCCTCCCATCATCTCTTTCAAACACTTTAAACCCACTATTTTGATCTCCATCGAGTTGAAGAGGAGAGTAATGGGTGGTCCTGATTTTGAGCAAAAGTTTTGCTTGAATCAAGGACTTGGAGCTTATTTTGATCCCTTCAAATCCATGGCTCTCCATTCTTGTCTTCCAAGTCTCCATCTTCTCATATTTTGGATGGTTTGTTTCTTCTTTGTCATAGTTGAGCATGGTTTTGATCTCTTTACCCAAATGGTTCCTCTCTATGCCGAGCCTCTCTGTGCTCTCCGATGGCAGACAATCGTCTAGGGAATCAAACATGGCGGCAAAGTAGTGAAGAGACTCCATGAATCTTGCGAGGAAGCTTCTTGGGTTCTTGGTGCCTTCTTGTTCCACAAGGACTACAATGGAGGGGTTGAGAGAATGTACCGACTTTAACGTGTCAGAAATTTTCCAAAAATTATTCATAGTGTTTTGGTGGAAGACTAAGTTGACTGCAACCGTTTCGTTCTTCTTCTTCCTGAGATTGATCAGCTTGGAACCTCTTAATAGTCCCTGGAATTCGAAGACTAGATTGCGAAACCCTTTTGCGAAACTCGTTAATCTGCTCTCAGTTTCTTGGAGCTCTTCCATGCTTCTTCCGAATCCGGTGATTCGAAGCGAAATCCGGTTGCTGGTTGTAGTTTTTTCGGACAAAGATTGGATGAGAGAAGGCCATTGGAAGCCATAGGAGACGTCGAAATCGATCACGTGCAACGCACGGTTGTTATTTTCTTCTTCCTTTTCGAAAGTCTCGATGATGGCTTGGTTGGCAGTGAAATGAGCGAATTGGAAGTAAGGAGAGACCCTGTAGAGATTAGTAAAGGCTGAAAACTCTTCTTCAATCGTTGGTTCTTTCATGATCATGCCATAGAAGGGAGATTTTTTGGTCAGGAGTCTGGCGGCAAGACCGTCGGCGAAATAGGCCACAACTCGCTGGACAGAGTCTCCGGTGAGGGACACTGTTTGGTAGAGCTCGGTGAGGTTCTCCAAGGCTACATCAAGGTTGTTTTCGTCCACCGCGGTAGCGGTTATGAGCAGTAGATGGATCAAATGAAGGCCTTTTCCTTCTTCGACCACTCCTTTTCTCTTGGTTTCCAACTTCAACATTTGATCTCTCATTTGAAGAAGCCCAAAAATCTTTCCTTCAAAACCTTCATGACATCCATGGTTCAAATTAGGCTTAATCAAAGTACTTGCCCATCTCTTCCTCTTTGGCCTACGTGAATCCGCAACAATGGCCAAGCTAAGATTCAGAAACTCCTCATCTGTATCCTCCATTAGAGTGTGTGTTTTGTGTTTGTGAGAGAGAGAGATAACTGGAGTGTGTGTAATATGTGTATGGTAGTATACAAGTATGAGATTTTGCAATGATGTTGGTTCAGGTTTTATTGTAGAAAGTGGGATGAGAATAACTCAGAAAAAATTCCCTTGTGTCATTACATGAGAAAAAAACCAAGAAGGATCGATTGGAGATTTTATTTTTCTATTTTTAAACCAATAATAAGTCAGTTGGTAATATATATCTCTTATAATCATGTAAAAGGTTTCAGGTTAATTCATTAAAATATTGTCCCCATTAGAATTTGGAAGGTTTGGTTTACATATATTAAGATTATATAAACAGTAAACAGTAGCGACGAAGCTTCGTGGGTATCTTTCTACATGAAGAATAATATTATAGTTGAAGATAGACATATCAGATGTTTTGAAAAATTGAAAACAAAAAAAATGAGACTGCTTTAGAAAACAATGAAAAGGGATTTTAGGGTAGCTCGGATGGGTTGAAACAAGACATTCACATTGGACAAAAAACAGCAAGGGGTAGGGAATCCAACCTACCGTCCACACCCCCAAGACTTTGTCCTCTCTCTCTTCTTCTAGATGCCTTTATTACAACAAGACTTTTTGCATGTCTTCCATTCTTGTCTAAATTGTTGTCTTGATGTGTACATGTATATAGTTTCTTTCTTTACTAATTGTGTTGAGTGTGAATTCCTATGTTTATAGTAAATTTTGGGGTCATTTTGGTATTAAGATTTCAAATAATTTATATTATCTTAATTATACAAAATTATATTGAGTAAACAGTGCCAAATAGCACTAAAGAACTACGCTCATGTTTAACTAGCACCAGAATTGAGTTGAGTTTTATTAACATCTACTTGAATGAAAAGATATAAATACCCTTCTTAAAAAAAAAAATAAAAATAAATAAAAACTTTTCCATCTCTCTCTACCATTTTCTTCTCTCTCACTTCTCCATCTCTCTCTTTTTCTCGCTGTCTCCTTCTCGCGTCTTTCTCAATTGCTATTGACCAACCAATAACCGTCGTGGACAAACCTAGCAACAGCAACACCCTTCATCATCTCCTTCAAATTTTATTTTTATAAGTGATGCTGCTGGTTTGAACCTAGAACTAGATGATGATTATGGGTTCGCCGAACTCAAAACATATATATATTTTTAATTTTTAATATTGTTGATGAATGTAGTTGTTGTTGAAGTTGATGATGTTATTATGAGAGAATGAATGGTTAATGATGCTGTGAATGAAATGAATTGTTAATGATTTTGAAGACATATTCGCAGCAATTAGGACGCAATTTGAAGATACGATTCACGTCCTTTTTCCTTTTTTAATTTTTGCGTGGGTTTTTTAACATTTTAAAATAAGGGTGTTTTTGTCATTAAAATATAGATTCAGTTATTTAGTGCTATAAAAAAAAACACCAGTTATGTTTGATGTGTTTGTAAACTTTCATATTGAAATAAGTTCTAGTTTTCTTGCGTATAAATTTACGTTCAAAATATGTACTGTAAATTGGAATTGAAGAATGTGATTTGCTCGTAAAAACTTATTTTAAAATTTCATATACCAAACACCGTCCAAGTATATTCATCGATATATACAGCCCAAAAAGTTTTCCACTTGATTAATACAATGTATTATTTCTTCCCTTAAAAATTCCATTAACGTACACTCGTGAATGTGGCCTTTAGTTCTTGGCTTTACTACACCATACACGAAATCTAATGTCAATTAAGGTTGAAAAAGTTGCCAATTGATGAAGAATATACGTTTTGTTTCATTGTAATTGCTGTTTGAATGTGTCCCAACGCGGTTGGCAACGTCCAAATTCACATCTAAAATGGGAGTCGTCGACCTTGACCTTGAATTTTTTGTAGAAGCTATCCGATTTCTTTGTTGATAGACGCAAGTTTATGTCTAAATATAAATAACATATCACTACGTTTGAATTTTATTGCTTTTGAAACTTGAATTCAGAGTTGTGGATTAACATAAAGTAAAGTAAATTTCATCATCTATCATATATATATATATATAATGGTTGAAATTTGATATTATATTAAATTTCAATAAAATCTAGACAATAAAAAAACCAATAGTAAATTAAAAGATTAAATGCCAAATAAACCATAATCTCTTATAAGTTTTTGAGTAGAGAATCTGTCTGGATGATATATGATTTTGCAACAGTGGTTTGCACATTCCTTTCCATGTTTATGGGGAGGGATTTGATTTTGATCCTACTGTATACATTTTACAAATATGTATATAACGGATTTTCTATTCTATGTTACTAAGTAAATTTCTCTCACAATTAGAAATAGATATTTAGGCCGTACTATATAATGATGGTTAATCTTAATTAATCTTAAATTCTTAGTATATCTATGATTTATTCGGTATTTGTTTTAAAAACAAATTAAATTAGTTAAATAATATATACAGTCACACTTTGAATAGTTTTCCTGCTAAGACAACGTCATTGAGGATTAACAAATTAAAGCTGATGCAACCTACTGAATTGAGAGCCGGCATACATATAGCCAATATGTGGGACATAAGCTCCTAAACCGGTGGCGATGAAACCTGAAAGGTGGCGGTAGAGCGGTAGCCACCACTAGCAACTCAACATGCATGCAGGCCTGATGTGAGCAGATTTCGAATCCAAAGCTTTTTTACTTAATATTATTGTCTTATCAGTTTGAATTAACTAGCTAGTCCGTAACACTATTTTTGCCTTGGTTCTCACATACACTATGCAACTACATGTGCCAAAAATGGATGCAACATTTAGTATATTCTATGATCTTTAAGTTTTACAAGTTCGGTGTGTAAGACAAGATATATAAAATTGGATTAAATTATTGATTGGAATATTCCAATCTAAAGATTATTGCCTAGTAATGGGATTATATATTGTTATTCGGTCTAATTTAAAATTCATTTTAGTTGAAGTAATTGAAAACCTGTACAAAATGAAATTTATTTACTTGTCTTCTTGGGTTGTCTTCTATTTTAATGGTATCATATTTTAATTAGATATATCTCCTAAGCAATTGTTTTAGTGGAAATTAAGCTACTATCTTTAAATTTACTTTACTCAAATGTGAAAAACAATATATGTATGAGTCTGACCGTCACCGAACATAGAAAAACAACCCAGAAATAATATAATTACCTTTCAATTAATCGTTCAATTCATTCTTGCAAGGCGAATGATCATGACATTCTAACTTTCCTTTATTAACAAAAATTCGGTAACCTTAAAAGCATAGGATCTTTGATTCTATGCTTTTTCAAATGGGAACGCATCCTCTTATTTTTCTAGATTTTGGTAGATCACTAATCATTTCTGTATATTCATCTGTATTTTCCTTTTTAATTCTTAATTGTGGGACAATCGTTGAAGATATAGACAAAAGACAATTTAGCTTTTGAAACAGTTCGAAAACGTAGTTTAATTATTGCGTTAACCCACAAAATCCCAAGTCAAAGATCAGCTAGATTTGATTCCCTTCTAGTTTGTTGCACTGATTGAACTTCACCTACCTTCATTAATTTTTTTTTTTTCAAATGCCGACAGTACGTTAATGCATACACGCATCATATATATATATATAAACAACTCGAATCATTACTAAATCGATTGAAATTTTTAACTATCAACCTACAACGATACATATGCATCCTAATTATTATCGACTTTTTTTCATGTTGTCTTTTTTATGATTAATCTTTTTTTTTTTTTGAATGATTTTTTATGGATTAATAATTCCTTAATTTGTCTTTAATTCTCATTCAATTTTACTTTCTTATATAATCCAAGAACAAAATCTTGCAAATTGATGTCAGAAGATACTAGATATCATATTATTATTGAGAATTATGATGTACCAATGCTACAATATTTTGCGAACTAATGTCTATCAAACTTGTATTTTACATCATAAGCTTATTATAAAGAGCATACTGATATGTATAGTTGAATGCTATATCTATGACACAAATATAAAGTTTTCTGAAGAAATTTATCCTAATTTTCATAGAGTTTAATGTGAGTTTGGACCATATCTCGCAATGTTGCAAATTTAGCCTAATTTTTATGGACTAAACATGCTATAATTAATGCGAAGTTGGACCATATCTCGCAATGTTGGAAAAATTCATCCGACCAAATCCACAAAACAGAAAAGGAAGATTATGTATATATCAGACTTCTTCTCGCAGTGTTGAAAGGAAAAATCCATCCGACCAAATCCACAAAAAAGAAAAGGAAGATTATATACATACATACATACATATATATATATATATTATCTTCGAAGTGCACTGATATAATAAATTTAATGTTGCTTAGTTATGAGTAATTAAATATATATTATCTTCTAAGTGCACTGATATAATAAATTTAATGTTGCTTAGTTATGAGTAATTAAATTTACTTAGTTTCATTTATTTTAATTAATCAACAACTATTTATGATTACGCAATGATTAACATATAATACGGTGACTTAATTAATTTCAGTATGCATTTAAGTGTAAATGGATATCCTGAAATTTTTATTCCGAATTTATTAATTACAAATTTACAATCATATATTTTCAGTAGGTTCCATCACTCAAATGGAGTCATTGTAATTAATGGTGCTAAAATAAAAATTTCAAAATATCCTTATATAGAATTAATTGTCCTCTCTCTCTCTCTTTCTCTATATAGATACATATATATATATATATATATAGTAATTTTATTATTAGCGTTTTTTAACTTTAAAATGTTATGACGAACCAATCAAATCTATCAATTGCATCTCTCTCATATTTAATTTAAATAAAATTGATGAATTTGATTGATTTGTCATAATTTTTTTTTTTTTAAATTAGAAGGTACTGATAGAAAAATCATTATATATATATATATAAACACACAATCAAGGTGAAGTGTATTAATTAGAGTTATCAAAAACCGAATTAATTAATTTTGATTACGTGTATTATGTATATAAATAGAAATAAACGAAGTAGACTGGCCAAAGTTTTTATAAGGGTTTCAATTTTTTAATGCCAGCAGTGGCCAGTTTTGAGATTCTTTCTAATACGCCAATCCGTACAAGATTATTTTACAAATTAATTAGTTCTCAACCATACTAATATATAATTGAAATGTCGCAAGTCATTTTCATGTGCAAATTCCGTGCCAAAAATACTACTATCATATACCTAGCTTGAAATGCGACCATCATATGTAACATCGTTCAATGTTACATACATGAAATTAATTCGGTCATTGTGCACGTGAAATGATGTCATAGATCTCATGGTTAGGTTGCATATAGTTAGGTTCTTTCGAAAAATGAAGAAACCTAGGTATTTATTGGTGTATAGACTAGCTAATACTTGCATAATCATGAGGTCAGATAAAAAATTCTTTTTTTTTGGTTTTTCTTCCATTCAGACATTATACATTTTAATGTTAACTTTAAAACGAGAACTATTGAATCTATCTAACTACTTATCATTAAAATAGGTTTATTTATCTGTAAATAGTTGATGTTGGTATTTTAAGTACAAAGATTCGCACGTTCAACTCTCAAAGACTATGTAGACATGCATGCATACAAAGTAAAGGACTGCATGTGTCCGTATAAGGCTGTAGATAAAGATTGAGATTACAATGCGATATTGATACCCATTTGGCTTTTGCTCTGTTTGCTTTGCTTTGGGATGGTATTGAATATTCCTCCTTTTAGAAAATGCTTCTTCATATTTCAAAAAGACACAAAAGGAAACTTCTATTCTCCAACAACAACCTGATTTCATTTAGTATATAAAATTAAAAGCGTCACATCTGTCTCACCGTCTTTCGATTCCTTATGATAAAAACATCATTTTCTCACCAAATACTCTTGTCCTTATATAAGCAATGAAATGGAAGATATATTCATTACACCATAATTTCCTTATAGAGGTATTTGATTTTATTTGGTCTAAATTTTTAAATTTCAGTCATTAGATGCATCTAATAGCTTAAATGATCTAGTTTAATTTCAGTTGTTTTTCATGCAACAACAATAACGAATCCTATCTCGTCTTCTGAATGTATCTAAAACAAAGTGGGATCGGAAATCTTGATTTCAACTACAATTAGGATGTTCACACTGAAGAATGATTAAATTGGTAGACATGTAAAATTTTTGTCGGCATGAGTCATTCTTTCGTAAAAAAGTCATCACATATTCCAAAAGGATAATTTATCCAGGCATATTTGCGTGCTTTATGGCCGCCTACCTAGACCATTAATTTCGCGAAGCAATTTTAAAATTATCTGAATCTGAACCCTATCCAGTTTTGGTCAGTTTCACGTGCCTTTCACTTTACCATCTCAAACAGAGCTATGATTTAGCCTCATAATGTGAAATCAGCTATTGATCATAGTTAAAGTCAATTTAGAAGGCTTGCATCAGTATCTCTTTTATAGTGTTTGTGACATGGTGCTTAGTTACTAATGTAAAGTCTATTTTATTTCAAGGGAAAAAAAAAATTTTAATTTTGAATGTTTTTACTTAAGAAGTAAGGCAGGTTGGTATTATTGTAACTTTGAGAATAATCAATATTAGTTATGCTGAAAAATAATCTACAGTAGCGTTAATTCAGATTAATATTCGAATAATTCTACTGTTAAAATTATTGTAAACTTTAAAAACAATATGCGTATGTTTAGTGACTTTTATGTCAGTCGCTTTGAATTTATAAATAGTCTAAGATGTATGTAAAAATAAAATATTTAATGAAATACATCCTAAAAGCAATAAATGGTTACTAACTAGAATAAGAGAGAGAAGAGAAGAAAATAATTCAATTCATTGATGATCTTGAATAGTTATAAAATAGGTCTATACGTAGGTTTTGAGAGAATTATTTCTATTGAATATCAAAATAAGTGATAACCACGAGGTAGCACTCAATCAAATTAAAATATCTAATAATTATTAAAGTGGTGATAAATCCATATTATTATGACACTCCCCCTTAAATTATATCACTTTGATAGTTCTCTTTGAGATTTTTGAACGTGTTCAAATGACAAAACTTGATCAAATGAAATAGAGTACGTTGCATATATGCCCAAAATAAAGAATATTCCCCTCCTGAAAAATGTTCAATTATTATTATTGCAATGTCAAAGTTTGTGAAAAAGAATATTCCCCTCCTGAAAAATGTTCAATTATTATTATTGCAATGTCAAAGTTTGTGAAGTCGATGTGTAAGCGATTTTTCAAAAGTTGCTGCTAGTAAGGACTTAACACATAAATTTGCAGAATTATTTGTAGATATTATCTACTTAACGTCAATCCATCGTTTTCTTAGAGTTCATCAGTGTAAAAGAATATACAGCTGAATCTATCTTTTTTTATATATCCTCCTCTAACTTGTGCAATATAAAGAGTATTACGTTCAAATATTATTGCAGATGAATTTGTGAAATTTTTGGTCAGCCCGGCCCAGCCCATTTAAATACCCAGCCCGGTTTGTAAGCTAGCCACATATATTCTTGTAAATAACTTTAACTTCGGAGGGTATTAATTTGGCGAATGTGGTTTATACTTTTATAAACATAAAACGTCGACGTTCTCGTCTCCCTCTCAATTTCAAAAATCTGTGGTTTAAAACAGATTCGAATTTTGAAAAAGCTCTGAAGATGGCGAGTTGCAGATCAAGCTACAGCGATCCAACAACAAATACAGGTGCATAATTTAGTTGTTTGGATTGATTGAGTTTCGTTGTTTGAAGTTATAGATAATTATTGTGCGATGATTGAAGGTGGTGGTGGAGTTTGTATGATGAGCAGCAAGTGGAGAGAGGAACAGAACCCCTTGTTCATCAATTTCATCTCCTCCTTTCTAAACGCCAATTCTTTTCGGCTCAATTTCGTTCTCATTGCTCCGGTAAATCTTCATTCTTTGCTTATTCATTCATTATTATTGCATTCTATGTTTGTATGTGATTTCGTTCGGTTGTCTTTGCAGGACCTCATTTTCAATTGTGGCGGTTTGTCAGTTTCGTTTGTTTTCGTAACCAATTGGGATTGCAACGACACTGCTACTGCCACAGTCTTCAACAGGTATACTGACGGTCCAACAAAATCCTGTGAAAACTGATAGAACCTATCCTGACTCCTCTATTGACTTTAAGATGGGTTTCGTCAGTTTTTACAGGATTCTCTTGCACTGAAAAAATAAGTCGGTACGAGTTTTATCATATAGTCTAGAACCTTTTTTTTTTTTTAATTTAATAATTTTAATTTTAATTTTTTTTTTTAATCTATTCAACGTTTCCCTTTGTTTGTGGATGATTTGAATTTTTTGTTTACTAAAGAGTCAAGAAACTGAAGGAGCAGTTTGCACATCTCTATGTTGTTGTAACCCTCCCAACAAGGGAGCATAATGAGTCATTTGTTCGGTCTTACTTCAAGTGAGTTACGTTATGCGAAAACAATGTCCGATTTTGGATTCTGATTGATTTTCATTTGAAAGATTTTGATGTCTTGTTTTAATGTGAAGATATGGAATGCAGCTTGGTAGGCCAACATTTGTGCCTGTTCAGGATATAGAGATGGGGTTCGAAAAGATAGTTAAAACAGCTCACGCTCGTGGGGGTGACGAATCTTAATTAATTCTCTCGACTTTTACTTATATATCATTCTGCTTTAACTAATTGAATGCCATGTAACCTGCAGTATGCAAGCGGCATGATGCTTTATCGAAAATGAAAGCTGAGGTTGGTTTGAAGTTATTTGCTTGCTTTTCTTTGATCAATTCTGTAAATATTTGCTATGTTGTTTGTTAACATTGTTTCCGGGTGTGTGTGCCTTTTTTTTCCTTCTTGTACGCGAAGAGAAAGCAAATGGTGCAAGGAATGGAAAATTTCCTGAAAGTGGTTACATCCATACCATTGATAGACAAACATGATGCAAATGCGGTAGTTCAATTCGCTTGCAACCAACATCTCTAATATGACTTTTCTTGCATATACACTATATCAGCATTTGTATTGAGAATCTTAACATTCTGACAATCATAATATTAATATTCTGAAAATTATAAGATGATTTCTTGTTTAAGATAATGAAACTGATTTTAGTTCTTGTATTTCAGCTAAATCAAGCAATTGGTTCAATTCAAGCAATTGCCAGAGCATCAAAGGAATACATTTTGGAGAACACTGACTTATCAGCCGAGAAGGCTGAAATGATCTTCAAGTTTTTCAGAGATCCAAAGCTTTACCTCGGTCCCAAGATCAATTAAAAATGGAAGGAACTTCCATAATCTCCAATTAATTTTCAAGCTGATCGAACTTGCGATGTTAACCTTCGTCTTTCTTCTTAGGATTATATTTGGTAACATGATATGACACTGCTAATTACTGAAATATTGAACTTCAATCTAATGCTGTTTGCAGTTTTCTTCTATGCATATAATTTCTCCATTAATTTTCTGCTATTGATCTTGTTTAGTTGTCATAAGTTATAAGAGTCTTTAATGGGATGGCCGTACTTACAAGTGTTACCATGTTATATTTGTGTCTATGTTTGAAAAATAAGCGAGCGAACTGCCACATATTAGCCATGTTCCATAAAGAAATCGCAGAAAGTGCCTAGTTTATAATCCCTCAAAATATTGGAAGCAATTGTGTAGCTGATCAATTACGCTCTGGTTTTGTGCATATTAAAGCAACATGCCATGCAGTCTCAAGAGGTACAGCTTTGATGATCAGAGAATATGCTCATTTCTTGGGTAGATGGTGCAATTTGATGTGAATCATCTGTTCAATTTAAAAATTTCAGGTGAATCATGATTCATGCCTATAAAATCACCAAACACAATTTAATCACATTTGTATCTTCCACTATGTTTTTTCTTTCCTATCTCCAATGTGAAATCTCGTGAACAAAGATTGCAAAAGAAGCTTCAAACAGAAACAAGCAACTTTATTCTTTAAGCGTTTTAAAGCAGTTGTTGGGTTAACTTTGCATACAACATATAATCTATGTACTATTTAAGCAAGCAATGAGAGTATAATTGAATTTGTGATGTTTTCAGATTTTCCTTCTCTTTCAGCATCAACTCATGAGAGTAATTTTGAAATTTCAATTTAAGGAAAGGGAACTTTTGCTAAAATTCCTACAGTTTTTTGACAAACCAAGTTTTTCTACTTTATATAATTTTTAGTTAAAACTTTCAATAGAAAGACTAAGTCCTAAAATGTGAAATAAATAAAATTTAGTGGACACAAGCATATTTGATGTTTTTCACACCTCTCCACGAAGCAAAGTACTTCAATTCAAATTTCCCTATTAAAATGAAAAACAAATCCTTAAAGAATGTAATGAAGTATTCACATAAAATTAAAATTAATTATTTTACAAAGCAAATAAAAAAAAAATATCTATATCAAATAATTACTCAATTACTTTACAAATCCTACGTACTAGTAAAGTCCTTTAAACATATATGCATACAGTTTTGTTACTATACCGGTTAAATATCAGTAGGCAATAATGGGAGAGTCCAACATTTCTTTTCTCATTTAATTTTATTTTTAAAACTTTTTTTTTTTTGGTCTAACATTATTTGAAAGATTAGCCTAACCTTTATCATACGACATAAGGCTCGGAAAAATATATAAAAATATTTCTTATTTACTTTTCCACTTTTTTAGGGAGACAGAATTTTTAATATTCCAATGTAACAAATAAAATTTGAGATCTATATAGAATAAACGTACGAACAAACAATTTTCATGAATTATTCTTTTTATGTTCTCTTTAGAAGTTTACTTTGCACCAGAGGTACAAATTCGAATGGATTAGTTGAGATAATGAGAGAATTCTGCACTATACAAGTATATATAAGAAGTTTTGATGATATGTTATCATTACCATTGATTATTATTATTATTTTTTTCCTGTTAACTAACCAATTAGTAAACCATTCTTTGTCCATAAACTAAAGCTGCATGCCAAAATCTTATTAACCCTCATGAGCTCTCCTAAATTTAGAGAGATTTGATCATAATTATTAATTTAATTTATAATTACGATTAGTTTTTATTCATTAATTTTTCTTTTAAGTTATTAGATTAGTAAATGAATTTTTACTTTTTTGAGAGCTAAAACAAAAGTAAATATTCAAATTGATACAAGACAATTACTAATATTATAAAATTAAATTATTAAGAAATTATATGTAATACTATTTACTTTTATTAGAAAAATAAATTAATAAATAAAATAGACCATGACAAGGCAAAATTAACACGAAAACACATTGTGAATTTTATTTCTCAATGAAAGACTTCAACTTGTAAGCCATGCCTCCTACATTTTCCGTCATTTAATACACTCCATCAAATCTAAAGCAACTTGAAAATTCCTTCTAAGAGATGAAAAAACCTCAAGCAAACAAAATCTTCAAACACCACAATTATCTCAAAACACTTCAGATATCTCCATAATCTATCATGTTGTACTTCCAAATGAGTTACTGATTAAATTTCGTCAATGCAGTTTGAGACTATGAATTTTGTTAAATTATTTTTCATTTAATGGTTGTTCTACACAGCTGAAGGGTAGCTCTCCCTCATCACTACCCGAATTCTCAACTCCATAACTTGAGAGCTGAGACATTTGCCATGCATTTTACAACAACTATGCTATAAGGCTTATCTATTAAATCAACATAAATTTAATTCAAATGTATTAATGTGATCTTAGAATCTAAAAAATATGAAAACGTTACGTGTATAAAACACAACAAGATTTACCAGAGCAATGATAGTCTTCTAATCCCAGACGTGAAGATAAGGCATTTTCATGCTTCTTTTCGAAAATGGTATTGAGAGCAACCACATTGATCTACTCTATTCTGTAGTGGAAGCTGGTTTAAAAATCTTGTGACTCTAGTAGTTATGTCGGGAAATTTGGCATCTGGAACGTTTGTAGGCTGATGCCAAGTTTGTACAATGTTGGACTGAGCATTGGACTTGGCCTTTGTGAGCTGCTCATCTTGTTCTGAATTTGCCAACTATTTTATTATCTACATATGATAATTATTGTGTGACTCAGGTGAGTCTCTAATTATGCTATTTCTTGTTTGTTCATTGCCTGCAGCAGCTACCATTCCATCTTGTGAGACATTGATGTAAGGACCTTGATCTATTGAAGATTCCAAGGAAGAATGCAAGCCTGATTTCTGCATCTAAATAGCGAAAACCAAACATTATTAAATATAGCACAAGTAATCTGTTGAGTTTCATTGGGTTCTGCGACCAAAATTTTCTCAAACTGTTTATAACAATCAATCCCACTGGGAAAGAGGACATGAGTTGCACCTTCTTTTGCACATGCATATATGGACTTGAGTGTAGAACGCTAAGAAATTCATCTACGACCCTCACCCACCTGCAAATAAACAATAAATATATAAAAGAAAAAAGGCAAAGGAACAATGTTTAAAAAAAAAATGAAGCGTGGTCTATAGCTTTTGAAAAAGTGAAATTGGTGAGAGCAAAGATGTTAATGTGACAACTACTATAAAAACAAGTGATTGATCAAGCATGTGACAGTAGTATCAACATGAGGGGCCATCTAATCGAAAGAGAGTTGCCTAAAACAGAATGAAAATAGTGAATATCTACACTACATGCAGTCTGTCTTGTTTAACCTAATCAAGTAAATGAGGTTATGGCAGGTTCAAATAATAAAGAATTGACATGACACTTCTGAACTGCTTCTGGAAGCTTACAAACTCAGATAAATTTTCCGAAGGTTACTTGTTTTAAGAATTTAAAGAGTTAATTAAACTTTTATATTGAATAATAGATCCCTGAGTCCTAATAACACGGAAGTATGAGTACCACACGCTATTTGCAGTTATTCCCTCAAAGAATGCTAGATGTCCCCCATGCTGAGTAGTAGCCAACACAATATTTTTATTTGCCCTGTTAAAAGATGAAAAGTATCAAGTAATGTACTCAAAATGAAGTGGAGTAATTCACTGGAATCTTAATAAGATCAGCTTGACCTGCATTCATCCCAAGGAATGGCTTCTCGGGTACAGACTGGATCGTCAAGAGCACTGACACATAGTAGTGGAACTGACACAGTTACGACATAAGACGAACTACTACAATGCCTATAATATGTATCCACAGTCTGAGAAAGCAACATTATATCTCTGGTTACTCAATAAATAACAGGACTCAGAGAAAAGAAATTAAATACCGGACATTAGTACCTCAAATTTCCCAACAAGGCAGGTGGCATAGTTGTCAAAATCTCGAATAGAACGTGACTAGTGAAGCACAAGAGGAACAAAAAGCGTTTAGTTGGCAGAGGATAAACATTCTAGCAGCATATACTACAGTAATAAACTGATGTTCTGTGCTGATATATCATCTTCACAACTACACAGATGCCTATAACACTCAAGAATTTACAAGCATAGAGAAGAAGCCAACCTTTCTTATGCCTTCCCAATTTGCAAGGCGAGAATAGCGAGGCTCATGTCTGCAATGGACATTCAGAGTATTTTCACATCAGTCAAACGGAAGAAATGTCCAAAAGATTAAATAGAAAAACAATCATTCACTACTAATCAGAGACTAAACAACAGTATCTAGTTTTAAAAACAAGGGCTCTATGGACATACAGTTGTGCATAACCTACAAGGCCAAAGGTAAGAGCTCTGTCATATAGTTTTTGCAGCATCCTGCGGCATATAAATCTATCACCAATCTGCAAGAGAGTAAAAGAAGTAGATGAACTCTAACAAGCTAATGAAAGGCATCCACCTAACCAAATTATATGATTACAATTTCTTAGTAATCGGTAAAACTTAGCACAGTTCCAATACTGATTTCACAACTAACAGTTAGGAATCTTTAGATTCAAGTCCAGCCCTGATGGAGAAATTATAGTTACAAAATCCATTCCCTGCTATCTAGAATTATCATGTTGATGAAGTAGCATGTCTATCAGCATTGACTTCATGTAAAAAGGTGATAACCTTTATATCTTTGAGATGAAGAAAAAGATACTTGAAAGACAATATTCAGGGTAAAAAGATGGAATGTGAGAGAAAGGTAAGTTGAATAAATTTAACAGCAGCTATTAGGTTTAAATTTTCCTCTCTGCACTGTGTCCTGTGGAAATATTTTATCAGAAACACGTCTTATTCTAGAACTAGCATCAAATTGTCAGACCAATGCATTGAAAGTTTTATAACACTTATAACGATTCAAATCCGTACAAGAACATTATTCTAACATCATTTGTACTTATACTAGATTTGAGAACTATTAGACATTGTGATTCACCAAATATAAGAAGCAAATTAGATTCATGCCAATTGTTGTCTGCAACAAAAAATTAAGATTATTTCCCTAATGTTAATGCTACAGAAAGTTTAAACTAACAATATCTGCATTTGTGCTATTTCAAGACACTAACCAAAAGGTCCCACGGAGAGCAAATAGCTACAGCCCCAGCAACCGGGGTGTTCTCTCCATCTTCGCCTAGATATTTTACCTGAAAGAAATATTCAGGTTAAAGAGATAAAACAAATACCAAGGTGATATAATTTATAGTTGGATCTCAAGGGAATAATTCAGGGCTGTTAAATAAACCGTTAGGTCCTAAATAATGTAATAGTCTCAGTTATTCTCCTTCCTGACTCAGAGACTGTCCAGTCTCTAATAGGCTAATTCATGCAAAAGGGAGGTAAAACATTGTATGACCCTGAATGAAACTGAAATAACAAAAAATGCAACTGAGTCAACATACCAGTATGTTGGCACCAATGCTAGTTCCAACAACAAACAGAGGAGCCTTGGGATACTCATGATGGAGATGATTTATTACTTCACGCATATCCTCTGTCCATCCAGCATTATAAAAGCAATCTGACTGCATATATCAAATTACTATATTAACTACGATAGTGAAGACTCAGTTAAACTAGAAAATAACATGTGATCAAAGAGAATTTCTAGGAACAACGGTAATGATATAATTAGCCTTGTCAGTACCATAAATTTAGTATGACTCTATATTAACACCAAGATATCTATCAAAATTTTGTCTACATACACAGACGCACATACAAAAAAGCTATGTCATTAGCCGTGCAGAAAATAACTTACCCTTACAAACATTCAAAATCATTGCTTCAGTTAATGTTTAAGACTCCCCCAAAATAAGCATAACAGAATATGCTCTCACAAAGATAAAAAATGGAAGCAACCCTTCTTCAAAACTGACTGCCTGAACGTTCCTAATTATTGAATAATAGCAAAATAATTGATGTTTCTGATATTGTTGTCCCATAGGAGGACCATAGTGTCATGAACTCACTACTTTTCATGGAAATGAAAAATCATAACAAAGTGAGAGAATACTAAATCAATGATGAATCAATGACATGTAACAATATATCACCACATTTTTGGAGAGGACTGCCGATGTGAGAGAACTAGTATCTGATACAAATTGCATCAAAACAAGTATCTTTGTCATCTCCAAATAGACCTTCTAAAGAGTTCATTGTATCACCAAGGAAAAAAAGTTCACCAAGGAAGAAATGAAGTGCTCCAATCGAATATGCATTGAAATTAAATATCCTGAAATATCAGATACAACCTAATGCAGCCTAACTGGATACATAACTACACACATCATAGTTCCAACTAAATAGCACCAAAATTACCAGATCTAATGTTAAGATTTAACTAATATCAGAGGGAACTAACTAATATGTAACAGCAGGAAATGGTAAAGCTTTTTACCATTACTTTTCTTTTGTTGATGGGAAACAATATATTGCA
Source organism: Dimocarpus longan (assembly GCA_022984855.1). Taxonomy (NCBI): domain Eukaryota; kingdom Viridiplantae; phylum Streptophyta; class Magnoliopsida; order Sapindales; family Sapindaceae; genus Dimocarpus; species Dimocarpus longan. The sequence continues at coordinate 25,587,153 of CM041018.1, read as the reverse complement.
GGAGAAAATACATGATGTACAAGAGAAGATGAATAAAAACAGTACAGAATATGGCGATGCTTCATTTCTTACAAGTTAGCATCATATGATCTCATCACAACCTCCCATCAGAATGCTCCATTTCTTAATGATTATTTGATATAAACAAATTTTGGCAGCATTTGCTTTGTTCCAGAAGCATCCATGCTCCACAGGTATTGAGACCTTATAATATTTTGCTAGCAGTTTGAGGTAAAAACTTTTGATCATGCGTATGACCGCTAAAACATACATCCATTACCATGCCTATGATATAGCATCATCTAAATTTATAACATTGTGCATTTTTCTACCCTTTCATATCACTGCTACACTCTCTCCATAACCCCTAAACAATTTTTCTGTTAAACAAATGATATTTAGTATATGATAGAAAAACTCATATCAGAACGACAAAATAATCCCAATTTATAGTTAAAGAAATAGATCTGTAGGAACATCATACAGTGACCAGCCAATGTGATACGACATGTAGGAAAATACATTTACATTGGTACACAATCAGAAGCAGAACAATTTCCTTTGTAATAATTACTCAGGTTACATTTCAAACATCAGCAACTAAATTGTTCTTAAATATGTTTAAGCCAAAAGAAAAAGAAACGATACTCACAGTAATTGACACACCACCCAAACCTCGGTGATTGCTGACAACAACATTCCATCCACGTTTTGCGACTTTGAAGGCAAGATGCTTTATATACTGTAATTCATATAATAAAACATGCCCAAATGTCATCACCATATCTTCTATTACAAAAATATAATAAGATTTATATTCCACCGGCCATCAATACTCAGTTAAATTGATATTTCTGATTTAAATAAAGCATTTTAAGTTCTTTGTTCATTACTAACATTTTCATGCTCCCTAAATGACTTAACTAGTTATTAAGTATGCTTGGTATAAGTAGATTAACCAGAAAACATCATACATAAGGTCAATTGAAGGTTTTAGCTGTTTCAAATACCTTCACCTAGTGCTCATAAACATAAAACCACATATGATATAATATAGAACTTACAGCAGAAGAAGAATCACTTGTAAGGCCAGGAATCACAAGCATAATAGGTGTGGTATCATCTTTAGAGATCGCATTACTCATGCTAAAAGGATCTCCAGAATCTGTCACTGCATCAAATGCATAGGTTAGTATAACGGTCCTTCAACCAAACTAGAGAGAGCACTTAACCACGACGACGTTAAAACAATTAATTTATGTTAACTAGATTTACTAGAAAGGACTAGAAATATTTGCAAATATTAGGCAGTAAATCAAAACCTGCGAAACAGGTCAGACAAAGTAGACAAAAACAAAGAACTGTAACAGGCCTGCCCGATGGTACAATTCAGGTCATGCTCTTTTTGGCTCTAATTGTAAGAACATGCATACCATTCTTGCACAGACCATATCAATTTCAATTTCACTTAAAGTTGTTTAAGTGATGAGGTAATTGACTAAACAAAATGCCTAGTACTAAAATATTGACACAATTGTAGTAATAACCATACAATATGAACCAGCTACCAGATACCGAATAAATTGATGTAATTACCATCAGAACTCATTAGCCAATCCAAAGCAATAATTCCACCATCAGATAAATGAAAGAGTTGTCTGAAAAATAAAATAAAAAGTAAATATGAATTATTAGTTTGATTAACAACCTAAGACCAAACATTCAACACATCACATTGTAACTAACGACCATAAATATCTCACCTAACATTAGATTATAAAATATTAAAAGAAAAATAGTTTATCACCTTGTGTAGCTGAAACTTGGAGGCCTCCCAAAGAAATGCAAGAAACCAGTCTGAATATGCGGACTTGAAAGCCATGGTGTTGGCAAGTACCTGCATGCATACATTTAACGTAGTATCAGAGCCGGAATATTACGCTTAAATAAATAAATAAAAACAAAGGCGATATGTGTTGGAATCACCTGGCGTGGAGAAGTCTGCATTTGGAAACAACGCGGTGGTAGAGGGCGGAGGAGGAGGGGTTGAAGGTCAACCCAACTGGGGAGCCACGGAATCCGGAGAAGAGGTCGCGGAAGAAATGGAATTCGAGGAAGTTGTAGAGAAACGTGAGGAGAGAGATAGAGAGAGCGAGGAGATAGTGGGAGATTGGGATGAGAGAAAGAGCGTCGAAGAGACGCTTGTATGTATTCGAAGAAGATTCGTCTAGTAACATTTTTGTTGTTGGTTTCTGGGTTGGAGAAGAAAGATGGCAGATGGGAGACGTGGAGAAAATGGTGGGTACTATGCCTTGGCCTGCTATTTAAAGCGCGGAAATGGGCTTTTATAATGTGTTTTCACGGTACATGGACTTTCCTAACCTTGTTTTTGCTCTAAGGTGCCGTTGGTGTGTTAGATAAAATTAAATTAATTATGTCGGATCTTATTAGATTAGATAAAATAAAATTAGATTAAATTAATTTAAATGTTATCACATGTTTAATGAAACGTAAGATAGGATTATAAATAATGTGTAAAAACTTGGATTTTATTAAAAATTTTCAGAAATTTTCCTTCCTTTCCCTCTCATCACCAAAAAATTTGCAAATATTACCACCTTCCTCCCTCTCTCATCACACTCTGCTACCACCACTACCACTACCACCTCTCAACCACCAACCCTCTCATTTAAAGAGCTTCAATTTTGACGATGACAATGAAGAAGCACGAGTGAAGGTGTGAAGACAAAAAGGCGTCCTCTGCTAGAGATGAGACGTCATGTTCTTCGTCTTCTCATACTGCTACTTCGTCTCTTTCTCTCTCTCACCTTTATCGTTTCTTTTTGGTCGCTTTAATCGTATAAAGAGAGGCACCAGTGTTGGCGTGAAATGGAATGAGGCAAGTCACGTCGCCAAGAAGCGCGAGGACAAGATGGAAAAATAAAGATAGAGAGGAATGGGAGCTACAGAAAAAGAGCCAGAAAAGTAAGTTAAGGTGCTGAGAAGGAATATGAGAGAATTTTAACCCAGCCTTTTGATGAGTTTAAGTTAACCTAAACTAATGGGATAAAATAGAGACATATATATTTATAAGAAGACTTGTCTAGTAACATCTTTGTTGTATTTGAGTTTGCAGTGTTTTTTGGTCAAACCTATGATTTGAGTTAATTTTGATGAGAATCAAAGCAGCTCAAACCGAACCAATTGTGTTTGATTTAGGTTGATTTCATTGTTCAATATTTCCATATTTAATTCTCAATCTTGAGAACTGGACATGAAAATATTGAACACTGAAACCGACCCAAATTGAAATGATCGTGTTTCGTTCAAGTCGGTTTCACTGTTCAATATTTCCATGTTTAGTCCTCAATCTTGAGAACTAAAAAATATTAGGTTCAATTCGGTTTAATTCCAAGGAACCGAATCGAGCATGGAGTTGCCAACCCTTACCAATCACTAGTCGCTCAATGATCTAGTGAGTAGCGAGTACTCGATTACTTGACAAATACTTGATTTAATTTTCAATCAACAGTCAACTGTTAACCGATAGTTAAATATGGTCAAATCTATAAAAAATTATATATAAAAAAAATTTCATAGGATCAAAATTTAATCATATGATTATAAAACATCATAAACTTTATCTCATAGAATCTCAAAAGTAAGTTTAGCACAGTACTCGTTGAGTTGATTTGGGCAAGTACTCGCGGAGTAGATTTGGATGAGTACTCACCTAGTTGACCGAGTACTTATTGAGTAAACTGTCTCAGAAAACTTACTTAGGCCAAATACTCGCTGAGTTGTAGGCTAAATACTCACCGAGTTAATCGAGTTGGGCTGAGTATTAGGCACAAAGGAGACGACTACTCGTCTCCAACGAGTAAACCCCTTATTTGGGGTTTCTCGAGCTTGCAAAGCCTTATCGATTGAGTTCTTGACGAACAGTCGAATCTACTTGTCAAGTTTTACAACAATGAATTTTTGTTTTCAATTATTCAATTAACATGTTAATTGAAGTCTAACGTTTTTAGGGGTAATCGTGAGAGTATAATGTAGTTGGAAACATTTTGATTTTAGCGACAAATAATACTCTTATAATTTTAAATTTTTAACCATATTATAATTAAAATGTCTTAACTACCCTTGATTAAGTCGAAGTGATTTTTTATGAGGGAAAAAATTGTTTATGTTAAGGATAGATGTCTCATGTTAGAGTTATACATGAAACATTTAACTCTAATATAAAATATAACAAAACATGAAACATACGCGTTTCATGTTAAAAAGAGCCATAGACTTCGCAAAATGATAATATATAGAAATTTTGAACTAATTTTCTTTTTCTTGGTTTAGTTAAATGAAATGATCACCGTTGAAATAATTTTTTTTTTTTTTGCTTGAAACAACCATCACAATAATCTACCATAACTTGATCACTATATAATGAGATACAAGCAAATATGCAACTAAAGTAGGACATTTCTTTATTGTTTGTCGTGGAGATCAATTTAAAAAAAAAACAAAAACAAAAACATACTAAAAAAATGAATTCTTTTTTTTTTTTTTAATTTATAAAAAAAGGGTAATCCATCTCTATGGATCCAAATGAAAATCAACCTACATTTTCAATAATGAAGGACAATCTGCCAAATGAAAATCGACCTACATTTTCAATGATGGAGAACAATCGCTATCTCTCTATTGCTGATTCTGTATTGTTGGTGATCAAAAACCCAAAGGCTAGGTTTTCGATGACCTAGATTTCTAGTTTTCTAATTGAAAACCTATATTATTAGGTTTCTAGAGACCTAGATTTGTGGGCTTCAATTGAAATCGTTTGAATGACAATATTTCACCTCTTAAAAATTGTATAGACACCCCTTTTTGTATTTACATCCCATTAAGATTTTTAAAATTCATATTCTATAAGTATACCCTATATATTACCAATTATGTCTATTCATTTATTTACTTTTTAAATATTATAGATAAATAATTTAAAGATAATTAAATTAATTAAATTAAAAAATTAAAAATATCAAACTTTCTTTTTTAAACTTGATTTGATACTTTGTTTCATGTTTATGACTTTTTTATCTTATGTTTTCTCTTATCTTCACTCAAAATTCTTGTATTTTACCAAAACCCTATATATAAAACTATCAAACGAAACTAAAAATCTTTATTTTCACTCAAGCTAAGTTTTTACCAACCCCCTCCATGAAAAAAAAAAAAAAAAAAAAAAACACATACACACACACACACACACACACAAAACCCTTCAAATCAGATCTCCATTTTCACCATTTATAAAACCTCTAAAAACATAACAAAAAGTTCATATCTTTGACTACCATTTATTAAAACAAACCAAATTTCTTATTAAGATTTGAAGTTAGAGTATTTAAATTTAATTATAATAATACTAATATCATTTTTTAGTTAAAGTGTTAATAATTTAATTTAAAGGTATATCGACATATTCAAATGTATAAATTAAGGGATGTATATACGATTTTATATAGGTGGAAATATCGCCACTCTTTGTGTTTCTAGAAAAGTCTCCATCCATGAGGGAGACCTAGAATTTGGGTTTACATCACAACAACGGGTATCCAAATCCCTAAACCCTAGCCCATCTTCAACTTCTTCTTCTTCTCCTTTCTCTCTCTTCCCTTCATCTCCATCTCTATCTATGTCTTCTCTCATTTTCTTTTCTATACAACATAAAAACACTACAAATCGTTAAAATACATAACCCACATCCTAGAACTAGCCAACAACTCATCATTACATAACACACATCCTAGAACTAGCCAACAACTCATCATCTCTTTGGCAACTAGATGAACAATTGGTGGAGATCTAATCCTAGATATAATATTCATCATTTTTTTTCTTTCATTCAGAAAAAAAATAGTTTATTTTTTTCATACCCATCTTCCATCAAAGGATGGACAATGAAGATTACAATTTTTTTAAAGGTCAAATGATTAATAAAAAGAAAAAAAAAAGGTAAAATATCTTTTTATCCTATGGACACGATCGTAGGTTAAAATTGATCGTCTTTTACTAACAATGGATGGGTAATTTGTAAGTAAACTATAGAGCTCACTTGGTGTCCGGCAATCTTATAGGAATAGGGAAAAACATTTCTCATCCTATCCATGCCACCTTTTAGGGCAAGGGTGGGAGGAAAAAATTTTTCTTGTACCAATGTGTAGTGGTGGACCCAAAAAATTTATTACACGAGGGGGGAGGGAGGTATGGATAAAGTAATAAAAAAATCAAAAATTAATATCATACTAAATATAAAATGTTTTTATATAAAATAAAATTCAATAACATAATATATTTTAAATAAAATAAAATATATATAATACTTAATCAAATCAAGTAGTTTACACTTAAAAATTATAATTAAATCATTAAAATAAATAAATAAAAATAATAATATAAACTACATAAAATTGTAATTTTCCTCAATGAGAATTTATATTTTGAAATCGTTTCATAATAACTTTTCTATCAATTTTGTCAAAAATATCTTTCTCCATATATGCAAGTAAGCTATAATTTAACCATTGATCTCTCATTACATAGTTTAGTTTTCAAAATATTCATAATAAAAAATACTCTTTCAATAGTAGCTGTTGCAATAGACAGTAATAATGTCAATGTCAAAAGCAAGTAAACTAATGAGAAAACCTTATCTTCTTGTTGCTCTTATTTATTTTTTGTGTCAAATCTATAAAATCATTTAATTATGAAAATTCAACGTCAGAATGTAGGACTACAATATAGTTTTCAAATTGATCTTCAAGTGCCAAGAGTTCAATAGAAGAAAAATCTTGTGGATAAAATTGAACAAGTTGAATCAGTTTTTGTTTGTCAAATACTTAAAATTGATCTCTTGAACTAAGACATACAACAAAAAAAATAACTCAGTATTGGTATCCGGAAACCAATTATTTAGTTCTTAAAGTTGCAAATCGATCACATCATAAAATAAGTCTACTTGACAATGATACATATTGTTTATCTTCTGCATTTTACTTCTTGATCTCTCTCAAGGCATAAACAAATCAATTATATTAACAATTAGAATTTTATGCTTTTCACAAAAAGCGAAAACCTACTTCAATATAAAAATCTCACCCATTTAATTTCTCTCATTGTTTAAAGTCCTTCTTTACATACGTTTACTAAGTTCATGGCATTGACAATATCTTCATCTTTATTTTGTAATCTCAATGACAACTCATAAATAACACTACACTTCCAAAAAAATTTGTCCAAATGATATAACAAGCTAATTTGTAGTTATCATGTTAATTTTAGAATAATATATTGATGATGTGATAATTATATATAAGCTTATCTTATCATTTAGGCAATATTTTAGGTAGTATAACATTACTTGACAACTCATATGTAACTCCCAATAATGTTTTCATTAAATAAAGACTAAAAATAAAATCAAATATTTCTATTGTTTCCAATAAAAGCTTTGATTCATACTTTTACTCTTGATTCGATTTATTGTCCACTAATATATCAAGTATTTCTATAATAGAACAAAACATGAAAATTATTCCAAGTATAATACTGTAATGCAACCCCAACGTGTATCATCTGGTCTCTTAATATTAGTTTCTTGATTTAAACCCTGTCCACTTGAAAGCCTATCATTTTTTAATGCTTCAAAAACATTAATTGCTTGTTTTTCTCAAATAATATTGCAACATTTAGCAAATGCTCCTATAACAATTACCACATGAGTAATCCAATAAAGACCAATAAATTTGTATGGTATTTGCTACAATAACAAAAGCTAATTGAAGTTTATGGGCAAAACAATACACATAAAAAGAATACTTACTAATTCTCTTTTAAAACAAGTGTTTTAAGATCATTAAATTCATCTCACATATTACTTACTCCAGCATAACTTGTCCTCACAATCTAGAAATGATTAATCCATGTCTAGGAAAAAAAAAATCAATAGCCATTTTAAGTGAGAGTGCGGAAGTATTAGTAACATGCTCAATATTGACAAAACACTCAATTGATGGGATTAGATGAATGAAATCTTTCATACTAGATTCATGAATAAGACCTAAAAACAATTAATATAGAATAATAATCAAAATAAAAAAAAATGAGAAAAATAAGAAAGAAAGAGAGAATCTAATTCAATTTATAAGATCATTTAAATGATTACAAAATAGAAATTGAGAGAATTATTTCCACAACGAAATAACAATAAAATAGGTTATTTCATAATGGAATTATAATAAGGAAGGTAAACAATATTTTCAAAATGGAATATATTCACAACAATTTGAATATATTCCAATTCAACCTAGTTAAACCCAGCAATGCCCACCAAAACCCGTCATCATTTACCTCTTAACGGTTGATGTAAGAGTAGCTTGTTCAAGTGGATCTGGAAGAACAAAAATGGCTACTATTGCACTCATGGTAGCTGATACTGCTCCTAATGCGAAGGATGGTGCGTTGCTGCCGCCGAAGACTTTGTTCAGCGGTCTGCACCCTATTGACACTATCATCTGTTGTTTTCATACCATCATGTCAGTTCGAAATTTAAAAGATAAATAATAAATTAATAAATTTAATATAGGTTTTGAAAATACACGTTAAAACTCTAAAAGGTCAAATAAAAAAATAAAATTGGTATTTGTTTATGAACTCATGGCTGTCACTACTTATACATGTGTCATTCTTCAAACATATATGGATGGCAATCCATGTGTAAGAATGCCAATCTAATGGCCTCTTGCAAGTTTGTAAAATTAGTGAGATACATTATATATGCATGAATTGGAATAGATAGAATAGATAGAATTATCCTAAATCAGGTTAGTATTATTATGCATGTTGAAATTAGACATTCTATATACAGTCCAAAAATTTAATCTTAAAATATTGGAAGAAAATTTTTTACAAATACTAGTAATTAAATGGTGAGATTTGAATACCTACTATAAATATAAAGAGGAAGTGCGTAAATCACTTTATCTATGAGTGGATACACTATCCTAAATCAATTTGATCCTATTAATTCTTATTATGAGAACATTTTTTTAGATGCCATATTATTATATATATATTTTTAAAAAATAAAAAATAAAACCTTTAAATTCAAAGTGAGTATTTGGTAATGATTCAAGAAAATTCAAATACTTAAAGACATTGATTACCTGTGGAATTGCAATGGCCAAGTTAAGCACTCCCAAGGAAAGCCCTGCTGTCAATTTCAAAAGAAAAGGGCAAAATCAATTAAATTGATTTTTTTAAAAAATAATAGTAATTATAAAAGAGTAGTATTAAATTGTCCAAAAATTATGTCTTAATTCATATCTAAATTATGTACTACATGAGTTGTCAACACTATATAAATCATAAGATGATATTATATATTAGAATTGATAATTTAAATATCATATTATTTAGATGTAAATTATTTTGAGTAAACTTTTTGGACAATCTAACATTAGTGAATTATAAAAATCTTAAAGATAACTTAATTATGATGTGCAAGTATTAGATCTCAAGTCCATGGTGACTAAAACATTACCTTGACCATCACCATTAATAGAACTGTAGATGGATGACATAGCGAACGGAAGGCTGTATGTTGCCTGCATTAAAATTTGCAAGATATCATTACTTTTCATTACTATTCTCAACCAAGCAAACTTTTATAGGATTAGGTTTTCATATCTCTTAATAACAACTACTAGAAAAAAAAAATGAATCTAACAGATGGAAAAGGCAGATCCAGAGAACCACGAATATGTTCTTACTGGGAAAGAAATTAGAAGAAAATAAACTATAGAAAGGGAACCAAAACATGAGATTGGGTTGAAGGATTAATACTAATTAATGTATTTTCATTAATGTAGAATTATTTTCTCTAAAATATGCATGCAACACAGGATATATTAATTTGGATATATAGTACCAACATACAAATCTTTTGGTATGTTTGGATAACTTTTCAACACTGTTTTTCACTTTTAAAATTAAAAACCACAAAATACTAACAATAATAATAATAGTGTTCATCCACGTAATTTTAAAAAGTCAGTTTCGAAAATAATATTTACGACTTTTATACTTATAAAACAATTTATTGTCACAACCATTCAGCCTAATAATGACTTACGCTCTAATTACCTCGCTGAAGTATTTTCATTTTTTTTTTTTAGAAAAAAAAATAACACTTCAGTGTTTTCCTAAGTTTTTAAAACAAATCATGATTTTTTTCATTAAATAACTATTTTACTTGGTGAAAGACACTATTATGGTTTTCAATTTATAAGCTACTTTTCCCAATGGTACACCACCAAGCGTAATTTAGTTGCAAATAGTACTCTTTTTAACATGATAATAATCATCTTCAAATCGTCTCAACCACAAATAAGGTATATAAAAAAAACTATTTTTAAACATATGCTACTTAATATGCACGTCTGCATTTTTCAAACTTTAATTTTAAAATATAATTTTTATTTTTTTTAATTACTATCATCAGATCAGAATATTATTGGAACTAGCTGAAATCAGACTCTAAAATAAGGCACAAATCTTTATTCTCAAAAATAAAAGAAGGCAACCCACATAGCGTGGGGAACCTACTTACAAATTAAGTGGATGAATGTTGTGATCAGATTCTGAAGTATAATCTAGATCTCTATTCCCAAAAATGAGATAGGATAATCCACATAACATAAAGAAACTATCCACAAATTAAATGGGAGAGGACAACCTACAAAGCATGAGAAAACTATCCACAAATTAAGTAAGACGGATGTGCTTTGAACCCAGCACTTAGGCTTGAATGAGAGGATACTTACCACTACTTTGCGCATAATTTTCGTTTTTCAAACATAGCATTTTAAATAGCGACTCGAAACATATGATTAAATTTCTATCTAATGTGACATCTAATTTCAACTATTAATCTCTTAACAAAAATCCAAATCTTTACATTATAACTATAGAAATGAGCTTACCGCAAGCGAAATGCCCAAAACAATATAGACTATCCAGGTGCCAAACACGATGTCCAATGAAGGGAACAGCATGTTCTCATTGGCCGAATTGCTGCTCCACCACTCTCCGGCGTTCTTCGTAATCACCACCGTCCCTATCAACCCTCCCGCCAACACCAAGTTCGCTAACCCCCACAAATTCTTCATTCCACCCAGCAAACGGACGGCCGGCTCCATCGCCAGCGACGCCAATGCCACCACCATCGAGTTCACCATAAGGCCCATCGAACCCGACCTCACACCCACTTCGTACCTGCTCATGTCGATCCCATTTCCATTCACTTTCCCTCCAAACACCTCCTTCCCCACCCAGTCAGTACCGAAAAGTATGAACGGAAACCACGCCAACCAGTTGAGAAACGTCACCAGCAGAAGCAGCTTCGTTGGCCTTCTGATGTTGGTGAGTACTGACACTACCTGCTCCATGAGCGTCGAGGCCTTCAGCTGGTTGTTGTTGAATTGTTTATACACTACCTCCTCCCTTAGCTGAACCTCGCTCACTGAAAATATGGCGCTTAAGGTCACGATTAAAAGGATGAAAGCAGCGATGACGAAACAGGACTTGAAGTTGGCGCAATTGTCGTCACATACTTCGGTCTGCGTGAAAGGGAACAAGAGGTGGAGGTCCGCGGAGGCTCCGGCAGTGTATCCTAGAATGTTGCCGACAGCCATGAAGAAAGAGAACCAACTCATTGACTTTCGCATGGAAACTTGGTCGTTTAAGCAGAGATCCGCAAGCAAAGCACGGCAAGGACCTTGTAAAGTGTTGATAGCGACATCCAGTAACCAAAACCCTACTAGAAAGATCAACAAGGCTCTAGGTTTCATGCTTCCGTTTGGAGAATCCCCGGTTTGGTATCCGATGTCTCTAGCGGAGCCAACGAGGATGAAGGAGAGACAGGCAAGAGCAGCTCCTCCAGCGATGAAGGGACGGCGGCGGCCGAAGCGGGAGGTGCAGCAGTCGCTTTTGTGGCCCAGGATGGGTTGGAAAACCATACCGGAGAAGGCAGTGTAGAGCCAGATGAGAGAGGAAAAGGCTAGAGGAGCACCAAGGGTTTGCATGTATGGAATCAAGACAGAGATCTCTGTGGCCCATACAAACTGGATGCCGGCTGCCATGGAGGAGACGGCTGCGAGCTTCCACATTGGAGGTGGCGACTGATCCCCAATCAATAGTTCTCCACTCTCCATTGCATGCAACTACTTGTATATGTGTATACCTCTGTGTGTGTGTGTGTGTGTGTGTGTATAGAGAAAGAGAGAGAGATCGAATTTTCTTTCTCAGAGGTGGGCGTGGTCGGACGGAAAATGGCTGGAGACGGTGAAGAAAGAAAGAAGCTGTAGTGGCCTAAACTACATTTAATGTTAGAATTTTAGATTTTATATATGATTTGAGAGTGGTTGGGCAGCTATTAGAATGCCTTTTTTTTTTTTTGTGGATTAAGCTTATTTTGTGACACTGGTTTGTTTGAACTTGGGAGTTCAAATTTACTCCAAACAATAAGAGTGCTGCGATCTGTTAGATTTTCTCTTAATAAAGAGTTTATTGGTTGCGTACGTTGATACTTATATTCGTTTTGATCATGGTTGTATAATAAGTTGGTTGTATAACCATATATATGTATGCATAGTTACAATGTTCTTCAAATAATTTACACCAAATTTATAAATTTCTTCTTAACTTATATACATAAAATAGATATTAACTAAGGTCAAAGATTTAAATATTGAAAGATATACCGAAATATCCCTCACTATTTTCCATATTTTGAAGGGGCCGATATCGAAATAGATCGATAAATATCTAATGAGCTAGCTATGGAATAAACAAATATATCCCGAAATATATATAAAATATCTTAATATTTTCAAAATAAGTTTAATTACTTTACCCAATCACTAACTTTACATTTCAATTAGAACCCTTGGACTAATTATAATTGTGGTTATTGAAGTCAATCCAAGAGCTTTAATTAAGGGGTAAGGTTAGTAATTAGATAAAATAATTAAATCTTTTCGAAATATCTCGATATTTCTAAAAAAATCATGATTTTACTTCAAAAGTTTATGGATATTTTGCAAGTTTTTTTTTTTTAATATTAAACAGTTTATATTATTGTTCAAATAATATAAGATTGAACATTAATTTGAAAATCATCCATACATTGCTTCTCATGCTCGAGACATGGGAATAACTATTGAATTAGTAATCATTAGAGAAAAAGTTAGTATAGACCGTGGAGTTATCGTTAGTAGCTCTTCTGATGACCAACATACCTTTGATGGAAACTGTGGGGAAGAAAATGATGCAAATGACGAGGATGAGGGAGTAATTGGGCATACAGCTGTATCGAGTTCTTTTACCATTCGACCTGGAGGAAGATCACTATTTATAAACAAGTTGGGATGTTGGGACTAGTAGAGAACAAATTGAAAAATGTTTTGATCAAAGTTATGGTAGACAACAAGACGAAATGAGATAAATTGACGAAGATTTATTGACAATGACTTTTTCCTCAATGAGTATAGATTAGGGATGGCAAAAATCCCTTACCTACATTAAACTGGCGAGGTCTTGTTCTGTTTAGGTTTAGGTTTGGAGTTGGCAAAACTAGGCTTTAGGTTGGATTTGAGTCAAAATATTTGACCCGTTTTATAATGGAATCAGATTTGGGTCAAACAATTTTTATCTGTCGTAACTTGATTACTCGTTTTATTTTTTTTTTCATCACGCATTAATCTTATCATTATCATCATCATCATTATAATTCATTTCTAAGTGTTGTCCATTACTATTTTGTTCATTTAATTTTATTCTTATTTGTGTCTGAAACAAACTGAGCTTGTTGATAATTGAGAAATTTGAATGGGATTTTTGATAATTTTTTCAATAACAAATTGTGCCGCTTATATAAAAGCTTAATGAATTGAATTTTATATTCATTAAGTTATTTTAGTGTTCGTAATTTTTTTTTTTTAAGATATTATCTGTGGCGTAGCTAGTTAAACCTAAGTCATTGTAATATTGAATGAGAGCTGTTTACCATCTGACCATATAGGGTAGTGGTTTTAGTAAAAAATTCTAAAATCCAAAACGAATTTTAGTGTTTAAAACAAACCTGAAACCTAAACAATAATCCAAAGAACTAATTTTAGTGTGTGCATTGAACCTGAAAACAAATATTTCAATATTTGAAACAAATTGGAAAACAAATAATTTTTTCCTTTTCTTTTAAAATTAGAAAAGCCAAGTTGCAAAACTATTCATGAGTACAAAAAAATAAAAAATAATAAAAAAAAAGACAAAAAAGGAACCAGTTTTAAGATTGTTGGGCAAAACCTTATTTTCTTTGACCTAATAACCATACACTAGAAGAGTGGAAGCAATTCATGAATAGTACTCTAGATAAGCTCCCAAAAAATAAAGATCGATTATAATGGACACACTTAAATATCAAATTTTTCCTAACTAAACCTTTTCCTTGATATGTACTTCTATACTATCACATTTATTTTCAACAACAAATTACAACTTAATAGTAAGAACAAATTCTAAAAGAACATATGCAAAAATTATAGAATTGAAAAAATAGGAAAAACACTAATACTAATTCAATATAAAGAAAACAGAAAAATTAACAAATCGAGGCTTGCATGGATTCATAGTGTCCTTATAACAGATTTGCCTCATACCATTAAGGTTTGTATCTCAAAATACAACGATTTAAACCAAAAATCATCTGGCAAACTGAATTATACCTAAATCTATCATTTTGGAATTCTAGACTAAAGTATAATAATACAAAGACTATATAATGAGCAAGTATGAAAGGTGAAGATGGTATCAAATGATGTCAAATCTACGTGACATTTCTCTTCGAGATTAGGAGCCAATTTATAATTTCCTTATAGCCTTATTACAACTGACTCTAAATTAGTCATTAAATCGAATCGACAATTACATTTTGATACCTCAAATATGTACTTAATCATGCAGTTAAATTTTAAAAATTTAAATTTACAATTAACACATGCAATTATCATTTGAATATTCAAATTTGTAATTTATGGCAATTAAATTTTAATTTAATTCTGCAGTTAATACTTACAATTACAATATGAAATTTAAATCTACAATTTAATTTTTCAATTAAAAATTCAATTCAAAATCAATAGCACTTCAGTTATAATTTGAAAAATTAAAACTGATGACTTGTTATTCTTTCTATTGGCTTCTGTCTTCCACTTGAGGACTTCTGCTTCGTCCAATCAACAAGTATGCACACAACAAAGTTTGATATTTGAAAATACAACGATTTAAACCAATAACCATTTGGCAAACTGAACTATACATAAATTTATCATTTTGGAATTCTAGACTAAAGTATAATAATACAAAGACCATATAATGAGCAAGTATGAAAGATGAAGATGGTATCAAGTGATGTAAAATCTAAGTGACATTTCTCTTCAAGATTAGGAGCCAATTTATAATCTATTTGTAGCCTAATTATAACTGACTTTAAATTAGTCATTAAACCGAATCGACAGTTACATTCTGATACCTCAAATATATAGTTAATTATGCAGTTACATTTTAAAATTTTAAATTTTCAATTAGCACGTGCAGTTGTAATTTGAATATTCAAATTTATAATTTATGGCAATTAAATTTGTAATTTAATTCTATAGTTAATACTTACAATTACAATATGAAAATTAAATCTACAATTTAATTTTTCAATTACAAATTCAATTCAAAATCAATAGCATTTTAGTTATAATTTGAAAAATTAAAACCTTAATTTAATTTTTTCAATTACAACTGCTTCAAAATCAATGACTTTAATTCTGCATATACGAACTTTTCAAAATCAATGACCCTTAAAAATAGTAATTAACTCAATATTTAATCAAAATTCGAAGATCCAATAAAATTATAGATTCATTTAATGTGGGACGAAAGCTCCCAATAGGGGCATTTTAAACCTTAATTTCTCATTTGTTTAAGCACAATATTTTGCACATGAATATATATATATATTCATCTTGATTTACCTCAATCAAGATTTCTAATCTAATAAAAATTGAGTCCTTAAAATGGTTGTTTTATACCCCTTTTTCTAAAATTATATGTGACGCATTCTCACAGCATTATTTGGTTTATTCTTCCTGTGTTTCATTGTTGCTTGTTTTGATAACTTGGTACATAACTAAATTATTATATTTTAAAGAACTGTCTTGTGGATGTTCTGATCGATTATATTTTGATATTTAGTTACTGTTCATTCTTGTATTTCTTGCTATTTATTATTATTGAGACTCAATTTCGGTCAACCTGGTTCTCAAAACCCAATACCTGTGATACAACAAACCACAAACCAAACAAATATGACCGAGACCAAAACAAACAGAACACAACGAGATTTTTAAGTGGTTCGGCCAAACAATGGTCTATGTCCACTACAATTATCCTCTTTTCTCTCCCGGAGTAATTGTATTTATTTCAACTTGTTCTTTACACTGAATTTTTATCTCCTATTTATAGCGGAGATGTTACAATTTAAATAGGTTTAAAAATCTTACAGATAAAGCAAAAAATAATATACATTAATTAAAATAATATCTCCAAAGATTATCTCTATCGCATATATGACAATTGCCAATAATATTGTAATTTGATTTGCATGAGAATAGGTAAGTTGGCTCATTTTCTGAATTGAATTGATTCGCCTTCCAGAAGGTCAACTGATCAACTCTAACGAACAACCTATTTAGCAATCAGATATTGCTTCTATCGAGCAGACTGCTTCAACGATCAAGTGTTTCCTCTACCGAGCTGACGAGCAGTCTACAACGCCCTTCCATCTATCGAGCAGATACAAGGGCCTCATGACCAGTTTGGTAACTTCTGAAGGGCATTTATCAAGCAGTCCTTTGATCACAAACAGATTGTCTTTGTGCCTCATCAATCGGTCAAACCTTTATGTAGTCAACTGGTTACTTCAATGATTAAAACGACCAACTGCATAATCAGGTGTGCTAGGACTCATAGGCTAATGGGCGACCATGAGCTCCTTCCTTTGACTTCTGATCAGTTTGACCAGCACTTTCTGGGCCTCATCTCTGGGTTTTTTTCTCTTTTTTCCTTTTCTACCCATAATTGCCAAAATACCCACAACAATTATTATGTTTGAACAATTTATTGCTTAGCATTAAGGATGATTAATGATATTAGGAGACATTCTAATATTGTTAATTAGGCCATTGAATGAAAGGGTAATTTGACTTGATTATGCATGTCCATTGGTAATTAGATTGAATGAATACTGATTTGATTATGCATGCTCATTGATAATTAATTGAGTTGGTAAAATATTAGATAGGTTTTTAATCGAATTTGCAAATTGACCAACACAAGTGTGTTTGATTGAAAATTTAAAGTTTATACATGTGACCGAATTGGTATGATTCACTATCAAAGATAGTAACTTGGGTTGTAATTGGCTTTCTGAACACTATATAGATGTCCACTATAAGTGTAGTGGTTAGAGTGGGTTCGTTCATGTGATCGAATTAGAAGTTCCTACCAATTAGAACTAAATAAATAAAACTGAATTGTTTGGTTTAACTAACCAAAACAAACATAATATTGCTAGTTACCTAATGCTTTTATCTCATATTTATTATTTTTATTATTATTATTTTGCATAATAGTGTCTTATTGGTTTGTCCAATTTGTCATTAGTGTAGTTTTATTTTACATCACTTTCAAACTCTATTTTTTTTTTTACTTAATTGCACTTATCGCATTCGAAATTTAACAGAAATACCACAACCTTTCTATGGGACAATCCTTACCTTACATCCATTTTACTATAATGGGTGTATAGGTTTATAAATTTAAAATTGAGAGTGTCACAAAAAGACCAATTAGTTTTGAAACGAGTTTATAAAGCAAGGAATCATTGAAGTCAAAGGGATCTCATTAAACTGGATTTGAGAATAAAACATAACATATTTGCATCAATTGTAAAGGTGAATCTTTAATTGAGTTAGTCAATTGATGTTTGCCTTGTTTAAGTTTTACTAATCGACTTAATTCTTTAGGCGTGGCCTTATGGATGTAGGTAAAAACCAAATCAAGTTAAAAAAATTGTTGTCTTGTTTTGCTTTCATCACAACATTATTTATGTAGTTGCAACATCTTATAGTGTCTGTTACAATATATTTGATTAATTTGATTTAATTAAATATTTTATAATATCTAGGAAAATGGATCTTTTGACTTCTTCGACAAAAAAAAGGAGGATCAGTCAATCTTGTGCATTAAACAAGAAGGCAAGTACATGTTGATCATAGCAAATTAGAAGATTGATGGATTGGTTTCTCTAGGTTCCTAAAGAGTGAGACTAAGTGATTATTAGGTAGAAAATGATTAGATTTCTAAGCAATGGGTGCTATTATGAAAGAAATTTGTAATCGAATTAAAGAAATTTTTTCTGTTGACACAGGTTGAAAACAAGTTTTTAGTTACTTTTGCATTTTGTGATTTATAGCCATTGGGCTTCTAGTCCTTTGGTGATTATTGTGGCATTAGAGGTGCCAATGCCACATGCTGTTGAGATTTCGATAACTAGTAAGTTTTATTGATTTTTTTTTTTTGATTATTTTGTTATATTTTGTGATGTGCTTGAAGCATTGATTTTTTTATTTTTGAGCTTCTAACTTAAAGCTCAATTGTTAACTAGGTTAGTGAATCCGTCAATAAAGTAACGGATCCGTTACTTTTAAGGGTTAAAGGGTAATTGGGCCTTGATGACAGACATGAAATACAATTAGAACAACAAATTAAAAATATAAAATACAAAACAAATAGAAAAAGAAAAAGAAAATTCAAAAGTCATACCCATCCATCATCACCATCTATTTCTCCCTCTCTACCATTATTCTCTTTCTCTCTCATGTCACCCAACCATAATCACTATTCACCTACCATCAAAACCTAACCCTCTTCCTCTCCACCACCTCCCTCCACTTCTCCCCTGTCACCACTCTTTTCTCTTCTTTCCTCCGTCTCTCCTCTTACATGGCAGTCGTCACCCTCCTTACCCTCGACAATGGCTCTCCCCCGACATCTTCTCCTCTCGCTTCTCTGTCCACTCGCACTAGCTTTGCCGCCATTATTTTTGTCGACGCCTTTATCGTCGATTTTGTCGCCATCCATGCTACCCTTTTTCCTATCATCCCTACTTGCTTCGTCGGGGACATAAAGTTCTGCTAGGTGGCTCCACACATCCCGTCTTCTCTCTCTCATTCTTAGCTGCAAATGTCCATAACCTTCATTAGATAATGAATGGAGATCTCAGTTTGAGGTTGAGGAACAAAGATGATTTGAGATTTGATTGGATATAGGTTTTGGGTTTAATCTCGGTTTGTTAATGAAGTTTTTTAAGGTTTGCTAGTGTTGGTTTTTGGCTTAATTAGCTATCCCACATCTAAAGAATATAACATGGTGGGATGTTTAGTGGACTATAAATAAGTCCTTTAGCTAATTGATTTTGTACCCCAAAAATAAACAAGAATTATAAAAGATCCATACATTTGTATTATTCTTGTTTTCTCCCCATATGTTTCTGGGTTTTTGGATCTTACCCAGATTTTGTAATATTTTGCTTTGGAGCTAGTGAAAGTTTTCAGCAGCGCCCGTGGACGTAGGTTTTATACCGAACCACGTAAATTCTGGTGTGTTCTCTCCTTTTTCGCTTTGCATTTATTTTTCTGCTTTTCTGCTTTATTAGTATTTGTTATTTATATTTAATAGCTAGCATTAGTAGTTGTGTATTTGTTTAATTTCCGCTGAGCACAACAAGTGGTATCAGAGCCCTAGGTTTCGATTGATCTGGGAAATTGTCTAGGGTATTAGCTAGCTATTAAATATTTGTTTGTAGAGCTTCGGTGTTATTTTGGAATAGTTACAATTTAGGGAAGCTCTGTCAAAAAGACTATAATTGTCTAAGGAGACTGGATTTTAAGTGGGACCATTTGTGACCCCTCCAGCCTTTCCTGGGAGCTTACCTTTTGAGTACTATTCATTTTATCACCAAGCTATTGGCATAAAAATTTTTGGTGTAAAGTAGAAATGTCTTCATCTTCACATGTAAAAATTGAAGTAGAGAAATTTGATGGTCGAAATACTTTTGGCCTATGGCAAAGCGAAGTTACGGACGTCTTGTATCAACAAGATTTGGATATTGTTCTGAAAGAAATAAGACTAGAGAATATTGAGGAAAAAGATTGGGAGAGGTAAAATGCGAAGGTATGTGGTTTAATTCGCTCATGTCTCTGTAGAGAGCAGAAGTATCCGTTCATGAAGGAAACCTCTGCTAGTAAATTGTGGAAGGTGCTAGAGAACAAATATATGAAGAAAAGCAATGAGAATCGGCTATATTTGTTGAAGAGGTTGTACCGTCTTCAGTTGAAACCAGGTTTGAATATCAATGACCATATTGATAATTTCAACCGTTTGTTAGCTGATTTGTTGAATTTGGATGAAACGTTTAAAGATGAGCAGAAGGCCATGCTGTTGATAGGATCTCTTCCTGATGAGTTGGATCATTTGTGCATTACGCTTATTCATGGGAAAGAAAAATTGTCTTTTGAAGAAGTGTGTGCAGCTTTGCTTAATTATGAAATTCGTAAGAAAGATCAGAAAGAGAATAGAGATGAATCAGCAGAGGCGCTTACAGTTAGGGGAAGAAATAAGAGTCGAAAACAAGAAAGAAGAGGCAGATCACAGTCAAGGAAAAGACCTGATAAAGATGAATGTGCCTTTTGTCATGAGAAAAGGCATTGGAAGAAAGATTGTCCGAAGCTACAGAAGAAAGATAAGGGCAAGGGTAAAGTTACTTCTAATGCATATGTAGCCGAACGTGAGGAAGAAGATTTTGTGTTGGTTAGTCTATCATCAACATCTGGATCTGGTGAGTGGATTTTAGATTCGGGTTGTACTTATCATATGTGTCCACATAAGGAATGGTTCTTCAACTACGAAGAGCTAGATGGTGGAATTGTGCTCATGGGTAATGATAACTCATGCAAAACTAAGGGGATAGGTTCAATTCGATTGAAGAATCATGATGGATCAACCAGAGTTTTGACAGAAGTTCGGTATGTTCCAGATTTGAAGAAGAATCTCATATCATTGGGAGCCTTAGAATCTAAAAGCTACACAGTATCTATCAGAGATGGAGTTATGAGAGTGGTATCTGGGGCTTTGATGGTAATGAAAGGTACAAGGAAGAACAACTTGTACTACTACAATGGTAGTACAGTTACTGAATCAGCAGCAGTAGTATCAGAGAAGGATGTTGATTCAGATATGATCAGGTTATGGCATATGCGTCTGGGGCATGCAGGTGAGAAAGCTTTAAACAATTTGGTGAATCAAAACTTGTTGAAAGGAGTAAAAACCTGCAAGTTAGATTTTTGTGAACATTGTGTTCTGGGAAAGTAGACGAGAGTGAAGTTTGCAACTGCAGTTCATGATACTAAAGGTATTTTGGATTATGTTCACTCTGATGTGTGGGGACCCACTAGGACAGCCTCCGTGGGTGGTAAACACTATTTTGTTACATTTGTTGATGACTTTTCTAGAAGAGTTTGGGTATACACAATAAAGAAAAAGAATGATGTACTTGGAATTTTCCTTAATTGGAAAAAGATGATTGAGACTCAGACTGGGAGAAAGATTAAGTACCTCAGAACAGATAATGGAGGTGAATATTGCAGTAAATCTTTTCGAGAGGTCTGTCAAGATACGGGTATTGTACGTCATTTTACAGTTAGACACACACCACAACAGAATGGGGTGGCAGAACGCATGAACCGAACGTTGCTGGAGAAAGTTCGGTGTATGTTGTCTAATGCTGGGTTGGGCAAGGAGTTTTGGGCTGAGGCAGTGACTTATGCATGTCATCTCATTAATCGCTTACCGTTAACAGCGATCGGTGGTAGAATTCCATTTGAGGTATGGTCTGAAAAGCCTGTTACTGATTATGATTCTTTACATGTCTTTGGTTGTTCTGGTTATTATCATGTAAAGGAATCTAAATTGGATCCGAGAGCAAAGAAAGCTATATTTATGGGGATGTCTTCAGGGGTAAAAGGGTATCGTCTTTTATATCCTAATTCGAAGAAGATAATCTTCAGCAGGGATGTTACTTTTGATGAGTCTTCGATGTTGAAAAAGAAAATAGAAGATATTGTTGAGGGTAATCCGCAACAGGTGGAGTCTACTCGGAAGCAGGTGGAGTTTTTTCAGAAACAGATAGAGTCAACAAATAATCCAGCTAGAATTGTTGATGCAGATGATGACACTCCTATGATCGAGGAGGTTACTGAAGAAGAAGTAGAAGAAGAGGTTCCTACCCAAGAACCTTCACAGCAACAAGAATCAATTGCAATAAATAGGCCAAGACGTGAGATTCGCAGACCTGCTCGTTTTGCTGATATGGTGGCCTATGCACTTCCAATTGTAGATGATGATGTTCCTTCCACTTACAGAGAAGCAGTCCAATGTTCTGAAATTGATAAGTGGAAGAAAGTTATGGATGAAGAAATGCAGTCTCTTCGGAAGAATGAAACTTGGGAGCTAGCTCAACTACCGAAGAATAAGAAGACAATTGGGTGCAAATGGGTGTTTACTAAGAAAGAGGGATTTCCTAACAAAGAAGATGTCCGCTACAAGGCAAGGTTG
The DNA here is from genome assembly GCA_022984855.1 of Dimocarpus longan. Lineage (NCBI taxonomy): Eukaryota > Viridiplantae > Streptophyta > Magnoliopsida > Sapindales > Sapindaceae > Dimocarpus > Dimocarpus longan. The sequence continues at coordinate 25,564,314 of CM041018.1, read as the reverse complement.
GTGGCGAAAGGCTATGCTCAGAAGGAAGGGATTGACTATAATGAGGTATTTTCTCCAGTTGTGAAACACTCTTCCATTAGAATTTTATTGGCCCTTGTAGCTCAATTGGATTTGGAACTAGTTCAAATGGATGTAAAAACTGCATTTTTACATGGTGATTTAGAAGAGGAAATCTATATGACTCAGCCAGATGGATTCAAGGTTGCTGGTAAAGAAAATTGGGCTTGTAAATTGAATAAATCGCTTTATGGTTTGAAACAGTCTCCGAGACAATGGTACAAGCGATTTGATCAATTTATGATAGGACAAGAGTACACCTAAGCAAATTTGATAATTGTGTATACTTTCGAAGGCTACAAGATGGTTCCTTCATCTACTTGCTCTTATATCTTGATGATATGCTGATAGCTTCTAAGAGCAAAGTGGAGATTGAGAAGCTGAAGACTCAGTTGAGTTCAGAGTTTGAAATGAAGGATTTGGGTGAAGCTAAGAAGATTCTCGGTATGGAGATTAGCAGAGATAGAGAAAAATGCAAGGTTTGTTTGACTCAGAAGCAATATCTGATGAAGGTATTACAGCGTTTTGGTGTATCTGAACAGTTAAAACCTGTAAGTACGCCACTTGCTCCTCATTTCAAGTTGAGTGCATCATTATCTCCGAGTACTGATGAAGAACGAGAGTACATGTCTCGTGTTCCGTATTCTAATGCAGTTGGTAGTCTGATGTATGCTATGGTGTGTACAAGACCTGACATTTCGCAAACGGTTGGAGTTGTGAGCAGGTATATGCATGATCCTGGTAAAGGACATTGGCAAGCTGTGAAATGGATTCTATGGTACTTGTTAAAAACCGTAGATTTTAGTTTGATATTTCAGAGGGAAGATTCACTTGGTCAGTTTGCAATCGGATATGTTGATTCAGATTATGCTGGTGATTTGGATAAACGACGATCAACTACTGGATATGTATTCACTCTTGCGAGAGCTCCTGTAAGTTGGAAGTCTACTTTACAGTCAACAGTTGCTTTGTCTACGACAGAAGCAGAGTATATGGCATTAACAGAGGCTGTGAAGGAAGCAATTTGGTTACAAGGATTACTAGTAGAGTTGGGAGTGGGACAGAAGAATATTGCTATTTACTCGGATAGTCAAAGTGTCATTCATTTAGCAAAGAATCCAGTATTCCATGTTCGCACCAAGCATATTGATGTCTGATATCACTTTGTGCAGGAAATTCTGAGTGAAGGGTCGATTCTCTTACAGAAAATTGGGACTGCTGATAATCCTGCAGATATGATGACCAAAGTGGTGACAGCAATCAAGGTCAACCATTGTTTGGACTTGATCAACATTTTGAAAGTCTAAAAGACATATATGAAGGCATTGCTGAAGGCTAATACGCCAAGGTGGAGATTTGTTGGTTTTTGGCTTAATTAGCTATCCCACATCTAAAGAATACAACATGGTGGGATGTTTAGTGGACTATAAATAAGTCCTTTAGCTAATTGATTTTGTACCCCAAAAATAAACAAGAATTGTAAAAGATTCATACATTTGTATTATTCTTGTTTTCTTCCCATATGTTTCTGGGTTTTTGGATCTTACCCAGATTTTGTAATATTTTGCTTTGGAGCTAGTGGAAGTTTTCAGCAGCGCCCATGGACATAGGTTTTATACCGAACCACGTAAATTCTGGTGTGTTCTCTCATTTTTCGCTTTGCATTTATTTTTCTGCTTTTCTGCTTTATTAGTATTTGTTATTTATATTTAATAGCTAGCATTAGTAGTTGTGTATTTGTTTAATTTCCGCTGTGCACAACAGCTAGGTTGTTGATGGATGGTTGTTATTAATTTGATGATTTCTCTTTTTGAGTGTAATGTTTGGTTTGATGATGATTGATTAGGTGTGATGGTGGTTTGAATTAGGATGACGAGAATAGTAGTGATGGTGATTTTTTTATGAACTATGGTGATTTACGATGAATGTGGTGATGAAGCAAATCCAAATGATAAGAAACTCACATATTTTAGTTACATTTTTTAAATTGATTTTTTCAAAACATTTTTTAAATTGATGTTAAAAAATAGAAGTAAGGGTAATTGGTAAATAATAATAATTATTATTATTATTATTATTTTTTGGTTATGAAAGAATAAGGGTTTTTTGGTCTCATACTATTTTTACGACAAAATTACTAGAAATTTGGATAGAGACCGTTTTTAGCTTACGATAGGAGATTTTATAGCTAATATTTTGAAAAGTTGGGGTAATATAAGATTATTTACCATTTCAAGAATTGTAAGATTTTTCCCCTTTTAAATTAATGTAGACTTCTAATTATACATATTTTTAGTTTGTTAGTACCATGTTATAATCCATAATTAGTCGCTCACACCAAGTTACACAAAAGACATTATTCCAAAATAAAATTTTCTTTCTTTGCTTCATGTTACGCTAACAAAAACATAAAACAAGTACGACAGCAAAAGAAACAAAAAGATTATATGTTCAATGAAATCCACCGGCTACGGTTTTGGTTGAGACACCAGCAGGCGGCGATGGAAGCACGAAGAGTGCCACCACACCACTAAGGGCGGCCGCCACTGCTCCGAAAACAAAAGCGGGCTCATTTCCACCTCCAAATGCAGCATCAAGGGGCCCAGCAATTGAAGACACAAACATCTACAAAAACAACCGGAAAAATGCTCAGTTCGAGAAAGTGTTTTTTTTTTTTTTTATATGTAGAAAGCATTTACTCAAAAACATTTCACGAAAATAAAATATTCAATGCATACCTGTGGAAGAACGATTGCGAGATTCAAAACTCCCAAGGAAAGCCCTGTTTGATAAAAATATTAACACATGCAAATTTGTTACAAAGATATATAGCTGAAAACGTGTGTATATTTAATTTCTTCTGAAAAAAGGAAAAAAGAAAATGTTTGTGTATATATATAGGTTTGATTGCATTACTGTTGGATAACATTACATCAATTTGATTAGTTATGAGGGCGGTTATTGAAGTTAATCTAATAGTTAAATTGATGAATAAAGTTACTCAACCCGCAAGTTATTCAAATTCTTATATAAATTAACAAAGTTTTGATGTGCAAAGAAAATTTACCTTGACCCGCAGTGGACTTGTCACTGGAAGTCTTACAAAAGATGGATGCCAAAGCGAATGGAACACTGTATGTAATCTGCAAAATAGGATCGAAACGGTAATTAATTAGGAAGAAAAATCTTTCTCATATGTTAGTGTCTTAAAAAAGAGATAAAGAGACTTGTATATATACATTTACTGTGAGTAATACTAAAAAACCATACCCCCAACCAACCTTAATAAAAAAAGTATGTAACATATCAAATATGCATGCAGTCCAACAAATCAATCCAAATTTTGTCACTATTATCAATGAAATTAATGTAGATTATCTGCGAGGCATGAATAATAAAATCGCACCAAATGAAGTGAAACTTACTGCTTGAGGGATTCCGAGGCCGGCAAAAATAGCCAAGGCGCCGGCCTTGACACTGGTGGGGGGTGGCAAGATATGGACCTCGCCGTTGGGGCCAATGGTGGTGGCATAGTGGGACTTGGCCGCCTTGCTGACCACGAGTGTCAAAGCCAAGCCAAGTGCAAGGATGAAATTGACAATACCCCAGAGCCTCTTGACACCGCCAAGCAAACGCCCGACAGGCTCAATTACAAGGGACGTGATCCCCAGAACAACAGCGTTCAAAAGCAGACCCAACGAGCCAGTGTGGACTCCATTATTGTACACCCTCAATTCCTCTGCAGTGCCACTAGCGTTTCCTCCGTATACCTCCCTAGCCATCCAGTCGGTGTCGAACAACAAGAAAGGGAACCACCCGATCCAGTTCAGGCACGTCACCAAGAGGAGGATCCACATGGGTTTCTCCAAATGCGCCAAAGCACCGAATATTCCAGTGAAGAAGTTGCCACCACTCTCCATGCCTCTCAACTGTTCTTCCGTCAACGGCTCGTCTTTCACGTAACAGAGAGCAATAATGGTTAGAGTAAGAAGAAAAGCAATGGAGATAAAGAAACAAGTCTTCAAGTTGGCGCAGTAGACGTCACAAGCGGCGGTTTCCGTGAAGGGGAACATATGGTAGAGGTTGGAGTAGGAACCGGCGGCGTAGCCGAGTACGTTGCCGACGGCCATGAAGAAAGAGAAGAAGGCGTTGGCGGTTCTCGTCTTCTTGTGGTCACTACCAGAGAGGTCAGCGAGGAGGGCACGGCAGGGACCTTGAAGGGTGTTGTTTGCAACATCGAGGACCCAGAAACCGAGAACAAAGAACCCTATAGCGCGGGTCTTGACCGCCTTGCCCTCGGGGTCCCCAAGGCTGCGCCCGAAGTCAGCAGCGTATCCAATGAGGATAACAGAAATCGCCACAAGGATGGTCCCGGCGGCGATGAAGGGTTTACGACGACCGAAGCGGCTGGTACACCTGTCACTGTAGAAGCCAGCAATAGGCTGGACAATGAGACCGGAGACGGGACCACACAGCCAAATGAGAGACGACCACTTGTGTGGGATCCCGAGAAGCTGCACGTAGGGTGTGAGCAAGGACAACTGTAAGGCCCAACCGAATTGCACCCCGGCTGCGATTGACGCAATCGAGATGATCTTCCTCAGCGGGGAGCCTTTGTCCGCATCCATCACCCTCGCAGCCTCGACCTCCATTGCAGTGACTTTTGCTTTGCACTTCACCACTTCGGTTCTTCTTATCGCCTCTTCCCCTTCTGACCTCTCTTTCTATTTGTTTCTATCTGCTCTCTACGATGCCTTTGTCACCTTTCTATAAAACACTGCAGCCTCCAAACGAATCTATGGATGATGGTCTGATCTCTCCTGCTTTTTCGAGGTTTATGTGGTTTACGACGCAGTCATGTTTATAGAGCAAGACCTCTCAAACAACAGTCAACGCTTGAATCACTGCATTTATGTCCAGATCTTTCTCTTCTCCTATTTTGGTGTATCTTTTATTTTGTTTGTGGATTTGTTCTTTATTTGTCTTATTTATTTTCTATATATATTATGATTACAAAATCTCAAATATGAAAGTTTGCACCATGTGTAAATGTATATGAGCTGTAAATAATCGGATCCGCAAGAAACTACGTGGCGATGATTAGATGAAATTTATTTTCCTTCGTTTTCTGTGGATGTTTTATCTTTTTTCCTATTTTTGCTAGAAAACCGCAATTCATTGTATTGTATAGACACGTTTGGCTGTCTTATCCAAATATTGTCTACTTAATTTTGATTTGGATTATGATGTGTTTATAAATGGTGTCAGAACTCGTGAACCGAGCCTAGAAGGTTAGAAGATGTAAAAACAGCCCAATGTAGCTTGTGTTGGATGTGGCTGTACATATTATTTACTATTTACGAAGGTTTAATACATAAATTTATGAATGAACACATTAAAATAAAATTAAGTTAAAGAAATTCAAATAGTTATTGGCTTCTAAATGATTTCAATTCAATGAAAAATTATGTATATTAATTGATGGATGTATATTAACTAAATAAATAAATTCTTTTGAAACTAGTCTACTCGCTATGTGTTATAAATAGTGATAATATATTATCAATTTATCATCAATCAAGTGTATGTTTATTGAAGGAAAATGATCAATAGAGAGAAACAGAATTTTCATTTTTTTAATATCTTCATTTTCATCATTCTAAGCTTTTTCATATGGATTCAGGTATATAATTAAACTACATTTGATTGTTATGAAAATCATGAAATTCTAAGATTCTGATGTCTCATGTCAATGGGTAAAAGCTTACATGCGGTATCGGAGCCTCAGGTTAAGGATTTATAATTTCCCATTAATTGCATATTGTGTATTCTCTCTAAATTGTAAATCGGAATCATTGATGATGCTTATAATACTTCCGTTTATGAATAATTCAAGATGTTGTAGATGAAGAATATAGTGTAGAACTATATAAATAATTTCTTTATCTCAACTTAATTTCCATTTATGTGAAATATATTAATTTGATTTCTTTATCTGTATATATTGCACTAGATGTTTAACATATTGTTGTATACTAAAGTATTAATGTTAAATATTATGTGCTTTAGATAAAGTATAATTGATAAATTATATTTTACATGCATTACACTATAAATTTACGTTATTGTTAATTTGTTAGTCACCAAAGTGACCGAATTTTGAGGATCTATGAATTTTGAATTTTGTAATACAAAATTATATTTAATTAGCCATTAATGTTGATGCATAAAATAACAGATGACATTGTGATTATTATATGCATAATGAAAGGGTGTATTGAAAAATCATTAATAATAAGACATTTCAGGATTACCCGAAGGTATATTACATTCTTATTATTGATGAACATGAGGATGGTAATTGATATACTCAATTAGATTTGAATTGTATATCCAAAGATATCATATAATTAATCTTATTAGAGTGTGTACAATTACCGATTAAAAAAAAAAACATCTAAAGTATACTTATTAATTATGTTCATATATTTTAGTATCACCTAAAGGAGAACTTTGACATAAATTTATTGTTTCTAATGTTTGTAACTCAGCATATTAATTTTGAAGAGCATTTTTTATTGAATTTTTATAGCATCACTTCATGTTTTTCTTCGTTTGATTGCTTTATCCGTTCCTAAGTTTAACAAATTAATTTTTTCTAATTAAAGTGAACTAAGTTCAGTTTCACTTTGGTGTATTGGATCTTGATGTTGCATTTCGAAAAGAGAAACCTTATGTTCTCACTAATAAAAGCAATGGGGAAGAGAAATCTTATCATAAAGCTTGGAAAATATTGAATAGATTAAGTCTTATGTTTATGCACATGACCAATGTTCCAAAACTCATAACTCGCTAGTCGACTGGTAACCCAGCGAGCAACGAGTAATCGACAACTCGGTGAGTAATCGGCGAGTACTCGAAAAGTACTGTTTAGGAGGTAAATTATAATTTTTAAAGTTTAAAATTGTAAACTGATATTTTTATAAATATCAGGGGCCATAATGAAATTATCTCACCATATTTAAGACCGATTACACGGTACCCTCATTTTCTTTCTCTTTCCCCTTTCTGCTCCAGTTCTCCCTCTTCCTTCCCCTCTTCCATCCCTTTTCTCTCTTTAGTCACCAATGCGTTGTTGCCGTCGTCATCGTCGTTCAAGTGCGTCGTCATCGTCGCCATTTTGAGATCAAGAACATCTACCGTCGTCGAAGTCGAAGAGTCCCTCACTCTCTCTTTATGGTCTGCGATGGCTATTCAAGTCTCCTTATCTGTCCCTTCGTGTCGTCGACGGGCGTCCTGTTCTTCCCTTCAAGTTGTCATCGACGGCTATCTGTGATTGGTTGTTTCTCTTCATCTTTTATACATAATTTTATGTGTGTTGTTTGTTTTGTTGGGAATGATTTTGAGTTTTGACTGATTTTTGGGTGATATTTGAGATGATTTCTGATCGGTTTGTGATGAACGGACTCGCCGAGTTGGGCCGAGTGTCCACCTCCTGTGAGTAGAACCTCCGATCTGGTGGTTCTCGGATCGGTGGAGTGCCGATCCGCGAGAACCCGGTGAAACTAGCCGAGTTTTTAAACACTGCACATGATTGTTGCAAATAATATTAAGATAGCTCTTCTACAACTGAAAATGCTAAGGAATTTAACAAATTTGTAGTTGAGTGCTTCAAAAGTGTTGATAAGTCTCTAGTTGTGACATTAATGGCTAACTTGATCACTATAAAATTTGATGGATCATGTAGCATGCATAAGCACATTTTTGAAATGACAAGTATAGCAACAAGGCTAAGAACCATGGGAATGAACATGGATGAGTCTTTCCTTGTACAATTTATGTTAAATTTCTTGTCTCCTCAATAAGGCTATTTCAGATTGATTTTAACATTATTGATGATAAGTGGAATGCTAATCAATTGGCTAATAAACTTGTTCAAGAGGAGACAAGACTTAAGTAACAAAGAATTAATATAATTCATTATATTGATCAAGAAGTTTGAAAGAAATTTTGTAAGATAGATGGAAAAGGCAAGAAGAATATACCAATAAAATTAAATGAGTGTTCTTCTCTTCAAATCTAGAAGAAGGAGCATAAAAAATATAAAAGTTATTTTTTTTTTAAAAAAAATGGTCATTTTATGAAAGATTGCCTTAAAGGTAAAGCATGATTATGCTTTTGTATATTTCAAATCAAATTTAACTGAGGTTCTTTATAACTTTTGGTGGATTGATTTTGGTACAAACATTCATATTTCAAAAACATTATAGTGGTTCTTTATGACTCAAACCACAAATCCAAATAAAGATTTTATTTTTTTATAGGAAATCAAGTCAAAGCTCTAGTTAAAGTTGTTGACATTTATCATTTGATTTTGGATACTGGATATTATTTAGATTTGTTTCGAACTCTTTATATGCCTTCTGTTTTTGGATATTTAATTTCTTTGTTTAAACTTGACACTACTGTTTTTACCTTTAAATTTGAGAATGGAAGTTTTAACTTTTATAAAAATAGTTATTTTATCAGTTCTGGTATCCCATATGATAGTTTGTATAGGCTAAAACTTGATAATCTTTTTGCTGAAACTTTACTAACTGTACATCATAATTTTGGCGTTAAACAAAGTATAGTAGATGAACGTTCAACTTTTCTGCGACATAAACATTTGGAGCATATTTCCAAAGAAAGGTTAATAAAGAATGAAATTCTTTCAAATTTAGATTTTATTGATCTTAATATGTGTGGATTGTATTAAAGACAAATATGTCAAACACACAAAGAAATTAGCAACACAACTTTTTGAAATTATACACACTAACATATGTGGATCTTTTGATGCCCCATCTTTTGGTAGAGATGAGGAATATTATGGAAAATATAGTAAATCTAGACAATGGTCTAGTCCGTTTGCTAAATTCCTTGGAAAACATGACATTTGTGCACAATACACTATGCCAGGAACACCTTAACAAAATGGTGTAGTACAAAAGCGTAATCATACCGTAATGGACATTGTTAGGAGTATGTTGAGCAATTCTTCTTTACCCTTATTATTATGGATGTACGCTTTAAAGACTACCATATTTTTGTTAAATAGGATTCATAGTAAAGCAATTTCAAAAGCTTCTTTCAAGTTGTGGATTGGTAGGAAGCCAAGTTTAAGGCATCTTTATATTTGGGGTTGCCCGACAGAAACTAGAATTTATAATCCATTTGAAAAGAAATTGGATTTAAGGACAATTAATTGTTATTTCATTAGTTATCTAGAAAATTCTAAAGGGTATATATTTTTTGTCCAAATCATAGTTTAAGAATTGTTGAAATTGGAAATGCTAGATTCATTGATATTAATTAATCATCATATATGACAATATATATGTGTTGTTTTTAAGCATGAAAACTTACCTAGTTTGTAGCAAAATTTGATCTGGATCTCTATTGTGCAACTGGGTCGGAATTCAATCACTAAATTCGGAAAGAAAACACAACTTCACAATATAAATACCTTGCCCTTAATGTTTTTGCTCTCTCTCTGTTTTTGATTTCTTCACACCGTTTTTGTTTACTTTTCGTACGTATATATATATATACACACACAAACAAAAATCGTATGTTCATCATTATATATCAAAGTAACTGTTACATACAGTTATAAAACCACCAAAAACTGTTTACAAAACTGTCAATGACAGTTAATTAATCTCATCCAATTATCTGTTAGATTCTGGATCCGGGTTCAGGTTTTGGGCCATCTTGGGTGAACCCGACCCAAACCTATATAATCCAACACCTCCCACTTATATAAGATGGGCCAAACATAATTAACAAAGAAAACGTTGATGACGTCTTTATAATAAGGAGTACAGACAATCATACAGGTAAATACATTGTGTGACCTATGAACAACGAAATTTATGATAGGACTTACTTTTTAAATCTCAATTGTATTTCTATTCAAGAGATTATCAATTTGTTCATTATTATGTCATAGATTTAATAGAATTTTATTTGTTCAAACATATTCAATCCTTTTAACACAACATACTTGATCTTTTAATATTTTATATAATTACAATTATGATTTCAAATAACAATTTGTCGACATGTAAATATATGAAAAATAAAATTCATTAAATCTTCCTATTTTACTTTTATCTCTTGGTCAACAAAAATGACTGACATCATAAAAATGTCTCATAGGCCGTATTATCATGGCTATAGAAAACACACTAATGATACAAGTATCACTTCATTACTTTGAGATAAAGTGAATAGTCACTGAGGACATAGGCAGAAGTTTTTACAAACTTCAATGAAACTTACACAATGAGGAATTAGGTATAAATTCACTCATTGTCGATGTGATCACAATAAGCACATGCGGTTTAAAACACATATTATAGTGAATCTTGCCCCTCAAAAGGGACGCATATGTCTATTATATTTAGATTATTCACTATACAAATTTTAGTTCAAACACTCTTCTAACATCTAACCTGAGTTTCTAAAATTTGCTTTCTAGACGCCTCTTATTAAGAAACTCACATCTAGCTTAATCAGGTTTTCATGATGGTAGGGATTCATCATGAATGGTTCTAATATTAATGTTTAGAGTATAACCTCATTTTGGCTATGACCAAGGCGACATTTCATATATTCTAAGTCCTTGAGAGAACAATATTCAATTTATTCTCTAAAAGTATATGTATCTCATCTTGGCTTGCCATCCTAGCAACAAAGGCGACTGTACATGTAAAAATACCAGTCTCTAACCTGATGACATACTTTATATCATTCAAATGAAATGAATATATGCTAGTATTACGTAATAAATTTAATATATTTATTCACAGATGGATATAGTTCAAAGTGACAATTACAGTATTATAATCTACGCAGACCTAAAGATCTAGCATGTGACTTGAAAACATCTCTCATCATAGCTTTTGTAAGTAGGTCAGCAACCATCTCAAGCGTAGATATATATTTGATTATTACATTTTTCTTTGTCACTATATTTTTAAAAAAATTATATTTAGTCTCTATATGCTTCAATTTACTGTGATATTTTGCATCTTTGGTACAAGTAATGACTGTCTGACTATCATAGTAAATTGTAACTAGCTTCTTCACATCATCTTTAAAAATCAGATCTCCTAAAAATCTCTTAAGTCATACTGCTTCTTGAACTGCTGCTGAACACGCTCTAAATTCAGCTTCCATAGTGGACAACGCAATACATGACTGTTTTTTCCTACTCCAAGAGATAACTCTTTAGCTGAGTAAAAATACATAACCTAAAGTAGATTTTCGCTCATCCAAGTTTCCTCCTCAATTTGCATCTGTATACCTAACTAGATGCAAATTACTACCTTGATAGCAAATGGAGTAGTCTGCAGTCCCTTCGAGATACGCTAATATTATTTTCACGGCGATCCAATGTTTCTGACCAAGATTGGATTGATATCTATTAACTAGTCTAACTGCATAACAAATATCAGGTCTTGTACACATCATAGCATATATGAGACTTCCGATAGCAGTGAAGTAAAGAACTATTTGTATTCTTTCACACTCATATGGAGTCTTAGGGCATATTTCGATACTAAGAGTTTGTCTCTTCGAGATGAGAGTATCTATAGGCTTACAATCTGTCATATGGAATCATTTGAGGATCTTTTTAATGTAAGGTTCTTGTGATAAAGCTAGGATCCTCCTTTAATGATCTCTTTTGATCTTAACACTTAAAATATAGGCAGTTTCTCCTATGTTTTTCATTTCGATAGTTGAAGATAATCATTCCTTTATAGTCATTATAAACTCTTTATCATTTCCGGCTAATAAAATATCGTCCATATATAAAGACAAAATTATGAACTTGTCTTTTACCCATTTAACATATACACAATGGTCCTCTTCAGTCATCTAAAATCCATAAGACATTATTGCCCTATGAAAATGAAGGTACCATTGTCTGGAGGATTGTTTTAAACCATAAAAAGATCTCTTGAGCTTACAAACCTTTTGCTCTTGACCTTTTAAAACGAAATTCACTAACTGTTCCATGTAAATTTCTTCCTCCAATTCTCTATTAAAAAAAGCTGTCTTTTCATCTATCTGATGCAATTTCAAATCCATGTATGCGGCGATGGCTAATATAAGGCGAATTGAAGCAAACCTTACCACAGGAGAGAAGGTTTCTTCATAATCTATGCCCTCCTGTTGAGTGTATCATTTCGCTACTAATCTTACCTTATACCTTTCTATTAAGTCGTCTGTCGTATGTTTGATTTGGAGAACTCATTTATTTTCAATGGCTTTCCGATCAGGTGGCAATTCAACCAAGTTCCAGACGTGATTGTTTTTCATTGACTCCATCTCTTCTTGCATAGCTTTAATTCAAAATTCTTTAGCAGGTAAGTTGAGAGCCTCATTCACATTCTTTGGCTCATCACTATCATGTGAAACAACCATAAACGTTTTCCCTTCCATCTCAAATCAACGACGAGGAACAGGTTTACGATCGCTTTTATGAATTGATGATTTCGAGGGTACTAATTCATTAGTCCATATGCTCTCATTAGGAACAAATGAAGGAACATTTTCAATAGCTTTATCACTCCAACTAGAGACAGAGTATTCGGGCAATTCTCTATTTACCTTTAGTTGAGTGTTTGAAAGCACAACATCATGCGATTCGCTCAATTCATAAAATTCAAAAACTTTTTCAACTTTAACTCTACTGGGAAATTCATTCTCCAAGAAATTCATGTCACATGGCTCCAATTCAGTTACACTTCTATCTGAATTTTCTCCTATGAATACATATCCTTTAGAGTGCTTAGAATATCTGATAAAGATACATTTATTTCCTCTAGCACCCAACTTTTCATATATGTTGGACAAGTCATGTACATATCCTGCACACCCCCAAGGTTACATATGAGTGAGATCAGATTTCCTACATGTCCATAATTCATAGGGTGTGGAAGATACTGACTTAGTAAGGACCCTATTCAAAATATAAGCAGCTATTAGTAGTGCATCTCCCCAATAAGATATTAGGAGATTTACTCTTGCCATCATAAATCTTACCATCTCTAATAAAGTTCTATTCCTTCTTTCCACTACACCATTTTGTTGCGGAGTCCTAGAAATGATAAATTGTCTAACAATACCTTTCTTTTGACATAATGTTCCAAATTGGTCTGAGAGGTATTCTCGTCCTCGATCAGTTCGAAGAACTTTGACTGTTCTATCTAATTGATTCTCCACCATATTTACATATAATTTAAAACAATCTAATGTTTTAGATTTATGAGAGATTCGATAAATATGAGGATAACGAGTGTAATCATCTATGAAAGTTATAAAGTATGAAGCACCACTTCTAGCTCTAACATTCATAGGTCCACAAATATCAGAATGAACTAATTGTAATGGATTCTCAGCTCTAATTCATTTTTCAAATAGTTCGCTAGTTGTTTTTTCTGTTAGATAATTTTCACATACAGGTAAATCTATCTTATTGAGGGAACCCAAAAATTCCTCTTTGGCTAATCTATTCATTCGATCCTGACCTATATGCCCTAGTCTAGCATGCTAAGTATTAATATCGACATTTGTATTGTTAGAAGAAGTAATTAATGAAAAACAATAATTATCATCATAATAATCATTCATCTCGGTATTCAATACAATAAAACCATCCAATAAATATTTAGTATCAATCCTTACAGAATCTAATAAATATTCATACAATCACCATGAAAGTTTAAAACATATCCTAATTTAAGAAGTACTAGTACAGAAATCAAATTTTATCGAATATCAGGAGCAAATGATACATCATAGAGATAGAATACTTGACCTCCATACAAAACAAGTTTGTAAGTGCCAACACCCTTCATCTTAACACATGAATTATTCCCCACATATATCCATCTTGATCCTTGACTTATTCAATGATACTCCACAAATGTTCATCGATCTCTAGCTACATCATCGGTTGCCCCTAGGGGTGGCAATTCGGAACCCGACATGACGGGTCAACACGAAACCGACACGATAATTACGAGTTAGTGTTGAGCATAAACGGGTTGGGTAAGTTAACAGATCAACCCGTTTAACCCGTTAACTAATCGTGTCGGGTTGATCGTGTCACGGGTTGACCCGTTAAATGAGGGTAAAAATATAATTTGACATTAGAAGACATTCATGTAATTTTAATGAGAGCTATATATACTCTTCATTTCATTCTTCCCAAACCCTACACATTTGTTACAACCACCCGCCGTACCCCTCCACTCCACCAAGCACCAGTCAACTGTCCACCTCCACAACCGCCGCAACTCCTTCCGTCCAGCACTCGTTCGGTCACTGTCATGTCGATCTCCTTCGATGGTCGCCACACGTCTCCTTTGGTCGCCGCGTCGCATCTCTTTCGTCACTCATTGTCTCCTTCGGTCGCCGCCACGGGTCTCCTTATGTCGCCGTCACATGTTCATCCATCAATCATCTCCTTCGAGTCGTCGCCATGCTGATCTCCTTTAATCGCTATGTCGCCTCTCATCTGCATGCCGATCTCTTTCAATCGCTGCCACCCAACTCCTTTGGACACCGCGCCATATCTTGTTCATCACCCATCGTCTGCTTCGTTACCCAACCATGTCGATCTGCTTCGTCAACCAGCAACGCTGATCTGCTTCGTCACCCAACCATCACCAAGCCACGCCGATCTACTTCGTCATCCAACTACGTCGATCTGCTTTGTCACCCAGCCACGTCGCACCCCACACCATTTCTTCATCTCGGATGCGGTTCATCAGCTTCGTCACCCAGCCGCGTTGGTATGTAGTCATGTAGATTTGTTTTAGTTTTGATTTTTTATTTTTGATTTTTGATATTGAAACTATTTAGTGGACAAAATTGATATGCATACTATGAGTCTATGATTATGTTACTAAATAAGTGTTTTTCCTTGGAGAATACAAAATGCAGAAAGCATATTGATATGCATACTATGAGTTTATGTTTACGACATGCATCCTCAAAATGCAGAAAGCATATTTCATCTAGTTAATGAACAGTTCATATATTAGCTAATGCATGCGTTCATGATTCAATAGTACTAAAGCAATGCAATATTGTTGATTTTTTTTTATATTGACAATGCATGCGTTCATTAATAATGCGTTCACATATTAATGAACAGTTCATTTTTTATATATTAAAATAATGAAACTGTTACTATTGATGCAATGCAATACTATGATTGTGTTGATTTTTGTTTTTTGATACTGAAACTGTTATTGTTGATGCAATGCAATATTATGAAACTGTTACTTGATTGATAGAGCAACTTCAAAATAGAGAAGTAGTATTGTTTTTTGATAGAGCAAGTGAGCAACCAAACTATTCATGCAATGCAATACTATGAAACTGTTAGCAATAAATCCACCTATCGAATTGATATGCAGGTGGAAGCCAAAAACTTTTAATTTGAGGTTAATCAACAATGGAACCCAAAATTGATATGCATATTATGATTGTGTTGCTTGTTGTTTACTGTTGATTTTTTTTTTTTTTAATTTCAGTCAATGTTCTTGTTTTAATTTGAGGTTGATAATTTTTGTGTTTTGATTATGTTGCTTGACAATATTTTAGTCTTGAGTGAGTTGATTATGACTTATGAGATTGCTTTTCAATTTTTTATCTGCAGTTTAAATTTATGGATTCCAATGATGTCGATATCGATGATTAGGAAACCAATAGTATGGAAGAGGATTTCGATGAGAAAGGAGATGAGTATGTCAAAGGAGAGAGAAAAGATACAGGAAAAGGGAAGAATGTCGTGGTGACGAAACTTGGCCCCAAAAGACAGCTTAAATCAAAAGTGTAGAGTGTGTTTATAAAGTTACCACGAAATAAAGATGGAAAGCTTAGGAGCAAGTGTAAGCTCTGCAACAAGATTTATATTTGTGAAAGCAACTATGGTACTGGCAACATGAAACGTCACATGGATTTGACTTGTGCAATGAGGAAAAATCAGGATATAAGTCAAATGCTCATTAACAAAGTTGGTGTAGATGGTGTGACACTTACGAAGCCTAAAGATCCTGAAGTATTTCGAGGTATGATATCTGTGGCTATTGTATGTCATGATTTATCTTTTCAATTTGTGGAATGGACGTGGATTAGGAAAATAATTGAATATTTGGACAAGGATTTTATTTTAGTTTCTAGGAATACCGCAAAGGCTGATGTGTTGAA
Organism: Dimocarpus longan; assembly: GCA_022984855.1. Lineage (NCBI taxonomy): Eukaryota > Viridiplantae > Streptophyta > Magnoliopsida > Sapindales > Sapindaceae > Dimocarpus > Dimocarpus longan. Next base: position 25,547,982 of record CM041018.1, on the reverse strand, counting down.
AATGTATGCCAAAGAAAAACAAAAGATTAGGAATATGCTAGAAGAATCCCCTAGTAGGATTAGTTTGACATGTGATTTGTGGACATCTATAGCTACTGATAGTTATTTATGTCTCACATCACATTTTCTTGATAAAGATTGGGTTTTACAAAAAAAAAAATGTTGAATTTTTCTTTTATAGCACCACCACATGATGGAGTTTCCGTAGCTCATAAGATTAATACATTGTTATGTGAGTGGGGAATTCAAACTATGATATTTTCAATCACTTTGGATAATGTTTCATCTAATAAATCCTTTATTGATATTTTGAAAAATCAATTGAATATAAATGGTGCACTTGTATGTCATGGTGATTTTTTACATGTTCGTTGTTGTGCTCATATTCTAAATTTGATTATTCAAGATGGTTTGAAAGAAATAAATGAGGAGATCTATAAAATTCGCGAGTATGTGAAATGTGAAGGGGTCGCAAGTGAAGAAACAAAAGTTTTTAGAATGTGTGAAGCAAGTTTCTGTTGATTGTAAAATGGGGCTAAGGCAAGATGTTCTAACTAGATGGAATTCGACTTATCTTATGCTTGAAAGTGCTATTAATTATTGTCGTGCTTTGTGTACATTAGAGTTGTGTGATAGTAATTTCAAGCATTGTCCTTTTTCAAGTGAGTGGGAAAAGGTCGAGAAAATTGCTTTATTTTTTAAAGTATTTTATGATGTCACTTGTATTTTTTCGGGAACGAAGTATCCAACTTCAAATTTGTATTTTCCAAAGATGTTGGAAATTTATGTGCTATTACAGCAAAACTTGGAAATTGATAATTTGTTTTTGAGAAATATGGCCACTCAAATGTACACTAAGTTTAACAAATATTAGGGTGATTTTTGTATGATCATGGCCATAGCATTGACTTTGGATCCTCAATACAAGATGAAATTTGTTGATTTTGCTTATAGAAAAGTTTATGGAGAGGATTCATTTGAGTTTGAAACTGTTCAAAGTAAGTTGTATTTATTGTCTGACGAGTATGTGAAAATTGCTTCAACTACTTCGACATCTAATTCGGGTGGTAGTGCTTATAACCTGATCATTAATTCTTCGTCACAAACTATCATGGCTCCGCCGTCTTTTAGTCTTATGAAGGTAATTGCTATTTGCTAGTTTGTTCATATATTTAATTTGGTTTGTTATATATATATATGTATTATTTGCATAATATTAACATTGTTTTTTATTAATTTATATTTATAGGAGTGGGAATCGTTTGACAAAGATACCTCCGATAGCGATTTCACAAGAAAGACATAATTACAGTTGTACTTGAATGAACCAAAGCTTCAAGATACATTGGACTTTGGTTTTGAGTTTCTGGAAAGCCAATGCAATTTGATTTCTTGAACTCACAATGATGGCTCGTGATGTTTTAAGTATCTCAGTATCTACAGTGGCATCCGAATCGGCGTTTAATGTTGGTGGTCGAGTTCTTGATCAATATCGGAATTCACTTAAACCACATGTGGTTGAGGCTATAGTTTGCATTCGATATTGGATATATGGAGGCAAAGGTAATATTTTACTAAAACGTGTCAATTGCAATTTACATGTATTATATGATTATGAGTTTTATTTTTCTTTTCTAATAAGATAATCTTAATTCTTTTTTATTTATAATTATTGCAGAGAATCCAAATCTTGGATTGGATGAATGATAACTTTATTTTTATAGAGTTATTCTATCTTTTTAAACTTATATTCTTGCTTAGTTCTTGATATTTTTATTATTATTAAGTAAATTATTTCATATTTTTGTATTTTTATTTTCATAATAAACTTGGTGAAAAAAAGCATATGTGGACCCCATCAAATACTATTGTCCGAGACAAGATCATTGCTACAAAATAAATGTCATTCGAAACAGTTCATCGCCTCAAGAATTACTCAAATTAGAAATTGCATTAAAAAGTTATCGCAATTTAAAGATCGAGTATTTTAGAAATAAATATTATGTTATGCTGATGTGAGGAATGATGTAATCAAAATTATGATGTAAGCAATGATGTAATATTAAAGTTGATTTATATGAGATAGGTGAATCATGATGTAAGCAATGATGAAATATGAAAGTTGACTTGAATGATGTAGATGAACGTTAATGCAAGCGATGATGCAAAATGGTAAAAAATTAGGAAAAGATGATGCAAACGATGATGTAATTTGAGGTGAACTAAGCCTATGAATAGGCCTTAGAATCACCATTCCAAGCATCTCATCAAAAACCAGAACATCAAGTAGTTTAGAGAAAAAGAGAGAGAGCTTGGAGAGGAGGAGCAAAGCAGAGGAAGAAATTTTACGGCGTTGTTTCAATCCACTAAGTTTTCTTATCTTTTATTATGTTTAATTTCCTAGTCTTTGTAAATGAGCAAAATACACAAACCCCCCTCAGGTAAGACCTAAATACAGTTATAGTCAAAGATTGAGTTTAATAACACAATAACCCCAGTTTAACGGTCAAAATGTGTTAAAATTGACGGTCAACTTTAATTTAAAGTGTAAAGACGTAAATGCCCTCCATTTTTAAAATTAATTTTTTTTCTTTTAAAATTTAAAACACTCAATCTCTGCAAACCCATCTTCCAAACCCTTCATCTTCATCCAGAAGGTTATGAAGGTTTCTACTCATCCAGAAACCTTCATCTCCCAAACATCAATCTGCATCCAGACATAAATGGCCACTACCTGCAAAAACCCACATCAATATGTAAAAACTCAAACATATCATTAATCATCTGCAAAAATCCAAACACATTATCAATCATCTTCTTCAAACCCAGATAAACCCATCCAGATATCATCTTCAAACACATCCAGACATCATCTTCAAATAGATCTGGGTTGTCTGGGTTCGAACCCAGACGAACCCAGATATGGGTTCGTCGAACCACGTCTGGGTTCGTCCAACCATGACGAACCCAGATCTGGGTTCGGCGAACCACGACGGTTTCGACGAACCCAGATCTGGGTTCGGCGAACCATGCCGAACCCAGGTCTTGGTTTGTCTAGGTTCGACGAACCCAGATCGATCTGGGTTCGTCATTCTTTCGTCGAACCCCGTCTGGGTTCCACGAACCGAAATCAGGGAGAAAAGAAGAAGAAGAAGAAGAAGAAGAAGAAGAAGGTAGTGGAGATCAGGTAGAGGCAGAAAAGAAAAAGAGGAGAAGAAGAAGAAAAAGAAGGTGGTGGTGGACATCAGGTAGAGGCGGATGTGGGAGTGACAGAGAGAGAGTTTTGGAAAAATGGTTTTAATAATTTTTGTTATTAGTAAATGGCGAAATTACCCTTGATCAATCGAGAGTTGCCTAACAGATACTGTTGACTCGAGGGTATTATGTTATTAAACCCAATCTTTAACTATAGCTGATTTAGGTCTTACCTGAGAGGGGTTTTGTGTATTTTGCTCCTTTGTAAATTCTAATATGGAGTAGATTTATTTTTCTAAGGTTATGATGTAGCCTAATTTTGATGTTCCAATCCTTTGTTCAATTTAGTTAAAAAAATTTTATCTTGGTTGATGCATTTAATATTGTGTTTAATGTTTCTAAATAACTTATCACTATTTAGTTGAATTGTTAATTATAATGATAGCGAAAGCTGATTTATGTATTTAGTTCATTGTATTGAATATCATAAATTACATACAGCATGGAAATATACCTGCATGGTTTGTGTAGTCTATAAAAGAGATCCATAAATCTTAATGAATCCATTAATGTTTTAACTTGCATGGGGACATAGCAGTTAAGTTTTATAGGGTATTTTCCTTATACCTCGGGAGAGACTATGTGAATAATTTAGGGAATCTCGACTAGCAACTGGATAATTAATTTTTATTAAAAAGAACAAATGGGAGGAACAGATTAGTTGTGGTAAAATCAGAACATTAGAATTTTCATTCATTGAATTAATTCTTATTTATTTACATTTGCATTTAAATTTAGTTTTAGTTTTCTCCTTCAATTTCGTCTACAAAATAAAAGTTGAGTTATTTCAATTTTCGGCATTAATTAACAACAATCCTCGTGGGACGATACTTCTCTCATCACTTTATTACTTATTCGACTCGTCCACTTGTGATTTTGCACAACAATGAACTTACCGAAGATATTATGAATACGAATAATGATGCTGAAACTGTTAGTGCTAGTAATCACACGATCGAATCTATCTCATCACAAATTGCCATGTAGTGGTAAAATTTTATTGGTTTTGTTAAAATATTTTTTTTCATGTATAAATGTATAATTTACTAATTAGCTAACTTTTAATTATTATCTTTTGGCAGGTTTAGTTTGGTGGATACAATCAACACTTGATGTTGTTATTCTATTATAAAGGACTACATTTGCAGATCAATTTTTTATGTTGTGTTTTTTTTTTTTTTTTTCTAAATATGAAGGATTATATTTGCAAATATGTTTTTATAATTATCTCTGTGAACATTTGTATTTTTATGGTTTGGATTGTATTTGTGGATGATTATATTTGTGAATGATGTATTTTTTAGGTCTTATGTATTTTTATTTTAATTTTGTTTTTTATTAAATCTATATTAAAATTTAAATGTATTAACTATTATTAAATGGGTCATAAGCGGGTTGATAACGTATCAGTTAAACGGGTTGATAATGTGTTGATTAAACGGGGTTGATATCATGTCGGTTAAATGGGTTGATAACGTATCGGATAAACGAGTTAATAATGTATCGGATAAACGGGTTGATAATGTATCGATTAAACAGGTCATTCACGGGTTGATAAACAACCCGTAAATAAATGGGTTAATCGGGTCGTTTTCATGTCGATCCATTACGAATCGTGTCGTGTTTGTGTTGAAGGGGTTCAACCCGTTTAGTTATCGTGTCGTGTTCGTGTCGTGTCAAAAATTATCGTGTCGTGTTCGGGTCATATCCAACCCAAACCGTCAACCCAGATTGCCACCTTTAGTTGCCCCTGAGTCTACAGTCCACAGAGGACGAGATTCAATAAGTAATACTGAGCTAGAAACATAAGCATGATTAAATGTGTTGGAGTAATATTGTACCTTTTCTTTTTTTTGCTCAGTACATTCACAAGCAAAATGGCCCAACTGGCCGCAATTGAAACAAGTCATTGTGGTTTTATCCTTCCTAACCCCAAAGCGCTTGCTCTTCTTGCACTTTTCGATCTCATTCTTTTTTAACTTGAAACTTTCATTCCCTTTCTTAAAGTTTTTTTTTCATCCCTTGCGCTTAAAGCTTATGCCTTTTCGCTTACTGGATTCAGCCATGTAAAGCTGACCAGAAGCTTTAGCCACTTCTAAGCGCTGGTTTTCCAATTCAACATGACGTGCAATGTCATCAAATGTCTTGATGTTATCATTGTGAGTCATGTTGATCTTTATGTTCTCTCAGTTGAAGGGAAGAGACCGGCTCACAGCCTGTACTTGTTGCTCATCAGTGAGATTATGCCTAGCAGTCTTAAGCTCACGAATCATGTTTGACATCTCCTTAAGGTGCTGCCTCATGGTATGATTCTGACGCTTCCTATAGGTGTCAAACTTAATGGTAAGCCTCCTCAGCTTAGTGGTTGAAGTATCATCATATTTGTCTTTTAGAGCCATCTGCATGTCCTGGGCAGTCTCATAATCTTCATACACACATATGATATCATCATCCATACTGTTCAGGATCATAATCTGAGCAATGATATTCTTCTATTTTCAAGTTTGATAGATCTCCATGTCTCTTCTATTTTGAGCAGATGTACCTGACTAGGACAATACTATAGTGTTTGTCATGGTCTCAAGAGCATCCTACTCTTCGAGAATATACTGAATTTTTAGGTGCTAGATATCATAATTGTCACTATTCAGTTTCTCACTCTTATTTAGCTCAGCAATTATATTCTTTGAAGTTGAAGTCATTTCCTGAAATGATATTCATTTTTATTTAGAGACTTACTATCTATATCCTTCTATATCTATACTAGCACATCTATCATCATTTCACTATAATATTGCAGTAACTATACACTCATAAATATGAAAAAAGAATTTTTGGACAGGAATCGAAAAAGTAGTCAAGCCACCCATCATCATCCATTTCTAATTATTCACTAAACCATATTTATAAGTGTATTTGCGCAAAGAAATTCTAATATCATTCCTCAGTTGTTTTAGGATACCCACATAGATATCATTATACATAATACAATACGAATAGAATAACATTTTATAAATGATAAATAAAGAAAAGTTACACTATCCATGTTCAATGCATAAAACAAAATATCCAACATAAATACTAACATTATATACAAAACAATAACAATAAAATAAATACAACATCAGTCATGCAAATCAATCGTCATCTCTGGATCCTCCTCGTCTGATGAGATATCTATCACATGAACTATCTCATCATTATAAGTATCCATGATATTGACGTCCTTATCATCTGATATCTCTATAATCTCGATATCATCATCATCTGAAATGACTATAACATCAGCCGAATAATCAGAAAGCACATAATCTGGAGGCTTGATGTCCTTCTCGTCATCAGATATGATTATGACATCAACTGGATAATCAAAAGGCACATAATCTGAAGGCTCAACGCTCTCTTCGTCATCAGAAATGACTATGATATCATCTGGATCGTCAAGAATATTGATGATATTAGAACTCTCAACTATCTTGATGACTTCCTCGACTTCCTTATCAGAATCAGTAAAGTAATGAATAACACAATAGACCATCTATAAAAAGATTTTTTTTTTTTTTTCATGTTAAACATGTTAAACAATTTAGCTAAATAAACTAAATGTAACATTAAATTTCATAAAATGAATAGGCTTATAAAAAGGAAAAAAAATTTAAAAAAAAAAAATTCCAATCGCCGGAAACCGTCGTCAACGATGGCACTTAGGCTCACGTGTCGGCGACTATAGGAGTCATGCGTCGGTAGTCGCGACTTGTCGATCGCGCATGGAGTGCAGATGCAAGCCACGTGGCAGGCTCTGGTGATTTCAGCTTTATGACACGTGGCCCAATCATATGCTGCCAAGTCTCGAATACATGGCATAATCTAGTTCGTCCATTCAATGTGACATGTGGCTGAACTAGACTTCGCCACACGTGTTACACGTGTCCCAACCAGATTCAGCTACATGATTACACACGTGGCGCCTTCTGACACGTGGCTCTCTCTGGTTGGGATACTTGCACTGATACGGCTTCACCAGGAAATGACACGTTACCTATATGACGCGGCTTGTCCCTAGGTCGTCACATGTCACGCTACTATTCATCTTCAACCTTTCGAAATAATAATTTTTCCAGAATTTTCAATTTTCAGGGTAAATTTTTTAATACGTTTTTCTCACTCGTTTTTTATCCAAATTGACCATATAATATACCGTTGGAAAGCTCTTTTCAAGCTCTATCCAATGATGTAATAATTATACAAAAATAAAAATGTTTACTAACATTTAAAGGCTATGAATAGATTCAAATTTATCTTTCTGTTCTTCAAAAAACAGCACTCTAAATGCCTTAAACTTAACATGTAAGTAAGTTTTATACAATTTTATTATCATCCCATCAGCAAACAACAAAAAGCTAGGCTCTGATACCAATATTAATTAATCATCATATATGACAATATATATGTGTTATTTTTAAGCATGAAAACTTACTTGGTTTGCAGCAAAATTTGATCTGGATCTCTATTGTTCAATTGGGTCGGAATTCCATCTCTAAATTCGAAAAAAAAAAACACAACTTCACAATGTAAATACCTTGCCCTTAGTGTTTTTGCTCTCTCTTTGTTTTTGGTTTCTTCACACTATTTTTGTTTACTTTTCGTCTATATATATATATATATATATATATATATATATATATATACACACACACACACACACAAACAAAAATTTGATGCCCATCGTTATATATCAAAGTAACTGCTATATGCAGTTATAAAACCACCGGAAACTACTCACAAAACTGTCAATGGTAGTTAATTAATCTCATCAAACTATCTGTTGGATTCTGAATTCGAATTCGAGTTTTGGGCCATCTTGGGTGAACCCAACCTAGGCCCATATAATCCAACAATTGAAAATGGTGAAACTAGTGGAGTAATGAATCATGTAATGTTCTTATAGAAGAAGCTAAGGTGCAAGTTCATATACCTATAACTTCCGAAAATGTTATTCCCATTGGTGAATAATTTAATAAGGTACATGGACAGCTTGATGATCAAACACTTCATAATGATAATTTTGCTAATAAATCCACTATAGATATATCACAAGAAACAACATTAAGAAGGTCTCAAAGAAAAAAAAAATGTTATTTCTAATGACTAAGTGATATATTTACAGAAGTCAGATTTCGATATAGAAATTGATAAATATCTAGTTTCACTTTACAAGTCATAGAAAGTATTGATTCTGTCAAATAAATTGATTCTATGAAAGATAAATTAAAATCTATGGAACATAATGAAGTATAGGATCTTGTTGACTAGCCTAAAAATGTAAAATGGTTGGATGTGAATGGGTTTTTTGAAAGAACAAACGTGACCAAAATGGCAAAATCGAAATATATAAAGCCAAACTTGTTGTCAAATGTTTTACTAAAAAAACAAAAAGCATTGATTATAAAAAGGTTTTCTTTCCTATTTCCAAAAGGACTTTTTTAGAATTATTATGGTATTAGTAGCTCATTATGATCTTGAGTTAAATCAAATGGATGTTAAAATCATTTTTCTTAATGGGAATTTTGAAGAAAATGTCTACATGGAACAACCTGAAGGGTTCTCCATTGAAGGAAAAAAAAAATTCAAAATGTGTGTAAACTTAAGAAGTCAATATACATACTTAAATAAGTCTTTCGACAATGATATCTTAAGTCTCATAATACTATTACTTTCTTTGGATATAAAAAAAATATTGGTTGATCAATGTATATACCTAAAGATCAGTAGGAGAAAGTTTATATTTTTGATTTTGTATGTTGATGACATTTTACTTGCTAGTAATGATATTAGTTTGTTGCATGATACCAAGAAATTTCGCTCTAAAAACTTGGAAATGAAAGATATGGGAGAAGCAACCTTACGATAAGAATTGAAATATTTCGAAATAGATCATAAAGATTACAGTCTATCTCAGAAAACTTACATTAATCAAGTTTTAAAGAGATTTACTATGGAAAAATGTGCAGTAAACATTGTTCCAATTCAAAAAGGAGATAAATTTATTCTCACGTAATGTCTAAAGAATGATTGGGAATGCAAGCAAATTGAAAATATTGCTTATGCATCTATTATAGGGAGCTTAATGTATGCTCAAACATGTACCACCAAATATTAGTTTTGCTATTAGTATATTGGTAGATATCAAAGTAATTAGATCATTTGAAAACTGTAAAGAAAATGCTTAGATATTTATAAGGAACGAAGGATTACATGCTCACTTATAAAAAATCTGATAATCTCGAGATAATTGGATACTAGGATTTAGATTTTGCTAGATGTTTTGATAGTTAAAAAAAATCCATTTTGGCTATCTGTACCTTTTAGCCGAAAAGGCTATTTCATGGAAAAGTGCGAAGTAGTTTGTTATTGCTATGTCCGTTATGGAGGCTAAGTTTGTGGTATGTTTTGAAGCCACGATTCATAGTTTATGGTTGCAGAATTTTATTTCAAGACTTAGAGTTGTTGACATTATTGTTAAGTCGTTAAAATTTATTTTGATAATGTCGCAACACATTTCTTCTCTAGGAACGACAAATATTCCAAAGGTACTAAACATATGGAATTGAAATATTTTGTCGTCAAAGAAGGAGTTCAAAAACAAAAAGTGTCAATTGAGTACACAAATACAGAATTTATGATTGCAGACCCTTTAACTAAAGGTTACTACCAAAATTGTTTACAAAGCTTGTCGAAATAATGAGATTATTAACAGTAGTGATTGATTTTAAAGTACCTTGCTTTTTTGTTCAATCATTTACCATTGACACTCTAATCTCACTTATGTGTTTATGATATATCATGTTTTTACATTTTGTATACATATGGTTCAAAGACAAGAAAGTCTATTTAAAGACGTTATTGTTAGACCATTATTGTTAATAAAAGTCATACCTAATACTATAGTACTTGGAACAAACTACATCAAAATGATGATGTAGAACCGCTATGACTCACATTAGAATTTTATTTAATTATGATAAGTATTTAACCAACATAAAATAACTTATTATTGTATTGCATGTTTGGTGTTATTTATTAAACCATTAAAGAAGATATTTCACATGAGCCAAGTGAAAGAATGTTGGATGTGGCTGCATGTGATTTACTATATATAAAGGTTTAATAAATAAGTTTATGAATAAAGTCATTAAAATAAAATTAAGTTAAGGAATTCAAATAGTCATTCATTTTAGAAGACTGAATTATTTCAATTCAATAAAAAGTTATGTACATTGATTGATGGATATACATTAATTAAGTAAATAAATTCTTTTGAAATTGGTTCCCTTTCTATCCTGTATATAATAGTAACACATTATCAATTTATCATCAATCAAGTGTGTGTTTACTAAAGGAAATGGGTCAAAAGAAGAATACAATTTTCATTTTTTAATATCTTCATCATTCTAAGCTTTTTCGTATGGATTCAGGTATATAATTAAATTACATTTGATTATTGTAAAAATCGTAAAATTCTAAGATTCTAATATCTCATTTTAATTGCTAAAAGCTTACAACTTAGTGGTGGATTAAAAAAAAAAAAAAAAAAAAAGTGGAATAATAATGTAACATTTAATTTTGTTTGGTTTTTTTAGGTAATATATAACAAGTTTAATTGATTTTATTAAGTTGATTTGTTTATTTTTTAGATGGTAAAGCAACTTCAAAGTACCCCCAAAAAAAACACTAGAAAAAGAAAGTAAAATAACTTGACTCATTTAGGCCTTATTTGGTAAACGGGATTGGGTTGGATTATTTTCATGTGATTGGATATAATTGGATTAGAATAGATAAATGAGTGTTGTGATTTATTTGGTGCAATATAAAATTAGATAAATTAGTGTTGCGATATATTTTGTGCAAATATGGTCTTATGGTATATTCACTAATCAAGAATCTTAAAAGGAAAAGAAAACTTGATTTAATATTTGTAAATTCTAACGTTAAATTTAGAAACCAACTCATGTGCACCCCACATAGAAATAATGAAGAGTAATTTTTTTTTTTTTTTTCAATTTATCACTTAATGGATCTGAATTAGATCCATCAAGTCTTATTTTGTTTGTTTATTAAATGGTCAAATAACTTAAAATAGTTAAAAAAAAAATTAAAAGTAAGAGGTCATTTATTTTTTGTCTGAAGACTGAATCATAAAAATTGAAGATTGAATAGTAATTAAAACTTAAAATCTGAATAATATGTTTTTTTTTTTCCTTACCTCTGAATATATAGTTATCTTATTTATTTTATAAAATTAAAATTTTTTTAAAACTAATAATTTGACGTTTATATCATTTTACTATTAGTTGTTATGTAACTTTATTTAATATAATATAAATAATTATAATGAATTATTTAACAAATAGCAAAACACTTATATATATTAATAATATTTTAATTCATAATAAAAATATGATTAATTATTACAGTAAAATAAAATTTTTGAAAAATATATAAATATAAATAAATTATTATAGTAAAGTAAATTAAATTTATATATTTAAATAAAAATAAATAAAATATTCTTAAATTGAATTATTGTTACAACAAAAGTTGAAATTGTAAAGTAATATATATTTTAGTTATTATAATATTTCATTAATTATATTTAAAATGAATCTATATAATGTAAAATTATGACAAATTTGGAAATATGTTATTTCGAAAAGAATAAATTTGGAATAATATATTTAAAAAATCATTAAGTGATTTGATTTTTTCTCTTGCATATATTTTTTGGTAGTTTTAATTGGTTTGACCATTTAAAAAAAATAAAAATCATTTAATACGTGTAATTTATATTCATTAAGTGATAAAAACAAACTATCCCTAAATGATTCTAACTTATCACTTAATACTTAATCACATAATCATAATTAAAACATTTTCTTCCATAATTATTCTTCTAAAAGATATATATATCCATTTTTGTCTTCATTAGTATCTTATAAATTATCATTGTTCATACCGTTACTAGTAGTTTGAATCTTTATATTTGTACATGGATTTCAACTAAGTAAATTTTATAACATGAAAGAATATATGAGCTATGTGAACTTGATATTTTCTTAAACTATTATCATTTAAAATAATATAATTTATTATTATCGATAAAAACTACATTTGTGTAAAATTAGAAATATACAGATAAATTTGGTTAGAATTTATTAAATGATTTTTTTTACTATATATAAATTTAAAATAAAAGCACATAACAATTATTAGCTATAAGGATATAAACATAAAAGTATTTGTTTTGGATATTTTTCTTTTAAAAACAAAAACAAATTATCAACATATATATTTAAGCATTAAAAGATTAAAAAAAAATATATGTTCTTTAGGTTTCAGATTTTAGTCATTGTTCAGTTTTCAGAAATATTTAAAACTATTTAGTTTTCAACGTTATATATATATATATATATATAAAGTTAAAATAATTTATTTTTCATTTATGGTACATTCACTAATTAACAATCTTGGTAGGAAAAGGAAACTTGATTTCATATTTGTAAATTCCAATGTTGATTAAAATATTTAGTAACCAAATTATGAGGATCCCACGTAGAATAAGGAAAAGTATTGCTACAATACCCCAAATAAGAAAGAGTGTTAATGTAATATGGCATATAAGTTGTCAAGATCTTGTAAATCAAAAGATAATATAATCATTAATAGGATCTTGACAACTCATATATCACATCATTTAGATATAGATTTAGATAAAAATTTTTAAAAACCTAACATTACTCGTAAGTTTATGAGGAAAAAGGAACTTGATTTCCCCTTTTCACCTTAAGAATCAAGTTTTCTTTCATGTTAAAATAAGGGTATTTAACATATGACATCTCTAATTAATTAATCATATAATGTCTTCTATCATTTTACATTTTAACATCATTTTAATTATGAATTTAAGCAATATAACACTACCCAATACAAATGGTGAAATGTTAAAAACCTTAACTTGTTGATAATTTGAGATCTTGCAAAACTAACAATTCAACCAAAATCCAAGTTGAATGGCTTTTTCCCTTTAATTATTACGAGGGAGGGAGAGAATTTTGATGATTATCAAGTATGTACCATTCCAATACAACATTTTTTCAAAAAAATATATATTATATTAAATTTGGGATTGTAGGGAGAGGTTGAAGACTCAAATTTACAATCTCTAAGGTGTAAATGTGAGAAAGTAACACTATGCCAACCCATCTTATTTAAATCAATTTTTTAATTATTAGTATCAAGATTCATTTTAGAGACAGAATCTTGATGATTATCGAGAAACTACCATCCCAATATTTATTTTTTAATTCTTAGTACAAAGATTTATTTGGTATCAGAAGACTCTAAAATTATTTAATACAAAGTTGAGGACAAAAAAAAAAAAAAAAAATTCCTAAAAACTTGTTTTGCATGGTTTAAATACTCCAAGAATCTAAAGCCCACCTAGGATTCCAAAAAGGTACCCATTATCATTTAGGTTGCGTTTGGCGACCAGAACAAGTAATGAGGTTGAGAAAAAAGTTTTTACGGCCCATAAAAATTTACATTTGAAGCCAACTTTTGATGAAAATTTTTTCATTCAAAACTATAAGGGCCCCACAAAGAAACTGGGATTTCTGATACCTACCAGTGCTGGTTGGTTGGTGAAATCCCGTTGATATGAGATTTTTTAAATTTAATTTATTAAAAAATATAACAATTTATTATAATATTAAATATATTTATTAATTATAAATTGTATTAATAGTTTTATAGAGTTTATATATTTAAAATGTATTAAAAATCATATTTTATTTTTAGTTATTTAACTTTTAAATTTTTATTTTTTATTTATGTTAAATATATTTAAAGATTAATTTTTTATTTTTTATTTTTTAAAATTCTGTTTATACAAATATCAAATTAATTTAATCCAATATAATTTAATTCCAACTACACCAAATAAGGATACTAACCCATCTCTTCTCATCCAATTCTATCTCATCTCATCCTATCTAATACTGCATACTAAATGGGGTCTTAAGGGTAAATTTTTGAATCTTTTTAGGTATAGGGATGGATATAATTTAGGGATAAAAATAATGTCCATATGCAAATGGGTATGATATGACAAAAATCATCCCTCTACGCATTTACCCAATTTCCCCATTTAATTGTTTAAGATATAAATATAAAATTATCTAACTATTTAATTTTATAAAATCGAGATATTTAAAACTATATTAATAATTATTATAAAAATAATATTGTCTCAAAAGTCATACAAACAATTATATTTTGTTCAATTGAACTTTTGTATTTTGTCATGAGTTATGACTCATATAGGTTTGGATTGTAACAAATGACATTATTATTTTTATTTATTTATTTATTATTTTTATTTTTATTTTTTGTGAAGTTAGTGTGTTAAGATGTATTTTGTGAATTATGCTTTCATTTACATATATATATATTTATATATATATAGAAAGAGAGAGAGCAAATTACAATTTAACTATCTAGTTTAAACTCTAATTCTAGCAAAACAAAACTTTCAATGTTATTACAATTTATCCCTATGTCGTTAACAAGATTTCGTTACATTCGATAGTGAATAATGTCAAAATGGCGAAAAGATGAAATTACTCTTGGTAATTAAAGTTGACTCAGTTGATCAAATAAGAAATTAAAAATTAAATAATAAATTTTTATTTATTTTTTACCTTCTCTCTCTTTCTTATTATCTTCTCCTGTCATAGTCTCTGTCTCATTCTTCTTCTTCTCTTCTTCGTTTCTTCTTCTTCTTCCTTTTTCTTATTTTTTTTTTTTCCTTCTTCTTATCTTATTCTCTTCTTCTCTTCTTCTTCGAACCTAGAAATTTAGATTCAATTATTCAAATGAAATCTGGGTTCACTGGAGTGAACCTAGATTTAATGAACCCTGATTTCTTGATTCACTCGAATGAATTCGGATTTTTAAGTTCACTCGAATGAATCCAGACAATTTTTTTTTTCAATTTTATTTTCCAATTTTTTTCTTCAACATTTCTTCTGAGTATTTAGGTTAAATTGGTGATATTCATTTTTTATTAATGAGGTTGAACTGATAATTATTTGAGTTGATGATTTTTTTTTTTTTTACTAGTGACTATTGGTGATTTTTTTAATGGTGAATTGGTGAAGATAATGATGATGATAGATAGATAGGTTCAAAGTTGGATTTTTTATGATGGTGAAAAACTATTAGTGAACTGGTGAAGAACTGTTGGTATTTTTCTACGATGATTTTTTTAACTGATGAAGAAGATAGTGACGATGCGTTCAAAATGAAGGAGATTGGAAAGATGAAGAAGAAGATGATAGGTTCAATGTTGAATTTTTGGTTAATATTTAATCTTTTATTTTGTTTCTTTTTAATTTTTAATTTTTTTTTTAGATTGATCTCCACCGTCCATCTCAAGATGAATTGTGGAGATTTGGTTATACATTTTTTATTTAATTTATTTTAAAGTTTTTAAAATTTATTTTTAAAAATTAAAAAAAAGGTCAAAAGATAATTTGATCTCTCGCTCAGTTAACTTTAACAAATGAATATTAATAACAAAAAGATAAATTGCAATAATACCAAAAGTCTTGCTCCACTAGAATTAGAGTTTAAAGTGGGTAGCTAAATTATAATTTGTTATATATATATATATATATTTATATATTTGTGAGTTTAATTAATCTTCTTTCAATTTTCAGATCAAACAAAGTCACGAATGGAAAATTGAGTGAAATAGGGGAAAAAAATGAAAACATTGAAACATGGAAACCATTTTCGTATTGGGTAACCCCACCTTCATTCGTATTTCAGCTTGAGTGGCCATATTTCCGCCCCTCCAAAATCGTATCTATAACCCCAAATCATTAATTTTTTTGAAATTTGAATATTGTCCTTTAATAACATTATAAATAATTAATTAATTTAACGGAACCTACAATACTGAGATTTATCAAATAAGGATTGCTCCTATGAGCCAAAGATTGGCTATCAATGTAAAGCGGGACCTCTGTTGTCCATTGCAGCAGAACCATGAATGCTCCACCCAAACGAACCCAGCCAAGTCTGACTCTACAGGGAGTAATGTGAATGTTGGGAAAATGTAGAGTCAAATGCAGGCTTATTAGAAAATATAAATAAATAAGAGTAGAATAATTGCAAATGGCTAATATTTTCTGTGTCAAGGTTTGTGTTGGATAGCAGTGAGCTAAGCGCAGTTCTTTTTCTTTGAACCTAACCTTGAATGAAATAATGAAATCTCTAAGTGAACAAACCTTGAATCAAACCAGAGCAATTTTTTTTTTTTTTTTTTTTTCCGTTGCAGCAGAAGCAAAAGCCTATGAGGAAGACGAAGATGAAGTTGTTGCCTCTTGATCTGTCCTTGTAAGATAAAAATATATAATCAAGAGTATCTACACCTCCAGCAGGCTGTTTTTATTTTAATTATATATTGTTATATTTATAATAGGGGCAGGATTGGGGGACAGAAGTTTTGATATAAATTTTTATATAATTAGTTGACCATTGGATTATAAAGATTTTCAATGGCTTAGATCTACTTACACATTTATACATAATTTAATTTTACACTCTACATAAATATGTTTTCTCATCTTTTTTCGTAATTAATTACATTTTTTCTCCTCTCTCCTCTCTCTTATTAGTTACAACTTAATTTACAACTCTATATTAATATATTATCTTCATCTCTCTTCATTATTATATTATATCTCACATCTCTCTAATTAATATTATTTATATATATATTTTAAAACTTCTCAAACTAATATTAAAAACTAATAAATTAATATTATTATCATTCATTGAAATTCTTTACATCTTTATTTATTTATTTATTTTTAAATTATGTTATTTTTCAAACATATATATATTTATAGTATCTCAAAAAAGACTCAATATATATAATTTCTTTTCCGCATAGTCCATAAAATACCCAAAAATGAATTTTTTTTTTTCCTCTCCATTATTCATAAATGCACGAAGAAAGAAAAAAAGAAAAACAACTTTTATATATATATATATATATATCTTCACTTATATATATATATATATATATATCTTTACTATCCTTATTATCTATCACACAAAATAAAAATATTATAAATCAATTTTTTATTTAATATTTTTTCTCCATTCAGTTAATCAAATCATACAAATAATATATATATTTTAAGCTTTCAATATAAACTCTCAAACAAAATCCATATTGCATATGTTTAAACAAATATACTGATTACAATAGTCCAAAATTAACAATCAAGTAAAAAAAAAAAAAATTATTTTGGGTACAAGCATGATGTCTAATAAAAAAGATAAAAATAATATAATTGAAAAAGATACTTCAAATATATATATAATTTAAAAATGAATAAAAGAAAAGATGCAAAATCATTGATTGGGTGAAAAAAATATTAATTAATGGCTTATTAATTTAATATTAATGGGAGAGATGAGATATAATGTAATTAATATTGAAAAGAGAGATGAAAAAATACATTTATATTGAATATAAAATTAAATTATGTATAAATATGTGAATAGATTTAAGTTATTAAAATTTTCATAATTCAATGGTCAATAAATTATATCAAAATTTATGTCAAAACTTATAGCCATTGATCATTCTCCTTTATAATATTTATTCATAAGCAAAAGAATGGATATCCTGTAATATGTGGGGTGTTCTTACAAAATGTAATACTTTAAAAAATTCATAATGGAGTGTATCATAGAAAAAGGGGTGCACATACAGTTTTTTAGGGGTGTAAACATCGTCAACACTAGTTGGGCCAATGTTCGTGTTGGGTCCAAATCCTTATAGGTAGTCTCCTAAACAAAAAAAGGGCATTGTTTTGTTTTTTAGTGACCGTATTTGCACCCCAAAAAGGTTTATGCGCATACTCCTTTTAGGACTATATACACTAAATTAGAATTTTTTAAGTATAGGCACTCCGTTATAAGCACACTTGACATGTTAATAATATGTCATTTCTTTTATCTTTTGATTAAATATTATAAATTAACTAATTACAATCGAATCAAAATAAAAGTATACAAAAAAAAAAAAAAATGGTGGAGGTTATGTCAAAAATTGATTAACATCAATCAGTGCAACTTGAATATAGATTATGAAACATATGGAAAGTGAGGGCGATAAGAATGATACAAGTAGAATAAATAGGAGACTAGAGAGATTTTAACATAGTTTTGCCTTTTAGATGATACCTACGTTCACAGTTATATTATTTCTAGAGGAAAAAACTATTATTTAGCGTTTTGGCTAGGGCTTTTGTTTAAGGAGATGTGACTTTTCATATCAAGAAGTAACCACACTGTTATGCAGTATTCTTAAGAAAATTATAGAAAGTGTTTAAATTTTTTTACTTTAAACAATCACCACTTAAATTTTAAATTAATAAATAGCAAACATATTAATAATAGATCTTATAAAATATTAAATATATGATTAAAATTTTAAATATTGTAATAATATGATTTATATACATTGTAATTACAATTAAATTAATTCTTTATAACGTCAAGTAAGAATAATATTGATTTTTTTTTTTTAAATTTACTAACCCTAGGTGTGCATATTAACTTTGAAGAAATGCAAATACCACTATGTTTTTTCAGTAAGAAATCTTTGAGAATTCACATTAATTTTCTTTAGTGGTTTAAAATATGAAAAGTATGTTAAAAAAATGGGGAAAAAAAACAAAATTGAAAACTTGACTTTTGTCTTAAACTAAAGTAAGTTTATGACTTTTAACACATTTATACCCTAAATAACCTCTCATAATCACATAAACTATCGTTAATAATTATCAGAAAAATAAAACTAATTGTTAATGTTCCACTTAAAATTGGGCCAGTGGTCCAGTGGCCCTTTGCAAACGAGAAAAAAAAATTGTTTTTGTAATTAATAAATATTATTTTTATTTAATTTGATAATTTAAATATAATTTTATTTAATTTTAATATATTAAATATCATTTAAGTAATTTAAATTTTCAAAAACAAATTTTATTAATTTTAAGATAATTAACCGAAATGATTTAAATTAATTTTTTAAAAATATTTTATCAAATTAATTAAATAAGACACAACTTTCAGATACTTACATTCTTATGAACAACTTTCAAATATTTATATTGAGACCCTATAAATAGAAAATAAACATATCATCCCTATTTGAGATTTTAAATCATTCAAATCTATTCAATCTTAAAAATATATAAATAAATAAATGTAAGATTGATTTTATTTATACTTAATTTGACATTACAAATATATTTACAAGTACAGTTATAACTATCAGAACCTCCAAATAGAACTAAATAGCACAATCCGAATTTTAATTTACACCTGATTAGGCGGGAGGAGACTATCCGGATAAAGTGAAAAAATTGTCCGCCTTTTGGTGAGACTTATAATGAGTTGAACCCATGACATTTCAAAAGTAATGATGTGTGGTCTTTGGTTTTATCACTACAGCAAAGCCATTTTCCCCAAAATTGATTTTATTTAACACATATATGTAAAGGCGTAAAAATAAAGTGTGAATATGCATATGGCTGTCGTGCTAGTCAAGAGAATCTCCACAGCGGCTGGTCACTTTGGCAATTTAGGCTTGCGATTTCGTGTATGCATTGGCTTGGTAATCGTGTGTTTCTAGAAACCACATAAAGTGAAATCGGCTACTAGTACCTTCGCAAAGGCTGCACATGCCAATAAATTGTGTTATCATAGATTTGAAAGCTTATGTTGAGTGACTTGGCATTTTGTGATATGAAATTAGTGAGTGTTCCGGGTCCTTCGGTGATTATTGCGCACTAGAGGTGCCAGTGTCATGTGCTACTGAGAAATTGGTACTAGGAAGCTTTATTAAAGCTTTTCTCAGTGCCTTTTATGACAGGTAGTAATTTTGATTTCCTCATCGCCTAAGTAATGATGTATTGTTGAATTGGTGCTATTTTAATTGCACTGAAATTAGATTTTTAGTGTTCTTATGTTTACTAATTATTTCATTTGTTCGTTTGTTAAGTTAGTACCATGATATAATCCTAACAAGTTGTATTCACATGCACACACAAATGTACACGAAAGGTATATACATTCCAGAAGAAAAGGGTTTTCTTTACTTCTCACTCAAGGAAATGTAAAACAACATGAGAAAGTAGAAGAAACAAAAAACAGAATTGACATCCCATAGTCGAATTCCGTTGTCGTAAATTTAATGGAATCCACCGGCTACGGTTTTGGTTGAGACACCAGGGGGCGGAGATGGGAGCATAAGCAATGCCACAACGCCACTGGCCGCGGCAGCCACAGCTCCTGCAAGGAAAGCTGGCTCGTTTCCACCTCCGAATGCAGAATCAAAATACCCCGCCACTGAAGACACGAACATCTGCACAAACACAATAACAATTATCAGTACGAGTGGTGATCAATCCATGAAAGTGTTTGTCTAGAAATCGTTTTCCTAAAATAACATTTCCCGAAAGTAAATAATACAAATATGAGTACGTACCTGAGGAATAACTATTGCAAGATTCAAAACTCCCAAGGAAAGTCCTGATTGATAAAAATATCAACACATCCAAATTAGTAAGAACAATATTAATTAAAAATATAAACATAAATTAACAAATCTTGATATTAATGGGTTGATCGGGTCGGACGCCATTGCCCAATCCTCAAATTGAAATTTTTTTTTTCTTTTTTTTATTAATTGACATCATTTCAGGGTAGAAGATTACCTAGATCAATTTAGATAGATTATAGTAGCACAGTTCGAATAAGCTCGCATACGAGCTCTCTTCGAAGTGGTCTAATGGGTAGGGCCAGATTTCAAAAAAAAGGAGTCATGGTCCAGCTGTATCATACTTGCACTGGGCCGTCGAGCCTACTAAGATCTTACAATTTTAGGCCCGGCCTGATCGGTCAGACGTGTAAAGAGATTTTACCTTGACCAGCAGTGGACTTGTCTCCGGAAGATTTACAAAAGATAGATGCCAAAGCGAAAGGAACACTGAATGTAATCTGAAACAGTATGACATGAAAGGCAATTAGTCAAAATTAGGTTTATGTAATACTTCTTTATTTACTAAGCGAAAATCATTTTCATTTGTTAGTGTCTTAATAATACATGTCAAAATTTCAAGAAAATATGAAGATAAAGAGAGTTTGGAAGATTATAATTTTCATTTGGACAATCAAAAACTATAGCATCTACTCTACGGCTTATGATCAACAAATTTGCTGTAAAACAGTCCTTGATTAATTTTGATAGATTCACAAATAATTTCGAGAATATAACAAAGTAATTAAAAAGAACATAAAAGTTTAGTCAAAGTTGACTTTAGTTGCAAAATAATGCCAAAAATTTTATTAAAGATACGGTTAATAGTAAGTACAAAATTTGCTTAATCCAACAAAATACAAATTAGAAAATATGAGTTTTCAAGTAAACAAGAAATTATTAAAAAATGACCCAGCTTTAAAAAATTCCACTAAAAGAATCCAGAAGACCCATTATCTTTAATAATTCATAAACCATGTGGAACGTTTCATAAAAAGTTCAGTGACTTTAAACAGGAAAAAGATAGATGCTTTTGAACATAAAAAGTTTATTTTATTTTTTCTTTTTTGCTCTGTCACTAGGCTCATGTTCTTTTCGTCAAAAAATTCATATAGAAACTGAAATACATAATCATGTAGGCCCATGGCTCTAAGATATCGTTTTCTAATATTAGATTTAAGAAAATAAAATTGTAAAATAAACACAAAATGTCATATTGCCTACTAAAATAATTGCTTGAGAAACCCTTTTTTATAACAAGTTCAACGTTTACCAAATGTCATATTTCTGATGAATATAACATTGAAAAGCATTTACTTAATATATTCTTCAAAATTGATAAAACAAACTTAAAAAAGAGCTTTCACCCACCACCACCAAAGCTATTATTGAAGGACACGAAAACACCCATGCCCAAGATCGAAAAAGTATGCAACATCAAACATGCATGCAGTCCCACAAATCCAAAGTATGTCACTATTTATTGATCAAGAAAACTCGGTTAAAAATTTTGTACTACCTAGTCACTGGAAAGTGAAATATCATCAAAATTCATATCATACAACACAAAATTATTGGGCAATAACTGACGAACTCACAAAAGGTTTGTCATGATGTCACAAAAGGTTTCTCCCGAGCAATATAGGATTGAGTATCACGTCCACTAAAAAGTCAAATTTATCTTAATTCTCTTGTTTGTGGGCAATCTACTTACAACTCCTTTCATTTGGAGAATAGTTTTATCCGCTAAATATTGGTTTCTCTTTTCATATTACTTTGGAGTAAAATTAATTAAGTATTAAATTCCGGACTGTTATATAGAATCTCTCTAGCTATCCCGATAGTTGTGCTGGTATTTGTTATATATAAAAAATAAAAAAATAAACTGACGAAAACGAAAACTTACGGCTTGAGGGATTCCGAGGACGGAAAAAATAACCAGGGCACCGGCCTTGACGCCGGCGGAGGGTGGCAAGATATGGACCTGGCCGTTGGAGCCGACCGTGGTGGTGAACTGAGACTCGGCCACCTTGGTGACAACAAGGGTCATAGCCAAACAAATAGAAAGTAGGAAATTGACGATACCCCAGAGCCTCTTGACACCCCCAAGCCAACGTGCAAAAGTCTCGATTCCAAGAGACATGAGCCCCAAAATAACGGAGTTCAACATCAAACCCAAGGCCCCCGCGTGGACGCCGTTGTTGTACATCCTCTTTTCCTCCGAGGTGCCGTCAGTTTTGCCTCCGTACACCTCTCTCCCCATCCAGTCAGTGTCGAACAACAAGAAAGGGAACCATGCAATCCAGTTGAGACAAGTCACGAGAAGGAGAATCCACATGGGTTTCTCCAGGTTCCTGAGAGCATCGAGTATTTCCCAAAAGAAGGAGCAGTTGGAGGATACCTTGTCGTCACCGTCAGCCGCATTTACCTCCTCCGGTGACCAAGGCTTCTCCTTGACGTAGCACAGAGCTATGATGGTTAGAGAGAGGAGAAGAGTTATGGAGATGAAGAAACAAGTCTTCAAGTTGGCGCAGTAGACGTCACAGGCGGCCGTATGAGTGAAGCTGGCCATGTGGTAGAGGTGGGTGTAGGAGCCGGCAGCGTAGCCGAGGACGTTGCCGACCGCCATGAAGAAGGAGAAGAAGGCGTTGGCCGTTCTGGTCTTCTTGTAGTCACTACCGGCCAGGTCAGCGAGGAGGGCACGGCAAGGACCTTGAAGGGTGTTGTTTGCGACGTCAAGGATCCAAAAACCAAGAACAAACAACCCAATAGCACGGGTCTTGACTGACTTGCCTATGGGGTCCCCCATGCGGTGGCCAATGTCGGCGGCGTAACCGATCAGGAAAACAGCCACCCCCACAAGGGCAGTCCCGGCGGCGATGAACGGCTTGCGACGGCCGAACCGGGAGGTGCATCTGTCGCTGTGGAAGCCAACAAGAGGCTGGACAATCATGCCAGAGATGGGCCCACATAGCCATATGAGAGATGCCCACTTGTGTGCAATCCCCAGAAGCTGCACGTACGGTGTCAGCAAAGACAGCTGTAGAGCCCAACCGAACTGCAACCCGGCTGCGATTGAAGCCACCGACACGATCTTCCTCATCGGCGACGCAGCGTCCACCGTCGTCGCTCTTGCACCATCGACCTCCATTACTGTTTCTTCTTCTCCAACTTAGTCCTTATCTACTTCAACAGCAAAATCTGTATGGAAGTGTTAAAAAAGCGTAGTAGACAGTAGTGCACTTATTGTGGACTTTAGGCATGCATATATTTATAGGGAAGAGTCAAGAGTCGAAGACGACCCTCCAAGGACTTGAATTTGTGATTCTCGCTCTTCCCGCTCACCTTATCTATTCTTCCCTGTCTTGCTGTCTGGGTCTCATTACTTGCCAATCTACTGCAAATTTACATCTTCAACTTTTCCACGTGTACTTCTCTATTTATTTCTCTTCTCTTCCATGTAGCATATTTTTCATTGGGTTTGAGACTTTTTGCAATTATTGGTTGGATTCTTTCAATTTGACCCCCTTTTTTTATTACCTCTTTAATTTAACTAACACCCACTTTAATTATACTATCCGTATGTCTGTGCAATTAGAGAAAATTCTTCCCCTATCATGGTATTTTGAACCATATGTGTATGTATATGATACAGGGCTCACCTGTCCCTTAAAAAATTTTATTATTGTTGTACTTTTATAACGTTAGACTTCTTAAATTTTTTATCTAAATTTATATCAAATAACATAGTATGTAAGTTATCAATATTATATTAATTATCATGTTATCTCATCATATATAAAATGTTAACAACATATATCATATCATTAGGACATATAATTATGTAAAAATTTGAGAAATCTAACATTACTCAAAGGCACCAGCAACCCCCGTGCCCTTGATTACGAGTGGCATAAGTTCGATATGTACGGGTTAAATCTTAATAATAATAATAATAACAAAAAATGTTAAATGTAAAGTATAAAAATCGTAGGGGATTGGGTCTCTCTCATGTGGAGAGTTTTGAGTGTCTCTCAGTTGTATTGAGAGGTTGAGGGTTGTAGAGGGTGGTCTGTTTTAGTGAGTGCAGATGGAAGAGCATCTTTCTGGTTTGTCCCTTAATGCAGAAGAGGATGAGGAGCTTGTTTTGGATGCAGACGCTGAGGGGGAGGACACGTTGGAGCTCTGTCTTGTTGGTCGGTTCTTGACAGACAAGTTGATCAATTTCAACGCTATGAAGCATAGGTTGGCGAGTCTATGGAGGCCTGGTAAAGGAATCTGTATTAAGGAGATCAACTCTCATCGTTTTCTTTTCAAATTTTTCCACATCATTGATCTCAAACGGGTCTTGGAGGGGGGTCCATGGACATTCGACAATCACTTGCTTATCCTGGGTCAGATCAAAAAAGGAGAGGTACCGGCTCTTATCCCTCTCTATTATGTGCAATTTTGGGTGCAAGTTCATGAGTTACCAGTGGGCTACATGTCTCGCACGGTGGGGGAACAGATTGGCAATTTCATAGGCCAATTCATTGAGTATGATCACAACAATGATGTGGGGTATTGGAGAACTTATATGAGAATCCGAGTGGCTGTCGATGTTCGCATCCCATTGAAAAGGTGTAAGAAGATAAGGAAGAAGGAAGGAGATTGGTCCGTTATCACGTTTAAATATGAACGACTGAGCACATTTTATTTCATTTGTGGTACGCTTGGACACTCTGATAAGTTTTGTGCACGGTTGTTCACTACAGACGGGACTGAAGTTCAAAAAGAATGGGGAGTGTGGCTGTGAGCTCCGGGGAGGCGCAGTTCCGATCAAGGTGGGGAAAGATGGTTAAAAGAGGATACCGAGAATGTTGGCGTGATGCATGGACAGAAGGAAGGACATAGGGCTGACCATTCGGGATTTGCTCATAATAGGCAAGTGCCTAACATAATTATTGGAGGAAAATCTGGAGACATTACTGTTAGTTCAAATAATATGGGAAAGAAGATATTGGAGGGAAGTAGTTCAAGTCAACGGGAGCTTGATGGATCCATTCATTCAAGTGGGCTGGAGCTGATGCAGGTTGACGTGGTGGGTCAGGAAGAAATAGGCCTTGTCATAGGGGACGATAGAAAAAGACGTCGAGAAACTTTGCATGAAAACATGAGACAGACCATGCAACACTCAGACAACTCTCAGGTGAACTCTGCATGTTTGGGACAATTCAAAGCTGGTGGTTCTGTTGTCAGTTACAACAATGGCAACGGAGAAGATAACTTAGATCAGGGGAATGTTATCTCCTCAACCTTTTGTTCAACGGCGGGACCTGGTTTCCAGGCCTGCCGAGAGATATGATTTGTATTAGTTGGAACTGCCGGGGGCTTGGCAACTCCCGAGCGATTCGTGCTCTTTGCGAGCTTATTAAGTCTCGTAAGCCGGATTGTGTTTTTCTTATGGAAACGATTGTTCATGGTTCGAAGATTGATGAAATAAAAATAAAATTGGGTTTTGATTATGCTTTTTGTGTTGATAGAATTGGTAGAGGTGGTGGTTTGGCTCTTCTTTGGCGTCGTTCTTTCCCTGGCAATATAGTCGGGTATAGTAACAATCATATTGATGTGCATGTTGATGAGAGTGTGGGGGTGCAATGGCGGTTGACTGGGTTCTATGGCTTCCCTGACAGTAATAGAAGAACTGATTCATGGAACCTGTTGAAAGCTCTCAAACTAAAGTCTGAGCGGCCTTGGTGTTGTATAGGGGATTTTAATGATTTGTTAAGGGTGGAAGATAAGCGGGGTGGTATGCCCCATCCTCAGAGATTCCTAAGAGGGTTCAGGGAAGCTGTTACGGACTGTTTGCTTCAGGATGTGCCATTACAGGGATATCAGTTTACGTGGGAGCGAGGAAGAGGGACTGATCACTTTGTGGAGGAGCGCTTGGATCGTGCTTTGGTGGATGTGGCTTGGTTGCAGACATTTCCAGATGTGATCTTAAGGAATCTGGTGGCGTCAGTCTCTGATCACACTCCTCTTGAACTGGTTACAATGCGTCAAAATGGGAGACGACAGCACAGCAAGTTTCGTTTTGAAAACAGCTGGTTGCGGGAGCCGGAACTGAAGGAGGTGGTTGCTGCTAGTTGGGATAATTCACGAAATGGTACTTTGCTTGACCGGTTAAATGGGTGTGCTAAGGATCTTGCTATTTGGGGACGTGGAAAAACCTCAATGGTCAAGGCTAGAATTGGCAGTATAAAGAGGAAAATCATGGGCCTTCGTGAGAGAAATGATAACAGGGACGTGGAGATAGTGTGCAACCTGAGGAACGAGTTGGATGAGGTACTGCTGAAGGAAGAACTATACTGGAAGCAGCGTGCAAAGAATTTCTGGCTGCAAGGTGGTGATTTGAACACAAAATTTTTTCATGCGATGGCTTCCACTCGCAAACGAACGAATAGGATTTCAGGTTTGTTTGATAACTCAGGTGAGTGGATTGAAGATCATGAGGGCCTTACTTGTGTGATTAAGGAATATTTTGAGCAGCTGTTTAATATGGATGGGTTTTACTCACATGATCTACATTACGTGGTGCCTTGTATTTCGAGTGATGATAATGCTAAGTTGACAGCTCCATTCTCTATGGAGGAATTTCGAGAGGCAATATTTCAGATGCATCCTGATAAGTCTCCGGGGTCAGATGGTTTGAATCCGGGTTTTTTTCAGTATTGTTGGCAGACTATAGGGGGGATATTTTTAATGCAGCAACTGGGTGGCTTGAAAGGTGTGAGTTTCTGGCCTCGCTTAATGATACTTCGATTGTGCTTATTCCTAAATGTGAGTCTCCTATGCGAATGAAGGAGTTGCGGCCTATAGCTTTGTGTAATGTTGTCTATAAGGTTGTTGCTAAGGTGCTTGCCAACAGATTGAAATCAGTACTTCCGAAAGTGATCTCTGATAATCAATCGGCTTTTGTTCCGGGAAGGTCGATTGCGGATAATGTGCTCACTGCCTTTGAGATTATTCATTTTATGAAAACGAAAAATAGAGGAAAGAAAGGGGAGGTGGCTCTGAAGATCGATATCAGTAAGGCGTATGATAGAGTTTCATGGGAGTATTTGGAAGCAATCATGGTTCAGATGGGTTTTAGCAATATTTGGGTCCGTTGGATTATGTTGTGTGTTTCAACGGTGTCCTATTCGGTGAACTTTAATGGGCAAGGTATCGGCCCTATTTCCCCTAAGCGCGGACTTAGACAGGGGGATCATCTGTCACCTTATCTTTTTATTCTGTGTGCGGAAGGTTTATCTGCCCTTATTAATCAAGCTGATCGGCGTGGTGACATTCATGGTTGTCAAGTGTGTCGTTGAGCTCCTAGTGTAACACATTTGTTTTTTGCAGATGATAGTTTTCTGTTCTTTAAAGCGCAAGAGGCTGAGTGTTTGCGAATCCAACAGATTCTAGCCACTTATGAACAAGCTTCGGGTCAAGCAGTCAATCTTCAGAAATCAGGTATCTTTTTCAGTTCTAATGTGTCAGCTGATACTAAGCTTGCTATTTCTTCTATGTTGGGGATGTCTACTCCGTTGGATACAGGACGATATTTAGGGCTTCCGTCTCTCATTGGTAAGAAGAAGAGATCGATTTTTAATTTCTTAAAGGATAGACTTTGGCATAGGCTTAATGGATGGCAAGGGAGGCTTTTGTCTTTTGCGGGGAGGGAAGTTTTAGTTAAGTCAGTGGCCCAATCTTTACCTGTTTATTGTATGAGTTGTTTCTTGCTTCCAGTCTCCCTTTGTGATGAATTACAAAAAATGATGAATTCTTTTTGGTGGGGTTCAAAGACTGATGGTCGTCGAAAAATCAATTGGTTAAGCTGGAATAGATTGTGTACTAGGAAGGAAAAGGGTGGTTTAGGGTTCAGGAATCTGAAGGCTTTTAATTTAGTTATGTTAGGAAAGCATGCTTGGAATTTTATCTCCAATCCAAATGCGTTGGTAAGTCGGGTGTTCAAAGCCAAATATTTTCCAAAGAGTGATTTTTTTAACGCCAGTTTAGGCTATAATCCAAGTTTTGTCTGGAGAGGCATTTGGAATGCCAAACTTGTGCTTCAGAAAGGGTGCAGGTGGTGGATTGGGGCTAAAGGATGATAGTGATTTTAGGATTGTGACCCCTATCATAGGGGGTTTAGAAGATTTGAAAATCCAAGATCTGTGGATTCCGGGAACTCGGGAATGGGATATAGAGTTGATAGAGAGTTTGTTTTCAGATAGGGATGCAAGGGCTATCACTAGTTTAGCTCTGGGGAGAGTGGCCAGGGTGGACAAGTTGATTTGGCATTTTAGCAAGGATGGTATTTATTCGGTGAAATCAGGCTACAGAATAGCTTTGGAATTATGGGATAATTGTTTGGAGAGTACTGAAGGATCTTGGAATAGATTGTGGGATTTAGATGTGCCCCATAAGGTCAAAATGTTGATGTGGAAAGTGTGTAGAGGCTGTATTCCTACTAAGGAGAACTTGGTGAATCGTGGAATGTCTTGTGATCCAATTTGTATGTTGTGTGGTTTGGAAGTTGAAACTGTGATGCACGTGTTCTTTAATTGCCCCTTTGCTTCATGTTGTTGGAGGGCAGTGGGTATAGCTTTTTCTTTAACTAGTTGCAATGATCTTGGTAGGTGGTTGTTGGATTTCTTGGCAAGGCTAAGTAGAGAAGAGGCAGGATGCGTAGTATCAGTCATGTGGGGAATTTGGTGTCAAAGGAATAATAAATTATGGCGTAATTTTTCGAGCTCCCCCGCTAAGACAGTTAAAGATAGTATGGAGTTTGTTAAAGAATGGCAGTCCTTCAGGGGTTTAGAGAAGAGTAGATGTCGGGGCCAGGAGAATAAGGGGATCAAGTGGGCTACACCATCGCAAGGTTGGATAAAATGTAATATTGATGCTTCGGTTATGGAACATTCGAAGTGGAATGGGTTAGGAATGGTACTTCGACAGGATGATGGTGGTTTTCTTATGTGTCGGTCTAAAGTGGTGCAAGGTTGGTGTGCTGCTAGAGAAGCGGAAGCTTTAGCTTCTTATGAAGCAATTTCCTGGCTTTTGTCCTTACACGTTTCCAATGTAGTTCTGGAACTGGATGCCAAGATGGTAGTAGACGCTATTCATTCAACCCGTATGGACTGGTCTGAGTTTGGTTGTATTATTGAGGATTGCAAGAGTTTACTGCAGCGTTGTAATAATTTTAGAATTAGTTTTGTTAAAAGACAAGTCAACGGTGTTGCTGATGCGATTGCTAAGGCTGCCCGTTCTTATGCTAGTTCGTCTGTTTGGCATAACACTCCTTCTTTTATTGAAGAGTTGATTGTCAAGGACTCTTTTGATGCTATTTAATAAATCGTATTATTCTTTCAAAAAAAAAAAAACATTACTCAATAGTACTTTGTTGTATCGCATAGTATATTTGTTTATCTATTTATCCAAATATTATCAATTTGATTTTAAATTTATCCAAACATTATCTGTTTGATTTTGATTTTAATTTTAATTTATGAATGTTTAGTAGTAGCGTCAAAACGCGTCAACCTACCACAGTAATTGTTAAATAAATCGAAAGTAACTTTGATTTTTAATTGCCATGGAAAGATATTACTTAAAGCAAGAATGATTTAAATGGAAAGATTTTTACTGATTGGTGGTAGTTTGAATAGAGAGTAATAAATAATTGTTTTAATGGGAGTTTCCCACTCAAGTATTAATAATTCATAAACAAAGTCTACATATAATCCAAAATTTTTGTTCATGTCACTGAAGTCTATGCCATTCAAAACTGTGCATGAAGTGTTTAAAAATTACAGCTTTATATGCAGTGGTTTTTTAGTACATTGTTTAAATCCAAGGAAGAAAAAAAAGAAGAAGAAGAAGAAGAAAGAATTTCTACTTTCTTTTTTAAGTAGTTCCAGAAAACTTAAAAATCTGGATTTATGAAAACTCAATCCTCTTTTGATTGATTCAATAAATTTTAGAACCATCATTTTATAATCTAATAAATACAACTTGATTATATGTTTAAGAACCTATGATTCATGGTCTAATACAATAATCTATTTTTAGAAGAAAAAAAATCACTATCTTTCCAAAAAAGGTAACTTGCTTTTATCTAAAATGGAAATAATTAAACTACCCCTAGAATTCAAAGTAATATCAAACCATCCCTCGTTATCCAAGTAACCCTCTACCATTAGTGGGATGGTGATTTCATCTAAATATTAAAAATTAAAAAATACCCTTGATAATAAAAAATGATATGTTAATTGACAAACAAACAATATGTTAAAAAATTGAAAAGAAATATGTTAAAAAATTAAAAAGTTAAAAGAATAAACAAATGAATCAATTACCATACTGTCTTTATATTACCAAAATAAAATTTTAAAAGATTAAGAACAAGCAACAACTAAAATTATTTTGAAAATTTAAGAATATAGATTAATCTTTACTGTTCATCAAGATTGACGAGCAATGAATAACAATTTGTATAAAACCAAATTAAAAAATTAAAAAAAAAAAAAAAAAAAAAAGGAGATAAAATCTTCAGATTGAACCTCCACTAATTTATAGAGACTGAGATATTTATGGATCCAGATGGGGGCCAACAAATTCTTCATTCCTCACTTTCATGTCACTCTCCCTTCACTCTTCACACACACTACTTCTCAAAATCCTATCAAAATCCAAATTAATGCTTCATCACTTACATTGGCTCCGACATCCTCGTCATTTCCCTTTCCGAATCTAAGAACAACAAAATGCCACACTAATTACTCCCAAAATGACACAGTCTCTCTCTACACGCTTATTATCTCTTGCATTCTTTACCGTCTGATCTTCAAGCCTAGAGGACGCTCAAAGGCACCACCATCGGATCTTTTGGAGATGTCGAAGTCTTTGTCATAGCTAACCCCTATGATCTTTTCTATGACTTAAGTTCTCTTCAAATTGCGGTGAAAGTCAGCAAGATAGAGACCAAACTGGTCTCTGCTAGTGCTGGAGATTCCAGGTCTCCAATTGTCAAAGCCCAAATCTCTATTTTTTATTAAAAAAATAGTTTTTTTTTTTTTTAAAAAAAAAGTGGATAGGATGAATCTACATATTTATTTTTAAACTATTTTTTTTTTAATATTAATTTTTAATTTAATCTCCATCATCTAGATGGACAAGGGAGATTAACATGGAAAATAGGATGAAGTTAATGAAAGTTTTATATATATATATATATATATATATATAACCCTCGTTTACATGTGTCACCATATAATGCTCCATTTTAATTTTCATGAAATTAATAATTATAATTAATTGACAGTTGTATCCAATTTCTTCATACACAAATGCAATTACCCATTACTCTTAAAACTAACGGACCTTTCAAGACTTGGATGGAAATCACCATCACACTAATGGTTGCGGTTTCTTGGATGAATTTCCAAAATCAATGGTAGTTTGATATTATTTTCAGATGTAAGGGTAAATTAATAATATTCCAATCTAAAAATTGGCATGGTTTCTTCCATTCCATCTTGAATATAATTTACTATCTAAAAAGCAAGATTCCATTTGTCTTTTACTCTCTTTCCTTGTGAAAGTCGTACCAAACATTATTGAAGATTATTAAATTATTCCAATATATATAAAACTGTTTTCGATCATGTGATCCATCATAGTTTAACGTGGTCTAAATTTTTTTCTTAATTCACAGTCACAGGGACAACATATCAAATAAAATATGAGTCATCCCATCCTTTTTTTTTTTTTTGTGTGTGTGTGTGGGGGGGGGGAATGTATCTCATCCTATTCCAATTTAAGCTACTTGTCATACGTTTTGTTATATGGATAACTAAAACCTTACCTTTTTCAATATCGTTCTAACAAAATTTAATCGTAAATATTAAAAACAAAAAAATAACAAAAGTAAGAAAATTTTCCGTTGAACAATTTCGATATGGAATGTTTTACTCAGATATCAATCCATGAATCCAATTATATGTATATTATCTTCTATCATCATGCTCTCTCTATTTCATTTGTTCTAATTTTTTTGAAGAATCTTTTTCATATTTAAAAGCATCTTGTGACACATTTGACTGTATGGACGAGTAAAAACCTAAACTTTTACAATATTCAATATTGATTTAATAAAAATAATCATAAACGTTAAAAAATAGGGTAAAATTAAATAATGAAAATCTATGGTAGAACTGTTTTATTATAGATGCCTTTACTAATAAAACAACACATGACATTTCTAATCAATTAAATATCTATCTTTTATCATGAATAGTTTTCTGAATAAAAATACAGTAACATATGATATTGTATCCATTGGCAGAGCCAGCTTATACACATGTGAGCCACGTGCTCCTTCTAAAAGTTTTTGAAAAATTATTTGAAGTTTTTAATTTGTATATATTTAAATATAATATACTTTCTTCATTCTTTTTTAAATTTTTTAAAAGATTCTTTTTTAATGCGTATCGGTTTTTATTTACTTATCTTCTAATTGTTAGCATATAAAAAAATTACCATCATTCTATTGAAAATTTTTGTTGTTTATAAAATTTTCAGTTTGACCTAATTTTAGTTAGTGAATTCTAAAATTATAAGCCATAATCTAAATTTATTGTATCAAATCCCATTGAACCAAAAACATATAATTTTTTTTTTAAAAGTTCTGAGACTGGTCTAGGAGACAACCGAAACTAAATAAGCTAGGATACTGCTAGCACGACTCGGTAAATAACTCTCATATAGAAGAGATTAACTCATACATAGGTGAAGGGGTAGCCCACGTAAAGGTGGGGCAACCCACAATTTTATTTTAGGGGTCTTCATAAAAAACACGGGAGGCAATGCCTCAACCCATGAGGTGCAATATATATATATATAAATATATATATATTGATTTTACTATCAATGATGTCTGTTGTAAAAAGTTAGAACGAATCAATCAAATTTATTCAATACATTATCTCTTCTTAAACAAATTCTCTCTCATATTTAATTCAAATACAATAGATGAATTTAATTGATTTGTATTAATTTTAAAGCACTAATAGTAAAATTATTATATATTTATTTATTTATTTATCATGATATATAAATAGTTCTTTTTATTTTAGTGTGAGAATAGATTTTTTTCCAAGATTATAAAATTTTCGAACCACGTGTAATGTTAATTTCGTTAAGGTCCAAGAAACCCTTAATTATAAGTATTAGATTAACTTATATATATAATTTTTATAAGATTTTATAGAAAAAAAAAAAATTGTGGCGAATTGAGGATGCTTATCAGTTTGCATTGGACAGAGTATGCAAAGCATGAAAGTCAACGCTGAAAAGAAACCGCCGGATGGTGTAATAACTTTGACATTATCCATTTGTGATGAATTTGCGCAACCCAAAGGATCCTGCTATTTTAAATCCTGTCTAGGTTTCCAAAGATTTCATTAATTCAGTGACAGTCTACTCAGCTGAGTCACGATTTTTGTCAGTGTAACGGACGACTCAGATACACCACTCGCTCGCTAACTATTGGATTTGCTGTTAATCCCTATTATATCGTAATATTAGAAACCGTGCTGCGTTTCTATCGCCCAGCACCTTCAAGATAATTTATCTATTCGAATTATATTAGCCTACCTTAAAAGTGCAGTTGGCGGAGAAGTGTAGTGAAGTGGCACCCAGCTCCTGGTGTTGCTCTTCTTGAGAAACTAAATTACTGTACATACTGTAGCTTATCCATTTGATTTATATACGATTTTTCCATTTCATATGAATTATTCTTCCTTCTTATGAGAGTCTTTCTATCACTTCTGAGAGTCTTTCTCTAACATTTGAGAGTCTTAGTTTTAGGTTGTGCTTCACTGTCCTAATCAAGAGAACCCGATTGAGATAAATATATTTATAATATGTCAAACAAGAAGATACCTTAAAGTGATGAGTTTTATATTATATATAAAATTTTATACATTATAAAATTTATTAAAATCTATGGAAATGAGCAATATATATAACGAGCAAATTACAATTTAACTATCCAGTTGAAACGCATTCATAGACGGAGCAACTGTTTCGCTTTTATTACAATTAACCCCCCTACCGTTAATGAACTTCGGTTAGTTTTGACAGTAAACAGTATAAAATAGTGAAAAGACTAAAATACCCTTAAAAATTAATTAATTAAATAAAAATTAACTAAAAAATTAATTAATTAAATAAATTAAAACTAAATAATTAATTTACAAATAACATCATCAATCAACAGAAATCTAACATATCAATCAACAAATACCCATATATTCACAGTTACTACCAAACCAAAAATCTAACATCATCAATCAACAAATAACAAACAAAATCATCAACCACAAAATCATCAACAAAACCATCATCAATAAACAAATAACCAAAATAAAATAAACATATGTAACCATCATCATCAATCAACAAATAACCAAAGAAAAAAAAATAAACATCTGGAACCAGATTTTCTGGAATCACCAGAAAATCTTTAATCTCAACTTATCATCAATCAACCCATCTAGAAAAGAACTGGAAAAGATTGTAACCATAAATTGAATCCAGAAATCTGGGTTCGAAAACTCAGAAATCGAACCCGGATTTCTGAGTTCACGGTGAACCCTGAAGCCAAAAATCTGGGTTCAGCGGTGATCTGGGTTCACCGTGAACCCAGAAATCTGGGTTCACTCGAATGATGAACCCAATCTGGGTTCATCCAGATGAACCTCGGGTTCATCTGGATGAACCCAAAATAGCGAAAGAAAAGAAGCAACAGCAGAAGAAGAAGAAGAAGCGGAAGAAGAGAAGAAGAAGAAGAGGAAGAAACAGAAGAAGAAGAAGAAGCGGAAGAAGAGAAAAAGCAGAAGAAGAGACAGCGGACGACGGCGATAGGGACAGGGACGGCGAAGATAGAGACAGTGACGAGGGAAGGCTGAGTGATGAGAGAGAGAGAGAGAGAGAGAGAGAGAGAGAGAGAGAGGAGAGGGAGAGAAACAGTATTTTAAAGTTTTTAAACTTTATTTTTTAAAAAATTAAACATTTAAAATTTTTAAATTTTATTTTTTTTAAAAAAATAAACTATGAAAAGATAATTTTACCCTTAAACCGTTAAAACTAACTTAAGTCCATTAACAGTAGGGGGGTTAATTGTAATAAAAGCGAAACAATTGTTCTGCCTGTGAATGCGTTTCAACTGAGTAGTTAAATTGTAATTTACTCTATATATAACACTGTTTGAATACATTATTATTATGTTATGTTATGGGTATTTTTTGGACTACCTAAATGGGTTGATAAAAGCCCAACGAAAATGACCCAACGAACCAACCTAACAAACAGAGGTCCAATTGGTTAGCATGAACTCGTCTATCAGCTCATCGGACGAGCTCATCAGTTCGTTTTAGACAAGCTCTAGTCTGTTCGGAGCAGAATCAGTTCATTACTTTACGTACACGTTCAACTTTTCTCAGAATGGCAGCAGCGCAAATTAAGAAATATACAACTACTAAATCAAGACCCAGATTTCACGGGATTTGATCCAGCATTTAATGGGTGTTAGTTTTGAGAAAATTTAATTAATTATTTTATATTTTATTACACTGTAGCACTATCCCTTTCTCTATAAATAGGGGTTTAAACTCATTTGTAAGGGGATTTTGGTCTCCCTCTTACGCTGTAACCAGAAAATTTATAGTAATAGTGACCGTCTCTCCTCATCGGAGCCAGCGTCATGGACGTAAGTCATTCCTAAGGCCGAACCACATAAAGCTTGTGGTTTTTTTCTTCATCTCTGCCTTACTTATTCTATTTTTCGTTTTGTTTGTGTTATCTACAGTTTTGGACATCAAGAATCTCAGTTGACCAGATCCGAACATCAACATGTTATAAAAAGGTTTAAGAAAAAATACTAGTTAGAGTAAATAGACATGAGCCCTTACTATTAATGTAAAATAAAAATTATGTACTATTCTATCAAGACCCAACGTACCTGTATGTGAGTTTGTGAGTTGGTACAGCATTGAACGATCACAGTTCTCTTTTCGGTCTATTGATATCCAAAAACCGACCTACCATGCAAACATTGTAACGTTTTCAAGTGGGTTATATTCAATGAAACCACTTTATTTATTTCACAAAGTTGACTAGCGTGAAAATGAGACTATTAATTTTGAAAAAGACAGATGGCA
Organism: Dimocarpus longan; assembly: GCA_022984855.1. NCBI lineage: Eukaryota > Viridiplantae > Streptophyta > Magnoliopsida > Sapindales > Sapindaceae > Dimocarpus > Dimocarpus longan. Next base: position 25,510,803 of record CM041018.1, on the reverse strand, counting down.
TTTCGTTTCGGAGAACTCTACAACTCCACGGCTCTTTTATGTTCACATATCTTAACAGATTTTTGGTAAAACATGAGAACATAAAGAAATTGAAAAAGTTTTTTGAACCGCCAAACTATTTTAAGTTTGAATTGTAATTAAAATATGAGAACATAAAGAAATTGTGTCGTCAAAAAGTTTTTTGAACCGCCAAACTATTTTAAGTTTGAATTGTAATTAAAATATGAGAACATACAGAAATTGTGTCGTCAAAAAGTGTTTTGAACCATTGAACTTATTTTAAGTTTGACTAGTAATTATTGATTAAAAAATAAAAATATTTATCTCGTTTATATATATATATATGAAAAACTTCATTTAATCCCTGAGGTTTCGAAAAATATCAAGTTTTTAAAACTATTTTGAAAACAACTATTTTCATCCCTAATCTTTCCAAAATCTTTTAAAAGAAGGAATTGCACAACACCCCCATAAAGTTTATCTAAAAAGAAACGAAAACATATTTACCATTTTATTATATAATACTCTCACTTCGTTAATCAAGTTCTGTTAAAGTCAGTCAATTTAAGAATAATTTCGTCTTTTAAATTTTTTCTAATTTTCTTTTAAAATTTAAAATTATAAAAACTAAAAATAATAAAAACTATTAAAAAATAGATATCCACCGTCCATCACATTATGGACAGTAGGGATTAATTTAAAAATAAAACTTAATATTTATATTTAAAAATAATAATTTTCAAAGTTTTCTTGAAAATAAAAAAATCAATGGATATCTACCATCTTGGTAAAGATCAAAGACTTAAAAAAAATCTGAAAAAAAAATAATAAAATGTTTGAATATCTTAAAATATATATATATCATCAGGAACCCAGAAAATAGAAGAACATCATCAAGAACCCAAAAATAGCTCTTCATCAACCTATCTTCAACATCAAACACGTATTCTTAATAAAACCAAATGATCATAATCATCACCATCAAACACAACCATATACATGATCATCATCATCACCATCAAACACAAACACATACATCATTATCATCATCATCATCAACACGATTAAACACTTAGTCATCATCATCATTATCACCATGATCAAACACCTAGTGTGAGACCCCTCTTTTGGGCCGACTCACGAGGTACTGTTCTCGACCCCTCACAGGATTTTGCTTCTCCTCCCACGCCATTCGAACTAAGGGTCAGGGACCTCTTTATTCATTTGGAAGCATGACGAGTACAAACTGAGCCTAGCTCAGTTGGTACTCGTCATGCTTCCAAATGGGTAAAGAGGTCCCTGACTCTTGGTTTGAATGGCGAGGAAGGCGAAATAAAGTCCCGCGATGAGTCGAGAATAGTACCTCGTGAGTGGGCCCAAGAGAGGGGTCCCATACCTGGGGCATTTTAGTCTCCTGTTCATCTTCAACATACCAGACCAATCATCTTTGAACACACAAACAGACACCTAAACACCGATAAACCAACCCAGATCAATCATCTTCGAACAAACTCAAATACCTCCACTACTAAACCAACCTAGACCAGTCATCTTTGAACCAATCGACGAGGGAGATCAAGATTTCTGAGTCTCCATCGTGCCACAAAGACCTAGAAATTTGGGTTTTCCTCGTGGTGATAGAGTTGGAGGTGTGATGACAAAGTTGGATGAGATGTTAGTTATGTCTGCGAGGACAAAATTGGAGGAGCGAGGAGAAGACAGACTAAGGTGCAATGATAAAGTTGGACGAGATGTTGGTTAGGTCTGCAAGGACATAGTTGGAGGAGCGAGGAGAAGAGAAACCAACCAAAATGAAAGAGGAGAGTGAGAAAAGGGTGGAGAGAGAAAGATTAGAAGAGGGAGCAGTGATAGAAAGTTCGATTTGCAACGACATTTGGACACCGTCCATAAAAGTGGTATCAATGACAGGGAAAATGGCAAGAGTGAGCGGTAAGAGAAAAGAGAGATAAGGGTGAAGAAATAACAAAGAGAGAGGGTGTGTGTATGTGTGTGTGTGAATAAGAACACTCAATTTGTTTTGTTTTTTTTTTTTTATTATTTTTTAATTTATTTCCCATATTTTTATTTTATTGTTCATATTTTAATTTTTACTTAATTTTAATTTTTTTAAAATTTTTAATTTATTTTTCATATATTTAAAAAATTAAAAAATCTGCACTGTCCATTTGAGATAGACAGTGGAGATACATTTTTAATTTTTAATTTTATTTAATTTATTTTAATTTTAAAACTTTTAATTATTCTTGTCTTTTTTTTAAAAAAAATATATTTTTTTTTTTGTCTTATTGATGAACAAAATGATTATTTAACCAAAATTCTTGATCAACCATTAAGGTTAATGGAAGTTAACTAATGATATGGAGGTTTGGTATAATAAAAATATAAATGTGTTTTCGTTTGCTTTCAAGCAAACCTTAAAGGGGTGTTTTGCAATTCATTATTTTCAAATAAAAAAAAAAAATCAAACCATCAGTCAACCGATAGTTAATAATGACTTTAAGCAATTTAAGTTGTAATTTAACAACTTAAATTTATGGGCATTTTGGATAATTAAATTTATACATTCATTGTTTTATGAGAGTAATATGATAATTTATATCTCACTAACAACTATTAAGACAAAAATATTTTTTAACACATTTTGTTAATGTTGATCATTAGTTAACTATAGTTTGGACATTTTTGAAGAGTTTTGAAAAAGTTAGGGATAAAAAAAAACTAAAGAATTTTAAAAATCTGATATTTTTTGAAACCTCAGGGACTAAAATAAAATTTTTCCATATATATATATATATATAAAGTTTTCTCATATCACTCTCCAACTTAATTCAAATATAATGAATGACTAAAATTGGTGATCCTAATAATATATATATATATCATAATTTTTAAATCATTAAAATCACTTATTTCAGTCACTCATTACATTTGAATTAAGTTGGAAAGTAATATTGAGAAACTTTATATATATATAGTGGGGGGCGGGGCACTTTGAAAGGTACTTATATATATATATGACATCATATTAGAAAAAATAGTAAATTACAATTTAGTCATTTGGTTTGAAAATAATTATGGACAGATTCAACTTTTGGTATTAATTACAATTAACCCCCTTATCGTTAGGAGATTCTATTAGAATTAACTGTGGATTTATAAAAAGATCAAAATACCCTCACATTTTAATTATTTTTTCAAAAAAATTAAACAAATTTTTTTTTTATAAAATCTATATCATCCATTGTAAGATAAACGATAGAGATTAGTGTAAAAAAATAAATAAATAAAAATTAAATAATTTTTTATAAGATTTTCACCGTCTATTTTAAGATGGACATTGAAGATTAATTTGCTAAAGAACTAAAAAATAAAAAATAAATTTAAAAAATAATTGAAAAAGAAAAAAAAATGATTCTTGGTTCATATCTCTCTCTCTCTCTCTCTCTCTCTCTTACTTGTTGTTTTTCTTCTTCTTCTTCTTCTTCTTCTTCGAACCCAAATGAAATTTCGGTTCGTCACTCTATCTTTCTCCCTAGGTTGGTTCAGTTGAAGAAATCTGAAGTCCACAAATAAAGTGTTGTATTTCAGACGCTGGAAAGAGAGGGTTAATAGGTTGTTATTGGGGGTGGAGATGGGGGTTGATGAGTTGCATTTCAGGTGCTAGAAAGGGAGCATTTCAGGCGCTAGAAAAAAAGGGTTGATGGGTTATTGTTGGGATGGAGATAGGGGTTGATAAGCTATGTTTCAAACGTTGGAAAATGAGCGTTTCAGGCGTTAGAAAGCAAGGGTTGATGAGTTGTTGTCGAGATACAAATGGGGGTTAATAAGTTGCATTTTAAGCACTGGAAAGGGAAGGTTTTAAGCCTTTCAAGCAACGATGGAGATGGGGTCGGAGTCAGAGAAATGGGTGGTTGTCAAGGGGTTGATGAGTTGTTTTGGTGGGTGGATGAGGTGAGGAGTGAGGGAGGTGGGTGGTGGGAGAAGAGAGGAGAGTGAAGAGTGGTGGTAGGTTTAGGAGGAGAAAGGCACTGAGTATAGAGGTAGAGGTGGTAGTGGTGGTCATGCTGGTGGTGGGATGGATATTGGTTTGATTTTTTTGAGGATGATGATGATATTTAGATCAGATTTAGTTTGTGCGATTGAGTTAAAGATGATTTTTTTTTTTTTTTTTTTTTTTTTCAGTTGAAGTTGAATTTAGGGAATTTAGTTGAAGATGATTTAGCAAATTTTTTTTTTTTTTTTTTAATTTTTGATTGAAGATGGATGATTGATTTTTTTTTTTTGGAGGGGGGGGGGTGGGGGTGGGGTTATGAAGATCCAATCATTTTTTTTTTTAATTTTTTTATTTAATTAATTTTCACTATCTATCTTAAGATAGATGATAGAGATTTGATTAAAAATATTTTTTTATTTAATTATTTTAAAGTTCTAAAACTTATTTTAAAAGAAAACTAAAAATAATATCAAAAGGTAATTTTGTCCCTGCCTCAGTTAACTTTAACAGAGATTCTCTAATAGTAGGGTAGGTTTATTATAATTAACATCAAAAATTGATTCCGCTTATAATTTTTTTTAAACCTGATAGCTAAATTGCAATTTCTTCAAGGAAAAAAAGCACTTTGAACCACGAGTTTGAATACATTTTCTTAGAAAACAATTTTAGGAGTTTCTACACTGAATGTTCTAGTCTTTTGATATTAGTTAGTTCAAACATTTCTCTCGAATGCTAAAGTATAGATATTATTAAGGCTACAAAATATTAATTAATTAATTAATTAATATAAATGCAGAGACAGAGATGATACATTGCTCACCTGAAAAGCCTTTAATGTAGGCTAAAAGCAGCAATGACAATTCCTTCGACGACTGTCAACTATAGTGTGACCAAAAACCAAGACTAATGTGTAACATGTGTTCAGGGTTCAATTTCTTTTTGACTTTAAAGTTGCGGGCTGCGTCAAAAGGTGAGCACTAAGTAGGAAGGCACAGCAGGGCACGAGTCGACCAAAAACGTTAGAGATTTAATTACAAAACTGATAAGAGAATAATTAAACTGATAAGAGAATTAGTACGAAAACATTGAATATATATATATATATAATTGAAATAATTCTGACTATAGTGATGACATATGTGTCTTATTCATTCAATAAAATTCTTCACATTAAATTAGAAAAAAAAATCTTTAATTTTGGTAATATGCAAATGCCTAATTCGATCACCATCTTATTCATTTGTCATGATCAAGTAGGGACAAATAATTATTCTCTTATGACTTACATGTTCAAGTTGCAACCGAATTTCCAAGCCACCAACTTTGATTCAATTGATTTTCTTTTTCATCATCCAGTCACCACACAAATAGCCGAGTTATTGCTAAATAGTCCAAACAATATGTCATAACTATGTAACACATATATATATTTAAATTATTAATTTATTATTTCATTCATCCAATTATGAATTAGGTAACATGTAGAATCAGGACTCTAGCACAAAATATTTAAGTTGGGTTGTGAAATTATTAATTTATTTGCTTAGGAGGCACACTAACGGTGCAATTATTGCTATTTTATTATTTATTTATTTAATTATTAGCACCAAGCCAAAGTACTCTTACAACTAACTGGGGGAGAACTCTGAAGTACGGTCCAAATTTCTTCTTTCAAAAATAAGAGAGAGCAACTCATATAATGTGGGAAAACTATCCATAAATTAAGTGGGAGGAGGCAGGTTTGGAGAAGATAACTCACATGGCATGAGAAAACTACCTATAAATTAAGTGGGAGGAGACAAGTTTGAGCCTAACACTTTGAGGTCAAGGCTTAGGCGAAGGGGTTACTTACCACTGCAGCACCCCTGCTTTGCGCAACTATTGTATTATCTACAAATCAATCTACTATAGAAATAATGTTTGGAATCCGAATTTAAAATATGATAATTTTATCCTTAAAAAATGATAAATGAAATTAATTTTGTATATATGTGTCAGTTAATAGAACTGCAAATCACTAAATTAAAGTAGAAACTAAAATTCGAGGTTAAATCTTTAGCGTTGTCTAGATTATTAATTTATTACCACTATCATTTATGATACTGTTTATTCATATTTATTATTATTTTATAACACTTGACACTGGGATCACTCACAATTCATTAAGATTCGTCGAGACCAAGTAGCAATCAACTTGATCTGAACAGTCACTCCACAGTGTAGGGAAAGAGACCACAACTTTCATTTACATTATTGGAATGTGATTTTGGCACACTAGTTGGATTGTGGTCTTCGCATAAATACCATAACTTTTTCTTTAAAAAAAAATTCTTGTACTTTATAAAATTAATTATAAAATAATTATTGGGTGTGGATAGGGAAAGGATTTAAAGATAAACTCTAACCTAACTGGACATGATATCATTTTTATTGTGATGGCATCAAGAGCCCAGACGTTTGACCTTGAGTGTCATTTTCGAACCCTGGCCTGGCACGTGCGGATCTATACTGGTCTACTGCTCAACCCAGTGAAAGGTAAACTGGGTGTAAATAGGAGAAAGATTTAAAGGTAAACTCAATACCTAATTAGAAATGATATCATTTTCAGTGTGATGATTGTCGAGATTAAATAGCCAAGTGTTCCTTGAATATCTGATCTTATTATACGGGGGAGAAATCTCCTCTCATAATAAAAAGAGAAACATATCTATATTTGATAACAAAATGTGCACATGCAACTCAAAATCTTACAATAAACAAATAGACATATCCAAATATGCTTGTGAATATGTATAAAAGGACTCAAACTTCTATTTATGATGTAAAGAGAACATGTACTAACACTCATTATACAAGTGAATGTGTATTATTTCAGAATTTTACATGGCCCAAACTTGTTTTCCTTCAACTAATTTGGGAATTGGTATATGAAACTTTAAATTATTTTGCATCACTCATCAGTTAATAATGTTGTCATGTTACGAGCAGAGTTAAGTTTAAATTCAAATTGACATCTTAACGTTATTTAAATGGATTACAATTAACGAAGACATTATTTATTTATTTTATTTATTTAATTAACATCAACTAATTAAAATATAGGGGAAATTTTAATTTAATCCCTAACGTTTGGTAAAATATTATTTTTTTACTAACGTTTGCATTTCGAATTCCCCTCATCCCCAACGTTTCGAAAATACATCAATTTAGTCCCTCTGACCAAAAAGATAACAGTCAAACTAACTAGACGAGATAAAAAGACAAATTTACCCATAATATAATTTAAAATAGTTAAAATGACATCATTACTAATTCAAAACCTGATAATTACAAAATAAGCATTTCTATTATTACAAAATTGTCATTGATCACCTTCCAATAAAATTGTGACACATTATTAAATCAAATTTTTTAATATAATTTATTGTTAACAAATATTTTAATTAAAAAAAATATTTTTAATATAAAATAATAAAAAAAAATTCTTCTTCATTTTCATCTTCTACCTTTCATCATCTTCCTCGTCTACAATTTCATCTTCTACATTCATAAAAATCATCACTTCATTATTTTCGTCAAATCAACATCATCCAAATTAAAGATATAACATCAAACCAAACATCTTCCAAATCTAAAAAAAAAAAAAAAAATGTTTATCCAAATTAAAAAAAAAAAGTTAATGTAAAATAAAAAAAAAAATTGAAAAAAAAAATGGAAAAAAAAAAAAAAGAGAGAGACCTTCTGGTCTCCATCGCCGGAGACCAGATCTGGTCTCCGACGATGGAGACCAACCATCGGCTGGAGCCAGAAAACTGGTCTCCAGCGGCTGGAGACCAGAAACTGGTCTCTAGCGAGGCTGAAGACCAGTTTCTGGTCTCCAACCCAGTTGCTGGTGTCTCCAGCAATTGGTCTCCAGCCCCGCTGGAGATCAGAAAAAGTCCAGTTGCTGGTGCCTCCAGCAACTGGTTTCCAGCCCCGCTGGAGATCAAAAACTGGTCTCTAGCGAGGCTGGTCTGGTCTTCAGCGAGGCTGGAGATCAGTTTCTGGTCAGTTGCTGGAGTCACCAGCAACTTGTTGAAGACCAGTTTCTGGTCTCCAGCCTAGTTGCTGGAGTCACCAGCAACTGGTCTCCAGACCGCTGGAGACCAAAAACTGGTCTCTAGCGAGGCTGAAGACCAGTTTCTGGTCTCCAGCCCAGTTGCTGGTGTCTCCAGCAACTCCCCGCTGGAGATCAGAAAAAGTCCAGTTGCTGGTGTCTCCAGCAACTGGTTTCCAGCCCCGCTGGAGACCAGAAACTGGTCTCTAGCGAGGCTGGTCTGGTCTTCAGCGAGGCTGGAGATCAGTTTTTGGTCAGTTGCTGGAGTCACTAGCAACTTGCTGGAGTCACCAGCAACTGGTCTCCAGTCTCCAGCGAGCTGAAGACTAGCACCAGGTCTCCAGCGAGACCAGGCCGAAGACCCGGTCTCCGGTCCGACGATGGAGACCAGTATTGGTCTCCATCGTCTGGAGGAGAAGGTCTCCATGACCTCCTCTTTTTTGTTTTTTTGTTTTTTTAACTTAATTTTTTTTTTATATATTAAATTAAAAGTATAAAAATATATATTATATTAAATATATATATTAAAATTATATAAATATATTCAAGTTAAAATGACCAAATTAACCCTCGTTGACTAACATTTGACTAACAGAATGACTAAATTGACGTATTTTTGAAACGTTAGGGATGATAAAAATTCGAAATATAAATGTTAGTAAAAAAGTAATATTTTATCAAACGTTAGGGATTAAATTAAAATTTTCCCTAAAATATATTAACATTTATTGAGATCAAACAATGTTAATGCAGCATCATAGAATGTTGCTCTCGCGATAAAAAACCATATATCTTTCCTACTTTTTTTAATGACATTATTATAATACAATTTTACCGTGCTTGGTTTTTATTAATCTATTTGTACATGATTACTACTAAGAACAAAAAAAAAAAATTCCTATCACCGTTGCTCAGTATATTCTAATGGTAGAGAACCCTTGTTCAATTCAATAATAATAGAGTTTTGAAGATAACGAGGTCTAAGTGGCTACATGTAGTTGCTATATAAAAGTTAAAAAAAAAAAAAAATCCTATTATAAATGCCATAACTTTTCTTAATTCTTGGCATATTAGTTGTGGACTAGATTGACTACCATTTTCTTTGCATAAATACTCTAACTTTATGTCTGAAACAAAATTTTATTCTTTTAGATAGACCAAACTTATCATTTTCCTTAAATTAATTAGAAAATTGTTGTATGGCAAATAAAATTAAATTTATGGATATGTACACTTCACAAGTTCATATATAACTTAAAATCTTAAACCTTATCTAAATGACAATTACAGTCAATGTGACAATATTTATTTCTTTAAGTATTTTACAATTAATATTGAAATCATATCCATATCTTTCATAATTTCTAAGATCAAGCCCTAGTAGTTATTCCAAAGTTCCAAGGAAATGTCTCCCTTCACTACTTTTTCAATGTTATCGGTATGCAATTCTCTTCGAATAAATGCCATAAACTTTTTTTTTTTTGTTTTTATATGTAAAAAAATTCATTTATTCTTTTAGATAGGACAAACTTTTCATCCTTTTTTTAAACTAGTTGGCAATTAACATGTGGCAATTGACACGCGACGAGCGAATTACTGAAAACCCTCCACATATTTGCTTTATTACAATCGGAAACCATTTTTACGTTTTGTAATAATGACCTCCACTCTACTAACGTTTGACCATAATTGACCGTTTGAAATAACTGAAAAATGACAAAATAGAGTAAAAAGACGATAATACCCCTAACTAATTAATTTTATAAATTTTAAATTATAAAATAATTAAAATTTAAAAATAATAAAATTTAAATTTAAATTATAAAAATTATTTTAAATTTGATCTAAACCATCCATCTCAAAGATGGACGGCCTAGATTAATTTAAAAAAATAATATTTAAAACAATAAAATAAATTGATGATGGTTTCTGGTTCATGGTTTTTAGTTCTTCAACAGTTCTGGGTTCACCTTGTCTGTTCCAACATCATCATTCATCAACATATTCCAACATCTCAATCATCAACATAAACAATCATCAATACAAACAAAACCACTGTCATCTTTAAACAAAAACCACTATCATCATCATCAAACTGACCCAAGAACATCATCAACAAACACCATCTACAATAAATACAATCATCAACACTATCATAAACACAATCAACATTACCACCATTTGGATTTTCATATCTGAACGTTTGGGTCGGAAACCTAGATCGACATTTGGAAACCCAGACGTCTATATGTCTGGGTTTTCGAACCCAGATTGAGCTGGGTTGTCTGGGTTTCCATCTGGAAACCCATCGATTTGGGTTTTCAGATCTGAAAACCCAGATCGATGGGTTTCCAGACGGTAACCTAGACATCGGTCTGGGTTTCTAGATGAAAACTCAAATCAATCTGGGTTTTTAGATTTGGAAACCAAGACCCAGCCCAGAACCGAGACGCTCGATACCCAGACGTCGATCTGGGTATTCAGGTAAGAGAAGGAGAAGATGAAAATGAAGAGAAGAAGGAAAAGAGAGGGGGAAAGAGTCTAGTGAAGAAGATGAAGAAAAAGAAGAGCAGAAGGAGAAGCGGGAGAAGAGAGAGAGAGACCGAGAGAGGAGTAGCTTATAATTTAAATTTTAAATTTTATTATTTTTAAAATTTAATTATTTTATAATTTAAAATTTATAAAATTAATTAGTTAGGGGTATTATCGTCTTTTTACTCTATTTTGTTAATTTTCAGTTATTTCAAACGGTCAACTATGGTCAGACGTTAGTAGAGAGAGGTCATTGTTACAAAACGTAAAAATGGTTTCCGATTGTAATAAAGCAAATGTGCGGAGGGTTTTCAGAAATTTGCTCACACGCGGCAAGTAAAATTAATCGGCATGAGCAAATCCATTAATAGATAATTACATCACAAATGAAGATATAAAATGAAATTTAAGTTGAGAGACATTATCCAACTAACAATTACAATCAACTATAACACTTATTTCTAAAATTAACACCAAAACCAAGTTAAAATTTTGTGGAGATCAACTGAAATCAAGCATGATTAACTTTTAGTTGGCATCAAATTGATCGGTTGATCGAAAAGCTACTGCACCTATTAAGATCAATCCTAGTATGTGGCCTTGGACGATTACTTACACAAGTGAGAGACATCCATTTCTAAATAAAGGAAGAAAACTCATATATGTGTTTGTAAAATATATATGTTGAAATTTAAATCCTCATCATTAAGGTGGGCGAAGAGATGTACAATTAGTCAATCACCTATATATTATACATTATAGGATCAACCTATCTAGCATAATTACTCTCATAACACATGAAAAATGCATTTTTTTTTTCTCTTTTGGTACAATTATTCACAATTGTTTTTACCATGATACTATCATTTTCATGACACTTGCATTACATTGAGTGTTTTCATTTTATTTTATTTTAAAAATAATATTATCTATGATACAGTGACTCAAACTTAAAATAATATTAAATTGAATGGACCATAACTGTCAAATCACAACTGATAGTGAATTGTTTTAACTGTTATTCATAGAAATAATATTTAAAATCAATACTCATGTTATAATGGCCATAACTTTTTATTATCATTGTTAATTTTAAGCATATTAGTTGAATTAAATTGTTCGGCAATTTGAATAAATACCATTACTTTTTTTATTTCTTTTTTTTTTTTTAAAAAAAAAGCACTTTTATTCTCTTGAGAGAGACTAATTTTATTAATTATTTTCCTTCAATTATTGCTCAAATAGAACATCAAACCTCTCTTTTCAAGAAAAATGGAATGATCTCAGGGAAAGATATTTTCCAACTGATATATTCCAACTGATATATCACAAGTGGCAATTCAATCTCAATTCCCACTATATGTGTGAACAAATTTTTTTCATCATTTATGTGGACAGGTTCAATCTCAATTCTCACCATTTATGTGAGCAAATTTTCACATCATTTATATAGACAATCCTCTTTCATTCCTCAGAGTGAAAACTCGAATTGTACATTACTTGTGTGAGCAAATTTTCTCATCATTTGTGTGGACAGGTTCAATCTCAACTCCCACCACTTATGTGAGCAAATTTTTCCATTATTTATAGGGACAGTTCTCTCCCATATTTTGAAAGTAAAAATCTGAACCGTGTTTTAGAGTGTTAGTATAGTAATTTGATCCAATATCAAATAAAAAAAAAAAAAAAAAACTTCTCTCTTCATCTTCTCGAGGAGGTGAGCACATAAAAAAGGAGCTTCATCTTCTCGAGGGGGTGAGCACATAACAAAATCAGCAAAAACCAACCAACAGAATATCAAATACTCACCACATTTTGTTTCTTTGAATAAGACACTAATATTCCCCATCCATGACACGTGTTTGTCTGCCTTTAATTGATTCATAGCCATCCAAAGCGAGTACAACGAATAATTCCACAAAGCAGCGAGTGGGGGATGCGAATTGCCCCCACGTAAGATGCTGGTGGAGGCAACTGGGTGGGCTACCATCCCGAACCGAACAAGTCTTCCTCACGTGGCACCGAGATTCTTCAGGATCCGCGTGTTTGACTGTTGTCTGGTCGGCCCAATGTTTTTTTTTTAAAAAAAAAAAACTTTTTCTTTTTCTGTTTGTTTTTTATTTTGGAAGCTTAGAAACGACAACCTATTTTGTATTTTGTGACATTTTTCTTTGGTTGCATCTATCACGGGCGCCGCCCATGGCTCTGGTCAGCAGAGGAGAAATTTAAATTTGATTATTGTTTGTGAAGAGTGAAGATTTCAAATTCGGCTACGAGAGACTAACAACTATCGTCTCAGTTGCATCAGTCTATTGTCATATGGGTCGGATGCTTACAAGCTACTCAAAATATCAGTATGTATAGTCTGCCTAAATTTGTATGTCTTATGTCATCTGACACATTGGCTATAACCTTAGATTATATTTCTTTATATGATCAAAGAATTATCAAAACAAACTCAAATAAAACTTTAATAATACGGTTTAAATGACTAATCTCAAATAGTGAAAAAAGCTATCTACACATTTTTTATGAATAATACACAAAGAGCGGGATGTTTTTGCACCTGAATCTATGACTTAGAGCAAAGATAAGTGAGAGTGATTAGCACTATGCCACTCCACTTCAACAAATTATATTATTCTATATGGCTATATATATACCTACTCTTTCTTTGATAAGACATTAAGCGCATAAATCAAATACGAAATTATAACGTAAGATAAACATTAAAAAGATAATTATTGTATAAGCAAAACAATATATATATATATGTCAAGTTGCGAAATTTAAAGTTAAACACTAAACGGATATTAATCGTAAAACATCTATATAAATGGACAAAAGAGTTTTTATAGTGTTACATGTTCTTTCACAGGGATAAATTTATTTCTAACCTAACCTAAATAGAAAAAAAAAAAAAAAAAAGGACTAGAATAAAAAAAAAATGTAAGTTTTTTTGTTAGACAAAAAAATTATTTGTTTTTAAACTCAAAAGAAAATTTAATTCATTTTAACTTTTGTTCATCTCACCATACAAAATGTTTCACAAGATGAAAATGAGTAAGAAGTTTTATTTAAGCTGTTATTTTAGTTCAAAAACGAAATTCCATTAATTTTGAGTTATTTTTAATAATTTCCTTTAATATATATTGTTTAGCAAAACTCAAAAGGAGTTCTTTTTAATATTAAAAAACATAATTTTAAGTCCAATATGGGTTTTGAAAAGTTTTTAAAGCTTTTTTTCATCAAAGATAAATTGTCTCTATTACTACCTACGAATTTTAGATATTCACCAATACATACCCTTTTGTTTTATATTTTCAAATACTGAAGTTTTTCGTCTTTCACCGGTAAATTCAAATTATTAATCTTAATCTTTCAGATAATCATAAACAATAATATATATTCATTTTTACTTCATTATATTGGTTATGAATTAAAAAAAAAAAATTAAGAATGACGTGAATGCAAAGCATATTAAGATGAGGACGTTAACTATTTTTCCAATACAAAGTTTTATCAGAGGAATAGAATGTTAATATATCATGGTACTGGAAATAGCGGCTGCGTCCGCCGAATATTCTTTATTCTTAATTCTCATATATTATTAACGATAGGTCCCCAAACCATATCAAACAGCTGCTACCTTCTCCGAATAATGTTACTGCAAATAGGCCAATATTCTTTATTCTCTTGTATCAATCGAACTTCCAACTCACCCCAATTGTCAATGCAGTTGGCTAGCTAAGTATCTCTGCATCTGCTATGAGGTTATAGATTCAATCTCTCGTACTAAATATGTTTGTCTCCGGAATGTGTTAATAACGTATAAACTCGATAGACTTCGAAGTTCAAATTTGAAAGAACAAAAAAAAGAAAAAGAAATGAAGTTCCAAACCACATCAAATAGCCCGCAACCTCCAATTGGATGATACAACATATATGTTGCTACATTTTCTTTTCTTTTTTTTTTTAAAAAAAAAAAAATCATTTTGGTAATTTATTTTTTTATTATTATCTGACACTTTTTATAGGATCAATTTTTACAGAGATTAGTATAGATTAGACTCTAATAGCATGTTTCGAAACTTTACTCTCGGATATCGAGAGAAGGTTGTCCATACAAATAATGAAACTGTGGAGATTTATATCGACCACTTAAATGGTGGAGTAGGTAGGAGATGACTTACCATAATACTACTCCGCTTTTCTCAACTAGAATTTACCTTTTATTAGGTATTAGTATAAAACTTTAATATACTGTTGCTTTTATGAGCAAGTAGGTCGTTGTTTTCATTTTATTATATTTTGTTTTATATGCGTGAAGAATACAGGTTGCAACAACCCCTAGTCATACACAACCAAAAGCTGGCTGAGAATTATTTCTTTCAAGTACAATAAAGCTTTTATTTTGATGCAATCAAACTTCATAAAAAAATTGTCGATGTCCTTTTTTGCAGTGGGTGAACCCGTTTTCGTCTCAAATTTTATCATTTTATAACCATATATTTTAACTGCAAATTCATTTTTGATTGACATGATCTTTAAAATTTTTGGAGACTTTTCATTTTAGTCTCTTGACCAATTAACAGTGAAAGTATGTAGGAAATGCAGAAAGATCATTTCGTCCATAATTATATTTGGACGCCTTAAACTAGGCATGACCACAGTTCGGTTCGAACCGTGTCTTCAGAATCGGAACCAGAACAAAGGTTCTGGAACCGGAACCGCTACTGTAGCGATTCCGGTTCCGGTTCTTTAAATAATGGAACCGAAACCGCTTTGAATCGGCGGTTCCGGTTCGGTTCCGATTCTAACAAAAAAAAAACAAAACAAAATTGCATCACTTTTTTTTTAAAAAAAAAAAATTAAATGGTCACCGTTTTTTTACATTTTACCCCCTCCCCTTAATTTCTCTTTTAAACCCTTCATTTTCTCTATAAATACCCTTTTCATTCTTAATTTCTTTTCACACCTATCTCCCTTAATCTCAACTCTCTTTCTCTCCATTAATCTCAACTCTCTCTCAATTTTAACTCTTAGTTTCAATATTCTCATAATTCTCAATCTTAATTTCCTTTAATTTTTTTTAATTATATCTATAAATTATAATTTTCAATTTATTGTTTGAAGTTTCAAATTCTTAATTTATTATTTTTAAATTTCAAAATCTTATTTTATTATTTTTAAATTTCAAATTGTCAATTTATTTTTAAATTCAATCAAAGTTCAAATAATTAAATTTCTTATTTCTTTTGTGTATAGATTTATTTTTTTAATATCAAAATATAATTTAATATTAATTTTTAAATTTTATTTTTATTTAAAAAAAAGTTTCGGAACCGGAACCGAAACCGTCATAGAACCGGAACCGAAATCAGAACCAAAACCGTTACAGAACCGAACCGGAACCGTTTTATCTCGGTTAAGGTTCCGGTTATAGCTTTTTCAGAACCGAAACCGTCGGTTCGAAACCAGAACCGGAACCAAACCGAACTGTGGTCATGTCTACCTTAAACATACAATTCTGTCCTTTTTACAAATTAATAAAATAAACAAAAATTTTAGATCTCTACTGTCTATCAAGTTGAGATAGAAGATCGTGACTCAGTTTAAATATAAAATAAAATAAAAAATAAATAGACTTTGATCTTCATTGTCCAACTCAATAATGGATGATGGAGTTTTTTTATACATCAATTAAACTATACATTTTTTTAAAAAAAAAAACAAAAAACAAAAGGGCAAAGTGGTAGAAATCTAAATTTGACCTTCATCGTTCATTAATATTGTCAAATAGTGAAGATGTAATTTGGATCTCTGCTAGCCATTGATGAAGATAGATTCCCATCACCGAAGTTGGAGGTCCAATAAGGAACCTTTATCATTGGCGAAGGACCCATCTCCGTCACTCAATAGAGATTCTATAGATCTTGTCGCACCAAATTATTTGATGATACGATTGCAACCAGAACATCAAACAATGATATGGTGAAACGAGATAGCTTGAACGACAATCTAATGCTAGATTAACCATCAATTCGGTTCTAACTAGATCATTTTTTTTTTAATTTTCTTTCTAAAAATTTGTTTAATTAATTTTGGTCTTGTTGACGTTGGGAATTAGCCGACGAGATTCTTTTGACCCAAACTGCAGTTTATATTGAGAATGATTTGGTAGACATAAAAGAAGCAATAGAAAAGATTGAGGAAGAACACTAGACAAGGAGTTTTTAGAGTGGTTCGACCCAAAGTGTTTTTTTTGTCTACGTCCACTATGAGTTTACTATGTCTGCAGAGTAAGTGTACTCTTCAGAAGTTATTGTCTTGTCTGTACAATGAGAATCCTCTCCTATTTATAGGGTGGAGAGGTGCTACATTAATGTGCAATTATTCAAATTGTAATGATGAATTACATTTAATGCGCCTAACATGTGTCAGATCAAGTGAGTTAAAGTCTTCACTAGGCGGCATTAGGCGGCTAATCAAAGCGGATTAGGTGAGATTGTCGTAATGCATGCTGTAATTGTTGACGGGAACGGCGTGGACGGCACCGAACGGCGTGGGCGCATGATTTGCTGACTTTCACTCTGACAGTTCTGACAATATCTGATCTGCTCTATGCGAGCTGGATTAGGCAGGAGTTCGTCTTAGCGAACTGAAATCCATGATTCTATCTCTGTATACCGATCCTGTATTGTCGCTCTGCGACCTGGCAATCTTCGTGTCTGATGAGCGGTGTGATGGATAAATAGAGTAATTGGTCTGCAGCGTCACTGATGACGAGCTGGGTTCTTGGTATTTGATTTGTTTGTAGAGATGACGAGCTATATTTACAAATGATTAACGCGTATACTGGGCTGATTTCTTTGACGGGCTATACATTCATCCCTGAGCAGGTGTTCTGATATGTTGTCTGATGATCTAGGTAGCGAACTAAATGTTGGATAAACTGATGGTTGATACGTTGAATCCTTGGCGAGCTATGCCTTAGTCAAAATAGGTGGTCTTTTCCCCTTAGATGTCATTGGGCTTTGCACTATTCTAGGTCTTCTACAAAAATCTTGGGCCTTTACCAGTCTATTTAAGGATGACCCAATAATACCCATAACATCAGCCCTCCAGTTTTCAGTTTGTTTCGCGAGCTAGAAGCTGATAGACTGCTGGTAAAAGCCGAGGACATCTGATTTTCTGGAAGGAACAGTTGCTTCATCTGTTCAAATTCCAAACTAACTTGGGACACATGGCAAGCATGCTGGCTGTCGTGTAAGGTACGTTTCGCCTAGGTGCATTTAATGCACGTTCTTTCAATTGATGGCGCTTGATGACCATATCCCTTGAATCTCGCTGTGCCATTGGATTTGAGGCGGCTAAGGAGCTACCAAATCTGACGGTTGGGGTTTTTCGGATGCGCGCCCCTATATAAGGCAGAGTTCTTGTCTTTTTCGACTTCTTCTTGTCATTTTCAAAACGTTTCGTCTTTTAAAACAGATCGTCTTCCATTCGTCTTCAACCCTTACCCTGCACCGGTGTATCAGAATTTCTTCGGGTCATTTTTCAGATTTCTTCATCGTGCTTCAGAGTAAGCTTTTCACACTTTTCTTGCTTCTTGATTTTCATTTCTAATGTATTTGCATGGTGCATCTTTCGGCTTGATTTCTCATGATGTTCTTCAAGTTTCTAGAACTTTGTTCTTTGTGATGCTTCATTTTCTGTTGTTTTTTATTTTGTTTACTGGGTTTCAAGTGTGTTTTTACTGTTTGTGCTACTGTCCGGACGAATTGTAGATTGATGCTTATATAGGTCGTTAGATCGTCTTAGTAGTAGGTTGGATGACCTTGGTAATCTGTGCTGCATTTGTCACATGTAGACCCTTAAGAACGCATTGAATGCTTAAGTGTAGGCAGGGATGGTCTGTAGATAGAGACCTGATTATTTCCTTTTTACGTGTAGATGTCTTCAGGTCGTACTCACCGAGAGCACAGAGTAGGGGAATCTTCGAGTACTAACAGCTCGGAAGATAGTGATATGGGAATAGCCCGTGAGGTCGGAGGGGCGACTTCCAGTAGTGGGGATGTTCCTGAGGAATTTACGGCTCAAGTAGATCTTATAACAACGGTACGCCCTCTCGGTAGGACTCTTCGTGATATATTCACACACCATCCTTCGAGTCTAGAGCTAGAAGAGCTGGGTGGCATAGCTTTAGAGTATTGTTTGTCGAAAGGATGTCGCATCATGCTTCCACTACCTTCTGATTATGTGGCCTTCCTTCCTCAGGGTTACGTTTTCGTGAGTGTTCTCCACCTGAAACACGGGCTCAGATTCTCGATCCCCGGATATCTCGTCGATTTTTTGAATAGGTTAAAACTCAGTCCGTTCCAGTTAACTCCGAACTTATATGCCCAACTTACCTCGCTGGCTTTGGTTTTCTTAAGAAATAGGCTAGAGACCCCCAATCCATGCATCTTATCCCACCTGTATAGCATAAAGGGAGTTGGTAGCCTAAAGGGGGGACCTCGTGAGGGGATTTTTTATTTAACAGCTCGTAGATCGGATTTCAAAGGGCTTTTACCGAAGGGGCAGGCAAAAGGTAAATCTAACGTAGGAGATTATAAGTCAACATGGTTCTATATCTCCTGCCCTTCTCTCAATCCTCTTCATTATCGTAGTTTTACTTTCATTCCAGGTGAGTCATAGGATGGTCTTTTTGTCAACTAAATAATATTCTGTTTTTCTCTTTTTAATACTTTTTGTTTTGCAGACGGAAGTAAAGGAGATATAATTGCAGAAAAAAGAGATCACCTTAGAACGCTTGCTGATTCTGGAGAGGGGAGCTCAACACAAGCATTTGACGACTATCTTCTTGTACAGTTTCAGCTCGCACCAACTCGAGATAATAAGTTACTAGATAGCAAGAAAGATATTGGCACTCAAGGATATTGCAAGCTCGTTTCCGTTCTTGAAGCTGCTTGTGGACTTGCTGATCCAGACCCCTTAAATATTCTGCCAATGGCAAAGATTTCTCTATAACAGCGTTCTAAACACCGTACTGCTCAATCTACTGTTACTCCTACGGCCTCTGCTTCAACCGAGGCAACCGCATCTGAACGAGCAGTGGCGTCTACAAAGCCCCAGCCCCCTGTTTCTTAACCAATTGAAATCGAGAGTGATCAAGAGCGGGCTGCTGAAAGGGTTGCTATGGGGGCCGATGCATCAGTTGGAGGGATCCCCTAGGGTCGGGTCCTAACTGAAGGGACAACAACGGGTGCTACTCCTGCTGCGTCATGTAAGGTTACAAAAAGGAAGACGGTGGCGAAGCGAGCTCCATAGAAATGCTCTCGGGCTGAAAAGGGGAAATTGCCAGCGACCTCGGAGATAAGTCAAAAGTCAGACTCTGAGGGTGAGTTCGAGTGCATTCCTGGGTCGCTGTATCTTGAAGGGATGCTGAAAATTCTGTCAAAGTTTCTTGGAGATCATGCCAATGATCTGGATAAAAACAAGCTGACTGACCATGATCTGTTCTTCTGGTCCCTTCGTCACTCCGTCATGGTACGTTCTGTTACTTAGCCATTTTTCATATGTTTTGTTTCTTCTGATGCTGACTTGTCATTTTACAGACTTCTATGGGGATCAGGACGTAGATGCAGAAGGTGCTTGTTCTGAGAGAAGAGAACGAACGTCTCCAGATCGAGCTTCAGAAGTCCGAGGTCGAGAAGGCGAAGTTCAAAATGGAAAGGGACCAAACGAGGGGCGAACTGACCTTCATGTCTCAAGAAGCTTCCAAGGCTAAGACAGCGGAATCCATGCTAGACACCCAGCTGAGGAATGCTCGGGCTGCTCTGAATGAAGCTGAAGAGGCTTTAGCTCGCCAGAAGGATGAGTATAGGTCCTCGAGGTCGCTGCTTACTTCTCAGCTTCTGAATGCTGAAGAGGAGCGAGATAAGGTGAAGCATGGCTTGGAAGCAATGACCCGACGAGCAGAGGTGGCTGAGAAGAAAGTCGAAGAGCTTAAGGAGGAGATAGTCAGGGTCAGAGACAAAACAATAGAGGAGATAGCGGGTAACTTCTTTTGGACCCTTTGGAACAATCATCCTGAGACAGACTTCACTTGTTTTGGTGAGAGAGGCCTTGCTGAGGTAGAAAAGTTTAAAGAGGAGGTTGCTATAGATGTTGCGGCTGCTACAGAAGTACCTTAGGCCTCTACCTCGGAGACTGTTCAAGCTGATGCCCCATCGAAAGTGACCCCATATGATGCAGCCGCCGGACCCTCAACTTCGTAGGGAGGAAGTAAATTAAACAGTATCACCGAGCTGACACTTAGAAAATTTTTTTTACAATGTTTCCTTGTCTTCTTTGTAATAGACGATTGGTCCTCGTTTTGAGGCTTTATATACAGCTTTCTGATTCACACATAATGTCATTGGCTTGTTTGTTCATATTTCCTGTAGAGATAATTAATAGAGCACTTAATTAGTTGCAACCAAAATATCAATCAAAATATTTCGTAAGCCAGTATTAGTTGCTTCACAACGATCTGCATTGTGTGCAATAATCTTAATTAGTAATTGAATAAAAGAATAATGATCATTTTATGGAGGTGACTATTGATTATCGGTGCTCAAAATGGTAGAGACCCGAGCTGGTACAACGAACTGTGCTCGTAAGGTCGGAACCTGAGCCTCTACAGTTAGTTGTGCTCAAAGGGTAAGAACCTGAGTATGATCAATTTTCTAAAGCATACTTCAAGGGTTGAGACCCGGGCTGTATTCTTAAGGTTAAAACATTTTTGTGCTCACATGGCGTAGCTGAGTATTTATAACGAGTTTATAGAGGTTAGAACCTTAGCTCGTTCAGAAGTTGAAACCTGAGCTGATACAGCGAGCTGCGCTCACAAGGTCTAAACCTGAGCATTTACAGCGAGCTGTGCTCAAAAGGTTACAACTTGCTTATCAATTCTCTTAGACTACGTTCACAGGATCTTGACCCGAGCATTTATAGCCAGAGTTAGGAAGGTTAGGACCTCAGCTGCACTCATAAGGTTAGAACCTGAGCATTTACAGCTAGTTTTATCTTCTTAGGGTATTTGTACCAAACTAAGAGGATCTTTTGTTGATATATCACGTCTCTTCCTCCGGGCGTGAATTATTTGTAGCCATCATTGGCGGGGTAGATCTGTTTAACGAGCTACGACTGGGTGCCCGAGCTCTCGATCTCATAGACCCTATTCTTTTGTAGGGTAGACGTGGGATCAGATCGGCCCTTATCTTTGCTGGATTCTACAGTTCGTTCCTTGCATCTTGTTACTTTTTCAAGTCAAGAAGCACTAAATCAATTTGTGTTAGTAAGTTTGGTGGGAACTTCGGAGTTTGTATTATATGCATAATTTTACAGGAATTACAAGTCAAAAGATAGAGAACATTATCTATAGTAGGGCCTGAGGTGAATTGCATTCCAAGCCCTAAGAAGTGTTGCTCCATTCATGTTTGTTAAACGGTATGCTCCATTCCTAAGATCCTCCTGGATAATATAAGATCCCTCCCAATTAGGCCCTAGAGTGCCATCACAGGGATTTCGAGCTCCGGGCAGAATCTATCGTAACACTAGATCGCCTGGTCGAAACTTACAAACTTGAACTCTTTTGTTGTAGTATCTGGTCACCCTTTATTGATAAACAGTTATTTTCAGGCGAGCTGTATCCCTATTTTCCTCGAGGAGATCCAAGTTCGTCTCTAGTAATCGATCATTTTCTGCGGGGTTAAAACTTGTCTTTCATTGGCTGATTACTTCGAACTCCGCAGGGATCATTGCTTCAGATCCGTAGACCATTGAGAAAGGGGTTTCTCTAGTGGTGCTTCGAGCTATAGTTCTGTAAGCCCAGAGTACATTTTGCAGCTCGTCTACTCATGCTCCTTTTTTGGCTTCAAGCTTGGTCTTTAGGATGTGTTTAATAATTTTGTTGATGGCTTCGACTTGGCCATTAGCCTGGGGATGGTCTACCGCTGAGAAACTTTTTGTAATACCCAGCTCGTTGTAGAATTCAAGAAACTGTTCGCTTGTGAATTGAGTTCCATTATCTGTGACGAGCTGTTGAGGAACTCCGAATCTACAGATGATATGATCCCAGATGAATTTTATCACCTTTCTTGTAGAAATTTCGATGAGTTCCTTTGCTTCAGCCCACTTTGTGAAATAATCTACTGCAACAATGGCGTATTTGCAACTGCTCTGACCTGTCGGGAGAGGTCCTATTAAATCCAACCCCTAAATAGCAAAGGGCTAGGGACTGATCATCTGCTGCAGGTAGGCTAGCGGAGCTCGCGGGATCTTGGAGAATCTTTGGCATTTATCGCATTTCTTCACCAGGTCGATGGCATTCTACTTCATGGTTGGCCAGTAGAAACCCTGGCGTAGTGCCTTCTGGGCCAAAGATAGGCCTCCAGCATTATTGTCGCAATGACCCTCATGGATGTCCTTCAGTATGTAAGTGCAATCTGGTTCGTCGTTACATCGTAAAAGAGGGGTTGAGAAGCCTTTCTTAAAGAGTTTGTCATCCAGAATGCAATATCTGACAGCTCGCGTTCGCAGACGACGAGCTTTTAGCTTATCATTCGGCAGTTTACCTTCTTGTAAGTAATCCACCAAAGGTTTCATCCACGAATCTTCTGCTAAGCGTAGGAATATCATTTCTTCAGTGGGTTCTGTACTTGGTTTGGACAAGGTTTCAACAGGAATATCCCCCGAGAAATTTGTATCATGAGCTGTTGCTAAGTGAGCTAGAGCATTTGTATGGGAATTTTGAGCTCGTGGGATTTGATTGATTTACTTCTGAAAGGTTTTCAACAGCTTTTGGACTTTTTCGAGGTAAATTGTCATCTTTGTGCCTTCAGCTTGGTATTCTCCTTTAATTTGACATACCACAAGCTAGGAATCGTTGAAAATTCTGAGCCTTTCAACTTGCATCTTCTTGGCTAAACGAAGCCAGGCTAACCACGCCTCATATTCTGCTTCATTATTGGTGGCACGGAACCCGAACTTAAGGGCATAGAGGATTTTGTGTCCTTCAGGACTGATCAACAGCATTCCAGCTCTAACCTTTTGCTCGTTGGAAGACCCATCAACGAATAACTCCCAGAATGGACCTTCCGAGGATTCAGCTAGTTCGTCAGTAGGTCCAGTAAATTCTGCAATAAAGTCTGTCAATGTTTGCCCCTTAATCGTCGCCCTTGGTTTGAACTTGACATCGAACTGTGCGAGCTCTATAGCCCATTTCAGAAGACGTCCTAAGGTATCAGGTTTCTGGAGGATGACTTTAAGAGGGTACTTAGTCAATACCTCAATTTTGTGGGTTTGAAAGTAAGGGCGTAATTTTTGGGAAGCCACTACCAGACAATAAACGATCTTCTTGACTGGGGTGTACCTTATCTCTGCATCAACCAATTTCTTACTGATGTAGTAGACTGGATATTGGGCTCCATTTCCTTCTTCTTGTATCAGGGCAGCGCTTAAGACGTGTTGGGATACTCCGAGATAAAGTATTAGAGTTTCTCCTTCAATTGGTTTCGACAAGAGTGGAGCTCGCCCAATGTATTCATTCAGCTGTTGAAACGCGACTTCGCATTCTTTTGTCAATTCAAAGTTTTTTGCTTTTTTCAAGATTTCAAAGAATGAGGCACATTTATCTGAGGCTTTTGAAACGAATCTACTAAGGGCAGCGACTTGGCCATTGAGGCTTTGCACTTCTTTTGGGTTTATAGGCGATCTTATATTGAGCAGAGCCTTTATCTTTTCTGGATTAGCCTCGATTCCCCGGTTGTTTATCGTGAATCTCAGGAATTTCCTTGAGGCTACGCCGAATGCACATTTGAGAGGGTTAAGTTTCATTTGATATCTTCTTAGGATTTGGAACATCTCCCCAAGGTCGCTCACGTGGTCAGTCGCATTTCTTAACTTTACCAACATGTCGTCCACATAAACCTCCATTATCTTCCCTATTTGGTCTTTGAACATCATGTTCACCAGCCTTTGGTAAGTTGCCCCAGTGTTCTTTAGACCGAAAGACATCACTTTGTAACAGTATAGGCAGCGATTTGTGGTGAACGACGTGTGCTCCTCATCTTGTGGATTCATTGAAATCCGATTGTACCCTGAATAAACATCCATAAAGCTAAGGAGTTCATGCCTAGTTGTAGCGTCCATAAGTTGATCAATTCTGGGCAATGGGAAGCTATCTTTGGGGCAAACCTTATTCAGGTTCGTAAAGTCTATGCAGGTTCTCCATTTTTCATTTTTCTTTTTAACGAGTACGAGATTGGCTACCCAGATGGGGTAATGAGCCTCACGAATAAATCCGTTTGCCAAGAGTTTGTCAACCTCGTCCTTCAGGGCTTCGTAGCGTTCTCTGGTCATCAATCTCTTCTTTTGACAAACTGGCTTATGATGAGAATTTACATTCAACCTGTGTGTCATTACTCCTAGAACAATCCCCACCATATCTTCGTGATTCCAAGCGAATACATCCAGGTTTGCTTTAAGAAATCCCACTAACTGGGTTTTTTCTTCTGGAGCTAGGTTTTTGTCTAGCTTGAGATTTCTTTCAGGGTCGACTTCACTCACTTGAATATCTTTCAATTCTTCAATTGGTCCAGTCATCTGGCTTGCATTTATCTCCCTGGGATCCAGGTCGTGACTAACCCCAAAGGTGCTGACTGTCTGCAACTCGTGTCTCAAGTCAACACTCGCCTTCTTTCCTTTTGCTCCCATGTTAACTGCATCTTTATAGCAAAGATGGGCTAATTGCTACTCGCCTCGTACGCATCCGCTGCTGTTGGGAGTTGGAAATTTTATTGTAATAGCTCTTTTGGAAGTGACCATATCCATGTCGTTCATTGCTAGCCTTCCTAGTACCACATTGTAGGTGGAAGGGGAATCTATAATGAGGAAATCTACCATGACTGTGGAGTGTCGACCTACGTCCCCGATAGTCAGAGGTAGTCTAATTTGCCCAACATGAATGACAGCATCACCAGTGAACCCGTATAAAGGATCAAGGGAAAGGTATAGCTGTTCATCTTCAATCCCCATTTGGTTATAACACTTCTTGTACATCACGTTAACAGAGCTTCCTGTATCCAACATTATTCTTCTGACCTCTACATTTCTGATACGAGCTCGGATTATCATGGCGTCATTATGGGGCCAATGAATTTCCATGGCATCTTCCTCTGTAAACACTATCTCCTTCGCTGTCACCCTTGCCTTTTTAGCAGGTCCCCCCGCCTCACTTCGTCTAGCGATCTGCACGTGAGCGGCCTCACGTACATAGCGTTCTTGTGCTTTGTTTGATGTACCAACAATATGAGGACCTCCATGAATTGTAAGGATTGTTCTTACGGTAGGTTCAAGCTGAGGATCAGACATTTGTTGTGTTTGGGTTGGCTGCTCTTGCAACTTTTGTTGAGGTCGTTGCTGTTAAGAGAGCTGTTCTGCAAGTCGAACCACATAATTCCTTAGACGACCATTTCTAATCATCTCCTCAATGGCGTCCTTTAATGCCTAGTAGTCAGAAGTGCTATGTCCCACCTCGTTATGGTAGGCACAGAATTTACTCCTGTCTCTGCGCCTTTCAGGAGTTAGGATAGGAGGTGGCTTCCCGAAATTTTTCCTGTCCTTTTCGATAGCATAAATCCTATCCCTGGAATCTGACAGGTCTGCGTAGTTCTCGTAGCGACCTGAATAGGGAGGGCATTCATACCTCTGGTCATTGCTTGATTTAGGCCCATTCCTGGCCTTCTTGGCAACCTGATGACTATTTTTCTAATTTCCACGGCTGCCTCGTTTACTGCTCATTTTCTTTCCTTGATTGGAGCCGCTAGCTTTCCCTTTCTGGGTACTTGTTTTTTTTAGCCGAAAGCTTCTTCCCACCTGATTTCTTTCCATGCTCGGTCATAAAAATCTCCTAAGTTTTTCACGGGGGACTTGTAGATGTTCTCGTATAGCTTTCCATCTTTCCTCAATCCTGTCGAGATGGTTGTCAAGATTCCTTCATCGGTAGGATTTTCAATGTTGGTTACTTCCCGTCCAAACCTGTTGATATAGTCTTTTAGTGATTCGCCAGATCGCTGAAAAATTGTCGTCAGATGGCAAAGTGGGGCGAGCTGTCTCTTTAGTGCTTTATATTTATTCAGAAATCTCTATTGACACTCTTCCCAACTGCTGATACTGCGTGGCGGGAGGTTCCTGAACCACGTTCGTAGGATATCCCCAAATGTTATAGGGAATACATGACATTTTGCTAGCGGACTGATGGTTTGAAGGTCCATCTGGACGTTGAAGGCGTCGAGATAGTCGTAAGGATCGAAGTTCCCCTTATATTGTGGGATATTGAGGACTTTGAATCTTGGGGGAAGTGGCTCCATTTCGATTTCAGCTACAAATGAGGTTCTTTCATTGTATCGACCCCTGTGTTCTTGAGCTCCAGGTCGGTCTTCTAGTTGACGGACTCTTTGAAGGAGTTCTTCAACAATTTGGTTCGGCATTCCAAATCGGTTGATAGAGGATTGTTTGCTTCTTCTATTATCCCTATCCAGTGAATTTCGATTTTGAATCCTGTGCCTCCTTTTTCGTTCAGATTCAGGAGAACGGCGCACGGGTTCATTCTTGCGGAGAGGCCTGTTCGATCTATCTTCTCTAGGAGGATCTCCGCGTCGAGATCGTTGTTCGTCTTCATTTCTTCGAGCTAGAATCCGCGTATGTCCTTGACTTATCTCCACTTGTCGATGCCCTTCCTGGCTTACTCTCACCCTTAATCCCGAGCGGTGAGCTGCATCTTCCTCATTGCGAGCTCGCTGAGCCTAAGCTCTTGAGTGTACATTCGAAGAGTGAACTAATGCTTTTGGTGTTGGCACCTCCCTGGCAGGTCTTTCTTGTTCAGCTGGGATCTGGGCTGGTCCTTGAGCAGCTTGGACCTGAGTTAATGTTCTTATTGCTTCCACCAATTGGGTCACAGTATTTTCCAGTGTTTTCTGACGCTGTCGTTAGGTTTGGATAGCATTCTCCCTAGTAGTGTTGGGCGCGAACTGGTGATAAGGAAGTGGAGGTATTCCTAGCGGATTCTTAGGTAAAGGAATATTTGAGGTTCCAGCCCCCAGGCCGGTGTGCCCTCTAGCGAACTAGGAACCTCTCTGTTGATTGGTATTATCGAGCTAGTCCGCTTCTGCATCTAAACCGGCTGCAGCATCTGAACTTCTAGTAATTCTTCCTCGAACCATTGTATATGGTATACGTATGACGAACTCAAAGGTGCACAAGTTGAAACCGCAGAAAGGGCCCTCTTTCTAGTTCCAAAATGTCGACGTTGGGAATTAGCCGACGAGATTCTTTTGGCCCAAACTGCAGTTTATGTTGAGAATGATTTGGTAGACATAAAAGAAGCAATAGAAAAGATTGAGGAAGAACACTAGATGAGGAGTTTTCAGAGTGGTTCGGCCCAAAATGTTTTTTTTGCCTACATCCATTGTAAGTTTACTATGTCTGCAGAGTAAATGTACTATTCAGAAGTTATTGTCTTATCTGTACAATGAGAATCCTCTCCTATTTATAGGGTGGAGAAGTGCTACATAATGTGCAATTATTCAAATTATAATGATGAATTACATTTAATGTGTGTATTTAATGCGCCTAATATGTGTCAGGTCAAGTGGGTTAAAGTCTTCATTAGGCGGCATTAGGCGGCTAATCAACGCGGATTAGGTGAGACTGCCGTAATGCATGCTGTAATTGTTGACGGGAACGGTGTGGACGGCACGGAACGACGTGGACGGCACGGAACGATGTGGGCGGCATGATTTGCTGACTTTCACTCTGACAGTTCTGACAGTATCTGATCTGCTCCAGGCGAGCTGGATTAGGCAGGAGTTCGTCTTAGCGAACTGGAATCCATGATTCTGTCTCTGTATACCGATCTTATATTGTGGCTCTGCGACCTGGCGATCTTCGTGTTTGATGAGCAGCGTGATGGATAAATAGAATAATTGGTCTGCAGCGTCACTGATGACGAGCTGGGTTCTCTGGTATTTGGTTTGTTTGTAGAGATGACGAGCTATATTTACAGATGATTAACACCTATACTGGGCTGATTTCTTTGATGGGCTATACATTCATCCCTGAGCAGGTGTTCTGATATATTGTCTGATGATCTGGGTAGCAAACTAGATGTTGGATAAACTTATGGTTGATACGTTGAATCCTTGGCGAGCTAAGTCTCAGTCAAAATAGGTGGTCTTTTCCCCTTAGATGTCATTGGGCTTTGCACTATTCTGAGCCTTCTACGAGAATCTTGGGCCTTTACCAATCTATTTAAGGATGACCCAGTAATACCCATAACAGGTCTCAACCATTGTTCTTAGAGATGGATAATGAAAATCTATATTCTTTTATTATTTATTATTTCACTTGTATCTATTTTTTATGTTGTTTTTATTTATTTATTTTTTTGTTTCTACCCTCCATTTAAAGATGGATAGTAAAAAAACCATCTCTTTTTGTACTATTTTTTATTTTTTAAATTTTATTTTAATGAAAATAAAATAACTTTATTGGAATGACGAAATTAGTTCTTTCTCTATTAAATTGACCAACATAATCGACTTATACTAGCGACTAAAATGAGGTGTTTCCAAAACTTTAGGGACCAATGACCGCACAAACCATAAGTAAATTTACAGTTCATTGAGTGATATATGTTCAAACATAGCAATAAAAGTGAAATTCACTATTTGATAATTTATGGCAACCAAAAGCTCTTTTAGCAATATATAGCGAAAAAATCAACTAACTTAAAAGTACTTTTTTAAAAAAAAAAAATTAATACCAAATAATGCAGGTTTTTTTTTTTGTTAATAAAAAAAAAAAAAAAAAAAACATTTTAGTAAAAGATCTGCTCCACTTCGAAAGCCACACTAAACACATCTTAATAAAAATTACAAAAATCTGTAAGGTTTTGTAATTGAAAAAAAAAAAATCTGTAAGGTTTTAATTTAAACTTTTAATATTATATTGCAAACATGTGAACAAAGACAAGATGGAGTCGAGCATTACTAAAATACCAGTGACATCGTTAATATTGATTAACATTTGACTAATAGAAGCACCAATTTGATGAGCTTTTAAAACTTTGTCAACCACAACTTTCAAAACACGTAAACAATTGAAAACCAGATGAATCATCAAAATGGAGAGATTAAAACGAAAATTTTCCTTACATTTATGGTTAATCAAGAGATAATACTTTTATTTCTTACTCACATGATTATAGTGAAAATCATTTAATAAATATTGGGCCAATTCTATATTTGCTTATTAAATAATTTTAGAACTAATTTCATCGGCCACCCTTGAATTTGTGATTGACAATGAAATTGCATAAAATTCTTATTTATGTGAAATTATGAAAATATGATTGGACCAATATCAGCTTAATTCTTGATTTATATGTGAGATCTACATAATTTGATTCCCAATAATATTAGTAAATACTATTCTAACAAATTAAAAATTAAATACTTTTCCTTAATTAAGATTTTTTAGTAGTAAATATGTCTATACTTTATGGCCTCATTTGAGACGCGGGATTAGATTGGATTATTTTAATAAGATTTGATTAGATAGGATAGGATATAATAGGATTGGATAAATTAATATTATGTATATGTTTAGGATAGCATGGGATCGGATAGATTAATGTTGTGATGTGTTTGGTTCAATATAGGATTGGATAAAATCAAATTTAAGTAATTAAATTATTTTTAAAAATAAATAGATAACTATTTTAAAAAAAAAAAAAAAATGCTCCAGCGCTGTTAAAGAAACCTAGTTTGTCACTACCGATCCGCCGCAGCCTCCACCTCCACGTCTCACCAGCGCCGCCGTCAATCGATTCTTCTTCATCAGTGCCATCGATGGGTTCTTCTTCATCAACGTCGATCGATTCTCTAGCGTCGTCGATCGTCCAGTGCCGTCGATGGATTCTTTTTCCTCAGCGCCGATCGGTTCTTCAGCACCGTCAATCATCCAGTGTCGTCGATGGATTCTTCTTCATCAGTGTTGATCGATTCTTTAGCCTTATCGATCGTCCAACGCCGTCGATCGATTTCTTTATCAACGCCGATCGACGTTGACTACACACACCGCCTCCAGTCTCTCTCCTGCTTCTTCTTCTTCTTCTTCTAGTTCTTCTTCCATGGCTGCAAAAATAGGTTTCAAAAAAAATTTTTAAAAAAAATGGTTGAGAAAGATGGGATTCATTTATCCCGACTGTGTGGGTGGGTTTCATTTAACCCACCACAGTGGGTTAAAAAATTCAGATGGGATTGGTTTTTCCAATCCCATGCCCGTACCAAACATGGGTTTGGACTGAATTTTATCCACACTCAGTCCAAACCCAGACAACAAACATGGCCTATAGGTAAATTAAAAACGATATGTCATAGTACGGGTTTTATTGGGTTGTCCCATTAACACCACAATTTGATAAATTAGACTTATCATCTGAATTCTTTTAAATAGATTTACATTGTATTATGAGAATACAATTTGTTATAAACCCAAAGTACTACAAAAGGTTTGTGGAAATTTCAAAAACAATCCACATTTCAAAAGGTTTTTAAGGAAGCACTCAAGATATACTTTGTATCTAAAACTTTTTACACATATTGAGCATTTGTCAATATGTTTTGATGGTTTTTAATAGATAATACTACACTTTTCAAGCCTATCCCTACTAGAATAGATGATTGTACATCTCTCATCCTCTTATCGGTGAGGGCTCTATGAAAGTAATTATCTCTCATCATAAAAGTAGATATTTAAATGTGTTGGTATTTCTTAGGAAGTAGTTGTATCTCATGATTGAAAATAGATATCCAAATAGGGGTAGTAATTTATCTCAATAAGTCAATACGAATTTCTGATTCATTCGATTTTAACTTTAAAAAAAAAAAAAATTACACTTTTAAGCTAATATCAATAATATTTTCACTACAACTACTAAAATGAGAAAATTTCACTTATCAAGTAAATTAAAATAACAAATTATTAAGATCATTGTCATCCAAGTATATATGTGGATATGGAATCATGGGTCAGGTGTCACTTTTGTATCAATCACAATATTGATGCATCAATACACACTGGAACTTGATTCCAAACCGTAAGAAGAACCCGTAATACCAAACATGTTGAAGCCAAAAAGCATGTATATACAAAGTGTCAAGACTCAGGCAGAGATTCCTTTTTTAATTTTTTTTTTATTCGGAAAGAAAGCAAAGATGCCTTCTATTTTCTTAGAAGTTACGCAATGTTTATGAGAACAGAAGTACTTGATTGAGAGATCAGAGGTCTATTTATGAATAAATTCTATATCCAATCAATCAACGTAGCCTATCCAGTTTATATAGAACACGTTTATTAATTAAAAATGAGAATAAAAGTGAAAGAAAATTAAATTTCACTAAAAAATTAGGAAAAAAGAATTTGATTCCTTAGATGATAGGAGAATTTATTCATTCCCCGTAAGAACTTAATTTTTTATTTATTTGTAAAGGCCGCCTAATTTGATTCTAAACAGTTTTTAATAAACATTACTATATTAAATCATGACTGAATTTATTTTCAGTCATAATGGTTCTTGGTTGTTAACATTCGACATGCCGTAATGGATTTGAGTTATTAAATTGTAGTCTTCATGTATTTCTTAAAATCAAAATGTCTCGAATTTCAGTTCCAACATCAAACCTCCTAGATGGTAAATCTAGTCATTTGGATAGGGAAAAAAAGTAATGGTCTTCGGTCTTCCACTCACGATAACCAATT
Organism: Dimocarpus longan; assembly: GCA_022984855.1. NCBI lineage: Eukaryota > Viridiplantae > Streptophyta > Magnoliopsida > Sapindales > Sapindaceae > Dimocarpus > Dimocarpus longan. The sequence goes on along the minus strand of CM041018.1, from coordinate 25,478,290 downwards.
TGCCCAAAAATGGTATTTGGACTTTTAGCCTAACAAGGTTCGTGGGACCGACAAGTCCAGAGGCCTAATAAGGGTGCCAACTCTATGACGCCCACAAGTCAATGCCATATCAACATACGTCACGTCTGTATGAAGTCTTCAAGGCCTATCGTTCAATGCAGCAAACAGAGAGAGGAGCTCCAGATGGTTAGCTCGCCTGTGAAGTAGCTCGAAATACGGCAACTCTTATTTTTCCCTAACGCTATAAGATTTTAGAAATATGAAGAATTTCATATCAGGCATAAAATCACCCTAAACAAAAAACTTCCACAAGTGCACTTTGATTTGAATATAATATACTTGATGCAATTTTATACGAAATAGGAAAAAATATATTAGTCTTTCTTATATGTTAATAAACCAACTGTATGTAAACAAGGAACCTCAACGTTATAAAAATGGTCTCTCATACGTACAAGGGAGGGATACATTCAACCCTATAGAGGATCTAGTGAAAAATACAACCCTCCTTATAAGCAATAATATAACTATAGACGTAGATATTATTAAAAAGGGTCAAACCTCAGGCAGAGTCTCACCCTAAACAAAAAACTTCCACAAATGTACTTTGATTCGAATATAATATACTTAATGCAAATTTATACGAAATAGGAAAAAAATTAGTCTTTCTTATATTTTAGTGAACCAATTGTATATAAATAGATAACTCTGTCATTATAAAAATGGTCCCTCACATGTACAAGGGAGGGATACATTCAATCCTTGTAACGCTCCAAATTTTCTCTATTTAAGATAAATAAAAATATATATGGATGAGTAGTATTTTCGAAATAAATAGTGTTTTTGAAAGAATAGTGATTTTTGAATGAATAGTGATTTTCGGATGAAGAGTGATGAGTGAATAGTATTTTTGATAAACGGATTCCCGAAAATCATTGAAAGTGAAAATTTTGATGAATAGTATTTTCAGATGGAACGTAGCCGTATGAATAGTAACTTTCAAAAAGCAGATCTCGCAAATCAAAATGTTTCGAAATTAATATTAGAGAATAAAAAAAAATGTAATTAATTATTCATTGATGTATATTAAATTATTATTCGGAAGCTACATGAAGTATATGAGTTATTGAGAATGATTTATGAAGCTTTAGATATTATTGAATGTGATAAAAAAGGAATCGAATTATTATTTAGAATATTATAAATATTTATTATTCAGAATAGTTATATGTGTGATTGTTCATAATTATACGAGTATAATTGTTGTTGAGGATTCTAATTGAAGAATTTTATTTAATGATAGTTTATTTAGATGTCAAGTGTTATAGTTGTGGATATTTTATATAAAGAAACTTATGAAATATTCTATAAAGGTATAATTGTGATTATTGGGGAATTTTGGTTAATGATGATTTATATAGGTGTGAACTGTTATAGTGTAGAATATATGATTTTATGTATGTGAAAAAATTGAAAAATTATTTAGAATCGAGTTATTATATTTATTGATGATTAAATGAAAGTAATGACTTTAGATTAAGATATTTTGAGATGAGATGGTCCTATATTTCGAAGACGAAATTTTATAAAGAGAGATGAATTGTAAGGTCATAATTCCATTGGACCCAAGAGATTAATTTAAATTTAATTTATTGTTATCAATTTGATCCAGTTCAAGTCTTAGAAGTATAGAAATTTGTGGATAAATATTCCATTGAAGGATATTTGTAAAAGAAATTAAAAAAGTTAGGTTAAAAGAAAAAAGGTTGGAGGGTAGAAATGAAATTTTACAAATATTGAAAAGTCAAAATTGATGGCGTGTTTTTTTTAAAATAAATAATAAATATAATAATATATATGTGTCAGTTAGTGATAAGATAAAAAATAATAAAATAATAAAAAAATAAAAAATTTGGCATAACATTGTGGCGGTGACTGTGTGAGTATATATATATACATTTGATTGGAAACCGACAGAGGAAGGAAGAACGTGCCGGCAGTAGGAATAAATGAACAGAAGCAAGAGCAGAGAACCGAACAGCAACAGCGGAAAGAAAAAGAAAATTGAGGAAAAATAGGAGGAGCCGAGAGGAAGGATGGTAAGAAAAATAATTTGGATATTCAGTTATTTAGATAAGTAAATTTATTTTAATATGATTTAAATTATAGAAAAATAGTTTATTTTTGTATAGTTTTACATTCAGTTTTACATAATTTGTGGGTAAATATAAAATGATGAGAAAATAAGAGGAAAACACATTTTAGATCTAAAAATAGACAAAAGAATTATAAGAGTGGATATTTTTATTTTTAATTTAATTTATTAAATCATGTTTATTAACAGTTCAAATTTTATTATTTATTTCAAGTAAATAATTGTTGAGTTAATTAATTTTATAGATGATAAATTATGTTATACGATTGAAAGAAAAGATTATATATGTTTCAAATTTGATTTATTTAAGTATTATTAGAAAAAATTTATTTAATTAATTTATTGATTTATTGATTTTGTATTATGATTGGATTATAGAATACGTATTTTGATAATTATATTTCTATTTAGAAATTGAGTTATAAAATTATTTAAGATTTGAAAATGAATAAAATGAAATTTTTAGTACGTTTATGTATCTTTTAGTTTTTATTATGTATTGAAAATAAATTAATTATTTAGTAAATTGTGTAATATTGTTATTTTTAATTGATTTGATTTCAGGTTTACGTGAAAATTGCAGTATAAATAATTTTGTGACATTATAAAATGAGAAATAAAAAGTTTAGGAAATATACATGCTTGTTTGAAAATAGAGATTAAATGAATTGTGAATTATTTTGATAAATTATAATAAAAATTTATTTGAACTACAAGGGCTTTGATCTCATTGATTAAATGGATACATAGGAGCTTGAGATGATATCTCAAACTCAAGCCCAAAAATGTTGGTGTACACTTCTTTTGAAAATCTCATTTTATCACTAAAAGTTAATGTTTATATATATTTTTTAAATATTATGAATTTGATTAAAATGATATAGTAATTATATTTGGTATTTGATTTTATGTAAATTGGATATGTTTTGAATAATGTTAGAATATAATTTAAATTGAAAATAAAATTTTAGAAAGAAAAAGGAGTGTTGGATGAAATATATGCATGAAAAAAAAAAAAAAGAGTGAATTTTATTAAATTTGATGTAAATATGTGATTTAATGTTTACGTGATTTAAATCTTTGTTGGATTTTGAAATATAAGAAATTATTTCGATGAATTGGAATAAAGGATTGGTTAAATATGATTTTAATGAATTTCGAACAAAAAGAGAAAGAAACGGATAAATTCAGTGCCTTGATTGGACGTATGTCGAAAGAAAGGCACGACCGTTTTGGAAAAATTTAATAAGTTCATTGAATGAAAAATAGAGTTTTGCAATGTGTATATTGATAATTTGAATATATATATATATATATATATGAAAATTTGTGACTAAAATTAAATTTATTACTTTTCGAATGAAATCTTTATATAGAAATAAAAATGGTTAAAGATATGCAATTTATGTTAATTAATAAAATTGAGAAATGATCCAAGTAAACTTGAACATTGGTAGGTGGTGACTGATAGTTAGCATGTCAATAGGATAATATAGTAGTACTGCGACATTACACCGTACTGATAGACAGGGTTCAACGAATGGATTATGAGAGACACTGGGTGTCCGATCCTGAAGTCGAAACCCACTATGATATATGATATGTGATATGCGACCCGACGGATGGTCACCGATTGATCGATATCGGGAATGATGTTTATTCTATACGAGACCCGAATTCCGGTCAATGGTATCGTGTCAGAGTTTACGAAGGACACTGAGAAAAAGATAAACGAAAACAATGTTAATAAGATTGAGAATGAAAATTTTATATTTTATATGTGCATCAAATTGTAATTTGAATTCTTGAATTAATTTGTAAAAGTTTGAAAAATTATGAAATTTTAATTTACGACTTGAATTTCAAAATATGGTGAAAATCGTGTGGTTACAAATAAGAAGAAATGATGTTAAGTATGTTGTATGTATAATTGTTAATAAATGGAGTAATTAATGAATGTTTAAATTAATTTTCGTGCTATCATACGTGTTTAAATTAATAAGTTTTATTATGTTTTATTATAAATGTTTGTGTGGTGAAGTGGTTTTGAAGTCGGACGGGAGGTCCGAAATGAAAGTTGAGAAAATGAAAATAATTTTAATAGTGTTAATTATTTCTTTACAGGTTTTTAGATTTTTGGGTTTTTAGAAAAATAGAAGAAATTCTGTTGAATTTTCTAAAAATTTAAATAAACGTTTTTAATGAAATTTTAATAACGAAAATTTGAGTGAAAAAAATAAACAAATTTCAGTGAGATATGTGACATCCTCTATCTAGATCATCCGTTCTGACAGAAATTGGGTGGAGGATATTACAATCCTATAGAAGATCTATTGAAAAATACAACCGTCCTTATAAATAATAATATAACCGTGGACGTAGATATTATTAAAAGGGTTTAATCATATTGTAAATTCTTTTATCTCTCTATTTATTATCCCTACATCATTATTTCCTTGTTATTACATCAGAGTTGTGCTCGTTTGATGTCGTTTATTCTCAATTCACATTAATTCGGATGTTGACCAATTTTTAACATCAACATTGACCTTATCTTTAATCGTGTTTGACATTGTTTTCAAAGGTTTTAAATATTGACACAATCCCTGATATTATCCTGACATTATCCAAATTTTCAAGGAACCAATATAGATACGAAAGAATATCTAATATTCTCTTATGTATCCATACATATCCCCTAATATTCATAAAATATCCCTATATTTTTTTAAGTATCCCGATATTTTTAAAATAAAAAATTTTGACCAATATATTTTGACCTAAAGTTTTTTGTCTTATCAAAATTTAAACTACAAAGAACAAACCACTTAACATGGTATAATAACACTATTAATAGAGATAAAAACATCATTTTAACTTTTAAAGGTAATTGTATAATTATAGTAAAGAGTATGGTACATATGCTGGATAGGGATGACAGAATGATCCAATCAAGATTGGATCAACCCACTTCAAACTTGAAATTTTTTTTGAGCAGGTGCTTCAGACTCAATCCATGACCCGATGGGTTTTTGAATTTTCACACATACTCAATATGTTTTGACCCGAATTATTATTATTATTATTATTATATACATATTTTAACGTACAGTTAAATGTAAATTAAACTTTTACTCATGTAAATATCATTAAATTTAAACATATGCTTATATATACATATTTTAACGTACACTTAAATATAAATTTAACTTCTACTCATGTGAATATCAGTAAATTTAAACATATGTTTCAGTTCAAACATATAGTTTAACGTCTATTTTAATTTGCACATAAATAAGAATTCAATTAAACATAATAGAAAACGAATAAACATTAAATTCAAAAATGAAGTACGGGAACTAAAATAACTTAAAGAACATGAAATTCATTAAGTATAATACAGCGGTGCCAATTACTGAAACAAAAATTTAAAATTCCATTAAAACAATCTAAATTATCTATGAGAATAGTTTGCTTCATACACAAATTTATAAGAATGACATTAAATGAATAATATATTATTAATATTATTATTATTATTATAAAAGTAATATTAGCGTATGATAAAAAAAATAATAAATTAGGTAACTAGGTTAGGATAAGCCAAAAGTGTTTGACTTAGAATCAATCAAATGATAAGCCGGACAAAACTTTTTTGACCTAAATCTTACACGAAAGCTGGTTTCAATGCTCCAAATCTAGTCCTAAGGAATCAAAACCTTGCTAGTCTGGGTCAGATAAATGATTTTGACATATTTTGGCAATGACAATATATTACACTATTCTTAATTGCAAATACCACATGAAATTTCAATTCATACTAAACAACAATATCTACCAACTTGGGGTAAATTCAAATTACACAATTTATGGATAGATTAGAAAGGACGAAACTATATGTATATACATATATATATATATATGCCACATTAGAAACTCCCTTAATTATATACATTAACAACTATCTTTAGAATTATATAAACACAATTTCATGGAAAAATTATTTTGCAAGTTTAAACCACCGAGGAATTAATTGGATATTAACTTCTACTTTTGCAAAATTTTTATAAGCATTTATTATTATTAACTATTAAAGAAGTAAATTTTATATTTCTTTATAGCTAGAAATTTAAACAAGATAAAAGATATTTAATTAACATATTTATCTCTCTCTATTTTCAAATGGCATCTTTCTTCTCCAAGCAATCTACTGTTCATCTTCTCCAGCATATCAAGTCACCATTTAAACAAACACCAATCCTAGTTTCCCTAAGTAATTGCTATAAAACCTAAAAGAATGCATCAAAATTTATATTTCCAACTACAGTCAGGCTTACTCAGGCATTGCCAACCACAATCGTCATACTTTTTTCTTTTCTTAATGCTTACAGACAAAGTGGACGAAATGGGTTTGGTCTCATTCATGGCTTTCTCTCTCTGTGTCAATGTTGTTTCCCTCTTCAAGTTCAAAACTGCTAATATTGTTCCTAATGTCGTTTTCGCATTGAGAGTAAAGAGGACCTTTTTATATCCTCATAACTTGGGTGATTTTGATCTCAAAATCATTTTAGGTTTTGACACTCAAACTACTAAAGTAGTGCTTATGTCACAAAACAAGGCCCCATGAGTGCTAGCAATCTAAAGAACCCAAACATGGTTGATAGTTCATTGGTGAGGTCTATGTGTAAACCACCATTTACTAATGGTAATGATTATATATGCATATTGAAGGATGTATAATAATTTTGATTCGTACAATCTATAGGTTATGGCTTGTGGAAAATTATAGGGTATAGTCAATTTACAAACCACCATTTGTTTGTGATAATGGTTATGCACGCTGAAGGCATGATGATTGAAAGAGAAGAAAATTTTGGGATAATGATCGTATGAAAAAGATTTTTCTTAGGATAATAATCCTTGAATATTTTACGTTATGTGGATGATAAGAATGAATACGTAAAACTTTCATTATAGTTCAAATGCATTGGAGAAATGACACTTTTTTCTTTTTTTTAATTAATGGAGAATTGACACACACTTGAATCCCAAAATAGTTGTTAAATACAATTAACCAAACATATATTTGTTTATGGAATTTTTTTTGGTCCCTGTACTTTAACAAATTAAATTATTAACTTTTACAAGCACATTCATTTTTAGCCCCTCTGAGCCCTGAAATTTCAAAAACTCATTAATTTGGTCCTTTGCCCAAGTATTTAGTGGTCAAAGGTGATAATTTATACACCAAAAAAAAAAAAGAGATACTTTAAAATTGGAAAAAAAAAAAAAAAATCAACATCACTTCATCATCAATTCCACATCTCTTTATGATCCCTAAACCCGGTTCATCATTGAATCTCCATCTTTGCAACTTATTTTTTGCAATTTCATCTGTGCTTTAAAAAAATAAATAAACCCCTTTATCCCTACCATCCATCTCGAGATGGATGATGGGGATCCTTCATTGAATCTCTATCTCTACAACTTCATCTTTCTTTTCTTTTTTTGTTATTTTTAAAATGTGTAATTTATATAAAATTTTTAAATTTTATCAAATTTAATTTTTATTATAAATATGTAATGTTATTTCTAGTGTTGACATGTGACATGTACTTGTTTAAAAACTACCTACTTCTCAAATTGTTAAGTTCAACAAACAGTCAACTAAATAAAGGATTAATTTAAGGAGTTTTCATATCTTTAGGAAAGCAGACATAAAAATGGATTTTGTGAGTGAAAAGGTAAATAACTCATCATAACATAGGAACTATAATGAAAAATTTCCCTTCTTTAATTTGATAGTTAATTATTTTGATTATGCTTTTAAACATAGATTATAGTTATATCGAACTGGCTCTTATTTACATTCAGAGGCCGGTTGTTTCCATAGCAAAAAATAAAATTGCCTAGTCTGCAACTGCTGTTATATGAAATTAGGACCATATTGGACCCAAATGTTAAATTTCTTGTTCAAACCAACGTTTGGCTCAAATTGACGATTCCATGTTTTACCCACGCGGCCGAAAAGGACTTGTAAGGTGGGTTTCATCATAACCCACAAACGATCGTTCGTGGGTTATGAATTTATGATTGAATTTGTATTATTTATTTATTTGTTTTAAATGAAGATTAAAAAAATATTAATAATTTTACATTTTTCAAAAAATTATCAAAAATTTTATCAAAATAATGTGGTAAGTTTATTTATAATCACCACTTTAATTTTGGGATGATGTATTAATAACGTGATAATCACATATAAATTTACCACATCATTTGAACAATAAATCTGAATAAATTTGTGAGTAATGCAGCATTATTACTCAAAAAATATTATATACCATAATAATTTATTTATAAAATTTTAAAAGAATTATCAATAATTTTATTTTATGTCAACTAAGTACAAATACTTTTATTTTGAGTAATTAAAAATATAATAATTATTTTATTAAAATCATTTTAATATTTTTATTTAATTCAAAAATAAATTTAATCCACCTTTGAATTTAACCCAATCTTATCAAATTCACTTTTAATTCAATCTCATGGCGCATCAAACACGTAACAATCAATAAAAATTTTGGTTTGGAGAAGCTATGTAATGCCCTCCCCCTCCCAGCTCTAGTGAACCTCCTGGAAGGGAAAGAGTTAAACCATTAATGCTGTGAAGATGCAAAGACTGTCATTCATGCACTGGTTTGATGGAAATATGCCGGAAGGTATGGCCATTGACCCCTTTTGACAACATAATCTACAGCCTGCTCAGTTGCAATATGATAGACCTCCTTAGTGAGGTATATCAGAATGCAGGTAACGCTGGTTTCAGCAGTTTTTGTGTAATCATTTGGTGTATTTGGTGGAATAGAAATGCTGCACTTCATGCTGACAAGATAAAACCAGCACCTTACCTTCTAGACCGGTCCTTTTCACACACCGACGTGGCTATAAAACCTGGCGTTAAGAGTAGTTATTAGTGCTGTCATCAGGAACAGCGAAGGTTGGGTTGTGGGGGCTCTCTCAAAACAATCTTTTGGAAACTTCACTACAGAGATAGGGGAACTCTTTGCTCCCCGTGCAGGCCGCCTTCTTGCCAAGTCCTTGGATCTGAAGATTTGGAAAGCGGAAGTGGATGCTTGCAACATTGCATGTTGGGTTTCATCAGTTGTGTTCAGAAATGATGATGCTAGTTGTATTGTAATGGATATCAAAGAATTATGTATTCAGCTAGGTGTATGTGCAACCACATTCCCAAGGAAGGAAATGAGAATGCCCATACATTGGAAACCTGGCTCTACTCTCCAATATGTAGAAGGTCTAGCGGAACACCAGCCTTAACTGTATTCTTTCTGGTCTTTTAATATACTGGACTACTTTCAAAAAAATACATAACAATCCAGTCTAATCTCATGCATTCCTCCTATTCCAAAATTCAGATTTTTCGTTTATTTTTTTAAGAGGTTAGTATCAAATAAATCTTAGGTATATATGAAAAATATCAAAATCAATCACTACTTACATAAATCGAATATTTACTCTTATAATAAAAAGACAACTACCTTAAGACTTAATTTTCCACTATAAATACTTGGAAAGATACACGACCTATCTCTATTGGTAGAGGCATGTACAAATTTTCATGTACTTAAAAAAATTAATATATTTAGACCGACAGATATATTTTCACAATATATGTACAAATTTTCTTGTACTCACAAACGAGCCTTCCACAATGAAACTTACCTACTTACTAGAAAATTTAATCAAAGCAATTAAATAAAAAATATTCTGTACATATAACATAACAAACACTAATTCAGAAGCAACAGAGAACAAATCAATGGACATCAGAAAATCAAAAGCTTTTTAATTATTATAGAAAGGTCAAAAGTATTCTGTACATATAACAGAACTAACACTAACAAAAGCTATGGCCTGACATTCATTCATTGGAGATTTTAGAACAAATAAATTGCCCATGAACAAAGCATTCTCACTTTCAATTTCCACATTAAAAAAAAAAAAAAATGTAATAACATTGATCACTTATCATATGCTAACTGGCGTCACATTTAATCACTGCCACTAAAAACTAAACGAGAGCACCCAACATGGAAAATTGCAGCAGATTTACCTCTTTCAACATTGCATCAGTTTCTGCATTTCAGTTATAAGTTTCGAATGGTGTCCACATTATCAATGACGTCCAAGGCTTTGATCCGATCAATGTCAAAGTCAATGACCGGAACTGAGGAAGGCCTCCTAATGGGGAAAGGATCTTTCTTGGTTTCGCTTGTCGGAGAGTGGCTGTTACTTTTGGTCAACCTGTGGTGCTTGCTTAACCTGGTTTTGGCTGTGTCGAACTCCTGACTCTTGCTTATTCCTGGTGTCTTTTTCCTTTTGCTGACATCACGAAGCATCTCTTGATCTTCAACCGTCAACAATGGGGATGGAGGGTGGGCCTTGTTTGTAGATAAATGAATACCATGTTGGTTGGGAGACCGAATTGGAGACTTGACAGGAGACCTTATTCCGCCATTGGTAGCCCTTGCTTGGCTAACAAGATGATGAAGAGCCACAACCAGTTCCAGAATGTAAACTTCAGTTTTATCCTTATCTGCATGGTGCAGTGTCTCAATCCTCAGTAAGTCAGTGTGGCCAGCAGGTTTCCGATTCACCTCAGAGCTGAACAACATTAATGAGAAAAACTTGGTGGAAATATGTTGCATATGTAGATTAAGAAGAAGCACAATAACTTACCCTGTGTTAGCCCATTCTCCAACCCAACCAAATCCATGATGAGCCCTAGTCAGTTCAAATTGGGAAAAAGAAAAACACATGGATAAGCAATAGAAAAACAAACTTCGGTATAACAAAAGCCTGTGACCACCTAATTAAATTCAATTTTCTTAGAAACCACATTTAGAGCACTGAAAAGATATGGTTAACTGAGATACACTTGTCCTTCAAGGATGAACAGGTCATCATGCCCTTGGAGCACAATACGAGGTACCAAAAGTCAACGCAACCCAGATTAGAAAATTAAGAATAGCACAGAGCAACCAACAATCTTACTTTGTTGTGTTAGTTGCAACAGGAACAAGCCACTGTAAAGTTTTCTCCATTTTATCTTTTATTTGTGGGACAGTAAGCTGGAAGAACTACACATGAAGAGAATAATTATTAGTCAGTGAGTATACATGTGAAGAAATCAGGAATTAACTACATGTTCAAAGCCACAAACATAAAAAACTCCGAATTAAGCCAACTGATATTTCAAGTTCTAAAAACATCGACCAAATACCTCTTCCTTAACCTGGGGAGATTGTACTTTGGAGCGCATCGCAGACTTTATATTAGGAGGCAGCCCCTGGTATAATGCATCCCTCGTATTTGGAGGCACAGAACTTGACCGAGACACCTAATTACATTCAAAATTAGCAGAACGTCCTGACCAACATTCTCAACTTCTTATTTAATGCATAGCCTCTTAATTTCTTGATTGAAAAACAAAAGTAATTGGAGAATGGAACTGCAAAACATTCTGAAACCAGCCTTTGGATAAACTTTTTAAGTATAATGCAAGGCAGAAAAGCAAATCTATCCAAGATTATATATTCATGTAACGAAGGAGAAAATTGCAAAAGTGTCTTATCACATTTGAAAAGAGTCAATCATGATTCTATCTCGACATTCTTAGTGGTACCCATAGTCAACAAATCCAGATACGAAATATTCCACTTTTTTCATGTTTCTTTATATTCCTATAAGCTAAATGCACAGAATGTGCTGGCTTGAAGCGGCTTCCTAGTTTGAAAAAGTGTGCCTAGGCACAAGGCACCGCAGGGCGACCAGTCAGCGCCTCACCGGCGACTTCAGTGAGAGACGTGCAGCGCCCCTCACCGAAGAAAGTGTGGAAGCTAGGTGCGTCTCGACGAAGCCTAGGCATGTTAGTTGCTAGTTTAGAATTTGAATACGATGAATGATGATTCATGATTGAACGTTTATTCTATGAATTTATCTTATTATTATTTGTTGTCTATGAGTTTATAATATTTTGAGTTTTTTTTTAATAAAAATGCACCTCGCTTTGCAAAGGCATACCTCGCACCTCACACTCCACAGCCCTTTGCACCTCGGTGCGCCTTGGGCTTTTTAAAACTATGGCTGGCTTTGTAGGCTAACATTGATACATACTAGTAGGGTAAAAATGAAACACCCCTCTTCCATGAACACTAAGAGCAAAGTAGTAACTTCTCCAATTAAAGGAGCTCCAGTTAGCCTGTGGACTATCGATGATCATAAACACAGAAACAGAATGGTCAAACAATTAAGATTGGTATAACAATTGATGTTAAATTAGCCTTCTAAATAATAATTAGGGCCACAAAGCATAGGCAAATATGAAGTGAAATGGTCATTTCATTTACAGACTACAAGGATATTTCCCCAATTATATGCACAGTAATAATTATTCTGCACGTAGAGACGTCACTCCAAACAATAAAGACAAGTTAGAGGTAGAACTATCTCTGATTGACCAGATAAAATTAAAGAATTTGGAACATCATAGACCAAAGGGCTTCTCTCAATGGGTTTTGAATTACAAACTATGCTAATAGTTGTCTCTCCCATAAAAAATGTTGCATCTTATCAAAGTATGCAAATATAAATTTCTCTCCGATAGCCTCTAACATGTAATACTCTAATTCAGTTACAAACAGCCTGTCCAAAAGCCACAAAATTATGATAACGATCTGATGGACGCAATAACAATAAATTATCACATCATGTACACGCAAGATGCAAAGAAAATTAGAAGAAATAATACATCATGTAAACACAGTTTAAAGAACGTATCAATCCTTTTAAGTCTCATTTCTCTTTCCCTAATTTCACATTAACTAAATAAGTTTGCTGACACTGTATGGAAAAAACATAACATAGAAAACAAGAAATAAAAGAAAATATAAAACTCAACAAGATCATAAAAACTCACAAGGGTATCAATTTGGGTGACAATATTTGCATAATGCAATGCAAGACCGGCAGACCCCAACCTTTTATGGCTGTTCAGAGTACCTTTTACAGGTCTATCACTATCTGCTTGGTCACATGAAAAACATCCACAAAAACTCCATTGAATTAGTAAACTCAATAAATAGTTCATACTTGATTTCTAAATCGTTAGTAGTTTGAGGGAATCGTTGAAGAAAAATGTAATATATGGAATCTGAATAGATGGAAGTTCAGAAAAGATAGTTTTTATTTCAAGTTTATTTCAAGGGAGGAAAAAATTAATTATCTTGTGACACCAAAGCTTGGGGATGGAAACTAAAATATATATTCAGAGTCTAATAGTAATCAAAAAAAGAAAAATAACAATTTGAATTCTTCATAAAGCTTCAATTTCTAAGTCCTACATTGTCTGCGGGTGCAAATGTATGAGAAATAAAATAATTATGTCACCATCTGGAAAACTCAAAAGAAGTTATCTTATATTTCTGTGTTACTCATCTAAGCCTTAATCCCCATATTATACAGGGATGGCTAAATGGATACAAAGTTATATAGTTTTATAGCTGTTTAAATACATCCTTTTGATACTCACAATGTAAATTCAATTGTTTTCATTTTTCTCTTTGCCCCCTGTTGATTTTCATCAATTGGACAGCACTACAAATTATATAATAACAAGCACCTAGAATATCTGTCTTCTCCACTCTTTAAACCCCAAGAAGAAAAATATGAAATGAAGTAAAAATATCCCTCTGACAACTTCAGAAAGTTGGTGTTTAGATTTCTTACCAGCACTACCAAAGGCAACATGAATCTCCAAATGCAAGAAATGTACAATGTCTACAAGCTTCTCTATCACCTATACATAGAAGATATCAAAGGAATGTCTTATGTATACCTCAACGATGACCAATTGGCTAAGTATTACATTTAAAGCCTACCAGATGAAAACAGAATCAGCATTTATAAAAAAAATAATGTTCTTAAAAATCACTTGAAAATGTAGTAATTGTAATCCAGAATATAAGGAGAGCAAGGTAGGATGCAGAAATGAAAACAAATTAACCAACAAGGTTGGGTCATAACGGACTCAAAAAAAGTTAAAAAAAAATGGTTGGGTCATAACACATTGGAAACCACTAAACACACTAGAATGCATGCCTGCCAGCAATATACGATTCATACCTCTTCCAAAATCTTGGACCACAGAGATTTCTTTTGCAAACTTCTTACATGCTTCTTTTGACTCTTTAACTCCGCTCTCAAGATAGCAAGACTGTCCCCTACAATGTCCAAATATAGATATAAATAAAATGAAACACAAATGTGTGTCTGTGTGTGTCTCTATATATACATAAAGATGACAAATTTTGTAAATAATATTTATAAAGATAACAAAGAAATGAGAGCCAAATCAAAGTCAACTTCTAAATTTTTCAGAACTTATGGGAGAATATTGCAAAGAACTTAAGTGTTATCTTAGAGTGTGCATAGCCTGCACTAATGCCAGTATAAAAATTAGATTAGATGAAAAAGCTGGCCTCTGCCATGCAAGGTCAATGATGTATGCACAGACAGCAGTATAATGACAGCATTTTAGTAAATAAATGATTAAATGACATTTAAAAAATAATAATATTCACATAAGATAATTACAAATTTCTATCGCTGAAGCATCAATCGGCTGGAACAGACAAACAGACGAGAAGGATGATAAGGTAATTTGTACCCACACAAACAAATGTTAGCTTGGCCCTTGGCCCCAGAAAGTTTTGAATAACATTACTAGTTAAGAGCAATTGTCACCTCATGAAATGTCTGAATTTTAAAATTTTTACACACTTTGATATCATGCCAGTAAAGAGTAGATCCACATTCTTTCACACTACTATTACAAAGTCAACTATTTAATAACAATAGTGACACAGATCCAAGCCCCAATTTACCTCTTTGTGCAGCATTTGAATTATCCTCTTCCTGAAGCTTACGTCGATAATCTTGCTCAAATCTGTCCAAGGCATGCAACTCATGATATAATTCCTGCAACAGAAAAAATTAACGTTTTAACAAGACTGCCATATATAATGTCCGTGAAAACATTAAGAACACAATCTATTGTTCATGCCTTTTATTTTAAAGTTCATTGAAGGCCATTAGTTTAATTTCTACCAACAAAGGACAAGAAATAATAGGTCAAATTTCTTTAAAAAATGGGAGCCACTACAGCTAAATAATGTAATGTATATTGCAACTTAGAGGTGCCACTTTAAGGTCCATCTGTCAAGTAAAATACTCACAGCTGTATACTGAACCAAAACCATTAATTGTTGCATCACTGTCTCTGCTTCTTCATTCAACTGCCTTTGCGGTGTGGGTTCTGAACCAAGCCTAGAAATCATAAAAGACAGCAGGGGAAGCAATATAAGCACAAAATACAAAATCTTGCGAGTAACCCTTTACAAAGTAGAGAACATGCTGTTTTGATTACTTTTCAAAATAACGATTCAAGTTGTGCAACTGATGATCTTTACAACGATTTCCAAACCGTACCACTTCTCCAGAAAAAATTTTCAATTCTTCTCTGCCAAAATAGAGAACCAAATAATTAATTTCTAACATTAAATAGAATATAGCCAGCAGATAAATTCGTTGCAGAGAAGAAGTTATTTCAAAGCTAATAAAGATTTTATTGTGTTAGCCACCTCTTATCAGCAGCAGCAATCCTTAGGAGTTCGTCCATATCCTTGGATATTAAATTTTGTACACCTTCTGAAGGAAGCACCACCTCTTTTAAATGTGTAATGTTCTCCTTGGAAAGGGACAGCATTAGATTGTTACCCTTGACAATTGTATTTGCAACTTCAAAAGCCAAAATGGAGATTTTATTCCCTTTTGTTGTCACCCCTGAGTTAAATCCACCGCTGGGATTCAAGTTGGTCATGCTACTACCAAGTGTATCCAAAACATCCTTCGCCTTCCCAAAACCAGCAGTACCAGCTCTGCCCAAAAGAGAGCTTACTTCGGAAACCTATAATACAAAAAATAACCAATTGGTTTATTAAAAAATACAGCAACCAACTCTACAATATGACATTATCAATATTTTACCAACCATTAGGAGCGATGACATAATAAACCAAAGAAACCATGACAGCAAACATGAGAAATACTGGGATATACGATCAGCAGTCCATGAACGTTCCCATCATGTCAATAAGTAATTATCATGGTAACTTTAAGTTTGGGAGGTTATTTGCAAAGAACTGGAGAAACGCCACAAAATGGTTTTAAATTAAGTAAACATAACTCAACCCACGGTTAATGAAGCATGGTTCCTCAAATTAACCAAACTGAAACATGGTGTAACATCCATGAAGCAAACATGCGAAGAAGCCAAAGTTAGAAGTTAACGGCAAGAAGAAGATGATATTGAAGATCAATTAGATTAAGAAGGGTGTATTTAATCTAGAATTTATAGAAGTTAGATGATTTTTTTTTTTTCTTTTTAAATGATAGATTTTGGTGGAATTCAAGAATTCTATAGATTTCATAGAGATTTTGTGGGATTTTTTTATGAAATCTGTTGAAGATATGTTGGATGATATGATTCTGATTTCTAGGAATCATGTTGAAGATATGATGCTAGAATCATACTGAAGATATGATGCTAATTTCTAGGAATTATAATTGAGGATATATTTAGAATTCTATATTGATTATTTCCTTTTCAAGAAAGGAAACAAATCCTTGATTGTAGCTACCATAGTTCACTATTACTATCCCTAACGCGCGTGTGTGTGTAGCTGCCATAGTTGACTACTACTATCCCTAATGCGTGTGTGTGTGGATAATTAGGATCCTAGATTGATTATTTCTTTTTAAAGAAAGGAAACAAATACTCAATTGTAGCTACCATAGTTGACTACTACTATCCCTAATGTGTGTGTGTGGATATTTAGGACCCTACTTTGATTATTTCCTTTTCAACAAAGGAAACACATCCTTAATTGTAGCCACCATAGTTGACTACTACTATCCCTAATATGTGTGTGTGTGTGTGTTGTACAATTTGTAAAGTTGAATGTGTGAATAACAAATCTCTTAATTTCACGAAATAACATGGTATCAGGGCATAAACCTTAGCCTCCCTACTGCTTTTTCCGGAAGCAGACCCTAGCTTTCTAACTGTCTATTCTCGACGATCATCATGTCCGACGATCATCATGTCCAAAACAACAACTAACTCTGAGGATTCCTCAAAGATACCTCCAATCTCAACACTGCTCTTCCCGGCAGTAATGGAGGGTATAATATTCCAAACTTTCCACACATCTATCATCGGCTAAAAACTCAATGGCCGAAACTACCTTCAATGGTCTCAGTCGGTTCTCTTGTATGTGCGTGGCAAAGGCAAAGATGATTATCTAACTGGGAAAGTTACAGAACAGCAAAAACAGATGTCGGCTACAAAGCATGGACAACTAAAAATAGCCTAGTCATGTCATGGCCCATCAGTTCCATGACATCGGATATTGGAGAGAATTTTCTTTTACATGAGGCTGCTACAGAGATTTGGGATGCCGTAAAAGAGACCTACTCTAACAAAGACAACACATCAAAGTTGGTAACAATTGAAGGAGCTCTCCATTATGTCAGACAAGGTGATCTCTCTGTTACTGAATACTTCAATCAGTTACAGAAAAATCGACACCAATTTCATGCTTTCGAGAAATACTCATGGGACACACCTAAATATTGTAACTTGTATAAGAAGATCATTGAAACCAAGAGAGTTTACAAGTTTTGTCTGGGACTGAATCCAAGCCTAGATGAAGTCAGGGGGAGGATACTTGGCACAAAACCACTGCCAGGTATCAGAGAAGCATTCTCGGAAGTGAGGAGAGAAGAAAGTCGTGGAAAGTTTATGCTTGGGATTGAACCTACTCCGACTAGCAGTGAAACCTCCACCTAGGGTATTCAACCATCATAATGAAAAAGAGGCAAGCTATGGTGTGAACATTACAGGCATCCACAACAAAAGTCTACAGATTGGAAGCCAAAAGAAAATGAGAGCTAGGGACTCTTGCACAAACAGGTAACTATCCTAGTGCTTTGGCAGTAAAAAAGGATCCTGCAGAGGTGTGGATTGTGGATTCTGCAGCGTCAAACCATATGACAGGAAATAAGAATTTGTTTGAACAATTTACTCCCTGTGAAATTGGTCTGAATGTTCACATTGCCGATGGCTCGTTATCAAGGGTGGCTGGAATCGGCAAGGTGATGGTGTTTAATGAGCTGGTTCTTAATTTCGTATTATTTAAATTGTGAGCAAACTAATAAAAGATAAGAATTGTGTGATACAATTTCACTTGCCTACTTGTGTGTTTCAAGATTTAACTTTGAAGAGGATGATTGGCAGTGCTAAAAGTTGTGTTGGACTCTATTACCTCCAAATTCAACCCTCTCCAAGTTCACTATAAGATCTCGAGCAATCTCCTCAGTTATGGTTCGAAAGGTTTAAAAGAGTGGTGAAGATGAATGGGTATATATGCAGTGTCAAACTGATCAAACATTGTTTATAAGCATTCCATTGAAAGTAAAATATTCATCCTAATTATATATGCGGATGATATTGTACTAACAGAAGGTTATGAGGAAGAGATGATCAAACTAAAAAGTGTGTTGAAGAAAGAGTTTGAAATCAAAGGCAAGGGAAAACTCAAGTATTTTTTGGGATGAAAGTCGCTCGGTCTAAAGGAGGGATTTATGTTTCTCAACACAAATACGTGTTGGATTTATCAACAAAAACAGGAATTCTAGATTGCAAACCTGTCAACACTCCCATCGACTATACTTGCATGTTGGGAACTGTTAAGGAAAGCGCACCTGTTGACAAAGGAAGATATCAGAGATTGGTAGGCAAACTGATCTATCTTTTCCATACTCAACCGGGCATTGATTTCCAGTTAGTGTTGTTAGTCAGTTTATGAACAACCCCACTGAGGAACACTTGAATAGTCTATAGGATCTTGCGGTATCTGAAAATCACACCTAGTAAAGGTTTATACTTCAAGTAAACAACTAAACAGGGATGTTGAAGTTTTCTCAGATGCTGATTGGGCTGGTTCGATCATAGACAATCAATCAACTTCAGGTTACTGCACATCTGTATGGGGGAATTAGGTAACTTGAAGGAGGAAGAAACAATCAGTTGTTTCCTGAAGCAGTGCAGAAGTTGAGTTTTGAGCAACATCACAAGGTTTTTGTGAAAGAATTTTGTAGAAAAAACTACTAGATGAGCTAAAAATTCCATTTGAAAAGACAATAAAGATGTAATGTGACAATCAGGCTACTATAAGCATTGTCAAGAATCCAGTATATCATGATCGAAACCAAAAATGTGGAAATTGATCGTCATTTCATCAACGAAAAATTCAAAGAGGGGGTCATCAACTTGTTGCACACTCCAACAGTTACTTACACAACTGACATCTTAATTCTTAACTGAGGCTTCACCTAAGTCTCATTTTGATGATCTTTGTCACAAGCTGGGTAAGATTAACATCTACCATCTAGCTGGAGAGGAAGTGTAGATATTCTATTAGTAATTAGTTCTAGGATTTACGAGTTGTCTTTCAATAAAGAGATTTGGTCAAATATTTACCAAATCTCATCTCTTCATTATTCCTAGTTTTGTGGGATGACTATCTATATTAGGTAGATAATCATAACCCTTGTTTATAGGCAGATTTAGCGCTGCCACCTCCTATATATATGTATGTTTATTGAATTCATATGAAATATGGAGTAGTCTTCTCTTCATAAAATCTCTTCAGCTTCCTAATGAACTCTATTTTAAGTTCAATCTAATTATTCTCTTCATTTAGAGGGAGCAAGATACAATAGAACTCACTCATTGACGGAGAACATCTTGTTTTTAGGCTAAAACTTATTTTAGCAGTTATTTTACATTTTAGCATGCTTCATTTTTAGAGTTTTATAGGACTTGTGTTAATTTAATAAAGTTTTGTTTCCTATCAAAAAAAAAAAAAAAAGACTCTTTTACTTGTTTGAAGTAGAATAGGTTAACTTATAAATAGAACCTTGTACTATTTGACAAACATGAATTTATAGGTAACGAATTGAGATTTCAAAACGCTAATCCCTCTCCTCTTTATTTCTTCTACTTTTCTTCATTTTTTGTCTTCTCTTCTCCCTTTCTATTCCATCTCTCATCTCCAATACTTTTTTCTAACTGGGTTATATTAATTACATTATGGGCATTTCTATAATGTTGGGAGTAGAAATAAAATGTATATTTAGACAAAAGGAGACTACATTCATCCGTTCACCAAAACAAGAACAACTGGATTTTCCTCGGTCAATAGAATGTGACACTCTCCCAAAATAATGGAAAATATGAAAGCTTCTTCTAAATTATTTTTCTCTCCCCAGATTGCCCAAATAACCACTAAGGAAGCATAATCCTCAAATAGTTTATGACATGTAACCCCAACACCAAGGAAAACTAGGTTATATGGTTTTTCAGCATCTCTTGATGGACCAAGTAATCCTACATTAATGAAGAAAACACCAACTAGCAAAGAGGCAGAAAAACAGAGGATAACAACAATTTTTAAAGTAAGTTTACAAGTCATAGCACAGCTTGGACAATGTTTGTTCTTTAATCTTTTCTGTCAAAGTTATGTTGAATCTTTATGTCCATGTCAAAGAATTACATTTTAGTAACAATTAGCAGAGCTACAACCTTTGCCAATACCTAAAATATTCAATAAGGCTTTGAATTTTCCATTAGGAAGTCAACTAACAATCATTCCACATGTTTGCCTCATCTATAATCAAAATCAGATTTTAATATTTTCAACCCTAACTGATTGTGATGACAATGCAGAGAAGCATCCTGTTACAGACTACACTACTGCGCATAGAGATGGCAGAATCATCCAAGGATACAGATATCCGTAGTGAAACAATCCATTTAAAACAGGTAGGATACTATAATATGAGGGCCAAAGAAGGGATGGATACAATCCTTCTATCCATTTTATTTTTGGTATGGGGATGTACATGGTCGATGGATATCCATCCCTATCCAGCTCCATTAGCAATTTCAATTTTTTACAAATATAGCAAATATCATTAATACCATATAATTATTAAAAATCATATAATTTTTTTTTCTCACCAAAGTCTATGAGCGGGATTCATTGTTAACGACTTTCTTGGTTGGTGTTGTAGTCTTTCAATCTTTAATTTCATTTCTCACTTTTCTTCTCTACAGATTGACAATTATTTGACTCTATAAAAATTAAGTTGTGATATTGCTTCTATAAAATTAACCAAGTAAAACATATGAAATTACGTACTTGTGAAATGCTTCCAGTAAAACCAACTATCCAAAGTGCGGGTTGTGACAAATTACAAATATAAAATATGACAAATTGTGAAATTTTATGCTTGATATAATATCTATGCGTTAAATTTTTGCTATATATCTAGAATGATTTATGTGAAGGAAATTTTTGAAATATCTTTCATGAATCATTTCTCCCTTTCAGTATCATTAGAAAGCATGATTACGGACATTAGTTATACATTTCTCGCGTATAACGAAAAACTTTAACAATTTTATTGGATATGAACGGAGAAGGAATGGATATCGCCACCTCAATTCCTTGAATCCACCCCACTTACTTAAAAACTAGAATCGATACGGGGCTAGGAACATATATCTCAAACAGATATGGGGATGAAGATTGGTATCCATATTCAATACCTAGTTGCACTTCTTAACCATCACAATATCAATGACCGCATCTCTTTAGTAATGTAAGCACTTTCAAAGGCACAACCACTGGAAACAAACCTAAGAAAATGTTCTATGCCATGCATTACCAGCACACAACAAATTATGCACTCCAGCAACATTAGCATAGACAGAAATAAATAAAAAAAACAAAAAAAAAAAAAAAAGCAAAGTGCATGAAAACACAGGGGCAGAAGATAAGAAAGACAACCAAAGACGTAAATAAGGATTCAATGCAGCATAGACAGAAATACAAAAGCAAAGTGCGTCAAAAAACAGGGGCGGAACTCAGAAGATATGAAAGATAACCAAAGAAGTAAGGATTCAGCACACCTTCGCAACAGCAGCAGGCTTAGACTTAGTAGACCTAGATTTCTGCGAAAGAGCCCTTGGCAAGCGAGGAATGCCATCATTGATGTCATGTTCATTCATCCCATATGGCATTGCATTCCCTCCCGGAAATGAAAAGGGGTCTTGCAATTGCTTATCATCCACATTCACCCCAACAGGAGAGGGAGTCGAATTATTATTCGTTTTCAGTTCACGAGACTGATAAACCACTGGAGGCTCATAACCAAGATGACCATTAGCACCTGGAAAGCTTCCACCGGGAGCATTATCTACATTCGAACTCCTCGAGCAAAGCCCTCCCATTGTGTTGATCACCAAATATTACAACTCAAATCTTGTCCAAACTTTCCATCCACCAGCCAAAACAGTCGGAATATATACACAAACCGGAAAGTACCTTCAACTATTGAACTAAAAGATTAAGTGACCAATGTCAAAATTGAGGCTTTCCCTAACTGATCCACCCCACACTAAGAATTCAACCACACCAGTCTAAACCTAGAGTAACCACTCTGACCACTGAAGCTCCAGTTCATCAACACCAAATCAATCAACTGTCGAAAGCCAAAACAACCATATATCACAAACTCCATGGTCAACAAAAAAAAAAAGTCAAAATTAAGAACAACCCAGTTGACAAAAAAGCTTGAACAGCATCATCAGAAACTATTACACATACAATCACCACACAACAACTGCAACCTAATTAAAATAAAAAATAAACAAACAAACAAACCCAGAACCCCTAATAACAAGAAAGTTGCAAAATTTACAAAAGGCCAAGATCAGTTCACAGAAGCAGATTCAGAAACCCATACATAAAAAGACAATCAAAACAAACCAATAAAGTTAGTCAGATAAAATTACCCAGATAGAGAGAGAAGCATAAAAACGGATCTGCAAAGAGGGAATCTGTTCTGGGTCAGTCTAAAAAAAAAAAAAGAAGAAAGAAACAAACTTGTTTGAAGAAAAGATCAGGCAACAAGACTAAACAGTGAAGTAGAAGAAGAAGAAGAAGAAGAAGAAGAAGACGAAGGGGTATGGAGAGAGACGCAGTAAGAGGAGACTTTTGTTGTGTCAGCCTCTGAAGCACTGCCAAACCCATTTTACACTTCTCATCAAAGACATGGTCAAAAACACCAAACTCACACAACCATAGTTTTTCTTTTTTTTCTTTTTTTTTTTTCTCTTTATTAATATTTTTTTTACACCACCTTTAATAATAAAAATAGTTAATACTTTTAAACAAGGTTCAAATTCTACCTTAATCTATTAAAATATAAAATATAAAAAGTTATCTCTTCTTAAAATTTATTAATTTTTAATTATAAAAGTAATCATATAAACAGTTATATTAAAAATTTATCTCAATAACTTTAAATAGTTCATTGATCCATGTAAACATCACTATTAAAAAGGAAAATTTCAAAATATTAATAAAAATCGGTTTGATTGTTTCTTATATTTTAGAAAAAATAAAGTTTTTTTTTATGTAGTTTGAATTAATATTTGCATTACTAAAAAAGATATAATTTTAAGAATGGACATCTAACTAAATAATAAATCAGAATCTAACTCATAATTTTGATCAACTTTGTGAGTTTTACTTTTATGTGTCCTATCGACAATTTTCAATCCATCTCTATAGGTACGCCCTTCACGTGAGTTGCACATTGATAGTATTCACGTGAGTTGCACATTGGACATAGTATGTACTTAAAAAAAAAATTAGTATTAAGTCAAACCATAGGCAAAAAAAAAATGGGATTAATCTTTTTTTTTATTATCATTTTTTTAATAAGGATTAACCGTAATTTTTTTTTGCTTGCCGGTACTGATACTGAGGTTTTTGACTTGTCTTTCAAACTGAAACTACTTTACTGATGCCTAAACTTGTTTTTTAATCTCTCAACCTAACTCTCGGCGCGTCTTCATTATGCGCTACCATTTTTATTTTATTTTTCTTTTCAAGATTATTACAAATATTGTCAAATTCTTGTAAATGAATAGCTAATTTTATTTTATTTTTTCTAATTTGAATGTTACAAGAAAAATCGTTTAATAATGATAAATTGTTACGCGGTAAAATAGGTTGGACTTTTATTAATGTTTTCTTTAACTATAGGTGAAAATATGTTTAAAGTTTTTCTGTAGATAAATCTTATCGAATAGAATTTTGATTGATTGTTTAATACAATCTAACGATTATAGAACAAAATTAATATATTATAATATATTGATGCATTTTATAACATATTGAGCAACTTTATTTTCTTTATAAATTCGATAATTTAAATCAATATATTAATGACATAGGGATACAAAAGGTTATTCATACAGCCAATGATTAACGAGTCATACACTCCATAATGATCCCTCTAAGACTTCAAGTCAAAGATGACCCAAATACGCTAACATATTTTAGAAAGATCACATAACTTATACTTAGGGAAATCAAAAGCTTTTGTAAGTTGCTAAACTTGCGGGACCTCTCCCCCCATTTGGATGGCTAAGAGCACTCCCTTTTAAGGGTCGAAATTATCTCTAACTTCTTAATAAAGGCGACGAAAATTTTTTTTCTTTTCTTTATAAAGCGATTCGTTGATGTATTCTTTTATGCCGAAGAAAGATTATATATAAATACAACATTTCAAGTTTAAGTAAAAAACAAAACTTCTATTCTCTCAAAACAAATAAGTGAATGAAAATGAAATTTTATTCAAATTTAAAGATATTGCAAGTTTCTTTATGTCGGCAGTTAAAATGATTGAACAAAATGAATAGTCAAAAATTCAAAGTTGGAAAATAGTGCAGAGTGGAAGTGACGCTCCCGGAGGGACCAGTGGGCCGATGACAACATAGAGCCTGTCTCCCTCAGTCCCTCTCGAAAATTGAACAGTGACAATAACCCTAACTGTAGACATTTTTTTAGACTTTAATTTGATCTCTCATTAATTGAGATTAGAAACAACCAGCAAAATTGCAGCTCCATCACGTTTTTCATTTTTTTATTCTTTAATTGTCGTAGAATATTAAATAAAATACTTGCAACTTCTGTTCCACTGCCACTGTTTTTCCACGCTATACAACTCACTTCTTTGACTTGTTAATGTAGTTCTCAGTCAGCGTTTTTCATTTTTAAAGTTCACACCAAAAAAAAAAAAAAAATTTATACTGATTCGAACATAACAGAAATTTAATCTTCATCACCAAAGTTGATAAGGAAATGCACACAGCATGAGCAAAATTAAGTATGTGCTTCTTTTATTTTCTAACATTATTAGTATTAGTGTGGTTAATAATTATTATATAATTCTATAGCAATATAATTAAATGCATTCAGTTGTAAGTCTTTTTCTTTAACTAATTAAGAGTTTTTTTTTTTTCTTATTACTGTGATTGCTCTAGGGAAAAATCAAAACCAAGCGAAATTGAATACTAATGACACAGTCTAAAGAGTGACTCTCATATTGAAAGGAACGACTCATACGTAAATAAGAGAGCGACTCACACAAGGGTGAGGGCAGCTCACACGCAGATATAAGGAAAGGTAGCCACAATTTTTGTGGCACCAAGTGTCCACTCCGGGACCAAAAGTGGTATCGAACTGTGCATCACCACTGCAACAAATGCACAAGCGATAAAAAATTATTTGTTTTTTCAACTTATCATTTAATAAGTTTGAATTTGATTCATTAAATCATTTTTTATTACTTTTTAAGTACTCCAGTAACAATTTATTAAAAATGTATAGATAAATTTGATTAAGATTTATTACATAATATTTTTTTTGTTATATATAATTTAAAATAAAAATACATAACAAATATTAGTTATAAAAATATAAACGTAAAAATATTCATTTTTAGATTTTTTCTATTAAAAAAAATGATCAAGATGCTCATTCATGTTCAAGAAAAGAAAAAACGTACATTTTAAGTATTAGAAGGAAAAATAAACGACTCCTAGATGTAAATTTTATGAAGAGTCAGTTTGGTAATAGCTTTTAAAATAATCACTGTTAGATCCCATTTCATTACTTTTGCTATTTGAATATTTAATAATTTTGGTATTAAAATGAAATTTGATAGAACTTTCAAGGGTGATTATTTAACAATCAGAATAAATTTGAAACAGATTTAAGAAATAGCTAGACGAGTACTTTTGTAAAGTGATTATGATTATAAAAGAATCTGAAAGTGTGATTTAATTTTTCTTTCATATGAACCAGAGAGTAGATGTTGTTTACGATGGGTTCAACACAAATGGTAGATGTTGGTTACTTGGTAGAGTTGATCAATCAATCACTTGGGATTTGGGATGCTTGAATATGTGCATATCCGTGGCTTAAAAGATGAACTAATACCAAAATCTATTTGGATGTCTGTTATAATTCCAATACAAATAATGTTGTTAGTCATACTCATTTCTATGAATTTGTTGACAGTAATCTTTCAGTGAACTTTCACAATTTCAAAGCAGATTCACACACCAAGTACATCAAGTGCATTGCATGGTGACAACATGAGACTATGTGCTCGTCATTTTTAATGAGTTAATCAGCAATAGTCAAGTTCATGTGCATCCATAACCAGGAAAATCTAGAAATACAGGAGGAAATTATTGGCACTGCACAGCAAAAAGGCTCCCTAAAAAGTCCAACTTGAATGAAAGAGAAGGGATTAAGCCTGTGATCAATAACGTTTCTGCTCATAATCTAACAGTTGTGAATGCATTCACCGCAACATGAAACAAAGGAAACTAAATTGGCTCTTCAGCAGAGTCATACACAGCCACAGAAGGCGTATTGCAGAATTGAAAATTTGTGTATTGCCTAGACTTTACGTGAAACGACCAAGTAGTTTTGATGTTTCTATGCATTGGTTTTAATCAAAAGCTGTCTTCACTCTTCAATTTAGCTGCCAATATATAGAGAATTGCAGGATTCAAATTTGTATTCTACAGAGCACTGTACAGCAACATATGTTATGGCTTAAGATCGAAAGCTTAAATTTTTTACACCATAAGGGTGAGCATGCAATGTGATGCACAATTTCATTAAAGTTTTAAAAAATCAACGGAAGCAAGGACGTACCATTTTGAGCTTGATTCATTGTTAAAATCTGAGGTTAGGTCTTCCAATTCATCAATAATTGCTCTATAACAGAACAGATATTGCTCCTATACCCAATGAAACAATGAAATAAAACATTAGGTAAAAGTTTGAAAAGGAAGCGGGAAAAGGGAGAATAGAAAAAATTAGTGTCATTAGCACTTGCCACAACTTTTTTTTCTTTAATTTTATTTTATTTTATTTTATTTCATTTAACATAATAAAAGCAAATAACCAGAGGAACATAACAATAACATAGCATCAAGTTAGTACAGTTCATTCCGGAAACACAGATATGACCACAATCATGACAAAACTTCCTGCCCTCAACCTCAGCATTTTTTATTTCTTTCCTCTTCTTTTTTTGGTAATGAAACTTAAGATGTCAGAGAACAAAGGTGTAACTATCAGACACCAGATAGCTAAATTCTTAATGAGTATAAAAATTCATGTCAGCATAGTCACTTGACATTCGCCAAATTTGTGTCAGTATACATGGATGTCTACTATTAACAAAGAACTTTCACAAAAGGGCAGTTTCGACAAGGGAAGTATGCACCCAACCCAAGTTATTAACACAGGATTTTGTTAAAAATGGATTGAACTGCTTGGAAACAAACTGAAAAGTAAATACATAATTGACGTAAAATTCCTTCAAAAATGAGTTTGATGTGAAAAAAGTATTAAAATGAAAGATCAGGAACACTTGAAATTTGAAGATCTCGACCAACCACTTGAACATTGTTTCAACAAAACTAAGATAACAGTAATATTATGCTTCGCCAACAATAAATGGCCACACATATAAAATAAGCAATTTAGAGAATATCTTCGTCTCTTTTTTTTTGCCATAAAATATGATAAAAACACAGCTAGTAAATTTTAGCTCCATCATTGCTGTTAGGGACGCCTTTATAGGAAAGTAATATAGGAGAAGGAATAGGAATGCATATATAGACATAAATCCTTCTAATTAATTTCCTTTATTTTTGGAGTATTGTTGGGCATTTAGTTTCCTTTAGTTTTAATATCTTATTTCCTTATTGAGAAAGAGTCTTGTTTTGGTAGTTATTTATTTTCAGGATGTCTAGAATAGCAACTTATAATTTGTAACCTTATTGAAACCATTCTCTTGTTATAAAAGAGAAGGTCATGAAATAAAAAAAATTTATTGAGACTTTTGCAATAAAAAGAGTAAGAAGAGTCTGGGTGGTCTTTTAAGAACAAACACCCACAGTTATAGTTATCTTTCAAAATAGGTTCTTCGAAGAAAAGCAGAAACTTGAACAAAGGAAATCAAAGGGATTTTTCAATGAATCAACCTGTGACGAGATCCTATTCACGGGAGCATAACAATTGCTCAAAGGAAAACAATCAATTATTAATTATGCATAAAAAGTCTCACTTTTCATAGAAAACCTTTTCACATTGTTTATTGGATTTATTTTTTTTGTACAATTGTTAACAACCTACTTAACAATATCAAAATCTAGGTTCACCATTATGCTGTTGATGGTTCTAGTAAAATTATGTTCTAAGCTCAGATGCCGACAGTAACAGAAATGTAATAAAAATAACACTTTGAAATAAGATCATACCTTGGTTTGAACCATTCCGATCCGCTGAGACCTAAATACTGATACAGTTTCAGCAATCTTTAATGCAGTCATATCCCCAATAAGGATTCTCTGAATTGTATTATGAATTACACAGTATGTCCCAGTTCTCCCAATACCTGCACTGCACAGGAGAGACACTCTCTCTCAGTCATGTGAAAATATGACTTACCGAAAGAGAAAGTAAGTTGAGGTACATCGAAGTAATAAACATGAGCTCAACCTGCAATGCACCACTATGGGGCCAAGATTAGGTGGCAAATGATATATTCTTTTCAAAATTTCACGAACAGCACTTGTGTCCCGGGGAACTCCGTGGTCAGGCCATTCAGGATACTGAATATGCAACACGGAAATTGGTAGTTCCTCTGACTGCAGCAAAATTAACAAATCAAATGAATAAATAACATCTATCCTTCTATTAAAGGGGGTCCGTAAAGAGATTAAAACAACTAAAACAATAATAATTTCAAAATGTTAAACAAGACCCTGGACAAATTAAAGAGGTGTGTAACTACGAATTGAAACATATCTTTGTCAAAAGATTAAGCAGAGCTTGTATGCCACTTTCTAGAGTTCGTGTTTGTCTACGATCTATACTCATACCTATATTTCCAATATCATAGCTTCCTATCAATATCCAATCTTGTTAAGTAGCTTGGTCTTAGACTTGCATTGCTTATGCAATAAAAGGCCATTGTTCTTGACAACCTCCTTCAAGAATATAATCCAGTTTCAACTACGTGTTCCTTTTTCACTCGCTATAAGAGTTTGCTCTTAAAATTAACTTGGAAAGTCTTTCCAAGCTAACAAGTAGGTCATTTTATATCCTCACAGAAAGTCCTAGTCACTTTGAAAATAAGACCACCATAGTTTCCGATTACCAAAAACTCTCGTCTCTGTATCTTAAGTATTATTCTCTCTACCAAAACAAACCAAGCAAGTTCCTTTCTTTATTCATTTCTTTCCTTAATCGAACAAACTAAGCAAGTTCCTACTTCCTACAAATAATAAAACATCTTACTTATCTTACCCCTTTGTAATTCACCTCCAGGTTGCGCAACACTAAAGAAGTCTCAGTAGATCTCATCCACTTAGTGACAATACATATATTACCAAAGTCCCCACGACCATCTTCAGCTTGAAAGTAATCTCCACATTTTATCGTCTGCACATTGAATTCATAACAAGTGATGCTCGAAAAATCAAATGAAATATACTAAGTGATGCTAGGCACCTTTAATAAGAACTAAAATATCATATTTCAGCAAAAGATCATGCAATGAAGTTATCTGAAACATAACAGGCACGAGCATGCACTTGACAAGAATATCAAGATCAAAACGAACAATGTCACAATAAAACCTAGTGGATTGTGTTACGATCAATTCGAAAAGTTTCACCTTTTCTCACACTTGTACAAAATAATACAAATACTTTTAATTGCTAATTCACTATTCAAATTCTACATACAAAACTACCAATAAAAATTCTTCTTTTTCCAATTCAAAAGCAAAGTACTACATTACACATAGGATTAGCTCACAAACATTTTCAAGACAACCACCTTGTAATTGTCGACCAATCGAGTAAGCATGACAATTACAGGGCAACGATACTGGATCACCATCTCCCAAAAGTCCTCGTAAGTGTGAGGCATCGGACCTTGCGTGGCAATGAACCTCGAAACACTCTCTGACGAAGGCGTCTAAGACATATATAAATACATGAATAACAATTCCTCAATTGAACAAGGACATTAATTAATTAACCCATATTTCAGGCAAAAGCAGAGCATTATTCGTGTATACCGTAATCATGCTGGCATTGATATAGCCTCTAGCAGACGGTCTGTAATCTTTACACTGACCCAAAACAATCCTATTCTTATCAACTGAAATTTAAAAACAAATAAATTACAAATTAAAAATTAAAAAGATAAATATGTGAGTAATTAAGCAGTGAATTGAAGAGCTGACATGGCAAGATATCTTTGTAGCGGTTCTTGCTCAAGTTGACGCCGTCGAGAGCGACGGTGCAGCTCCTCGCCATTTCCAATGGTCGAATGCGATTCGCCTGCAGCTGAGCGAACTCGGTGGTGATCTGGTGCCGCGAGTTCTGTAGTTTCTCTTTGAAGAAGCTGAGAGCCTCGGAGCAGCGGATGTACTGATCCGTGGTGAGAGACATTCTAGGGGGAAAATCGGCTGCGGCGGCGGAGGAGGAGAAGTCGAAGCGTATCGAATTCGTGCTGTCGGCGGAGGAGGCGGCCATGGATGCTCTCCGGCGCGTGCGTGAGCACGTTCGGGAGCGTCTGGAGATAAGGTTTCCCAGCTGCGTTGTTTTGTTTCCCGAAGGGGTTTTGTGAGGTTTGCGCACATCCTGCGCGGCGCGTGCGGAAGTGGGAATATATTTTTATTATTATTATTTTAAGATGAATATTATTGGCCTTTTTTTAAAAAAAATTCATAAAAATCTTCTGTTGTTCACCTTCTCACGCTTTTGATTAACAATAATGTTACATTTTTCAAAAATTTATCTATTACTCAAATGATATAATAAATTGATTTCTTATTTTCATACTGTTATGGGTATTTTCTGTAATGTCTGCGTGGCCCAACTGAGGCCCAGCCAAGTAGCCCATCTGAACCAAGCCCAGTTCCCATTCACCCAATCAAAGGAACCGGCGAAGTCCTGCAAGCAACTCACGACGAACAGCCTCCTCCTGATACCTTGAATACAGTCAGACCTCGATAAAACACAATGAACACATGAAGAATGGCACTCAGCGAAGTGCGATGTCCGCGCTTCCCACGTCTCAAACGTGAGCTCGCTCATAAACAAACCAGGCTAACCAGCGAAGAGGTGAAGCCGTTAACCTATACCTCCCGTCCCTTCAGATCGCAGATCGCCCAAAATTCCCACTTCGCTCAACCTCGTGCCAGCTCATTAGTTAACTTGTCTTGCACGCCAAACTTGTCAGAGATTACTGTTCAGATCACAGATCACCACACCTAATCCGCGTGGGTTAGTCATGTAGATCTTCCACCTGTCCCTTGCATTTAATGTAATCCGGCTGCATTAATTGGGAATCAGGTTCATTAACTACTGTAATCATTCTAGTTTAACGCATTGAACATCGCTGTAGCACTTCTCCTTCTATAAATAGGAGAAGCTCTTCTTTGTAACTCAGGAGCGAAACACTTAGTGAAAAACTGGCTGTTACTCTGTCCATATACCTAGTGAACAAACAGTGGATGTAGGCTAAGTTGGTCGAACCACTTCAACACCTTCTTGTCTTGCTTTCTGCCTTTACCATCTCTACTCTTGCTATTCAGATTACTACTTGTTATTTGCTTTAACTCTCATTTATGCCGTGTTGGGTCTGGAAGAACTTAGTTGGCCGGTTTTATACGTCAACATTTTGGCGCTAGAAGGAGGGCTCATCTGCATCTTTCATTCATCAAGATCATGGCAAAAGGTAGAATCACCAGAAGCTCAGACGTGGTTATTGAAAGAACAGAAGGGTCACACCACAGGCGAGGCGAAGTACCAGTAACGATGGGTGCGGGTCCTCTCGTGCATATGGACAAAACAGCCCAAAGGGGGAATTCTATGCAGATTTTACAACGACAGGAGAGTTTGGAAGGCACCGTTCAGCAGTTGGCTGAAGCTGTGAGAGCATTGACTGAGGCTCAGGCCTGTGGTCCTCGCAGTCCGAAAGACGCCCCTGCAGTTGAGAGAGGAAAAATAACCAGGGAGGTACCACCTTTCCAGGGATCTAATTTATCATCCAATGTACGCTCGGTAGCTCGGACTCGACGAGCTCGTGAGAATGACAATGAAGCCCAACCTTCAGACCTGCATGTAAGGGTGGATCATGGTGGACATCGTAGGGTCGAAGTGAGCCATGGAGCTGTCTGGGTATCAGCTCGGAGAAATGACAATGAGCACCCACATCGTCAAGGCTCCCGCAGAGAAGCTCCAAACCGATCACATCGGAGACGGGAGCCCGACCGTCGTTCCCCTGACCAGAGAAATAGGAGGCATGAGGAAAGTGATCAATATCCTCCTAATAGGGAAAGCAGATTAATCAGGAGATCCCCTACGAGGCAGCCTTCAGTGCAAGGATCTGTTATTCAGAACCTTCTTCAGAGGATGCAACAACTGGAGGCAAGGCCGGGGGTTCAGGAACAGAGGATACCAGCGAGAGAACGGACTTCGTTTTCGATCGAAGTCGAAGCAGAACCTATTCCTCCCAGATTTAAAATCCCCAACATCCCTCAGTACAATGGCGATTCCGATCCTCATGAACATCTTGACGCCTTCAATGTTCACATGGATTTACAAACCACCAGTTCGCTGGTAAAATGTCGTGTTTTTCCTACAACACTTGGAAATATTCCTCGGCTATGGTTCAAAAACCTCCATCGTCGCAGCATTCGTAGTTGGAAAGAATGTCAGCAGCTGTTCTTGGATCAGTATAAAGCGTTAAAAAGGCAGTTGGTGCCTCCTTGTCATTTGGCCACCATTTTCCAACGTCGCGAGGAATCCCTGAAGGATTATATTGACAGATTCAGGCGCGAGGTAAACAAGGTTGACAGTCCAACTAAAGAAGGGATCCTGAACGCCATCTCGTCAGGACTGAGGAAAGATGGGAAATTATATGAAACCATCTATAAATCTCCTGTGAAGACTTTAGGTGCTTTTTATGAACAAGCTGAGAAAGAGATTCGCTGGGAAGAGGCATTTGGGTCCAAGAAGTCAACCGACCAGAAAGAAAAAGCTGGCAGTTCCAATCAACATAACAAGAAGAGGAACAATGAGAGGAATAACCATGATGGACAAAGAAGTACCCACCAAATTGCAAAAAAGGTTCGAAGTGACCCTGGGCACAAACCCGACAGGAAGTCTGAGCGACCTCCCTGCACAGGTCGGTATGAGCATTACGCCCTCTTATCTGACTCTGTAGGTAGAATCTTTGCTGCTAAGAAAGAAAGAGAAGACTTTGGGAAGCCCGCTCCCACAAACGTGCCCAACCGATTCAGAAATAAAAACAGGTACTGTGCCTATCACAATGAGACAAGACACTTCACTTCGGAGTGTCGGGCGCTGAAAGATGCCATCGAAGAAATGATCCAGAATGAGCGTCTTCATGATTATGTAGTCCGACCAACGAACCAACGACCTCAGAATCAGAGGTCTCATCAACGTTCACCTCCCAAATCCGGCAGGCAAAATGTTGAGCAAGAACGAAGCCAGGAGGTGAGGACAATTTTCACTATCCATGGAGGACCCCACATCGCAGGTACATCCAATAGGTCTCATCAGCGTTATGTGCGTGAGGCCAATCATATACAGATTGCAGGTCCTGGAGGAGCTGAAAGACCTGCCAAGCGCACTAAAACAGCCCCAATAGACATTGTGTTCACGCAGGATGACGCCCAAAACGTTTGCTGGCCTCACAACGATGCTTTGGTAATCCGAGCTCGGATTAGGAATGTTGAAGTTATGCGTATAATGATAGATACCGGGAGTTCGGTGAATGTAATGTATAAAGGATGCTATGATCAGATGGGAGTCAGAGATGAACAGCTTCAGCCCTCTCCAGAACCACTGTATGGATTTACTGGAGATGCAGTTATCCCTATGGGGCAAATCAAGTTACCTTTGACTCTGGGCGACGCCAAATGTCAATCCACCGTGCTTACTGATTTTCTCATCATTAATTCGCCATCTGCTTATAACGTGGTACTCGGGAGACCAACCATGAATGAGTTAGACATGATCACATCCACCAAAACCCTCATAGTAAAGTTTCCTACTCCTAACGGCGTCGGATGTGTACGAGGTGATCAGCGCGTAGCTCGTCAATGCTATGAAAAAGCTGTTAAGATAGGCATCCAAGAAACTCTGAAAATCAATGTGGTGTCTGGTGGAGAAATGCGTGTGATGACAGAAATTGGGGTGGCTTATGATCTAGATCCTCGTGAAGTGGATCCTGACAAAACCACGGGCCCTGTAGAGGAACTGAAGGATGTACCCGTTAGCGAGGCGGACCCTGAGAGATGTGTAAAGTTGGGAACCAGACTAAGCCCCGAAGTGAAGGTTGGATTAGTTACTTTCTTAAGAGCCAACCTCGACGTCTTCGCTTGGAATCATGAGGATATGGTGGGAATCAGCCCGGAAGTGATGTCTCACAGGTTGAATATCATCCCCCACAGTAGGCCAGTTCGTCAGAAGAGAAGGCCGATGACGCAGGAGAGATACGAAGCTCTAAAAGACGAAGTAGAGAAACTCCTGGCTAATAACTTTATCAGAATTGCTCATTACCCTTCCTGGGTTGCCAATCCTGTACTTGTAAAAAAGAAGAATGGTAAATGGAGGACTTGCATAGATTTTACCAACCTCAACAACGCTTGCCCAAAGGATAGTTTTCCATTACCAAGGATTGATCAACTTGTTGATGCTACTGCTGGTCACGAGCTCCTTAGTTTTATGGATGCGTACTCCGGTTATAATCAGATCCCAATGAACCTTGCTGACGAGGAGCACACGTCGTTCATTACTGACCGAGGCCTGTTCTGTTATAAGGTCATGCCTTTCGGACTGAAAAATGCAGGGGCAACCTACCAAAGGTTAGTAAACATGATGTTTGCAGATCTCATTGGGAAGAGCATGGAAGTTTACGTTGATGACATGCTGGTAAAATCTACTCAAGCTATTGACCATGTACACGACCTACAACGGACCTTTCAAGTGTTGAGAACTTACAAGATGAAACTTAACCCGTTGAAGTGTGCCTTCGGAGTAGCGTCAGGAAAATTCCTGGGGTTCCTGGTGAACAATAGAGGCATCGAAGCCAACCCTGAGAAGATACAAGCTTTACTAGACATGAAGCCTCCAGCTAGCAAAAAGGAAGTACAAAGTCTGAATGGCCAGGTCGCAGCACTCAACCGATTTATTTTCAAAGCTACTGATAAGTGCATTCCTTTCCTCAACGTGCTGAAACAAACAAAAACCTTTGAATGGAATGAGGAATGCAAAGAGGCGTTTCAGCGGTTGAAAGAGTACCTGGGGCGAGCTCCACTCCTGGCGAAACCAAAACAAGGGGTGACCTTACTACTCTATCTGGGGATCTCCCTGCATGCCCTGAGTGCCGCTCTGGTGCAGGAAGAGGATGGTGTTCAGCACCCTGTGTACTATATCAGCAAGAAGCTAGTCGACGCTGAAACAAGATATACTCCCATGGAAAAATTAGCCTACTGTCTGGTAATAGCATCTAGAAAGCTGCGTCCATACTTCCAGGCCCATACCATTGTCGTCCTCACCAAATATCCTATAGGCCATATTCTGCAAAAGCCAGAGACTTCAAGCCGCCTCCTCAATGGGCCATTGAGCTGGCTCAGTTCGACATCGAGTACAAAGCTAGGTCTACAATCAAAGGGTAAATATTAGCTGACTTCGTTGTTGAGTTCACAGGGCCTAGTGATGAATCTGAAGCCGGGACCTCGGAAGGCCCCTATTGGGAACTGTATGTTGACGGTTCCTCCAATAACCACAGAGCTGGAGCTGGTATGTTACTGGTCACCCCGGACGGACAGAAAATTTTTTACGCTCTGCGGTTCGGATTCAAAGCCACTAATAATGAAGCTGAATACGAAGCCTTACTAGCAGGACTCCGTTTAGCAAACGAGCTGTCTGTCAAACAACTTAGAATTTTCAATGATTCTCAACTGGTGGTATGCCAAATGCAGGGAGAATACCAGGCTAAAGGGACAAAAATGGCAGTATACTTGCAAAGGGTACAAGAGCTATTAAGGCGATTCAACAGATACGAAGTAAATCAGATCCCGCGAGCTCAGAATTCTTATGCTGATGCCTTAGCCCGCCTGGCGACGGCGCAGGACGTGAATTTCTCTGGAGAAATACCAATAGAGTTCCTGCCCAAACCCAGCACTGATCCTCATGAAGAGATTATGACGCTGATAGTGGCTGCCAATTCCTGGATGAGCCCGCTAATTAGCTACTTGCAAGAAGGAAGACTGCCCAATGACAAACTAGAGGCACGCCGTTTACGTACACGAGCTGCCAGATACTGTCTGTGCGACGACGTGCTCTACAAGAAAGGATTCTCAACTCCTTTGTTAAAGTATGTCGATGAACTAGACTGTACCAGTATTTTAACTGAAATTCATGCAGGTCACTGTGGAAATCATGCTGGGGGAATCTCCCTAGCCCAAAAAGCTCTAAGGCAAGGATATTACTGGCCCACCATGAAGCAAGACGCGACAAACCTAGTGAAAGCCTGCGATGTTTGCCAAAGATTTGCTAAAATTCCACGAACTCCACCAGCCTACCTACGTCAGATGGTCAGCCCATGGCCCTTTGCGATCTGGGGTATGGACTTAATAGGGCCACTTCCCACCGGACGAGGTAGCTGCAAACACGCTATAGTAGCTGTAGACTACTTCACTAAATGGGTTGAAGCGAAGGAACTATCCCAAATCTCCACCACGAAGGTAGAACAGTTTGTATGGAACAACATTATTTACAGGTTTGGAATCCCTCAACAACTGGTGACCGACAACGGTACTCAGTTCAGCAGTGACAAATTCATTAGCTTCTGCAGCAATCTGGGTATCAAGAAGAGTTTCTCTGCAGTTGATCACCCTCAAGCAAATGGCCAAGTAGAAGCAGTCAACAAGATAATCAAGTACACATTGAAGACCAAGCTAGAAGCTCGGAAAGGAGCCTGGGTGGACGAACTACAGCAAGTATTATGGGCATACAGGACGACCACCCGTAGTACTACAGGAGAAACCCCTTTTTCCTTAGTCTATGGCTCTGAAGCTATGATCCCTGTTGAACTCGACGTTGCTAGCCACCGACGAATGAACTTCATTCCAACAGATAATGATCAGCTCCTCACTACAAACCTTGACCTCCTTGAAGAACTAAGAGAAACTGCCGACATGAAAGCTGCCATCTATCGACAAAAGGTGGCCAAATACTACAACAAAAAGGTCCATATTCGAAAGCACAACCCTGGTGATCTTGTACTCCGCCTTATTCTCCCAAGAGCTCGACAACGTAGTGATGGAACACTTGGTCCGAACTGGGAAGGACCATATGTCATTCAGGAAAGCCTGGAGAATGGAGCATATCACCTAAGGACGATAGAAGGAGATGTACTGACACGAGCTTGGAACGCTGAACATCTCAGACCATACTTCCAATAGTCTCTTGTCACTTTTTACTTGCACATGAATAAAAGCATTATTTTTCATAATTGACTCGTTGTCTGTGATTGTCGCTTACAGATCTTATTCTTTGATCATTCCTAACTACGACACTAAAAGTGGCACATCGCCGTCTACTGATCGAAATTAAACTACGAGGGTTAAGGACTAACTATTGGTATCACAACCGATCAAGCACCTACCTCGTGGTTGAGAGCATTGGCAGGCCGCGTGTGCTCACATCGTCAACTATTGTTGACAGGCCACGTGTGCTCACTTCGCCTAACCTCATTGGCAGGCCGCGTGTGCTCACATCGTCAACTATTATTGACAAGCCACGTGTGCTCACCTCATTGGCAGGCCGCGTGTGCTCACATCGTCAACTGTTGTTGACAGGCCACGTGTGCTCACTTCGCCAAGCCTCATTGGCAGGCCGCATGTGCTCACTTCGCCAAGTTATAATTGCAAACCAAACTACGTTCACTTCATCAACCTTAGCTGACAAATTACTCATATTCACTTCGACGACTTTCAGTCAGAATCGTCATGTGTACAGAAAGAATAACTATTCACGACGATGTTAATACTTACACACGTGAGTAGTCTCATTCTTATTTGTTTCTCTTGACACGGGTTTCTGATAACCTTTGTTTTAATTAGTTTGAGTTTCTTTTTACAAGCCAAACGATATTGCTTAAGATACATAAACTAGTATTCTTTCAGTATTTAACTTAAGATATAGAGAAGTAAAAGTAAAATTCACTTGCCATAACGAGTTTTCATAAGCAATCTCCTCATAAACGAGGTCAACTAAGCAATCATTGTTTACTTACAAAAACTCAACTAAAGAACAATTACATGTATACGAAAGAATGGAAGTTATGCTATGGGGTCCTGAGGAGTGGACGAAGAGGGCACTGCTTCCGTTACACCCATGGCAGGAGGATCTTGGACACTTCCCTCAGGTATTGCCCCTGACGCCTGGGCTTACGCCTCAGCCTGTTCCTCTGCTGCCAACTCTGCGAATTGCTGGACTTCTCTGACTCCGCCTTCACCAAAAATAGAGTAGTCAATGGTGGGTTAGGTGTTCCACAGAGTGTATAGTATCCTGGTCTCCGTCTCCATCCTGATTTCCTCCACACGAGCCTCCGAGGCGGCGAGCTGCTCCTTCAGTTTAATTATCTCTTGAGAAGCGGCCTCTACCTCCTTCTCTCTCTTCCCCAGTGTATCTTGGGTATTTTTGAGCTGAGAATTCAATTTGGAAGAGGCAGATGCATGGAGTTCCTTTTCTTTTGCATGAGTTGCCTCGATAGCTCGTTTAGCGGCGTCAGCAACGTCCAACTTCGCCTGAAGCGCTGTGGCTGTATCATTAGCCTTCTTCGTTGCCTGATCGGCCTTAGCCACCGCCTCCTGGGATGCCTTCGCCTCCTGCTTGGCCTTCTCTGCGGCCTCCCGAGCCACTGTGAGCTCCCCCTTTACTGAAAGAAGCTCTTCATCCTTTTTCTTGGACGCTTCCTTCAGCTTCTTGTTGGTAGCCTGTAGCTTATTATATTTATCCTCTGCATGGCCTTCCTCATCCACAGCCTTCATAAGCGCCATAGTAGTCTGCAAAAGATATACATGATTACAAACCAACACCTGAAAAAGAATTGGCAACTAATGTCTTACCCTAAGTGACTGGCGAAGTCCTCATGAAAGCAGCCTGGCTCCATTGAAGTCCTATTCTTCAAGCTTCTCAGCGGATCGACCCACAAGAGAGGGAGCCTGTTCATTAGCAAAGTCCAGATAGACCCCTCCAGGAAAAACTCCAGGAGCCAGATCAACAGGGACTTTTGGCCTTGACTTAGGGGGCTGCTCAGCGACCTGCTTGCCTTTATCTTTTTGCGTCTTCTTGGCAGGAGGGAGTTTACTGGCCTCTCCAGTCTCTTTCCTCTTAGTCCCTGCCTTCTGGCCTTTGGCAGCAGGTGTACTCTTTGGGCCTTGGGAGCTCGTAGGAGGAGTACCAGCAACAACCTCCTGTGCACCAACTTCCTGTGTACTGACCTTTTATGTGGTGAAAGCTGGGGGATCCACCGGAACAACTGTAGCAAGGGACTCCGCTGTGCTCAAATCCGGCACTTCCTTTGCCATAACTGTGGAACAGCCCGGAGCTGCAGAAGTAGCTGCCGTAGAACTTTCAGGTTTGGCCTTCCTCTTCGGAAGTGGCAACAAACTCAGCTTCCCTTTAGGCTCCGTCATCTCTGTTGTGCCTTGGGGCTCCGCGACCTCTGTTGTATCCTCAGAAATAACGTGCACTTCCACTTCGCTAGGGGAGATTGGCCCTTCCGACGAACTGGAACTCCCGCTTATGTCTTCAGCGGCAAAAACCGACCCTATCTCCTCGATTCCTTGAGTCCCCACGTGTTTGCTTCTTACGAGAGCACTATAGGTTGGCGGTGCGAGTTCATAAGTCTGGAGTAATTCAGTTGTCAGTTTGACATCGTCCTCATCTGTTTTTCTTATTAAAAGGTGTCCAACTGAGCTTCTTCCTCCGATGTCAAGACGACTTTTTTGGCCTTTAAATCTGCATAAAGAACCACCAGGTTAGAACACTCAAAAATCACTTTATCCACAATAAAAAGCGCTATCATATACCTGGTTCGGCTCGGAAGGTGAAATATCTCAAAGTAACAAGGGAAGGGCAAGAAATATAAAACCACTGTGTTTTATAATCTCCTACATTAGATTTTCCCTTCGCTTGTCCCTTGGGCAAGATTGGTTTGTGACGGGTTGGACGAGGTGAGGAATAATAATACCCATCTCGTGGCTGCCCCGCACTAGTCCCTTTGAAGGTAAGCAGGTATTTGATTATGTTCGAGCTGGGAAAAGGAAAGCCATTTTTCCTAAACAGGATAGCCAACGAAGTTATTTGATTATAAGTATTTGAGGTGAGCTGGAAAGGGGCTAAGCCCAGTTCGTTAATTATTTCAATCAAATAAGGAGGTACCGGGAATCTAAGTCCCGCCTCCAGATGCTGCGTACTCACAGCTATGAAACCATCGGGGGGTAGGCTACATGACCATCCTCTGAAGCCGCTAGAACACGGCATCCCCTAGGAAGGTGAAACTCTAGCACTAGCCCCATGAGGTCTATTGCAGCCACTTTTGAAGGATGACGCTTGAACATCTCCCTCGCTGCTCTTTCCTCAGTAGCTCGCTCGGCCAAAGTTGAAGCCTGGGCCAACGGGGTGGGGTCCCAAGGAGGATAGAAACTTGAAATACCCTCCCCAAGCTGTGGACCTGATTCCTGAGGAGCCTGTTCCTGGCCTATCTGCTCCTCAGAGCCAGAAGAATCTCCCTCTCCTACTACATGCTGACGTCTGCGACTTGAAGCCATCTACAAAAGAAGACAAGGAATAGTCAGTCCGCAGTACGCAGACTCGTTCTACAAGCTTGTCAAAATTCTTAGTACTAAGGCACATTCTCCTATATATGATCCTATGGTCTCCAGGCCGCAGACACTACATAAGACTATAAACGCTGGCCATTATATGGCGACCTCCGAACTGTCCACGAACCCAACTATAAAAGTTCCCTCATTCTGGGAGGCAAACAACCAACAGATCTTCTAGAACCACTTACAAAGATCAAAAGGCTAACTACACTCCTATTTTGATGACCATATAGTCGTCAATATATCAAGAACTTGAAGAACAATCTACGCCTCAAACACTACCCAAACACTTATAATCTACCTATATATCAAAGTAAAGGCAGCATGAAAGTAGCGTAACTTACTTGAATAAAGTACGAAACAGGAAGACTTGAAGTGACTTGAGAATGGGAGTTAGATCGCCGGCGGAAAACGAGGACGAAAGTCACGACAGTGAAGGGTGAATGGAAGTTTTATATGCGTCAATGGCTGTCTGCCAAAGAAAAACGATGATAACTGATGAGAAAAGAAGAAGATGACAACAGTCGCTGCCTTTATCTAGTTCCCTAAAGCACCCTAATCGTTGGATCTCGTAACCGCCCTAGATCTAATGGTACCGCACGATGTCAGGGATTGTTATCATGACGCCGGCGGTTGAAAGATGTGCATTTAATGCACACCTTGTACGGGACACGTCTCTTCACCTCCTCTGAGCGATCGCCACGTAGCAGATGAGATATTTAAAAAGCAAAAAGTAACGGTTCTCGCCTCTTCCAATTCCCCTAGTCAAGCTCGGAGTTCTTAGTCCGCAACACGCTCTGAGAACTAGGGGGCTTATGTTATGGGTATTTTCTGTAATGCCTGCGTGGCCCAACTGAGGCCCAGCCAAGTAGCCCATCTAAACCAAGCCCAGTTCCCATTCACCCAATCAAAGGAACCGGCGAAGTCCTGCAAGCAACTCACGACGAACAGCCTCCTCCTGATACCTTGAATACAGTCAGACCTCGATAAAACACAATGAACACATGAAGAATGGCACTCAGCGAAGTGCGATGTCCGCGCTTCCCACGTCGCAAACGTGAGCTCGCTCATAAACAAACCAGACTAACCAGCGAAGAGGTGAAGCCGT
This sequence comes from Dimocarpus longan, assembly GCA_022984855.1. Taxonomy (NCBI): domain Eukaryota; kingdom Viridiplantae; phylum Streptophyta; class Magnoliopsida; order Sapindales; family Sapindaceae; genus Dimocarpus; species Dimocarpus longan. Next base: position 25,435,427 of record CM041018.1, on the reverse strand, counting down.
TAACCAATACCTCCCGTCCCTTCAGATCGTAGATTGCCCAAAATTCCCACTTCGCTCAACCTCGTGCCAGCTCATTATTTAACTTGTCTTGCACGCCAAACTTGTCAGAGATTACTGTTCAGATCACAGATCACCACACCTAATCCGCGTGGGTTAGTCATGTAGATCTTCCACCTGTCCCTTGCATTTAATGTAATCCGGCTGCATTAATTGGGAATCAGGTTCATTAACTACTGTAATCATTCTAGTTTAACGCATTGAACATCGCTGTAGCACTTCTCCTTCTATAAATAGGAGAAACTCTTCTTTGTAACTCAGGAGCGAAACACTTAGTGAAAAACTGGCTGTTACTCTGTCCATATACCTAGTGAACAAACAGTGGATGTAGGCTAAGTTGGCCGAACCACTTCAACACCTTCTTGTCTTGCTTTCTGCCTTTACCATCTCTACTCTTGCTATTCAGATTACTACTTGTTATTTGCTTTAACTCTCGTTTATGCAGTGTTGGGTCTGGAAGAACTTAGTTGGCCGGTTTTATACGTCAACACATACTAATTTTGATATAATATATTGATAATATGTCAATTACATCACATCATTTAAATAATAAATTTGAATAAATTCTTTGATGATATAGTATTACTCATCCATTAATTTATGATAATAATCTTCATCTTTTATCTTCTCATAATTTTCATCATATATTTTATCGTTCTATTTATGATAATTATTCTCACTATTATAATCATATTCTCACTATTATGGAATTTTATTGTTTTATTTGTTTATTTAAGAATGGTTGTAAATAATGATGGAAATTGATGAATAAAAGATTTACTTTCTTTTGAGACTCTTTCTTTCTCTCTTCTCTTTTAGGCGTCCCTTTGTTTTTTTCTTTTTTTTTTTAAGATTGAATAATACTACTAAAAACTGAAAGACTGAATAATAATTAAAACCTGAAATCTAAATGACAAATTTTTTTTTTTTATCTTTACCTCTAAATGTATAGTAATCTTATTTATTTTTTAAAATTATAATTATCTTAAAATTAATAATTTAATATTTATATTATTTTACTATTAGTTTGTTATGTAACTTCATTTAATATAAAACAAACAATTATAATAAATCATTTACCAAATGCTAAAACATTTTTATATATATTAATAATATTTTTATTCATAATTAAAATATGATTAATTATTGCTTTTGATATCTGAATATTTAATAATTTTGGTATTAAAATGATATTTGATAAATCTTTCAAAAGTGATTATTTAAGGATCTGAATAAATTTGCAAGCAGTTTTAAGAAATAGCTAGACGATTACTTTTGTAAAATGATAATAAAACAATCTGACGTATGATTTAATAAATCTTTCATATGACTCAAAGAGTAGATGCTGTTAACGATGGGTCAACCCAAACAGTAGATGTTGGTTACTTGGTAAAGTTGATCAATCAATCACTTGGTGGTAAAGTTGATCAATCAATCACTTGGGTTTTGGGATGCTTGAATGTGTGCATATCCGTGGCTTAAAAGATGAACTAATACCAAAATCTATTTGGACGTCTGTTATAATTCCAATAAAACTAATGTTGTTAGTCATACTCGTTTCTCTGAATTTGTTGACAGTAATCTTTCAGCGAACTTTCGCAATTTCAAAGCCGATTCACACACCAATTACATCAAGTGCATTGCATAGTGACAATATAAGACTATGTGCCCATCATTTTTAATGAGTTAATCAACAATAGTCAAGTTCATGTGAATCCATAACCAGGAAAAAAAAACAATAATAATTAAGTACAAAGTTCAAAATGATAATCTAGAAATACAGGAGGAAATTATTGGCACCACACAGTAAAAAGGCTCCCTAAAAAGTCCAACTTGAATGAAAGATAAGGGATTGAGCCTGTGATCACTAAAGTTTCTGCTCATAATCTAAAATTGCCGCAACATGAAACGAAGGAAACTAAATTGGCTCTTCAGCAGAGTCATATGCAGCCACAGAAGGCGTATTGGAGAATTGAAAATTTGCGTATTGCCTAGACTTTATGTGAAACGAGCAAGCAGTTTTGATGTATCTGTGCATTGGTTTTAATCAAGAGCAACAGTCTTCACCCTTCAATTTGGCTGCCAATACATACAGAACTGCTGGATTCAAAGTTGTATTCTACAGAGCACAGTATAACAATGACATGTTATGGCTTAAGATCGAAAGCTTAAATTTTTTACACTATAAGGGTGAGCATGCAATGTGATGCACAATTTCATTAAAGTTTTAAAAAATCAACGGAAGCAAGGACGTACCACTTTGAGCTTGATTCATTGTTGAAATCTGAGGTTAAGTCTTCCAATTCATCAATAATTGCTCTATAACAGAACAGATATTGGTCCTATACCCAATGAAAGAATGAAATAAAACATTAGGTAAAGGTTTGGAAAGGAAGTGGGAAAAGGGAGCATAGAGTCAGTAGCACTTGCCACAACCTTTTTTTCTTTAAGTTTATTTTATTTTTCATTTAACATAATAAAAGCAAATAACCAGAGGAACATAATAACATAGCATCAAGTTAGTACAGTCCATTCCAGAAACACAGAAATGGCCACAATCATGACAAAACTTACTGCCCTCAACCTCAGTATTTTTTATTTCTTTCCTCTTCTTTTTCTTGTAATGAAACTTAAGATGTCAGTGAACAAAGGTGTAACTATTTGGATACCAGATAGCTAAACTCTTAATGAGTATAAAAACTTCATGTCAGCATGGTCACTTGACATTCGCCAAATTTGTGTCAGTATACATGGAAGTCTATGATTAACAAAGAACTTCCGCAAAAGGGCAGTTTCGACAACGGAAGAATGCAGCCAACCCCAATTTATTAACACAGGATTTTGTTAAAAATGGATCAAACTGCTTGAAAAGAAACTGAAAAGTAAATATATAATTGACTTAAAATTCCTTCGGAAATGAGTTTGATGTGAAAAAAGTATTAAAATGAAAGATCAGGAACACCTGAAAATATGAAGATCTTGACCAAACACTTGAACACTGTTTCATCAAAGCTAAGATAATAGTAATATTATGCTTTGCCAACAATAAATGGCCACACAGTAGCACGACGTATAAAATAAGAAATTTAGAGAATATATATTTTTTTTTTCCATAAAATATGATAAAAACACAGCTTGTAAATTTTTGCTCCATCATTGCTCAGAGGAAAACAATCAATTATTAATTATGCATAAAAGTCTCACTTTTCATAGAAAACCTTTTCACATTGTTTATTGGATTTATTTTTTTAGTACAATTGTTAACAACCTACTTAACAATATCAAAATCTAGGTTCACCATTATGCTGTTGATGGTTCTAGTAAAATTATGTTCTAAGCTCAGATGCCGACAGTAACAGAAATGTAATAAAAATAACACTTTGAAATAAGATCATACCTTGGTTTGAACCATTCCGATCCGCTGAGACCTAAATACTGATACAGTTTCAGCAATCTTTAATGCAGTCATATCCCCAATAAGGATTCTCTGAATTGTATTATGAATTGCACAGTATGTCCCAGTTCTCCCAATACCTGCACTGCACAGGAGAGACACTCTCTCTCAGTCATGTGAAAATATGACTTACTGAAAGAGAGAGTAAGTTGAGGTACATCGAAGTAATAAACATGAGCTCAACCTGCAGTGCACCACTATGGGGCCAAGATTAGGTGGCAAATGATATATTCTTTTCAAAATTTCACGAACAGCACTTGTGTCCTGGGGAACTCCATGGTCAGGCCATTCAGGATACTGAATATGCAACACGGAAATTGGTGGTTCCTCTGACTGCAGCAAAACTAACAAATCAAATGAATAAATAACATCTATCCTTCTATTAAAGGGGGTCTCTAAAGAGATTAAAACAAATAAAACAACAAAAATTTCAAAATGTTAAACAAGACCCTGAACAAATTAAAGAGGGGTGTAACGACAAATTGAACCATATCTTTGTCAAAAGATTAAGCAGAGCTTGTATGCCACTTTCTAGAGTTGGTGTTTGTCTACGATCTATACTCATACCTATATTTTCCAATATCATAGCTTCCTATTAGTATCCAATCTTGTTAAGTAGCTTGGTCTTAGATTTGCATTGCTTATGCAATAAAAGGCCATTGTTCTTGACACCCTCCTTCAAGAATATAATCCAGTTTCAACCAAGTGTTCCTTTTTCACTGGCTATAAGAGTTTCCTCTTAAAATTAACTTGGAAAGTCTTTCCAAGCTCACAAGTATGTCATTTTATATCCTCACAGAAAGTCCTAGTCACTTTGAAAATAAGACCACCATAGTTTCCGATTACCAAACACTCTCGTCTCTGTATCTGAAGTATTATTCTCTCTACCAAAACAAACCAAGCAAGTTCCTTTCTTTATTCATTTCTTTCCTTAATCGAACAAACTAAGCAAGTTCCTACTTCCTACAAATAATAAAACATCTTACTTATCTTACCCCTTTGTAATTCACCTCCAGGTTGCGCAACACTAACGAAGTCTCAGTAGATCTCATCCACTTAGTGACAATACATATATTACCAAAGTCCCCACGACCACCTTCAGCTTGAAAGTAATCTCCACATTTTATCGTCTGCACATTGAATTCATAATAACTGATGCTCGAAAAATCAAATGAAATATACTAAGTAATGCTAGGCACCTTAAATAAGAACTAAAAAATCATATTTCAGCAAAAGACCATGCAATGAAGTTATCTGAAACATAATAGGCACGAGCATGCACTTGACAAGACTATCAAGATCAAAACGAACAATGTCACAATAAAACCTAGTGGATTGTGTTATGTTCAATTCGAAAAGTTTCACCTTTTCTCACATTTGTACAAAATAATACAAATGTTTTTAATTGCTAATTCACTATTCAAATTCTAACTACCAATAAAAATTCTTCTTTTTCAAATACAAAAGCAAAGTACTACATTACAAATAGGATTAGCTCACAAACATTTTCAAGACAACCACCTCGTAATTGTCGACCAATTGAGTAAGCATGACAATCACAGGGCAACGATACTGAATCACCATCTCCCAAAAGTCCTCGCAAGTGGCAGGCAACGGACCTTGCGTGGCAATGAACCTCGAAACACTCTCTGATGAAGGCGTCTAACACATATATAAATAAATGAATAACAATTCCTCAATTGAACAAGCACATTAATTAATTAACCTAATTTCAGGCAAAAGCAGAGCATTATTCGTGTATACCGTAATCAAGCTGGCATTGATGTAGCCTCTACCAGACGGTCTATAATCTTTACGTTGGTACAAAACAATCCTATTCTCATCAACTGAAATTTAAAAACAAATAAATTACAAATTAAAAATTAACAAGATAAATATGTGAGTAATTAAGCAGTGAATTGAAGAGCTGACATGGCAAGACATCTTCGTAGCGGTTCTTGCTCAAGTTGACGCCGTCGAGAGCGACGGCGCAGCTCCTCGCGAATTGCGATGGTTGAATGCCATTCGCCTGCAGGTGATCGAACTCAGTGGTGATCTGGTGTGGCGAGTTCTGGAGTTTCTCTTTGAAGAAACTGAGAGCCTCAGAGCAGTGGATGTACTGATCCGCGGTGAGAGACATGCTAGAGGGAGAATCGGCGGCGGCGCAGGAGGAGAAGTCGAAGCGTATCGGATTGGTGCTGCCGGCAAAGGCGGCCATGGATCGTCTCCGGCTCGTGCGTGAGCGCGTCCGGCAGAGGCTGGAGATGAGGTTTCCCAGCTGCGTCGTTTTGTGGCTCAAAGGCGCTTTGTGGTGTTTGTGCAGGTTCTACGCGCTTTTGTTTTTTTAAGATGAATATTGTTGTAAAATAAATAGAAATAAAACAAGTTGAAATAGAGAATAATAGGGAAAGAGAAAGCAAAATTGTGACTGAGAGGACAGCAAATGGAGAGAGAACGAACTTTGGAGCATCTGTCGATAAGCAAACACATGCATTGGCTGTTAGCCGACAAAACTAAAAGTTTTTCCGTCAACCCCATTTTTTATTTTAAATCAGTGAGACTCACCCACTACCACTCCCACTCGGTATATATATATTTTCATTTTAAATTGATGGAACCTATCAATAATTTACAACACTTCCTCTTCGCTGTACATCGATTTAAAATAAACTAACTCGTTAGAAATCTTACCAATAAAACCCGATAAGATAAAATCCAATCGAAGAGAAAAATAATATAATATACAAAACTCTAAAGAGAGATGACATATTCCTCTTTATTATCCTTTTGAAATGACATCATTTAAATTTTGCTAGTAAAAATTTAATGGGATAAAAATCTAAGTAAAAGATATTTTATGATCTGTTGGATAAAAAATATTGTAATCTTCTAAATTTAATAGTATTTAAATGTGCTTTCAAAAGACTGTCTCGTTAAAAACTTTAGCAGGAAAACTGAAGGAGACAAAAGTTGATCAAAAAGAAAAATAATGCAGTGCACATATGTCCATATTGACTTAATATATTCTCTCTAAAGGAATGTTTTTCGTAGTCAATCATTTAGCTTACATAATCGACGCATGCCAATGTCCTAAATCAATTTCTCGAATGTTAATATTCGCTATATTTTGGTGAATAAGTTTGTAAGATTATCTGTAGAACGAACTTATTTAACATCAATCTACTAACTCTGTTGGAGCTCATAAGTATAAAAGAACTTTGATGAAATATATCTAGTTCTATCTCCTTTTATGCATCCTTCTCTGATTTAATAATACATATAATATTATCTTCATATATGATTGTGGGGAAATTTAAAACTGTAAATAGTTCACATGTGCTCTAGATATGATGAATGACAGATTTTAATCATATATATTCTCGACTTGCTTCATGTAGTGCAAAAATTTCAGAATGATTGGATGATGTACCAACAAAAGTTTGTTTTGTAAAGTGCCGTGAAATTGTTGCATTATTATAAGTAAAAAGATATCCAATTTATGAACAAGCTTTGTGATGATCTAAAAAATATCTAGTATCAGCATAACTAATCAAACCTATGCCACAAGCAGATTTTGAATAGAATAACCTCAAATTTGTTGTTCCATGAAGATAACGAAAAACATATTTTATCTTATTCTAGTGATGTTGTGTAAGTTCAGAGTTAAACCTGGTCAATAGATTTACTAAAAATGTAATATCAGGCCTAATACATTATGCTAAATATAATAAAGCACTAATGACACTTAAATATGGTACTTCTGGATCAAGTATCTATTCATTAGCTTTTTTAGGTCGAAATTAATCATTTTTAGGATCAAGAGACCGAACAATCATATGAATACTCAAGGGATGAGTTTTATATATATTGAAACGTTTTAAGATTTTTTCAATATAAATTCTTTGATGAATAAGTATTCCATGTGATTTATGCTCAATCTCCAAACTAAGATAATATCTTGTTTATCCCAAGTCTTTCGTATCAAATTCTTTTTTCAAATATTTAGTTGCTTTTAGGAGCTCTTCTGGAGTTCCAATTAAATTCATGTCATCGATATTGACTGCTGCAATTACAAATCCAAATTTTGATTTTTTGATGAACATATATGGGCCTATAAGATTATTAATATATCCTTCATTTATCAAGTATTCACTAAGGCGATTATACCATATGTACCTAGATTGTTCCAATCCATATAAGGATCGTTGTAACTTAATTGAATAAACATTATTGACTTTTGATTTATTTACTTCAGGTATTTTAAATCCCTTTAGAATTTTTATATAGATATCAGTATCTTTTAGATGTGATGATGTCATTCCATGCCTCATCCTCATGCTCTACAACTACACCTACGATAATCTGGTTCAGATGTTGTAGCGGTGGTAAGTGTCTTTGATTTCAACGAATGAATTTCATAATATTGTATTTCGATCACAATCCTCTTACAAAAGTCATAATACATGACAAAAATTCAAATAATATACAACTATATTAAACTATTAACGTAGTGATAAAATCACAATATGTGATTTAAAAGGTGTTGTATTATACCATTTTCACTTATTCTCGAGACTAATTTTGTGAGCATTACTTTAGTGTTGATGTGAAGCCTTATGAGTCCAACATTTTACTATCAAGTTTTAGGACTTGTACAATACCATTTTCAATTACACATAAGTTAAGCCTCAATACATTAGTAAAGCCATGATCAAAATTTTGAAAGTTCTTATCAATTGTCCATTAATTCATTCAGAATTTTAAAACCTCAATCAAATTCCTTTTTTAAATATTCAGTTGCTTTTAGGAGCTTTTCTGGAGTTTCAATTAAATTCATGTCATCGATATTGACTGTTACAATTACAAATCCAAATTTTGATGTTTTGATGAACACATAAGGGCCTATAAGATTATTAATATATCTTTCATTTATCAAGTATTTACTAAGACGATTATACTATACGCATCTAAATTGTTTCAATTCATACAAGGATCATTACAATTTAATTTAATAAACATTGTTAGATTTTGATTTATTTACTTCAAGTATTTTAAATCTCTCAAGAATTTTTATATAGATTTCAGTATTAAGTGATCCATATAAAGATGTTGTTACTATATCCATAAGATACATTTGGAGTCATTCTAAGACTATCAAATTTATTAAAAATCTAAAAGTAATTATATCCATCACAGGTAAATATGTTTCATCATAATCAATTTCTAGTCTCTACGAGAAACCTTGTACAATTAGTCTTGTCTTATATCTTACAATCTCATTTTTCTCATTTCGTTTCTGTACAAATACTTATTTATACCCAACAAGTTTGACGTCTAGACTATAGATCAAAATACTTTATGTATGGCCAAATAATTCAATTCTGCTTGAACTACATCTTTCCATTTAAACCGATCATGTTTTTGTCAACATTCATTAATCATATGTGGTTCACAATCATCGTTTATAACTTGAATAGCAACTGTATATAAAAATATATCATCGGTGATTATTTCATCATGATTTCATATATCTTTTGCAAAATTCAATGAAATTTTCTCATTTTTAGAATTTTGCAACCCTATGGGGATTTATACCTCTTTGAGGGTTTTAGTCTCCTCAGGAACTAGTAACTCTTCTAGAGTTGAATTTTCAAAGAATATAGATTTTATGGCTTGAGTATTATTTTCAATAGAATCATGATTTTTCATTCTCTACTTCCGAGAATACTATCCTTCGAACTAACCAGTCTACCATGCTTCTGGCGTGTAGTAGGTGATTCATTTGTTGTATTTTAATTACATTATTTTATAGGAACAATTATTCTAGCCGATGCATTGGCAGTTGGTATATATGATTTTGTTACTTTAGTAGTAATAGTAAATGCATCTAGCAATTGATTTGCAATCATCTGAAGATTAACTATTCTTTGTACTTCATTTTCACGTTAGGTTGTATGAGAATCTAGATGAGATATTATTATTACATTCCATGAGAGTTTATTTTTCTCTCAAACAGTGACATTTTTTTTCAAAAGAAAATTTTCCTCCCGTTAATAGTAGGAAAGTTGTTTCATCAAAATGACAACCTCGATGCGTTTTATGAATGATTCTGCTAAACCATTCTGAGTATGTACGTATGGAACTAAATGTTCAACATCAATTCCAATCGATGTGCAATACTTATCAAATGTTTTTTTTTATGTAAATTCATCAATATTATCTAGTCGTATACTCTTAATTGGATAATTTGGGAATTATGCCTAAAGTCTAATAAGTTAAGCAAGCAATCTAGCAAAAGCAACATTATGACTAGACAACAAACACACATGTAACTATCTTATGGATGCATCAATTAATACCATAAAATAACGAAGTGGTTTGCTTGGTATATAGATAGGTCCATGTATGTCTCCTTGAATTATTTATAAAAAAGATCGAGATTTAAATCCAATTTTAGAAATAGATGGTTTAATCATCAATTTTCCTTGTGAACAAACAGTACATATGATCATTGGATGATTGAATCTTTAGTGGGTGTCAATGAGATTTTTTAATAATTTTATGCATTATTGTAAATCTTGGATGACCAAGACGGTCATGCCAAAGTTGAAATATCATTAGTTTTGAAAGCTTTTGGCTCAAAACTATTTATGTGTTTCAATTGATCTTATAATTATATAATACAATCTAGATGAAAAAAACTTTGAGCTTTTTAAAAATCAGTTTCTAGCCTGAAATAATTCTAATAATGCATAAATATTCAATATTCTTCTCATTTGTAGTTTTAATATGATATTCGTTACTATATATATCTTTGAAATTGAGTAGATTTCTTCTAGATCTACTTAGATATTATGCACTATTTATATATAATTTACTATTTATATATAATTTGGTACCACTTGTTGACACAATAATGGCTCTTCTATAACATTTTACTAAATCTGCAGGACTTTTAAGATACAATTATATCTTATTGTCAAAATTTTCATATGAGCAATTATTTTAATCAAAACATACAACATCTTCCAGCGTTCATATAGAAAAGGAGAAGAAATTTCTTTTGAAAAAAATAAAAGGAGAAAAAATAAACTTGGAATCCAAACAATTTATCTAAAGTGTCTTTAAAACTTTTTTTTGTTTCTTTTAACGATTATAAGAAGACTGAGATTGTTATAAACACAAAAATTGAAAATAAAAATATAAAAAGATATTTGATAAATTGTTAATGGCATCACCCTACTTTTTGATTAAGTGAAAAAAAATAAAGGAAATTTTCACTTTCAACCACTTTAAAACTTGTATAAAGGATTTATCACTTGCAAAATCAAATAATGTATCATTCAATCTTAAGTGGAAAAATCAAATCTGTATGTATTTATTTTCTTTGTGTAAATCTATATTTAATTCTTCTGATACAATGTAAAAAAAAAAATAATAATAATATAAATTGGTTAAAATTTTAGTTTTTAGAATAAGAAAATTAGAGCTTATAGGGTTGTTGTGACACAACCTCATGTACCTTGCTTTGACAAGTAAGGGTAAAGTTCAAAGATCAAAGACCATAAAATATGCGGCAATTTTCTCACTATCAACAACTAACTAAGGAGTCTAGACGTCAATCATGTCTAACAAAGGACTCCAAAGGGAGCAGCGAGTAGCATAATTAACACTACCATAAACAAAAGTAAAAAAAAAAAAAAATACAAAAATCCATTAAAAAAGGCTGAGACTGTGACTTATTGGGTAAAAATCTTATAAATAGAAGCATTCAGAATATCAAAAGAAACAAACACCCATAAATTTTGGAGGAGAGTGATTGTTCAAATAAAGAAGAATGAACCCCAAACAGACCCAATGCCGAGAGTTAACACCATAAAAAAAGCTCAACCAAACAGAGAAAATTTGACCTTTGACAAGGACAAAAATCGCTTAAGACCAACTGAGTTTCTCTATTGGAGATATCTCTATAATTCCAATAGAGAATTTTCATTTAACAACAGCCTTCTTAGCTGCCCATGTTTTGGGTGAAAAGGTCCCTTTTTTTCTTCTATTGCTTCTAAGAAGCTATCGATTCCAAATCTTCCACTACCTTATTTGTCTAAAAAGGAGACCCATCAATTTAGTTATGAACTATCACGTCTTTAGCAATCAAGTAGTGAACATCTTCTGATTATGTTCCAAGTTAGAACTATTAACAACAACCTTATTATATATTTTATCTTGATCACTATTCAGAGCATCAGTTGTGGGGTTATCACATAGAGTAAACTGTCCAACTTTAACCAAATTTCTATCAAAATAATGTACCTCGGGGTCATTAGTTTCCACATTTTTTCGATGGTACTTTATTCAAATTGTCTATTAATTCCTATGGCAAAGTATGTGCAGTAGCATCACTATTCTTCTGAATCTAAGTAGGAAGAGGATCTGTTGAGTTACCTATTGATTTATTTGTGTCAATTTTCACTAGACCAATAGAAGGAGCTTTGGATCAATAAACTTGCCTCACCCTACATCTTCCTCGCTTTTAAGTTTTGTTCTCTCATTTCTTACCTTCCATATCCTTATCATTATTAGGAGCCGAGCCATGCATGCGTCAACAAGAAGGGAGATGGCCTATTGCAAGGCAGTGAGAACAAAAAGATGGAACATTCTCATAATAAATTGAGATCGAAAAAACGGTTTTCATTACTAGTTTCCACTATGATCATTTCTTGAAGAGGCTTTGATAGATTAAGATCAACCAAAATGCGTGCAAAGTGACACAAGTTACACTCCAAGGCACTTTTGTCAAAACATAGAGAGACTTCAATCGCTTTAACTATTTCCGTAAAGGGATGCTTATATCATAACTCCTAAGAGAGTTCATATAATCTTATCCAAACCTGTGCATTTATTGTCATTTGAGAATAAGGATTAAAATTTGGTACCCAAGGTTGGAGATGGAATACACCAAGCTTGAGAGATAAAGCGCCCATACCTAAACTTTGTTCTTATCTACATCAGAGTGTAAATGAATTTGATAAAATCCTCTTCCAAGAGAAATAAGTCTCCAATTTGTTGGAATACGCCAAACAGATTGTAGTCTTTCTTTTAAATCATGTAGCTTCCATCATTCCTCCCCTTTGGAAAAGATAATGCAACCAATAAAAAAGATACGACAATAATTTAATCGCTCTTGATAAATTGCAAAATTCACACGCAAAGCAATATAATCTTCTTTCTTATGTGGAGCTAACGAGATAATATCTTGCATGGGTTATATAGATATATTTGGAAGCATAATGAGGGTATCGGTTGAATTAGAAACAGCCTAAGCACATAAAACTTTGTTAATACCAACTTCGGGTCGTGTCAGAGTTTGAGGTGCAATAGGTAAGGTTATGGATTGAACCTGACTAGTGGCATGTCTAAAACCCACGAATTCTGGAAAGAGATCCTTGAAAGACATCTATACAAAGAGAATTCCAATAAAGATAAAATTATTTAAATAGAATAGATGAGTTACTTGTAAAATTTATTGCATGCAACTTGCCACTTGTGCATGAAGTTTGTATCTATAATTAGCAAGCTAATAGAATGAGAGACACCAAGTCCTATAGTATGGAAAACTGCAACAATAGCACCAAGCAACCAGCGTCTCAACAAAACGGTGTATTAACCAGCAAACTATTGTCGTGGTCTCTAACAGACCAGCAAAGTGTAGTGACAGCAGCACCTTAAAGTAGTGACAGACCAACAAAGTGTATATAAGTGTAGCTCTGCTTTGTTTTGATCAATAATTTTCATAATTTATGATTAAATATCTTCATCATTATTTTGTAATATACAGAGCAATAAAATATGAGATCTCAATTTCCTTGAAGTTTTCAATACACATACCTTTTCAAGGACGACTACCGTACGCTTTTGCATATTCTTTGGACAAGATATATACATATTTCCATATACAATTAAAATCCCTTTTATGAATTTCATAGGGGGAGAAAATATTTAACTCTAACCAACATCAACAGCTCCCGTGAAAAGGCAAGGTAGAAGGTTACAAACCTGAACTACAGTGACAGCAACGCCCACAACCCAAAACCCACCACACCACAAATGCAGGAACCAGCAGTGCTAATGTGAAGAATAAAGGAAAAAGACTACAGTAACAGGGCAGTAGAACAGGCAGATCTAACAGTCGTAAGAGCGTGAGGCTTTAACAACATGATAGAGCAAGATGAAGTCCAATTGAGTAGACTTATCATATGCATAGCGTGGAGCACCTATTATGCATCATCCAATCAATAAGACCTTGCATACAAATTAATGAGATTATTGGTTTGAAAAGTGTCCTTAGCGGGCTTGATTTAAGAAAGAAAGCGTGAACAGCTTGTCCAAGCTTGATATCTCCAGAGTCGATAAAGATCTATGTGTGAGCATGATATCACCACCTTTCTCGGGTTAGTTTAAGGTTAATACTGACGGTTCTGCTTCTAAAACCACAGGTTTAGTTGGTCGTGCTAGAGTTTTTCAAACTTATTGTGGATTTTTCAAATGTGCTTTTGTTATTCCTTTAGAGATAGGTTATGTTTTTGAGACAGAGTTGGTAACTACTATTTATACCATTTAGTATGCTTGAACTAATCATTGGATGAAACTTTTGTTAGAAAGTAATTCAGCTTATGTGGTTTTACTTCTTCTTACTTGTTTTTTTAAAGTTTCTTCGTGTTGGCGACCAGTTTGGGAAAGATGTCTTTCTTATTTGCAAGATATAGATTTCAGAATGACTCACATTTATCACAAGAAAAATTTGGGTGCTGATGCTATAGTTTTTCGCTCTTCTTCTTTTGTCTGTTCAACTTGGTAGTAAATGACTCTCGCTTTTTTAAGTTCTTTTCTTTTTGATGATTTACTTGGCAAGTATTATTATCGATTTCACTAGTCTTCACTATAGGGGTGGGACGCTCTTTTTTTCCCTACCATGGTTCGGTTCGATTTTTTCAAAAACTGATTTTTGCTTCTTTTAGGTTTTATATCTTGTTTTTTCTTATATTTTTATTTTTTTAATAAAATGTTGACTTTGACTAATAATTATATATATATCTATAGGGAGAGAGACAAAAATGGCATCATAGATTAGGGAGTTAACATTCAGGGCACTTCTCAATAAACTGAACAATTAGGTCTCAAATTAGACATGAAAATACCAAAATACCCTTAGCATAAAAAACTGGTTGAAGAGGTAATTTCCTCTTTTGGAGACATCAAACCCTTGATCGGCAGACCTCCCTCTCTACCGCCGTAACTCTTCTTCCTTTTCTTCTTCCTTTAGCAGATCGGCAGACCTCCCTCTCTACCTACACGCGTGTCTCCGTCAGTGTCCGAGTCTTTCATCTTCTTCCTCAGCACGAACAGACTGCTCCTCTTTCCTTTTGACGATCGATCTGCTGCAAGTGGCCAAGACCAACGTCTCTCTGTCAGTGTCCGAGCCTTCCATATTCTTCCTCCACATGACCAGACTGCTCCTAATTTGAGACTGCTCCTCCACACGACGATCGATCTGCTGCAAGTGGCTATGACCAAGACCGAGGCAACGATATCTACACGAGCATCGCCTGCTCGTGGTTCAGCTGCTGCAGACCAAGACCGAGGAGGAGTATGGCGAGTTCCTCCACCCGCTTTGCAAGAGGTTCAACGATTTGTTAGAGATCAGGCATCGAGATTAAGGTACTACTTTCTGCATTCTCAAATGAGTAGACATGGTTTTAATTATAAGTTGATTAGTGAATGGTTATGTGGGCATTGAATCAATGTAGTATTTTATTATTATTGGTATTGTAGAATAGTTTGAGTGAATATATTTAAGGGTGGTTGTCTGCATGGTAATTTTTGTGTGGACCTAAAACATGTAATTATGCAAGTCATTTGTTGAAACTGTTGTTTTTGCTGAAATAATAGTAAGTGATTGGAGAAGTTGAGTGTGTAAAGATGAGAAGATTAAGATGAATGAGTGAAAAATCAAAGAAGAATGGGCAAATGATGCATCATTTGAAGGAAAACATGCGATTTTTTCTGTGATGGTTTTGCATTTTGTGCAACAAAAATAGATGTGACTATAAAATGTAACAGGGAGAAAATTTATTTTAACTTTTGAGTGCACTACATGTGGACGATAGAGATGAACTATAGTGATGTTTTAGGATATTAATGGATGATATGGATAGAACTATAGTGCTGACCTTAAATGAAATAAGGCATTGTGGATTAGAGTTGTGTGGAATATGCAAATAAGGCTGGGAGCAATTTACAAGTTATTGCACTCTTGTGGTGAATTTTGAGTGTTAGAGAAGGTGATGCACATATTTTGATGGAGCTACATTAGCATAAATAGATAGAGCAGGATAAAAATGTAATGCCATTGTTTAGATGGAATTGCTTTATTTATTTATTTACATACTAACTTTTCTATTTTGTGTCTCATTATTTATCTACATCAGTCTGCTAGTGGCCTTTATTTGGATAAACTTTTAATAAACGTAAAGATGTCATTAGTAGGTTAGAGACTTTGGTGGCCTTTATTATTATTATTATTATTTTTTGTTTGAAACAAACAATTTGAGACTTAAGTGAGATAAACAACCATTCAAAGCTACTTATTTTAAGTGCCAAGTCCAATTGATTTTATGTGTCAGAAAACAAACACACCTTTAGAGTAGAAGACAATGTATTTTTGTTAAATAAGATCTAAGATATGCTTGACATTGACCTAGAACATGATTTCTTTGTAGCTTGGTTTTTTGCTCCCCAACACTCCTTCCTTTCCTATTGGGTTTGGGGATAAACTACGAGTAAGATGGACAGTTATTATGAATGTATTAGATATAATCTTGATGTTACTGGGGGCGAAATGAACTTGTTGGACTGCGCTCTTTAACTAAATGACAACGAAGCACTTGATGAAGCCTTCTGGAATTTGATTCATTTATTTATACAGCAGAAGAAAACTTACATTTAGAGAACAATCAATACCGGGTTTCTTAAGAAAACTTACATTTAGGGAACAATCAATACCGGGTTTCTTTACCCTATTTACTTGTCATGATATTGTTCCTTCTCGAAGCTTCTCTAACCCACCTGAAAATGATTCATATAATTTGTGCTCTCTAGTCAACTAGTAGCTGAAAACTTGGTTGTTTTGCAGCTGGTAACAGATAAAATGATTGACATAATATACAGAGAAGATGGTGAGGGTGTAAAGAACACACTGAACGGCTTTCTTTCTCTAGTTTATGTTATTCTCCTTTTTAAAGTATCTAAAACCATCTCAAATTTAATTAACGCCATTCATCTCCAAATTAAGTGGTAGCAGATGAGCGGTAAATTTGCTACCTAATAGGCTTAAAATTACATTAATAAATATTGTACCTTTTTTGGAAGAGTATTCTTTAAATTTAGTTTCTTTGCTGTTATGTCGCTACTTTGACTGGTCATGCTCTCTAACTATGTGTTTCCTACCAGTGTGTTTTCTCTTGTCCTTTTTACCTTTTTTGAGTAAGAGAATCCGTTTGATTTATCTTTGAGATATCATTCATATTTTTCTAACGATTAAGGTGGGTTATTGTTTTTCTTTTTTTAAGAAGGTAATTTTATTTTATTTTACTATGTTCCAAAATAACGACAATTTTGTCTTTGGATATTGGCAACATTGGTTGGACACCAGCAGGCCTTATACCTCTCATTGTGTGTGGTATGGTTTCGACACCTACCCATCAAATTCAAATATATAATAATATAATGATAGTCTTCCACCATTAAGTATGGGTTGATATTTCAGCCTCATATGGGTCTCTTTTCTATCTCTCATATGGATGGATTCCTCCCAATTGGAAGTTCTTTTTTGGACCGTGCCATAATATTCCTATATTGGTAAAGAGCAAATAACCCTCTGGATCAATCCCAGCTCTCAAAATAAAATAAAAAAAAATAATAATTACAGTTTTGTATTCGTTGGGTTATTTGCCTTTATTATTATTATTGTTATCTAAATTATCACCCAACCAGTGATATATGTATAGATTTCCTATTACTATAGCTATGGCTTGGTTATCAAATATCAAATTACAGATGATCTTTGAGTACTCTTAGCTGATTCCCAAGATACTAAAATGCACGTGCTATTGCCATGCCTGCCATTTGGAATACATGTAATTTGATTTTCGGAGGAAAAATACATGTAATGTTTACATCTGTTTTTTATTACTGCATACCTTGAATATATAGGTTCGAGTCACGGTCATTACCAATGGAAGTAATTGTTTTCTATCACCAAATCAAATTAAATGATATATTATAATTAAATTTTAACTAATTGAATTTGACATTAAGTCATACCACCACTAGTCACACCAATAGTGTATAGTTATTAACACTCTTCTCTTTCGCCTTCGTTTGTAATTGCCTTTTCTCGCTCTTTAATTAAAAGATAAACACTAAAAAGCTTTTGGATAATCATTTATACTTTCTATGTATTCAATTAACGTAAAAAGCATGGAGTTAACCGATGTATTTATTTTTTTGTTTGCAGATGGCAGAAATTAACTATGATCAATTTTTGAAAATACCTAGAGCACAATGGGAAGATGGGAGGTCAATTAATATCCACTCCAAACTCGATATAGTCAGATTGACTGAAATTGTATTGCGTCGAGAAGGGGAGTTTGAACTAGCTGAAGAAACAGTTTTCAAGTATTTACTGAAAATACCAAGTAAACACATGTTTGCTGCCTGGTTGATTCATCAATTGCTTCAAAGAGAGATTAACGTGGAAAAAGCAAGTTCTCATGAGATGTGGTTTTCCATCGGGGGCATGAAGAGTCAATTTTCCCATGTTGAGTTCTGTTTAATAACTGGATTACCGTTTGGTCCATTACCTGATATCATTCAACGGCCATATGTGATGGTACCTGAGGGGATACACGATCGATATTTTGATAGAAAAATACCATTGCCACTTTCTGAGATACACAACCATATTGCCACCAAGGAATTTCACCAAAAAGGAGATTGTTTGAAGATGGCGTTGGTGTTACTAACAAACACCGTATTATTTGGGCAAATTTCCAAGAGCAAAACGACATTATGGTTGTTAATGTTGGTTGAGAATGTAGATGAGTGGAATGCGTTTCCTTGGGGACATTATACATTCAAGTTAACACTGTATTATTTGAGAACAACACTTAGAAAATGTAATTATTATGGGTTTTCTTATGCTTTACAGGTTGGTTTTTATATGTTTTATTTCATGTGTTCATGTATATTTTATATTTATATTGTTTTGACCATTTAACATTATATCATTTTCCTATTTACAGATATGGGCGATGGAGACTATCAGATCAATGAGAGAATTATTAGCTACTCGAGTATCTGGTGTTACCTACCCGAGAATGTTGAGGTGGAGTTTCTGCAAGCGTCCTAAAACTTTTCTCCAAAGTCTTAAAGAAATACAGGAGCGTGGGGATGTAAGTTTGAACAACTATTTATGATCTACGATGCCTTTGCCCCTCTCTAACATTTATATTTTTTTTTATAGTTTTATGCAGCTCGTGAGTACCTACGACCAACAAGGGAAGAGGCAAGACAAGATTATTGGAAAAGACTAAAATCCAATCTAGATGAAGGTGTGGAATTTGTTCCACTCACAATAGTGGATAATGATGAAGGTGATAATGGTGGTGCTGCTGGGAGTAATCCAAGACGTCGTCGTGTGAGACAGAATAAGCGGTCTCACAATGTAGATCCATCTCCCCCCACCCCCTCAGGGGCAGAGGACTCAATACCGTCGAATACAAATTCAGAAGTTAGTACACAAAAAACAGTATCATTGTTAAGTAAAACCTCAAGTTTGTTTGTCTTTTGAATACCATTGTTCATCTATGTAGGGATTGGAGAAGTTATTTGAGTTTGTGAAAAATGCGATGGAGGAAATCCCACGACGTTTGGAGCTATGTTGATAAGAAGTTTGAGGCATTAGATGGTCGATTAAATGACCGTATTGATAGGGCATTCGAAGATCGCCAGAAATATTCAGCTGATCAGGTATATGCACAACTTCTTATACAGACTTAAATTATTTTGAGTTCGCATCAATTGTCAAAGGTTAACCAAATTTCTTATCGATATTAGGGGTATCATAATTATACGTATTCTGCACATGTGAATGAAGATGATGTACCTCCTCATAGGACATCCTTTAAGCCGTAATCAATTCCTATGGATGCGTCAGGGAGTCCTACACATACTTTTGTCACACGTGTTCCAAGTCGATTACGACAATCAGACGAGGCATGTGGTTCTACTGAGGAGGCACGATCACGAGGGGTACCACAGGTTCAAACCAAAAAGGGGATGTATGTTTATCAAAAAAAGGGAAATGTAAGGACAAAGAAGAATGGTCAAGGCTCGTTGGCTTCTCAGTTAAAGAAATCGGATGGTGAAGGGTATAATCAGAACAGTCCTGTTAATATGATGGCTGAGGATATCCAACTACATAAGGATGATGATGTCGATGTCATGTTTGAGGATTCTCCCCGTCCGGAGACATATGATGAGCGCACAGTTAGAATAAAGATTGCATCAAAATATTGTGCTTCTCCGTACATCAATCCTTGAGTAACAAAGGATGTAATACTTGCCCAAAAGAAAAAGGAATATATAACATACAAGAGAGCCAAAAATAGTGGAGCCTTGTGAGTACATTTATGATTACTGTTAAATAAAATTCAATTTTAAGGTTTGTTTATTAATGATTTCTATTCATTGTAGACTAAATATTGGGACTGAAGTCTTTGCGAATTGGGAGTTCTTTGCGGAGTTGGAGAAGCCTTCAATTTGGATGACAAATGATGTGAGTAACTCATTGAATATGTCATCATTTGCTTTATATTTGAAATATGTTATCAACGTTTATTTTTAAGTTGTTTCCTGTTACTTTGTCTGAAATTTTTTCATATGAGTACAGCACATTGATGGGATTCTAACAGTTTTGGGTAAGCGTCGAAACGAGTATCCCAGTTTATTTCATGATGATATTGCAGTGTTATGCGTGGATTTCTTTGTAAGTTTAGGGTCTTATTACATGTCGAGTTGAATTTGTTTTGACTTTGCTATACAATCTAATTGTTTAAAATCTGTTATGGTATAACTTGCAGTCAAAATTATCAGAGGCTTGGAAGGAAATTCATCCAGATGTGCAAGAACGGTTTACTAGTCAATTTGATCCATTGTCATTCAACGCCCCTGATGATTGGATACTATATGGTACTGGAGAAAAGCCAGCATGGGGGAAGAAATGGACATTTGTAAACACAGTAAGTATGGTTTAATGTTATATAACACTGTTGTCTGCCCATGGTTTTTTTTAATTTATTGTTTTTTGTTATACAGTTGCTAATATCGTGTGTTATTGGATCTCCTGATGGTCATTGGATCTTATGTAAGGTAGATTTATCACAGTAGAGTATTGTTATATACGATTCATTGCGACATAACATCTCACTTGATCCGACCTATAGAGAGAACCAGGTGGCACCTTTAAGGTACTTGTTGCCTTCCGTGTTGGCAAAGTCTGGTTATTTTGAGGAGAAACACATGGAAAAGAGAGGGGACTTGTTTACCGTACAGTGTTTGAACCACAAAAGCATACCAACTCAAACAGATAACAATAGTTGCGGTGCCTTTGTTTGTAAGTATATCGAGTGTATCAGTAAGAAAAGTGCATCATGGAATTGAGGGTTACCAGAAGTTCTCAAAATGAGAAGGGAATATGGCTTCGCCATTTTTTGTAATGCTGTTGATGCAAATGTGGAGTAATTGTCAATAATGATGTACCACATTTTATGTATAAATGTATATAAAGTTACTTTATTTGAGGCTTTGTAACATTTATGGTTTTTACTAATCTATTTTGCATTTTGTTGAGATGGTATGATGATCATTCGTGTAAGGGTATATTCAGTTGGCCAAAACCAGTACATAAAACACTAGTCACACCAAGGTGAATAGCGTTAATCATACTAGTTCCCTCGGTGTGATTAGTGGTGCCACGTCTAGGTGAAATAAAACCAGAAGCGAAATCACTAATCATACACAGTGAAACGAGTATTAATCATTCAGGACGCAGTTGGTATGATTAGTGATGCCATGTGGAGATGGATCCAAAACAGAAGCGAAATCACTAATCATACCCAGTGGAACGAGTATTAATCATACTAGGCGCACTTGATATGATTAGTGGTGTCATGTGGAGATGAAACGAAAACAGAAGTGAAATCACTAATCATACTCAGTGGAACGAGTATTAATCATACTGGGCGCACTTGGTATGATTAGTGGTGTCATGTGGAGATGGAACGAAAATATAAGCGAAATCACTAATCATACCCAGTGGAACAAGTATTAATCATACTGGGCGCACTTGGTATGATTAGTGATGCCATGTGGAGATGGATCCAAAACAGAAGGGAATACACTAATCATACCAAGTGGAACGAGTATTAATCATACTGGGCACACTTCGTATGATTAGTGGTGCCATGTGGAGATGGATCCAAAACAGAAGCGAAAACACTAATCATACCAAGTGTGTCCAGTATGATTCATACTCGTTCCACTTGGTATGATTAATGATTTCGCTTCTGTTTTCGTTCCATCTCCACATGGCACCACTAATCATACCAAGTGCGCCCAGTATGATTAATACTCGTTCTACTGGGTATGATTAGTGATTTCGCTTCTGTTTTTGTTCCATCTCCACATGGCACCACTAATCATACCAAGTGCGTCCAATATGATTAATACTCGTTCCACTGGGTATGATTAGTGATTTCGCTTCTGTTTTCGTTCCATCTTCACATGGCACCACTAATCATAACAATTGTGCCCAGTATGATTCATACTCATTCCACTTGGTATGATTAGTGTTTTTGCTTCTGTTTTTATTTTACCTAGACATGGCACCAGTAGTCCCGACATTGTGGGTCACTATTTTAAAACAAAGTCTTTATGTAGTCTCTCTTAAATAAAAATAGCACCAAGCACAAAAACACAACCAAGTATAATATTACAGTAAGTATCCTACTGGTTTTGCAATTTGTTACAAACAAAAGCAACGGTGCTTAAACAAACAAAATACAAGATTATGTTTCAAATTGTTCTGTTACAGTGGGTCGGGGAGTATTGTTACAAGTCTTACTATTGTGTCTTGGTTGGTGGCAGGTTCGACACTTTCGTCGCTTTCTTACTTGGGTAACGGAGCCTTCACTATTGTTCGTAGGGGGGCGTTGACATCTTGATGGATTACGATAGTTTTGTCGATAGTGGCCTTTTTCCCCACAATGAGAGCATTTCAAAACCCTTCTGGTATTCTCACCAGTAGAAGGAATCCTTTTCTTTCTAGGCCTACCAGCTTGCGAACGTCATGGTGGTGGTAGCACAATCATGTTTTGTATGTGTTCTGGAACTGTCCATTCATACGGGTTAAGAACTGGGAAGATAACGCCAGCATATGCAGCCAATAAATTTGATGTTTTATAATACTCGTCAATGTAAGGAATGAATGACCTATTACAATACCTGTAGCACAGATAAACATAGTAGTTAAACTTTTATTCTACAGTTAGATAAAATCCCATCAACATATATGGTCTACCTTAACACCGCAAGTGCATGCGAGCATGGTAAAAGATCCATCTAAAATGTCACACAAGTACACGTACGTTCAGTTAGATTCACAACTGTCTTCCTACTCCCATCCTGCACCGTATACCTGGTATCATCGATTGGTGTGACCGTGTAAGTTTGTGAGTCTGTATTATACTCTGCAATTTTCTTCTCTGCCCATTCTGTTATCTCTTATGTCATTTTTTCTGCATTCTTCCGTCGGTCATAAAACCATCTTTGCATCATACTCCTAATATACTCGACCAACGTCGTTATTGGATATTGACGGGCTTTAACCAAGCATTCGTTCATGCATTCAGCAATGTTGGAAGTCAAAATGTAGTAACGTCTTACTGGAGTCATTGCCACTGCCCATCTATGAGGTCCAAGTTCGATTAATTCTTTATGTGCCTTTGGGTGTATCTTTCTAAGGTCTTCCATCATGGCCCAAAACTTAGATTGACGATAACACCTTGATGCACGATGGAATAATCCAGTGACAGTTTTATTTTTGTATGAATTTTTCACATTTTGTGTCATGTGATACATGTAAAGGCCATGATGTGCATCAGGGTACACTTTTTCCATGGCAACTTTGATTCCAAGATGCCGATCAGATATGAACATGCAATTTTGTGGACACCCAATTACATTTCTTAACTTCGACAAGAACCATGACCATGATTTTTCATCTTCAACATCTCCAAACCCAAATGCTAATGGATATACTTGCTCGTTACCATCTTTACATGCCGCAATGAACATAATCCCACCAAATTTTCCTTTCAAATGTATTCCATCAATGACAATAACTGGTCTAATCACTCTACGAAACCCAGAAATACTAACACCATAAGCAATAAATATGTACATAAACTGGTTATTGTCATTCGTCTCAATGCTTGTGATTGTACCTGGGTTAGCTAACTCCAACTGATAACAATACGCAGGCAACTGTTCAAATGACAACTCCGCAGACCCAAACACGTTTTCTTCAGCATGATCTTTGGCTCTCCGACATTGATTATATGGCAACTTAACTCCATAATTAACTTGCATTTCTACCATAATTTCTTTAGGTTTCATGCTTTGACCACTGACTTGCAATTTTGGAATGATAAGGTCTCCAATCAATTTTGCACTTACTTTTCTGCACCGTCGATGTACAGTATCAAGCGAACAACAATGTTGTTTTTGAAATTTTCGCACCTTCCATTGGTCTCCAATCTTGGTTTTGATGGCTACAATCTGAAATTTACAGTTCTCATCCTTGCATCTAATGTCATAACGGATATTATTCGATTTCTTGACTTTTCTACGAAAACCCTCCTTCAAGGCATACCTTTCTACAGCTTTACCCATATCACGCTTTGAAGGAAATATTTTCCCTCTGAAGAAATGAAAGTCTTCTCTTATTGACTCTTCGGTGGCGATTGTACAAAATGTGGAAAGATCTATTCCAGGAATGCGTCATTCACTAGTTACTCTTTGTTGTGTGTTATTGTCATCATTGGCCTGACGGGAACACTCAACACCATCATCCCTAATATGGCCATGTCGAACATTATCATTATCTACATTACAATCCTCATCACGAACATCATGACTAAATCCACCACCACTGTCACCATTGGCACCTAAATCTTCAGCTAAAACTGCATGTCGACTTCCTCCATCTCCTGTGAAAATATTTGTGGGTATAGGAATACTTTGAGCTAGACGGTAGTATTCAGAAAACTCGTTTGAATCAATGTCATCCAACCAATATTCTGTAGAAGGATTACATTGACTGTCATTTAAGTTATACTCACCATGTGAATCAACATTATCTGGTTTCTCTTTATCATCATTATCATTGTAATCATCATCATCATCATCATCATCATCTTCATCTTCATCTTCATCTATGTTTTCACATTCATTCTCAATGGTACGGTCCTCATGGACTGAAACTTGGTTGCTTAAGGAAACAGACTGGAATTGAGAAACCAATTGAACAAAACTTGGGCATTGTGGCTGGTCTATTAATTTGATGTGTGGTTGACTTGATAATTGGATTTGTGGTTGGATTGGTAGTTGGAACTGCGGTAGGATTGGCACCTGTAACTGGATTGGTGGTTGAATTTGTTGTTGGATTGGTAATTGAAAATTTCTGTCATCTCTCACACAGTCATTTATTTTTTTTGGAACAACAGTTATGTAAACTTCAGGATTTTTCTCCGGTAGCCAAAAAGATATAGCTTTATCAGTTGTTAATTTTGGTATGACAGGCCTACCGGAAGTCTCCACCAATATATGTAAGTCAAATGTACTCTTTGTTGTATCAACTCGAACAACATTTTCAATGGTTTTTTTTAAGTCAGCAAGCGTTGCCTTCATCGAAACAAAAGCTATCTCTGATTCACCATCCTCATACTTATAACCATTCCATTGTTCACCATGGGTGACTATAATTCTAGTTTCGTCTATATCACTGTAAACAAATAAATGATCGACTTTAGTAATTAAGCTCCAAATCAAGACTAGCAATATATCGTTAGTCATATTTTGATAAAATAAAGTAATTAAACTACCCAATAAATGCTCATAATATGACACTAATAGTCACGCCGAGGTGAAATGCATTAGTGGTGCCATGTCTAGGTAAAATAAAAACAGAAGCAAAAACACTAATCATACCAAGTGGAACGAGTGTGAATCATACTGGGCGCACTTGGTATGATTAGTGGTGCCATGTGGAGATGGAACCAAAACAGAAGCGAAATCACTAATCATACCCAATGGAACGAGTGTAAATCATACTGGGCACAGTTGGTATGATTAGTGGTGCTATGTGGAGATGGAACGAAACAAAAGCGAAATCACTAATCATACCAAGTGGAACGAGTATGAATCATACTGGGCACACTTGGTATGATTAGTGGTGTCATGTAGAGATGGAACGAAAACAGAAGGGAATACACTAATCATACCAAGTGGAACGAGTATGAATCATACTGGGCACAGTTGGTATGATTAGTGGTGCCATGTGGAGATGGATCCAAAACAGAAGCGAAATCACTAATCATACCAAGTGGAACGAGTATGAATCATACTAGGCACACTTGGTATGATTAGTGGTGTTATGTGGAGATGGAACGAAAACAGAAACGAATACACTAATCATACCAAGTGGAACGAGTATGAATCATACTGGGCACAGTTGGTATGATTAGTGGTGCCATGTGGAGATGGATCTAAAACAGAAGCGAAAACACTAATCATACCAAGTGGAACGAGTATTAATCATACTGGGCACACTTGGTATGATTAGTGGTGCCATGTGGAGATGGAACGAAAACAGAAGGGAATACACTAATCATACCAAGTGGAATGAGTATGAATTATACTGGGCACAGTTGGTATGATTAGTGGTGTCATGTGGAGATGGATCCAAAACAGAAGCGAAATCACTAATCATACCAAGTGGAACGAGTATGAATCATACTGGGCACAGTTGGTATGATTAGTGGTGCCATGTGGAGATGGAACAAAAACATAAGCGAAATCACTAATCATACCAAGTGGAACGAGTATGAATCATACTGGGCACACTTGGTATGATTAGTGGTGCCATGTGGGGATGGATCCAAAACAGAAGGGAATACACTAATCATACCAAGTGGAACGAGTATGAATCATACTGGGCACACTTGGTATGATTAGTGGTGCCATGTGGAGATGGATCCAAAACAGAAACGAAAACACTAATCATACCAAGTGTGCTCAGTATGATTCATACTCGTTCCACTTTGTATGATTAGTGATTTCGCTTCTGTTTTGGTTCCATCTCCACATGACACCACTAATCATACCAAGTGTGCCCAGTATGATCCATACTCGTTCCACTTGGTATGATTAGTGTATTCGCTTCTGTTTTGGATCCATCTCCACATGGCACCACTAATCATACCAAGTGCGCCCAGTATGATTAATACTCGTTCCACTGGGTATCATTAGTTATTTCGCTTCTGTTTTGGTTCCATCTCCACATGGCACCACTAATCATACCAAGTGTGCCCAGTATGATTCATACTCGTTCCACTTGGTATGATTAGTGTATTCGCTTCTGTTTTCGTTCCATCTCCACATGGTACCACTAATCATACCAGGTGCACCCAGTATGATTAATACTCGTTCCACTGGGTATGATTAGTGATTTCGCTTCTGTTTTCGTTCCATCTCCACATGGCACCACTAATCATACCAAGTGCGCTCAGTATAATTAATACTCGTTCCACTGGGTATGATTAATGATTTCGCTTCTGTTTTGGTTCTATCTCCACATGGCACCCCTAATCATACCAAGTGCGCCCAGTATGATTAATACTCGTTCCACTGGGTATGATTAGTGATTTCGCTTCTGTTTTGGTTCCATCTCCACATGGCACCACTAATCATACCAAGTGCGCCCAGTATGATTCATACTCGTTCCACTTGGTATGATTAATGTATTCGCTTCTGTTTTGGATCCATCTCCACATGGCACCACTAATCATACCAAGTGCGCCCAGTATGATTAATACTCGTTCCACTGGGTATCATTAGTTATTTCGCTTCTGTTTTGGTTCCATCTCCACATGGCACCACTAATCATACCAAGTGTGCCCAGTATGATTCATACTCGTTCCACTTGGTATGATTAGTGTATTCGCTTCTGTTTTCGTTCCATCTCCACATGGTACCACTAATCATACCAAGTGCACCCAGTATGATTAATACTCGTTCCACTGGGTATGATTAGTTATTTCGCTTCTGTTTTGGTTCCATCTCCACATGGCACCACTAATCATACCAAGTGCGCCCAGTATGATTCATATTCGTTCCACTTGGTATGATTAGTGATTTCGCTTCTGTTTTGGATCCATCTCCACATGGCACCACTAATCATACCAAGTGTGCCCAGTATGATTCATACTCGTTCCACTTGGTATGATTAGTGTATTCGCTTCTGTTTTAGTTCCATCTCCACATAGCAGCACTAATCATACCAAGTGTGCCCAGTATGATTCATACTCGTTCCACTTGGTATGATTAGTGATTTCACTTCTGATTTTGTTTCACCAAGACATGACACCACTAATCACACCAAGTGTGACGAGTATGATTCACACTCGTCACTATTGGTGTGACTAATAACATTATTAACATTATAAACCCTAAAGCCACTTCCTACAACTCAATATCACCATAGCTAACCACAATAATAAATAATGACTGAAAAACAAGTGTACATAAGTTAAGATACATTACCCGTAGTGTAGAAGATGAAGATGGATGGTGGGTGCCGGATGGTGTCCGTGTAGTCAAAAATGCGAAGAGAGAACAAAACAGAAAAGTAGATCAGTAGAATAAAGAAATGAAGGCGGAGAAGAAAGTGAAGAAGAAGCAGTGGCTGTCAGAGAAATGAAGGAGGAGGAGAAAGTGAAAAAGAAGCAAGGCTGCCAGAAATGAATGAGGAGGGGGCGGCAAAATGAAGAACAATCAGGAGCTGTCGGCGGCAAAATGAAGACAGAAAACTTTGAAAACCCTTAAATGAGTTTTTAAGAGTATTTGTGTCCAAAAAATATGGGGTTGGGACACAAATGTTAAGTTTATTCAAATGGGATAAAATATTTATTCAATAATTGGAAGTGACCTGGGCTGACATTTCCTCTATATATATATATGACTAATTTTAGGAATGGATTTTCGGAGTAAGAGATTTGTATTAGCTTAGCATTGTTAGTTCGATAAGAGACTGACATTAGCTTAGTCTTAGATAGCAATTTGAGACAGTGTCGGACGACGTAAATAAAAAATAATAAACAAAGAAAAAATAAGAATGAAAATACAAAATCAAAAACCCTCCAAAACCCTCATTTTTCTGCAAAACAGAACAATCCAGTCTCGAGTCTCCAATGCAATTAATGTTCCGGCGGCGGTACTGCCAGCGTAGCTTGACGGAGGCGACCACCAAATGGGTCCGAGACCGTGGCCTCGACCACGCAGTAGAGAGGGAGAAGAACCTGAAACCCCTTCTCAACATCAAGAATCTCATCAAATCAGAGCCGTCAAAGTCGCTCCCAATCAGCATCATCGCCCAGCAGAAGGAGTCCCTCAACATTCCCAACCGCCCCATCGACTTCATCCGCAAATACCCTTCCGTCTTCCACGAATTCCTACCCGGAAACATCGGTATCCAACCCCACATCAAGCTCACTCCAGAGGTCCTCAACCTCGACGCCGAGGAGCAGTTTGTTTATCAGAGCCACACGTACAAGAAACTCGTTGCGGACAGGCTCTTGAAACTGCTCATGATTTCGAAAATCAGTGAGATCCCACTTCAGATTATCGAAATCCTGAAATGGGATCTCGGTCTTCCTCAGGATTATGCTGAAACCATCGTTCCTGAGTTCCCGGATTGTTTTCGAATAGTTGGTGGCGAAAATGGGAAATTGGAGTTGGTTTGTTGGAGTAATGAATTGGCGGTTGCGGTTGTGGAGAAGAAGGTGGTGCATGGGGAGAGAATCATGTTTCCGATGAAGTTTTCAAGTGGATTTAAGATAGATAAGAAGATCAAGAAGGTGTTGGATGATTGGCAGAAGTTGCCTTACATTTCTCCTTATGAGGATGCTAGTCATCTTTTGGTTAACAGCGATGAATCGGATAAGTGGGCAGTGGCGGTTTTGCACGAGGTGCTTAGTCTTTTTGGTGGGAAGAAGGTGGAGAGGGACAATGTGTTGTGTTTTGGAGAGTTTTTGGGTATACGGTCGAGGTTTAAGAGGGTTTTGCTTAACTATCCCGGTGTCTTTTATGTGTCGAATAAGATTGGAATGTATACTGTCGTGTTGAGGGATGGTTATAAGAGGGGATCATTGATTGAGAGTGATCCGTTGATGAATGTTAGAAGTCAGTACATTCACTTAATGAATACAGTGAAAGAGGATCGGAAAATGGTTGCTTTGCAGAGTGGAAACAAGCAGCAGGAGAAGGGAATGTTGGTTGGATACAAAGGAGATGAAGAGGTTGTTAGTGGGGAGGGTGTGGAAGATAATGATGTTGAGTCGAATGACTTGTCTAGTAGGGAAGAAGAGGATGTGAGTGATGATGATGATGATGATGATGAGGAGGAAGAGGAAGAGGGTATGCACAGGAGAGGTGCTAATAAAAATGGTGTAATTAATAGAGGACGATCTAGTAGGAAGAAGAATTTTGAGAAGAAAGGAGCTTCGAGAAGTCTTGAAAGAGGAAAGTCAAGAGGTAATAAACACAGTGAAAATGTTAAGGAAGAAGTTCTGGTAAAATATCCCAGAAGAAGGGAAAGGTGGGGTGGTGAGAATAATGTCTGTAGCAATCCAGGAGAGAGGTTCAATTCAAATAGGAGCAGGAGGAAGTCATCAAATAAGAACATTTCTGTTTAGAAATGATGTACTGTTATCAGTTGTCACAAGGTTGGCTTCTTGATCTTGGCCCCCTTTTTGAATTCGTGTTGTGCTTATTAATTTTATCTTCGATATGTTTAAAATGATATAGTCCATAGTCCTGAAATTGAGTTCATTGGTTATGTTTACGTAATATATTCATATATACATGCATATATGAATATATTTGATGGAAATATGATATTATTAGCAGGTTAGGAGTCTATAAAAGAGGAGAGAATGTTTCTGGCAAGACATATAAGAAAATTTTAAGAAAGCAATAAGGAAAGAATATAATCATAGCATGAACAGAGACTCAGCAAAGGAGGGTGAAAAATTCATTTTCGATTGATATTAAGAATATTGATCACTTGTGCTTTCGGTATATGCTCCTGGTTTTATTGCTCCTTACATCGTTACTCATTAGTCATTTCTTAGTAGATCTGCTCACCTACTAAGATACATCATCCTGCCATTGCAAGTTGCAACTTCAAGAGTTGCCATAAGAATGTGAAAGTGACACTGCAGTCTTTTAACGCTGTTAAATTATCTTACCACAACCACGAGATCTCTTTCTTTTCTACGCATCCTACAATCTGTTTCCTTATAACTTCAAGGATTTGCAGTGTTGAACATAATTGAATAGGATTTTCAAGTATCAGTAGTCAATGCATAGTCTGGGTGCATAGTTTGGTGACAGAGTGCTGATATGCCAAGTGTGTGATGATGCCTTGTAAAAAGAGTTCTCTTAAATCATTTGTTGACTAGCACTCATCTCATACAAGATCTCATGTTCTAATTTAGTCCCGGTTTTTATCCCCAGGACCAGAGGAAGATGGAAACTATTGGGAAGTAATCGAGTCATTGATTGTCCATGAATAAGATGTACATATGGTAACAAGTAATCCCAAAGAAATATGTATGTTCTTGCATAGGCTGCTTGCATGTTATTAAAAATCTTTGATTACTATTTTCGCACTTTAAATCTTTTATAAAGTCTATGAAGTCGTTTACTTCAACGTTTTGTCTCAAATAATTTGGTGGAAGGTTACTTATTGTGGCTGCTTCATTGAAGTAAAAAATCTACAATTAGAGGAGATACAAACAGGAACTTCCTGTGTATTCTTGGATTTGTTTATTTTCCAGTATGGAATTCCATCTGATTTTGCAAATCAACTCATTAAGACGCCTTCTCTATGACTTAAAGGTTGCATTGTAGCAAAGGCTATTAAACTCCTGTGTTATATCCACAAAACTTACAACCCTTTTTTTCCAGAAACTATGTTGCATTTTGCATATTTATGCATCTAGCAGTGATTGAATTTTCTTCCAACCACCTGTGTTACTTAGTTCTCCTTTTGTTAAGTTTTTTGGTCTGTGTATACACATGACCATGCCAAGTGGATATGCAATTACTGATTTTTGGCCTGGTTCTTTGCAGTAAGCAGAATCAAACAACTAATATGGTTCAAAAGATGACCAAAGTCAGCCTGTCTTCTAAGTGGT
The DNA here is from genome assembly GCA_022984855.1 of Dimocarpus longan. Lineage (NCBI taxonomy): Eukaryota > Viridiplantae > Streptophyta > Magnoliopsida > Sapindales > Sapindaceae > Dimocarpus > Dimocarpus longan. The sequence continues at coordinate 25,403,261 of CM041018.1, read as the reverse complement.
TTATTATGTGTAAGTGCAACGTGGAAACGCTGGGCCATCTTCTTCTGCACTGCCCCATCGCACCTCTATTGTGGAACAAATTGTTACAGATTGCAAGAATTGCTGGGCAGTACCTTCTTGTAGCAGAGATTTGTGCAACTTCCTATGAAGGCAGGAAGCCTAAGTTATGCAGAAATGTGCCAGGATGAGGTTTTTGTAACATGATATTATGATATATAAATGCATTATCTTAGGGATACATTAACATTGATATTTAGAGGGCTTGATGATGTTTTGCAAGAGTCTTAAGATTTGTAATTTGGATTACATCTATACTTTCCATTTGTGAAATTTGATCTCAAACTCTTGTCTTTGTTAGTAAAGTCTTTAGTAATTAAGCCTATCAGCATTACACCAACTAGGGGTGCTCTTCTGTTTACAAAGAAGAAATCTTGTAAAGCCTAATTAATTATTTCAATTTAGTGTTTTGAGATCTTTTTAGATTTTGAATTTGATTGGTGGTGCTTGCTTTGTGAGAGAGAATTCAATTTAGTGTTGATCAATTATTAATTTTTATTCAAATTAATCGTGTTAATTTAGAGAATTTCTATCAATAAAATATTTATGAGAGAAACTACTAAAATGTGAATTATGGTTTGATTGGGTGGTAAGTCATGATCCAGTTCTAAAACCTCTTGGTTTGCGAGTTTGAATCTCATATGTCCCTCTATATAGATAATTTTCAGGTTGCTTTTCATAATGCTTGGGAGCCCCTGTCTCGTTTCATTCTTGGAAGCTTTACTTTTGAGCCTCTCTTCAGTGTTGTATTTAAGAGAGTCCGGCTTATGGTTATCATACTTATAATATATTTAAGAGAGTCCGGTTTATACTTATCATACTTGTAATATCTCAAAAAAAAAAAAAAACTATTAAAATTTGATACATATATATTTTTTTAAAAAAAAATTTGGGGTCAAATAGGGCAAATTGCAGCGCAACTGAGCTAGCCACCCACTGTAGGTGTGGAATTTCACATCTATATCCACTCACAAATTCATTTAATAAAATCTACATCCATCTATCATCGGTGAAAATCTCCAGGTTCACTAGTTCGTAGATGGAATTACCATCCCCACATGTTATACGCCAAATTATGTCATGACAAGTCTTGGTACAAAAGAATCACACAAAGGAAACTCAACCTCATTCTTTATCTGTTATTTTTAGTAATACATCTTCGTTTTACATGGAAGAACCGAAGATGAAAGGAAATTCTTGGACAAGTATATGCATATAAGCGTTTTGTTCATGTAAATTTATACAGAGAGGGAGAGAGAGTCTAATTACACCAAGTTTCATTGATGAATAAGAAAAATAAAAATAATAATAATAATAATAATAAAAAGGTGGTCTATTCTCTCTATCTTGTTTAAAGATTTTGCCTTTATATCATTTAACATTTAACAAAAAATAAAAATTAATTCAAAAATTATTTGTACTTTAAAAAAAAAAAAAAAAAAGTTTGACAACAAAACATATCGTATGTTCAACCTTTATGAGCCAGACCCATGTGAGCTTCCAAAATCTTCTCTCATGGTGGAACCAAACACTAACAAAACAAGAATCAGACATTATCATTTATATTTATACACCCTTTCTTATCAAACTCAACACTGATCATGAGGGAATATATCTAACTTCACTTTTATTTTTTTTTTCTGTGTCTTTTTCATATAAAAGGTCCCCAATTGATGTCCTTACTATATGTGGATGATTCTTGCATGAATTTCTTTTCATGGCTTTTTATAAAGGAAAAATATATATGTTTTTGAGTCAAGCAACATAAAGCAGTTTTTGTGGTGAGAATTGATACTTCTATTTCCGCCCACTGTAATTTGATAGCAGAAAGTTTTTATTTAATCTACTATCAGTCTTTATTTAGTCCAATAATATTTGTAGTTCGCAATAGTAGAACGTATTTATTTAGATATTAGTCCAATCATTAGCGGACCTACATTAGGTCCAAGCAGGGCACATGGCCCTCCTCAATTTCGCAAAATTATCTTTAGAGTTTATACAATGTCAATTTATTTTCTTTTCATTATCTTTGTCATTTTTTCTACTTTCTCTATCTTTTATAAAAGTGTGAAGTTACTTTATCATTTTGTTAAATTTCAATAAGTAATCTTGTCAATAATGATATTGTTAATTTATAGGACCTAAAATCTGATGAACATTTTCAAAACTAAATTTGTCCCATTAAAATTGGAATTTGGCAATATATAATCAATCTATAATCATGGCTGAACTTATTGTCCCCAATATTATTATTGTTGTTGTTTTAATCAATTTGGACACAGTGAAGTGACAACTTGGCACTTATTAAAAAGAACATATATATATATATAATTCAATTTTTTATACATTCTTAAATGATTTAATGACATTATTGTAATTGCATATCTTTGTTTTCTTATAAAATTTAGAATGTAATCATTATAAATTTTCATTTTGGAAATATGAAGAGGTATCTTCAAAGAAAAAAAAAACCTATCCTTGATTAGTATACTCCTTAAGCAGAAATCATAACAATTCAAAGGATAAATTTCATTTTAATCCTTACATTTTGAAAAGTTATTAATTTTTTAACTATGTATTGTGTTATGGGTATTTTTAGATTCCCCAATTGGGCCAGTAAAGGCCCATCAAAATAGTGGCCCAAGTAACCAAGACCAAGCGTAAGGCACTATTCCTCAGCTCGCTAGATCGCTCCATTAGATTGACGAGATCGAACCCGTGAGAAGACTAGCAAAGACAATGTCAGATCGCCTTCACAGCGACGTTGAGGTCGCATACCGGTCATTGCGACGTCGAGATCGCCAGGCCGTCCCGAAGTCAAGATCGTCACGACGCAGATTCAGTTCGTTTTCTACCCAGTTCGACCAGTTTCAGTGCAAGACAGTAAAATGGCGTGTCTTGCACGATAAGTAAGGGTTTCTCACCTAATGACAGCTTAATTTCGGGAAATCTCACCAAACCAGCATGGGTTAGCAGTCGGCCCACGTAAAGTCAGAGTTGACCTAGCAGAAGTCAGAAGCATTAAAGACTCTCCAAAAGCATTAATTACGACAAGATCAGTCCTTTTTGTCTGTTAGTTCCATCTGTAGCCTCATCTCCTCTATAAATAGAGGGAGACATTTATTGTATCCGGATCCAGAAATTTGAGAGTTGAGAGGGCTGTTATTCTGTCAAAATACAGAAAGAGTGAGCATTTAGAGTAAGGCTGCCATTGATACCAGAAAAGTGGACGTAGGCAATTCTCAAAAAGGGCTGAACCACTTCAAACGTTTTGTGTGTTCTTCTTCTTTCTTTCTTCTTTCCTTTGCCATTATCTGGTCTGTTTGTTGCAGGTCTCCTCATCTGTGCGGCATTGGGCTCAAGAATCTGGTTGGCTGGTTTACCACGTCAACATTTTGGCGCTAGAAGGAGGGCCCAACTGCAAGTGGAGCTCTGTAATCACCATGGTAAGGGGAAGAACGACCAGAAATTCAGTAGACGAGCGAGCTGAAGAAGCCGAGCTGCGACACCAAGTCCAGATGGCTGATACCGGTGCAGGACCTTCTCATGGAGGACGGAACGCCGTGCATGACCTGGCTCGACGTCAGGAAAGGTTGGAAACTAATGTGGCGCAGATCTTGGATACATTGAGAATGATGGCGCGAGGTCAGGGTCAGAACGCTCCTAGGACGACTGTGATCCCACCACCCGAAGCAGAGGTCGCAAGGGGGGTGCATATTCTAGAAGGATCCATCCATTCGTTGAACAAACGTCCTAAAGCCCGGAGTCAGCGAGCTCGGGAGAATGGGGATGTAGCCCGGCCTTCTGACTTGAGGGTAAGGATCAGCCAGGACGGTAATAGGCGGGTCGAGGTGAGTGATGGGCGTCCCCGAGTTTCAGTTCGTAGGGATGAAGGCGAGCTGCATCGAGGCCGAGAGGACCTGCGTAGGGGAAATGAAAACTACGAGGTAGGCCAAGGACACAGGAGGCAAGATCAGCGGTCTGTCGCCGGGGGGAGCCAAAGGAGTGGGAGATCCCCTGTGAGGCCGCTCGGAGCTCGAGACCCAATCATTGAGCAGCTCCTGGAGAGAATGCAGCAGCTCGAAGCGCGACCTGGAGCTCAGGCAGCAGGGGAGCGATGTGAAGACAGAAGTCCTTTCGCGGCGGAGATAGATCGAGAGCCGCTCCCTGCCAGGTTCAAACTCCCTGACATCCCAAAGTATAATGGGGATTCGGACCCATATGATCACCTTGACGCTTTCAACGTTCAGATGAACCTGCAGACTTCTAGTTCGCTGGTGAAGTGTCGTGTTTTCCCAGCGACGTTCGGAGAAATACCGCGAACTTGGCTCAGAAACCTTCCACCTCACGGCATCAGCAGCTGGGAGGAGTGCCAGCAGAAGTTCCTCGATCAATATAAGGCCTTGAAGAGAACGCTTGCCCCGGCCTGTCACCTCGCAACAATTTTTCAGCGATCAGGGGAATCGCTAAAGGAGTATATCGGCCGATTCAGAAGCGAGATAAACAATGTAGAAAGCCCGTCTGAAGAGGGAATCTTAAATACGATCTCATCGGGACTTCGGAAGGACGGCAAGCTCTACGAAAGCATCTACAAGATGCCTGTGAAAAATCTGGAAGAATTCTATGAACGAGCTAATAGGGAGATCCGGTGGGAAGAATCATTCAGCTCGAGAAAGGCCAATCACCAGAAGAATGAAGCAGGTGGATCCCATCAGGGCAAAAAGAGGGATCAGGCCGGCGGCGAAGATAGAAAGAACCGGTCTAGCAATCAGGTGGCGAAGCGGGCTAAAAAAGAAATCAGAAGAGATCGCTCCCCACCTCGAAGCCACTTCCATCGCTACAGTACCTTATCAGACAGGCAAGATCGGATCTTTCAGACTGAGAAGCATAGAGTCAACTTCGGGAGGCCGAGCCCTACTGGTTTCCCGGGTAAGTTCAAAAATCCTTGCAAGTATTGTGCCTATCATCAGGAGAACGGGCACAATACATCTGACTGCTGGGACCTTAAGGACGCCATAGAAGAGTTGATAAGAAATGGCCGTCTGAAGGAGTACGTGGTGCAGCCCGCCCACGAGAAGCCCCAGAACCAGCGTCCTCGTCGAGATCACCAGCCCGCGCAGACGAGTCAGCAGGGCCAGGAGCAGGAGGTTGATTTGACGGTGAAGACTATCTATACCATCCATGGCGGTCCCTACATCGTCGGATCCTCTAGTAAGTCTCATGAAAGATATGTGCGAGAGGCAAATCACGTCCATCTTACAGGACGAGGTGATCAGGAAGGGCCAGCGAAGAAAGCCAGAATAACTTCGGAGGACATCGTTTTTACAAAGGAGGACGAAAGCAAGGTGAAGTATCCCCATAATGACGCCCTTGTTATCAGGGCAAAGATCAGCAATGCCGAGGTCCTGAGAATCATGGTTGACACAGGCAGCTCGGTAAATGTTATGTATAAAGATTGTTATGATCAGCTCGGGTTAGGAGCTAATCAGCTGAAACCGTCTCCAGAGCCTCTCTACGGTTTCACTGGAGACGCCGTCATCCCAATGGGTCAAGTAAGACTTCCGCTTTCAATAGGAGATCCAGCTCGCCAAGCAACTACCCTAGCGGACTTCCTCGTCGTTAATGGGGCATCTGCTTATAATGTGGTTCTGGGGAGGCCCGCGATGAACGATCTGGATATGGTCGTATCAACCAAAGCTCTCACAATCAAGTTCCCAACGGCCAGCGGAGTGGGGGTAGTTGCGAGGTGAGCAATATGCAGCAAGGCGTTGTTATGTGAAGGCTATGAAGATCGGGGTGACGTATAAGCGAGTGGATATGGTGGCTGGAGGAAAGCCAGGTGAAGTCAGCAAAGAAGGTTTTAATCGCGATCTTGATCCTCGCGAGGTGGATGAGTATGGGACATCGGGTCCGGTTGACGAGCTCAAATCTATCCAGCTCAGTGGGGAAGATCCGCAAAGATGTCTGAATGTGGGGCGGAGTCTGACTCCAGATGTCAAAAGTCAGCTCGTTAAATTCCTCAGGAAGAATGTGGATGTCTTCGCGTGGAATCATGAGGACATGGTTGGGATTGATCCAGAGGTCATGTCGCACAGGTTAAATATTGATCCTCGTTGCAGACCAATCCATCAGAAGTGAAGACCGTTGAACAAGGAACGATCTGATGCCATCAAAGAAGAAGTCGACAAGCTGCTCACCAATAATTTCATCAGACCGGTCCAGTATCCGCTTTAACTCGCCAATCCCGTGCTCGTCAAGAAGAAGAACAGGAAGTGGAGGACGTGCATCGATTTTACCGATCTCAACAAGGCATGCCCTAAGGACAGTTTTCCTCTTCCAAGAATTGATCAGCTGGTGGATGCGACTGCTGGCCATCAGTTGTTGAGTTTCATGGATGCGTACTCCGGATACAACCAAATCCCCATGAGCCCGCGGGATGAAGAGCATACCTCTTTTATTACAGATAGAGGTCTTTATTGTTATAAGGTAATGCCCTTCGGCCTTAAGAACGCAGGAGCGACCTATCAGAGGCTAGTCAATAAAATGTTTGAGAATCAGATCGGTGGGACAATGGAGGTATACGTAGACGATATGTTGGTCAAATCGAAGCAGGCCGAGTCCCATGTTAACGATCTGGTAGAAACATTCCAGATCCTCAGGAGTTATCGGATGAAGCTCAATCCGCTGAAGTGTGCGTTCGGAGTGGCTTCTGGGAAGTTTCTAGGGTTCATGGTGAATGAAAGGGGGATCGAGGCCAATCCAAAGAAGATCCAGGCCTTGATCAATATGAGATCGCCAAGAAAGGTCAAGGAAGTCCAAAGTCTCACAGGTCAGGTTGCGGCGCTAAGCAGATTCATCTCTAAAGCGACTGACAAGTGCATCCCATTCTTCGACGTGCTGAAAAGGGTGAAAGACTTCGAATGGACGGAGCAATGCGAGCAGGCCTTCCAGTAGCTGAAAGAGTATATGGGCCGGGCTCCACTTTTGTCAAAGCCCGTAGAAGGGGAGAAGCTCATCCTTTATTTGGGGGTGTCGGATAGCGCCCTCAGTGCGGCCTTGGTGCGAGAAGAAGACAGGACGCAGCTCCCCGTGTATTATGTCAGCAAGAGGCTATCGGATGCGGAGACCAGGTATTCCCAGATAGAGAAGCTCGCTGATTGTTTGGTGACCGCATCCAGAAAGCTCCGACCTTATTTCCAGGCTCATAAGATCGAGGTCCCGACTCGGTATCTCCTGAAGCAGATTTTCCAGACTTCGGATACCTCAGGTCGCTTATTGAAGTGGGCAGTCGAGCTGGCCCAGTTCGACATCGAGTACGTCCCCAGACCGTTCATCAAAGCTCAGGCTCTGGCAGATTTTATTGCAGAATTTACGGGAGCTCCTGAGGAAGGAGCTGGACCGTCGGAGAAGCCGATGTGGGAGTTGTATGTTGATGGTTCATCGTGCGAGATGAAAGCAGGGGCAGGTATACTACTCATCAGTCCGGAAGGAGACAAGATCTTCTATTCTCTGAAGTTCGGATTCAAGGCAACCAACAACGAGGCTGAGTATGAAGCACTCATAGCGGGGTTGAAGCTCGCTAGGGAGATGCGAGCTGATCAGGTGAGAATATTTAGTGACTCACAGCTCGTTGTATTCCAGGTAAAAGGGGAGTACCGAACTCGGACATCGAATACAGCTCTATATCTTGAGAAGGTACAAGAGTTGCTCAGGGCGTTTCAGAGGTACGAAGTGAACCAGATCCCGTGAGCTCAAAATGCACATGCTGATGCTCTAGCTCGCTTAGCTACTACTCAGGTAGCAGAAGATTTGAAGCCTGTGCCGGTCGAGCTCTTGCCAGTACCAAGCATCCGGAGAGGAGAAGCGATGATGGTTTTGGTGGTGGCCGAAGACTCATGGATGAGGCCGTTGGTTGCTTATCTGCAAAATGGGACTCTTCCCGAGGACAAGAATGAAGCTCGCCAGTTGAAGGCGCGATCTGCGCGCTATTGCATCTATAACGATCTATTGTATAAAAGGGGTTTCTCAGCTCCTCTTTTGCGGTGTATAGATGGGGCGGATTGCGAGAAGGTATTAAACGACATGCATTCAGGCCATTGCGGAAATCATTCCGGGGGACTCGCTCTAGCCCAGAGAGCATTAAGGCAGGGCTTCTACTGGCCTACAATGAAGAAGGACGCTATCGCCTTGGTAAGGAAGTGTAACAAGTGTCAGAGGTTCGCAAAGGTGCCCCAAGCTCCTCCGGCGCTCCTGCAGCAGATGGTAAGTCCATGGCCGTTCGCAATCTGGGGAATGGATCTGATCGGGCCCCTGCCTACAGCTCGTGGAAATTGCAAGCACGCCGTGGTTGCGGTTGATTACTTCACGAAGTTGGCGGAAGCAAGAGAGTTAGCTGACATCTCGACGACCAAGATCATCAAATTTATGTGGAGTAACATCATCAGCAGGTTTGGAGTTCCTCAGCAGGTGATAACGGACAACGGGACTCAGTTCAGCAGTGAGCAGTTCGTCGATTTTTGTGACGAGCTCGGGATCACCAAGAGCTTCTCAGCAGTAGATCATCCTCAAGCTAATGGGCAGGTCGAAGCCGTGAACAAGATCATAAAGCAGAACCTGAAGACGAAGTTGGAAGCAAGAAAATGAGCATGGGTAGACGAGCTACCGAAGGTATTATGGGCCTACCGGACTACAGCTCGTAGTACGACTCAGGAGACGCCTTTCTCAATGGTTTATGGATGCGAGGCTATGATTTCGGCAGAGTTCGAGGTAACGACACATCGGAGGGCGACATTCAACAACGAAGACAATCAGCAATTGCTTACCTGCAGCCTTGACCTCGTGGACGAATTACGAGATGAAGCTCAGTTGAGGTTGGCAGTTTACCAGCAGCGGGTCGCCAGATATTACAACAAGAAGGTCCGAGCTCGCCACTACAACATCGGGGATCTCGTGCTAAGACTCATTCTGCCTGCAGCACGAAATTCAAGCGAAGGCACCTTAGGACCAAGCTGGGAAGGTCCCTACGTCGTTCAAAAGGATCTGGGAAACGGGGCCTATCACTTAAGCAACATGGATGGAACGGAAGTCCCAAGAGCATGGAACGCCGAGAAGCTTCGACCGTATTTTGTGTAATTTATTCAGGTCGAAATTATCTGTTTTAAATATAATCTTTTGACATTTTATCTATATATGTGAATATATTCAAGCAGATTTGTATCGCTTCTCAAGAATATTCTGTCTTCATTCTCACTTGCACTGCATCAACAAAGTCTTGGACGGAGACGACGCGCCCTGTGAGCTCGCAAAGCTCTGGACGGGCCGATGTTCTCCTGTGGACTTATTATTATTCGACAAGTCTTGGACGGAGACGACGCGCCCTGTGAGCTCGCAACGCTCTGGACGGGCCGACGTCCTCCTGTGGACTTATTATTATTTGATAAGTCTTGGACGGAGACGACGCGCCCTGTGAGCTCGCAACGCTTTGGACGGGCCGACGTCCTCCTGTGGACTTATTATTATTCGACAAAGTCTTGGACGGAGACGACGCGCCCTGTGAGCTTCCAACGCTCTGGACGGGCCGACGTCCTCCTGTGGACTTATTATTATTCGACAAGTCTTGGACGGAGACGACGCGCCCTGTGAGCTCGCAACGCTCTGGACGGGCCGACGTCTTCCTGTGGACTTATTATTATTCGACAAGTCTTGGACGGAGACGACGCGCCCTGTGAGCTCGCAACGCTCTGGACGGGCCGACGTCCTCCTGTGGACTTATTAGGCACGTCGTGACGACGTCACCAGCACATTTGTAATAACTTACACTCGCAATCATTATTTACGTCGTTCGATAAAAGCATCACACAGATTAGAGCGAAATAAAATAAAGCATCTATTGAGTTAAAAAGTTATTATTACAAATAAAGACCTCAGAAGAGACAAGTTTAAAAATAATTACGAAAAAAGGACTAAAGTTGCGAGCTGGAGGGGTCTTGGGGGGTCGAGCTGGTGGCCACTTGGTCATTTGCGGCCTCTGAAGGGACGATCTCAGCAGGCGCCGGGGAAGTTTCCTGAGGTTGGCCCTGCTCTGCTTTGGCTGCCGCGCGAGCATCCTCAGCGTAGAACTCGACGTCCTTCACGGCATCATCCCCAAAGATGGAATAATCTATCTTAGGATGATGCGTCCACAGGGTGTACATGATGCCTTGCTCCGTCTCCACCCTGATCTCTTCGGCCCGAGCTTCTGCAGCAGCCAGCGCCTCCTTGAGCTTAATCATCTCCTCAGCTTGAACTGCAGCCGCGGCCTGCGTTTCTTCGAGTTGAACAGCCACCCCGGCATACTTTTCCTCTGCGGCCTTCAGCTCGATCTCACGGTCAACCACCAGAGTCTTGGTCGTCTCTAGCTGAGAGTTGAGGCTGTTATTAACCAGTTCCATCCTGCTTTTTTCCTCAGCCCGAAGGGTATCGGATTGGAGACGAGCGGCCTCAGCCTCGGCCAATTTCCCTTGAAAGATCTCGCGTTCACTTTTCGCCACCGCGAGCTCGATGTCACGTTCTGATAAGGTTGCCTCGAGCTCCTTCTTTGCGGCCTTAAGCTCCTTCTCCTCCTGCTCCCTCTTCGTTTCGCTGTCCAGCACTTTCGCCATCGCCATCGTGCTCTGCGAACGGTAAAAAGCAATGAGGAAAAGGAGATCGGAAAGAAATAAAAAGAAATGGGAAAGAAACTCTACCTTAGCAGCTTCACGAACTGCCCAGGAGACCAGGTTCACGCCGTGACTGTTCGGGCCGTCCAGAAACTTGGCCGTATTTCCGAAGAGGCTGGGAACTTGTTCGACCATAAGGTGAAGGTAGGAAAGCTCGGGAACGACTTCGGTAGGTGCTTCCGGGGTGTCCTGGGGGGGAGGCTCCTGTGGTGAGGAAACGACCTGTTTCCCCTTCTCCAGCGCGGTCCTCTTGGAGAGAGAGAGCTCGGCGGGAACGACGTGATCCTTCCTCTTCGTCCCCTGTTCAGTCGCGACCTGCTTGCCCTTGTCCACAGCAGCAGTTTCTTTGACCGGAGGAGCCCTCTGTGAAACAGGCCGAACGGCCTGGGAGGCTGGGGATTCAGCCGTGCTCGCGGCCCGTTGACCTTTTGAGGCCGAGGAGTCCGGAGTAGATGACGGCATCACGGCCTGACCCCCGGTCTGGCGAACTCTCTTCCTGGGGGGAGGAATTATCTACAATGGTGCCATCACCTCTTCAACGCTGTCCGAACTCGAGCTTGTTTCGACGACCTCGTCAAAAACAGAGCTTACGGGACTAGCTTGTCGAGACCCTATGTGCTTAGAACGGATCAGTCTCTCCGTAGGCTCGGGGGCGAGTAGGTACTGCCGAAGAAGTTCGTTCGTTAGTTTGACGTTGTCCTCGTCGGACCTGTGAGCTCCAAGGATCTCGAGGTCAGTTGTTTCGCCCTGAGTCAAACCAAGGAACGGTGCGGTGAGATCTACAAAAGAAAGGAGATGGTTAGTCCAAGATCGCCGTACAAAAGCTGGAAAGCAGCTTGAAGAACGCCCTACCTAGTTCAGCTCGAAAGCTGAAGTTCGCAAGATTTAATAATGAAGGGCAGGATACGTAAAACCAGTTCGTTTTATAGCGGCCTACGTTGGATTTGCCCTTGGCCTCGCCCTTCGGCAAGACTTCCCTATAAATGGATGACGGACGAGGAGAGGTATAGTAAAAACCATCCCGAGGTTGTCCCTTGCTGGTAGATTTGAAGGTATATAAATACCTTATAATTTCAAAAGTTGGAAAAGGGAGACCGTACTTCCTAAAGAAGATCGCCAAGGAAGACAGCTGGGTGTACGAGTTCGGGGTCAATTGACCTGGAGCGAGCCTCAGATCGTTCAGAAGCTCGATAAGGTAGGACTGAACCGGAAATCGCAGTCCAGCCTCCAAGTGCTGGATGCTGATGGCCACAAAACCCTTGGGGGGTGTGGCAGCATGATCCATGGGAGCGGGCTCCATCAAACGACAACCCCGGGGAAAGTGGTACTGCAACCCTAGCCAGGCGAGGTCCTCACGTGTCAACCGAGAGGGGTAGAACTTGAACATCTGGCGACCTCGCCTAGCCTCTACGGGATCAAGGTCCCCGGCCTCTGAAGGCTGGTCCCCTCCGGAGCTCTCCCGAGCTGAAAATTCCTCAGCGACCTCCTCGCTGTGTAAAGACGCTTGAGGGACTTCCCTCACTTGATCCTCCGAGCTGGAGGAATCGTCCTCTCCTATGATGTGCAGTGGGCGTTCGCGACCTGAAGACATCTACAAACAAAAAGGAGCAGTTAGGCCGCTGAATGCAGACCGTTCCTATCGAACTAAAGCTCCAAGTTTGCTATCTAGCTACTTCCTAACAGGTCGCAGACGCCACACAAGGTTATTAGCGACCTCAAGATCGTGTTCTACTTCCTATGCGCGACCTTAAGATCGCTCAAACTCTCACAAACAACTAATTAAGCAATCTACAGCAACCTAACAGATCAAACTAGGGAAATACGAAAAGACGCAGACATTCAAGCACACAAGCAGAAGAACAAAATGCCAAAAAACCAAGCAGCAGACAGATCATCACCAGAAGTAAAAAAAGCAGTAAAATGCTGAAAAAACGAAGAAACGACGAAGATAATGAACTCACCGGTGACGGAAGAACGGAAACGTCGCCTGAGTGATGGACGCCGGAGAATCGAAGATTGAAGACTGATGGCAGACGGAAGCGGAGAAGATGAAGATGAAGTCTGAAGCGTGAAAATGACAAGCAAAAAGCAAAAAGAATAGACTGGTCTCCCTTTTATAGCCGGTCCCGAGGTCGCACCCCCACCGTTGGATTAGGTGGCTTCCCAACCGCCTCAAATCCAACGGTGCAACGCGATCTAAGGTACGTGACCCGAAGAGACGCCATCAGACAAAGAGACGTGCATTTAATGCCCATTGCAGAAGCCGAACCGCCTCAGGGGGTGTTGCCACGTGTCCAAGATAAAGGAGGGAAAAATTTATTTATTAAAATTTTGAAGTTCTCAGAGCGGTATGAAGATTTTAGTTCGCTCCAGAAGTCAGGCCGCCATATAAAGTTTCAGTTCGTTATAAAGATCATTGCTGACTATTTAAGTTCTCAGGCCGCAGGAAACGACCTAAGAACTGGGGGGTTGATGTTATGGGTATTTTTGGATTCCCCAATTGGGCCAGTAAAGGCCCATCAAAATAGTAGCCCAAGTAACCAAGACCAAGCGTAAGGCACTATTCCTCAGCTCGCTAGATCGCTCCATTAAGTTGACGAGATCGAACCCGTGAGAAGATTAGCAAAGACAATGTCAGATCGCCCTCACAGCGACGTTGAGGTCGCATACCGGTCATTGCGACGTCGAGATCGCCAGGCCGTCCCGAAGTCAAGATCGTCACGACGCAGATTCAGTTCGTTTTCTACCCAGTTCAACCAGTTTCAGTGCAAGATAGTAAAATGGCGTGTCTTGCACGATAAGTAAGGGTTTCTCACCTAATGACAGCTTAATTTCGGGAAATCTCACCAAACCAGCATGGGTTAGCAGTCGGCCCACGTAAAGTCAGAGTTGACCTGGCAGAAGTCAGAAGTATTAAAGACTCTCCAGAAGCATTAATTACGACAAGATCAGTCATTTTTGTCTGTTAGTTCCATCTGTAGCCTCATCTCCTCTATAAATAGAGGGAGGCATTTATTGTATCCGGATCCAGAAATTTGAGAGTTGAGAGGGCTGTTATTCTGTCAAAATACAGAGAGAGTGAGCATTTAGAGTAAGGCTGCCATTGATACCAAAAAAGTGGACGTAGGCCATTCTCAAAAAGGGCTGAACCACTTCAAATGTTTTGTGTGTTCTTCATCTTTCTTTCTTCTTTCCTTTGCCATTATCTGGTCTGTTTGTTGCAGGTCTCCTCATCTGTGCGGCATTGGGCTCAAGAATCTGGTTGGCTGGTTTACCACGTCAACATATTGTATGTTGTCCCAATAATCCCTAAGGTTTATAAACACATCTAATTAATTCCTACTATTAATCCGCTGTTAGTCAAACTACTTCTTGACCATGACAGATAAGGGTAATTTGAAAATTATCAATTAATTAATGAAAAATTAAAATAAAAGAAAATATCTTTATTTTCCTCTTTTTGAAATAGATAGTGTAGATCAAAGCTAATTAATTAATAAAATAAATATTAAAATAAAGATATTTTAAAAAAAGATCTTCGTCGTCCAGTTTTTTAAATGGATGGTGGAGATTAAAACCAAGTAAACACACTTTAAAAAATATATATATTACAATTTATCTTGTTGGTTGAAAACTTAATCAAGCAGAGTCATATTTTGTGATTTATTATAATTTAAGTTATTGTCATTACAAAATTTTGTTAGACTTAACTAGACACTAACAAAAGAACCAAAATGTCATCACATTTTTAATTATTTTTTAAAAAGAAATTTGAAAAATAATTAATAATTAAATCATTAAATAGTATATAAAAAATTTTCATTAGATCTTCATTATTTATCTTAAGATTGACAGTGGAAATTAATTCCAAAAAAATTTAAAAAAAATTAAAAAATGAAATAAATTTTTTTCATTAGATCTTCTTTATCTATCTTAAAATGGAAGGTGAAGATCAATTTGAAAAAACAAAAACCCTAAAAATAAAAAATAAAAAATAAAAATGAATTAAAAAAAGACGAACGCAGATGGTTTGTATCTCTCCCTCTCCCCTCCTCCTCCTCATCTACTTCTTCTTCTTCTTTGAACCCAGATGAATTTGGATTCGTTTCAGAACCCAGATGAAATCTAGGTTTTGAAATAAATTCAAATTCATCTGGAATAAATTTAGATTTCATCTAGGTTCTGGAATAAATCCAAATTCATCTGGATTCGTTCAAACCCAGATGAATCTGAGTTTGTCTATCTTTCTCTAACTATTTTTTGGTCTTGATTTTTTTTGGGTTTCGTTGATAATTTTTGTTGATTTTGGGTGGTTGATTTTGCTTAGTGTGGAGGTGGAGGTGGTGGTGGTGGATGGATCTGGGTTCATCTCTCTCTCTCTCTCTCTCTCTCTCTCTCTCTCTCTCTCTCTCTCTCTCTCTCTCTCTCTCTCTCTCTCTCTCTCTCTCTCTCTCTCTCTCTCTACCTCACCATTTTTTGGTTTTTATTTTTTTGGGTTTTGTTGATTATGCTTGTGATTTTTGTTGATTTTTAGTTATATTTACATAAACATTTTAATTTATAAATTGATGATGTGTTGATTTATCAGTGGTGAAAAAAAATTGCTTCAATTTTTAAAATTTAAAATTTTATTTGACACGTGTTGGATTCCCATTTATAGATAAATTAGGAAAAAATAGTAATTTTAGAATTAATGAATAAGGGTAAAATGGACTTTTTGTATTTTCTTTAAGGTTGACTGTTAAATTTCCTCATCAAAGAGACTAAATTGATCTATTTGTAAAACCTTAAGGATGATTGGACCAATTATGAAAACATAGTTAAAAAATTGATAATTTCCAAAAACATAAAGATGAAATGAAATTAAACCCAAATCAAAGAAACGTTTTGTTAAAATTAGTATTTTCTTATCTCAAGCTTAGAATGATCAAATGGTTTAAAAATAGAGTTTTCATGGTTGATGCTATTTTTTTTTTTCCTTTTTTCCTTTAACTTTGTATATATACAATAATTATATTATTTGTGCATGCTGAATTTAATAAATTGATTAAATATAATGAATGTTTATTAAATCAAAATGCTTATTAAATCAAAGTAAATAAATCTAAGGAAAAATCCCAAAAACCGTCTGACTTTTGACAGATTGTCCATTTTCTCCTACATGGTTTTGTTTTTATCTTAAATATCTAATTCCGTCACTTTGTTAATAGAAAAATGGGCCTGACATGTGCGGAGTATAAAAAGATCAAACTGCTCCTAGATATGATATTTTCAAAAATAAAAACACACTAAATTAAAAATTTAATAAATAAAATAAAAACTAAAAAATTGGAGATCCAGATTGGTCTCCACAGCCATGAACTCCATTATCATTATCTTCAACCTCCCATATTTTTTCTCATCATCAGTCTCTCACAATTGTCAAGCATCAATCTCCCACAATCATCAGTAGATACCATAAAACAAAAACCAACCAAAAACTTTTTTTTAAATAAAAAAAAAAAAAAAAAAAAAACCACCATCTCCAATGGTCTCCATGGTGGATTGGAGACCTGAACTATGTCTCTACGATGGAGACCCAATAGGTCTCAAATGGTGGAGACCTAGTTCAAGTCTCCATCATGAAAACCTAGAAGTCTTCACCATTGAAGACCAATGTGGGTCTCCAATGCTGGAGACCACTACCACACCAAACCCAGCATTCATCGAAGATGAATGGTCCCTATAAAGGGGAGAGAGAGAGAGCAATAGAGGGAGAGAGAGAGAGAGCAAGTGACATAACGCCAAAACCAGCACTCACCGATTGGAGATAAAGGTAGAAAAGAGATGACTTAACAACCTAGAGGGGAAAGAGAGCGATCGGTCGCTACGGAGGAAAGAGAGAAAGTGACTAATAGAAAGAGAGACCTGAGTGACTGAATTTTTTTTTTTTAATTTAATATTTTTGGATTTTTTTAATTTTTAAATAAAAATATCTTTATTTTTTATATTTTTATATTTAAGATGATTTTCCTTATTTTTTGTATTTTAATTAAGTTTCTTCGCATTTTTATTTTGTCCTTAAAGTCAAACGTTCAACCATATTCATCTCACAAAATTTGTTACCGTCAGGGCATTATCATCATTTTATACACCTCCAAAGAGTATTTTAGATATTTATTTTAAAGTAAGACAATATTTTGGATAAAAACAAAACTATATGAAAAAAATAGATAATTTATTAAGAGTCGGGGTTTTGGGTTTTCCCTAAATCTAATGGATGTCCATTGAGAAATTGAGCTTATTTTATCTATTATTATTTAAAGGTATTTTCTATGTTTTAATTATTATTATTTTTAGTTTATTTTATTTGCAATTATTTCATTATAGTATAAACAATTTCTATAATAAAATTATTTTGCTTTAGTGTTTACTTTCCTTCTCTATTCGTCATTGTTCTGACACTAACAATCTCAACTATCAGTTTTTATATTAATTTTTAGCATTAATATCATTGATGTCTCTTGTGTTTTGTGTTATGATATTTTCCTAATAAACTTCTTATGAAGTTTGACAACCCTCTAGGATAACATGAAAAGCCTTTCATGTGATGGGAATCATGCAATTTTCATATTACATGTAACAAAAGCGCAATGCTATTTGGATCTCTATAATTTTATTGAAGTGTGAAAGAAGTAACAATGGGATAACCTTAGTTTATTAATGTTCATTCAAATTCTAACATCAAAATCTATGTAATTTGTTTATAAATTCTACAAAAGATATGACAAATGTTCTCTCAAATTTCAAAAAATTATTATAAAACTCTCATGAAACATGTCAAAAACCTTTCTATTTTTAAAAGTTGCACAATTGCTTATTTTTCAAACTCACATATGTTGAGCAATCTGTCTAAAATTCTAAAATTTACCATTAGCATCTTATTAAAAGAAAAAAGAATAATCTTATTCTTCCTCTTATAGTTTGATATAATGCTAAAATCCCCTAATAGTTTTGGAAATTACTAATATATATCCTCCTTGTTAATTTATAAAATAGATCAAATATCATTGTAGTTTATGAAAATATTCAAAAACCTCGACCCTAGCTGTCAAAGTTGACTTTAAAATTAAAGTATAGTGATTATGTTAAATGTCAAATACCTTTAATGTATAGTGATTAAAGTATAGTGATTATATTAAATTACAAGGCCAAAAGTGAGATTAACCCTTAAAAAAAGGTCAAATACCTTTAAATTTTGATAAAATAAATCAAAAACCTCCATTGCAAGTTCTCAAAGAGATTTTCACTTATTTTCCATAATATTTACTTTTTTTAATAGGGAAGAAAAAAGGTAAAATAGGATTGAAGAGTTCATTAAACATTTTTTTTTAAAGGATTGAAGAGTTCATTTAACATTCTTTCTTCTTTTATATATATATATATATATATATATATATATATATATATATATATATAAGTTCATTTAATATTCTGTACTGTAACATTCATTAATTTTAACATATATTCTTAGAATAAACACTGTTATCGAAAAGGAAAGTGAGCATAGGAAATATCATTTTCCACTCCAGAAGGCTGAAGAAGATGCAGCCAAGGGAGTTGAGCTCTTCCAAGCAAAGCCCCCCAGAATGAGATGTCATTTTCCAGGGTTCTCTGCTTAAAAAGTAAAGACTCAACTCAAAAAATAAATTCATGATCATCCCCATCCACTACTTTTTTCTCATTTTGAAGGTGCTTCACATGGACCACTCTTTTCTTTTTAGCTCTCTACTAAATCCCCAACATAAATATTTGTGATTGCAACTCCTATTACTTTCTTGTTTCTTTGTCTTCACGATATTCATATGGATCCCCTACAAGTGCATGTTTCTTGGCCTTCAAATAAGTGATGGGTATCAAAGGCACCTATTGAGGAAAATGATTCTCATACATAGAATTTAATTATGAAATAGATATCATTTTTTTTTATCCCCTCACACTAAGTCAGACATTTGTCTAATCTAACTGGGATAGGACTCTATCGCGTGGCTTGGAATAGCTGCTCTCAAGTGCAGGAGAGACCAAAAATTTTGCCAAATAGTTTTGTGTGTGTTAGAGCATTGGGCAGGTGGGTTGGTGTCCACCGCACCAATGCATTTGGAGCTAAATAAATATCAGATTTAATTAAATTGATATTTACTTAATTATGTTTTCTATTTCTTCTTTTTCACTAAATTTTATGGAAAATCTTTTTTGATAGTGTTTTTTTTTTTTTTTTTTTCTGTAACTATAAATGTTCCATTAACAAACTCAAATTAAATCATATTTCATATGATAGTTTAAAAATTTATGAGATAAATTATGTATATATTATAATTAATATTCTTAAATTTTAATTGAATTTCAATTGCACAGAATTGACGTGAATAATAATATAATGACATATATGTAGTATGACCGTTTATAGATTACACAATTCAATAAAACGTGCACGCTAGAAATTTCTATCACTCAACCCTCCAAATTTCTTAAATAAATTTCATCAAAATCTACAACATTTTTTTTTTCTCCGTTTAAAAACTTTTAATGAGAAACAAATGGATGTCACTTCCTCAGAAGGAGTAGATAGCTTTAGAAAAGCTAAGATTTTGGAATCCTTTATGTAGGCCACTCAGGTAAGGCAATGCCTTGAGCTGGGCCCAACAACCAACTTTCGCTTTGTTATTTATGATCCCATTTTAATTCTCATGTTTATATGTTTTTGTGTTGTGTTTTTAGCAAACTTTTATTAAAAAAATAATAATAATAAAATCTTAATAAAAATGATTGAAAACTTATATTGATCCTAACAAATCAGAATTCAAGTCTCATATTTATTCTTAAAATAAATTATATGAGTTATAAGTTTTCTCTTAGTAAAAGTAGTCCTTCCACACCAACCCCCCACCCTCGGGGGGATTGTGATAGTATTCATCCGAAAAATATCAGTGATTTATCTTAGCAATTTTGCAACAGTCTTTGACCCGTAAAGTATCAGCTTTTGGTAATTTAAAAAAAAAAAAAAAAATTGTATGGTTAGCAACCCTTATCTCATTTAAAATTGCGCAAACCTTCCTTGAGTTTGAAAAAATTACACAAAAATGACGATATTTAGATAACCAACACGGACTCCCCCCCTACCCCCCTCTTGAGGTTTCAAAACGTAGCACAAACCCCCCCCTCCCCTCTTGAGGTTTCAAAACTTAGCACAAACTTTTTCTACTATTAGTCGGCTACAGTTAAATTCACACGATCAATAGTCAAAGAGACAAAAAGATTAAAATACTCCTCAAGTTAAATTTAAAGTCAAAACTTTTTATATTTTATAAATTTAAAATTGATATTATATATATTTTTAATTTAATTAAATAATTAAAAAATAAAAAAAGAACCTAGCCTCCATAGGAGACTAGGTTCTTTTTTTATTTTTTAATATTTTTATGGGAGACTAGATCTTGGTCTCCCATAGAGACTAAAAGGTCTCCAGCGATTAAGATGGTTTCCATCACTGGAGTCTATCTCCAGAGATAGAGACGATCTCCATCATTGAAGGCCACTACTGATGGAGTCATCTCTAGCGATAGAGATAACTCAATCGTCAGAGATGCGCTTGGACACAAGTGGTCTCTAGTGATAAAAATCACTGGTCTCTTAGTCTTTACTGGTCTTCAGAGATAGAGATCATCTCCATCGCTGGAGACACGTCTGGCAATGGAGACCACTAGTCTCCTAATCTCCAGTGATGGAGACCAGTTCTAGCCTCTAAAGGGTGATATTTTTTAAAAAAATTTCATGAACTATAAGTTTTTTGTTATTTGAGTGATATTTGGTTTAATGATGTTGATTGATTTGGGTGATGTTGGTTTGATGAAAATGATGAAGATAAGAAAATGATGATAAAAATGATGAAATGGAAAAGAGGAAGATGATGATGGAGAGGTGGAAGATGAAAATAGTTTTTTTTTAGGGTTTAAATATTATATCATTATTTTATTAATTAAAAAATATATATTTTTTGTTGTTTATTTATTAATTAAATTAATATATATTAAATTAAAACATTTATAAGATGTGCATTGACCATTTTATCTTTGATAATTTTGATTTGACGGAAATTGACAAATGGTTGACTAACAGTAGGAAAGGTTTGTGCTGAATTTTTAAAATCTTAGGGGAGATTAATGTAGATAACCCAAAACTATCATTTGTATGCAATTTCACCAAAACTTAGGGAGGTTTGCGTAATTCATCCTATTTAAAAGCATTCAAGAGTTGTTCCCAAGATAAACAATAAATAAATATATAAAAATATGTCTAATTGTGAAGAGCCATTATTGTTGTCTCCATATTCGATTATAATAATAAGTTCAAATGCGAATGTAAAGTTGAATAGTTTCTCATATGTCAATCATTATTGACACTCACTACCCATTTTCCTTTTGTCATTTTTCTTTTCCCGTTTACCACTAATAACAAGCTTACTTTTTATTCTGTTAAAAACTCAAATAATTTAGTGTAGTTAGTGCACTATGATATAGGATGTAGGCTCCAAAATAGCTATTGCTTTCATTATTCAGCAGCACCTTAATATTAAAAAACAAAAGCACTTTACAAGAAGCAGATCATCCAGAGACATTGTATGGCATCCCCCTGTCAAAATAGTTAACATCGTCTTTGTTATGGAGAGTGACGTACTCCTCAACAAAAGAGGTCCCACATCCCATGCCAACCCCAATAACAGGTTCTGTTTGTCAACATCCATAAAGGACCTCCAATTAATTTTTTCCCTTTTTTAATATTTAAAAAAGGGATGCACAAAATTCAAGTATGACTAAGATTCCCTCCAACAAAAAGTAGCTAAACAACAAAAAATCTAAATCCAAATCCAACAAAGTTAAGCACCACCATCCCAAATCTTCCACAATCACTTCCCTTTGTTTTTTTAGAAGCTCGACGTACCAGGAAATTTATTTATGTCTAAAAGTACTTTTCTATTTTACAAAATGTCATTCAAATTTCCATCTCCATTTCTCAACAAACCTTTACTTTCTTCCTCATCACCATCTTCTTCTTTTTCTTTATTTGTCTCGTATTGCTTTTCGCTAATCTCCAACTCCAAGCTTGTCAACTTCTTAGCCTTCATAGCCTCAGCTTCCCAATCCGTACGGACCAACACCGCATACAGAATGGACACAACACATGCAACTTGAGCTGACAACAGCCCGAACCACAGCCCACTAAACCCAACTTTGAGCCCAAATGCCAGACCGACCGCCACAGGTGTGCCCACAAAGTAAAATGAGCCCAAGTTGATCCGGGCTCCGGTTGCGGGCCTGGCTGTGCCACGTAGGATGCCACAGCCTGTTGTTTGAGGGCAGTTACCTAGCTCACAAAGCCCTATTATTGGCAACACTGATGCCACCAATGCCTTCACCAGATCATCCTTGGTGAACAAACTGGCCCACCTATCTCTCAGGATCACGGTCCACGTCACGTTGATGATGCCGATCACAAATGCACAACCTAATGCCACCGTGGCTGCTAACCTGGCCTTGTAGGGCTTACCGGCCCCGAGCTCATTTCCAACCTACATTGATCACAGAAAATTAAGAGTATTTGATGCAACAAAAAAATCTATTTTCATTTAAGGATTTTACCACCTTATCAATCGAGCAACCTTATCTAACAAATACAACGTTGAATTAACTTGAATAACCATCCTAACAGCAAATCCAATAGATGTAATTAATAGATAAGATTAATCAACCAGTAACGTAATCAAACCCTTCATTCAGTATGGTCATAATAGAATTGTATTGTAGTGTATGACAAATGTATCTACAACTAGTAAGGAATATTTCCAAAAGGTTATTGAAAAAATTATTAGTGAGACAAAAGGCCGTTACCACCACTTCGGTTCACTTTTGTTGGTTACATAATTTCGT
Source organism: Dimocarpus longan (assembly GCA_022984855.1). Taxonomy (NCBI): domain Eukaryota; kingdom Viridiplantae; phylum Streptophyta; class Magnoliopsida; order Sapindales; family Sapindaceae; genus Dimocarpus; species Dimocarpus longan. The sequence goes on along the minus strand of CM041018.1, from coordinate 25,380,544 downwards.
CACCCCACCAACTGTGACAAAAGTAAACAATTGCTAATTTGTCTTGTACCAATTTTCGCCAGAATCACATTACATGTGTGACTTAATGGGTCCCCCTCGGGTTACCAAGTGCTGTTTTCATGTAACAAATCAAATGTCTATCTATTTTCCCTTTCCTGGAAGTTAATACTAATATTCCTCTAAAATTTCGTAACTACCACAAAATTGATTAAAACCTAGTGAAATAAAAGAAAACCAATCATCTTATGTCATTCAATTTGAATAACCTATTTAATAAGCAGGGTGGTCACATATATCTTGCAACTCATTTAATAATCGTATCTACACAAGTGTTTTGACCGTTTTACGTAGTTAACCCAATTATATGTTTCATAATCGAATTGTCATTGATTTTTTATAACTGTCAACATAGGGATCGAAAGAATCAAATCAAAATAGTTTGTGACAATTTGACCCTCCCAAACATTACTACAAACTAATACTCATAGACTTTCGCTGCACTACGATAAAATCACTTGTTTGATTACCTTACTAATTGAATAAGAATACCCATCAATAATAATTGATAGATTGATAAGGGTGTTTATTGAAAAATATATAACAACCACTATTAATGTGTAATCTTACCCAAGTAAGAAGATCGCTAAACCCCCAAACGATTACTAACTTCATATCACGTGATAACATGAGTAACAAATCAAATGAAAGACTCAAGCTTAAAAACAATAGGGAGAATAACAATCAGATAAAAGACTCATGCATAAACATATGCAAACATGCATGATTTGAGACAAACTTAGTGCATGTAGTGCATGTTGGGTGTGTTTGTGGACCTCTGATTGAAACCATCTAAATAGTGGGGACATTTCTATTTTTTTCTCTTGTTTTTTTTCCCGAACATTGACAAATGACGAGTCATATAATTATAGGAGCCTACCAAAATGAATCATTAATAACATGAGCAGAATGACTACTCCCATAGCTACCATAACTAGAGACACGATAACCCCTACTGATAGAAACAGGATGTATTTCAAGGAAAAATTGTGAGACTTTGAACCCTTTACCAGGATCGAAGTGGGCAGTCGATCACTGTTATTAAAGGTGGCGAGTGACAGTGGGACATGACGCGAAGGTGCACATAAAGGAAAAGAAATAGAAGGGTGTGGGGGGAGCATACCCGGGCAGAGACACAGCCAGCGAGGGCCATAGGGAGAGTGTACATCATGCTAGTGGTCTGAATAAGAATGCCAGTGGCGGCAACAGCGAGTGTTGGATTCTCCAAATAGCCAGCCATCACTGTCACTATCTCGTACCACCACCACTCCAAACAAATCCCCAGACAGCTCGGCACTGCCACTCTCAACAGCGACCCCACCCCACCACACACCGCCCCAATCCCACCCGTCCATCTCATCACCACCTCCCACCTCCCACCACCACCACCACCCACCCACCACACGTACCCCACCATCAGCACCACCATGTTCATGTTACAAACCACCGATGCCATCGCCACCCCGGGGACCCCGAGCCCCATCTTCATCACCAGCACGTAGTTCAACGGCACGTGGAACATCACTGCTACGAGGGAGCACCACATCATCGGCTTCGTCACCTGCTGTGACCTGAGAAACACCCTCAAAGGCTGCAGAAGCGTGTTCGTCAAGAGGTCAGGGAGGGAGTACATGGTGTAGGTGGCAGCCATTGCCGTGATGTCCTTGTCCTGGCCCATGAAGACCATGATGTTGTCGAGGTTGATCCAGAGGAGGCTGATTGGTAAGATCGCGAAGAAGAGTATGATGATCATACGTTGGAGGGAGAGAGAAAGTAGGTCCCAGTTTTTGCTACCATAAGCTTGGCTGCACACCGGTTCGAGACCGGACGCCAGACCGACAAGAACAGAGTAACCAGTGATGTTTGTGAACCCAATTGAGAGAGCTCCTCCGGCTAGCTCTAGACTGCCGAGTCTGCCCAAGAACAGCACTGAAACCACAGCTCTGATGAACACCAGCCAGTTCATTGCTGTTATTGGAACAACCATGCTCCATAGCTCCTTTAGCTCTTCAACAACCTGTGTTCAAACCAACATCAACTTAACAAAGACCTCTTTCTTTTTTAGTAAGGGCTTAGCTTTAGTTGGATATTTTTTTACCTGAGAAAAAGAAGGCACTTTATGGGAAGAGAAATCCAAGTCCTTGATATCCGGCATGAGGGGACCGTTTCTTCTCTAAAATGGCAACAAAATAAAATCTAATCAAACAGTGTAACAAACCCGACCCCAAGTTGGTAAAGACCAGATACCAAAAATGGCATGCAATTAATGTTAAATGGAGTAAAAAATTTTCCTTTTTGTTAATCCAGCCTTGGAGGTCTCCCTCTCTCTGTTGTATTATATCCACCAGAGCAACAACATGAGAAAGAAGAAAACCAAAGATGGTACCTTGTGTGCGTGTGTGCGTGTATGTGTGTTTTCTCTCAAAAAAACACTTAAAAGGAGGAAATGGGTTGCTGAAGAAAAGACCAAAAGTGGAGAAATACACTTTAAAGCAGAGAAAGACAGGGAAGAGTTGGGGTTGGCATGCTTCAGGTGTTGTTATTAATTGATTAATGAGGAGAGAGAGAAAGATGCTGTTACGGTAGAAGGGAAGTGAAAAGGAAAAGACTTTAGGTCATAATTGCTAGCAAGTAGCGGCGGCGAAGAAGCAGAGAGTGATGATGAACGAGAGAGGAAATGAAAAGTGAAAGACAGAGGGGGCTTTTATGGAGCTTTGAAAAATGTTTATAGTGCAGAAAAAGAAAAGTTTATTTTTTATTTTTTTTTGGCTTTACAACAAGGAAGACGGAGAGAGACGAGGGAACATAAACATAAAGTCAGGTTATGACTATGTGCCCTTCCTTTTTTATTTTTATTTTTATTTTTTGGGTGTGTCTATTTGATTGGATATTTACAAAGTTTAGCTGTGTATGTGTTTGTGATTGTTTTGTGTTTTATTTAGAAAGGTGAGTTACATTTCTATTTTCATATGTTTGATGTGCATTATGTTAGAGAAGTATTTGATTCGTAATGCCATATCTGTGCCAAGTCATGTAAAATTTCTTTTTCTTAGATTTTTCTTTTTTATCATATAGTGACACGTTAACATGAACAATGATACATTGGATTAGATTGTCATATATTTCTATTCTCATTTATATAGTTTATAGGAAGAGGTTTTTTTATATTATTTAAAAAAATAAAATAAATCCTCTTATAAAATAACAAGATAAAAAGCATACTTACACAAAAATCTCGACGTTGCTTCTGTACTTACACGGAGTTTTAGGGCCTGTCATACACAATAATCAACGTAAATGGTTCTCATTGATAGTCTAGTCTCCTATACTCAAGGTAGATTTAAAATAAAATAAAAATTACTATAGAAAATTGGTCCCGTTACTTTAGTAATATTATTCATAAATCCTAATTCTTAGATTGATTTAACTACACTTAACACAATTCTAAGGCTTACAATTTTATACTTACAATTAACATAGTTCACGAGTTATAATTTTCGGATAATATTATTGATTAGATAAAAAGTTAAACCCTTTAAAGTTGTAACAAATCGAAGTTCTTCCGATGATTAGTCATTAACCCTCACATTAATTCTTATGAAAATGAAAAAAAAAAAAATTCACATTGACGAAACATGGTTTTAATCCTAAACCTTTCCTCCAACTTCTAAATTTATAGTAGTCGAAAAAAAAAAGTTATCAAATAAGCTATATATTTTAGATTGAGGATTTCTTTAAAAAAAAAAACAATAATACGAGATTTTCATCAATTTTTTTCATAAATATCCTTTTACCTAAAATACTTTAGTAAGTGGTAAATATTTTATTTATTTTATTATTTTGTGATGATGGTTATGTATAGATATTTTACTTGTAATAATATGAACCCAAATTATTTGATCCCAATGAAAAAACCTAAAAAAATAAATGGATGTAACAAAAATTGTTAATTAATATTTTATTTCTGGATTGTGTTAATGATCGGTACTGTTTCAATCTACAGCTTTTATTATTATTATTTTTTTGAACTTTCAATCTACAACTTTTACTCAATTTTATTGTTTATTTGAAATTTTCATGGAGAGAAGTTTATATATATATATATATATCAAAAGAGAGTAAAGTACATGAGTGAGAAAAACCTGGATTTAAAGTAATCATAATAATAATTGAAATAAACTGACAATGAGACATGACCATTAATTTTTGCGTGAGTATTGCCAGAAATTATTAAATTAATAATTTATTTTTTAAATGCTGCTTTATCTAACTACTATACCAAATTAATGAATACGAGTGTAAATTTATAAAGCCAAATAAGTAGTCCATTGGATTTTTAGAAATTCATAACTTTGTTGAAGTTCAACATCACAAGCCAATGGACTTCATTCAATCTAAGCAATACAATTTTGATCTATTAGATCCTCTTTCATTCTAAAAATTTATACAGAAAGACTTGTTAGATAACATTTAAATCTATATTCAAAATGACAACTTATACAAAAAAGATTTGTTTGAATTTATTTGGATTTTAGTTCATAATCAAGCCTTGGATTCTCAAAATCAGATAATAAAACTTATTAGATATAATTTGGATTCATATTTAATCTAAATTCATATAGAAAGATTTATTTGATATCATTTAAATTTTAGTTCATAATCTCTTTTGGATTCCAAAAACTAATGTAGAAAGTTAGAAATCATTTAGATGCACATAACTTTAATAAGGTTTTAACTGTTCAAAATGGACCTTATGATATTCAACTTTTCAACTGATAAAATGTGATGATTGAAAATTTGACACAAAACTAATAACCTTTTTACATCCTCACTTTCAAAAGCCTTTAAAACTAATTTAAAGGTACCCTCATCATCTTTTGATTAATTAGCCTATTATTTTTGGTCAGTGTAAATCATTTTCAATTTTCAACTTTTAAGAATTTATGTTCCCATTACATCTCAATTTTATGGAGATTTGAGATTGTTGGGAAGGATAGATTATTCCTTTTGTATGATATTATACCTACAATGCAATTATTCTAACTTAAAAATATTCTCAAAAAATGAATTTATATTCGATAACACTAAATCATATCACTTGAATAAACATTTAAAATTTCTCGACCCACTTAATAATAAAAAAAAAAAATCACTTGATTTGTGCTTAAATAAACATATTTATTATATATCATTTAAATTATGATGAGATCAGTTATTTTCTTGCCGAGTTTTTCTTTCCTTTTACATTTGATTATAACAAAATAAGAAAACCCTCTAGTTAAAATAATATTCAGAAACCAATCATGTAAAGAAAAACTTCGAACTTGCAAGACATAGACGTTAATTTTAGTGTGAGTTTTGCTAAAAATTATTAAATTTTTTATTTTGTAAATGCTACCTCATTTAACTAGTAAAACAAATGAATATGAATATACATTTTAGAAAGATGTAAAAATAGTCTATTAGATTATTACAAATTCATAACATTTTGAAGTTAAACATGACAGTCTACTAGATTCCAGTCAATCTAATCCATAAAATTAGATCAGTTAGGTCAACATTCAATGTGAAAATTTATAAAGAAAAATTTATTAGATAACATTTGAACCCATATTCAATCTAAAAATTCGTATGGAAAGATTTGTTTGAATTTATCTGGATGTAAGTTCATAATTTGCGTTTGGATTTTCAAAATTCATATAGCAACACTTGTTAGATATAAATTAGATCCACATTCAATATGAAAATTCACACAAATAATGTTAGATATAATTTGAATCCATATTCCATTTGAAAAATTTTATAGAAAGACATGTTTGATATTATTTAGATTTCAGTTGATAATCTGATTTTAGAATTTGAAAATTCATACAGAAAGACTTGATAAATATCATTTGGATACACATTTAATTTGAAAATACACAGAAAGACTTATACGAATAGATATCTACACTCAATATGAAAATTCATATAAAAACTTGTTAGATATCATTAGGATTCATATTCAATTTGGAAATTCTTACCGATAACTGCTTTAAACACTAAGCTTCTATTATTAGCTTTATATATAAAAAAATATTAAGAGTTTCACGCAGAGAAAATAGACAGATTACTATAACAGAATATGATACCAAGATATTTAAATATAAATAATGTCTAAATAAGATATTAACAACCAAATAACGTTGCAAAATGTGAATTAGAATTGCAATCCTAATCAGTTTGCTCAAACCCCAATAAGAAGAAATCAAAATTCTAATTTCATAGTGCTTGAGATATTAAGTATACATGATGAAACTTTTTCTTAAATAATAATATAAATGATATTTGAGAATCTCTTATAAGATGAAAGGTACATCCATAACACTGAAGAGATCTCTTATTATATAAGACAATTTGAGTTCAAGAAATCATGTACAATTATATAAAATTCACAACATTTATCATTGTAAATCATTTTTAAGATAAAAAATTAACCACCAGATGAAATCATTTTTTTCTCCACCATGGAGAATCTGTCCAATAGATCTTAAAATATACCAAATTATTAGAACTTTTACTTAAATAAAGTTGTAACAGTCTAAAATGGACCCTAAAGATATTCGACTTTACAACTGACAAAATATGATCATCGAATTTTTGACCCAAAACAACTTTTTTTTTTTTGTCTGAAAAATGACCCAAAACAACTTTTACATTCTTATTTCCAGGCTTATCACATGTTTAACTTGGGAAATGTCATTTAAATGACCCCTTACTGTTTTGATTTTCAACTTTTAAGAACTAATGTTTAGGTTACATTTCAATTTAATATATATATACATATATACATATATATTATACTTACTATAATGACTTAAATTGTGATATTACTAGATTAAATTAGTATTTTCTAACATTAAATCACATCACGCCATTAAATATTTCAAGTTTGTCAGTTATGGATGTATAAATCAATCAGTAATAATAACGAAGGTCATTTGATGCATGATTAAATTTACTTATTATATATTATTTAAATTGTGAGTCAAATGTGTACTCGATTTATTGTTTTTTAAATTGTGAGTCAAATGTCTACTCGATTTATTGTTTATTTCAAATTTTTTGAAAATAGAATTTCAAAGAAAAAATTATTTAAAAAGGGAGGATGAAATACTTGAGTTATTATATTGTTATTTATTTATTTATTTTTAATAATGTTATACTTTGTTGAGAATTTATTAAATATTTTATCCAAATAATATGATAAATCGATTTATAACAATTATATTAATTTAAGATTTTTGTATATAATAGGATTTTGCATTTTAAAAATTATTATGGCAGACTTATTAGATATAATTTGTATTCATAGATCGACATTCAATTATTATATGAATCCATATATTTAAGACGAGAGAATGAAATACTTGAGTTATTATCTTGTTATTTATTTATTTATTTATAATAATATTACACTTTCTCCATAATTTACAAATATTTTGTCCAAAATATGTAGTAAACAAATTTATAGTAACCATATTAATTTTAGATTTTTGTATATAATAGGCTTTTGGATTCTAAAAATTATTATGGCAGACTTATTAGATATAATTTGTATCCACAATTCATCATTCAATTATCATATGGATCCATATATTTAATCCGAAAATTCATTAAAAAAAAAAAAAATTGTTTGATATCATTTGGATTTCAATACATAATATGCTTTTGGATTATAAGAATTCATGTGAAAGACTAGTTAGATATCAGTTAGATACACATTCAATTTGAAAATTTATACAAAAAAAACTTGTTGGATATCATTTAAATTTTAACTTAGAATTTGATATTGGGTCTTTAAAAAGTCATAAAATCAATTTTTTAGAAACAAAACAATGATAGCAGCACCATTTGAGTCAAAACAAAACACTGAAAACTGCTCAACTTGAGCAGAAACAGAACACTAATAACTGGTGGAAGAACATAGCTTCTCCTATTAGCCTTATACCTGTAAAAGGTAGGGTTAACCTATTTTTCTGAATATGTAATGATATAATAAATTTAATTTCGCAATTTATTATAATAATATTGTATTATTTACTCCTATTTTTAACATCATGGTCTATCCAAATAATTTTTTTTTTTATTCCATTTCTAACCATACGATGCCGGTCTGTGTAAAGTATTTCAGCATGAACAACTTTATACACTTGAGGCGGACGTACTAGGCATTTGAATATGGATGATATCCAACCTATAATTATGCTCATAAATGTTGATGACAAAAATTCCACACAATTAAACAATGAAAACAACTATAAAAAAGTTAATAATAAACTAAGTTAATGTATAGATTAGAGGACAAGCAATTTTTTTTTGGGAGAAAAGCATGATTTTAATAAAATGATTGATTCCTTAAATACAAGACACCCTATATATTTACCTTTTTGATCTATGAGAATCATGATCAAAAGGAAAGGGAAAATGTATATATACTGTAAGATAAAGAGAATTTGATGCTTGTCAATTTTATGCAAAGATTTGCATTTTTTTTTTTAATGTTAGGTTTACCTTAGAAATTACAGTGAGCATCTCTATTTTTCATTGATAAATTTCTATTAAATAAAAATTTAGTGAGCATCTCTATTTTTCATTGATATATTTCTATTAAATAATTTTTTTTTTTTTTCAAAAGCAACAAAGTTTTTGATTTATTTTAACCAATTATCATCAGATCCAAAAGTTTAAGTTGATAGCAACTATAATATATAAGACTTAAAGTTATTATACATTAACACGTCATTTCACGTGTAATGTGGATAAATAACAAATAACGGATACGTTCTAAACGTCTTCTATTGTATAACATATACAACAATATAACAAACTCTGACACTATATTACTTATCATCTGATCCAAAAATTTAAATTGATAAAAAAAATCTAATTATAGTATTTAAAATTTGAAATTACGATATATTAATATTTAATTAAATATTAATAAAAATATTCCGTACTTTATTTTTTAAAATAAAAATTTCCCATAATTTAGATTATAAATGTATTGATGATAAAACCTGTGGCAGACTATTGTCAATTTGTCCTAGCTTTAACCGAGTGTGTGCCCCAAAGTGTCTGCCATCAAGCATTTTTTAAAATTATTATTTTTTTCTGTAGAAGTAGCAAGTCATGCTCCACCAATGGAAAGTGTAATCTGTGTTCTACATTTATAGTACAACTACCATTATTATTACTATTGTTATTTATTATTATTAATTTTACATATTACACATACATATTATAAGTACCGTTCACATCATCGAGCGCTCTAGATTAGGTTTCTGAGACAGTTTGAAATTGGACTCTGAAAAATAGGAGGAATAGTTCACAAGTCGTGAGAAAATTATCCATAATTAAGTGAGCAGAGGTGCAGAGTTGAACTAAAGTCTCTTGACTCAAAAGAGCTATACACTAAGGAGTGAATGCCACTGCACCACACTAGCATTTGCATTAGTGTTGTTATTATTGGTAGAATTATATTGAATATATTTTAGTAGTAAAAGATATATATATTAAAAATCATAAACATAAATGTGATTAATTTGATTTTACTTATATAATTTTGAATGTATGTCTAGAATGAATAATGATAAGTTTTTCTATTAATATTTTATCCCTGGTAATCTAAGATCACTTGTACTGATCAAATTTAAGCTCTTAATTAAGGTATTACGATCAATATAGATGAGATAAGAATTTGTGAGTACAAGGTTTTATCATATACCATTTGGATAGGATCATTAATTCTACATAAGAAGAATTGCGTTTAGATAAAAACTCGGTCACAAAACCGTTTGACTTATAATATCATAATATTGTTGGGAGTGATGGATTATTTCTTTTCTTTGATATTATACCTATTATGTAGTGATTCTAACTTAAAATATTCTCTCATTGAATTTATACTTTTTAACACTAAACCACATCACATAAATAAACATTTAAAGTTTGTGGAGTCGTTTAATTAAAAAATATCATTTGATTCATTATTAAATAAATATATTTATTTTATATTATGTAAATTATGAAGTTCAGCCTGTATTTGATATATTGTTTATTTAAAATTTTGTAAAAGGGAATTTCAAAAGAAATTATTAAATTGTTTATTTTGTAAATGCTACCTTATTTAACTAGTAAAACAAATGAATATTAATAGATATTTTAAAACAAATGAATATGAATATATATTTTAAAAAGATGAAAAAATAGTCTATTAGATTATTACAAATTCATAACATTTTGGAGTTCAACATGTCAGTCTACTAGATCCAGTCAATCTAACCCATACAAATTTGATCAGTTAGGTCAACATTCAATATAAAATTTATAAAGAAAAACTTATTAGATGACATTTGAACCCATATTCAATCTAAAAGTTGATATGGAAAGATTCGTTTGAATTTATTTGGATGTAACTTCATAATTTGCTTTTGGATTTTCAAAATTCATAAAACAAGACTTGTTAGATATAAATTAAATTTACATTCAATATGAAAATTCATACAAAGACTTGTTAGATACCATTTGGATTCATATTCAATCTAAAAATTCTTACAGAATGATTTGTTTGATATCATGTGGATTTCAGTTCATAATCTGTTTTTAGAATTTAAAAATTCATATAGAAAGACTCATTAGATATCATTTGGATCCACATTTAATTTGAAAATACATCCAGATGGGCTTGTTAGATATCATTTGGATCTTCTTTCACAATATTCTTTTGGATTTTTGAAAAGTCATAAAAGCAAATGCTTGAAAACAAAACACTCACAGTTGCACAATTTGAGTAGAAACAAAAGATCGACAACTGCTCAAACTTACAACGGATAAAGTTTAGCAGAAACAAAACGTTGAAAACTGCTTAAGGAGCTTCTATTATTAGCTTTACATGTATAAAATATAAAGAGTTTCCATAGAAAACAGCATTTCATACATTCTAATCCAGACAAATATAATCAGTTAGGACCACATCAATCTGAAAAATTATACATAAAGACTTGTTAGATAACATTTGGATCATGCTCATCTGAAAATGTGTAACCATCTGAAAATTTTTGAAAAATTATACAAACATACTTGTTAGATAACATTTATATTCATACTCATCTGAAAATTCTTACAAAAAGAATTGTTTGAATTTAATTGGATTTTAGTTCTTAATCTGCTTATGGATTCTCAAGATTTATAAAATAAGACTTGTAGATATAATTTGGACCCACATCAAATCAAAAATTCACACAAAGGGACTTATTAGGTAGAATTTGGATTCATATTCAATCTTAGAATTCAAAAGAAAGAGTTGTTTGAAATCATTTGGATTTTAGTTCATAATATGCATTAAGATTATGAAAATTCACATAGAAAAACTTGTTAGTCATCGTTTAGATCTATATTCATTCTGAAACATTTTGAGAGACTTATTAGATATTATTTGGATCTTAGATCATAGTTTTTATTGAATTTTGGGAAGTCATAAAAGTAATTTCCCAGAAATAAAACGCTAACAACTGTATAGTTTGAGTCGAAATAAAATATTGTCAACAGCTTAATTTGTATAGAAATAAAATACTGATAACTGCTTTGAGTACGGAGCTTCTGTTATTAGCTTTATTTATAAAAATATAAAGAGTTTCACACAAAGACAATAGACAGATTACCATGACAGAATATGATACCAATTTATTCAAATATATATTCTCAAAAAAAAATTATTCAAATATAAATAATGTCTAGATAAGATGTTAACAACCAAACAACATTGCGAAATGCGAACTAGAATTGCAATCCTAATTAGTTTCCTTAGACCGTAATAAAAAGAAATCAAATTCTAATTTCTAAATGCTTGTAATATTAAAAGAAAAGAAAAAAAAATTTTTTTTTTTTTTTTTATATTACAAGTACATTTATCATTGCTAGACTTTTTTAATTAAGATACGGAGGAATAGCCTGAAATTAAGGCTGCTACAAGTGAAAGAAAAAACCCACAAAAATAGAAAAATTGTCCATAAATCAAATGATTAAGTTGCAATTTGAACCTAGTAATAAGATGAGCAACACCAGGGGTAACTATTACTACACTGCACCGCCGATTGCAAAACGGTCCTAAAAGGTGATGATGAGTTGATATTAAGCATACATGATGAAACTTTTTCTTTAAAAAATATATAAATAATGTATGAGAATCTTTTGTAGGATGAAAGAATATACATACCTCACATTAAAGAGTTATCATATTATAAGACAATTTGAGTTCAATAAATCATGTACGATTATATGAAATTAACAACATTTATCATTGTAAATCATTTTTAAGATCAAAAATCAAAATCGCATTTTATAATTTAAACCACCAAATGAAATCATTTTTTCCCAATCATGGAGAATCTGTCCACTAGATCTCAAAATGCACCATATCATTAGAACTTTTACTTATATGAAGTTGTAACAGTCTAAAATGGACCCTAAAGATATTCCACCTTTTCGACTGACACAATAAGATCGTCGAATTTTTGACTGAAAACGTTCACATGTTTCCCATGGAAAACGTCATTTACTTTTATATTTCAAAAGGTTTTTTAATAAGCATCTCCATTTTTTGATTAATTAATATTTTATATTTGGATAGTGTAAATGATCCGTTACTGTTTTGATTTTCAACAAGAATAAATGTTTACGTTACATTTCAATCATACATATATATATATATACACATACATACGAGTGATTTTACCATCAGTGTTTTCTAACTTTAAAAAGTTAAAACGAATCAATTAAATTCATCCATTACATTTTCTCTTCTATTTAATTTAAATACAATAGATGAATTTGATTAGTTCGTCATAACTTCTTACAGTTATGAGACACTGATAGTAAAATCAATATATATATATATACTTACTATAATAACTTAAATTGAGATATTACTATATTAAATTAGCGTTCCATAAAGCTAAATCATACCTCATCATTAAATATTTGAAGTTTGTTGACCAAATTATGGATGTATAATCAATCAATAATTATAAGGAAAAAAAAAAGTTCATTTGATCCATGATTAAATTTACTTATTATATATTATGTAAATTGAGGGTCAAATGTGTACTCGATTTATTTTTTATTTGAAATATTTTGAGAATAGAATTCCAAAAAAAAAAAAAAAATTATTTAATATTTCAAATAAAAAAAATATTTAATAAGAGAGAGTGAAATCCTTGAGTTATTATCTTGTCAATTTTTTTTTTTTAATAATATTACACTTTTCCAAAAATTTATCAAATATTTTATTCAAACAATATGACAAGCTGATTTGTATCAACTATATTTATTTTGAAATAATATATTGATGATGTAACAATTATATATCAAATTGGCACATTAATTACACGATGAATTTGAGTAAAATTTTGGATAATATAATATATATATATTTTTGCATTTGACATAACAAAGTAAGAAAAACCTAAATTTGAAATAACAATAATAATAGTTAGTTTAAAATAATAAAATAATAATAATAATATTTCAAAAACCAATTGTAGTAAAAGACTTGCAATGCGACGTACACGTTAATTTTTTGGTGCGAGTCTTGTTAGAAATTCAATTATTAAATGAATATTTTATTTTATTCAACTAGTATAATAAATGAGTATGAATAATTTAAAAAGCTACATAAGAAATCCGTTAGATTATTAGAAAGTCATAACTTGTTGAAGGTCAACATGAAAGTCTACCCGATTCATACAAATTTGATTAATTTAGTCTATGTTCAATTTAAGAATCTAATCCATATAAATTTGATCAATTTGGCCCACATTCAATTTAAAATTTATGCAGAAAGACTTGATGTTTAATATTTGAACACATTTCAATTTGAAAATTTATAGGCAAAGACTAGTTAAAATTTATTTGGGTTTTTGTTCATAATAGACTTTTGGATTCTGAAAATTATTATGACAACTTGAAATAACAGGTGAAGGTGATTAAACCACTATGCCATGCAACCTCCCTTGTCTATTATTATGGCAGACTTATTAGATATAATTTGCATCCATAATTCCACATTCAATTATCATATGGATCCATATATTTAATTTGAAAATTCATATAAAAAGAAAGGTTGTTTGATATATATCATTCGAATTTCGATGCATAATTTGCTTTTGGATTATGAGAATTGGTGTGGAAAGACTAAGGGGTCGTTTTTTTTTTGTCTGAAGACTGAACAGTGCTGCTGAAGACTAAAGACTAAATAGTAACTGAAATCTGAAATTTGAATAACATGTTTGTTTTTTTTTCCCTTATATCTGAATATGTTGTAAACTTGTTTGTTTTTTAAATTTAAAATTGTCTGAAAACTAGTAAGTTGACATTTATGTCCTTTCTATTATTTATTGTTATATAATTTTAATTAATTTAATACAAACATTTAAAAATAAATAATTTAATAAATTTTAAAACATTTTTATATACATATTAATAATTAAAATATGATTAAAAACATAGTAGTAGCATTAGCCATATTTATATTTAAATATATTAATATATTTAAGAAAATAATTAAAAAAATAAATGTTTAAATTGTAAATTAAAATATATTAGTTCAATGCTAAGATAATTTGTGATGAGATGTATTTAGGTTTTACTTGTCAAATATATTTTTTTATAAGTATGAAGGAAAAAAAAGTAAAAAGTTGAGTAATATAAAGTTATAATAAATTTGAAATTATGTTATTTTGAGGATGATAGATTTGGAATAAAAATTTTAAATGTCATTAAATGATTTGCAATTAAGTGAAAAGTTAAAAATTCTCACTTAATTTTTTCAGTTGTTTTTTGGTAGTTTTAAGTGATTTGACCACTTAAAAAAACAAACGAAAACATCTTAATAAGTGCAATTCAGCACTATTAAGTGTTAAGTGGAAAAAACAAACGACCCCTAATTAGATATCAGTTTAACACATATTCAATCTGAAAATTCATACAGAAAGACTTAAATAAGTTAACCATATATTCAATCTGAAAATTTATATAGAAAGATTTGTCAGATATAATTTGAATTTTAACTCATAATTTGATATTGGATTTTTTAGAAAGTCATAAAATCATTTTTTTAAGAAACCAAACAATGATAGCAGCACCGTTTGAGTCGAAACAAAACACTGATAACTGCTCAACTTGAGCAGAAACAAAACACTAATAACCGATGGAAGAACGTAAGAAGCTTAGCTTTACACATATAAAGGGTAGTGTTAACCTATTTTTCTGAGTATGTACATGTATTGATACAATAAATTTAATTTCTTGATTTATTATAATGATGTTGTATTTTTTACTCCTAATTTTAATATAATGATCTATCCAAATAATTTTTTTTTATTCCATTCCTAAATCCTAACCATGCTACGCCTGTCTCATTAAAATATTTGATCATGAACAAGTTTATACACTTGTGGAGGACGTACTTGGAATTCGAATATCGATGATATGCAACCAATAATTATGCTCATAAATGTTGATGACAAAAATTCCACACAAATAAACAATGAAAACAACTATATGTATAGATTAGAGGACGAGCATTTTTATTAGGGAGAAAAGCATGATTTTAATAAAATTATTGATTCCTTAAATACAAGACACCCTATATATTTATCTTTTTGATCTATGAGAATCATGATCAAAAGGAAAGGGAGAATATATATATACACACACTGTAAGAGTGACAATTTGATGCTTGTTAATTTTATGCAAAGATTTCCATTTTTTTAATGTTAGGTTTACCTTGAAAATTACAGTGAGTATCTCTATTTTTCATTGATATATTTCTATGAAATAAAAATTTATATTTTCTTTCTTTTTTTATACTATTACTGTTAGTATTATTTTACATTTTTTTTTTCAAAAGCAACAACGTTTTTAATATATTTTAACCATACTTAATCAGATGTTAATGAAAATTTTCCGTACTTTGTTTTTTAAAATAAAATTTTTTCATAATTTAGATTATAAATGTGTTGTTGATATCTTTCACACACACATATATATATATATGTATATATATGTATTGATGATAAAACCTTGGGAGCTTGTTGTCAATTTCGTCATTAAATGAGTGTGTGCACCGAATTGTCTGCCATCAAGCAATTTTTTTTTAATTATTATTTTTTTCTAAAAGTAGCAAGTCATGCTCCACTAATGGAAAGTGTAATTTGTGTTCTAGAATTCTGGTACAACTACAATTATTATTAGTGTTGTTATTTAGAAAATTACCCACAATCAAGTGAACAAGTATAGAGTTGAACTATGATCTCTTGGCTCAAAGGAGCTGTACACTATGGAGTGGGTGCCACTACACGACACTAGTATTGCATCAATGTCGTTATTGTTGGCGGAATTATATTGAATATATTTTAATAGTAAAAGATATATATATATATTAAAAATTATAAACATAAATGTGATTAATTTGATTTTAATTAAATAATTCTGAATATATGTCTAGAATGAATTGTCATAAGTTTTTTTTTTGATTAATATTTTATCTATGGTAATCTAAGATGACTTGTACTCAAATTTAAACTCTTAACTAAGGCATTATGATCCATGTAGTTGAGATAAGAATTTGTGAGTACAAGTTATTATCATATACCATTTAGATAGGATCATCAATGCTACATAAGAAGAATTACTTTTAGATAAAAACTCGGTCACCTCTTTCAAAAAAAAAAAACTCGGTCACAAAACCGTATGACTTAGTTGTCATTATAAATACATATATGTATGTATATATGTATATTTGTATGATATCGTAAATGAATCTCTCATTGATGTCGTGTGGTTAACTCGAGTCTTTAATTGAAATTTAGAGAACAAAATTATGAATGCCAAAGTTCAAAACAAACAATATGTTATACTTTTACACAGGAGCATGTAATATTGTTACAAACATAAGGTAGACTTTTTTGTAATTTAATTTTTGAACTATTTAGGGTTTGAGAGATGAGACACCACTTATCATTAATATGGATGTAAATGGTATTACCATTAGACCAACTGCATTTCGTCACCCAGACTCTTCTTAACATTGTCATTACAAGAGTAATATATCTACAATATTATTGAAAAGCTTTTCATAAATTATAATATCATAATATTCAAAGTTTTCTAGAGAAATAACAAAGTGTATTGAAATAAGAAAGGCAAAGCCTGGTTAGGTAAGAGAAAGGAATATATACCTACACATTCCAAAGCATGTCTAATATGATTTTAATTAGATGAAGTCCAGTGGATTACAAACATTAGTGCATGAAAAGAACCAAAAGCGACAATTAAACTTTATCCTCATTGTCGAGATCTCACAATGAATTAAAGGACCAAATTAGATCTTATTATAAAGTGATCACATAATTAAATTAATCATTCATCATATGATTCCCACCAAAAACATTTTATTAATTGTTATAGTCAATTATTCTTAATCCATTAATTAAGGTGCCTAGTGAGCCTGTGAGAGGACCAGACTATATAGATTTTAATTAATTATTTATGTATTTAGTTTTGGACCAGACTATATATGCTTTAATAGGCAAATGCCACTCTTTTTTTTTTTTTAATTAATTTTTCTTTTCATTTTTATGTAAAAGCATTAATCATGTATCGTCATTACTACCTAAAAGCTGTACAAATCTATTTTAGTTTTAATTTGCATTCAGCCTGTAAAATTTATACACATTTTTTTGCTGGTTTGGTTCGGCATAATTAGCTAAATATTCCTTTTGTCATGAACAAAATGTGAGGTGATGAATTTATCAAAAGCTTCTTTTGAATTATATGAAATTCATTGAAGATATTCTATACAGTAAATAGTCACAATATACCACTTATAATTAGACTAAATCTCAAGATTAAAGAAAAAGCAGCTAAAATTATTCAAAGATGCATAATAAAAAAATTATAGAAAAGTCATGCAGTATATGGCTAGTGTATATGCTGATTCTGGCTAGCTCAAACGTACGTTTAAAACTCCTACAAATAAGAGTTCGAACATAAGATTTTTATTCTTCTAAGATATAATTTTTATCAGTCAAAATTAATTGAATTTACATCTATTACAACATTTTTTTGATAATTATCGAATAACAAAATCTACTGAGTAAATATATTTGTATTATAAAGATTTAAAAGTGAATAAAAAATTATGTATATATATATTTTTGAGATTAAAATTATGTATATTTTTTAATATACAAGATATAGTAGATTAATGTATTATTAAAATAAATATAAATTATTTGTTAAACTTTTAATTTGGTCCTAAGCATGCATTGTAATATTTTCATGTCATAGTCTACTGTAACACTACAAAATTAAGATTCTACAAATGAAATGTCTTTTATCTAAGTATATTTCCTTATTTTTAATATTCATATAAAAAATCTCACAAAAAATATATAAAATTTCATCAAAAAGTTGATGGTTTAGACATAACTCGTTAGTCCTATATAGCAAAGTTTGCAAGTGAGAAGAGTGTGTTTGTGTGTGTGTGTATATATATATATATAGGTGTCCTTCAACCTAATCAACTAGTATAATTTGATCTGAAAATCCATTTTCTTAATAAAATACCTACGAGCTTTGCAAATTGCAACCATGCCCGCCCAGGATAATGTAATCATTTTATAGAAATGTGAAAAAGAAACAGTTTTCAACTGACAAAAAGCACTACCAAGTGGCAATATATAGCATAGTCCAATAATACTTCTATATTGTAACTATAAAATGCATGTTCCCAAGCTCCATAAACATACAACATTTCCATCCAGACTGGAGATTTATGGCATTTTATTTTTATATCCTAAACTTGAAAATGCTTTTCATTTTCAGTGAAATGACTGGACACGATGGTGTGGTGGTGCTGTGAATTTGTCGTTTGTTGCTTAAAATAATAGCCATCATAACTTGGCACAAAGTAGCAGTAGTGGTGGTGGTGGAGGTCACTTGGAAGCTGCTCTATGTTCACTCGACACTTGTGTCTTTCTTCTAGTGGTTGGATTCTTATCTTCATATGATTTGGTCTTGCTTTAATTGATTGGTTTTATCTCACTTTAGAGTTAGTGATTGGTTCATTGTTAACCATAATGGGAAGTAATCAAATCCCAACTTTTCATTAATAAAAAAAAAAGAACAAAATTGTTAACAATTTAAAAATGAAAAAAGAAAATATTAACATGTGTTCTAAAATTATGTATTTTAAATAAAATGTTAAGAATTGGTAAGGTAAATAAAAAATTATATTTATTTATTTATTTTTAATATAAGAAGTTGTATATTAAGAATGAAAGAATAAATTCTAATTGTTTATTTAATTTTTGGGTTTTTAACATATGTCTTAGGAGCACATGTTAACATGACCGATAATAATAAGAACTGTGTTATTAAAAGGTAAGGTAAATGTAAATGGGAAAATAATAAGTCACAATCAAAAGAATTTAATGAAATTCATATGAGAGGTAAGCTAGATCGCCTATATATATATATATATTTAAATTCATGTTTAAATATTCTAATAAGTGAGTTGTAACAAACACATTATTTATCATATTATTTTATAATTTATATAGTAATTACAAAATATAAGGATGAAGCATTACTTTGCTTAGGTACAAATAATGATATATTGATGAAGAGATAGTTGTAGATAAATTTATCACATTATTTGGAAAATAAATTTAAATAAAATTTTGAATAGTGAAGCTAACATTACTTATAATTAGGATTTGATTGTTTTATTAATTAGATAAGGTTATTCATCAACAACAACCCTAAAATATTTTTCAATAATTATCCTTATAACCAATCTAAGAGTTGTTATTAATGGGTAATCTTATTCAACCGCTAAGTGGCCAAACCCAATCAATTGGAATTAATTAAAGTAAATCCTTCAATTGGAGATTCAAATCAACTCTTAAAAATAATAATAATAATAATTAATAATATTGCTCATGAACTTCTAGAAGGTTGAACTTAAAAATAGGCTTTAAACACTATCCAATTAATGAAACATATGTTTTTTTAATCAAATTTAGGGGGAAAATGCATATAAAACCAAAATATCCCTTAAAATTTCCATAATTTCTTTTATTTCTTTTTTTTTTTTTTGAAACAATAATTTCTTTTATTTCTTGTCGCCAAGATTTGTTCATTAACTTGCACACTACATAATATCCTTCACATAGAAACAAAAGTCTGAAAAGTAAAAACATTTCCCACCATATATACTTCTTCTCTGAGCAAATCTATGCACATTAGCAACTGTTTTGTAATGTGTGCAAAACACTCCAAGCCATTACCAATCTAAAGTTAACCCCAGTTGTTTCCTTCAATTATTGCACCTTCGATCCACTTATTATATTGTTTTATGTTTTGCCTTTTTTATCATTGTTTTTATTTTAACCCGAGTCCCCATGCTCTTTGCTCCTTAGATCAAAACCTATTGGCCATCAAATACTTTAATATAATTTGAAAATTGAAACAACACCAAGTTGCAAGTAACATCATTGCTGTGAAAATGTGCAACAAAGGAGTGATTGGCTTAAAACCTTATAATCACACCCACACACCTTTGAAAGCACTTTGTAGCCGTAATTGGCTTTGAATTAAATAATAGCTGTTTTTTTTTTTTTTTTTACATATTACACATATTTATTATAAATACATTTAATACTATTGAGCTCTCTTGATAAAGATAATGAGGTACAATTCGGAATTAAAATTCCAAAACTGAGAGGAAAGCTCTCATAAAAGGGAGCAGTACACTGAAAGAGTGAAAAATTGCTACATTTTGTGATCAAGTGAGTCGAACCTTTGGGTTACCGTCATTGAAGCAACACATCAAACTCATATAATAACCGTTATTTTTTTCAATCTTGTTCCATTTCTTGGTTTTTCATGTTTCTCATTCTAAGAATCTTAACTAATTTATTCTTTTGGTCTAATTTCTTTTAGTTACAAATTACAAATGTAAACCTTTGGTAACGGTAAATTAAAGGTTTGTTTAACATGTATTTCAACAGGAAAAAAAAAAAGAAGTTATTATTTCTTTCATAATCTAGAATCAGTGTTCAATAATTACAACACTATTTCAAGTTGTGAGAATTGATTCGAATTCAATCATGACAAATATTTGTAAAAAACAATCACCATTAATAAACTAATTTTAAGGTTTCATCAACATTCTATTTGGACATGATTGTATAATCAGACTTTTTTCTTTAATATTATTGTATCCTTTGATTTTAAAATAGATAATTTTACTTGGGCATTGAATTGAGCATCTATTACGAATCTATAGTGACAACATTTAACCCATTTGTACGACCCATTCTAATAAAATAAAACAAGAAAATCATGCGCATGAAACAACCTAATTATATATATATTGGGTGAGAATAGGACAATCACAACCACTTCAAACAAACAATAATAATTATATGGAGGACAATTAGAACAAGCGGAAAATTCTAAAGTGACTGTCGTGTGTCGTTTTTTTTTATTATTCAAAGATATTATATTAATCCAGGATATAACTAGAATAAAATGAGATAAAACTTTAGTTATAAATAGCTCTTTATAGACCAAATCGAGTAATCTATATTAAATGGGGGAACAACCACAATAAGTGGGTAAATACCCACAAATTGTGGAGGAGAGTGACGTCGAACATATGATCTTGAAAAGATTATGAACAATAATAGCTTATCATTACGTTATTGTCCAAACCACATATGCATCGGGTATTCTAATATTTATACTTCACAATAATTTAACTAAACACAGATACTGATACAGGAAAGTTAAAGTGATTGATATCATTATTTAATTGTCTTTAAGCTTTTAATGATATTTTATTGCTTAATGCTTGTGTGTTTAAATAAAATCAGACATTTGATTTTCACCATTTTTTGTTTTAAAAAATACAAACATCTCTATTATTGACAAAGATAGTTTGGTGATAAAAACACATTCATTCAAAGTATAATTCTCACTAAAGAACAAACTTATAATTTAAGAATCTCCCTTCTTCCATTTTTCAATTGAAATACAAATGAATAGAACAAAAACAAAATGGAAGAATGAAACGAAACATACTTGAAAAAACAAAACACACCCATCTGTATTGGTGTGAAATACGTGAAATACCATTTACACAATAAATAAATAAATATCTTTCTTTTTTCTTTTTATTTTCCTCGAGGATTTCTTTCTTTTTTTAATTTTTGCAGTGATTATCACAAAGAAAAAAAAAATCAGCCCTTTGAGACCTTATAATCACTCCCACACACCTTTGAAAGCACTTTGCAGCCTTAATTGGCTTCGAATTATATAACAGCTATTTTTTTTTTTGACTTATTACACATATTCTAAATATTTTGTTGAGCTCTCTTAATCAAGATGGTGAGACATAGTTCGGAATTAGAACTTTCAAAAACGAGAGATAAACTCCTATAAAAGGGTGGAGAAACCTACAAGGAATGAAGGAAAAATTAACACATTTTGCAGTCAAGTGAGTCGAACTTTTGGGTTACCATCACTACGGCAACACATCAAACTCATACAATAGCTGTTATTTTTTTCAGCCTTGTTCCATTTCTTGGTTTTCCACGTTTCTCATTCTAAGAATCTTAACTAATTTATTCGTTTGGTTTAATGCCTTTTAGTTACAAATTTAAACCTTTGGTAACGGTAAATTAAAGGTTTGTTTAACATGTATTTTAACAGCAAAAAAAAAAAAAAAAAAAAAAGAAGAAGTTAGCATTTCTTTCATAATCTAGAATCAGTGTTTAATAATTACAACAATATTCCAAGTTGTGAGAATTGATTTGAATTCAATCATGACAAATATTTGTAAAAAACAATTATACATTAACAAACTAACTTTAAGGTTTTATCAACATTCTATTTGGACATGATTGTATAATTAGACTTTTTTCTTTAATATTATTGTATTCTTTGATTTTAAAATAGATTATTTTACTTGGGCATTGAATTGAGCATCTATTACGAATGTATAGTGACAACATTTAACCCATTTATGCGACCCATTCTAATAAAATAAAACAAGAAATTCGTGCGCATGAAACAACCTAATTATATCTATATATATATAGAGTGAGAATAGGACAATGAGAACCACTTCAACCAAACAATAATAATTATATGTAGGACAATTAGAACAAGAGGCAAATTCTAAAGTGACTGTCGTGTGTCGGTTTTTATTTTTTTAATATTGATACCAGTCCAAAGAATAACTGAAATTAAACGAGATAAGATTTTAGTGACAAACAACTCCCAAACGAAAACGAGTAATTCACATCAAATGGGAGAACAACCACAATTGGATGGAGGAAATACCTATAAATTATGAGAGAGAGTGATGTAGAACTCATAATCTTAGAAAGGTCATGAATGACAATAGCTTACCACTACATTATTACCCAAACTATATATTAGTCGAGTATTCTAATATTTACACTTCACAATAATTTAATTAAGCATAGATACTGAAATAGAAAAGTTAAAGTGACTGATATCATTATTTAGTTGTCTTAAGCTTTTTAATGATATTTTATTGCTTAATGCTTGTATATTTAAATAAAATCATACGTTTGATTTTCACCATTTTTAGTTTTAAAAAATAAAAACATATTTATTATTGACAAAGATAGTTTGGTGATAAAAAAAAAAAAAAACATTTATTCAAAATATAATTCACTAAAGAACAAACTTATAATTCAAGAATCTCTCTTCTTCCATTTTGCAATTGAAATACAAATAAATCAAACAAAAACAAAATGAAAGAATAAAACGTAAAAACTAAGCACACACCCATTTGTATTGGTGTGAAATACCAATTACACAATAAATAAATAAATATCTTTCTTTTTTCTTTTATTTTATTTTGAGGATATCTTTTCTTTTTTTAAAAAAAAATTTGCAGTGATTATCACCAAATTTTTATTTTTATTTTTATTTTAAAAAGCAGCCTTTCTATCTTTTTCTTTCTTCTCTTTCTCTTTTCCTTTCTCTCAATTTTACTTTGTCAATGTTCAATCAAGAACGACAAGAAAACAAAAAACAAGAAAAGCTACTTGAGCCATGTGAGAGAGTAGAGAAAACTCGAAAGCCATATATTGATAAAAATGTGCTTCTCGTAAACTCTTTAGTTTTATGTACAACTAGTTTATGTACTAGTTACAAGCTTGACTTAACTAATTCCTAACAAATTGGACAACTGACAGCATGTAATTGGTATTGACACTCATATCACGTGACACGCACATCTGCTGTTACATATCAAAGACTGTGCCTGTTAGTGGTCATGTGACAACTGTTGTAGTAGATAAAGTAATGAAAATAATATATAGTCTAACAGCCTCTCTCACACTAAACTTGGTCTAGCCAAGACTGTTTGTCTCTTAACACACTAAACCGGGCTATTCCAAGAGGTTTAGTAAGTATATCTACAGTTTGGTCTTCAATTGGAACATATCTAACATCTAGCTCATTTGCCTCAATCTTTTCTTTCACAAAATGCAAATCAAGCCTACATGTTTTGTCCTTAAATGCATAACTGGGTTCCTAGCTAAAGAACCTACTGCTGTGCTATCACAGTACAATATTGGTGGCTGTAATAGATCAACTGATACCTTAGATAACAAGTCTTTAAACCATACAAGTTCTGCAGCTGCATGTGCAAGAGACCTATATTCTGCCTCACAACTTGAATGGGCCACTGCCCGCTGTTTCTTGAGCTTCATGACACAAGGTTATCATCAAAAAATATACACCAACCAGTTGTAC